>OY998182.1:104958999-107458999 GCA_963921935.1 Galeruca laticollis | reverse complement strand
AGAGGATCAATAACTTCTCAGAGGTACATTTCGGAAATCTAAAAACCATATGTTGTTCCTTACGCACCTTTTGTCGGCACGATAAAACACGTCCCTCGTCACTAGAGTAGTTTACGACTACCTTTAAGAAGTGACTATTCAAGTTTTAGACTGGCCTGCACGTAGCCCGTACTTAAACCCTACTGAATATGTGTAGGACAATATTCACAGAAGGGTGTGATCCACAGATTTGAAACCAGCTAACTTTTATCAGCTGCAACACTTGTTAACGACTGAGTGGGAGAATTTGGACCTAAATGACTTAGAGGATTGTCGTGATGTGATTAGAATTCCAGGAGGTAACACACGTTACTAAACTCGATTTATTTATTTATAAGAAACTATTTTGCATTGACATTATTCTTCCAATTATTATTTCATTTACTAAATTTCAATAAAAAATTACTTTCGTGTGAATTTCTAAACGTTTAAACTATCTAAAAATATTTACATAAATAATGGTAATTACCTACTTTATAACTTTGCATCGTTGAGGAATGATAGTGATGCGATATTGTTTTGGCGGAATGTATTTATTTTAAGAATATTTTATTATCATAACTAATTTTCTATATCATTATCACTATCGGACATTTTTAGAAATATGTATTTGGAAGAAGCGCAAACTTAAGTGAATTGTTACAAACTGTCCAACAAAATTAATTTCAGAAATGTCAAATCACTTGGGACAGTAATCATGGCTTTATTGGATTAGGTTCAAATGTTTCGTTCCTGTTGATTATAAACTTGAAACGTAATATAAAATATGTATCGTAAAGGATTAATTAAAGCACCTACAGGTATCCACAGCACATACGAGTACAACATTATTATTTTTCGAAAATACGCATTTGAGATATTTTTAATTATAGTGACTACAAATTGTTAATTGAGTGAATTCAGCTGAGTGTACCAGAGAAAAACAATTATCAAAAAAATTTTGTATTTAGGTACAAGAGTTTATTATTAGCAGAGCGCTTTCGGTTCAATGATAAACCATCATCAGTGCCCCATGGTCAGAGCGTACATGGAATCCTCACAAATTAGAAGATACGTGGAATGAATTAAAATATAGTGCTTGAAACACAGTAACTATTTAAATAAAATAATAATAGTTATTATTATATAATAATTATTTTGGATTTGGTGTACACCCTGACTATGAGACACTGATTATGGTTTATCATTGAACCGGAAGCGCTCTGCTAATAATAAATTCGTGTACCAAAATACAAAATTTGGTTTTTTTTTGATAATAAATTGTTAAGATATTTTGCAATTTTATATGGAGGCCTTTGGCCTATCATAAATTTTAGATACTATTTATGTCGTCGACAGAAAAAGTTTCCTCTCTCAAATCTGATCTACAAATAAATCTAAGTAGCTCATCTATGATTTCAAATTCAGTGATATATCAAGCAATACTTAAAATTTTATAAGTTTTAGCTGAAAAATGGCCATGAGAGTTTTACAGTAGGTACTCATTTAGCAAATCATGAGCGGGGTATGCTGTGATATATCTTCTTACTAATTTTCTAATCGAACCTATTTACAAGATTGTAATACAATAGGTACTCATTTATTAAATCATGAGCGGGGTATGCTGTGATATATCTTCTTACTAATTTTCTAACCGAACATATTTACAAGATTGTAATACGATTTAAAAGTATCCTGTCAGTGTGGAAAGCGGAAATTGAAATTATGATGGTAGATAAGAAGAAGAAGAAAAAGTTACTGTACAAATTTTTTAGAAGGTAGAATATATTTTGAAATTGTCCTTAAACTATCACAAAATATTCAAATATATATTTGGGTCAACGTGGCAGATCTAACCTACTCGGGTAGATCACAATAGAGGATGGTTCATCACCAACTTTGTTTGAGATCAATGACTAAGATTAATTATAATTTTGTTGATTTTGATGAACTATACAACTGTTATTCTAAAAAAATATAATATGTACCTACTTAAAATGGTTAACTATTATCACACATCAATACTTGCCTAAATAAACCACAAATATAATATATTTTTGATATTCGCTCTTCACACATATTAAAATATTAAGACATTATGGCGACGAAGGAGGACCAGGAATATTTTTAATAGCAGTAAGGGGTCTAGCGACATCATTTCTAAAAGGGTTTCTGTTGTTATCGCCTATCAAACTCTCCGACGATAATTCCGTATTTTCTTGGACACATGTTGGATAAAAACTGGTATTGACATCAGCAGTTGAGGAAAATAGATTTTGATTCATGTTGATGTCTTCCAGTGATGGAAATTCTGGTTGAGTGGCTGCTGAAATTAAGTTTAATAACACTTAATACGTAGGTACGTATTTAAATTTCAAAATATTAATTTCATTTTAGAAATAAAGTCTATTTTTAACATCGGCTGCTGACAACATAGTTTCCTTCAACCGCGATACATGTGCTCCACGAACATTTCGATACCTTTGGCTTCAACATAGGCGTTTGTTTCGGCAATCATCACTTCATTCGTGCCAAATTTCTTTCCAACAGTCATTTTTAAAGTCTTCGAACTAGTGAAAGTTCCCGGATATAGGGTAGTCGCTGTAACAAATCGAAGAGTAATTCTTTCAATTTTCCATCGTAGCGAAATACTTGCGACTTGGTGAATTGTCTTAGTTAAAATCTTGATACTTTCACATATGGAGTCGTTGCTTCAGAATTTCCTCTTTCAAACGGTCTAGTTTGAAAGACTTTTCATAGTGGCTTATATACAAAATGCCGCACACATTCCAAAATACGGACGCTTTAAGATAGCACTTTGTTGTGATTTGCGCCATTTTGGACGATGTACACCGAATGTTGACCTGCCGATTCGTCTCAGGGTGTCCAATTTCGTTCATAGATTAAATAGTCATTTTTATTTTGCCGAAATTATCGCTGCAGTTATCAGATTGTTTGATCATACTCACAGAATTTTCTCTTGGACAAATATTTATCAAAATAAATCATACACGTTCCATTTGTGAAATAAGCATTAGCATATGAAATAATTTTTTTCTAACTGCTTCGAAAAAAACGTTTTGGAACAAATCGAAAAATATTTATTCTTTATATGTGACGCCACATGTATCAGACTGGGAACCTTTCAGCAGATGTAAAAAGACGATAGGTTGAGAAAATATCACTTATGATATCTAATTGTCTTTATCTGATTAAAAACAATATCTACGATATAACTAATGAGTTGCAGATTTTCTTCAATATACAGTGTCATCCTGTAACTACGCACCATATGGGAAACTTTTTTATGATGAGGTTTTCAACCAAAAGTTATTATTGATAAAAGTTTTTGCATGTTTTGAAACAGAATATGCATGAAAATACAAAAGTAATATAAGAGGTGCAGGAATAAAGTAGGGGAGCGAGTTTTACCTTGGTCACAACACACTTTTCAGTATTTATTTTAGCTTGGTAGTCAATTGGCAACGCTGCTGAAAGTTCTTTCCAGAAAGTCTATAAGGTGTGCATAGTGATAGTGTGTCAAACCAAACCTGTTTATATCTCATGGAATTTTTATATTTTTCAGTTATAAAGAGATAAAGTTTTTTTTTGAAAATCTTTGTGTTGTTCATAAAATGTACACGTTTAATTTTATGGAAAAATTTGTATTCCGACGAAAAGATCGTTGATTTAGCTTGTAATTTTTTGAAGGCTACAATGCTGCAACTAAAAATGTTGAGGCTGCTGCCACTTTTACTAAATTTCGCAAGGTAGGTGTACTTCGGACACAACACCTTAGTTGTACCTGGGACATGTCCAAGGTACAACTTGATGATATTCGTAATACATGTTTGAAAATCAATAGTCAAACTTATATAAATATTCATTTCTCATTTTTTGAACAATTACAGGCTCCAGAAAATATGCCGCGAAGCAAATAAGGCATACAACGAACACCACTTGATAAAGAACAATTGCGACATACCGTTCAGTTACAAAAAGAAAATAAAATACCTCTATTTGCGGTAGCTAAACATTTTAATATTAGTAGAACCACTCCCAGTTGTCATTTTCAACATTGTAGTAACAGAGGGACCTTACACGATTAATAATTTAACGTTCCATAAAGTCTTCATAGTTGAAGAAGAGCTAATACTGGGTGATTATATTAAAGAGGCAGCAGTTTTACAATATGGATTAACCTTAAAAAACGTTAAGATTGTGGCTTATCAGTTTGCAAAGCATAATAATAAAAAGTATCCTGGTACAGGAGATGAGTTTGAGATAGCGGGAGGTTCCTGATTACGTAGGTTTCGCATAAAACATCTACCACTTAGCTTATGTAAACCAGAAGCGACGAGCTTAGGTCGTTCGACTGTATTCAATATAACCAGTGTAGCCTCAGTATTTACGAACTATAAAGCTGCATTGACAAAGTGTGTTGATATTTTACCTTCCAATATATGGAACGTAGATAAAACTGGGCTCTCGACTGTACATGTTCCGCTAAAGTACTAGTGCCAAAAGGCGTTAAACAAATTTGTTCCGTAGTCATAAGTGCTGAGCCAGGTTCTACTGTCACAATGATCCATGCCAATAATGCTGGTGGTGGATTTATACCCCCTTATGCGTAGGTATATATTCCCGCGAGTCAACTATAAGGACGTGATGATTACCAATGTTCCACCTGGTACCGTTCGAGGTGCAAATCCTTCTGGTTGGTCCAACAAAAATTTATTTTTTTACTTTATGGAACATTCTCTAACTCACCGTGTGTTGTGCTCATAGACAATCAGTGGGCCTGTTAGAGATTCAGTCAAGCGAAATTGTATTATTCTAATCACATTTCATCCACATACAAGCTACAACCACTAGGCAAAGGAGTGTTCAGACCGTTTAAAAAGTATTATAACACTGCCACAAATGAACTGATGATTACTCCTGGATATATGGGTGAACCAATAATACTTTACAATGTGGCTACATTAGTTGGAAAACTAAACTATATATATATATATATATATATATATATATATATATATATATATATATATATATATAATGCGGAATAAAAATAAACTGGAGGACTGCAAAGACGTAAGAGTATACATCAACAACGACTTAACGAAAATGTAGAGATTGAAACAATAGCGAATGAGAGACATAGCAAGGGTAGAGAGACAAAGAGGAAACATGGTTATAACAAAATAAAGGAAGAGGAATGGAGATAGGACAACAAGGACTGTGAAATAAAGAAAATCAAACCAAAAAACAAGCAAACGAAAATGAAATGGAAGAAAAAGAGCAAGAAATGACGTCTGGACACGAACAAGGACTTGAAAAGGAACTAACTAAAATGAAAAGAGACCAAAACCGTAAGATCAAAAGAATAAAACAAAAGAGTAAACAAAGCTCAAAATACAAAACAATGAGAATAAGCACATGGAATGTTAGGACAATGTTATCGGCAGGAAAAATTAAAGAAATAAGATCGGAATTGGCGTGGTATGGAATAAACATAGATGCTTTGCAAGAAATTAGATGGAAGGGAAAAGGGGAAATAGAAAGCAAAAACTTTAGTCTTAGATACCCAGGAAGCGAGAGGCAAGGACCATATGGATTAGCTTTCATGATATTCGGAGACATAAAGCAAAATATACTAGAATTCCGACCAAATAGCGAAAGACTTGCATACTTGAGGATATAAGCAAAACCGTTCAGTATATCATTACTAAACGTGTATGCACCGGCCGAAACGGCAAGCATGGAAGAACAATATAGATGGTACATGGTACGAATAAATGGAGGATGAGATAGAAAAGATTCCTAAGGAGGACACGATCATGGTACTAGGAGAATTCAATGTCCAAATTGGAAAAGAACAACACATCGAGCTAGTAGCAGGAAAACATACAATACATGATAGAACCCAATGACAACGGACAGCGATTATGCAACTAAGCAACCAGAACAAACATGATCATAAGCAGCCACATCCCGACAAACACAAAATGACATGGACATCACCGATACAACAAACACATTCTCAAATAGATCACATACTCATTAATAAAAAATGACAATCATCAATAAGAGATGTAAGATCTTATAGAGGAGCTTGCGTAGACACAGACCATCATATGGTTATGTCAAAAATAGAACAAAAAACAAGATGCCACCAAAACAGTAACAAACAAATAAAATGGGACATAGAAAACTTTGCAGATAATCAAACGAGAATGAAATATGTAGAACAACTAAAAAATTACCTAACAGCAAATCAGAGCTAAGAACATGATGATGCGAAGGAAGAATGGATTAATATAAAGAAAGGCATACAAGAGGCAGCAAAACAAATAATAGGTAAAAAGAAAATAGAGAAAAAAAAAGAATGATACAATAATGAATGTCAAGTATAGTGGAAAGAAAAACAACAATAAGGGAGAAGAGTAATAAAATAATCAGAAAGAGTAAAAGGCAATAGATGGACTTAAAAATTCAGGAAATAGAGAACGAGAAATAGAATAGGAACTCAGGAAATTTTTATAATAAAATAAAAGGAAATAATAGGGGTTTCAAAAACA
Organism: Galeruca laticollis; assembly: GCA_963921935.1. Taxonomy (NCBI): domain Eukaryota; kingdom Metazoa; phylum Arthropoda; class Insecta; order Coleoptera; family Chrysomelidae; genus Galeruca; species Galeruca laticollis. Next base: position 107,452,397 of record OY998182.1, on the reverse strand, counting down.
AATTAAAAGGGTTAAAGGACAAACAGGGAAAAATTGTGGAAGAGGAAAAACAATACAAGGAAATATGGACGACATACTTTGAAGAAATACTAAATAAACAAATGACAGAAAATGAAGGAAAATGAGAAAACATTATGGCACAAGAACCAACACTAGAGGAAGTAAAAGAGATTATAATTAGAAGTAACAACAGAAATGCACCTAGAAAGGGTGGAATAAATTTGGGAATAATTAAATACGGAGGAGGCATCATGTACGAAAGAATACATATACTGATTGAAAAAATATGGGAAGAGGAAAAATCTCTAACGAGTGGGAAATTGGACAAATTATACCTATATACAAAAACGGAGACCAGCAAGAACGCAAGAATTATAGAGGCTTATAAAATATTATCATCGACAATACAAAGACGACTAATAGCTGAAAGTTATAATATCATAGGACAATATTAATACGGATTCGTAAGAGGCAGAGCAACAACAGATGCAATACATAATATTGAGTAAATTACGGAAAAAGCATATGAACATCAATATTATTATGAACTTTATTCATTGAAATACAAATACAATATATAATAATATAATATAAATGAATGCCTGCATTACAGGTGATGAATAAAGAAATAATCGATAAGTGATCAATCACTTGTTTCGATATTTGCGGAATATGAAATAGAAATGTTATTTTTAGATTTCAAGCCAGCCTTTGATTCGTTGAAGAGGAAGGAAATTAAGGAAGCTTCAAAAACACAAGGAGTAAGAAATCTAATACTTATTTGTGCATTCAATCTCTTTATTGTTTTTGTTTATATATCACGCGATATTCCTACATCTTCTTTGTCATTTACTATGGGTTAGAAGGTTCAGGCAGGGGGTCTACATACGCGTCCGCGTCGTTCTTGGTTGTTGTCCTGAAAACTCGGGATCTTCCAATTGAAGGCATAAATGAGCGTTTGGTTTCCCTGTTGAAATCCGTTGTTGTTTCGATTAACATCTTTGTTTCGATTAACATCTTTGCTCCCAAATTCCCCATCCTTATTGGTTATACCGTGCTGAAGATGGTAAATGAGCCAGAAACATGCATGTCCGTGGTTACCACTCTGTTTCAGTGGCCCTTTTCCTTTTTGCGTGAATTACCCACACCCACTAGCGATATTGACATCAAATACTTATACAAACCTCCAAGCTACAAGAAGAACATAGTACTGCTATTTTTCTCGACATTAACAGAGCATTTGATACTGTTTAGCACTGTGGTATGTTGTCAAACTACACCAAATAAAGTGCTGATAATAAAAAACTACCTTACTGACAAAACAATACGAGTAAATGTGATTAACAGCTTCTCACAAACAATGATACCCCAACAAGGTGTCCCGCAGGGCTCCCCACTGTCTCATTTGCTCTACAATCTGTACTGTTATGACATGTACAACTATGGGCTAGCAGCAGATCACTTAAAATTACTTAAATACATATTGCAGCATGCAGATGACACCGCCTTGACCTGTAATAATAATAGCATCAAAAAGACAGACTGCACTAATAAATAGGATAGTGAAATGCAAAATCCCAATTTATAATCTTCAATCATACACCAACATAATACACTACCTATTTATATCAACAACAACACAATACCATGCGCATTATATTTAACTGTAAAGTACCTTGATATGACTATCGACAATAAACTTAACTTTAACAAAAACATAGAAATAGAAATGAAAAAATGCCTTAGTCGAGGAAACACTGTCGAAGCATAACATACACACATATACAAAAGTACACCGATACTGGAGTATAGCCACATAATATACCAGACATCAAGAAGTCCTGTTTGGAAAACACTACAGACAGCAGAGACAGTAATTGTGAGACTCATCACAAAAATGACGCAGATGCATAAGGTAGAAATAATGGATAAAGTCATTAAAGGAAAACGAAAGTGACCATTATCTGAGTTAAAATGCAATTATTGACAAATTTGGTTGTATCAATAAATTACGTTTATTATTATTTATTACTATTATTATTATTATATAGTTTGTAAAAAAAACGGTTGTATCTCTAGAAAGAAGTATTCACGCTGGAACTACTTTGAATCTTATATATTCACTAATAGATATTCAAATTATCACTCACCAAATTTTCCATCTTTCTTTGCTTTCATTCTTCGATTCTGAAACCAAATTTTTATTTGTCGTTCCGTCAAACACAAGCTATGGGCTATCTCGATACGTCGTCGCCTCGTGAGGTATTTATTAAAATGAAATTCTTTTTCTAACTCCAAAGTTTGATATCGGGTATAAGTTTGACGAGTTCTTTTACTTCCTTTACTTGTTAAATCATCTGTAAAAAGGCAGCTGGTTGAGATAAAATGGGGAATTGTCGGAAAAACCTTAAAAACAACTCAAAAGTCACGCGAGAATACATTTGAAGAACAATAACAATAGTATAATTAGGCGGACAAGTTCTAGAATAGTATATCTTATAGTGAATATAGACCAATTTAATTTCCGATTTCACAATAGCCTCAGATTTCATCTTGCAAGGAGCTCTCTTTTTAGAAATTGAAAATAATGCATATTTTCATTTTCGGTCAAATATAGACATACGCGTACAGCAGTAAATATTATTAACAGATACCATAATGAACAAAGACCGTTATGAGAACTGAACCTACCTTCATACTAAGCTACCGAATAAAATGCGACAAAGCAATCTAAGTAAGTGATATAGTTTTGTATTAACCTTCTAATTTATTAAATTCTATAGGACATCTCACAACTACGTATTGTTCGTTGCTTATTCCGAGTATCAATTCAAAATAAATTTTCAAACAAAATTCGATTTGATTTTCATAATATAAGGAGTATACGAAGTTTTGATAATAATGAAAAAAATGTGGAAATGAATTAAAGATGAAATGGGAGTTTTGCGGAAGAAAGTGTGTTTTCCATTCATTGCACAAAATATCTCACCATTATTGAAAAACCAACGAGATCCTTGCAAAATTTTATTCGGAAAACTACACAGCTAATATATTGATATATGGTAGTTGTGAAATGAGGGTAGTACCTATGTTTAATAACTTATAGTGTTTTTCGGCGATAGCTATTTGTTATTATCTCTAGTTTTCATTGGAAGCACAGATAGAAATTAACAATATAAAGAATTGAATTCAAAAATTAACAAATATCACAATTAAACCTTGTAGTGATTCCATCAATTGCAACATTCAGATTGATGTTAAAGTTAGACAATGTGCTGTGATTTTGTTCTTCAATTATATGTCGTTAAGAGCTGTTATTTTCAAATAACCCTAAATAAAGGGAACTAATGGTTATACATTTATCAAACGAGCTAGTTAAAGTAATTTACTATTCATATCCGTCTTTCTTGGAAATTCACTGCCAGGTATGTCCTCTAAGTACTATCAATTGTCAAAATACTGTCATAAACATCCCAATAAAAGGATCAATAAACAACCGCACTAAACTTTTTGGAAATATATTTGTCGTATTGAGTCGGAACTTTTAGTTGAACAGTGTTTACAATAATGTCTATTGGTTATACCGTTATTCCCAAAAAAGGTTTCCATCCTTCTTTTCATAATATTTTATTTGTATAGTGTAGGTCCTTTTGCTGAGAATTAAGCAATAAAATAAAATACTTTTTCTGGATGTGCAGCTAACTTTTCCCCAAATTTTTACTTGAAACTACCAAATATCAACATTTTAGCCGAGATACTTCTTCAAACTAATACTAATTCCATATGAAGTAAAAATCGTGTAAGATTATGGAAAGACAACAACAGATTCATGAAGCATGATGGTTATTTATGATATTGTAACAATCAACCGACATTAACAATAAATTCAATCGGCTTGTTCACAAAATTTAATCTGTGGAACTATCAAATTATATTCACTACATAATGATCCTATAAACTTTCTCATATTATTTAAAAGTATTATGATTTGAAATATTTCTTTGCTTAATGAAATACATAATCGTTACTCACTATTAGAACTCTTCATCCAAGGATAAAAACTTGCTTGAAATTCCGTCAAATTCTGAGTAGCAATTTTATCGTCGTTTATACTATCTTTCTCATTATATACATCACTAATTTCTTTATCGTCTTTATCAAATTCAGAACCATCCTTCGAAGTACTGAACTTTTCAAAATGGTTCTTATTAAACGTGTTATGCGCCATGGTAAGATCTCTGTAACTATAGGCAATTTTCTTGTCGGTTGGTTTGCTTAATAATGCCCTTAACGCTGGCGAGTCATCCACTTTAATCATTTGCTGTGAACAAAAAGGTCTTGATTTTGTTGTGGAAGTAGAAAGATATACATGATAAGTATGTTTAGTACATTGCATGCATAAAACGTTCCACAACAAATATAATGATTGGTTTAATCATTAAGCACAAGTTGACAAATGAAAAGACAAATCCGCCCTAGCAATAATAAAAAATTGACAATCCTTTTTTCATACAAAATAAGATTCAAGAAAACGTTACAGTGATCTTGTTGAGCTTTAAAAGTATGGATTGAATAATTACCAGAAATCTGTACATCACATTACAAACTAAATTAGGAAAATTTACAGTTGGCACGTGACTAGATGTACAGAGTGTCCCAAATTGGTGTGTGTTGCAGGGTATCTCGTAAACTAGAAGAGATAGAAGAAAAGCAGTTGAGATGTTATGACTTCTTTTTTTGTTAAAGTAATGATAGCCTAATTAAATCTTCAGTAACTCCTTGCAGTTGGAAGATACAGGGCGATTATTGAAAACTGTCGAAAAATAAAAGGTACTATAACTTCTTAATTAAGAGAAATATAACAAAACTTTATACAAACTTTTGATAGATATAATATTAAAGAGTTCAGTGGCGCACATAAATTTTTTGTTAGGGGGCTCACTAAGGAAATATAATACAAACTTATGTTGTTTTGTATATTTGACGTTTTTCGTTTCCTTTTTTTAATTATCATTCACCTGACATGACATATTATGAATACATTTTCAATGGTTGGAGATACAGTGCAAATAAACCATTTATGGATGTTATCAGGTGAAACACCTTTAAAAAATTGAACACACTGTAACGAAATTTAACATTTTATTATAAGAATACTGATGGGTGACAATTTTATTCATCAAAATTATAATTAATAAAAAATTAAACCGGATTAAAAAAATAAAAACAATAAACTTATGGAACAACAAGAAATATTTATTGTAACAACTAATCTACCTATAACTAATTTTATTAGAATGTAAAAATTACATTAAATGTTCAAAATGTCCACCGTTTTGTTGTAATAATAATTGACACCTTTTTCTTAGTGATCTTACACAATTGAGAATGTGCACTGGCTTTATTTTTCTGAACGCGGCATGAATATTTTGTAATAAATCTTCCCTACTCTCGAAGCTAATCTTGTAAATATTATTTATTTAAAATCCCCAAATAAAAAAATCAGGAGGATTTACTTCCGGAGAACGAGGGGGCCACCTAAACGGTCCATAAGTACCAATCCACCGATTAGGAAATTTTTCATTTAAATAATCTCTAATGAATAGAGCAATATGCTCCATCTTGTTGGAACCAAAATGTGTCCCTATCAGCCAACACTTCTTCCTCCAAAAATTGGTGTAAGTTTATTTCCAAGATATCTATATATCCAGCAGCAGTTAGTTTATCATCAAATATATGATAAACTAATTTATTATGTTTGACAAAACAACTAACGTTAAAGCCGAATCTGCCTTGTTTCCTGATCCCCTGAACTAAGTGTGGATTTGAGTCATTCCAATATATGTTAAATATTCCTGCACTGCTTATGCGAGCTTCATCGCTGAATATTACATTTGAATAAAAATTTGGCTGTTCATTACATTTTCCTATATACCACTGAGCAAATTGTGTTCTTCTCAAAAAATCGTTTGGGTATAATTTTTGGCCTAAATTTATATTTCTTCAAAATCCTTCCTGCAGTAGTTTTTGGAACACCTATTTCATTTTCAATTTGACGCAGAAAAGATTCATGATGTGCTTGGATATATCCCAACGTATTTACCTCTCTTTCTTCATGATTCTTTTCGTACTTACGCCGTGGTTTTACAAAACATCCATACTCGATTAAATTTGAATCCAGTTTTTTAAAAATTCTCTTGTCAGGTTGCCTTCTTTCTGGATATCGTTGAAAATATAATTCAGACGCATCACTAACATTCTTTTGACATTCAATATGTGCCACATGCATATCATATTTTTCATAATTTTCAAAATTCATGTTGTTGACAAGACTGCACGTCGTAAAATTAATTCTGACAGGTAACACAGGTTTTGTTTTATTTTCCATGGTAAGAGGACTAAAACCTACTTGATGAAATGAACATTCTTATAAGATATAACAATCATGTCAATTGAGGTAAACAAACCAAAATATAACAACATATCGGGTTAAACATCATTAGAAATAAAAGTGAAATCGGTAAGAAATTACAGACGTCTTATTTCGTGCTGTTATTTACCAAAAAAACGGATTCAATAATTTCAAAATAATAATAATATAGGTACTTAAAATCAATAATCAGCTATATTTACCTACACTATTTTTAGTTCACTGATTTTATTTTTGGTAATGCTGAATTGGTTGAAGATTATTTAAACCAAAAACTTTTTAATTGATGAAAACGGAGGACATCTTGAACATTTAATGTAATTTTTACATTCTACTAAAATTAGTTATAGGTAGAATAGTTTTTACAATATTTCTTGTTGTTTCATAAGTTTATTGTTTTTATTTTTTAATCTGGTTTTATTTTTTATTAATTATAATTTTGATAAATAAAATTGTCACCCATCAGTATCCTTATAATGAAATGTTAAATTTCGTTACTTAGTGTTCAATTTTTCAAGGGTGTTTCACCTAATAACGTCCATGAATGGTTTATTTGCACTGTATCTCCAACCATTGAAAATGTATATATATATGTCATGTCAGGTGAATGATAATTAAAAAAAGTAAACGAAAAACGTCAAATATACAAAACAACAAAAGTTTGTATTATATTTCCTTAGTGAGCCCCCTAACAAAAATATTCTGTGCGCCACTGAACTCTTTAATATTATATCTATCAAAAGTTTTTATAAAGTTTTGTTATATTTCTCTTAATTAAGAAGTTATAGTACCTTTTATTTTTCGACAGTTTTCAATAATCGCCCTGTATCTTCCAACTGCAAGGAGTTACTGAAGATTTAATTACTTTAACAAAAAAAGGAGTCATAACATATTAACTGCTTCTATTCTGTCTCTTCTAGTTTACGAGATACCCTGCAAAACACACCAATTTGGGACACCCTGTACAGAATTTAGAATGTACAAAACTCTTTGACTGAATGCCCGAAGAGAAGAAATAAAGAACACTTGTATGTAACATCCAATTAAGATGAACAGTTTTAATTGAAGATATTGAATGTATCAGAAAATATGCGTTTAATTTGCTTAGTACTATAGCTATTAAGGACCTAGGTACTTGAAGAAAAACAGATGTGAAAATATTTCCCATTTATGATATTCAATTAATTACAGTAAATTGCTAATACTTCAACGATGACAAAGTATTGCAAATTTTTGAAAACAGATTCACATTTACAATCACAGTTACATTGCAAATAATTAAATATATGCAAATACCTATAATTAGATATTATTTTGACTTGCTAAACAACATAAAATGTCTTTTGCACACAATTTTTTAATCCTTATTATACTTACCTTTGTATCTGTAGCTGGTTTTTCACTTTCTTGTGTCGAATTTATCTGATTTGCATTTACACTAGGTTTAACAGCATATTGCCTGAAGTTTTCAAATTGGCTAAGATTCACTGTACTATAATTAGTGATAGTTCCTGGCGGTGGACTCACAGAAGTATCCTGCCCTGTATCCGGACTCAAATAGTTCTGATTCGTGTTAAACCGGCAGTTGCTGAACGTTGTCTCTTCTTTAATTGGAACCGACGTTTCTTTGATTTGATACGGATTCTCGCCGTAAAAAGCATACGGTATATGATTTTGATAGGTACTAGGTGAGTCATATTTTACAGAGACGTTGTTGATGATCTGCGATTCGTAAGCGGGAACCCTTTGAGCGTTGTAGTTGTAGTCGTTTCTGAAACAAATTTGTATGTATGTTAATTTTTGGTATTTATCGTATATGGTTATGAAAATTAAAACAGGTGTTTATAATAATAAAAAGAATGGATAAATTTTTCAGATATAGATAAAACCAAATAAAATACCGAAATATTGCCATTTGAATGTATCATCGGACTACTGAAAACGAGTTCAGCTTCAAAATTGAAATATGTGAATTTTATCAAGTGATATTGATTTATCGAAACAGTTGTCAATTTTTTAGAATTTTCAATAACTTGTATTATATTGTGGAATTAACTAGAGACCTTGCATGAGTTTCATTTAAAAACACTAATATGAGCATATTCCACGAAGTAAGGGTCGAGACAGTCAATTTTATCAAGTGCAATACAAATCAGATGGAATAATGGTATACCTGTAATGTCTTCTCAGAAGAAAATGACGAGTTTCAGCATTCTTCGCTGTTTGTTTATGAACATTTTTGACAGTAGTTTGAAGGAGACATTGTTTTAAAAAGAGATTGTTAATTAGCTGAAGGAGAAAACCTCTAATATTCTCTTCATCAGATTCATCTTGATCGACTTTTCCATATAATTTCGAATTCTAAACATATAGAACTTCTTCAGATTATTCTTTGGAATCTCAAATTTCCTAGAGTACAGTATTCAATTATAAGCACGCATATTTCTGCCCATCGTCGAAAAACAAAATGTATCAAACATCCCCTCATTTAATTTTTTACTTTAATGTCAGCTATGTTGGAGATAACATTTGCATATGTTTTCGGAAATGATGTGAACTCTCCAGTAATTGAATATATTTTCAATTTCTTACTGGGAAATATCAATATTCATCCTTTTTGGCACCTGAGTCCAAATAAACATTTACAGAAGAGGAGTGTTGCTGATCTGAAGCCTTACTGAATTGTTTGATTGGATGGATTTTTTCGACTTCGAGGCCTAATCCAGGATTGTATCAATGAAGGGAGGACCATATTAAGTATCAATATTGAATTAAATAGTAAGCAAAATATTGTTAATATTGATTATGCTTGTGAAACCGACTGGGAAAATAGCGGGATCCTATACAAAAATTCATTCATACCTTCTATAAGACCCCGAAACTCCAAAACTGAGTTTTGTGCAGCTTTATAAGGAGAAATCAGGTGATAAAACACTTTTCAACAGTGACCAAAAGAAATTGCAGACCTATAAATTATATCGGTCATGCTTAAACAACCAAGAAACCAAAAATATTCCCAATAATGGACTAGTACATTCTCAAAACTTCACAATATTAGATTTAAAAAACAAGTACAAATTACAGAAGTCACCGCCGGGAACTAAATGTAATATAAAACCGAATTAAATTCATACACTCACTTTACATCTATTTAATTTATGGGTTGCCATTGATTTGTTGTGTGGTAAAAAGACAAGTTATTGGAGCTTCCATAGACGAGCATAGGATTATTGTCTATTATGAAATCTGACAATCTCTTCGCAAACAAAGTCAGTACTCATATTATTCAGTAATTACTAATAAGAGCTATTTATTATTTTGTATTGCTGCGTTAACAACGTTTCTATTTCCTTATTTGAAACAAATTTGAGGATTGAAATACCAAAAATACGGATCTTTATTGAATTCAAATGAGATAGAGATTATTTTGTTTGTTGTCATATCCTAATAAGATATGCTTATTTCAATTCTTGACGCGTCACTTTGAGCTAAGATACACTTGAATGTTTTCTTTTGCAGTTACACTTATTAGCTGAAATAATATTTTTTATATTACCAAAGAATTGATAAAATACCTGACAAGGTCAATAACTAATCACTATTGTTGATTAATGGATAATTGATGAACTACTAAAACTCCTCTTCATAAAAATGAGCGCATTTTCGAATCATATTGAATCACGCTTTAAATCAAATGAATATAATTTTCTGTTTTGTTTAATAAAGAATAGAAGCTCTTAACTATAATAATAATTAATAATATCTCATGATGTTAGATTTCTTGTACGAAACAATAATCAATTAATTGTTATAAAATTATGGACAATGAGTCATATTTAGATTGATTTATGATGGGCAAACTGAGAATTGAAAAATACAAAGACTTTGCAAACAATTGCCTACAAATATGCAAATATATATAGTGAATATTTGTTATAATTACCTGTAATAGTGAGTAGGATTCCAGTAATCGCTGGAAAAGTCTGTAGAAGCGCTCATAATAATTTTTCACAACACTAACACACAGATTGACATGAAATTGCAACTAAATCTGGCCTTCGGTCCAGGCACGTTCGCTGGATTGATGTCGAACATTGTCAACTGAACCCCGAAGTGTTTGAGCGGGAGGGGTTTCGACCCCCTGAGGTTTGTCACCGAGTTCTTTTATTCAGCCCAGCTGCCCTGCGAAATTTACCCACCCCCGACCATTTTCAGCTTTTTCAATATTTATCAGGGTATTGGTAGTGGTATTGTAGAATGTGAATATTTGGAAAGTTGATTTTACACTGAGAAAACTTATTATTAGTATAGGATTTCAGACGAATTATTTTTGTCATTAAATATTCTTTTGAAAATAATAGTTATGGAGCTATATACTCGCAAAATATTCCACAGCACACGTGGACCAATCACATACTTTGCAAAAAGTAGAAGAAGTTTTAAAACAATATTTCCCACATATTGAACTACAGATATTAATATTTATGGAGAGAGCTTCGTGATAAAGAGTTCAATAACAGTTAAACCTCACATAACTCATCTAAACTAATGATATATGTGCCTCAGGAACATTTTGACGTATCTTAACATGTTAACACTATAAAAGGTGAAGATCGAGCAGGTTTTTCAAGGTTATCACTCAATATTTTATGTAATGTGGTTTGATTCCAATCCCTGGTATTTTCTTGTGTATCGAAAGGTTCCTACAATATTTTTAGTATATACAAATCTCATTTTATAAATTTGAATGGACAATTCTGATATATACCAACTTCAAAAGTGCACTAATTGGGTTGAACTGTCAGGTGCTCAAGGATCTACAACTTCTTGTGATCTGCGGTGTGGAATAGAAGTGTTTGTATTGCATATAAAATTGTTTTAGCTAAACTCAAGAAGGATTTGCTTGGTATATAGCCATCCATGGCTTCAAGTGGATCTACAATATCGTCGACCACTTGCACTGCTGCTAAAAAGAAATTTCTCACAAATTCTTCAAATGTATACTATCAGAATACCAGAGGCTTGTGATCTAAAACTGTAGATTTTTTTAATGCAATCTCTATGGCAGACTTAACGGTGAACTGTTTCCGGAAATCTACTCAGTTTAACAGACTGATAGAAATCTGGACGCGTGTAATTGCTCGAAGGGCGGAGGTATTCTTATAGCTGTAAGCAATGAATTCCCGTCGTGTAGAATAAATATAGACAGTTTCATTCTACCCACCCTAGTTTGGGTTGATATGTTCTTGGTGAAAGTAACTGCTGACTCAAGTCACGACTATGTACTAAATGTTTATGTTCGTCCATCTGCTAATAGCGAAATATACCTTAACTTTTTTGAACCAATTAGTATTATTGTAAGTTTTTATAATAATAATTTGCTCATTGTGGGCGACTTTAATATACCTTCTTATGCTGCATATTTCCATAATAATTAAGGGAATTACATTATTTCTGCTCTTACCAATTTTCTCCCAATTTATAATTTAACTCAATACAATACTATTTGAACGATTTGGAACGTATTCTCGATCTTGTACTCTATAATAATGACTGTTTCGTCGGAAGATCTATTAAAAATTTAGTAGCTCAAGATCGGAATCATCCTGTGTTAAATATTTCCTGTAAACTAAATTTTAGCCACACCTTAAAACTAAATTTTCCAACAATATCTTGCAATGAATATAATTTCCGAAAAGTACATTTTTCGCTATTGTATCAACGTCTCTCTAATATAGATTGGACTTTCCTTCAAACATTTGATACATCCGATGATGCCTGTATTCGCTTTTACGGTAAGTTGTATAATTCATTTGACAAGTGTGTGCCAAGACAAACAAAACAATATAAAAGAAAATCCACCGTGATTTATCCGGGATATTATTAAAGACATTCGATCTCGATGTCAACTACTTACTTTATGCTGATGACTTGAAGTTATTCTGCCGGATTGATGATAGAAGCGATTGACTCACTTTCAACTAACCTTCGACATAATGGGAATTTCTTTCCTTTAAATTGGATAGCATTTACCCACGGGTAGGAGTTCGTACTGGTACACTTCAAACGAGGCAATGTGTGAATAACTTAAGTTCTCGTCGTGACTGTCACTTATTGATATTTCTGTTTAAAATCGTGAATAACAACATCAGTGATACCAATCTCCTTCTTAAACTCCAGTTCAATACTCCGAGAGTAGCTCCAAGAGCTGTCAATACGTTTTACCTCCGTACCACTCGAACAAATATTTTAAAATTTTCGCTACTTCAAAGGATGTGTTCGATTTGTAATAATGTAAGTAACCGGCTTGATATCTCTCATTGCCGCATATCTGCGATTAAAGCATTCTTTTTTGATTGATGATATTATTCTTGGTAATCAATATACTCAAGTTCCTATTTTGTAGTTGGGTTTGTCCTGTTTGAACAGTGTATTAATAAATAAATATGCTACAAAATTTTCGGGAATCTTATGATCTACCAAAACTTTATATACCTAATGATATATCATTTCAAATATGAAATACCAAAACAAAAAATACTCATACAAAACAAAAAAATAGAGATGCTCAAAAGAGATACAATAACGAAAAACCTAATAATATTTCGAATAGAGGAAAACGAAAAGGAAGTAATAGAAATTCAAGAACATAAGTTTAAATAAGTACTAGATAAGACTGGGATACGAATAGAAACAAAACATGACATAGTGGACATAAGAAGTATAGAGAGAAAAGGTGAAACTGAAGACAGACCAATGTTAATCGAGATGACCAGCGGAAAGAAAAGAATGAAAATTAAAAAAAATAGAGAATTTCAAAGATACAAACTGGAGAATTGGCGAAGATTATCCCATGGAAATACAGTTACAAAGAAAACACATGCTTGACCATATGAGGCAAGCAAGAAAACAGTGTCAGTTGAACACAATAAACTTATAATAATAGAAACGGAATATTCTACGGAAGATATAAAGCGATGAGAAACTGGAACACCCCACACAGTTGGATGCAGTATTGAACAGACGCCAAGGGAAAGAGTAAAAACAAGAACAGCAAGCGAAAGATCCCCCGAAGAACGATAAAACAAGAGAAGAAACGTATGAAACAATGAGAAAACAGAACTTTTCCCTAAAGAAATTGAACAAATTAGCTGCGAAACTGCAAATATGATATAGATATCAGAGCAGTTCAAGAGGTTAGTTCGAAGAGAAATGTAGAAATAAGGAAAGGTGAGTATACATTTTTCTACAGTGGAGAGAGTAAATAAGGAAATAACGGAGAAGGGTTTTATGTAAAAAGAAGTATTATAATGAACAGAAAATGGAAGAATGCCAACCCTAAGATTAAAAATGAGGAAGTACCCCATAAGCATAGTGAATATTCATGCACCGACAGAAACTACAGAATCGCACGCAAAAGATGAATTCTATGACAAGCTCGTCAAAGGTTGCGGAGAAATCGCAAGGAAAGGCGAAATAAAAATATAATATACATGATAAAACTAACGAAACCGGTGAAAGACTCTGCTAGTTAGCTGGAATTATGAACATGTCAATACTATCAAGAAAGTTCATACTCCCAAAAATAACACAAAGTAATCTGGAGGCAACCAGGAGGACAAGTAGAGAGCCAGATAAACCGCGTATTGGCCACGAGAGGTGTCTGCAAAAAGCAATATACACAAGAGCGTATAGAGGCGCAAACGGATCACTACCTAGTAGTGACAAAAATGAGAGGACTAAAAGACGCAAAGAACTAAAACGCATAAAAGAACACAAACACTATCAACATAGAGAACCTACGAATTGATAAAATAAGAAAACAATACGAAGATAAAATTACAGATAATATACAAAACCAGACACTCATTACATCGGATATCGAAAATAGTTGGAAATAAATGAAAGACGTCTTACTGAACGGAGCAAAGCATGTAATAGGGAAGAGGCGTAAAGAAAAAGTGATGGTATGACCAACAGCGCTCAGAAATGAGAAAACAAAAAGACACGGCAAGATTGAAGTGGTTAAATATAAATCAAGGATCGGAGAGAAGAATCTACGAGGTAATCAGAAATAGGACAAATGCCACATAAAACAAGAAAATTTTTTAATGAAATCGAGGATGATCGGCGCAACAACCTAACCTAAAACAATTATACAAAAAGATAAAAGCTCCTACCAAATGTTCCAATAAAACAAGGGGAATTAAAATTGAAAATGGCGTAACAGTACATGAAAACACAGAAATGATAAAAATATGGGAAAAGTATTATAGCAGAATACTTTATGAAGATGATGTTGAGGACCCTAGGGTAGCAGAAACCGTATTAAGATAACGAAATCACGTTCAACTGCCCCTCTGAAAAAGAAATAGCGTTAGAAATTAGGAGAACTGTTAACGGAAGTATATCGGGAAACCACTTCAGAAGATAGTATCCAAACTAATACAACAAATTGAGGCGGGATATAAAATGCCAAACGAATGGAACACTGAAATAATAACATCCATCCACATAAAGAGGAGATAAGGAAGTCAGCAAAAATTATAGACCAATAACTCTACTTAATACATTTTACAAAATACTTGCGAACATAATAGATCAAAAACTGGAAGCATACACAGAAAAAGTAAAAGGAGATTACCAAAACGGGTTTAGACCTTGAAAATCAACAGTAAAGGCAATACACATCATCGAGCAGATTCTTGAAAAATCCCTGGGATACCAATAATTATCCACACCTCATTTTCATAAACTTCAGGAACGCATTTGGCACAATCGTAAGACCCAAGAATATAGAAGCACTAAACACACTAGGAATCCCAAAGCGCATAAGGGAAGGTAAACTTCCAAGGTGAGATATTAGTAGAATTCAAAATGAATAAAAATGTAAAACAAGGAGACTCAATTTCTCCAGCACTGTTTAACCTAGATCTTGAATGCGTTTTAAGGAACGCAAACAAGAAAAATGATATCACACACTCGTCGCCATAGCAAAGAAAAGTCTAATAAAAGCAGTAAAAAAAATAGACGCCGAGGCACAAATATACGGATTGCGAATAAATGAAGACCAGGCAAAATATATGAGAGTTGGGAAAGAAAAACATAACAATGATACTCACGTTAGAATAAAAAAAAGTTTCGAATTGTATCAAGTCACAACTATTTAGCACATCCATCGATAGAACAAACTATGAAAGACAAGATATAAGAAACAATATTAAAAGGAAACAAAAGTTTTGGCATAAATCGGAAACTATTAAAATCTAAACCTATCAGAAAAAAGCAAGGATACTAATCTATAAGACTTAAGCACTAGAAACAACATCTATAAACAAAAAAGAAGAAGATCTAAAAATACTAGAAATGAAAATATTGAGAACAATACTTGGACCAAACATAACAAGAGATTTAGATTAAAAAGAAACATAGAAATAGATAATGAAACAAGTGGAGAAAATATAGTCCGAAATATAAACAAGGAGACTGGAATGGATGGGACATATTATGCGAAGAGCGCCAACAGAAATATTAAAGATAATGACTACATGAGTTCCAATAATGACCAGAGCAAGCGGAAGACTACGAAGCAGATGATGGGATCAATTCGAGGAAAATATAAAAACATTGAAAATCAGAGACTGGAAAACAAAATGCAGAGAGAGAAGATAATGGAAAATTATAACAAATGAGGATAGGACAGATAAGATTATAGTCGCACTGATATAAGAGGAGTAATCAACCTCGTCAATAGGATTAAACACAGCTCTATTGGGCTAGCCATAAGCCCCCGGGTTTAAATAGCGATGATGATGATGTCATTTCAATAGCGAATTGAAATTATTGATTATATAAAAACGAACTGGGAAGGAAACTTACAAATGAAATAAGGCGCATTGAATAAAATTACTGCAAACAATTGGAAAAATTTAGAGTATTTTTCAAAATTGTAGAAACAGTGAATCCAATGAGATGTTATACGGTACCGTGAGAAACAAATTGAACTTTTTGTCGACAAAACCCAACACGCAACCACTTGCGGTACATTTTCCTCTCACATTCATATCACACTATACCCAGTAATGGAAACAATGAGAATAGAAATGTGGAAAAACTGAATATCGGCTTGTTAAGTAATCAATAGAGATATATAGAGATAACACTAAAATAAATATTTCCTCCACTCATCTTATCAAATGATTTGTTTTGCCAATATAAGCCAAATTGAACTTTTTGCCGACAAAGCCGAACACGCAACCACTTGCGGTACATTTCCTCTCACTTTCATATCACACTATACCCAGTAATGGTAACAATGAGGATAGAAATGTGGAAAAATTTAATATCGGCTTGTTAAGTGATCAATAGAAAACTTCGATATTAACAAAGAATACATGAATTGTAGGATGTCATTCCAAAATTGCAATGCATTCTCGCTAGTTTATCATACTTTATTTCAATCTATACTAGGATACTGTTGGCAAGCAAGATTTTTTTACTTAGCAAATCCAATCAGGTTTCACCAAAAATGCTTATGGCTTTTATGATAGACATAATTTATTTCATGAATTGAGACCTTTTCGATAAATCCAAATCTAAATATATATCTACTCATCGTCACTTCGTCTCAGTGGATTCAATTTATTAAACCTAATTGCATCTATCTTGAACTATTTAATATCTAATAGGGAACTCAGAATATTAGATTAAATAAGTAGAGCATGGTAATAATCTTCTGTAGTAACCTCTCATGGTTCGGTATTACATACACCAAAAAAACATATTATTTTCATACATGGGCTGATTTTCCTGAGATTATTTTCAATTTCTAAACTGTATCTCGAGTGCCCTAATATACCGGGTGATGGGTGCGCCAAAGCTCTAGGAGGTAGTCACGTAACGTGTACCAGGTATATTGGTATGTATAACATAGAACTTGAAGTGGAAATATGTGTGAATGAAGAAATATGGAAGACATACTCAAACATCAAGTGGTATGCGCATATCATTTGATAACACTAGGAATACAACTATGCTAGAAACAATAAAGACATAACCTACCCTAACCTATCACAGTGCATTACTTATACCTAAGCAACATCTTTCCACATCTGATTGTTAGCGCAAAATAGGTACCCAAAAGTTCTATCCCTAAAACTGGGTGCAGACCAAGTTCGAGAGCTGCTCTCGAATAGTTTGCGAATATTTCCCGAGCTTGGTGTATACGCCTGTTCCCGAACAGTTCTAGATTTAGTGTTCCGAGACAAGACGGTACTTATAGTAGTTTTCAAAATGAGCATGGACTGGTCAGAGGACGAAATTGTGTGCATGAGAATTCATGGTATTCCACGCACAAAGATTATGAAAAGAGACATCTACAAAAGGACGCATATAGGCGACGATTTTGTCAAAACCAAAAGAAGAGCTGGAAAGGAAAATCAGTATTATTTTAGCGCAATACCGAAGAACTCGTTAAAAGGTTGAACGAAAGAAAAATCAGGAATGGACACAGAAGATATTAATATAAAAGAGTGGTTAAGATGCAAACATGAGTTTTTTGAATCACAGATATATGTCAAATGAAACACGAGAAAACGGTGAGTACTTTTTATTCTATGTAACTGGTAAGGTTCTAAATGCAGCTTTTTTCATTCAAAATCACTTTGCCACTGCACTCTTCCATCTGTAGAAAAATATTCAGCGAAATTATCTCCAATTTGACGTGAATTCACAGTAGATTTTCTTGGAATGTTTCTAAAGCTCTGAAATTTCATTTCTGATTGATCTTTTCTCCACGAGCCGGGCATTATTTGCATCGTCTCTTAATATTCACGATCAAAGGCGTCTTCAGGAACATGTATCTAAAGATTGTTTACTTCGAACTAAAAAATTGTGTAGATAGAGACGGAGGTAGCCTTTCTTGGTTCCAATAAAAGTGGCTTACGTAGAACACGAAACATGGATGATATTATTTCAGACGGATTTTCAACTATTCGTCGAGCTCTACATAATCTATAATAAAAGTTTCGTTAAGGGCTTCCCTTCAAATGCATTCCAGGGTACGGCTTCATTATGTTTTCCTGTTGAATAAATAATCGTCAGCAACAAAAACGAAAAGTGTATATCGTTCCTGTCCTAACAATGTTGCTGCTGCTGGTAGAGGTAAAGATCAATTTTGTAGCTTTATAGCTAGATCAGTGATTTTGAAAACCCCTCCATCAGAAATCCTTCCCTAACATTCTAAATTGGCAAATAGGCCAATAAAAATGAGTATTCTGTCTTCATTGCTGACAAAAGAACAATGCTGTGCAGTGGCGTAGAGCAAAATTCGGGGACCACCCCGCAGGATTTTAGTCGGGCGCCCCTCCATAGATCTATGTTATTTATGAAGATTTTCTTGAAGTTTTTCAAAAACTGATAATAAAGAGAAATTGATAAAAGTAATATATATTCAATAACAAAAACAAAATATTGAATAGAATGGAAATAAAAATGAGAGGATTCTATAATATTTCCCCCCTTCTCGGAAAAAAAATCCTGATTGGATAATGGACACTCATTTTTTAAACATCAGAGAAACCGCCTGAAGAATTCCACATCAAAGAAGCCGCCGGGTCACCCAATCAAATAATCATCTGGTGACGTTTAAAGAAAAAACCGACAAGCTTGATGAACATAAAAAACTTTTGAAAATAAGGGAGCGCAGGGAGTGACATGCCAACTGGAAACCTTAATATGTTTTTTAAATATAATTTGACAATATTTTTCTATTTTTCGTGTACCTTCATTAGTTACCTTTATATTCCTATGTTTTGTTCATTATATTATCAGAACCCTCTTTGATTAAAATATTCGGTTCCGCTATTAAATAGCGCTTGCAGTCTGATGTGTATACCATCGATAGCATCTATACAGTACTTGTATTCTTCGGCAACTGCAAGCCATTCTTCAGATGAATTTGGAATCTGAAAATAAAATACCAATACACTTTTACTGTGTAACGCATTGTCAAAATTAAAATCAAATAAATTGAAGTAAAATTAACTTGGTTTTAGGAGGCTTAGGATGCATCTGCCAATGTGGGAGCTTCTGAAACAAATGTGGAAACATATGACGTCGCCGTCAATCTAGCAAATACGGAAAACAGCAATGAACCTTAGGATAAAGGATAAATAATTAAATGTAAATGACTTAACAGAAAATGCAAGAGTAAGTTTGGAAGAGTTAAGCAAGAAACGAAAAAGTGTGTTGACAACTGAGGAACACGTGTCAAAATACATGACGACATAATCAAAACTATGTATGAATAAAGAATGTGCCACCTGAAGCTATCTCCTTATTGCTATGACGCTAAGAGGATTTGTTCCGTAACCCAGAGCACATGTCGAGTTTAAAATTAACAAAATAATTAATGAGACCGAAATTAGTATTTTACAATCACAATCCACTCAACACAACAATATCCACAGTCAACGCCTCATGGAAGAGTCATCTCATCCCCCCAAGTGTATCAAACTTCACTAGAGCCAGTTATGAGGTCTCGCAACCACAGTCAGTTTGTAGCACTGCAATATCTTCACCCTGCACAAATGATGACACCGAGACTAGCACTCTCGATTCACAGTCTTCTCAACAGTATTTTCGGTCATCATTGCGTTATGCAAGTAGCAATTCATCTATTGTACAAAATGTTTACACCACAGATACGGATTCTCAAGTACGGTCAGGTTTTTGTAGTACACCAATGCCGTCTCCCCATGAGGAAGAACATTTTAATAATATTATTCCAAAAACTTATCAGAATTTGAATTAACGTATTAGATAATATTATTTTGTATGTATTTTAAGATAAATGAATAGACATGTAAAACAAAATTGCTTACCTTTACTGAGTTATTCTGGTACACTGGTACAATCACAGAAACACTTTGCTTTGAAATTTTTAATAAATACATCAGACTTGTATAGGAATCTCCTTGTACCAAAAATCATCAATACCAATCTTTCCCTGTGTGATATACACTTCCGATCATTCGTATCTTGTATTGATATTATCGGTTCTAACAAAACGAATAGTATTTCAAAATCTGCTACAGACGTACAGTTAAAATTTCGAAATAAACTTTGTTCCTCCATTTGTAAATCTCTGACCAAAGAAACTTCAACCATATCTTGAGCGATTTTTAAATAAACTTCTTTGCCACCATCACCTAGTCATATATTACTTTTTTCGACTCGAAATTTTGTTTTCCTAAAAAATAGGCTGCAAAGCAATAATTATTAGATCGCTTTCTTTATCGTTCTCCAGCGATGACATTTTATTAATTAAATAATCTCAATTTGTAATAAAAATGGAGGATTCTAGATTTAAATATTTCAAACTTTTCAATGAACTTGGTCGAACTGAACACAGGACTGAAACTCTTCTTGTATGAACGATGCGTTTGGGAGCTGCTCGAGTTTAATTTGTGAGTTGTTCTCAAAAAGTTCGCAAACTCTTTATTTCGGTTTGTCCCCCATTTGATCGTTGTTACTTGAATGAACAACCTAGCCCTAACAACTAAGGTTATACAGTTTACTTTATGATATCGGCGCAGTTTACATTAGTGGTATCTTCATCCTTTGACCATTCGCACAGTTTAGAAACACCATCAGTATGGTCAAAGGGAATATTTAGATACCTCCATCAGGATATTGATTGTATGTTTCGACATTAACGTATGCTGAAATTTAGCATAATTTTTCTCAGTGTAGTTACTGACGAGTTTGCTCTCATTTCATGAATTAAGTAATTTGCAGATTGGTCTAACCCAGACCTTATGTCTCTATTTGTGGATTAACAAAAATATGTGCTATATGTTGTGGAAAGTATAGGGGAGGAATGAATTTTATTATTACATTTTTCATTAAACATAGTCATCAACAGTATATTCCCAAAATATTAGCTATAAAAACGATTGAGTCAATAATTTTATAAAACTATTTTCGAAGTTTTCATTCATTTCTGTTTTTATTTATTTCATTTAATTATAATCAATGTTAAATGCGTTTATCACATTCATTTTAAACTGAATCTTACCGTGCACGTTAAACATACATTATGTCGTTTAAACTTGAAAGGGTAACTGTAACCCCCTACAACGTATGACATTTCTGTAACAGGATATTCGCTCCTCAATTATTCATATATCGTGCTTAATACTTCTACCAGTGAGAGTAATTACAGTGATTAAATTGTAGTTATGGAAAGATTTACAACAGTTTAGCGGATTATTCTTGAAAATTGAGTTAATAATTTAAACGGCATTGTTGTTACCACTTTTGAATTTTCTTGCTTTGATTGTTAATTTATCGATTATTAGATTATAATGATCTTTATTTTATAAAGAGGTTATAGTATTTTTTCAATATAGCACCACTTGGTGATTTTCTCTTATTTTACATACAAAGTTGAAACAGATAACTGAATAATGGAAAATTTGAATTAATACGACTCTTTTCAAACGTGTGTGAAGATTTTCATTATGATATAAACAGATAATTGTTTCAGCTATCTATGATAAACTAAATAAAACAGTAGGGCCTGATGAACTTAACAATAAACTATTAAAATGTGGAGAACTACTGGAAGCTAGGTATGAGCTGCTAGTCAATATGTGGATAGAAGGAACAACACCAATGGAATCGAAGAATGGCCAAATAATTGCAAGATATAACAAAGGAGACCCAAAACTCTGCGAAAACTGTAGACCAATAATACTACTGAATACGGCATACAAAATTCTAACATCGCTACTAATAAATAGGATATCTAGACACACAGTAAAACAGATAGGAGGATACCAGCAGGGGTTTAGGAAGGAAACGCCATACACCTTCTAACACGAATAATGAAAAAATGCTATGAACATGAACATAACATAGAATTTTTACCTACATTTCATTTTCGACAAGTCTTCGATAGCTTTAAATGAAACTGTTTACTAAATGAAATGAGGAAAATGAGTATACCAGAGAAATTATATTGGAGAGGTAAAATGTTTGAAAATAAACGGTTTTAAATATCAAAACTAACTTTTCCGCATCTGTGGCCCTGTACAATATTCTATCATAAAATTGTACACACTTCGGGGGATGTATCGTGCGATCAAACCAAAACTTCTCCAAAAATAACTAAAAATTTTGTATATCTAGATTTATAGGACCCGTTGTACTCGCTCTAGTCAACTGAGTACATCAGTGAGACACCTTGAACAATATTCAATCATAAAATTGATCAATCGTATACTCTCTGGAGGCAGTATCGTGCTAACAAAATGAAATTTCTCCAAAGATAACAAAAATTTGGTACTTCAAGTACCATAGCACCCGTTGTACTGCCTTTGGTGAGCTGAATATCAATAGGGTTTATCTTTGAGACGTTCTGAATAATATCCAATCATAAAATTGGTCACTTGTATATACTTCGGAGGCTCTATCGTGCTAACAAACTGAAACTTCTCCAAAAATGACAAAAATATCGCACTTAAAGTACTGTAGCACCTGGTGTATTGGCTCTGGTGAGATGAAAATCAATAGGGTTCATCAGTGAGATGTTCTGAATAATATTCAATCATAAAATTGGTGACTTGTTGAACTCCGGAGGCTGTATCGTGCTAACAAACTAAAATTTCGCAAAAAATTACAAAATGTCGTAGTTCAAGTACCATAGCACCCGTTGTACTCTGGCTCTGGTGAGCTGAAAATCAATAGGGTTCATCTGTAACATGTTCTTTACAATATTCCATCATAAAATTGGTGACTTATTTTTTTCTAAAATCCGTTTCTTCGTGTTGTTGTTGATGGAAAACGTAAAAATAACTCAAAAAAAAATTTCAAAATTCCAACTTTTTTTTGGGTAAACCAATACTTTTCTCGCATATTAGATAGGTTGGACGGAAAAGTAATACAAATAATGTCGTTCAAAAACACCACAGATATTACGGCTGTGTATCGATCACCGCCCTTATCTCCTGTAACTTTCAACTTGAATTGTTGGAATATTTAAATAATTTTCATAATATTTTTTTTATTAAAAAAGGACATTGTTGGCGCTTAAGCTAACCAAACAAGTGGCCCTTCTGATCATATGGTAGAGCCCTTGGAACCGCTATATGCATTACATCAAGGGGCGAAGATCTATTTGATGGTATGTAAAAAATTTAGGTACATCCACCCATTCCCTTCAGGGAGGGTTTAGGTGGTTCCCTCTCCCTCCCTTTGCTCTTTTTCTCTTTGACTCTTTTGTTTCCAGCATTACGTCTATGATATTTTCTGTGCAGAGGTTTTGTGCAAGCAATGACGTTGTGGTCTGTCGCTGTTGGTCCCATCTTGGGCAAAAGAAAATGGTATGTTCTACCGAATCTACTTCACTCAGGCATAAAAAGCATTCAGCAGTTTCTTTTATTTTAAATCGTTTCAGGTATTCTCCAAAACATTCATGACCGCTCAGAAATTGCGTTAGATAGAAATCGACCTCTCCGTGTTTTCTATTTAGCCATTTATTAAAATCTTTAATGAGGTGTTTAGTCCATGTCGCTTCTCCATTTTGGATATTCGATTGATTCACCCACTTTTGTTGGGTGTCATATTCTATAATATTCCTATTCTCTGGTTCAAAAATGATTTTGATCCTCTCATCTATCATAAGATCTATCGGCACAATGCCTGCTATTACCAGGACCGCATCAGTTGAAATCGTACAATATGCTCCGCAGACTCTCATTGATATATGTCTTTGCAATCTTTCCAAACCCTTGAGGTGTGACTTTTTTACTGGATTTCCCCATATTGGCGCAGCATACAATATTATGGAGTGGACCACGGATACTAGGATCCTTCGTCTACTTAAAGTGGGTCCCCCTATCTTTGGCATCAATCTGTTTAAGGAGGCAAGGTTTTTTTCAGCGTTTTCGGTTATTTTAGAAATGTGATTTCTCATACTATTGTTGCGACTAAAAATTACACCTAGATATTTTATATTTTCACTACTACGAATTTCCAAATTATCTATTTCAATTATCACATTTGTGAGCTTACGTCTTCCTTTTAGTATTACAACCTCTGTTTTATCAATAGCTAACCTCAGGCCTGTTTCTTTATCCTCCCCAGCAATTTTTGCAATTGCAACGGTTGCTATGGAGATGAGAGCCATTTCATTTTTTGCTTCAACTAAGACTGCAGTGTCGTCGGCATATACTATTATTTCTACTCCTTCTGGAAGTTTCAGCTTCATTACGTGGTCGTAGAAGATATTCCAAAGCAGTACCTTAATCCCCATTATATCGAAGATGTTTTCTTCCTTGTTCTCTTCTCCGACTCACGACCAGCTTTCTGTAGATGGGACACGACATATTGCCAGCCCGGTGTCCAACATTCTTACATTCATACCACCTCGGCTCTTTTTTATACTGTTTTACATTTTCATCATATTATAGTGGGATATCTAAATATTAAATTTTTAGACAGTAGCAACATACATTAAAGCTGGTTTAGACCAATTTTGGATACAAACTAGAACCAACTCAGAAACTGAAAATATAAAATCATTTTTATTTAGATAGTATAAAACAGATCATTGACCTATAGGACTCACATTCACTACAGATAATATAAGTATCAAGAGGCGTCCACAAAATACTAAACGTTATATTAATTATAGGAATTTGCAGCAAAAATTAACTATTGAATCTTGGAATGAACTTTATAATGAAATGAACCCTGATTTCATATGTGAAAAGTTTATTACTGAATTAAAATACTATATGAATAAAAATACAAATATAATCCTAGTAAAACCGAAAAAAAATATTTAAAAAAAGATGGGTGACACCAGGATTGCTAAAATGTATTATAAAGAAACAAACAATGTACAAAAATTCAGTGAAAAATCGGGATAATAGGGAATTAAAATTAGAATATAAAAAATATAGCAACCGACTAAATAATATACTTAAAAAACTAAGAGAACATATTTTTTGTACGACTGTCACCAAATACCTTCATTGTATGATCAATGATTTTTAAATGTAGTACATTGTAATACTCCTTTTCATTATGCACTAGTTGCTGGGCAACGCACGGGTAAATTTTCGCAATCTTCGTCACGACAAAAGAAACGTGGAGTAAACAAACAAAAGACGCCGTAACCAGGTAACATTGCCGTAACCATACAGACAATATAAACACAAACATAAGTGACAATTCAATATTTCTTTGACAGAACGATATTATAAATGTATTTCGAAATTAGTTCAGAATGGAAAGTAGTGACAGTGAAAGAAGTTATGGTGGCAGCAAATAACGCTTAATTAAATTTAGTGCCTAAAAAATCTAAAGAAAATTACACAGTTTCGTATACCCTATTCATGGACTGGTGCAAAGAACAGAAAACTAGTTCTCGTTCAGAGAATGTTGTGATGGCTTACTTTGGAAATGTATCAAATAAATTTAAATCTTTATGGGCACACTATAGCATGCTAAAAACGATGCTTAGTATCAATATTGGCGTGGATATCAGTAAATATTTCAAATTGAGAACATTTCTGAAACGAAAATTAGATGGATACAAAGCAAAAGAATCTAAAGTTTTCACAACGAAGAAGATTGATGTGTTAATCAAAGAAGCCCCAGACAACGCATACCTTGTAGCAAAAGTAAGGTCCACAACTATCAGTTAATTAATTATCATTTGTTTATATCTTTTTATTGCAGGTTGTACTTATCATAGGAATTATGAGTGCTTTTGGGAGAGATGAGTTGTACAAATTGAAAATTCACCATTTAGAAGATTTAGGTGCCGCAGATTTGGTCCACATTCCGAACACTAAAACAAAAACTTCTCGGAAATTTACTGTAACGGGAGAATATGCTAACATTGTGAAAAAATATTGGAATCTGCGACCAAGTAATGTCAACGATGCTTATTTTTTCCTAAATTATCCGAAAGGAAAATGCACTTTCCAAAAAACTGGAATAAATGAAATAAGAAATATGGGAAAACAAATTGCTTCATACTTAAAACTTCCGAATCCTGAGTTATACACCGGCCACTCTTTCCGCCGATCTTCAGCTACAATATTGATAGATAGTAGGTAGTGAAGATATAATGACATTAAAACGGCATGGTGGCGGCCGCTCTACAACAGTTCCTGAGGGTTACATCGAAGAGTCCCTGACTAGTCGAAATAACATACCCAATAAAATATTAGGGTCGATCAATAACTTGTCAGACCTTCCATCCACATCAGTTACAGAAAATGTTAATAATGTCAACTTTCCCTTAAAAAAAACGGAATCTATTTCCCCTAATTTTGTTTTTAATAATTGTACAAATGTAACATTGAATATTGTTGATAAGAAATGAGAAGATATTTTTTCGCGATTTTTGTGGTAGGTGCTTAACACATATAACTAGTACGTTATTTTTTTCAATTAATTAATAAAAGTTCATTTCTCATGTTTATTGTTTTTTACTTTCACTTCTACTACCGTATATTATAACAGTCGTAGAAAAAGTATAGTGTAAAACTCACACGGAATGACCATCCACGGGCCTTCTACGGGCAGATCGTCAGAATTAGATTACCTTGCAGAAAGGCACACGTCGCATAGCAACCGCTAGTCACACAAGTCACAATTTAAAACGTCAAAAATTAATTGCTGACATCTTGCATTATAAATGCGGTTGGAGATATTTCTGCTCCTAAGCGACATGGTGGTTGAAAGAGCACGTCGGTAGCGGAAGGCTACGTGGATGATTCTATGACAAACAAAATGTATACAAGAACTCTTAATAATATTCAATAAACATCACAAATACTCATACTTTAAATGCAGTCAATTTTGATTAAGAGTCAACACAATCAGTAGTAAATATTACTAGCAGCACTAATGTCACGATTAATTTCGTCAGAATGTAAATTTAAAATATAGGCACCTATTCATTATATGTTCATATGTACTATCCGTTTTGTTTAGCTGCTTTTGTTATAATGGAATTGTTCAATTAATGATTAGAAAAGGTTGAGTAAAAATAAAAATATTAGAATCTGTTCAACTATTTATTCAAACCCCGATTTTTTCTTTGTATAGTCGTGGAGAAAGCACAGTCTTCCACTTGCGTATAATGCCTATTATACGCTCGTTGAAGAATATAGTTCTCGATACATCGAATCTAATAAAGATAAATAAATAACTGTTTGCATTTGCCTAAAGAATATTTGTGGCAAAAATAAGCAACAGAAAAATATTGAAGATAAAATTTTTGGATGGAAGAACAGTTAAAAATAAACGTGGAAATTGCAATTCACTTTAATACTTACTTTAGTACAATTGGCGAAAATCTAGCTAACGGAATAATAGACCTGAATAATTATAAAGATAACTTGGATTCTTTGGAAAATATCAAGTATCTATTTCCAACATGGGTGTTAGAAATAATAAATAATATAGAAAATGAAAAATCTCCTGGATTAGATAAGATTCGTGCAGAAACTTTCAAACAAACTTCTTGAGAGACTGTAGAACCATTAACATGTTTAATAAATAAATGTTCAGATATAGGGTGCTTTCCCAAAATTTTAAACTGCGTCAAACCGCTTTTTAAAAATGGAAATAAACATGAATTAGAGAATTGCCGACCAATGTTGCTGTTATCAACCATTTCAAAAACATTTGAAATTTTTTTAAAAACGCGCCTTTGCGAATTCTTGAATTAATTTTGTATATTATCTGATCGTCAGTTTAGCTTTAGAGAGGGTCGATCGATCAACTGAACACGCCATTTATTAAGTAACATCAACAATTATTCATGACTCATTCGATAAAATAGTACCAATTACTTTTCCGCGCAACCGATCTAATCTGCGAGAAAAGTATTGGTTTCCCCCCAAAAAAATGGAATTTTGAAATTTTGTTGGACTTATTTTCACGTTTCTCATTAAGAACAACATGAAAAAACCAGAGCCAGTACAACGGGTGCTATGGTACTTGAAGTACGACATTTGGTCATTTTTTGAGAAATTTCAGTTTGTTAGCACGATACAGCCTCCGGAGTTCAACAAGTCACCAATTTTATGATTGAATATTATTCAGAACATCTCACTGATGAATCCTATTGATTTTCAGTTCACCAGAGCCAATACAACAGGTGCTATAGTACTTTAAGTACGATATTTTTGTCATTTTTGGAGAAGTTTGAGTTTGTTAGCACGATACAGCCTCCGGAGTATATAGAAGTGAGCGATTGTATGATTGGATGTTATTCAGAGTGTCTCAAAGATAAACCCTATTGATATTCAGCACAACGGGTACTATGGTACTTGAAGTTTCAAATTTTTGTCATTATTGAATAATTTTCAGTTTGTTAGCACGATACAGCTTCCAATTTTTCGATTGAATATTGATCAGGGCCTCTTATAGATGAACTTTATTGATTTTTAGCTCACCAGATCGAGTACAACGGGTGCTATGGTACCTGAAGTGCAACATTTTTTGTAATCTTTTGAGAAATACAGCCTCCGAAGTGTATACAAATGACCAATTTTATAATTGGATATTTTTTAAGGTGTCTCACAGATGTAACCTAGTGATTTTCAGCTGACTAGAGCGGGTACAGCGGGTCCTATAAATCCAAATATACTACATTTTTTGTTATTTTTGGAAATTTTGGTTTGTTGGCATGATACATCCTCCGAATTGTATACAAGTGACAATTTTATGATAGAATATTGTTCAGGGTATCTCACAGATGCGGAAAAGTTAGTTCATTCTCTGTATATTTCTCGACCTCCCTATGGCCTTTGATACCGTATAGTACGTGAACTAGATGTGAATCTTATAACATATTAAAAAGTTATTTAATAAATAGATAGCAGCTGGTTCAAATTGGAGATGCTAGAAGAAGTTTACAAGAAGTCATTGTTGGAGTTCCTGAAGGAACTGTGCTAGGTCCGATTCATTTTTACTTAATATACATCAGCCTTCTTAATTTGGAATCACTTGATCAATTTTTCAGTTTCGTAGATGATACATCGTCTTCTTGGGTAACTTGAAACAAAAGATAGAAACTGAGTTTCCAAGAATAGCAAATTGGTTTAAATATAATAAATTTACAAAAAAATATTCCAAAACAAGCTACTTACCCTTTAGCTCCTATACTAGTGCACCTTCTTCCATGGGTTCCTTAAAAGTAGGTCTTGGTAGAGAAGTCCCCGAGTCCACTTCTGTAAAATATCTTGGAATTGTTATGGATAGACATATGAAATGGAATTCACATATCAAGCAACTTATCAATAACATGAGAGGATTATTACCAACATTCAAGATTTTCTTAGAAATATTCCCGCTCTAAAAACTATGTATTTCTCTTTGGAGCCGTCGTTGCTGGTCTATGGAATTATAAGTTGGGGAGAAACACACTACAACTATTTGAACGATGTTTATGTGGTGCAAAAATGGGTTTTGCGTACTATAATCATAAAAAATATTCAATGATCTAGTAATTCTTTGAACAAGGAATCAGAAGTTTTCGATCTAAGACAATTATTTTTCTTGAAAATCCTGCAATTTATAAAATACATCTAAAATTGTTTTGGCAACACATGAACATTACTACAATACACGTCGAATGGAACATGTCTGTTTTCCTTGAAGTGAAAAATCTATAGGACAACAGATATATATTTTAGTCCTAGAAGAAATAAGAAATTTAAAGAATTGGATTCTTCAAAAAAACCGTGCAGAATTTAGCAATATTATAAATAATTTTCTAGTGTAAACTCCTATATTCTTTTATTTTCCTATCTATTTATATTAAAATTATGTAATATCATTCTTCCTCGATTTTAAATATCTTTAGTAACTTAATTAATTTCCTAATTATTTTAATTAACAGAAAGTTTAGAAAGAAACATATCCATTGCTTCCATTGGATAATTGCGCTTTATATTGATTATTATAAGTATATTCTGTATTTATTTTTATTATTATCTTTTATAGTATAATTAAGTATTGGTTGGAGATGAACATATTGTTAAATTTTGATACCTACCACGTATCACCATGGTACGGACATAAATACACAAAGAAAAGGTAGAAAAGAATAGAGAAAGGTGGTAAACGTGGCACAAAACCACACTACTCAGTAGCAGAGAAAAAAGGAAAGAAGTAGAAAGAAAATGCGGATTGATCCACCGCGAAAAAAAAAAGATCGGAGGAGCGGCCTATATGCCTTTTAAGAAAATGAGTAATGAAACAGAGAAATTGGAAAACAAAAGAAGTAATACATCAAAGAAGAGAAAATAAACTCATCAAGAGACGCATAACTTGACAAATGTACTAGAAAAAATGTAACAGAATACTTAAATAAAAACAACCAGTATAAAATAGAAAGAGAAATATGCAGAACACGAGGGACGAAATATCTGACACCAGCTCTGGAGCAATTAGTTCTACTATTCATAAAAGACAAAAATAAAATATAACCAGTAACTGTGAATAAAATATAACTGACCTGATTATTTTGTTATTATTTGTTATTTGTTAAATAACACTAAATGCGCTTGAAGTTTAGAAAAAATTACCAAAAACCGATATCTGGCACGAATAAATGAATCGAATAAAACATTTGAATAGATAAAATTGCGATAATGAATAGTATGGCATGCGCAGGATATGGAACATTGAAATGGACTCACATGAATACCAACGAAGAAAAACATGGACGGAATATCCAAAATACGAAAATATATAGAAATAGCGGTGCCGGAAGTATGACATTCAGATGGAGAAACAAATAAAAAAATCATATATAGAATGAGAGCTGAAGAATAATATGTAGCCAACCTCAAATGGAGCTTGGCGATCATGGTTGGGAGAACGAACAAGAGTCCTAAGATGAGCTGGGGAGATGATTCAAAAATATTGAAAGATCAACACTGGAAACCTGTTGCAAAGTATAAAGATAAATGAAAGGAGTTGGGGAAGGACCGTGGCTGTGTCTAAAGCCAGGGAATACGAAGAAGAAGCTTAGAAATACATTTTTTGTGTTTTTACTTTGCCGACGTTTAATAATTTTTTTAGACATTTTTAAACTTGATTCTTATAACCAGCTTGTTAGAATATCAGTCGACAAACCCCTAGTTAGTACTTTTCTCGAAGGCGGGAATACTAAGAAATATTAAAGAGGAAGGGTGCAATATTCGATTGGAATCAAAGATATAATCTCGAATCCCTACAATACATAAAAAATAACCGAATAATCGTAGATACAAAGGTTGAAAGTTTTGTTATAGACTTCAATAATGAGACCAATCGTCTCACATGTGACAATAGCGCGGGAAGTTAGTACTAATCTCGGTACCACGTAACAAACTATAGGAAGTGCAGATTGAATATAGTCATCAAGCAGCCTCGAAAGTATTAAAACGTAAATCAGTCGTCTGCTCTAGTATAGTTTGGAAATGTCTAAAAAAAAGGTAAGCGTACTGAACACAAACAATAGAGTAAATGATTTATGTATTGGTCGATAATCTATGACTTCAAATTCACAATAACTTATTTTGTATTTTCGTTTTTTAGTATTTAAGTCTCCTAACAAATGAAATTTCTGAGGTCCAAATTTTTCAGAGAAATCTTTAGTCACAGAAACGATCTTAAAAACTTTATGGTCTATTTACAAATTTCATGATCAAAGATGATCGCTTCTTGTATTACTT
This sequence comes from Galeruca laticollis, assembly GCA_963921935.1. Taxonomy (NCBI): domain Eukaryota; kingdom Metazoa; phylum Arthropoda; class Insecta; order Coleoptera; family Chrysomelidae; genus Galeruca; species Galeruca laticollis. The sequence continues at coordinate 107,420,210 of OY998182.1, read as the reverse complement.
TCTCATAATACTAACAACGTTATAAATCGTGACATTTACTCAATAAACTTTACAGCATGTTTGCTTTTTCTATAACTGGGGATTGTAAAGTGAATAATGAATTGTTCTATATTCTTGGAAGGTTTCGTCATGCCCTACATTTTTTAGGGATTCGAATTTTACCTGCATAATAAACCGTTCAGAATACTGTAACAGATGATGTTGAAATGTTTCATTGACTCCAAGATATACAGATTGTCTTATAAGTTGTAAAATAACTACTAACGCTACAAGGAAAGGGGACACGAATTTTCGCCAATTTAATCACTTGTTGATTTTTATGATTATAATCCTAGATGCAATTTCGCCAAAATACTTTTGAGCTAGAATTTCTTTATTAAATTATTATATAAACCATTCTTACCGATTCTATTTCTAATAAATGTAGAAACATTTAAGTGATGTAAGGAGACCTTTTTGTTTCATCTTTAGCTATAAAAACATTAATAATTGTCAACTTCAGTTTGCTCTTGTGTGTTGTGTTTACTAGGTATACTAAGGTCTATATTTGCTCATCCTAACCTAACCTAACCTAACCGAGCTTAACCTAGAATTTGTTATATCTTCAAGATTCCTTAAGATTCAGTTTTACTATCTTCTGAGACAACTCGCCTCTACCGTTTTGGCCATATTACGTGTTGAATTTTATACCTGATTAGGTTTCTTGGCGAAATTATATATAATAAAATGAGTTTTTGTTCATTGGCGAAATTACAAACATCCAGGAAAATTACTAGAAGAGTAATTCTATTTCCTAATCAAAATATTTGATCTATGAATTTTAAGAAGCATATTATCCAACTAGGTATAAAATATATATTCTTAGGTTGATAGTAAATAATATTTTTAGGATCACTGTAAAATAGCATGAGTATTGAAGATCGATTACATTAAGCGTGTTTACTAGCCGACATGCTTACTATCAGATAGTAAACTCACTGTGTCATCTCTTTGGCTAGCTAAGAAGCGCATTGTAAACAATCAGCGAGTAATGGTAAAATTCTGCCTACTTTACTCGCTACTTCCTTGAGTGTAGGCTTGTTAACTAGTGAAAAAGCGTTGTGTGATCATAGTTACTAGTGATCTAGCTGAAATTATTCAAGTTCCACTAATTTTTCAACTGAACTAACGGTCGACATACAAACAGAAAAACAATCACATCGAAAAGAAGACATAGGATGCTGTTTCCACTCGTTAGCTAGTTGGCTATTGAGCAAGTGGTACTGCGCAGTGTCTCAAGTGGAGTTTGCATTGGTATAGTAAATGGGTTAAGCCTCGATGACACTGGGCTAGTTTACAAGCTGCAAGTCGCCAGTGAGTGAGCGAGTGTCGATGACACGAAAATCTTTCTACTCGCTCAGTAGCGAACTAGCCAGCGAGTTGAAACCACGTGTTGTTTTGTGTGACTGTGTGGCGTGCTGTCTGCATTTTTCGTTTAAATTTTAAGCTGAAAAATGAAGTGGAAGGAACACTCGTGATATGATAGAGTTTCTCAACATCTACGAGCAGTACCCAATTTTATGGAATATTAAAAACATAGACCTGTTACACAAAAGTAAAGGATGAAAGTTTCAAAAATCTTTTAGTTAAATTTAACGAATAACAATTAACTGAGGGTATGGATTTGAATCAAAAGGCAAAAATAAAATCAATTGAAGACGTATAGAGGCAAGAAATAAATAAAATTGAAAAATCCAATAAATGTGGGTGTGGTACTGAGAAAGTATACACGCCAAAGTTGGTATGGTTCAATGAAGCGAAATTTTTGGCTAAGGTTGTGGCCACACGAAGGAGAAAATCAAACCACGGGAGTATTTTAATTGTTAGATTAAAAGATATATATTAGACCGTTATTCCAGCTTTCTACCACTGCCACGGCAGGGGATTTTCATCTGTAAAATGGGTAACATATGCTCTTCTGATCTCCTCAGCAGCTCGACTGTGATGATTTCCACGTAAATGATTAATAGGCTGCATATTATTAGCATTTTCCCTCCAAAGTCCAGGTGTGATATTTCCGGTATTCAAGTCCTCTCCGTCTACTGCTTGTTGTGGCATGTAGTTACCAGGATCAGTCTTTCTTAGCCAGTTATGAAGACAACAAGCAGCCCAAATGACTTTATCTATAGTTTCCGGGGTCAAATCAATCGGTCTCGTAAATATTCTGAATCGCCATACTAGTATGCCAAAGGCATTTCTACGACTCATCTGGCACGGGAAAGACGATAATTAAATATATTTTCGGCAGCACTAAGACCTATTTTACTGTACGGACTGAACCGGAACACGGCGGCCTCTTGACGATAACGTGTTTTCCGTCGATTGCACTAAAACTTCTAGGAAAATTCCAACGCTGAAGAAATTTATTTTCGACTTCTTTCCATTCATCAGCTTGTTTTGGGACCTGAGAACAAATAAAAATCAAATTTTAATGTATTTTCTAGGAACTGTCACAAAATAGTCCAGACACAGCAGGAGATGAAGACAATAAAAGTGTCGATTCCGAAAACGACAACGATGTCTTCTCAGAAGAATGTCCTAAGAAGTCGCCTGAAAAAATGGGAGCACCCTCGACGCCAAAGAAAAGGTCTGAAAAAATTGGATTAAATTGCCAAGGAGTCATCAGATGAGAAGCCTTATGACCAGTTCGGAAAATTTGTTGCATCTGAGCTCCGTCTTCTGTCACAGCGACAAGCCATCTTGCTACAACAGGAAATTCAAAACTGCATCATTCGTTTTAAGCTGTCATCTTTAAATCAGCAGGCCCCATATTCTGTCGAAAGTGGACACTCGAAATTTCCTTGTACTTCGACTAGTGCCTCATCGTTGAACGATGAAAATGGCGATGGAGATGTTCTGCAGCAGACCTTTATTAATGCATTTGGGGGAAACGTATAAATTGTCGTCAAATACATTGTCTAATAAGAATTGTGTTTAATTATGTAGTAATTTTATTTTCACTCACCTGAATAAACGGTCGAAGAGTATGAGAAATTGCTGTTAGCACTTCGGGTAAAAACTCCGAAATAGTTGATTCCGGAACTCAGAACAGGTATTCTAAGGACTTCAAAGAATCACCCGTGGCTAGATAACGTAATGTGATTTCTAATTTCGTGGTAACTGGTATTGCCGGTCCCATTGTCGTATCATTCTTTGCAGTAAGTCATCAAATTTAGAGCTGTTCAGTATCAACATATTCCTATAGGTCAAAGGATCTTGGTCTTTCAACTCTCTTAATAAACCACTGGAAGCACCATATTCATAGCGTTTTTCTATCCACGATCTTACCCATTTTCTTTTGTGTTTACATTTTTTCTTTAGTTTTCGTTGTAAATCCTTCTTCATACGTTGAGCTAAAATAACTACTCCCGCGCGAACTACTTCCATTGACATACCTAGCTTAAACTGCCAAAAGTCCAAAACACAACGCAACTAAATTACTAGCAGCGACGATGACACACAGCTAGTTTACTAGTTTACAGGCCAACACGCCAGCGAATGGCTGTTAAATTAGCCGGGTTTCTATTTTTTCAAGCAGCTTTTTTACAATCGGGTACTTAACAGCAAAATGTGAAAAGCTCAATGACACGGAGCAAGTTTAAAAGCTACTCGCGAACTCGCCGACTAGCAGCTTGTAAACTAGCCCAGTGTCAGGCTTTTACTAGTGATCTAGCTGAAAAGTTATAATTAATTTTTCAACTGAACAACGATCGACATACGAACAGAAAATCAATCATATCGAAAAGAAAACGTAGGAGACAGTTTCCACTCGCTAGTTAGTTGGCTACTGAGCAAGTGGTACAACGCAGTATCTGAAGCGTAGTTTACATTGGTATAGTAAATGGATTAGTGACTTGCACTATTAACTTGCAAGATAGTAACTAACTTTATGTGAACAGATCATATAAGTACTCGTACAAGTAGCAAGGAGAGGCAAGTTATCAATTTTATTGCATACTAGCCTTCCCCTTTCACCCCAATTTGCATTGGCCAAATGTATAGTCGACCCTTTACTAGGTCGGCAAACCAGAAGTCAAATATATAATTTAAAATATTTCATTTTTTATATTATAGGACATTCTATATATACGAAACCCGTACTTGTTGTCGATTACCAATGTGATATTATTAAATTCAAAAGTTTCCAGTACATTAGTTTAATATAAATAATAAATGGTGTCTATCAGGTACCTACATTGTCACTGCTGGGTAAATTATGTAGTTAGAGGGATTATTCTCCAACAATAAATATAGAAATTAACTAATTATGTTATTTTTCACTCATTTTTTGCAGGTGACTATATTTCGGAAAAAGTTAACATGATGTCATTCTCATGTTTTGTATTTATATAGTCCGCTTACAATGTCCTTGATGCTTCATTTTATTTGAAAAGTTATTGCCTGTTGGTTTAATAAAGGCACTCTATGAGGATGTGTTTGACACTTAGCAGGAAGCTGCATTGTTGGCAGGTGGGCTTTGGGAGATAAAACACTATGTGGTTATTGCCAACTTGTAATATCTTTACGACGACCATTTTCTTCCAGGATAATACACCAAAATATATTTATATATTATTAACTTAGTTTCATGGATATATCACATCCCTGCTATTTGAATGTTAACTGCAATAAGAAGTTATGAGGCAACTTCTATACCATTTTTTCATTAGTAAAAATGAGTGAAGTTATCCAGATTATTGTGCAGAGTGTAAGGAATTGGTACGTATAATGTAAGGAAAGCAATCCTTAGTCTTAAGTTTAGATATAATCACGATTCAATGTACTCTTCCGGAAGCCTTACACTCCTGGAGGGAATCACCGTCAATATCGGCATACCCTACATGGTCAATATTATTATCAATAATTGTTAAAAATAAATTTGTTTTTTTTTTAAACTTACTGTTTCTAGTTAACTCCACAGTTTATTGCAAAATGTTAAAAATTCTAAAATATTGACAATTGTTTCGATATTACCTAAATATCATCGACAGAATGATGATGAAGTTACGTTTCATTTGATGCCTACCTGATGTTTAATTATTTTTTGCTAGTCCAAAAAGTGACCTACCTTGTGATTGACTTAATATATGTTAATAGAAAAAAGAAGATATGATATTACAAATAAAAAAGCTTAGATATTATTAGCCCTATGGGGGTATCCTGGATATCATTTTTCCTAATTAAGATCAGTATAACTGTGCAATGATATAGAAAACCAGGAAAACTATATCTGATCTTTACAATTATCACTTAAGAAGACAGTTTAAAATTGTAGAACTCCCTAGATTTATTTGTTCATTGACGACTTCATATTGTGGGTTTCTTAAGTGTCTTCTAATTTCCAATTCATCAAAGAAATCTAGTTCTAGTTTCTTATTACAAATATGTTGTACTTCTAGTTCTGTGTTAGATGTCAATGAATGGTTGGTGTCAAGTAGATGTTTTGCGTAATGGGATGTATCTGATTGTTTTAATTTGTATGCTCGTAAGTGTTCACTGTATCGTATTTCAAAATTTCTAAGGGTCAGACCCAAATAGACAGCATTACATTCTGGACATTTAAGTTTATATATACCAGATTTCTTGAATGGTGATATTTTTGTTTTTACATTCAACAATTTTGTACTTATGCTACTTTCTGTTTTAAAAAAAAGTTGTATTTGTTGCTTAAGATATTATCTTTGAAATATTATTAGAAATATTTCCTACGTATGTAATGGTTTTATAAGTTTTTATTGCTTTAGTTTGTTTAGGAAATATTAGTTATAATGTCACTTTTTCCTCTTTTTTACTAATTATTTTATTTATCATATGTAATAGTTAACCGTTGGATGTTGCTATTTGTTTAATTGTGTTAATCTCTCTATCAACATTAAATTTAATTTCACAAATAAATGTGCTCATTACGTTTATTTCCACCATTTGGACAAGTGAAATTGTGTCTCTATTTAAGTGATTTTGCATCGCGTTGTGCTTCGAAAACATGGACAATCCGAAAAAAGGTTATGTACCCATAATCATCGCCATCGGAAACATTCGTCGAATTCAGCGATATCGGTGGATGGTAGAGTGGTTGAAAAACCGTGAAGAATAATCCCATATGAGGCTGCTGAGGGAAATCGGATTGACAAATGCGGAATAATTTCACAATCGTTTCAGAATCAAATTTGCACTACTTACCGATTTGTTGAAACACTACTCTCAGAGAGTACTTAATGATGAACGAGAGGTATTTATCGAGAGACTGTTACGAGCTCGAGTGGTGGTTGGAAATGCATTTGGCATCTTGAGTTCGCGGTTTGGTGTTTTACAAAAACCTATCAACCTACAGCATTATAGCAACAATCATTAGAACAGCGGGCTGCTACCTGCACAATTTTTTAGCAAACGAAAAAGAACAATATCTTGATTTAGCAGCTCGAGGTTGTGATGATAAAAGTACCTTTTCAAAGCACTTCCCACAGTAACAGTTTGTCAAGTGCCACGACAGTATGTCTTTAATTTTTGTCACTACTATAACAATGAAGAACATTTTTCACCAGGTACCTACCCTTCAATATATTTTGCAATGTTTATTTTTTAACATATTATCATTATGCGGCCTACTACACTATTAATACATTTTTGTCTGAATTTAACGGTTGACATTTTATTTCGCCATTTCTAAACACCTGTGATAGAATGCTGAATACTTGTTTCTAGGTAATTTTTTCTGATGTTCCAACGTCCTTGATATCACAGGATAACGTATCCTCACAGCGGTTCCAGAATAAGCTGAGTAATGAAATCTCAGTCATGTCATCATCTTCCCAGGAGTTCAACCCGCACTCATCACTGGTGGACAAGCCTATTCCGATCTCCTCCGAGAAGCTGTGAGCCCATTGTCTGAGTTTCTTGTCGGCTCCGTCCATGATTGATATAGCAGTGTTTCGGAAGTCGTGGTATTGTTGCACACTGGAGACAGACGTAATCATATTATCAACATAATAACTTTGTTTTAATGTTCGTGCGACCGGTACGGAGGAACCTTCCACTTGATCCAGATGGCGATTGATTACAGCTCCGCGAAGAAAGAGGATACATGTCAATCCAAAGACGACCCTCAGGTGTTCGTAAACTGCTATTCTGCTACAATCGCTATTCTCCCACCATAGGAACTTTTGAAAAGACTGGTCTTCTGCTTGCACCATCTGAAACGCTTTCCTTATGTCGGCTGATACTCCATGTTTCTTCTTTCGGAAGTGTAATAGTAATTTCGGAATTAACTCTAGCAGGTTCGGACCCTTATGAAGAGTGTCGTTTAGAGAGGGGCCCCGACCAACTCTGCAGGAAGCGTCAACAACTGGTCTAACAGGCGTCGTGACACTCTGTTTGAAGATCGGTCTATGCGGTGAATAATGGCCAGTGTCATCATCCTTCTTCATTTTCACAATTAATCCTTCTTTTTCCCATGCCAGGAAAACATCATGGTAATCTTGTGATTTGTTTTCTTTCTTGACTTTCCTGGTGGTGTGAGTGAGTCACTTTTCTGCAACTTCTTTGTCGATTGGGGGGCCTTGAACACAAACTGGTAAGTCCACCACGTACTTGTTGTCGTCTTTGGTCACGGCAGCAGTAAAGTACGATTTCTTCAGTTGTCTTCGTTTCTGTTGGATCAGTTATGCCAATAATGTCAAGCCTTCATAAGTTGCTGATCTCGAGATCTGTAGTCATCAGTGTGGTAACCACCGTTGCGATATTATTGGCTGCTTTGGTGATTGCTCCTCCCAGTACCAATCCACATATAGTCTCAATTGCGTGTAAAAGTTTCTACACTTTTCCAGTAAGAACGTGTCCCCACAAATAATTGCCAAGTAGGATGTCGATATCTTCACATCCTCCTCCAACGTCAGTGAGAGTGATTCATTTTTTCTACAGTTCAACAAACCAAGACCCATTGGGAATTTTCGGTAGTTTACCGCATATGGCATCTCTTTCTAAGAGCTCCAAAGTCTTCATTCATTGATCGTTCATAATGCTACTTTGTACCTTCCACTTCGTTTTACTGGGGACACCACTGCTCCAAATAGGATATTTTGAATCCATTCGTAACCGAATTTTTCACACTGAAATTGAGGAATCAGCTTTGCCTTTATGTAGCTCCTCTGGCTTCCAGAATCTCCAACCAATCTTGCATTAACTACAGTTCCGCTTCGAGATACAAGCTGAGTCATTAATGTATACATTAATACGTCTGAGGAGCACCGATTAGATTTGCTTGCTGTGCATGCTGGCTTATCAGGCTCTATATTTTTATCTCCTTTTTCGTTGCTAGAACTGTTTTTTGGAAAGGGGACAGACAACTAGGTAATGTTTTCCTGTACAGAGTGTATAACGGACAACGGATTTGCATTTGCTTGTTTCCTTTGAAGCAGCGGTAACATAATTGCTTTTCCTCAATTTTCTTCTGTCGCTTTGACACACCGGCCAGTCTCATGTTTCTTGTCACAGAATCCGCATCCTGAAGGTGGTTTGGCTGTTGATATGAGCCCGGCTGCTTCTTCTCTCCCCGATGATACCTTCTTGTTTTTCTTCTTCTTGCCATCACTTCCGGTAGAGAGATTTCCAAATACAGTTTGAGCCAGCATAATTTCCTGCTCGCTTTGCACTTCTTGTTTGATGAACTCCATCAACAGGTCTAAACGAGACATCGGTGGTTGCATGGTGGATCCATCAAGTCTAACTTGTTGACTTCTTTGCCACGTTCTTAGGGTTTCCTCGGATAATCTGGATTCGACCAGTGAGAAAAGGATGGTAGCAAGAATCAAGGTTGAGTGCTGCTAGCGATCGGAGATGAGATTCCAGTTTTGTATCAGCTTCTTTTTAATGCAACATCCTTGAGCAGGAAATAAGTTAGTTTATGTTTTTCAAAACTGGTACGAATGAGAAATTATTTTATATTTTCATCTAGGCTAGGGTAACGTTCTATAATTAACTCCAGCCTCAAATGTTTCTTTTGGATTCGTTGTAGTTCGAGAAACATTAGCAGATGTAACATAACCTTCTAGTTTTTCTTGATAGCTTTTCTGGATGTAGATTATTACAGTTTCAAGAATATTTGTGAATAACTTAATTATTGATTTGATATTAACACGAGTTATGATAACGCAATTCCAGTAGATTATGCACTTCATTTTTCTTTATCATTAATTTGAACTATCCAACATGTAATGAGAAAATTTTGTGAAGATGCAAATTCGTAGCATTTTGTTTGATGATAAAAATGCTTATGCTATTTGATTAATATGCTATTTGATTTGGTGAAGATTCACATTTCTGCCAAAATATATTTTGAAACCATTTATAGAGACTTTTAGCATCGAATGAATGTTTGGAGTCCATGCAAACGAATTTCACATCGCACTGTGCTCTCGAACCCAGTTTGTTTATATCTTCTGCCTCTCAGGCAGTGCAACAACCGTCTATTTCCCTTTCCATACTCTAGTAAACACGAGTGTTCATTGTTCTACTCACTATGACAGTCGCAGTGATCAAAATATCTTTATGTCATCATCCTTTACAAAAACACGTTGATCCTTTCTCAAAGCGGATACCTCTCAAGAAAACCAAATTTGACTTCGCTACGTGACACTTCGTATATTTCACTCGCGCACACCTCGCAGTTGATAATTTCACCCGTATCTGTGATGAATGAATGTTCTTATTGTTACGTTGACTATACATTCAATTCACATCAATTTCTGACCTTCTAAACACCCTACCAAGCATACAACTTCCATAAATTCAGAAGAAAACCTGCACAATATCGTTGCTGGTTTAGTCTAGCGATTGATAAGTACCTGAAAGAAATCAAACCATTCACATTTTTGCAGGAATATTGTAGTTGCTCATATTATAGTGTGTGTTGTAACAAAATTCAATCCTCATTGAACGCGATTAAATAAAATGATAACTATAAATTATAGCACCACTGATTTCGACAAACACCAAATTAAATATTAAAGGGGTGCGATGAAATATTACGATTTTTTATATTACACAAAATACAAATATACGACATCGATTTCTGAATGTGCAATATGCCAAACATAAATACAATAACTCCAGAATTCAACAAAAAATTTCAACCAAAAACTGTACTCCCTTTAGCTGCAACACCCCCGGCGGCAAAGCAAAACGTGGCACATAGAATAACAAAAGAATATCGCATCCGATAGTGATTGGTTCCCATTCAGTGATCGGCTAACAGAATCGCCCAACGCATCTCTATTGTTACCACCTTTAGGTCTTTAGGGGAGCGTCACATGCGACGTCAATGAATGAATTATGGCTGTCGATGTGTATCTTAGAATGTGAATCAAGTCGAATGTGTGAAATTTCAATTGCGTTTATTAAACACGTATGAAGTATGCGTTAAATTGATCTACGTAAGATTTATGCTATATTGATTCGGTTTATGTAAATTATTTTTTTAACATCCCCTTTGTAGTTTTTCATAGGGGGTGACCTTTATTGAATCCACAAAGAAATATGAAATATATTTTTATGCATTGAAAGTTCTTCACCTTTCTCTCGCTTAATGTCGTAATGTAAAGTAAAAAGTTTGGTAAAATTTCACTTAACGCGATCGTTTCCTCTGTTTTTGATTACAGGTAATTACCACTCCAACAATAAATGTTAACAGGTTATTGCAATCCCTCCTTCCAATCAATTGCATAAAATATTCAACAGAAATAATTGAAGAAATGAGGTTGATGAAGTCAGTCTTTGGTTGAAAAGGAATGTGTTCAAGTACATATTAAGTTTGGTCAGGAATTAGGAATATTTGGATTTTTTGATATCATTTTGAATCTAATGTAGATGCCAGTTTGAAGAGCTTATAAGTTTCCAAGCCTTTGACAAGAAGTCTGTATATATCCCTTTCAGGCCTGAATTTTTTTTTGAATTTTAGTATTTTATGTATATGTTGTGTTTATGCGCTCAATGAGGTACATCTAAATAATTTGAAAAATCCCCACCATCTCCCCCACCTAATACTATACATGCACGTAATGTCGGCCAGACTTAACGTCTAATTTTACTCAAACATTTAGAAATGTGGTAATGTAATTTTGGAGATTAATAATCCTTAGAATTTTTTTAGTAAAATAACCATTCTGACGATGATATTGATTTATCGAAAAAATTGTAAATTTTTAAAATCTTCAACAATTTTTATTATATTGTGGTATTAACTAGAAACCGTGAGATTCATTTATAAACACTAATATGAGCATATTCCACGAAGTAAGGGTCGAGACAGTTAATTTCATTAAAATAACCATAGTTTCTGTAATATATTTACTAGCTATATCAGTACTTGTTATTACAATTTAGCAGACCCTAATTTTTGTGGTAACTTGCAAAACAATTTTGTTTTCTAGATAAAGGTATACGTCACATTTCTCACATCGAAACCTGGACCTACTTTGACATCGTTCCATTCTACAAGCTCGGGGACTCTCTATCTCATCAAAACATGGAAGATGATCATAACCGTCAAATCTTTTATTTTCGAAAGGCTGATTAACACGCCGGTACTTAGTGGGAGGGTTTGGAAATATATTTATTTGATTCACTGTCAGAAAGTCTTCGTTTACGTGTGGGAGTATTTACCAAGGCATCGGCCACATGCATTCGAAATTCCAACAAATCTTTTACTTTATTCTTGGGAATTGTAGCAGCAGCTGATTGTAACTTGTACAACCGCCTCGCATTTGCCAGACCTAAGTAAAAGAAGTGAAGTAGAACTTTTAGTATCCATTTCTTGGTTTTCATGAACGTCCGGTACTACTCTATGGACTGATACAGGATATCCACCTCACCCATGTGCTTGTTATAATTGGGGATTATTTTTTGAGCAGTTATATCAATAAAGGATTAAGTTTTTTATTCCAGTGTTTAATATTGATTGTTTCGTCAGAAGATGTGCAGGTAGATGAAGCTAATACTGATTTGTTGTCCATCCATTTAACCACTACTACATCATCGCATAAGAATTGTTTTGATTCAGTATCATACTGAGATCTGGTTTGAAATTCATTTGTTGTCTCTCAGGTAATCGGTTCATCATAATTGTACCGGTGCCGTGAATTCCAATTACACTCAACTTTTCAATCAGTGGTACGGAAGAAAAATATCTCTCAAAGTAAATACAACTTCCTAGTGGAAGGAATTTTGACAGATGTAGGACGACTGCTACCCCTATTCCAAGGCAGCTATCTTCGAAAGTTGTTTTCGCACCTTGGTAGACCTCAAAAGTAATCATGACTGCATCATGAGTTGTGGCTACAAAAGCTTTTAAACCTTGAGGTCGTGGATTAGTTTTAATGACCTGCCGTAATCCACGTGGGCATATGCCACAAAAGGGAATCATTTGTTCATCAATAAAGTAATATTCTGGCTGTCTTTCTAATCCGTCGTAACCTCTCTTGACATGTGTGATTACTGGTTAAACCAGAGTGAGTTGTTATTTCCTGGTGGAGCTGTATTGCTATCTACTACATGAAAGGCTGTTCGCAAAATTTTGAAGCGATCTCTACACATCTTTCTTGCAACTACCTCCAATCACATTTCGTCTCGCCAATACATGTGTAGACGTTGATATGGTATACAACCCATGATAAAATGGATCCCAAAGAATTTCTTTAATTCTACCGCGTTTGTCTTGTCTCAAAATACGACCAGTTTTTTGCATGTGTTAATTATTTGAACATGTAGCAGCATACTCGAAAAAGGCATCATCAAAATAATCCTCAAAATATTGTTGAGGAGTTCCAATTACTACTTGCCCTCGTTGTTGATACAAGTGCTCTTTTTGATGAAATGGGACACACTTTTCTCCGAGAAGCACCTTTTTGTCTGGTAAATAGTTTCTAGTCGAAGATGTGGAAGGTTCTTCTGAGGGGGATGGTTCTTCGTCGACGATACCACTACCAGAAAAGTGATGGTTATCAGGTATGGCGTCACGTGTTCAGGGCGCTTTTCATTCACTACTGGATAAAAATTATCTACCTCTACATTGTCGTCAAGATCATCCTCGAAATCGCTGCCATCACCTATTAACTGAAATATATACTAATTCCTCCCCCATGGTGAAGTCTACTCCTAGGAACAGAGAAAAGAATATCATACAAAACTCACAAAAATCAATCTACACGCTTATTTCAATAACTACCGTAAACTGATATTAAAACTGAACCACACGAACGTGCTCATCGATATATCGATTGATTTTTTCCCAAACAAATTTAATTACATTAGGAAAAATAACGTATACATACTAGTTAACATTATTTCCACACAATAAACACATTTATTTTATAAAATAAACAGTTAAAATATAAAAAAACAAATACTTACTGCGCTTACGATTATCAACATAGTAGGCCGCCATCTTTAACGCGTTCTTGACGGGAACTGATTCACAACTAAATGCAAATTTTAAGAAATATTGTCTAAATATTTGAGTCAGGCACGATCATTGCTTTCCGTCTCTAGCCCATAAAGTTTATCAAAACCAGCGTAAAAGTTAAATGCCCGATCTTGTAGTGCCGACCGGAAAGGGATATCAATCTATTGTGTTTCGCATCCGAAACGAGTATCCCTCTAGGAATGGTTGATACATTCTAATTGTTATATTGTAATAATAATATGGTCACCATGTATTTATTCGCTGGGTTTCTGCTGTAATGGTCCTAGACTCTGTGTTTCTGGGTGCGTTGTAATCTCTATCACCCCAGAAAACACCCTGTTCGCTTCGTCGTATTTCTGCTAACAAAATCCCGCTTACGTGTAAATAAACCTGCGCCAGAATGTCCCTAATGGAACGAGAAGGCAGCGTAGCTGGCTGTCACCACCCACGATTTCGTGGGAAACAGGAGAATGCACCGCACTTGGTTGTCAGGTGGTTTGTTTTTCCGTAGTGTTGACATTCCCTTACTTGAGTGGGGTTTTGCTCTGCAAACGTTTGTCCAATGGTTCGTTTTGCAACAGGTGTAACATTTCCTTTGCGGGATGTGCTGTCTCACGTTTCTGCAATTTCTCTTCTCGTGGTAATCTGTCCTACATATGTTGTACCATTTATCTCGCCCCATGTACACTACTGTAGAGCCACTATTTCTTCTGCTTTCTCCAGGTCGATATGTGGTTCCTTTAACAATAATACTCCTGTCTCCTTCATCAGGTCCTTCCTAAGCCCCATCTTAAAATGATTTAATACTGGATCCTTGTTTCCTTTTTTCAATCCTGGAATTTCGTCCTGTGATACTCCTACTAGGTCATCTTCCAGAGCCTTCGCCGCTAGAAGCCGCAATCGCGTAGGCAAATCAGCTACCGATTCGTCGTGTCGTTGGTAACAACCACTAAGCCTCAATAAATTATTACCCGTTAAACATTTCGGAGTAAATTTACGTATTAATTTTTGTTTAAGTTCAAAGTAATCTAAGTTATCTAATGTTGTATCAGCTTTAAACTATTGATAGGCAGCGCCTGTTAATTTAAATTTTAGTGTTATCTCGTGGCCAGTTATCTAGCCTGGAGCGTTGCTCCAATTTTTCGAAATATCTAACAGCATCCTTGCCGTTGCAATTGGGTAGGTACTGTTGCCGCAATTACCCCTAGATGTTGGGGGGGGGGGCAGCTGCACTACCAGTGGTCCTGAAACCGTTGAAGTTTCCCCTGCAACTTTGACGCTTGCTTCTCAAGTTTGTTGATTTGCACCTATATTAGTCGGCATTTTTTTTGTAGTTTGGTATATTTACTTTAATAAACACACAGCATTAAACGATGTTACCTTTGACGAATCTTCTGAAAAAAAATTAAAAATAGGGGGGGGGGCGGGTTGTGAGTTGGTTTGTTTGGGTTTCGCCTATGTCGTGCGATTTTGAGTTTATGTACCTCCAGAATTTTATTTTTCTTTGTTTAAATTATTTTACCACGTTTCTTGACTCTGGTCACGAACCGTTATTTCCCCTCCTGGGTATATTAGCTGAACCGCTTACCACTGCTTGTGGGGTGTGGTTCCAAACTACTGGTTTTACCTCTCACGAGGAAATTGTTCTGGACATACGCTGTCATCCTCACTGGGTTGAGATTGCACAGATCAACACGCACGGGGTGCGGTTCGACAACCGCTATCACCACCCACGATTTCGTGGGAAACAGGAGTCATCGGCTCCTGGAAGAAATGTCCGAAATGATTGGCTTCGGCCTCCGCTGCTACCAGTTGTCGTTGGTAATTAGAAGTCTTCTGCTATAGGGTTACGTCAGTTAGGTGGGTGGGTTGAGGAAAAATCTTACGTGTAGCTCTTATGGGTATATGTTATGTATTCATATAATCATGCTCTTCTGGTTGAGAAAATAAACTAATCGATAATGATTTTTTTAGCGAGTATATTGTAAAAAAATAAAAATGACACCAATTGACAAAAGCGTCCGGAATAATTGTATGGAAAGTCTTGTGACTGTAACTAATTAAAACCAGTGATAGGATCGAGAGAAAACTTGAGATACCACTAAACTAAACTAAAAAAGTCATAGTACACAGTTAGTATAATTTTTAAATTTGACTTTCGACGTTTTGAGCAAAAAAACCCTCCAGAGCGCGTACAGTAGACACTCCCTTGTAATCTTCTTTTCCCCCTTTCGAAAAAAAACACCCTTGATAAGTTAAAATACTACGTCTTAATTATATGTTATTTAAACTCTGAGGACTCCTCAAAAACCGCTATCCGCGATCCCCAAAAAAACTAGACCGCTTCCGACCGCGAGTTTTTACCAACTGGCTATTCATGTGTTACATTTTCGTAGCTTCCGCATTTTCTCTATGTCAGCTTCGTTTGTTTCTTTGTACATGTTAATTCCTGATTAGTGGTCACTTATCGTTCGACGTAATTGTGTAATAAGTTTTTTACCGCGATTAAGAATGAATTTTTATTTGATTTCGTTATTTTGACGCAATTATTATTTCCTGTTAAACTATTCTTTTTTTCTTTTTTTTTGCAACAAATTCAGACTCCATGGATTAACTACTTTGATAATTTGAATACCTACAATTATCGTTCCATAAGCAAGTAGAGACCATATATTTCAATTTAAATACGGAGCAGAATATACTGCTTCTGATTACATATATCTCCAAATCAAGACACGAAATGGCCTTGTCACTTTTACAAAGAAACAACATGTTCTCTCTAGACTAAACTGTCATTTTGTATATAAACAGGAGAGCTGCTTATAATACTCAAAGCGTTTGAAGAACTATGCACCTACCTAAACTTGAAAATACAGTCTAGAATATGGCGCGTAAAAAAATCCAAACAATCTGCCGTGTGGTAAATAAGCTCATGTGTCGATGTGGAGAATTTTCTCTCATAGGACATATATGTGACATTTTAGAGGTAGAGAGGGGTGTAGAATTCTTCGAAAAAAGTGGACTCTAACCGTCAAATGTAAGTCGAAGCATCCATTTCTTATAAACCGAGAAAAATAGTGGCAGACAAAACTTTATACTGTTTTACAGCAGTTTTTGGGGGATTCTTCCACGCCTGATTTCGAATTACCGTCAAAGTGCCAGTCTGCGGTGTCTGCCACAATTTTTCCATAAAATTACATGTTGTACATTACATTTGAGTTTATTCGGTTAGGATCAACTTTTTCTGGTTTACTTCAACTTCACCCCACTACGAAACCGCCATAAAGTTTTGTCTGCCACTATTTTTCTCGGTTTATAAAAATGAATGCTTCACTTACCGTTGGCTTCCAGACGGGTCCAATTTTTTCCCAGATTTGTGCAACTCCCTCTATCTCGAAAATGGCCGTTCTGCCATCTACATGTTCTATAAGAGGAAATGCTCCACATCGACAAAGCAGCTTATTTACCGCGCGGTAGAAAGTTAAGGTTCATGGATTTTTTGACGCGTCGTATCCTAATCTAAGTGTCAATAATTCTAAGTTCCACAGTATGGAACAACAATTTTCGATTCCTTTTCTGTTTTCAAATATTGAGGAAGAACTTCTAGGAATAATTGTTAACCATATTTTCTATTAGCGAATAAGCGAATAAAAGACATCTGCTTGTCATGAAGGCAGTTGACAGATTTCCAAACAATAGTTGTTTGAATAAATAATAAATCAGTTTCATTGCTAGGCACGTACTTTTTTCTCGAAGCTAAATCGCCATACTAACCCCTTGGCAGAGAATTTGGCAGCAAATTCATAATCTAAATTTAACTCTCAGCAGTAGACATGGAAACATGAACCGCTTTTGGAGCAGGAACAGGTGTTGAAACGTCAACCAGTATTGAAACATGAACTTCATCTTCTTGCAAAATAAATGCAGGTTTCACACGATTGATATAAACTGTTATTGGTTTGTTACGTATTTACAGTGTGACAGTTTAGTCGTCTTGATCGGTAATTTCGTGGGGACCACTGTGTGGTGGTTGGAGTTTTTAGAATTGCTCCTACTTTCAGAAACGCGTCCTAGTGTATAGAAATGTTTTAACAACGCCACAGTATAAGTATGTTCTCTTCTTCTTGATATAGTCAAATATAAAGATAACAGACAAAAAATTTTATAGTTCTACAACAAAAGTGAAGAATATTGTAAATATGGTGTAGTTTTATGACCCTGAAGTTCGCGGATAAAACAAATGTTCACCCACAGATATCTAGAGAAAGAATAAAGTTACTATAAACTCCAAGGTGAATTTTGTCCATTGTCTCGGTATCTTCATTTGGTTAATTTCGAAAAAAAAATGGTGATAAATAATTATTTATAATCCAAAATAGTTTTGTCCTTGCTCTCAAATTTTTTTAAATTGTTAAAAATGAATCTACTTTCATTATTGATTGAACGATTCTTTAATGTGGTTTCTTTCCATTTTTCGAAATTATTTTTTGTTTTTTTGATGAGAGATATTTACCTAAAAAAATACTTGTAATGAAAAAGGAAGATTTTTGAAAATTCTGGTTTTTTATGCTTTCTTGAAAAAATTTTATTGACGGATATTTATTAAAAATATTTTAACTTAAATCAAAATTGTAGATTAAATAATATGACCATTCAATTTTTTTTATATTATTTAATCTGTAGAAAAAAGAAAAAAATCCTTCTCTTTTAAGCATAATTAGAATGTGCAACTTTGAATTAAGAAAAAAAACTTGGAAACATAATAAGAAAATAAAATGGGGAAAGGGGAGAAAAACACTGCCATTCTTTATATTTCTAGGAATGTCCCAAGTGTTCTAGTAGAAATTATATCTGAGATTAGATGAGCGAGTGGAAGGAAAGGAAAATTTTGTAATACAAATCATGTTTTTTAAAAGGGATAGTTGCAAAAAGTAATTATATAAATTATATATCTAGGTAACCTTTTATACAGGTCTTCAATGTTTCCAAAATTTTCTTTTTTTTTGAAAATAATTTGCAGCTCTATATAAAAATAGATACTGAAGTTTATGTTTTTGTTTCAGATTTTAACGAGTGTTTCGTCTCGCGAATTTTAAACCGTAACGAAACGAAAATTATATAGTGCACGCGATTCGATAAAATGCGTTATACCAAAAGGTAGGTGATTGTTGAATCAATAACAAATTAAAAACTATTTTTGTATATATTATGAAAACATATTTATTGCTACTTTAATTCCACAGCTTGTCATACTAATTTCTTTCTATTTTCAAAGATTTAAAATAGATATAAAAACAAATAACACGGCTTATTTTTGAAAAATTGATTGTTTCAAATTAAGTATTAATTTATAGATAAAAAATGACAGAGGGAGATTTTTTTTGTAACTTTTGAATAATATGTTTTTATTTTTGTTATTTATTGGGTGTGCTTCGATTTGCAATGATCAGTTTTTGGTGGTTTCAATATTTTCAGGATTTTACGGAATTGGGAGATACATTTTTCTTTCAAGAAATTCATCAAAAATAAATAAAATACTAACTATTGAAAAGAAAAATGGGAAACAGGATATTATTAAACAAATTAGAATTTGAGGACAATTGACAAAAGTTAAATTAACAAAAAATAATTAATTAATATTCAGTCAAGTTACTATTTCAAAATTATTATTGTATATATATGTTTACTTGCGGTCATTCAAGATTTTCAATGAGAGGTGCAATATATCAAATTTTAAGTGAACTTTTATATACGTACACTGTGGGCCTACTTTATTTGAGCATCAATCAATCCCTGAATAATATTTCTTATATATGAGACTTTTAGTGAAATTTGGTGTGAATATTTAGGAGATGCAAAGTAAAAGTAATATTTTCAAAAATGGTCTTGAAGGGATAGAAATTATTCGACATAAATATGTATTTGTTAAATTTATCGATATGTTTGAAGCTTGGCTTCAATTGTAAAGAGAATATTGAAAATGTAAGTAAAAGCCAAGTAAAAGATAATAAATTTTAAGGCCATTTCAAAATGAAATTGTTAAAATCATTCAAAAATATTCATTCATTATATTCTAGATATGGCTCTTCTAGAGATTCTCTATTAAAGATTTATTCTTTCCAATAATTGAGTCTGGATGACCCTAATTCGAAATATTGTTCAAAGTTACCGCAAATTTGGAAAAAATGCAATCAAAATTGTTGAAATAATTTATTTTTACACATTTTTTGTAGTCACACAAACTTACAAACGAACATATCTAAATATGACATTTTAGGAACGAACTGTGATTTTTCCAAGGTACAATGGAGAGTGGACAGTTTATGGAAGCTTCGGCATTTTGTGGTTGATTTTTGTACACATTTTATTTCTTAATTGGGTTTTCTTCTTGTGGTTACACAAGCTTTTTAATATGTGTTTGGTTGAAGCGATAAAATGAGATCACGCTTTTATCCATGGGTACAATAATGACTTGAAGTTTATAGAAAATATCTTTGAACTTCATCCTATCAAACAATTCACTCGTTTTTTGCAAAATTATTCTCGACACATTTTACCAAGTTTTATTCAAAATTAGATGCGTATACTTTTGGTCCAATTTATTCCAATTTTATACAAAATTATCCATTTTTTGGCGACATTCAAATCCTGTAAATATTAATTTTGAAATTAGTACCATTTAATGCTCTATTTTAGCTGCTGTTTCCTTCAAAAAGTTTTGTTGAGATGGAGTAAGAGGCACTCTAACATCTCATGAAACCGTCATTCTATGACACGGTCCTTTGAAATCAGAGAGTTGACAGATTGAGACCCTGACAACTCAAATCCACTTTGATTCGGGGTGTTAGCATATGGAGCCTTATACTCAATATAAATGATTGTTAACTCATCATCATCATCATCATCACCATCACTTAGTGCTACAACCCTGGGTGGATCCTAATCTATCTCTTTGTGCCGTTCTATTTACGCACATGTATTTCGTCTTTTCCTCGTTAATTCTTAGTCCTACTTCGCTTGTTGTTTTCTCGATCTTGTTAAAAATATCCTTTATTGTTACGACAGAATCCCTGATGATGTCGATGTTATCTGCGTATACTAACAGCAATTTGGGACCTTTCATTGTTAGCAGTTCAGTTTTTATCTCAGTTGTTCTCACGGCTTTCTCTAGGACGAGGTTGAACAGTAGTGGCGAGAGGGCATCGCCTTGTTTTAGTCCGTTATCTATTCCAAAGCTGCTGGATAGGTTATTGTTTACCCGTACCTTTGATACTCCTCCCTCTATGCAAATTTTGGTCATCTGGATCAGCTTTTTTGGAATTGAAAACTCCGCCATTGTGTTCCATACTTGTCTTCTCTCTATACTATCATAAGCCTGTCGGAAATCTATGAAGAGGTTATGTTATTATATTCCCAAGCCTTTTCTAGAATTTGCCTTAGTGTGAAAAGTTGGTTGTATTTTCTGAAGCCGGCGTGATATTCACTTAGGATGTTTTCTGCATATGGGGTTAATCTATTTAGCAGGATGTTTGAGAGTGTTTTGTATGCGGTGTTTATTAGTGAGATTCACCTGTAGTTGGCGCATTTTGATTTATCTCCCTTTTCAAGAATGGGTGCGATAAACTTTCTTTTCATTTTGTAGGTATTTTTTCTTCTCGCCATATGAGAGTAATTAATTTGTGAATTTGCAAATGGAGTGCATTTCCACTATATTTTAGTAGTTCTGCCGGTATCTCATCCGAGCCTGGCGCCTTGGAGATCTTTAGCTTATTCAATGCCATTTTTGTTTTTTGAAGGGAGGGTTCTTTCACTGGTAGATCTGCTGTTATGTAGGTCTCTTCTTTGCGCACTTTTTCTGGTTTTATGTTTAAGAAGTCCTTGAAGTATCGTCTCCATTCTTCGGTCAATTCTTCTTTTTTAGTATTAAGTGACCTTGGTCGTTCACAAGTGTTGAAATGGATTTGGCCTTGAAGCCTTTCTTCTCAAAAGTAATTGTCCTGTTGAGTTCTCTGGAGCCGGGTTTTAGGTGGTCTCTTTCTATTTCTTCATATTTCTTTCGTTCATACTCTTTTTTCTTTGTCCTTATCAGTTTTCTTGTCTCTTTTCGGCACCTTGCGTATTCTTCCATACTTTCCTTTGTTTGGAGTTGTAGCATTATCTTCCTTTCCTTTTGTCTGGCTTCTAGGAGAATCTGACACTCGTCGTCAAACCATTTTTGTGACCTTTTCACTTCATTTTTTCCGAATACTTTTTGAGCGGTTTCTGTTATTACTTTTAAAGTTCTCTCCCACAACTTTTCAGGTTCATTACACTTTGTCTCAGAGTCTAGAGTTTGTTCGAGTTGTTCTCTGTACTGTCGTTGTTTTGTTTCATTTTGCAGTTCGTCCCTGTACCATTGAGGGATTGTCTTCGTTCTGGTGTATTTACGGGCAGATATTCACATTTTAAATTTCGCTCGGACAAGGTAATGATCTGTATCCCCATCTACTCCTCGGAGGATTCTTACGTCTAGGACGTTGCTTCCGTGACCCGCATCCACGATGATACGGTCTATTTGGTTTCGGGTAGTTTGGTCATTTGAAATCCAGATCTGTTTGTGGATGTCTCTATGTGGGAATATAGTCGATTTTATCAGCATATTGTTGAAAGTGGCCGCTTCTATAAATCTTTGCCCATTATCATTAGATATACGAGTATTATGGAGGCTGTGTTTGCCTATCGTAGGGTTGAAGCAGGGTTCTTTGCATATTTTGGCATTGAAATCTCCACAGAGTAGTCGCATGTCTTGTTTGGGCATTGTGTCAATGGTTTTCTCTAAGATGTCGTAGTAGGCATCTTTGGTGGCTTAGTCCTTCTCTTCAGTTGGGGCATGTGTTGTACCATTTGCCCTTTAGTCTAATGTAGCACATTCTTTCATTTATTGGTTTGAAATTTAGAACGTTCCGGACCATATTTTCTCTAATGACAAAACCTGTTCCAAATTCATGTTTTCCCTGTTCACAACCGCTAAAAAATATAACAGATTTACTCATCTTTACATTTCAGTCCCCAGGCCATCTGCTGTTATATCCATTCCTATATTTTCAAGTTGTTGAATGGCATTTGTAGCGGCTCCGGTTCTATACCAGCTCTGGACGTTCCAAGTTCCAATACTCATATTCCTTTTCCGTTGCCTTTGTCGTATTTGTGTTGTTCCTGTTCGAGTCCGATGCAAAATCGCAGTTTTCATAACCAGACTCCTTTTTCCGAGAGTGGGTGGTTAGCCCTCTACTCGACCTTTCTCTTTTATCCGGGCTTGGGACCGGCAGTGACAACTGACACGTTACTCAATCTACCCATCAGTTGCCCCTGGCGGAGTTAACTGAACCAATAATTTGTCTTCATTTTTATCTCGTGGTTATATATCTAATTTTGTTGTAACTTTTATACGTGATTATCACTCAAATGCCTTTATGGCTAATCTGGTGAGATAAGAACAAGGAGGGTTAAGCTAATTTTTTTCATAATAATCGATTTAGTGTACAAAAATCGTACTATAAATGGTATGAATAATATCCAACCATTATTACATAAAATTAGTTCCCTAGAAATGACAAATAGTGGCTTAAAGTTGCTCTAACATAGTGAACTAACAAGTCTGAGCTATGGGGATGATTATGTGATGTATGAATTTAGAAATTGATCATATATGTGGCAGATAGCCGTCGCGATATGAAAAAGTGATTCGTGAATTTCGGTATCGGTTTCGGTGTGTTTCGTGTATCGCGGTATAAAAAGCAACTGTGATGGAGATTATGGAAAATGGATATGGAGATTATACGCCGTTGATGCTATATGTGAGTACACATTATTTTATTCAATAGGTTTAGTTAGATGAGGTAATTTCTTTTTTTTTATGAAAAATGTATCATTTTGTTCCCTGCTTATGAAAAAAGTTGCTGCGACCACCACACAGATCACCCGCAATTTAGTAAATCTGTACAAAATAACTTGAAATCGAAACACTGAATAGGAGCAGTTTTAGGTTAGAACTACGTGAGCTGTAGTAACTGGCAACACAAATATGAACGGAAAACAAAACCAGCACAAACCAATACAGTTTTGGTGGCAAACGTAAATTAAAAAAGGGTCAAAATGTCATTTTTGCAAGAAAAGTTATGTATTTTGAGCTACCAATTAATTTTCTGTTGATAAATGTTGCTGTGAATATGCTCCGAATTAGCATTTTAGCTTATTTCTACTCCCCATATACAGTGTGACCCAAGTTATCGTTTACAGGCAATATCTCGCTCAATTTAAAAGATAATCCAATAGTGCAAAAACTGTTGTGAATGGTATAAAAATTCCTTCTTAATGGCCTATCAGAAACTTTATTTCACTGAACAGTCCTTTGGCAGCCATCCCTCACTTTCTATTTTCATATGTCACGCCCTGTATACTTTCGTTGAAAATTATTTGTCACTCTATTTGGAATACAACAATGTAATAAACTTGTTAGTTTTTTATTATTAGCACCAAAAAAATTAATATTTTCTAAATTTCCTTTATAAAATAAAATACACTCAGGTACTGTAATTTTTCTTCAATATTTGTATTTGATTTTATTGAGGAAATTTAGAAATTACTAAATATTATTTTTTTTATATTTATTGGTTAATTGGCAGTATGAAAATTTTCAATTTATATATTAATGGTTCTTTGCCAACTTCTTTTAGATGAAATAAGACTTAAAAAGTTTTTCTTTTTTTCTTTTTCCAACGTTTCAAATCCTTTATTTAGGTTCATCATC
The DNA here is from genome assembly GCA_963921935.1 of Galeruca laticollis. Taxonomy (NCBI): domain Eukaryota; kingdom Metazoa; phylum Arthropoda; class Insecta; order Coleoptera; family Chrysomelidae; genus Galeruca; species Galeruca laticollis. Next base: position 107,395,929 of record OY998182.1, on the reverse strand, counting down.
AGGGCTATTGGTACTATACATATAATAATATTCTATCACTGAATTCGTTATATGACAATCTGCAATAATACCTCACAATAATAAAACCTTTTCTCATTTTTATTTAAAAATGATATTAACATTAGTTATTCAAGTTTGAATATATAAAATTGAGAGTTTACAACTAACATTAGTTAAATATCCCTATTTTTTCTTATATTACAAATCCAATTTACAATTGAACAAGAGAATAATGAATCAATAAATTTCCTTGATATTAATATCACTCACATGGAAAAATTATCACAAATTGATATACAAAAAGTATCTGGTCTGAAACATATATGAATTTTAAATCTAATGTCCCTAACAAGTATAAAAAAGTGTTAACAGCCTAACAGATAGAGCCATAAAGCTTTCGCACCCTTAAACAGACCAAATAATATTAAAAAAATTAAAAACATTTTAATAAAAAATAGTTACCCAAAAAAGTATTTTGAACCTATTATTAAAAATAGAATACATAAAATATATAATTCCAAATTAACGAATAACAACACAAATCAGAATAACTACAACCACAATAGTAATGATAACAATATTACAACAAATCCTAATAATAATATTACAGCAAATCTTAATAACTATAATGATAACACAAATTCAAATCAAAAAGTGGATTATAGAAACAATAATAATGATGATAACGATAATCATAAAAATAATAACATATATATTGCTTTACTCTACATACCTAATGTTAACAGAAAAATTAAGAATATTTGCAAACCTTTCAGTATACAAATTGCCCACAAACCACTTAATCAAACCAAACAATTTTTCACAAAATTCAAACCTGCTATTCCAAATATTGTAACACCTAATACAGTTTATAAAATTAAATGTAACAACTGCAACCAATCATATATGGGACAAACCTCACAATACTTGAAAAATAGATTACGTAACCACCAAAATGATGTCAAGAATTTAAAGAATAATACAGCTCTGTCCAGTCATACTTTTGCTACTGGCCATGAATTTTATTTCAACAATTTTCATATTTTGGATACAGAAACCAATTTTCATATAAGATGTATCAAAGAAATTATTCACATTAAGAAAACTAACAATCCACTTAATTTTCGTGAAGATGTAGATAAATTGGATAATGTATATAACAATCTATATCTTTTATATTAAGTCAGATATTCCCTGTAAACGATAACTTGGGACACCTTGTAAAGCGTTCGAATAATGATTCTTCCTAAAATTAAAAGCTTTAGAGAAAAATATTTTAATCAAAAGTTGTGTAATTTGTCCCGCTATATAATTTTATTTGTGTACATTTTTAACAAAATCTGACCCCCAACCGAAATATTTCGCTTATTCGCATTATTTAACCCACCCCTAAAGTGAAAACGTAAACTCATCATTTTATTGAAAACTCTTTCAAATAAAATTTATGCATATTGGCCCACTGAATGATTTTATTGATATACACTTTGTCCGAAAAACACGCTCCAACAGAGATATTAACAGTTTTAATTTTCTTTCACTCGCCACCTGAAGAGGGTTTGATCAATTTTTACCGAGAGCTTTTCAAATCTTATGCATTAGAATAAATTTGCCAATGAATGCCAATGAAGTGGAATATTCAATTACATTTTCAGCTAAATTTTATTCGTAATTGCGGAATTTATAATGAAAATTAATCGATTTCAAGTATTTTAGAACACAATTTAGAGTACTTTAGTGGTATAGTGGAAGAAACAAATTGAGAATAAATCTTTTAACTATAAAAACAGGAGTTATACCGTCTAAAAACAAAAAGGATGTTATCTGATAAAGTTTAATTTCAACATAAATCGAGAAAGGTCACTTTTACTTCCAGTGCTATATCATGCCCCTCTGACGTTGGTAATCATTTAGGCGAGCCCTTCTCGATTTTGCTCCAATCGGAAAAGTTCCTCTGCGCTGCGTATACCGGGCCATTCGCGGATGTTCCTCATCCAGAAAGCTTGGTTTCTTCCCTACGTCCTTCCACCTTTCCTATCATGATCAGTAGTAGGATACTGTATCGCTCTCCTCTGAAGATTGTTACGGGTTCATTTTGCACAATGAAACCCTTCCTTTTGTTTAAGAGAAGAATGTATTTCTTGATCGATATGTTATAATTCGATAGAGACAAACTCTCCACCCTTCGTCATAACTGAACGCACTCCTGTTTACTGCACTTCTGCTGACTCTGATTGTTCTATGATTAGAACTAACAGGCCATGGCAATTGGTCATTTAGTTTGCACTCCCGATTACTGTGATTGTTCTATGATTAGAATCAATAGACCATGGCCATTGGTCACTACGATTGCTTGAAGGTGAAGCGTGGTGTAACGTAATTTCCACCACACTTTGAGTAGAGTGTAGTTCAGTGCAGTTAGAAATGAGTCAATATTAAGTATCGAGTGTAAGGTATTGAGTATGAATTACACCACGTGTGGGAAAGAGCTACACTTCGATACATATGAATGAACCTAACATTACTCTTATTTATTGTACAAGCCAGCTTAGTTTCCCAAACGTTATTGTGTCCTTGAATTCACCTCAACTATCTCTGGTTTTTCCACAACACCTAATTGTCTATGTGATTTGACCAATGGTATATGCCCTATTTTAGTTGTGTTGGTTCGGCCAGAGATGGCGTGATTGGCACTTTAATAATTTTACTAGTCTGGCTATAACTTTTATATTTCAATAACAAATGGCTGATTATTAATTGTCTCTTATATCGAATACAAATGTAATAGGCGTGATCTGCAGTAAAATTTTCATAAAGTCATGACATTTGTATTCTACTCAATGTTGGAGTTCTATGTTCCAAGTTCCGAGTATACTGCTAGCGCACCTTGGCGGGTGACAGATGACTTAAAGTACACATCTGCCAATTTCTGTCATTTATTCTTGAATCTCCGTGTTGAGTTGGAAGAAGATTGGCTGAGTCGAATTTCCTAACCCTTCGCTGGAAACTTTATAAATTATATAATTCATCGTTGGATGGTTCTGAGAAATATTTGGCTGAGAGATTTCCTTATATAGTTTGCGATTATAGACGCTGTATATTTTAAAGAAAATCTTTCCTATCTACCGGATTTTGGGGGTCTTCGTAGAACTTCTCGAGCATGGATCTGAGACTTTGCGTTATGTATTTTAGGAAATCCATTCGTTAATTGATTTAATCACGGAAAAGGAGCTGGTTGTCAGACGGCAAATAGACCAACAGGGCCGTCCAAGAACTCTCTCTCACATAGAGGTTAGTATTATGACTAATAAGAGCCCCCGTACTCAATTGTAATCGGAAGTTAGACTGGTAATGTTTATTTTAGGGTTCATTCGACCATCTGGTCGTATTCAATCCACGTTCTACCATCAAGTCAACGTACAACCTTCACATCAGGTTGGAGATTCATATTCGGATATCGAGTTTGAAGCCACTGCATTCGAATTTCAACTCCCAGCTTTGTGCCAGCTCTATCTTCAACGTCCACCCATCACTGTCAACGAGTATTGTCTCCGCTGTCCATAGTACCACAATCTACCTTCTACTTCCTTCGTAACTACGTGCTTGTCTTCGTGTGTTGTACACCTCCTAGAGTCCACACACTCACCAAGGCGCTGGATCCTTCGGTAAACATATTGAGAAGCAAAGAGGCCACTACCCCTATCATACAATAACCACAGCTAAGTCTTAGATCTTAAGTTTATACCGCCATCATAGTAACATCACAGATAGTCTCAATTCAGGTGTGATATATGTTTATTGAGCTGATACATCCTTCTCAATCATAGTTTACCCACTCATTTGGTGGGGTACTTATTTACAACCACAGATTATTGTTGTGTGCTCCATTTGTGCCGGTATATTATAACCGTTTCAATATATTTTGTGTAGCAAAGTTAATGAATATTTCTTTGTTCTGATCCAAGTTAATAATACCAGGTTTCCCGGTAATCAGAGGCGAGCAAGAACCTTTTCTTATTTTTTTAATGAGATTTACATAAATGAAATTGACTGTCTCGATCCTTACTTCGTGGAATATGCTCATATTAGTGTTTTTAAATGAAACTCAAGGTCTCTAGTTAATTCCACAATATAATACAAGTTATTGAAAATTCTAAAAAATTGACAATTGTTTCGATAAATCAATATCATCGTCAGAATGACAGAAGTTACATTTCATTTTATGCCTACCTGATGTTTAGTAGTTATATTTTTGGCTAGACCAAGAAGTAACCTAACTTGTGATTGGCTTAATATATATTTATAGAAAAAGAAGAAGATGTGATATTACAAATATTGAAGCTTAGATATTATTAGCCCTATGGTGATATCCTGGATATCATTTTTCCAATTAAGATCAGTATAACTGTGCAATAATATAGAAAACCAGGAAAACTATATCTGCTGATCTTTACAATTATCACTTAAGAAGACAGTTTATTAGTGGAGAATTCCCTAGATTTAACTGTTCATTGACAACTTCATATTGTGGGTTTCTTAAATGTCTTCTAATTTCCAGTTCTTCAAGGAAATCCAGTTCTTGTTTCTTTTCACAAATATGCAGCACTTCTAGTTCTGTGTTAGGTGTCAATGAATGATTGGTGTCAAGTAGATGTTTTGCGTAGTGGGATTTATCTGGTTGTTTTAATCTGTAAGCTCGTAAGTGCTCACTGTATCGTATTTCAAAATTCCTAAGGGTCTGACCCAAATAGACAGCATTACATTCTGGACATTTGAGTTTATATATACCTGACTTCTTTAATAGTGGTATTTTTGTTTTTACATTTAACAATTTTGTACTAACGTTACTTTCTGTTTTAAAAGAAATTGTTGCATTCGTTGCTGAAGATATCTTTGAAATATTATTAGAAATATTTCCTGCATATGTGATGGTTTTATAAGCTTTAATTTCATCAGCTTGTTTAGGATATATTAGTTGTAATGCCACTTTTTTCTCTTTTTTACTAATTAGTTTATTTATCATATCTAATGGATAACCGTTAGATGTTGCTATTTGTCTAATTGTATTAATCTCTCTATCAAAATTACATTTGTTCATAGGAACTGAAAAAGCTCTATGTATCATTGAATTATATGCTGCTAGTCTGTGTGTGACAGGGTGGTTAGAATTGAATGGAATTGTCACATCAGTCTGTGTTGGTTTTCGGTAAATTGAATAATCAAGTACATTATTAACTCTTTGAATTTTTAAATCAAGAAAATTGATTGAGCTATTTTCTTCAATTTCTAATGTAAATTTAATTTTCGGGTGTAAATTATTGATGTGGTTGAAAAACACATCTAATTGTCGCTCACTACCCATAAAACCTTCCGTGAATAATTTTGAGAAAGATCTTCAAGGTGTGGTTCATAAGGCTTATTAGTCTGTACTCACTGAAATGTTTTGCTCGTTGTTTTTTTGGAATTGGAATGAACACGGATTTTACTCAGTCTTCCGGTACGTCTCCAGTCGTGTACACCGCAGTAAACAGTTTGACTAAGATTTCAATGTTTTCGTCGTTGATCATTTGTAACAGCTCCATTGGTATATTATAAGGTCCGGTGGCTTTTTCGGTTTTTGCAGATTTTACTGCACTTGAGAATTGCTGGTCCTCCGTCTATATCAGCGTGGTCATCGAAGTTGGATTCATTCGGTCTATCATCATCAAACAGCTCATTTATGTAGTTTAAACATGTTATAAGGATTTCTTTTTCATCTAAGATATTTTTGCCATCAGTGTCTATAAGCACATTGGTGCGATTTCTATTGTATATACCTGCTACTTCTCTGATCTTTTTGTCTATTCTCTATGTCTTCCATTTCGGTACACTTTTCTTGCAATCAATTTTCTTTGGCGAGGCGAATTTTATGTTTTATTTCCTTTTGCCTCGGTCACATCGACTGCGTTGCCAAATTGATTTAAATTTCCAGAGCTTTTAAGAATCAGTCGACATTATAAAATTTACATATAGGAATCATAGTTTACAAATAGAAGGAATAAATTTAATGAGAGCCTAACCTCCGAGAAGTTGATTCTGGTGAATGCTCTCCTTATGGGTACATTTTATCGAAATGGATAGCGACGATTACACTACTGCCGAAGGAAAAAAGAAAAAAATAAGGATGGAGGGCAGCTTTGAACGAACTAAAAAATGTTCAGAACGCCGTCAAAATCGAAACTGGAATCATAATATGAATAGGATCTAATGGTGGCGATGAGGAAAGAAATAAGCACGGACCAGAAATTAATCGAATTAGAACAAAAGGAAATTAAAGAAGAAATACTCGAAATTGAAGAACAAAAAATCCTTAATGATGAACTGATGAAACTGATAAATCAAGCATTGAAGAACGAGAATCTTCAGATAAAGAAGGAGAACGCCGTAATGAGAGATGAACTGAGAAATATAAGAAAAACAATAAATATACTGGAACATAGGGAAACAAAGCAAGCAACATAGTAATGCATGGATTGAAATTAAAAAAAAAAGGAACGCCCGATTCTTAAAGAGATTGTTATAACTTTTGTAAAGGATCATTTAGAAATAGACTTTAATCCGCGATCATTAATAAAAACGGGGAAATGGACCTACATCATTACGTTGCATAACGAAAAGAAAAAAACAAAATTATAAAAATTAGGCGAAATTGAAGTACATGATAGGCGACCGCATTTTCTTCAGTGATGATTTAATTAGAAAAGAAAGGCAAAGCAGAAACAATTGAAAAACAGAAAGGGAAAAAATCTAGGAGGTAAAAGTAAGGTATAACAAGGCAATTCTAGATGGTGAAGAATGGCGGTTGAATAAAACAACAAAGATAATAGAAAGAAAATCGCCAAAGAATTAATAAATTTCAGTCAGGACAGATGACTTGGGGAAGAAACCGGCAATGAAAAGGAAATGATTTTGGAATTAGAACATATAGCAAAAAAGTTGAGAAAAGTAGAAAAAGTAGTTAGTAAAAAAACTAGCTCACGATGGGAACTTGGAATGTCCAAGGTATATATGCAACAGGTAGTCTGAAAGAACAGGCAAAAGAAATAAGAAAATACAAAATAGACATAGCGGCAATCCAGGAAGCAAAACGCCTAGGAAATGAATACATCGAAATTGAAGACATGATTCCATTTAAAAGCGGAGGAGAAACAAGATTGTTTGGGACTGGTTTCCTAGCACAAAAAAACGCAATGAAATTCATACCTATATCTGATAGAATATGCACCATAAGGTTGAAAGGGAATAAACGCAATATCAGCATTGTTAATATACATGCTCCTGCGGAAGAAAAGAAAGAAGAGGAGAAGGACCCATTCTATGAGGAGTTAACAAGGATATACGAAGGATTACCCAAGCACGATATAAAAATAGTATTGGGAGATTGCAATGCTAAAGTTAGAAAGGAGGACATATACGGACATAGCAAACACGAAGTATCAAATGGCAATGGACAAAATGAATATCTTTTGGAATAAAAATAACATGATGATAAATAGTACTCAATAACAAAGAATGATGATCTACAAAGGAACTTGTGTTTCCACTGTTGGCAATGTAATCAACCAAATAGACCATGTTCTGATGGATAAGAAACATGGAAAATTCCTACTAAAATAAGAAGTATGAGATACGCTGAAGTTAGCTCGGACCACTGCTCAGTAAATACAGAATGTGAAGAGGATATAACAGCGACCAATGGAAAGAATTAAAACAAATCGGAAAACCAAAGGAATGGTATTGAAGTATTAAAAGAAGCAACCAATAGTAAAAGGTAATGAAGAGCAAATAAATAATAATTTGAAGGAATTGCAACCTACCAGAAAAATTGAAAAAAGCCGGAAGCATATAGAAGAGGTAATAATAGCAGAAAATAAAAAGGTATTGCGGTATGAAGGAAAGCGAATAAGGGATAAAAACTGGTATGATGATGAGTGTTAGGGAGTAGCTGAAGAAAAGGTTAAGACAACTTTTACTAACTAATGAAAGCCATGAAAATAAAACAAAATATATAAATAAAAGAAATGACAAAATTTGCAGAGCATACAGAAGGAGGTAGAATGAAAGTGAGATGAGAGAAATTGAAGAGGTTATCAGATACGAAATAGTTACATTAAAAACGAAGGATTATTAATAGCCGAAGAAGTAGAAATTGTAGAGAGGTGGAGAGAATATTTTCAAAAGCTGTTTAATGTGGGTGAAGGTCAGATATAAATATACCACAATGAACAGAATACGCAGGAAGAAAATGAAGTTATAGAAAGCACCACAATGGAAGAAAAAAAACACATATTAAATGAAATAAAAAATAGAAACAAACCAGGGAAGATTGAAATAACTGTAGAAATATTAAAAGCCGGAGGAGTGCTACTTCAAGAAGAAATTTATGAAATTATAAATAAAAAATATATGAGAAACGAAGCAAATGCCGGACTATTGGTCAAAATCATTAATTTTACCCATTTATAAAAAAGGTGACAGGACAATATGTGACAACTTTAGAGATATAGCACTCCTGGACACATGTTATAAACTGTAAGCACAAACAGTACGAAGACGATTAAATACCTTTACAGATGATATTTTAGGAGCATATCAGATTGGTTCTTCTAGCAATCGGTCACCTACTGACCAAATTTTTAGGTAAAAGAAATTGAAACCAAATGAATAGATCGAAAAAAAATATACCAACCTATGAGTAACATAGAAATGCCGTAAAAGACTATTAGACTTGTAAAAATGACACTGGAAACAACAAAAAGCAAAGTATCATGAAAAGATCAAGTATCTGAAGAATTTGAGATCAAACGAGGTCCACAGTACTTTTTAGTTTAGTGCTGGAGAAAATAATAAGAAACAGTGAAATATTGACAACAGGAACCATATTCAATAATAATCACCAATTTCTTGCGTTCGCAGACGTCTTAACTTTGATGACAAGAACAAGTAGTTTCAGAGAGTAACACGAAGGTTGGAAAAGGAAGCTGCCAAGTTTTGACTAATAATTATTGAAAATAAAACTAAATAGGTAATGGGACAAACACAAGAGGAAGCAGAACAATTTACAACGGTGGCAAGTAATGGCAAACAATGCGCCTTCGAAAGGGTAACATAATTTTTATATTTATATGGATATATATTATAGGAGAAATAATAGACGAGAAAGACTACGAAAAGTATGAAATCCAAACTAAAATAGCGATGGGTAATAAAAAATATAGAATGCTGTGAACGTTAATGAGATTAAGAAATGTCTCGAGGAAGACAAGAGTAAGATAATACACTACAGCCATCAGACCCACGGCAACCTATGCTTGTGAAATATGGATACTCAATCAAATGGAGAAACAGCAGATGGAACGATGGGATAGCAGAATGCCGAGAACAATATTGGGCGGAGTAAATACAGAAGATGAGTGGAGGAGAAGAAAAAGTGAAGAACTAAAAGTTATTCATTGCGTGTCAGATATAGCATTTTTTGTGAGAGCGCAAAGACTGAGATGGCTAGAACCTAAAGGTAGACCAAGACACTGACGGAAAAACGAAGCTTTGGAAGACTTAGCAACCATAAATGTCACTAACTGGAAAGAGAAAACGTGAAATAGATGTGCGTGGTGAAGAATAGTTGAAAGAAAGAAGAGAATAAAGATAGTATATAGATAATAAGTATTCAGCCCTCGGTCCTAGCCCTAGCCAATTGGTTCAGTGGTTTGGCAGGAAATGATCGCATAGACGAAAAAACAGACCGACATAATCGAGATAACACCTGATAAGTAGTACGAATGATTCTAGACGCGCATTTTCGCAAATAAAAGGGGGGTCAATTTGAGGTCATTGCATTATTACGTAATGCGGTTGGTAGAAAACATACATATTATATAAGTACGAATATGAAAAATTATATAGATGTATATAAAAAAGTTAGTGCTTTAATCATAATTTCTAGAAAATAACCAAATAAACGTGCAAAATTAAAATGGTATCATCTGTATCCAGCATCCAAATGTATAAAATGATTATAATGTATAAAACTTATCTACAATCCCAAAATAATAATAATAATAATTCCATGAAATATTCATTATATTGGACTGCTGGTTTATTGACCAGTGCAATTAATTCACACTTCACATGTGAATGATCTAAGTAGATATTTCTCATTTGTCTTTAGGTTTCAAATGCAAAATGTTATACACTTTATTGCGTTAGAATATTATCTAATGTATTAACATTAGAGAACTTTTGTGTTTCATCACTACTATATTGAAAAATTAACGTATTATTATTATTCGTCGTTGGCCCTAGTCTCCTTGGTATTGATCTGGGACTCAACCAGAGTCCTTAGAAACAGTTACTGGAGTGTCCGGTCCCACACAGTTTAATATTTCGCGCTTCAAAGGCACTTGGCGTTCCTGGTATTTGTTCCAGATATTTTCGTAGTCTCTTACTGACAGTACCTAAAGCTCCAATTATAACTGGGATTGTCTTCGTCTTTGTTTTCCATGACCTGCAGATATCGATGCCCAGTCCGATAGATTTGGAGATTTTTTCGTTTTCTTCTTTCCGGATGTTATGGTCTGCTGGTACAAAAATATCAATTAACAAACACGTTTTACCTATTTTATTATGGACAATGATATCGGCAGGATTTGCTTCGATGGATCGGTCTGCACTCTCGTGTCCCACATGACGGTGCACTCGTTTGTTTTAACTACAGATCGCGGAGTGTGTTGATTTCATTGGACTGACACTGTAACACCTAGCTGTTCACAGGTCATCCAGTAAACATTGCTGGCAACTTTATTTTGACGAGCCATATAGTCTGTAGCAGTTAATGTCGAACAGCTGGATATAATGTGACTTACCGTTTCTTCAGCTTCTCCACACAATCTGCATTTGCTGTTTACTTGGCGCTGAAAAATTATCCTTTGATGGTATCTGCTGTTTAGGGCTTTATCCTGTGCCACTATAATCAAACTCTCCGTCTCTCCTTTTAGCGTTGGGTTTTCTAGCCACGCCAAAGTAGCTTCACTGTCTATGAATGGCTCGCTCAGATGTTTGAGGAACTGTCTATGCAGTGTTTTTTCCTTCACAAACTGGATTCGATTTCGCTCGATGTTTACTCTTAGCGTTTCAGTCTGCGATTCTTGCTCAGCCACATTATAGCGCGTGGAAATTTCCCTTGCGGTTTTTGTTAAGGATTTATTATTATTATTTTCTGCACACTTCTAGGTGGTTGGTGGTAGCGGTTTCTACCGGATGCTGTTGCATCAAGGTATAAACCTACTTAATTAGGGGGTTAGTGTTCTTTTGTTCCCAGAATTACTGCTTTTTGCATGAAACCACAGATATGTCGAGGTATGTTTAGCTATTCTAGGTGTTTAGTTACTTTAGCTTGCACTAAGCCATTTGCAGAGATTATGAATGGTTTGTAAGGTGTAAAGTGGTTGTAGAGGATAAGCCAATCGAGCAACTCAATGTCTTTAAATATCTAGGCATGGACATCTGCAGCTACCACGATCCGGCGAAAGAAGTAAGAAGTCTCATAACCAAAGCAGCAGCTCTGTCAGGATGTCTTAGAGATGTGATATGGTCAAACCAGCACATGGGAACAGATAGCAAGATGGAGATATATAAGACTTGCATCAGACTTACGGAATAGAAGTACGCGAAGACACAAATAAAACAAAAAGTATGTTGCGCTCGGCCGAAATGAAAATCCTACGAACTATCCTAGGGAAGACCAGACGGGACAGGATAAGAAACACTGACATACGAGCTCAATGCAGCATAGTAGACATAGTCAGATGGGGCAGACAGAGACGAAGAGAATGGTACGCGCACGTACGAAGAATGGACGAAAACAGATTACCGAGAATAATGATGGAAAGCAAGCCACACGGAAATCGCCCACCAGGAAGACCCCCAAAAAGGTGGCAGGAAAGCTGGCAGTTCACCTCGCAAGAAACCATCCAGAGACGGCTTCAGCAAGCAACAGACCAATAGGTCTATTTAAAAGAAGAAGAAGAAGAAGAAGAAGAAGAAGAAGAAGATGAATGGTTTGATCTCCACCTTTCCTAAATTTCACAAATCTCTTACCTCGACTGCCAGCGGACGATATCGCATTATCGCGTCTTTGTAAGATTTTCCCAGATTTTCGTCCAGCGGTATAGAAAAATCAATAATGATCGCAGATTTGCTGTTTTTATCTAGCACGATCATATCCGGTTTGTTCTTATCAGAGTATCCCAGTAAGCTTTATAGTGCTAGTTTTCTACTAGACTTGATGTTTTCCTGTTTTTAGATTTAATTTTTGGGTCACAGCGAGATGTAGTTCCTTTCCCATATTGTTGCGTATGTTCGGGTAAGCGGTGGGCGCTAATTGGGTACATGCTGATGCGTTGGATCGTCTCCTGTTTCTAATCACAGTGTTTACAGCTGGTGCTTTGAATATTTCTGGTGGCAACGGGTTAACACCGCTTGCTCCTGGATTGCATGGAGTGCGCCTTCGGTTTCCGCAAACAAGTACCCCGTCATAAGGTAAGTATTGGATGCTCTGAAATCTGCATCGTCCTAGTGCAGTGAGTTGTAGTATCTGCCATGTAACACTTTCACCTGCCAACTTTCTTTCATTTTTTTATGTAGTCATTTTTTCTATCCGCTTCCCCGTCAGCGAGGTTTAGTGCCGAGTATCCATCATCAACTGTCACTAGACATCTGAATAGAGGTAAGTTCTTATTTTTAAAATATGCTCTTAGTTGGGTTTCGTCAACTAGCATGCTCTCGTGATTAGTCAGTCCGCGGCCGCCTTCTTTTCTTCTTTTCCATCACTGATTTTGAATAGTCTAGGCGAAATTCAGTGAACCTTGTACGTACTTGTCTGTCTATTCGTTGTATTTATGTATGTGTCCAATCTATTATGCCAAATGAGTACGCCAACCCGGGCGCTGCCCATCCATTGATTACCTGTATCTTGTTTTTAGAGCTCAGTTGTGTTTTCAAAACTGTATTAATTTGACGGAAAAATTTGGCTGTTGTTCTTTCTTGATTAACTTTCTTGTCGAGGCCTAATCCTTGCTGAAAGTGTCAGTGTCATATTTTGAGACTGTGTGACCTTTCCTCTATCCACATGAACCACTGCACATTTTTCTAGCCCTATTCTCATTTTAATCGCATGGCTTAACGCCTTAAGAAGCTCTAGCGATCTTTGCAATTGCTGAGGGTTTTTGGTATACACTTTAAGATCATACATGTAAAATGCATGGGATGTTTTTGTCCCTTTGTCAAGCGCGTATGAGTTTCTACTTTTTTCTTAGCACGCCGCTTAAAGGGTTAAGTGCTAGACTGAACCAGATTGGGCTTAGGCTGTCACCTTGGAAAATGCCTCTATGGATTTTCATCTTATCTGTTCTCTAGGTTTAAAAATTCAGTGTCGTTTGCCATGTTGCCATTAAATGTCTCAGTATTGCAGACAGATAGGACTGGATTTTATATACCTCTAGTACTTTCAGTAGCCAGGAGGGGGAAACTGAATCGAAGGCCTTCCTATAATCGATCCATGTCATGGATAGTTTTCTTTTCTTTAATTTTGCTTGTCTTGTAACAATGTTTTCAATTACAAGAAGTTCCTTACATCCCCGTGCTTTTTGTTTACATCCGCTCTGTTACCTTTGAAGAATATTGTGTGCATTTATGTAACGTGTGATCTTTGAACGTATGATCGAAGTCAAGATTTTATAAATGGACGGTGAACAAGTTATGGGCCGATAATTTTTAGGGTCTTTTTCGCCTTCACATTTCGGGAGCATGTGGGTAATCCCTAGAGTGAAGTATTCTGGTATGATCGAAGGATCCAAGATTGCTGCTGTGAATTTATCCGCTATTTTTTGGTGGATTCCGGTGAGTGTTTTCCACCAGAAGTTGTAAATATGGTCGACGCCTGTTGCTGTCCAGTTTTTCAATTTTCTAGTTGCAGCAGGGATATCTACTTTCCATATTTCTTCAGGTTGCTCCATCTGTCCAGTTGCTTTGAGAGATTTAACTTCTTGCGCGATCCACAATGCTCTGTCATTGTGCGTAACATTTTGTTCCCATATGCTCTTCCAGAATCTTTGCATGTCATCTTTTTGAGGTTTTATATGTTAGGTTTCCATTGTGTTTCGTTGTAGTTGTCTATAGACTTTTTGGTCCCTTGCAAACAGTTTATTCTCTTGTTAACGTCGACTTCTTAGTCGGTTCCTTCTTAGCCTATTTCCTGAATTTTTTATCTGTTGTTTTAGGCCATCCAGATGATTTAGAATATCATGCTCATATGATGGACTCCCTGGGTTGATTTTTGCATGTCTGGTATAGCTCTTCGCTTTTTTTTCCATTTTATTATTATTATTAGATTCAAAGTGAGCGTAAGAATAATACAATCAACAAAACACTTTTAAACCTTTTCAAGAATCAATTTCATTGCTTGCCTCACATTTTTTCTTGGGTACTTTATAGACTAAAAATCGGTGCTTTGAAGTACTAAGATGACTATTATAGAGAGAAATTAATCAGGAAAGTACGAAGATTATTCGATGATTTTTATTGGCATTTCCACCATAAATTAATTCACAAAGATAACTTTGCAAGGACAATTTAGTAAACGCTACGAATTAATATGTAAGACACAGAAATTTCACTTGAAGACACTGGTTGCTAGATCGAAGCATATCTTCCGCCACATGACTACAGCTCTTCATTGAATGTACAGCTCAAATACCCAGGTATTTGATGAAGTCAAGTCACCGTAAGCACCACGAAGCATTTATATGGCTTAGCTGTAATTCTATTTGCAATGCAAAGTTTAAGACATAACGAGGTGTTTTATTTTGATGTGAAAACCGCAAAATACAATTTTGAAGAAACTGACAGAATGAAGCACTGTGGATAAAATATATCATGGATGAGCCATAAGCTCCGTGTGAGTTGTGCAAACTACAGGAAGAAATCATTTCGTCAATATATTTTGAGGAGCTTTTTTAATTGTTCAGTTCCGAGTAACCAACTGACTGTATACATCTCGGGATAGATTAATTATAGGAACAATATGTTTATTGTTTCCCCCTCATTGCTAATGAAAATGTCGATGCAAATTTCTCCTATAATCTACATTTTTCCATTAATGGTGTATCATTTTGATCCTTTGTTGTTTGTTTTGTTTTATTGTTATTTCTGTCTATACTGTTTGGGGTGCATCTTTTGTTCGTGTGATAAGGTTTATGTTGTTTGCTTATTTGTAGTCGTCTCTAACAACTAATTTTGGTTTAGGTACTTGGGCGATGAAACTGTGAAACATTCTGCTTTTTTTTATTTATTTTTTGGGAATTGCAAGAAGCTCAAACATTTCAATCAATATCTATCATAGAATCTCAGTTTTATACTTCTTGAACTTCCTATTATATAACCTACTCAAAATGCTTAGATTCCGGATCAGGCATCTCATGTTCAGTAACATAACTTCATTTATGATACTGCTGCAAGTAAAATAATTTGTAGACACGTTTTTCTTCTCTTGAGTCCTGCTCATGTGAACAAAGAATACCTATTGTGTCACGACATCTTCTTTATCTATCCAGCTATTCATCCCTCCATTCCAAGTTTTGCATTATATAAAATGCCTTACTGTTTATAAACTTCTCTTACATCTTTATCTCTACTTTTTTTGTTATACACCACCTATTTATTTGTTGTTTAATGTTATTGCTGGAATTAATTAATTTTCCTGATGCATATCTTAATCATATTAGCACGATAAAAACATTTTTTTCGGAAACTACTCGCACGAACAACATCATAGTGCACCCCAAAAGCAAAACAGACCAAAGGGGCATACAAAATGTATTAAAATAATCGATGTCAGAGAGCAGTGTGAGTAATGATTGCATATTCATACAGTTGCCGTATATGATTAGAGCATGATCATTAATATTGCTTCGGTCAAAAAAATTATATATTTTACCCACAAACTGTCATGACGTCATATTTCATCATTCGGTCCTTTTCAGGATACACACCATTAATTAATCAATTCTGTGCGAAATTTCAGGACTTGAATTTCTTTAAAAACAACGTGGTCAGTAATTGTTGGTTTATTGTGAAATATTAATTTATTGTTAAACTGAGCAATAATTTGTTATCTAATATATACAATAGAATAATAATTACTTCATGAAAACAAAACTTTTGGAATAATATTGTTTCGTTGTGTTATAATGAAAGGTTACATATTATAAATAGTATCATGAAGCAAATCGTGAAAGATTGTATTCTTACTTGGTGGTCTTAGACGATCTTCTTCGGGGTTGCAACCCTTTTTGAAATCGGACAGTATCAGGGGTTCAATGGGTTTTTATTAAAAGCATTGATTGATAACTTATCAATCAATGTTAAAAGTTACCGGCACTAGCGCATAAAAATATTAACTGTACTTTTCGACCCTCGCCGTCTGCTCGTAGTAGTGGTTCTAAGTTAAATGTAGATATATACCGCATGTCCGTTTGGTTGTAAGATACCATCGTCGATTTCTAAAATATGAATTGGAAATTTATTATTAAATAAGCTGCCCAAATAGATATGCGTACTAGGGTGGAGCGAAATAAATCCAAAATTTCTATTTTTGGAAATTGACTTGACACTAGTGATAGAAACGTGGAAACTTGCATTTTCTGATCTAAAATGCTATATTGTGTAATTTTTTAAGACTAAAAAATATTACGAGGGTCCGCCCCACCCTCAAATTCCGACTTTTTTGAATTTTCATAAATCGAACGAGCACTAGTGCGAGAATGTTGTATAATGTGATATAAATCACTGCTATATTTGATTTCTTGAGAAAAAAAAATATTACGAGGGTCCGCCCCACAATTAAATTTCGACTTTTTGAATTTTTATATCGCGAACTACCTAAGGCGGGAGGAATGTTGCACACTGTGATCTAAATCATTGCTTTATGTCATTTTTCGAGATAAAAAAATATTACGTGGGTCCGCTACACCATTAAATTTTAAGTTTCTGAATGTTTATAGATCCAACTAGGACTAGTTTGAAAATGTTGCAATAAAAGAAAATTTAAAGTAAATAAGTTTATTTGTAGAGAAAATAACTTACTTCTACATTGCATTATTATCTTTATTTGTTTCAAATTTGGGCCTTAAATTCAGAGAATAAAGTTTGGAGCGAATGAAGTCATCTCTTCTTATGTGGCCGCACACTGATGAGGAAGCGTCCGTAACAAGCTTAATATGTCTTTCGACCGGATGTGTGTGACAAGGAAATGTTGGCACATCTGGTGATTCTCCAGTTTGTATAGAACATTTGAGCTCTTCATCAGAATATTTAACCAGTGCTGGTTGTGGATCGGTTATATCACAATTTTGCCCGTTTATTATTGAAATGTAGTAATCGGCTTCCAAATTCAGCGACGGTAAATTGAAGACCCTTACAGCTGCCATGTCGTTATTTTTAGCGCTTCTCACTTTTAGAATGCGGCGTAATGCAAGCTCCCTAATATACTGTCGTGATTCAGCAATCATGCAAAGAAGTACATTTTCTGGATGCGCAAAATAAGCATTTCTTTAAATCGCCGCATCGACATTTTTTCTATCATTCTCATTCAAATATCGGGAAAGTTTCATAAGATGAAACAGGTTATTTGCACCATCTGTACGTAAATTATGTTTTTATGCGCAACCGAATAGGTGCATACACTTACCACATACCACATAATCCGCCAGTTTATTCAAATTTTCGTTCGGCTGA
Organism: Galeruca laticollis; assembly: GCA_963921935.1. NCBI lineage: Eukaryota > Metazoa > Arthropoda > Insecta > Coleoptera > Chrysomelidae > Galeruca > Galeruca laticollis. Next base: position 107,378,103 of record OY998182.1, on the reverse strand, counting down.
TTGATGGCAACATATAGTCGTAATATTCTATTGGCAAAAGTAACCCAACTTGCGTGAACCAACTTTCCTGGATTTCTTTTTTCCAGATCATCAGACACTTTAACTTATGACAGCTTGACTGATCAGAACTAAGGTCTTTTACGTCCACCAATGGTAGTTCAGAGTCAATTTTATCGAATGTCACTATCGGTAATGTCTCATTAGTCACAAGTAAAGTTCCAATTGGACCAGAAAAACTTTTTGGTCCCTTTGTTGTACCGTCTATGGTATAAAACAAATGCCGAACAGAAAGTTCATTACCATGTAGCTGGCACATGAATCAATGTAAGTTTTGATTTAAATCTAACTCAATGAGTCTAAAAATTCCCCTCTTTGTACCAGTATTCGTAACGGTTCCATTGCATTCCAACGTTACAAGTTGGGATAAGTCTGCATATGATTTCAAGTAATTTAACATACTTTTTGCGCAACTTTTTGAATGTACGGATTGTGGATTGACGTGGCCCATATATCTGGAAAATGGTTCCTCTAATAAGATAATATGTTCTTCTACCACAGTGGTTCGGTAATATTTTCTACCACGTCGCTCCATTTTTACGGTTCGGTCTTTTCTACCATCAAAATAAACTGCTGCAGGGCATTGACGTTCTCCCTTTTCACGTACTTCGAGTAAGTTCCTTTGTCTTCTGCAGCAGCTCTTTGCTAATTTGTACGACCTGTTTCTGAAGCTAATTTTAGATTACGTTTTTACTTTTCCGCCAACCTATCTAATATGCGAGAAAAGTATTGGTTTACACACAAAAAAATTGGAAATTTGGAATTTTTTTTGAGTTATTTTCACGTTATCCATCAACAACAACACGAAAAAACGGTTTTTAGAAAAAAAATCCTGTGTGTATGTCGTCGTTGTCGTCGGCCACTTTTCCTTGCAAGTCTTGTTAGCACGATACAGCCTCGGGAGTGCAATAAGTCACCAATTTTATGATGGAATATTGTTAAGGACATTTCACAGATGAACCCTATTGATTTTCAGCTCATCAGAGCCAGTACAACGGGTGCTATGGTACTTGAAGTACGACATTTTGTCGTTTTTCGAGAAATTTCAGTTTGTTAGCACGATACAGCCTCCGGAGTTCAACAAGTCACCAATTTTATGATTGAATATTATTCAGGGCATCTCACTGATGAACCCTATTGATTTTCAGCTCACCAGAGCCAATACAACCGGTGCTACAGTACTTTAAGTACGATATTTTTGTCATTTTTGGAGAAGTTTCAGTTTGTTAGCACGATACAGCCTCCGGAGTATATACAAGTGATGAATTTTATGATTGGATATTATTCAGAGCGTCTTAAAGATGAACCCTATTGATATTGAGCTCACTAAAGCCAGTACAACGGGTGCTTTGGTACTTGAAGTACCAAATTTTTGTCATTTTTGGAGAATTTTCAGTTTGTTAGCACGATACAGCCTCCAGAGAGTATACGATTGATCAACTTTATGAATAAGTATTGTTCAAAGTGTCTCACAGATGTACCCTATTGATTTTCAGTAGACTAGAGCGAGTACAGCGTGTCCTATAAAACTAGATATCCTAAATTTTTGGTTTTTTTTGGAGAAATTTCGGTTTGTTAGCACGATACATCCCCCGAAGTGTATACAAGTAACAATTTTATGATAGAATATTGTTCAGGGCCACAGATGCGGAAAAGTTAGTTTTATCTTTAAAACCGTTTATTTAACATTTATTTTGATGTTTTAAATATCTACAGTTCCTATAGCCATTGGTCGAAGTGTCCTCTGATCTAGAATAACGGCTTGTTCCAATTTCGGGATTTTCTTATCCTTACTACAAGTACAGTTTAAAAAGCTCTTGCATTTGCATTAAGATATATCAAACAGAGTAGTTTTTGCTTGCTTTACAAAACCATCTGATTTCAAATGAAAAAAGTCTTTTTTGTGGGATGATTTCTCGATGTTCATATACTTTTTGTGATAGTCCTTCAACATTTTTACTATTCTTGGCTTACTGAGGGTTGGAATTGGAGCTCGCTACCATTGTTCTTGTATTTTTTGTATAAGAATCTGAGAGATATCAAAAAATGTTGCCTCTTTAGAATTAGTTTCAGGCATGAGATTGCCGAGATTATGTAAATAACACTTCATAATATCATAATATGTATGTAAAACTCTATTGTCCAAATCACTTCCTTGTCCAAATATAGGACAGGCACTTTTATTTCGTGTTTTTAAATTACTTGCAATTGCCATTTTGTACTAACGCTACAACCAAATTGTCTAACGTATTTCAACGACCAAGCGTTCTCTCCGCACTACTATCTCTTATAATACTAAGCGAATGTAGGGAACATAACAGTAAATGAGGCAATCTTAGTCAAGGTCATATTTAAACTGACCATAACAACACGTATAGCTACTATTCGACTAAAAGCATCCGCTCGTACGAGAGCATCAAAATTAAATTCCCCCGAAGCCGGAACTGTTTATACCAACGTGTAGAGAAAAAAAATGGTGAAAAAAATCATAGGAAAAAAATCTTCCCCCTCCACCCGCCTTCCTCACCCCTATAGCTATCTCGGAGACTTTTTAATATATCAAATTTCTATATACCGTTTGCACACCTATGGCATTTTCGGCTGAAGAAAAAAAATATGCCCCTTTTCCCCCTCCACCCCCTCCCCAAAAAGGTACACAAGGGAAATCGTCTTGTTTATTATTCGAGCTAGCGAAAAATAAAAAATTGCATATGAAAGAGAAAAATCCGGTCGGTGCATAGGACCTTTAAACTGATTTTTGATTTGAAGAAATATACAGGGAAAAATTAAAAAGTATTTTCGCTAAAAGTTTTTCCAGGAATTTCAAGAAAATAACATCCCTACGTAAGAGATCACGTCAAACCCTCTTGAAAAACATATAACAAAATTTTCCTGTCCCCCTTTTTGGGGGGTCTACAGGTCGTCAAAAACCGACTTTTTTCGATATTGGTACATGGGGCTTGGGGCTTTTTTTGCTATAAACGATAGCGAAAAACTGCCTCGTACGTTTCAAAGAGAGTCATTCGACACGTGCATAGAACACATAAAAAGGGGTGATTAATGGGGGGGAAATATACAAGAAAAAATTGGCAAATAAATTAAAAAAAATTTTTTTGGGAATTTTGGGTTATAAATATGATGGGGCAACTCATCAGTTCAAGCCCTTTATGATAATATATGAGAATACTCCCCTGCCCACATTTTTTTGTGGTTCCAGCATTTGCTAAATATTAATGCTGGAATCGTGATTTTCGGGGGATCTTCTGGATTGGAAGTGTCTATCGGCGTCATGGATTTGAAATATTTTTAGGGCCCCCAATGACCCCCCAGCAGTGGACTGAAATTAAACGTGGAAGATCAAGATGATGTTTTTAGGCATATGCGCAGTCGGTATATAGCTACGATGGTCAAAATAAAATTTTAACCTCAAAATTTAGCGCGTCTTGTGGCGCCCTCTTTTTCGATAAAATTACCAAAGCATATATATCGATAGCTAGAGAAAAAAACTAGAATTTTTTCGAGTATATACAGGGTATTTTTTCGTAATTTTTGAACAATGAATCTTCGGAATTTTTATACGAAATTCACTTCTTTTATTCGGGCTAAAAAATTTATATGTACGTGTCTGAGCGCCCTCTACATTTTTAGTCTCTAGCATTTCTTCGATATCTTGCAAAAAAATTTTTATTTGTCCGTTATATTCAATGTAGTTAGGGGGGCAAGCTTTGCCCATAGGGGGTATATTTTTCCTGAGAGTTACCCATGATGGACTATCATAACCCACCAGCAGGTACACGGCCAAAAATATTTTTAAAAATATTTGCCCCCATGACCGCCTCTCAGATTTTTTTATAGGCTCTATTACTACGCCAATGTTCATCATTTTTGATTCTCTACACGACAGTTTTTTTATTTTTTTTTCTACGATTTTTCCTTCCCCTTCAAAAACCCAGCTCATGTTGCCCTTTAACAGGGTGTCAGGACCGGCTTTATAGGTCATATTTTCAAAATGCTCCGATTGATACGAAATTTGGTACGGGGGTATAAATTTGGCATACATTCCCGACATTAAAATTTCTTCAAAACGAATTTTTAGCAGTCAAAACGTAACTAGAAATTTTCGCCAGGACCCATCAAGGGGGGGTCGGTAACTTTTATGCTGCGATTTGGATGAAAATTTAGGGAAAGGGGTTTTTGGGGACGAGAAATACAATGAGCCAATCAGTTTTTCTGTAAGTTCTATTTAACAGGCTTAAAAAAATAAAAACGTCAGAAATCGGGATATTTGCAAGTTTTAAAAATAGTAGTTATTATGCGATTTTTATAGAAATTTATAATTAGGTGTTTTCCATTGAGACGAATCGAATGATATTATTAGTTTTCAATTAAATTTTTTTCTTTAAATAGTTTATTTGAAGAAATTTCGAAAAATATTTTTTAATTTCTTTATTAAAAAGAATTTCGGAAAACGGATAACAAAAATGGAATCCTCGGGTGAAAATACATTATATTTGATAATTTTTTCTATACTTTACCATATATCAAAATTTTCAAATTTTTATCCAGGACCCCGAAATTTTTTAAATTTTTCTGACACGCCTCTATTTAAAATTTAACATTTTCGACAATAAGGAAGATATTTTCTTTATTATTACACCGTTCGACAAAGGAAATATGTATCTTAATTACCAATCATTTTTCGTTCCTTCCATTCAATATTTCTAGGAATTATACAGCATCGTATTATTTGTTCACTATTCACTCAAAGCTACGATTGTTCAACTCGATTTTGTTAGATTCTGTAGGAGGTCTTAAATTTTGCTAATGCGAGGTAAAATAAACCATCAAATAGACAATGTAATTTTTAAATAGAAAGGCAAAAATTAAATCACCTGATTTTTTTTGGTATACAGCGAACCCTGAAGATGGTCGGTGATTACAAAAAATGAAATATTGACGTAATCTTCAATGCAACTGACACCATTTAGCATATAATGGGTACACCATTCCAGAAAAAAAAAATTTCGCTTCACCCTAATATGTACATATTCAATATAAAGACAATACTTAAAATTAAATATTACCCAAACCCAATTAAATTAATACATGGGAGATAATTGTGAAAATTTGAATATTCTTATCAATTTAGTAAATCTTTCTGAACAAGGAACGGTCAATTAAGGAAAGTAGAGGAATAAAGAATTTTTTATATAAATAAAGTTGCACGTCACAGATCATTTACGTCGACACGACCTTGCATTGTTGTCTGGTCGTCAAAATAGTAGAGGAATGTAAGAAGTTTTGAAATGGTAAATTTTTATCTTTTTGTTTGGTTTATGTTATCTATGCTACTAGGAATAATTAGTTACAAATGTTTTTGGCATTTTATACGTAGAAATAAACAACAGTAAGCAGCTTATTCACACAATATTTATGTAAAAAAAAAACAGTTTTTATAACTATGATTATTGCAAAGCACAAAATTATATGAGAAAAGAAAACACAATGACAATCAAATTGTTGACATAACCTAATTCAATGAAATTCTTATTACCTTTGGGGAATTGGCAATCCCGCAAATAGGGATACCAATTGCCCTAATGAGAATGCTTCTCTATAAATACGAGTTTCATGGGCACGAATTTCAATAATATTTAATGTAATGTATCGTTTCTTGAATATTATACATATAATAATATTATTATTGAAGTAAGGGTCGAGACAGTCAATTTCATTATAATTGACTTCATATTGTAATGTTTTTCTTATTTATTTAAACGTTTTAATACGACGGGTGGTATAAATTCATACACACGTTATGTCTACTCATTTAATTTATTTATTCACTAAACTATTCACTAAATTATATCATATACACAGTATATTCACTTATACTAATTTATATAAACACTTCACTACTGTTTGTTTTCTTAGACTATTGTTCACTGTTTATATCACGAGATCAAATTATAAACTGTATCCTGCCGCTGGTAGGAAGTCTCTATATATTAAGTGCCCTTTTTTCTGGATAATTCTAGATTTTGGATCACACAAACACAATCGCCTCCCTGGAATTGTCTAGATAAGACTAGAAAAGTCTAGATAAGAATAGTCACAAAAAATAATGGTAAACGGACAGCGTCGGATTCAGGGACTATACTAGTGTGCTATTTCGTAACATTACCCCCTCCTTAAAAGGAAGTTCCTCCTGGAACTTCTGTGTAGCCGGATGTTTTAATCGGCAACTTTACCCATGTCTGCATTTTCCGGTCGTATGGAAATAACGGCACCGTCTTCAACGGGTACCTATAACGAAAGGTATAGCTGCAAATTAATATGTGGACACCGGTATGGAAGATCACCTCTATCATGTTCCTGATGACTCGCCAATCCAACTGGTTGCTCTCTATCCTGGGCATTGCTAGTTTCTCCACGTGGGATTCCAGCACATGATCTCGAAGGCTTCGTATTGCTTCCCACACATCCCAGTAGGTGGATCGATCTTCTTTTTTTTTCGGTGGGGGGAAATCTTCTAAAGACCTTGGAAAGGTGTCTCAAGTTGCGGATTCAGCCGAGGTGTTCCGTCCCCTTTCTGCTAAACCCGAAAGGGTCACTCCACAGCTTTCGCTGCCACTACTCGACCGCCTACCAGCTAAAACCCTGTAACCACCTCTTCCACCTACTGCTTCTGGCTCTGTCTTAGGGACGTTACAACAGTTGCGGTAGTGCAGTCTATATCTCTTCTTAGTTTCACACTATGTTCTACCTTGGTCTAATCTTTCTTCCGTCTCTTTGATTTTCATTATTTTACTTACAGCCTCCACTATGAAGTTGTAGTTTCTGCTTCTCTCTGTTGCTATCTCCACAGAGTTTTCAGGACTCACATGTTCTCCTACGAACATATTCATGTCCTCTCGTATGACGGAAAATCTTTCGCATTTGAAGACCGTATGATGTGCGTCATCTGTTTCCCCGCAGTATATACAGTTGTTCTCTTCTGTTTTATTTATACCTTGAGTGTAAGTTCTGAAGGAACCATGTCCAGACAAAAACTGAGTCATATAATAATTTGTCTTTATATGTTGGCATTTATACCACACTCTCACATCAGGTATGAGCCTTCTCGTCCATTGACCAGTGACTGCATCAGTCCATCCGTTCTGCCACATATCTAAGATGTCTGCTCTGACCCCTCGCACGCCTGCTTCATGTCGACCACTATGCAGTGTGGCCCTTTCCAGAGCCTGTAAATGGATGGGAATCACTCTTCCCATTGCCTGTGCCGCCGTTGTAGATACAGTTCTATATGATATGCACTTATTACTCGGAGCAGTGTGTGTCTTTGCAATGTCTCCAACATTTTTTTGTATTTTTTCTTATCCAGTTCTTTGTACCATGTTGGCGCTCCGTAAAGTATCATAGAATGGACAACACTAAGCAATAGTCTTCTCTTCTGGAATCCTGGACCCTTTAGGTTAGGCATGAGCTTATTCAATGCCGTGATTCTACTCTGCACCTTATTCTTGAGTGATTATATGTGTTTACCGAAGCTGAGATTATCGTCGAATTGTATACCCAGATATTTGGTCGTTTTGTTTGGCGTAATATCCTGTCCTTCTAGATAGAATTTAATATGTTTTTTGTTCCCCGGGCCCTTAATTATTATCGCTTCTGTTTTGGAGGCAGCGATTTCTAACTCGTGCTCTTTCATCCACATAGCTATCCTCTTTCCTGCTATTTCCACTTCCCGTATGCTCCCTGCTTCTACCAGCACTATTAAGTCGTCCGCATAGGTTAGGGTTCTGGCCTTGCAGCCCAGGTCGATGTTTAATACTCCATTGTACAAAATATTCCGCAAGGTCGTTCCATGGACCAATCCCTGCGGGACACCTGCGGTAATGGACATAGTATAATTGTTATCTACTATAAGGGATCTGTTCTTGAGGTAGTCTGCTATAATATTTATTAGATATTCACCGATTTGGAGTTCTGGTAGTGCTTTGATGATGAGTGGCTGGGTGGCTGTGCTAAACGCGTTTTTTACGTCAGTGGCAATCATAGAAACATATGCTGCTCTAAATTTTTGAACCTTGTCTCTTATCCAGTTTGTTGCATGAATAGAGCGTCCTTTTCGGAATCCATACTGGTGAACCGAAATAGCCTCCTTGTCTATCAATCCTCTCTCTAATAGTCCCTTAATAATCCTTTCCAAGAGTTTGCTCACGCAATTTAAAAGGCATATAGGTCTATACGATGTTGATTCACCAATCGGCTTACCCGGCTTCAAGATAAGGACTAGTTTCGCTATTTTTTGCTCTGTGGGGAATTCCTGTTTCTGCATTGTATCGTTAATTATATTTAATACTATATGCGGTTTTATCTGTACCAGAGATTTTATGGTTTCAGGAGTTATCCCGTCTGGTCCAGGTGCTCTGTTAAATTTAATATCAACTATAGCTTGTTGTAGCTCTTGTATTGTTACTTGCGGTACTTCTGGAATGCGATTTTGCGAGAATATGAATAGAGGTTTCTCTGGGAAAAGAATTTCCGCTGCTCTCTTTCTTGTTTCTGGCGGCACCTCGTAGGGGGTTTGAATTCTTAGGTTTTTGACTGCAATCCTGTATCTATCCCCTTAAATGTCCTCGTCCAGTTGTCTTATGATGTCGTTCCACTTATTTTTTTGCTACTTTCAATTAGTTTGCATAGAGCTTTCCGCTTATTTCTATACATCGCCTCCAGTTCGTGTACTCCCTCACCATGTTTTCTCTTTCTGGTAGTCCTTCTTTTAGCGTCGAAGTATTCTTTCCTACTTTTTTCGATGTCCTTGTTCCACCAGTAGGGGTATGTGTACATACCTCCTTCTTTGTTTTTGCTGGCAGCCTTGACTATTTATTTCAGACATCTAGTCAGAGCATTTAGATCCTTAGCATCTTTTTGCTTAATATCCTTCATTCACATTTTGAACTTTTCCATGTTTATTCTTCTGATTTGCCGCTGGTCATTTCGTCCACCCTCAGATTTGATTTCAAAATAGATATACTTATGATAGGTAAAGATCTCAGCTTCCTTCAGTATCTGCCAGTTTTCTATTTTGCGAGTTATTTTTGAGTTAGCACATGTGACGTCGATGTGTTGGCTCTCCATTATTGATTATGGTATAGTCTAGTGACTCGACCCATTCCACCCAATACTCTCCTCTGTGGTCGGACCTGGGTGCACCCCACTGGGGTGCTTTAAAGTTGATGTCCCCCATCACTAGTATCTTGTTTCCCTCTGCCTTGCAGGCATCCATGATGTTGTCAACTGTCTGCTTGAATACTTGCAGTTCGATGTTTGGTGAGATATAACAGCAGATCAGTGACATATCCTTGAAACGTATTACCACGAATCCTTCACCAATTTTTGTGCTTATAATACGACATTTTTTATTCCTGATCCAGACAGCGACGTCGATATTGCTGTCATGGACCCAGCTGATTCCCGAGGCTATTTTTTTATTTGGCTCAGATACGACTACCAAGTCTACACTCATATCCATCGCGATTTTACTCGTTATGTCGTGTGCGGCTTTGGCCCTTCCTAAATTTAACTGGAGCACCTTCATGTGTTTCGGTGGTTATGTAAGTAGCAGTTTGGAGACTAGTCCGCCATTAGACTCCTACCCTCAACTAGCATCTCGCTAGATCTTCCTACCTCCTGATAATTTATGTTTTTGCCAGATGTTGCGTGAGGTACATATTGCTGGTCGGCCGAAGTTTCATTTTCCTTGGTGTCCTTTTGTTCACTCGGATATTTGTCTGCATCCGCTGGGAGTACTTTATTATTTATTCTGTCCTGTCGTTTCGCCTTATTTAGTACTCTTCTAGAGTTTGGACATTTAGTTGTGCCTGTCATATGTCCTTTTATTTTACATACTGGACATGATTCCCCATTTGTACAGGATTTGGCAACGTGTCCTTCCTCGCCACATTTAAAACATCTCTCGGGTCTCTCTGATGCTTGGCATAACCTTGTTTTATGAGCATATGACCAACAGCGTTGGCATATTCTCAGTCGTATCCTCCTTTCCACCTGACAGCGTACCAGCCCTATTCTCAGGGAATTGTTTGCTCAGCATTCGAATTCGTGGTAATATATGTGACTGTGCTTGTTTGGCCCTCTGGGGCCTGATTTCTCCCAATTTGTCTTTCTCGTCCTGCCACTTACCTATAATACTTCCGACTGTATCCTTAATCTCCTGGGCCGTCGCACCGGCTTCCATTCCCCTTATGTTTAAAATTTCTCTCTCACCTTCATTACCTACACCTGATATTTTTAATCTTGTATCGTTGTTTTTGAGGATTTCTTTTAGATTCGTGAACTCTTCTTCATCCTTGTCCATAGTTATAAGCAATCTGCCATATCTAGTGCATCGGATTGTTCTTACTCTTTCTTTGTCGTCCGTTTGGTTTATTACAGTCTTGACTTGGCCCAGAATTTCACTATATGTCTCACCTTTGCCGGCCACTATAACTCCATATGTGGGTCGCATGTTTTCCCCCTCACGGTGTGTAGGGTGTATAATTATACAAGTTGTGCTATCCTGGAAGATGGTTCCTATCATCTTACGAAAGTCTTCTATTGGCGTAGCGGATAAGGTGCATATGTTCACTCTACCATCTCCTTTGGTTTCCTCCTCAAGCAGTGTTAGTTTTTCCCAGATATCCTTTTCCGTCCCACTATATTTGATTTTGATTGTCTTGCTGACTCTCGTTGGCTTTGATCTTATTTTGGTAGTTTGTTCTATTATGCCAAATTCTTCTTGTATGTCAGCTAGCTATGGGATCCTTTCCTTAAACGGTTTTTGTATACCCTTGTTCATGTCCGGGTCACTGGGCTCTACCCATAGGGCTTTTACTTCATCATCATCCATTACCGCATTTCCTAGGGCGACCTCTGTGTTATTATATGTTTATTGCTCCCAGTGTACCTGTTTTATGGATTGAAACTCTTCGTAACTACCGATACCTTCCAAGCTTTTTATAGTATTTTTTGTTCCCGGTTGCCACGGGTCCGTTTGTGTTCAAATTTCACTTCCTCTTATTTCGGTAGACCCTACCTGCGTATCCTGATCTATCATGATTTTCTTGACCTCCTCAAATTTATTGTCATTTATCCATTTTTGGACTGTGTCTATCGAAGGTATCTACGTTTTTTCTAAGCTTGGTTGTCAGCTGTTTGACTATTCTATGGATGTTTGGATGGATCGAAATTCATTTCTAGTTACCAGGTAGAAGACGTACCGCGAATTGTGTTTGAGTCTCAGTGTCTTGCCAGGGGCTGGCATCTGATCTTCAAATTTATCTAATGGTCCAAACTTCTTTCGAAAGACGGTTGCCAACCCTCGTGCGTATTTGTTACTGGCGGAGATGTTATGTGCCAGTGAGTACTCTTCCAGGAGTGTGAACAAATCTTGTCTTTGTTCTCTAGCTCCGTACCAAGCTTTCCAGGTACCTCCGTATGCGACCATAAATTATTTGAAGGCTGGGTCAAACTCTTGTTGTAGATTGTTCACCCCTTCCTCTTTGTCGTGGTCTTCTTCAAATGGCACTGGTCGGATTTGGTGAACTACTCTCGTTTTTCCATTGGGGATCTTGCTTATACGATAGATGATGTCGTTGATCCTCTTCTTGATTAAGTATAGACCTTCCCATGATTTCTATAATTCTGGAGAAAATGCTTTACTCCTTGTCGTGGTGTGTAACCATACTTTGCCCCCTTCTTTGAAACAGCTTTTTGTGGCCTGCGTATCATACCGTTTTGCCGCTGGCAACTTAAATATTCGTTCGTACTAATTCGTGCACATCGTCCATTCTTCTTCTCAATTGGATCCTGCTAAATCTTCACCAAGTCGACAGCCAAACTCCAGGTCACAAGGGAGCCTCATGTCGCGTCCAAGCAGGATTTTCACAGATGTTTCACCCGTGGACTCATTTATGGCCGATCGATAAGCCAACGCAAATAGGGAAATGGGGACCACCATTAAAAAATGGCCAGGATCGGCATAGTCAGAATAAATACTAGTTAATGGTCTGAAGTTAAAGATAGCTTCAATTTCGATCATTAACTTATCAAATTGTTCATACGTAAATAACATGTCGCGACCGGCAACATGGTATAAATGGTTTTTAAATCTTTTCTCTGCCGCTTCCATAAGCACCCATATGTGGTGCTTGAGGAGGACTAAAATTCTTTGGCAGTCAGGTATACTTGAATTTGGTCTAAGGGCACTGTAAATGTCGTTGACGAAAACTACCGCGAGAAATAAAACGTCTCAAAGTTGCCAAAAATCCTACAGACGTGTATCAGGAACTAATTCTATGTGTACGGCCCTTGATGCGAAACTACCAAATACAGCAGCATAAGCCTTCACAGAATCTCGGTTAGGGCACTTCTTCTCCTTTTGGAGAAATGGTCCACAATAATGAACACCAACTTGATTAAAAGGGTTCGATATATTGACACGAGCTCTCGGTAATTTACCCATAATATAATTGGTAGGTGGAGGATTAGCGTTGAAGCAGGTACAACATTGTTTTACATTTTTATAAACTTAACTACATCCGTCAATAACCCAATATTCACAACGTATCGAGAATAAGGTTTGCTGAACTCCAGCGTGCAAATGTTTCTTATGAAAATATATTATAACTAAACTGATCACGTGGTTATTCTTAGGTATTATAATGGAATGTTTAGCGTCAAATGGTAAATTAGACAAAATCAAACGGCCGCCTACCCTCATTATCCATTCTTTCTCTAGAAAAGGATTTAACTTGAGCAGGCTTGAGGAAATGAATTTATGAGAGTCGGCCGAATCATCAGGAAATGCTTGCCTTTGCACGCATTGCATTATTCTCGTTTCCACTTGGTTCCATCTTTCAATCTCTCTGGTGGCTGTAAACTACTTTGTACAGGTATTTTCCAATGGTACTGTTCATTCTTTCAACCATTCCATTTGACTGTGGATGCAGCGCTGTTGCCCTGATCTCCTTCATTCCCAGCTTGTAACAAATTTCCTGGAAAACATGGCTCTCAAATTTCTTCCTTGATTGCTATGGACTTCTATGGGCACTCCATATCTGCTGATAAATTCTTTCACCAATACATCCGCGACAGTTGTGGTCTCTTGATACGGGATCGCGTAAATTTCCACCCACTATTCGAAATAATCCATTACAACCAAAGTGTATTTACCACCAATCGCTGTCGTCGTAAATGGTCCATCGATGTCTAAAGCTATCCTTTCGAAATGGCTTCCAACATTATATTGTTTCATGGGTATCTTTCTTTTGCAATGTGGTCCATTACTCGTAGCACAAGTTGTACATTTCTCACACCAGTCCTTCACATCGTCGGAGCTGTTCATCCAATAAAACCTTTCACGGTTTCGCTGAAGGGGTTTCTTCACTCCCAGATGACCTATCGATGGACTGTCGTGTAACGTTTTCAGTACCTCGGCTACTCTGATTCTCGGGATAACTATCTGTCATCTCATCTCGGAACCATCATCATTTTCAAGAACTCTTTTCAACAGCTCTTCTTCCAGGAGAAGGGGGTCCCACTGAGCCCAATATGCCTTGAGTGTCGGAGAAAATCTTGACCTTCTTGCCATGGTCACCGGTTCCTTCCATTGCCGAATCTTCTTTAGGTGAGGATCATTCTCCTGATCTTCTCTGATCTTGGTGGGCGACCATTCTTCGTTGACTATGAAACTGCAGCTTCCCTAGATTCCGCCTTGTTGCAGTGGGAGCAGTCTGGACAGGGAGTCGGAATTTCGGTGACTCACACCAGTTTGATGTTCGATGTTGAAATCATACTCTTGAAGTCGTTCAATCCATCTAGCGATCTGGCCCTCGGGATTCTTGGTGTTAAGAATAATGTCTCCCTCTGGTAATGGATATCCTAATATCGGCGCCATGAGTAAATGCCTCTTCAAGGTTTCAAAAGCCGTTTTACAGTCTTAGTCCCATTGGAAAGTTCTTGTTTCTTCAGTGAGTCGAATAGGGGGGCTTGGCGATATCTCCAAACTTCCTGATAAATCTTCTATAATATGTCCAAGGAAGCTCTTAATTTCATGTTTGTCGGTTGGTTGTGGCCATTGATGGATGGAAGCAATTTTCGCTGGACCCACCGCCACTGCTTAATTGCTCACTATATGACCTAAAGAGTTGACTCGGTTTTGAAATAGCTGACATCTCATCGGGTTTACCGTCGTTTGAATACATCTTCCAAATTATTCAGCTGTTCGCTTAATGTCTTCTCCAGTACTACTATGTGGTCCATATAGACCAGGCAACAAGAAAACCCTTTCAACATTTTCCGTGAGTCTTCTCTTTATTCTCTTCTCTTCTCTTTATTTTCTGGGTCCATTTCTACTTGCCAATAACCAGGTCCAAGGTGGACCTGCCGGCTGCCGGCCAAAGTATCTAGCATATCGTCGATTCGAGGCAGAGGATAGCTGTCTTTCTTCGTCACGTTGTTTAGCTGGCGATAGTCCACGCAGAATCTCGTAGAACCATCCTTTTTCTTGACGAGCACCACTGGAGACACCCATGGACTAGTAGATAATTTTATTACTTTTTCTTCTGTCATCTCTCGAATTATTCTTTCAGTTTCCTCTCTCTTCGCTCGTGGTAATCTTCGAGCTGTTTGCCTAATTGGCTTGTCATTACCAGTATTGATTTTGTGTTTAATGGCTGATGTTTTACCCTGCCTTCTCTACTTTTGGTACGAAAAGGGTCTCGATATTGCAAGAAAAATCCTCTCATTTTTCTCTTCTTAACTTGATTTAAAAATTGACCAGCTACTGATAACATTTGTTCGAATATGGCATTGGAATTGTCAGTTGCTGTTGTTTGGCGAACTATAGTCGTCACTGATACGCAGGATCCAATCCTGGTTTCTTTCTTGATAGTAATTGGGTAATCGTTCACGTTTATCACACGTACTAGGATCTCCTTCGCCGACGTAACCAATCCTTTTCCAATTAAAACTTCTTTGCCAACCTCTTCGTCATGGTTCCTTGGCTCCATCATAACCGGTGTACCTTCCTCCATGATTCCCTGTAGCCGCGCTACTATCATGGTTTCGCCTCGTACAGATAGAACGGTATCTTCCTGTACAGCTGCCAACACCGTGCTGCCTTTATAGGGTTGAAGGAATACCTCCCCGGAACCCACTTTAATTGTTTTAATTCTAAAGTCCAATTAGAAGCCATGTAGATTCATTACGTCCATTCCCAGAATTACGTCTTCTTCAATGTCAGCTACGATTACCGTATGCGTGAATTTTTCTGCGCCAATTCCCAACTGGATTTGTGTCTCCCCGTGAACGTTGGCACTCTCACCTGTGACGGTCCGCAGTCACAGTCTCGTTGGTTAAAGCTTCTCCTTGAAGTTTATTACCTTGGGTCGTATAATGGTTCTAGTTGCTCCAGTGTCTACCAGCTTGCTATTCACTTCGCCATCTACATACACACTATCGTTGCAACATCTGAGAGAAGCTATCAGTATGAGAGGGTCTTTGGAACAATCATGGGTCGGTGCTGCCCCCTCGTAGCTGACCCGTTATGGTTTTCCTGTGACTGAGGTTCTTGGTTTGCAGGGGTTCCGGGGCGCTCACACGAATTACGTACATGCCCTAGTTCGCCACAATTCCTGCATCTGATCTTTCTCGGCTTTTTGTTCATCATACTTTTTACCAAATTGAAGATCTGGTCAAATATGTCCTCGTCGCCTTACTCTCCGATTGCCCTAACTTTGTTATAACCCGAAGCCTTCGTTGCTGTTTCATATTCAAGTGCAGCTGTCAATGCGTCAACTAATGTTTTGGAATGGGCTAAACCAAGCGTCTTCCGCATATCGGGGTCACGTAAGCCATCAATAAAGGTCTGGATGCCCATATATTCCATCATGTTTTTTGGTGCTGATGGATCCAACTATCGGGCAATATCCACTTCATACTCTTGAAGAGCTTCGTCACGTTTTTGCCCTCTGTTCTTCAGCTGTGATTGGTACGAATGTTCTAGATGTTCGGGCCCATATCGTATGTCCAACCTCTTCTTAATCTACTTGAAGTCATCCGTTTCTTCCAGAGATATCGTCTCAAGTACATCTAATACATCTTCCAGAAGCGCGATGGTTAAGTTTTGTGCCTTTTCCCTTTGGACCGATTATTCACTCTAGAGACTGCTTCAAACTGTTCCACATAATCGGTCCACGATGTATTTCCGTCGAACGTTGGAGCCTTGACTCTGGCAAAACTCCCAATGTCTTCTAACCTAGGGTGCGTTTCTGGCTTGCAATGTTTTGTTTGCTCGGTTTCGTGTTTTTGAATCTGCCATATTTCTCTCTAACTCCTTGATTCTCACGTCCATCGTCCATTTTATTCTCAATATCAGATTTTAGAAACGAAATTTCATTTTCAACGTTAGCGACAATGTCGTTTTTCATTAATAAGATATCGGCAAATATATCGTTCATCATAGCAGAAATCTTTTCGTCCATATTAACAGAAATATCGTTTATCATAGCAGAAATATCGTTTTTCACATTAGTTAAAATTCTCTCTTCCATGACAGAAATATCGTTCTTCATATCAGAAATATTTTTTTTCACATTCGTTAAAATCTTCTCTTCCATAGCAGAAATATCGTTCTTCATATTAGTTGAAATATTCTCTTCAATAGCAGAAATTTACGAGATTAAGGTGGAAGCCGCGTCATTGATTAAAACTGTTTCTGGATCAAAGCCGTCATTTTCCAATGCCACTTTAAGTCTGTCTACTAATTCACTTTTCTCACCGGACGTTTCCAGCTCACGATTTTTCAATTCTGCCTTTAGCTCTGTTACTTTCAGGTCACTTAGTCTCTTGGCCATGTTTATGTGACTATTTATTTATATTATCCCACTTTCTACAGCAATGGAATGTTTTTCTTATTTATTTCCTGCGGAATCACTATGTTGCGAGACGAATGAAATAACCCGTATGTCTCCGTCTACTGTCATATTCAGTACGAGTATTATCTAACTCTACAAATCCGATCATATCATAAACTCAAACCAAATCGAAATCCAAAGTACCGTAACTAGCTGTAATACAATACAACACCTTTTACAATCTTTATTCGAAAATTTAGACGTTAAACAAACGGCCAACAGTTTTCTGTCAGACTCACCACCCTGGATTAGAATAGCCCCATATACGAACACAACCTTAAGTAATTACAATAAACATGAATTATCGAGCTCTTTTCTTCACCAAGACTTCCTAGAACTGATACATCTAGAAAATCCTGACAAAATTTTTTCCACCAACGCATCATAGCAGGAGAATGGAAAAGGTTGCACTACCACAACAAATTATTCAACCATCGCATATCAACTCCCTCCCTATTGTAGTGTACATACAGGTGAACTATTCAGTATACTCTCAGCTGTCAAATGTATTGAGAACACCCATAAGAAAGTTGCAATATGTACCGATTTTCTTTAACAATTCCAGGACGATCTCCACGACGGTTAGAAGAGACAATATTGTTCCAGTGTTTCCAGTTTCCAGTCGATTTAGCAGCAACTCATAAAAAGTAAATTTGTACACGTAAATTTCATACATTACTTTTCCCTCCAACCTATCTAATATGCAACAAGTCACCAATTTTATGATTGAATATTGTTCAGGACATCTCACAGATGAACCTTATTGATTGTCAGCTCACAATAGCCAGTACAACGGGTGCTATGGTACTTGAAGTACGACATTTTTGTAATTTTTTGAGAAATTTCAGTTTGTTAGCACGATACAGCCTCCGGAAGGCAAAAGTCGCCAATTTCATGATTGAATATTATTCAGAACATCTCACAGATGAACCTTATTGATTTTCAGTTCACCCCAGCCAGTACAACAGGTGCTATAGTACTTTTAGTGCGACCTTTTTGTCATTTTTGGAGAAATTTCAGTTTGTTAGCACAAAACAGCCTCCAACGTGTGTAGAAGTGACACATGTTATGATTGAATATTATTCAGGGCATCTCACAGATGCGGAAAAGTTAGTTGTAGTCTTTAAAACCGTTTATTTTACAATTGGCTGTCACCCTTAGCTCTGGTTTATCGTCTGAGATTTGTTTATACAGATTCACAATGTTTTGCTTCTATACAGATGATGAGTGGTCAAGACATACAGGAATCCTTCTCCTTGGGATCCAATGAGAAGGTCGGCTAAGATTTGGAATAGGATTTGAGACCATTTTCAAATTATTCCTGCCACTATTTTTATGCCTATTTTAATAAACAATAACAAGAAACCACGAACGCAAGAAATAACAAAATGAACTTTTGTTTACAATTTACACAATCGTTCTATCATAATATATTATATGTCAAAATTGCTATGTAAAACTGGCTGTGATCTGATCAATCGGGAATCATGATTGCCAACTTAAAATCCGGGTATAGACAGTGTCTAGACAATGAGTCATTATTTTCTGACCGTCCGACAGATTAAATTGAATCAATGATTCAGTTTATTCTGTGCAAATATTCGATTTTAAATTATCGTGTTTACTTCTTATTGCCGCAAACACATCCTACCAATTGCTTGTACGATACTGAAGTGTTGTGTTAACCTGCCTCGATGTAGTGACGTCGAGCATATTCCCTCTTCGAGCTATTCGAAGAGAAAATATAACGCTATTTCAATATTTAAGCAGACCATCCTTAACGCTTTCATTAAAACAATAACCAAGATATATTATTTTCAATACTGTATGCTTCTTTAGCAAACTTTAATGCTGTGATTATGATTTGCTTTCAAGCGGTTAGGTTGAATACTTATCTGGAGTTGCAGTTGTAGATCGAGCATTTCTAGAAGATGTTCGGCTGGGCTTCTAGTTTCTCAAAACTCATAACACAATCCACCACGTACATTGTTCTGAGATACACCCAATTCTTGAATCTGCTGTTTCCCAGTTTAAATTCATTTCACCGCTTTCCTTATATTGTAAAATTTCATGATTCTATGGTAAGAACACAGTATTTTTATTCCCATTACCTGAGAGCTGTGAAATCGGAATCAAATGAAACATGTATATTTTTTTCATAACACATTAAGAACTGTCATAATTATTGTTTCTCTACAATATTTTTCATTCCAAAACTCAGCCTTCTATCTTGAATATACGGTAGAATGAAAAAATAAGTTCCAAGATTACTTTCCGATTATGTTTTGGTATATTCTATAAACGATTTAACAATTCACTAACTTTATTGTCAATTACCAAAAGTCTTATTTTCAATGATGCTCACCATATCGCTTTCATATAGTTACAACATTTGATGATGGTAAAATAGATATATCGATAATATGAGGATATATTTCATCTCAGTTTCATTAAAGTAGGGAGGCTGGAGCCATTAGTGGCTCCCTACAATATATTTTATTATCCATATAAATGAAGTGTAAATCGTCTACGAATAAAATACATATATATCATTCTGAATATTTTTATGAAAGATGATACTTGATGCTATCGTGAATTAGGGCTTAACAAAAAGTTTGTATTGTTCGTAAACTGGCGATTAGTAGTTATTGTTATTAAGCACTATTAAATTATGTATTAACAGTAAAAACCGAGTTTTTGTTGTAACGAAATAATTTTGCAAATCAGTAATTTTAGGTGAAAAACTGACATGGCAAAATTGAGAGTACAGCGATTTTGTGAAATGTCAGTTTTTCGAACAAAATTACTGATGGAAAAATTCTGAGTTAAAAAAATGTATCCTCAAATGAAAAGCTTGGGTTTTTTTTGGAAAATGAATTAAAGAGCGAATATATAAATTAACAACAACAATAATCATATTGATACAATTACATTATTTGAATGAATAGTTATTAATGACACAATTGAAATATTTTCCTTGAATTATCTTCGCCGTTGAATTCCAAATTAATTCAGCTGCATATTCTTTTCCATTACCCTCTTTAATACTATAGGCCCAATCCTTTAATATATCTGCAACTTCGAGTAACGTTGTTATTTCCGACAGTTCGTAATTTCGAACTTGATGAAACTCCATAACTTGTCTCCATATTCAAACTTTTGAGTTTTTGTGGATAGGAGAATTGTATTTTCTATAATTTCTTATTTTTTTGTAGTCGAAACTTCACCAAAACGACTCATCCTAGCAAACACAGAACAATTGTACGTTGCAAAATTATGCTTAACCGCCAATGCAAAAACAATGGCAAAGCGCGAAAAACGTGCAGGGGCAAAGCGATGTTAAAACGTGGCCAATTCTAGCGTTTTTTATATCTATCACCAAACAAGAAAATAAAGATCTTAAAAAACAGCTAGACAAACAAGATAAAAGGATAGAAGTCTCAGAAAGAGAACTGATTAGTAAAAATTTAATTATCTACGGAATCAGTGAAGTAACGGATGAAAATACCAAAAACCCAAAAGATAAACCTACAGGTAATTAACCAACTAGGGGTTTAGCTGAAATTAGAACAAGATATAATGGATATCAGCAGATTAGGAAAGAAAAGGGAAAATTCAACTAGACCAATATTGTTAGAAATGGCACATAAAAGTAAGAAATTTGAAATGTTAAAATTGGCACGAAATTCCAAAAATTCGAAGTGGAGTCTTAGCGAAGATTTACCATAAGAAATTCGATATCAGAGAACACAACTTTTGGAACAAATGAAAATAACTAAGAGTCAAGGTTACAAAGCTTTTTTTGAATATTATGAACTTTTAGTGGATGGAAAGGAATATGAAGTTAAGGATATGGAAGGTTGGAAGCAGCAGATAAGTACACAAACACCAATAGAATTTCAAAACAGTCTGGAGCTGCAAACAATCTCTTACGCTACTGGCTAGACATAACAAACTAATAATAAATAATAATAAACTTTATTGCTTATAGAACATACATTCATAGCAAGGGTTCGGTTGACAGTGCATGAATAATTAAATATTTATAGTTACATCTTTGGTCTACATAATATAAGGCAAATATACATAAAGAAAAAATAACAAACAATAAATCAAGATTTACATTCAAAGCATTAAAAAATAATAAAAAATAGCAAATATAATGGGCGCATGGAACTAACTAAATTATTTCTTTTGTTAATTGGACTAATCCGAAACCAACGAAAGAGTCAAAAATCATCATTCGTCAATCACGAATGCTCGGAGCTTTAGAATATTCCATATGTAAGCAGCAATACATTTTGCATCATTAACATTCAGGTTATTTAGAGTTTCTATGAGAGATTCAACATTTCTGAGAGGGTCATAATTCGGTGATCTCATAGAGGTGTATATGGGGCACTCAAAAAGCATATGGAAGATAGTTTCCGGCTCTTCCATGTTACGCACAGTGCAGCGTTCTGATGGGTCAATTATATACGAGCAGCCATTTAAGGTAAATTTTATACGCAGCTGGTTGGTGAAACGTAACTATGAAATAGTGCGGGTAACCTGCATAGGCATTTTCTGGATTAAATAAGAACTGGGCAACGAAGAGCTAGAAAGTGATTTATATAATGTAAGGAATGAGCTGTTTTCTTTTCGTGCAACACCTAATAAATGTAGCTTTTGATAATACCGTGAGAGCAACGACTTTCTATTAATTTTCAGTTAACCAGCGCTAATATTATCCCAAATATCAGATGCGTCAATAAAATCAAAATACGACTTTACTTGCTTTGCCCAATTAAATTTCTCATCACATACAGGCAATAATTTCAACTGCCGTTTGAAACACAACTTAGGGTATCTGTAATCATCCATAGAAGTATCTTAATAATCCAATTTAATGTTATCTTGAACAAATTATACGACAATTTTACCCGACCTGCATCAAGTCGTAGAGCATAGTCAGGAGTATTTAAGGGCACCATGAAAACTCTGTTTAGAAAAGATACCTGAACACGCTCTATAATATCTGGATACCTTAATCCCCAAATAGGCAATGCATTGTACATAATACTAGCAATAAGAGATTCAAATAGTTTTATCCGCGGGGACAAATTATCTATTTTCATTTTTGCCATTAAAGATAACACTGCCTTATTTGCTATTGTTTTTGACATCTCGCAAAATACGCCTGATGATGTAAATAGTACTCCTAGATAATTATAATGGTTTGTCATAGAGATTAAACATTCGTTAAAATAAAATTTATAAGACTTCTGTTGAAACCCACCTCTAGAAAACGACATGATCTTAGTTTTTGTAGTGTTAACCGTTAAATTATTTTTAGCGCAGTATTTTTCAAGGATCTGCAACTTCTTTCCCACATCAACTTCAGAAAATGCCAGTATTACAATATCGTCTGCATACAAAAGAGTTAATATTTCATTCCTTTCATCAATGTTTACACCCCGAGCCCCATTCATACAGAAAAAATCTTCAATATCGGCGATGAAGAATGAAAATAGTAGTGGACTCAAAGATTCGTCTTGTAATATTCCTGTAGTTACGTCGAATGCTTTGGTAAATCCATCAGCAGCTTTTATTTTAATAGTGGCATCATCATATAAGTGTTTTATGACACGCAACATTTTTGATGATAAACCTAGCTGAAAAAGTTTTGCCCATAGGACTTGCTAGTCAATGGAATCAAAAGCTCGTTTAAAGTCTACGAAAATAGCAAATATTTTTCGCTTCTTAAGCCTGATATGTAAGTTGACATGGGAATTTAATGTGTAAACATTATCTATGCACCCTCGTCCAGAACGGAAACCCGCCTGAGCTTCAGGCAAAATGTGGCACTCCTCAGACTATTGTGTGAGTCTGTTGTAAAGTATACTGGTAAAGACTTTACCAGTACAGTTAGCTAATGCTAACCCTCTATAGTTCGATGGTTCACACGCTAGTCCACCCTTATGTACCATTGTAAGTAGTATTTCATTCCATTGCAAAGGCATGAGAGCTGTTTGAAAAATATTGTTAAATAAAACATTTAGGTGAAGTATCCAATTGTGAGAAACATTTTTTAAGAACTCATAGGAAATTAAATCATTTTCCGGTGCTTTCCTAGATTTGCACTTGTTAAGAACATGGTATATTTCTTCAGATGTTATTAAGGAATCAAGGAGAGGATGATTCACGTCTGTGAATTGAACGTCAACATACACTCTCTGCGAATAAATACCATCATAAAAGTTTTCCCAAATTTCCACGGATAGTAGATTTCGATTTGAGTGATTTTGGAATTGTTGAATTGCTGATCAAAAGTCTTTAGGATTACGTGATCTTGTTAAACGGGATATAAAGGCATCTTTATATGCTTTTTTCTTCGTCCTTGTTAGTTTTCTATAATTTTTCTTATCATCCGTGTAGTTCAGCTTTTGAGAAACATCAGAGGTATATTTTTTAAATAATTTCAATGAAGCGTTTAAAAGCTTTTTTGCATCCACACACTCATTATCAAACCAAGGTTCTTTGTTATGGGTGCCCGGGAACAAGGGAATTGCTGGGAATGAGACTGCCGATGGTCTTGCAAAAAAAGGAGCTAAGCACTCCTTCCATCAGACCCGAACCGTTTTGTTGCATTACTAAAAGCCACATTGTGGAAGAAGTCCGGAAATGGGAGAAGGAACTTAGTGCAGCCTACTGGAAAAATGTTCCAGGCCAAAGACAAGCAAAAAGATTGCTGCAACCTTCTGCTCGCTATGCTAAATCGCTCTTAGAACTTCAGAAGTCTGATCTCAGAGCAATCACAGGACTCCTTACGGGACACTTCCCACTCAGATATCACCTCTGCAAGATGGGAAAAGTGAACAGAAGAACATGTAGATTCTGCAGTGAAGATGAAACGGCTGAACATATATTATGCCATTGCGGAGTACTTGTTCGCCAAGGACATAGGTACCTGGAACGGTTGTTCTTGAGACCTGACTAGGTAACAAAAATAGCTCCCAATCGGATTATAGGCTTCCTTAGAAGTCTTGATCTCTGGGACAAAAAATAGATGGAGGGTATACACCAAAGATCTTTTCAGGTCTCAGTGCGGAAAGGCCAGCTATAGGCCAATCGACCCCTTTGTAATCTACAATCTACCAACAGAATTTGTGATAGATCACCAACACAAGAAGAGCATTCTTCGAAAAACCTGAAACTTTTATAAAAGAAAGTAATTTGAAAATAACCACAATGAAAAAGGAATCACACACTAAGAACAAAAACAAAATTAAAGTAAATGGAGCCAAAACAGTCACTGACAGTAGTTTTTATATTATTAACAGCACTGAGAGTTGCACAGTCTGTAATATGGATTTCCCGGAGTTATTAGATCATATGCTTTTTGAATGTCCCATTTACAGCCCTCTAAGAAAAAATAGTTTTCTTCAGAATGTTTATAATATTGATGATCTGGTACACTACCTTAATATTAATAATTAACAAAATGGATTTTTTGAACTTACTAAACTAGCTCATAGCATTATTAGTATATTAAAGCTGCGAACATTTGCACATGGTGAATGATTGGCTGTATCATGAAGTACACACATATTTTATATTTTGGTTTTTATCTTGTTCGGGAGATTCAACTGTTCTGGCTTCTCCTTTGGGACCTTGTTTTGACAGTGCTTCAGTGCTCCAACAACGACCATTTGACCCTGTAAATATTTTTCAATGGTTTGTTTACTACTTCGTCTTGAATTTCGCTTTGTTCATTGTCGGTATCTGAGAGTCGTTCTTCTATATAATCCTCGTCAGAATCTTCTGCTTCAAAAATATTCAACGATGTCGTTTCCAGTCTCATTTGCCCATATACTGTCTGCCTATGCCTGTAAATCCACCTCAGTTAACTGACGCCAATTTTATCTAGTCGTTGAAGTCGTTATACTAAAACAATCCACCATAAGTTGACACCAAATAATTAACATGAACATAACACTTGGGTCTACTATTCTATCAAATTATTTACCTCTTTATTTCACTAAAATCCAACAATTGACCTCACAACTCAACTCGACAAACTACAAACTTAATTTATGTAAATTGGCGACACAAAAAAATCACTCATGCACATGTCACATTATATTTAACGACGCTCTGGGTGTCTGAGACCTAACTATGCAGTTCCAGAGTTGATAATATTTTAAGAGAAGCTGAGTAACTCATAATTTATTACTCTTCCATGTCTGTAACGTTTTTGTTTTGTAACTTACCATAAAAATCAATGCAAAATTTTATTTATTTTTGTAGATACATAATGCGGATTGAAACGATCATTAAAATATTTGTGTTTTTAAATGAAACTCAAGGTCTCTAGTTAATTCCACAATATAATACAAGTTATTGAAAATTCTAAAAAATTGACAATTGTTTCGATAAATCAATATCATCGTCAGAATGACAGAAGTTACATTTCATTTTATGCCTACCTGATGTTTAGTAGTTATATTTTTGGCTAGACCAAGAAGTAACCTAACTTGTGATTGGCTTAATATATGTTTATAGGAAAAGAAGAAGATGTGATATTACAAATATTGAAGCTTAGATATTATTAGCCCTATGGTGATATCCTGGATATCATTTTTCCAATTAAGATCAGTATAACTGTGCAATGATATAGAAAACCAGGAAAACTATATCTGCTGATCTTTACAATTATCACTTAAAAAGACCGTTTATTAGTGGAGAATTCCCTAGATTTAACTGTTCATTGACAACTTCATATTGTGGGTTTCTTAAATGTCTTCTAATTTCCAGTTCTCCAAGGAAATCCAGTTCTTGTTTCTTTTCACAAATATGCAGCACTTCTAGTTCTGTGTTAGGTGTCAATGAATGATTGGTGTCAAGTAGATGTTTTGCGTAGTGGGATTTATCTGGTTGTTTTAATCTGTAAGCTCGTAAGTGCTCACTGTATCGTATTTCAAAATTCCTAAGGGTCTGACCCAAATAGACAGCATTACATTCTGAACATTTGAGTTTATATATACCTGACTTCTTTAATAGTGGTATTTTTGTTTTTACATTTAACAATTTTGTACTAACGTTACTTTCTGTTTTAAAAGAAATTGTTGCATTCGTTGCTGAAGATATTATCTTTGAAATATTATTAGAAATATTTCCTGCATATGTGATGGTTTTATAAGTTTTAATTTCATCAGCTTGCTTAGGATATATTAGTTGTAATGCCACTTTTTTCTCTTTTTTACTAATTAGTTTATTTATCATATCTAATGGATAACCGTTAGATGTTGCTATTTGTCTAATTGTATTAATCTCTCTATCAAAATTACATTTGTTCATAGGAACTAAAAAAGCTCTATGTATCATTGAATTATATGCTGCTAGTCTGTGTGAGACAGGGTGGTTAGAATTGAATGGAATTGTCACATCAGTCTGTGTTGGTTTTCGGTAAATTGAATAATCAAGTACATTATTAACTCTTTGAATTTTTAAATCAAGAAAATTGATTGAGCTATTTTCTTCAATTTCTAATGTAAATTTAATTTTCGGGTGTAAATTATTGATGTGGTTGAAAAACACATCTAATTGTCGCTCACTACCCGATAAACAAGCTAATATGTCATCCACATATCTATACCAAAATAAAATATTTTTCGAAATATTACTTTCAAAGATCTTTCTTTCTAAATTGTCCATAAAAATGTTTGCTAAAATAGGTGATATAGGGCTTCCCATTGGTAAACCTTTATTTTGAATATATATCTTATTGTCAAAAGTGAAATAATTCTGATTAATGCATACATCAAATAAATCAAGTATATCTGATATTATTCCTGGATTAATATTTTTATCTTCTAGTAATTTTCTTACAAGTATTAGACATTCTTTAGGAGGAATTTTAGTAAACATATTAGTTACATCGAACGATATGAGTTTATAGTTATCTTGCAAGTGGATTGATTTCAACTTTTTGATTAGTTCTATTGAATTTCTAATTGAGTACTGAGATTCATATCCGTAAGTATTGAGTATATTGTTGAGCTTTTTTGCCAATATATTGTTAGGAGCATTAACATAAGAGACTACAGGTCTAATTGGTTTCGTTATTTCATGTAATTTAACTGTTCCATATAATTGTGGACAATGAGGATTCTTATGTATGATAGACCTCTTTTCGTAATCATTTAAAAGATAATTTGAATTATTAACAATATCCCTTACATTATTAGAAAACTTCTTTGTTGGGTCTGCTTTAAGAACTTTTACATCGCTGGATTCTATAAAGTTATATACTTTGGAATTGTAATTTTCAGTCGTCAAAATGACAGTAGCATTCCCCTTATCGGATTTTGTAACTGTTAGGTTATTGTTCTCTATGTTCTCTTTTATTGCGTTTAAAACTGAAATGTCATTTTTTGTTTGACGTTTAACTTTTGAAGGTTCAATATTTTTGATTAAATTGGCAATTTTTAATTTCTCATAAAGAAAATTATTTGAATTAGATTTTAAAGCTATTTCTGACTCTGTAGCTAAAATTTGTTTAATATTATTCGTAAATTTAGGTGGTAAGCTGTACTTTAAACCTTTATTTAAAAATTCTATTTCACTATTTGTAAAATTAGTGTCTGAAAGGTTTTCAAATCGTGGTGCAAAGTGTGTTGGTATGTAGGTACTTACAGTTTCATGATGTTTTGAGTATTGAATTTTATGTTGTGTGTGTTCAAGATTCTGTAGCTTCTTTTCTTGTTTCTTAAATTTCATATGCTTCATAGTGCTGATATTTTCTCTAATTTTGTCATCCAAACAGTCAAATTCTACTGGATGTAATTGGAATGTGAGTTCTGAATGTACAACTTTCATGTAGTTGTCTAAGGAGTCTCTAACTTTGAACCATTTCTTACATTCAGATTTTATCCAAACTCGTTGAGCACATTTTATAGCTTTTTGTGCTTGTGGTGTTTTAGTGTGACATCTTATATTCACATAATTTGGTATTACCTTTTTTCTAAGGCATTCTTGGTTAAACCAAATGTTTTGTATTGCTTTGTAACGTTTTTGTAGTAACTTCTGGTACAGTCGGGTCAAATCTTCTCTCGAAGATTTTTTAATGAAATTGACTGTCTCGACCCTTACTTCGTGGAATATGCTCATATTAGTGTTTTTAAATGAAACTCAAGGTCTCTAGTTAATTCCACAATATAATACAAGTTATTGAAAATTCTAAAAAATTGACAATTGTTTCGATAAATCAATATCATCGTCAGAATGACAGAAGTTACATTTCATTTTATGCCTACCTGATGTTTAGTAGTTATATTTTTGGCTAGACCAAGAAGTAACCTAACTTGTGATTGGTTAATATATGTTTATAGGAAAAGAAGAAGATGTGATATTACAAATATTGAAGCTTAGATATTATTAGCCCTATGGTGATATCCTGGATATCATTTTTCCAATTAAGATCAGTATAACTGTGCAATGATATAGAAAACCAGGAAAACTATATCTGCTGATCTTTACAATTATCACTTAAGAAGACAGTTTATTAGTGGAGAATTCCCTAGATTTAACTGTTCATTGACAACTTCATATTGTGGGTTTCTTAAATGTCTTCTAATTTCCAGTTCTTCAAGAAAATCCAGTTCTTGTTTCTTCTCACAAATATGCAGCACTTCTAGTTCTGTGTTAGGTGTCAATGAATGATTGGTGTCAAGTAGATGTTTTGCGTAGTGGGATTTATCTGGTTGTTTTAATCTGTAAGCTCGTAAGTGCTCACTGTATCGTATTTCAAAATTCCTATGGGTCTGACCCAAATAGACAGCATTACATTCTGGACATTTGAGTTTATATATACCTGACTTCTTTAATAGTCTATTTGGGTCAGACCCTTAGGAATTTTGAAATACGATACAGTGAGCATTTACGAGCTTACAGATTAAAACAACCAGATAAATCCCACTACGCAAAACATCTACTTGACACCAATCATTCATTGACACCTAACACAGAACTAGAAGTGCTGCATATTTGTGAAAAGAAACAAGAACTGAATTTCCTTGAAGAACTGGAAATTAGAAGACATTCAAGAAACCCACAATATGAAGTTGTCAATGAACAGGTAAATCTAGGGAATTCTCCACTAATAAACTGTCTTCTTAAGTTATAATTGTAAAGATCAGCAGATATAGTTTTCCTGGTTTTCTATATCATTGCACAGTTATACTGATCTTAATTGGAAAAATGATATCCAGGATATCACCATAGGGCTAATAATATCTAAGCTTCAATATTTGTAATATCACATCTTCTTCTTTTCCTATAAACATATATTAAGCCAATCACAAGTTAGGTTACTTCTTGGTCTAGCCAAAAATATAACTACTAAACATCAGGTAGGCATAAAATGAAATGTAACTTCTGTCATTCTGACGATGATATTGATTTATCGAAACAATTGTCAATTTTTTAGAATTTTCAATAACTTGTATTATATTGTGGAATTAACTAGAGACCTTGAGTTTCATTTAAAAACACTAATATGAGCATATTCCACGAAGTAAGGGTCGAGACAGTCAATTTCATTAAAATATTTGTCAATATTATCTTGTTAGCGATAGTGTAATGGACAGAAATTCTATTTCAGAAGTGGTCGAGTTCACAAGAAAAATTGCCTTCGTATTTCTAGAACCTTTACTTCACTGCACCTCCGAAATAAAGTGTAACAATAAAAACTACAAGTAAAGGAGGGTTTATTTGAATACATTTATTACCATTCTATTGAAGTCTGCTTTACAACAACTACATAAATCACTTTCTTCAAAAAAAAGTGTATCTGCAATGAATACTTTAAATTAATAAAGCGTGCTCATGCCCTACCCTAAGTCTGGTCACGTAAGAAGGATCGTGAGGTTATTAGTATACAAATTAAATTAATTGACTAATAAGTTAATCCCAAGAGAAATGCTCAATAAATTGAGATATTGATGTATTGAACTATAAATATTGTTTTAATTGTATTTGCTGTGTAATTAAAATGATAATCACTGAACAGAGAGAACATGATATTATTAATTTGTAACGTCAATGAAACATGAAGAATTTCAGATATTAGAATTGGGAAGGTTTAACTAAAAAAACACCTAATTATTTGAGTTCAAAATTATTATTATTGAATTGATTAAACTCACTGTTTCCACCCTTACAGTGTTATGATATTTATTAGTAATATTGTAACAATTGAAAATTGAAAAAGTAAATAAATAGATTATTTGAGATGTGATATTTATATCAAATTCGTGGATTATTTTGACACAGAAAATGATCAATGGAGGTATATTGACGAATGAATGCGGAGGCAGAATATAAGAGCAGAGGTATACCAACTCATCATCACTCATAAATGGTAGGGTAATCTAGAGCTCAAGATGGAAAGAAAAATTGAGATACTGCAGTTTCCTTACTATTTTTGTAATAGAATTCAAACAATCGGGATAATTTCCTATCTTCAAAAAAGAAGCAGCCGTAGGAAGAACAGAAAACAGCAAAAATTGAGACAACTAGTAGTTACATGTAATAATGCATACTTCTGATCTGCACTCTAATTTTAACAATCAATATTAAATCAACTAACTACGATTTGCCCCATATCTATTGATAAAATTTGTTTACTGATATGGATACCATTTGAACATCTCTCATACACAAAGTACACAAACTGTGAGAATAAAACAGACAACTCAAGTATATTAAATCAAAAACATATATCCAAAATCTATTGAGACACCATCAGGAGGGGAGTAAAATCAACCTTGGAAACGGTTGAACTACAGTTGATTCATTTACATATGTAAAATGGCACAATGAGTTCACATAATTTAAAAAAAACTATAGTTCCAATTTTATATCGAAGATTTTAAAACCATCAACTTCTAAAACTTCATAAGCCTGTTAATACTTCATCGCCTCAGAGTATTAATTGTACAATGTTGAACATTCCCGAGTCAACCTAACATGCCATGATTGACAACCAAGGGCTGGTTGATGATTAACGAGATGTTTCACAAAATGACGGGTTCCTAAATTCAACTTCCTCCCTCAACATTATGTTTCCCCTTTTCAAAAAGATCACATCAACTCACAAGTCGTTCGCACAAACTTATATCTTCGGTTAAAGTAGGATAAGGTTTACATTTCTTTACCATTTTCAAGATTCGCGGCGTTTCTTCGCTACATTGTTTTCATCTTCTGAGAAAACACCGCTGCTCTTGTAAACATACAGTTAAAAATAACAGTAGCGTAGATCAGACAAATCACTTTTTAAACATATCGGTGATAGTTCATTATATAGATGAAATTTAACATGTATGAATCTCGTATATTAAAATGAGCTGTAGTAATTTTGTTGGCCTTTAAGTTTTATAATACAAGAAACAATGAGATAGTTAATTTCGATGGAATGTAGAAGAATGAATGTTCAGAATGAAATTGTTGTTGTTGTAAAGGTGAACGAAGAAAATTGTATTGAAAATTGAACTCTTGACAGGTTTTAGGGAACACGGAAAAACTATTATAATAAAGACAATATTGCTATTTTCATTATTATTGAAATATACTTAGCAGACGGGAAATGGAGAAACTCTCAAGTAATTTATAAGACGAAAATATGACGGTTTCTACAGAGTGAAGAGAAAATGAATTCAGTTAAAAAAGGTATTTAAACTATATAAACGGTATTGGATCAAAAATTGGAAAAGAAATGAGAGTATATATTCATGATAGAAAATGGAAGCATTCGTAAAAAACTGGAGAAAATGACAATCCAGAAACATTAATGGTTTGAAAACTGCAGGAATGGATACAAGGACAGGATATAGGATTATAGTAACGGAATCAGAATCAGTAGGTGGAGTAGAAGAAATTGAAGGTTCTGTTTTAGGTCGTTATTTGGCAATTTTTTAAAAGCTGTCGATGTGGAATTATCAGAGCGTACTAAAGAATTATTGAACAAATAGCATCAGTTCTGATTTTATAACGAAAAATATTTCAAAATATAACCAGTTGGATTTAGGGAGAATAAAGGTGTAGCAAAACGATTATTAGTCCCGTAATGGACTTGAAGAAGATGAAAAATCTACAGAGTACAGGATAATAAAGCTTGTGTACAAAATATAAGCTATTGAAATCTTGGTCAAAACGTTTGGGAATCACAGTTCAAGGAGTAGCTTAAACAATAAAAGCAGTAATATTGAATGGAAATTATTTAGTTTTAGGATGGAGTGGTAGATCAGAGGGCAATAGAGATCATTCCATATCTCACACCTCTACATCTTCTGATATAAAGAGCAGCCGAAGAGGCAATTCTTAAAACATCTAGGGAAGGTTCAGGCAATGAGAGTATTAACAATCAGTGAGCCTGGTCCTCTCTAACAAAATACATCTTCCCAGTGACGAAATGATCAAGAAAGCTAGTGAAATTTACTGTCTCAACCCTTACTTTGTGGAATCTGCTCATATTACAGTTTTAAATGAAACTAACTGTTTCCAAATAAGTCCACGATCTATTGATAAAATCTTTAAAATTCTAAGAAATTTGACAAATGTTTCGATACTAAATATTATCATTCTGACGATGATATTTAGTATCGAAACAATTGCCAATTTTCTTAGAATTTTTAACATTTTATCAATATATTGTGAAATTATCTAGAATCAGTTAGTTTCATTTAAAACAGTAATAAGAGAGATAATATCGAAGAGAGCTTTACTACAATGCTAAGTAAGAGGAGAGACTGGGAATAGTATATCGTCATTAATCGTGAAAATCCTCGTATGTGGCGTTCAGACCGATCCTTAGATTTGAGGTGCCTTTGGTTGATTTTTAGGTATTTGATGGATTAATAAACATCCTATGTACTTAACGAAAGAGTTCTGCAAGTAAAACGTTCTTTTTATAACCTCTTATGTGCATATTCATCAAATTAGACTTGGAATATCTCTTATGTGGTCATATTCCACATAGGATGCTTTTTAGTTAACAGTTTTGTATGGCGTTCGTTGTAAGATTCACATACGAGATTTTAGGCAAACAATAATAATTTTTTTCAGAACGATTAGCTTGACTTCGGCAAGGATTATTTCGTGCAGCTAAAATTATTTAGAGAGCTATAGATAATAATTATTCGTATTTTTCAAAGTGTTACAGTGATAAGTTTAGTGATATTGTATGTGAGGCTATTGTATATTACACACTCTGGTAAGTAAATTATCTTTTCATTCCTATTTGGCTTAATTATAGGTACCGGTAAAAAATTCTGACCTAACCTAACTTTTCAATATCCAACATTAGCGCTTGTTTATGGTAAAATATTACTCAAATGCCAAAAAGTAGGGAACAGGTATGGTCATAACAATGATAGGAAAAAAAGAGAGAGAATATTTCTCTGCAGCTTAGTTTCTGAAGAAAACAGAAATAAACGTTTCCATTATTTTTGGGAGTTTGCCTACATGGCCAGAAAAAAAATTACATAAATGGTTTAGTGAGCACAAGAAGTATAAGAAAGAAGAGGACGCGAACTGTAAATGCAATTAATATAAATAAATAAGTGTCAACGGAAGAATCAGGGGATGACACTAAAGAAGAAAAAGATCAAAAGAAGAAAATCAAAAAAATGGAAGGTCATGATATTTTTTTGCCGAGAGAAAATGGTGACAAGGTTCGGGTGAGTCGTGTTTTTTTCCTAAATACATTTTGCTTTGGTGAAGATACCTTCAAGAGATGGGTCAAAAGGGATATAAACAAACCTAATTCTGACGAAGTAACAATTTGTCAGCCTCCAAGAAAGAGAAAGAAAATTGAATATGAGCAATTCATTAAAAGTTGGCTTGACTTTCTACCAAAAGTACCTAGTCACTACTGAAGAAAATCATCAAAAATTTTTTATGTGGAATCCTCCAAAGCGCGAATGCATAGAGAGTTCGTGAAATGGTGTCTAGAAAGACAAATTAAACCGGTATCCATCATACTACTGAAAAATATCATGAAGAATAAAAATATTTCCATACATATGCCACGAAAGGACTAGTGTGATACAAGCTGCAGTCACAGACTTGGGCATATTCCTGATGATGAGTACCAGATTCAGCGAAAAAATGACGTGAGAGAGGAAAAAAATGCTAGCAAATAATGACCACCTAGCAATTACGATGGAACTACAAAGTGTTCTTTTGTGTCGTAAAACATTAGAATCTGCCATGCATTATAAAAGTAAACTGCAACTACGCAATTTCACAATATATAACTTCAACAATGGAGATATATATTGTGAAAGTGTGACAATTTCAACAATGGAGATGTCAGTCTTTATGTTGGGCATGAGGTAAATGGAGGTGTTATTTCCAACGCATTTACTACGTGCATTTTGAATTTTTTGAATAATGCAAAAAACGAATACAAGATTATGACTTCAATATCAAATGGATGCGGTTACCAAAACCGTAACCGAGTTTTGAGCAGTGTTTTAAGAGATTTTGTGGTTCAGCACAATGTCACCATAGAAGAGAGGTTACACTATGATGGGAGTGGATAGTGTTCATTCCACCTTGGAACAACATTTTATCCTCCCATTACTTCATCCAGTTTATTACATAGCCAAAATGAGATCAGCTAGACCCAAGCAACCCTACGAAGTTAAGGTTGTTGGTTCATTTTGATTTTGTTTTAAAATATGATGTATTACCAAGCTATCTCGTTTCTCTTAGACCTGGTAATTCTGTTGGAGATCCTGTAGTACCCAATTTATGTAAAATTATATACAGCCCAGATGGAATTATATGGTACAAGACACATTTCGAAGAAGACTGGAAAGAACTCACGCAACGTCGTTCAGTCTGAAATCAACAAAGGAAACTTTATGACAAACCATTGCCTATATCAGAATTTAAATTTAAAGATATCCAGAGCCTGAAATGGGCCATAGAAAAAGAGCACCATGCTTTCTACGATAACCTGTTATTCAAGCCCGATAAGAAGCCCAAAGATAAGCTCTTTATTAAAAATGCAGCTGAAAATAATCTGAAAACAAACGAAGAAAACCCTAAAAGTAAAAAAGGAGTTCTAAGGAAGCAACCCGTCAAAAAGAAATCAACCGGGAAGTCACAAAAAGATTAACAACTGTCCTGCAAAAATGCATCTCAAACTCAAAATACAAAACTAAAAATAAAACAAAAAAATAATGCTAAGATCTAAGAAATAACCCGGCAAGAAGAAACCAAAAGAGACATCGCGCAAATAAATACACATTAATTTGATGAAAAACAATATAAGACATAATAAATTATTGGTATTTTTATGTTTTTCTTTTGATATAAATCAGTTTAGTTTTATTGATGTTAATCTCGATGTTAATGTTATAGATGGTCCGGTGAATCTTTTCCCGTGCGTAATTAATATCTGATAACATAACCGACAAATGTCAAATTATTTTGTTCTGTTCT
Source organism: Galeruca laticollis (assembly GCA_963921935.1). Taxonomy (NCBI): domain Eukaryota; kingdom Metazoa; phylum Arthropoda; class Insecta; order Coleoptera; family Chrysomelidae; genus Galeruca; species Galeruca laticollis. The sequence continues at coordinate 107,342,575 of OY998182.1, read as the reverse complement.
TCACTATTAATAGAAAGAGATGCCACTTAATAATTATGTCGGTTATGTTATCAGATATTAATGACGCAAGGGAAACGATTCACCGGACCAACTGTATGTAACGTTTAAATTAGTTTGCTTGATAAATATTATATGAGTGTCTTCCACATAGGATTTATTTCTTTTACATTTCAAATAAAGTGGTTTTAATAACATCCCATGTGTCTAAATGTGTAATGCGTATTGCCCAGGTAAGCCCAAAGGAGACAGAGTTCAATTAAATTAACTGATTTATTTGTAAAAAAATAATATTATTTACAACGACAAAAATAAACTAAAATTCAATATTCTATATATTTCTCCAGTACGTTAATATTTTGAAGGTCACGCTTCGACGGTCCGTATCCTTTCGTCGATTGATAGGTACTGATGGTCCGAATAGTATGTAGGTGAAACTATAGCGGTGTGTATTTCGATTCCAGCGATATACTCGGCGATGTACGAGACTCTCTATGTCCTGTGGAACGTTCAGTCAGCCAGGGATATGAGCAACCGGCGGATCAATACTCTTCGGTTTTAGTCTCAAGGTTTGAGAGTATCGTTTGTAGCTAGTCATTACCCAGCTTAACGAATACTTCTGCTTGCAGGGACTGTAGTTATTACGGCGTGTCAATACCATACCGAAATTATACTAACAGTTAAAGCGATCGTTAATAGCCAGTCAGTACCCGGCTTAACGGTGCTTCCCTACGGAGATACTGTAGAGCTTTCAGTGTGTCAGTACCACAGCGAAATTCTTCTAACAGTTTGAACAATCGTTCTCGTTCCCGTCAATACCAGAAACCAACAGCCGTTCTAATGAATGATGTATAAAGTAGGACCAGTACAACACTCGGCGGAAGATAGTGTAAAGCGTTAAGGTTGAAGTCAATACCCTCGACCTACGCTTCGCACTGGAGGCGGCTGAACTTGAAGGAGCTGGAGTCCGTAAACCAAGTCGTCTTTTCGTCTGTTGGTTCGCATTTTTATATCCATCGTGATGGTAGTGGTGGAAGTCTCTTTCCCTTCTACCGTCGATTCTTCGTGCGCATCCTGGCGTGGGGGCTCTGCTGTTCTGGTGGGATATCTCGACATCGCGGCACTAATTGGTTTCTTGAATCGAGTTTTATAGTAATGAATTTATGTCATTACAAATTTCATAAGAAAAATCACCTATGTGTAGACCCGAAATGGTTGTGATCTCCTATGTTGCAAAGTTCCAGGTTTTTAAAAGTAATTCGAGATTAAATACTGTTCTAGTGAACTGAATTTTCGAGGGTTTTCTATTATGTTTTTGGTATTTTTGAATTATGCATTAATTTAATGCCAAATAACACAAATAACTTATTTTTTGTTCCCCCTGTAAAATTCATATTTTTCCACATACGAGCTATTTCACGATCAACGACGATATTCTATATCAAGGATGGAATAAGCAAAATTCTACACGAGTAGAAAGATTTGTTTCCCGAGCCGGCGAGGGAATCTGTTCTACGAGTGTAGAATTTTGAATTCCACCCGTGTTTCTGAAGGAGTTGTAATGAAATCATCACTGCTGTCAGTATCAAACACTAAGAAGCAATAGCTATTATTTAAATAAAAATTTATAAATTTACTTTTTATGAAGTATTAAATTTAAAAAATGAATAATGATGATGAATATTCTTGCCCTAGATCTAGAATGAGGCTATTCCATAATCAAAAACTTCATCCAAATATAGAAATTCCATGATAGTCGTAGGTAAAGGGAATAGACCACCCAAAGTCTCAAAGAAAATACCGTCAGATGGTACATAGTTGGTTCAAAAACTACCACTGGAGCTGGCGCTGGAGTATTCGGGCCTGGTACCATATATTCATAATCGTTAGGCTACTGTCCGAGCGTCTTTCGGGCAGAAATACTTGCGATTGAAAGATGCGTGGAAATGAACCTAGAAGGAAACTATTCGAAATATGACATAGCGAATTACTCTGAGAGTGAAGCAGCTATCAAAGCATTGAGCTCTCATGTCATTGATTCGAAGTTGGTATGGGAGTACCGAAGAAAACTTGCCGAACTAGGCAAGAATAACAGGGTCTCTTTAGTCTGGTTTTCTGGCCACTCGGGAATCCCAGGAAATGAAGAGGCCAATATACGTGCCAAGAAAGGAGTACGAACACCTTTTATTGGCCTGGAGTCTTTCTGTGGTCTAGGAAAACGCACCAATAAGAAACAGTTTCGAAAGAAGGAGTAAACCGAAATAGAACTCTGGCGGTGCCTTCCCAAGCTGGATCACTGCAAAAAGTTCCCAGGGGAACTTTGACATGACTATATCCAAAAGTTATTTGGATCTCAGTAAAAATAAGCTAAATCTCCTCACGGGTTTCCTTACAGGGCACTGCCGCCTTAGGAGGCACATAATGAAAATAGATCTAGCAATTGACGACTGTAGATTATGTGGTGAGGAGGAAGAAACTCCGTATCACCTAGTTCTAGAATGCTTCGCCATTGTAAGCCAATGCAAAAAATGCTTCAGGCAAGAAACTTGTAAGAGTGGAGATTTAACCTCGTTGAAGCCGTCCCAAATACTATATTTCATTAGAACCCCGGAACTGGAAGGAAACTGTATTAGTAGAGAAAACAGCTCTGATTTGGGGGGCACAATAACCCTAGGTTTCAGTGCTTTGTAACCCCGTTAAAATCTAATGTAATCTAGATCAGAGGAGTTATGACTACAATGTTTTTATTTCGACTTTAGTGGAAGATGTACATATTTTGAAAGCGAAGACAAGTGAAAAGCAATATAGTATGGATTAACTTGAAGAAGAAAAGGCGTTTTATTGAAAACTCGGTAGCAATGGGTGTTACGCAATAGATATTTAACTTGACATTTAAGTTACGCAAGAGACAATTTGTTGCAGAACAGAGACAAAGTTAATAAGCATGAAGAATAGATAGATATGATGATAGGATAAATTTTGCATTCCCCATTATTGAATAACACGGTCATAAGAAAACATATACGAAATCATCAAACTTTGGTATTGAAGCTTCTTTGTTATAGTTACAATCGTATTTTTTCTATTTATGTGACGCTCTGTGTAAATATTTCGTAGGATAACATCAATGAGTTTACCACGCCACTGAATACTACGGCTTTTTTAATCGATAAACATAACTATTTAGGTAATTAAACTTCTACCCAATAACATGCTCCTTTGATTGATTGTTTTAGAATTTGTACATCAATCTATTCATTTATTTTCCATCAAGTAACTTCTACAGTTTCTCTCATTCTGTTATAGAATTTTGAATTTTATAATACAAATTGCTATAAAATGATATGTGTCTATGTCCAAATTTACGAAGAGGATTAAGATCCGGTTTTACCAAATTCAGATCAAAGGCAGTTCCATTGAACTGACAGTCAACATTGAACTCGTTCAAAGAGATTACTGTTGTATCAGCTCCGGTTCAATTGATCTATGTCACCATTAGGTTCGGTTGGCTACCATGAAATGTAAAGTTCCTAATATCACATGATACTTTTTGGTGTTTTATGCGGTTTTGACAAAAGATAAATTGTCGAAGCCAGGAAATAAATAAAAAATGATGATGAAAATGTTAAATGTCAACTAAATGTTTTTAAGTTTGCCCTCGTGTATCGTGTACGAATATTACTTAACGTTATGTTTCAAAATCAAGAAGGAAGCTACAAAACAAAATATTTTGCTGGCCACAAAAGAACCGTAATGAAATAGAATGAGAAATATTAAAAAGAATGCCTGGATGAAGACTACAAGAGTATTTAATATGGCATCAGGGGAAACGGCAGGATATGAAGTAACTTCAATAATCAAATATGAAAATATAAAAAATGGAGTGAGGAGAAATTTGCTAACCACAAAAATTTTATCACTGGTACTGGAGGTGGGGAACCAAAAGATAATTATGTTGTAGGTAAAGAAGGTATAGAAAATTCTAGATAATAAGCTTGCAAATGCTTAATATATTCTTTTAAGATTCTGTTGCTCTTTCGGAACATGATATTGTTGAGAACGAAGACAGATCAGAAATTTTAGAAAGTCAGATAGACTTGCAATCGTTAGCATCAGGTGATTCTGCACATTCGTGTTGAAACCCCCAAAATAACACTTTTAAAATGTCAGTGTATCTGCTACAGTTGATCACTTAACGTCAAGCCCAAGTAAAGAAATGGCCGTCAACTTGTCAATGAAAATAAGTAGCAGTGGAATAACCCCGAAAAAAAATTATGAAACCGAAATAAAAAGAATGCAGGATTTGGGTACAGAGCTGAAGTATGGGCTCGATGTAAATGTGTGCTTGCAGAATTGCAAAAACAAGGATATATTGACGAGCAGAAAATGAAACTGTCACGTGTGCAAGAGAAGCGTAATAAAAAATCAAGTTTATTGGAAAAAGATGGTGAAGAAAAGAGAAAATGAGCATATGAACGATACTAGAATAAATGTATGTTTTAAGGATGGTGAAGGCAGTTCTTCAGAATCAATTCTCAGCATCATTAAAAAATACTAATGTTGTTTTATTTTATTATTAAATGTTTAACAAAATATAAAAAGTATTGATTAATTTTTTACTCGTTACAAAAATAGATAATGATTTTTTAATAAATTTAGCTCCGTTCATGGATGATATTCTGAAAATAACGAATCAAAGCTTGCCTAGTAACATTTTTTATAGTAATTACATTATGCCTGAAGATTGGGTCTTGTATATAGGTAACGATGTCATTTTAGAATTGGATTGCTGCTTCAACCAGTTACTTCAGTAAACTACTGAGACAGAACTTGATCATGACTCAAGCTGGAGTCGAACCGATTCACTTAAAGGAACATTCACTACTGAGGGTAAGAACTGCCATCTTCTAGCAAGAAACATTATATGCCATCAATACAACACGTGCAAATTGTACAACATGAAGAAATATTCAATTTTCTAAATAGAACGGATTTGCCTCAATAAACAGAAAATAGCTATTTTTATAAATTATTATAGAATCTTTTTTGGGAGGTAATGCGAAAGAGTATATTTCGAACGAGGCCAATAAACATTGAAGATTATAATAGGGACCTACAAGGGATCGCAGTGGTTGAGGCCGCGCTGACAATCGTTTTTGGAATAAAAAAGGTGGTTGTGAATACTTACGCATCAGAAAAGCACCAGAATAAACAAATAATATTTATTCTTGTGGCAAAAGGTTGTAGAATCGATACAACAGAGACAATTTATCAGTGAGAAAAATGTATTTTCGAACAAAGATAATATACAGAATTTCGAAAATCTTCGATCTACAGCTATAACAAGATAAGTAGCTCTTTTTTCTATAGTAATAAGTGAGATTTAGATTTTATATGGCAGTTAATAGTGTCTACGACTTTGCCAGTATCTCATCTCAATTCCATCTTAGTTGTATCGTGATATACCTGGGTGTTATCTAATTTTCCTTGGAACATTGTGTAATTTTCGTTGGAACATTGTACTTTCTTTTTTTTTCAAGTCAGCTAGCCAGCATTTTTTATTAACCTTTTTGTATTTAGTTTTTATAATCGTTCTAAATTTTCTTTTTCACATTGTATTCTTTTTAAGTCAGCTAGCCGTAAATAGAATTTTTATGAACCTTAACATACAGCACTTTTTATTGTCATTCCATTATTCTTGTCGTTTATTCCAGTCAGTTATAACATAGAAATATCATCAACACTTTATATGTAGGTACATTTTATTATCATTGTCAAATTCGTATATGTATATAGAAATTTTTATATTGAATAGATATTACCAAAAAGCATTTTTATAGTTTTACTCATTGAAGCGTTCCCGGCACTTTCCATGAGTTAAATGTTAATGGGAGTGAGAACTTGTACGACCCTTGACCATTCATTTTATAATTTTCTAGGCTATTACACGCCATGGAGAATACGTAATGTGCAGTGCATTGGACGAGTGGAATGGATAAATCTCGTTTGCAGGCAAAAAGATTACAAATCTGAAATATGCAGACGATGCAAGGTTGATTGCTGTCGAAGAGAAAATGTTAGACCTTCTTAATCGATGTGAGACAGAGAGCAATAAAAATGGCCATAGTATAAATGCGGAAAAAATTATACTCGTGGTTCGTTCCAACAGTTTACAACTGACAAATGTCACACAAATATTTCAAATCGTAGACCTAGGCTCACATATTAATAACAGAAGTTCCAGTAACATCAAAAGGAGAAAATGACTGGCTAAAAGTGCAATAAAGAGACCCAAAAACTGCAATCACTGATTTTTTCCATCTTCCGATATGGGGCTCCGAATTCTGTGGACAGCTCATAGATCGAACGACTCAATCGTTAGAGAACTCAACATCCACAATAAACTCGTTTCTTCTTGCCTTGCAAGTACTTTTTAGACACATTATGCGAAGAAATTATAACATTATGGAGAGATTCGTGAAACACAGGACGAAGGTCTAGAGAGCGCTCACCAACCCGATGGACTGATCACATTAAAAGGTCCACCGGTATTTTGTCCTACAGTTCCGTAAATAAAACTCGGAATCGAAGTCAAAGGAGAGTTATAATGGCGAAGTTGTCAATGATCACGATTCTCTGTTATTAGAGAAAATAAATAAAAGATAATTTGAGGTTTTTTTATTTAGAAACCAAATCTCGTTTTATTTTCAGACAGAAAAAATTTTCTATGCAAATAACCCTAAGTCAACCAATACTTGAACCAATCACTTCTCTACTCGTAAAACGCTTAAAACTGTAGTTAAAAGTAACGTTTCTAATTATTAAATGACTCATCCACAGTGATAAGTGTCGATATAGTAAGGAAAAATGATTTGCCGCCGAGAAATCTATTTGGGTCAGAAATTAACTCATCATAGCATAGTCGAAGCTCACACACTAGAAAAATCAATCGACGAACTGTAGACCAATAATAAATGACAAAAATCGTCCATCCATACCAGTGGGTTATTGTCGGCTTGTCAGGGTCGTGAGGGGTACGAGAGGTACGGAGGGGTAGAATTTTCGACGGGGCTGAGAGAAAACAACCCGACTGTTGACATTGATGGATTATATTCCGTACAAATGCCAAATTGTGAAAAGAAGAGTAGATGAACGGTAGAACGCATACCGTAGAGTTGTAGAACTCGCGCTCCACTAGGGTCTGGATCAATTATCGGCGAATTCTTGAATAAAATTCACGAAATCTGACAAGAAAACGATATGCGAGTGAAACTATGCGAGAGCAGTTGGAATTTATTTGAGACGGTATGAGAAACTGGTGTGTTTCCATTGCCATAAAATTATTTTGTATCGGCTGGAATTGTTATTTTATTCTCAAATAGAACAAGATTATTCTATTACATATAATTAGTACACGATAATGTGATCATGTGAGGTGATTATATTATAGACATTGCTTAAGACCATATAATTTATGTAGGATGAAACAATCAGATGTTACTTACTACTCCGTTTGGCTTCGAAGCGTTTATGAAAATTAACCTGAAAACGTTGATGCTTATACGCAATAATTTAAGAAGTTCGTTGAATCGTTTTTAAAATATTATTTATTGAAAAATATATAGTTGATACCAGGCAGTGGCGTGTTCAGAATCTTGCTTAGGGAAGGGCCGAGGCAAAAATAAAAAATGTTACCAAAATTAGTCGTGGTACTGACCAAAATAATTAAACGAAACAACACCAGAACAACCATTCTTTTTTATTTTGGCTAAGCAATGAACATATATGGAAAATAGCATATTTATTTTTTTAGTTCAATTATCTCAACCTGACCAGTCTTTGAGGCTCATTCGTCTGGGTCTACTTGTGGCGAACCTATTTATCACATTTTCAATATTCAAATCAGCTTCATTGTGAATATTAAGTAAAGTTAGACTATTCGAACGCTCTTCCGCTATGGTTGACCTCAAATGGGTTTTCAGGCGCTTTATGGTTGAAAAGCTCCTTTCCTCTGTTGCCCTTGATACAGGTAGAGTCGCAAATATCTGCAGTAAAATCTTTATTGCAGGGAATAAACTCGTCCCAAAACAAAGTGCTTCGATTGCTGTAGACGGCAAATCTGGTTTATCTTCCCATCTTTTTTGCCACAATATTATTTCAGCTCTTAGTTCTTGTTTTGATATATTAATGTCTGCTTCATATACTAAACAAGCCTTGACATTTGTATTTGTTTCTGCGGTGTAAATTTTATAATTTTTTGGGATAAGACCTTCGATAGGTAATATTTCAGTTAATCTGTTATTGAATCGTGAATAAAGCTGGGTTATACAGTGATCAATATAAAGTATAAATACCGTACGTTTATAATATTCTTGAGACGAACTTGAATCAAGGTTTTCTCTTTGAGTTTGTCGTCCTCACACTCTAAAATTAAAAAAAATCTATGTTATTTCATCAAGTATACAAAATTATTTAGACTTATTTCTACATCGAAGCCAGTCGCAGTGGATTGAGCTTCTAAAAATATTGTATTGAATTCTCTCCCAGCATCTTCCCTCATGTCTTGGAAAATTATTAAAAGAGTCTGAATATTTTCCAGTGCTGCAGAAAATTCCAGTGTGGGACTTTGTAATAATTTGCTCAACTTCACACTATAAGAGAAGCAATATGCACCTACAACCAAACTTCTCCTAACACAGGCAAATACAGGCATTGAAGCTCATTGAATTGGAAGCTGTATCACGGTCTTGATCATGTTCTAGGTAATCTAAGGCCTGAGCTATAAAAGGGAGCGGCTCTTGAAAGATAATAAGTGTATCGTGCCTTTCTACTTAGCGTGTTTCACAATACGATTTTAATCTTTTTTTCTTGATTTCGCTACTGCTCTGATTTTCGGTGATTATTCTCTACAATAAGTCAACCCGTTTCGGTGAAGCACTCAAGAATGTGGAAATTTTCCCAATAACTCCTATCATATTTTTCATACAACTTATATCACAAGATCGTGAAATGCATAAATTCAGTGAATGGTTGAAACAGTGAGTATAGATTGCTAGAGGATAGTCTTTTTGTATAAGTGCCTGTAAACCTACAATTTGAAGAAATAAAGTTTCATATCAAATAACAAATTTATCAACTGATTTTACCATAAGGTTTGTTCTCACACGAGTTTCAAACCATCAGAAACAGTCAGGATTCTGCGCAATCCATTTCTCCGCGTTCATACATAAGTTTCTGATTGTTTGAAAACAGCTAGATGTTCACACAGGTTTGACTGATGATTTTCCAACTGTCCAACGTCCAGCTGTTTTCAAACAATCAGAAACTTATGTATGAACACGGAGAAATGGATTGCGCAGAATCCTGACTGTTTCTGATGGTTTGAAACTTGTGTGAGAACAAACCTATTATCTTTGCCTGCAATATTTGAACGCCCGTCGTAACCTTTGCCTCTGCAGTTATAAAGATCCAAATTCATCTTCGTTAATTCATTTGACAAAGGTTCTTTTATGGCAACTCCAGTCATGGATTTAATCTCTGCAAAACTCACGAAGTCTTCTCGGATCAAAAAATGATTTCCTCCACTGCCGATATCTACATAACGAATACATATTGTCATTTGTTCCTTCCGCGAAGAGTCAGTAGTTTCATCTACCAATATGCTGAAGAATTTTGAATTTCTGATTCTTACTAAAACTACTGACTGTAATTCTTTTCCAATTGAATGTATCACATCATTTTGTATAATATTACTTATCATAGTCGCATTTTTTTCATTTGTTTCGAAATATTCTGATAAATTTTCATCCCCAGATTCAATTCGGAACGCCAGAAGTGCTCGAAAAACTCCATGAGCATCAGAAAGGGCTTACTGTGGAGTCTTTTCGTTGCTCAATGTACCTTTTCCCTATGACCCCTTAGAGGCAAATTATTACCTCCACAAAATATGATTGTTTTTTTATTGACGCCTCAGCGTGTTTAAATCGAACTTTCAGACACGCGCGTTTTTTAAACTCCCTATGGTAACAACAACAACTCGAGAAACGTAGGTATCAATAATAACTTTTTTTATTAGTTTTTAAATTGTATACAGTATAATCTCACTAATCCGGCACTTCGATAGATCGGCACGTCCAATAATCCGGCACCCTTTGCCCACTCCTTCCCTCACCCCTCTATACCTGTGCGCTTTGCGCTATGGTGGTCACTTCGTCGTCGACTAGCATTCTAACCTCAAAACTTATCACGTGCACGTGCTAACGTATTTGTTTTTATAGTAAAAAATGTCAAATAAACGCAAACACAAAACACTAGATTTGAATGATAAAATGGAGATTTTAAAAAAGTTAGATAGTGGACAAAATATGTGTAAATTGGCAAAAGAATATGGTGTTGGGCGTGCTACTATACACGATCTTAAGAAGAAAAGGCAAAATATAGTAGACCACGTTAACACAATGGAATCAGGGCCAGGAAAGCGTAAAACACTAAATGTTGGCGATTGTCCAAATATGGAAAACGCTCTTTACTTATGGTTCATACAGCGGCGTTCTAAACACACTCCTATATCTGGAAAAATTCTGAAAGCCAAAGCAATCGAATTCTATAAAAAAATTACCCAAAAAGATGATTTTCGTGCGAGCGATGGATGGCTGGATAAATTTATAAAACGATTTGGTATCCGTCTATTAACCATATCGGGTGAAAAATTATCAAGCAACGAATCTGCAGTACAGCTTTTATCGAGCATTTTAAAAACAAAGTAGAAGAACTGGGTCTTCTTCCTGACCAAATCTATAACGCAGACGAGAGTGGTCTGTTCTGGAGACTGTTGCTCAATAAAACGTTCGTATCTGCTGAAGAAGCAAGTGCACCAGGTCGTAAAGTGAGTAAAGATAGAATCACATTCATGCCGTGTTCAAATGCTACTGGAACACACAAATTGGATTTGTTAGTGATTGGCAAAGCAAAAAATCCCAGAGCTTTCAAGAACATTTGTCTGCCAGTCTGCTACAAAAATCAAACTAAAAGTTGGGTCACGAGAGAGGTATTTAGCGAATAGTTTCATAAAGACTTTGTCCCAGAAGTCAAGAAGTTTATGAAAAGATCAAACTTGCCCATAAAAGCTTTACTCGTACTTGACAATGCTCCAGGCCACACAAATGAACAAGAACTTAAATCAAGTGATGGGAATATCCAAGCCATCTTCCTACCACCAAACTGAACACCTTTACTGCAGCCGATGGATCAAAATGTTATCCAAAAAATAAAGTCTTTGTATAAAAATAAATTGCTGATCCATAATATATCTGAGGATGCTGATGTAACGCAGAGCCTTAAAGGATTGAATTTGAAGGATGTTGTATTATCTCTCGCTCATGCTTGGAACTCTGTTTCTCCCAACTTAATCCAATCTTCATGGAAAAAGTTGTGGCCTACTATGAATGATGTATCAGAAACAGAAGAAACAAATGAATGGGATACTGAGGATAATGTGCCTATTGCCGATTGGGTTCAAAATCTATCAGAAAAAGGATTGGAGACAAGTGAAGAAAATTTGAATTCTTGGTTTGAAGGAATCGAAGAAACAGAGGAAATTATGACTGATGAAGAAATTGTACGTGAAGCAGTACAAGAAGAAAGCTCTTTAGAAATATTGGAGCCACCAACTGCTGTAAGAGTTAAACCAGATGATGCATTGATTTGTTTCAATACCTACATAACATGGGCAGAAGAAAACGGCATATCTGCCAAAGATATTATAATTCTTCGCAACATGCGAGAAAAGGTTTTTAAGCAAGGACTACAAGTTGCACAAAAGCAGACCTCAATTAAGGATTATTTCAAATCTAGTTAATTACATATGTATGTACTACTTACATGTTAATTTAAAACATTACATACATTTATTTTCTCTATGAAGTGCTTTATTTTATTTATTACCTATGACTTTTTCTGTACAACCCAGTAATCCGAACATTCCAATAATCCGACACCCTCCTGTTTTCAATAGTGCCGGATTAGTGAGATTGCACTGTATTTACATTGTGAACCAATGTCTTATTTGGTTTTTTCTGCAAAATTTATTTATATAATCATACATACAGAGATGCTTTTAAGAGAGTGGTCGACAAGCTCCGTTAAATTGAATCCTTTTAAATATAAATAAAGAAACTTTTTGATTATTGATCTGACAGCAGTATCTCGTAACGTCAAATAAAAATAAATACTATTTAGGATGGACTTTCACAAAACTTGGCTGGGCATCGAGGACGGATTTCCATTTTTTTGTAGTAATAATATAATAATAGTTTGTAACATATGTTATCCCCCGGCTTGAGACTCTTCCTCAGGTTGTGGTATTCGACTCCAGTTAATGTATTTTTATAGCAACCACTGGGATGGGGTGAACAATCGATATTAAATTGGACGCCACCAGCTTTTTAAGCCATACCTAAATTAAACAAAAAAACTAAAAAGGTTAAAAGCTGGAAAACCTTATATTTACTTTAACTTAACAAACGAAATACTGAAAATATTTTAACGCGATGGTCCAAGTTAATATAAATTGCTGAAAATCAAATATCAAATGTTCAGCAAATTATATTTATTAATAACTCAATAGATAAATCACATTAACTGCATATCCAAAATGCCAGACGAATACGAACGTCGTTATACAATAAAAATCTCCAATTCTAGATTTCCATGAATTGAATATAAGACAAAGGACTTATCTTGGAGAGGTTCTGGAATTATTCAGCTCTCAGCTAGGTCCTAGTCGATGGAGATGTGGTGCTGAATCCATCCCGGCCGGTTTTCTGTTGTTCTATGGGTGGTATTTTCATAGGGCCTACCCAGGGGCTGCAGAGCTGAGGAATTAAAAAAAGAGTAAAAATCTAAGAAAAATTCTGGGAAGGAAGGAATAGATAGAACAGATAGGAAGCTTATGCTTCAACACATAAAAAACTGAATCTAGTTTTTAAAATAAAACTAACAGAAGTCTGTTCTATCATATTCGCATTGTTCCCTAAATAAACAGAAAATGCGGAATTATGAAACTAAAAAAGAATGAAAAGAAATTATTAAAAATTTGCTTCAAAAAGAATATAAAATGTTTCTTTTTTGCGATAAAAAAGAATTGAACATACAAAATTCATCAAACGCCAGCCCATATTATAATTTGAAATAAAACAGAATAAACGCGGAGTAAAATATTCAAAAAATCTAACTCACCAGCAAATATGTGAAACCACAACGATGTGGGTATAACTTATAAATTTTACTGATAGGAAGAGACTTTTCCAATGTACGATATCGTTTAAATAAACGAAATTTGGAAGAGAAACAAGTTTTTTAATTTTGAAACAGTACGACGAAATTAGAATACCATAGTCTGATAGAAATCGTAACAGGCGATCGGCTTCTTACAATTTTATGATTTCAAAGTGCACCAATAAAAAAAATAGCGTAAAGTATTCGTGGAGAACATGTCTTTCAAACACTTGCTCTATTCGAGCACTCCGGCTGCGCCGTCGTGCTCGAAAAATCGCGCGTGTTTATCCACTTATACTTTAATATACTATTTTATAGTCGGCATTAAACGCTTTCGATTCTGCTGTATAATATTTCTTTGTTCATTGTTTATCAGCACAGATATGCTCTCTCCAGATTCAAATGTTCTCAGGAATTCTCCTGCGCGCTCAACACTCTTAATGTGATATTGCTTATAAGAATGGTCTTGCAAAACTTTTGTAGCATTTTTATATTTATGCATTGGTTCTATTACTAACGTTTTAATCGGCTGTAAAAAGGTGACAAATGAGGAAACATAAAAATTACAGTCGGTAGATACTTGGAATTGGAAAAAACCTAAGTGATAACACTCACCTGGAAATTAACTCCAGCTCTAGCCGAAGCGAATAAACAACAGAATCTACAAAAAGCTCCTTCTTTAGACTTGTGTTTTTCCAACCAGTGTCGTTGTATGATTATTTTCAATTCTAGAAGGAAATTTATAATTATCTGCAGGTATCCATGATTGTTTTAGATATTTATATCTTTCGCTGGCAGTTAAATGTCTCGAAACTGCATTGCCAATATCTAATTCTAGTTCATTACAACTTCCACTGGCTTTATCGGTGTCATCATTATTGGTAAGCGGGGCATTTTTTACTGATGTAGACGGTTTATTCTGTTCTTGATCAAATTTTGCAGCCTTGTGTACGAAAAAACTTCTTATATCACTTGCTCGTTTCATTACGACTCGAGATTACTCATGCAAATTTACCATAAACTACCTCCCTCAGCAACTGCAAACTGAACATTGAACACTCAATCACTGAACACTACATTTAACACGATTGGTCATTGGCAGCCACAAAATCATTCGCGATCGCCACCGATTTTATACGAATATATGAACGGAAACGAAAATGCGGTCGTCGGGCTGACCGGCGGTTGGGCGAAGAAAATAATAATAATTCGTTTCTTCAACTGTTCGTGGATTCACCGCAGATATGAACTAAAGGTTTGACGAGTTTTTCAGTGCATAAAATATTCACACCGTATAGCATGAAACGATTATCATACATTATTAATTAATTGGTAGATTTCAATAAATAATAATTAAGACTGGATGGACCGAAATTTTCGTTTTCTTTATTCGAGTGTAGCTGCTAAACTACGCCACTGATACCAGGGATGTAATTGATTTGAAATACATTTATTTAAAATGAAAATGCAAAATACAAACGTTTATTTTTCATTTGAAATCCTTTTTTTCAAAATATATTCACTATTTTATTAGAAATACTTTTTATAAATATTTAGTATTTATAAAATGCAAAATGGTTTTTGTTAAATTTTTTAATTCATGATCAAAATTGATCCTGAAAGCGGAACGCAAGTATCTGCAGCTTCCAATAAGTATTCAAAAACGCTGAAAGGAAGTTTGAATGCTACTGCAAAATTTTTAAATCATTTATAGTGGACTGAAAAAGGGGCAAAAAGGTTTCAATTTTTTTTTTAGGTACAACCACATGTGGTCTTTACAAAATAATAATCTAGGTCCCTGGCCATCTCAAATCAGCAATTACAACATGACAACATTTTTTATTGCGAAATTTATCAAAAATCTGTCAAAATTATGTTTTATTTTATTACTTTTTCACACATACCTCGCTATATTTCCGGAACTAAACAAGATATTTTCAACTTTTTTTTAAACGGCAGAAGAAACGTAAGCGGAGTTTACTGTGTTAGTTTCATTAGTATAGAAAACCTAGTTTTCTGTAAAACTAGACAAAACTTTAATCTTTACTTTTTTTGCAGCATTATTTTCAGTAATCGAGAAACTTTTTTATTTTTCAAAATTTCACTGAACTATCTGCGTACAAAATAAAGCGAAAACTTCAAGAAAGTTGATAAAACAAGAATCACTATTCTAAGTATCATATTTTTCAATCAATAGTTACTTGAAATGCCAAATATAATTGGTTGTGATGCCAACGCACACAATACCGTGTGGGGAAGCACCAATAACAACGGAAAAGGTGAGTGTGTATTAGAATATCTCTTAGCAAATAACCTTGAGACCTTAAACGTGCGAGCCATCACTTTCCGACCATGGAATCATCAAATTTAGGATAGAGGGAAATACCACCTCGATTCCTACAATCCGGAATCCTAGAAATACTGATTGGTCTCTTTACAAGACCAATCTGAAGGACAATTTGGAACACGTCGAAGAAATCACCCGCACTACGACCTGGAATGAAGAGTCGAACAGATGAGTGAGGCAATAATGCAAGCTTTTCAATCCAGTTGCCCACTCTCAAAAGCTCGTTCAGAAAAGGATGCTCCTTGGTGGAATGAGAACCTGTCAAACCTCAGAAAAGAGGTCCGTCGGCTCTTTAATGGAGCCAAACGTGACTGTAATTGGCAGGGGTACACTGAGAAGCTTACTCAGTACAATAAAGAGATCAGTAAGGCCAAAAGGCTTAATTGCCATAACTTTTGCGAAAAGATCACTTCCACTGACACAGTGGGCAGACTACAAAAGGTCATAGCAAATGGGGGAACTATCCCCATAATGTCGCTTAAAAAGCCAGATAGATCATACACGGAAGGTGGAGAGGAACGATCGATTCTTCTTCTTAGAACCCACTTCCCCGGTAGTGAACCAGCAACAAGCACGGCAATAGCAATGAACTACACCAAAAAATTCCGAAAGGAAGATTGGGACATTGATAAGAAAATATTTACCAGACAACGGTTGGAATGGGCAATAAGTACCTTTCAACCATATAAATTACCAGAAGTGGATGGAATATTTCCAGCATTCCTACAGCAAGGGATAGGGGAGATTCTTCCTCACCTGCTGAAGATTACAAGAAGCAGTCTAGCAGTGGGTCTAATACCTAGAAAATGAAGAAGGGCAAGGGTAACCTTCATACCAAAAATAGGGAAAAAAGATGGGACTGATCCCCGATCTTTTAGACCCATCTGTCTAACATCGTTTCGACTCAAATCGATGGAGAAAGTAGTGGATAACTACATAAGAACAGAGAATCTGGAGAATATGCCACTTCATAAATGTCAGCATGCCTACAGATCGGGTCGATCAACTGAGACGGCTCTGTATCAGCTGACCGATGTCATCCAGAGAACTCTGAACAACAAAGAAATCGCAATGTGCGTATTCCTGGATATATCGGGAGCCTTTGAAACACAACTCATGTGTCTGTCAAAGAAGCACTAAAAAGGCGAGGAGTGAATGAAACCATTGTAAAATGGATGTATGAGTTGTTGACAACGAGAATAGCTGAGACACAGGTGGAGAAACAAACAACCTCAATTAAAGCCACTCGGGGGACACCTCAAGGGGGAGTGATATCTCCCCGTCTATGGAGCCTTGAAGTAGATGAGCTGCTCTACAGGCTAACATAGCTTGGCTTCGAACGTATGGGCTACGCCGATGACAAAGTTTTAATAGTCAGGGGCAAGTTCGAGAGCACCTTGTGTGATTCATTACAAAAGGGCCTCAGAATCATTGAGCAATGGTGCTTGTCAGTGGGGCTAAACATTAACCCAAGCAAGACCATAGTAATTCCATTTACCCGGAAAAGAACACTTCCAGTCATGAAACCCATATCCTTAAAAGAAGAAATCTTAGAATGGAAATCAGAGGTTAAATATCTAGGGATAACCCTAGACAGTAAGCTTCCGTGGAATAAGCATGTTGAAATAACTGCTAGTAAAGCAATAAGAGCTTCGATAGCGTGCAGAAATCTAGCTGGTAAGAGTTGGGGCTGTAACCCAAAAATACTGCGATGGATGTACGCCATGATTGTGAGACCAGCAATTACGCATGGGGCAATAGTTTGGCATACAAAAGGAAGTCAGTACAGCACGAGGAAGGCCCCTCGACAAAGTTCAAAGGCTTGCCTGTGTGTGCATCACTGGAGCTATGAGAACGTGTCCAACTAGGGCACTTGGGATCATTACAGATCTCACACCTCTACATCTGGTGAAAGAAAGATCTGCCCAAGAGGCAATTCTTAGAATATCTAAGGAAGGTTCAGGCGATGAGAGTATTAAAAATCAGGGAGCTTGGTCCTCTCTGACAAGATACATATCATCAGCGAATCTTCCCAGTGACGAAATGATCAGGAAAGTAAGCATCGAAAAGGATTTCACCACGATGCTAAATACGAGAAGAGACTGGGAAAGGGAATACAACGCCCAAACTCTCAAAGAAAACACCATTAGAAGGTATACGGATGGTTCAAATACCACCATTGGAGGAGGCGCTGGAGTATTTGGGCCTGGCACCAGAAAATCATTTTCGTTAGGCTCCTTCCCGAGCGCCTTTCAGGCAGCAATACTTGCGATCGAAAGATGCTTGGAAATGAACCTAGAAAGAAACTACCAGAAATTTGACATATCGATCCATTCTGATAGTCAAGCAGCTATCAAAGCATTGAGCTCCCATGTCATTGACTCAAAGTTGGCATTATGGTGCCGAAGAAACCTTGATGAATTGTTGGCCCGGAGCCTTTCTGTGGTGTAGCAAAATGCCACTACAAGAAAGAGTTTCGGAAGAAAGAGGAAACCGAAAGAGATGTACTCTGGCGGTGCCTTCCCGGGTTGGAACATTCCAAAAAGTTCGTGTGGAACTTTAACACAGCTTCTCGCAAATTTCCTGGAATAGGTGACTTTCAAAATTTCTTCCCTGGTCGCTGTGGACTTCCAAGGGCACTCCATATCGGCTGATAAATTCTTTCACCAATACATCTGCTACAGTTGTGGCCTCTTGGTTCGGTATAGCGTAAATTTCCACCCACTTTGTGAAATAATCCATTACAACCAGTATGTATTTTCTACCATTTCCTGTCGTCGGAAATGGTCCAGCGATATCTAAAGCAATCCTTTCGAAAGGGCTTACAACATTGTTCTGTTCAATGGGTGCCTTTCTCTTGCCAAGTGGTCCATTACTCGTAGCACAAGTCGTACATTTCTTACACCAGTCTTTCACATCATCGGAACTGTTCATCCAATAAAACCTCTCACGGATTCTCTGTAGGGTTTTCTTCACTCCCAGATGACCTCCCGATGGACAGTCGTGTAACTTCTTCAGTACCTCAGCTACTCTCGTTCTCGGGATAACTAGCTGTCTCCTCATCTCAGAACCATCATCGTTTTCAACTACTCTTTTCAACAGCCCTTCTTCCAGGACAACGGAGTCCCACTGAGCCCAATACGCCTTGAGTTTCGGTGAAAATTTTGACACTTCTTGCAAGGTAGGTCGCCGATTTCCTCTCTTCCATTGCCGTATCATCTTTAGGTGAGGGTCATTCTCCTGATATTCTCTGATCCTGGTGGGTGACCATTCCTCGTTGACTACAGTAGTTCTTGAAACTGCAGCTTCCCTAGATTCCGCCTTGTTGCAGTGGAAGCAGTCTGTTGGGCACGGCCGTCCGGACAGGGAGTCAGCATTTCGGTGACTCACGCCAGCTCGATGTTCGATGTTGAAATCGTACTCTTGAAGTCGTTCAATCCATCTAGCGATTTGGCCCTCGGGATTCTTGGACTGCATCAACCACTTGAGTGCTGCATGATCAGTCCGGATTAAGAGCTTCCTCCCATAGAGTTACTGGTAAAAGTGTTCCACGGACTTCACTACCGCCAAAAGTTCTCTTCTTGTGACGCAGTAGTTTCGTTCTGGTTTGGAGAGGACTTTACTGAAATATCCCAGCACTATTCCTTGCCCTCCTTGGATCTGAGAGAGCACTCCACCAATTCCTACGTTGCTTGCGTAAGTGTCAAGAATAAAGTCTCCCTCTGGTAAAAGGTATCCTAATATCGGCGCCGTGGTTAAATGCTTCTTCAAGGTATCAAAAGCCGTTTGACAATCTTCGTCCCATTGGAAAGCTCTTGCTTCTTCTGTAAGTCGAGTCAGAGGCTTAGCAATATCTGCAAACTTCCTGATAAATCTTCTATAATATGTACAAAGTCCAAGGAAACTCCTAATTTGATGTTTGTCGGTTGGTTGCGGCCATTGCTGAATGGAAGCACCGCCACTCCTACATTGCTCACTATATGACCTAGATAGTTTACACGGTTTTGTAACAGCTGACATTTCTTCGGGTTTAACATGAGCTGGGCAGCTTGAAGTCGTTTGAATACGTCTTCCAAATTCTTCAGATGTTCGTCAAATGTCTTCCCCAGTACTACGATGTCGGCCAAATAGACCAGGCGTGTCCTCCAAGACAACCCTCTCAAGACATTTTCCATGAGTCTTCCAAATGTCGCAGAAGCATTACAGAGCCCGAATGGCATGACGTTGAATTGCCATAATCCAGATCCGGTGGTAAAAGCAGTATTCTCTTTATCTTCTGGGTCCATTTCCACTTGCCAATAACCAGACTTCAGGTCCAAGGTGGAAAACAGTTTGCTGTCGGCAAAAGTGTATAGCGTATCGTCAATTCGAGGCAGAGGATAGCTGTTTTTCTTCGTCACGTTGTTAAGCTGGCGATAATCCACGCAGAATCTCGTAGTTCCATCCTTTTTCTTGACGAGCACTACAGGAGACACCCATGGATTAGTAGATGGTTCTATTACTTTTTCTTCTGCCATCTCTCGAATTATTTTTTCAGCTTCCTCTCTCTTCGCTCGTGGAAGTCTTCGAGCTGATTGTCTAATTGGCTTAGCATTACCAGTATCGATTTTGAGTTTGACGTCTGATGTTCTGCCAGTCTTTCTTCCTTTTGGTACGAATAAGTCTCGATACTGCAAGAGAAATTCTCTCATTCTCTTTTTTTCAGCTCGATCCAAAGATTGACCAGCTACTGATACAATTTGTTCGAATCTGGTATTAGAATTGTCAGTGGTCGTTGTTTGGCGAACTATAGACGTCACTGGTACGCTGGATCCAATCTTGGTATCCTTCTTGATGGTAATTGGGTAATCATTCACGTTTATCACACGTACTGGGATCTTTTCCGCCGACGTAACCAATCCTTGTCCAATTAGTACTCCCTTGCCAACCTCTTCGTCGTGGTTCCTTGACTCCATCATAACCGGTGTACCTTCCTCCATGATTCCCTGTAGCCGTGCTACTATCATGGTTCCGCTGAGTGCAGGTAGAACGGTAACTTCCTGTACAGCTGCCAACACCGCGCTGCCTTCATATGGATGAAGGAATACCTCCTCGGAACCCACTTTGATGTTTCTGTTTCTAAAGTCCAATTGAAAACCATGTACATTCATTACGTCCATTCCCAGAATCACGTCTTCTTCAATGTCAGCTACGATTACCGTATGCGTGAACTTTTCTGCGCCAATTCCCATTTGGATTTGTGTTTCACCGTGAACGTTGGCACTCTCACCTGTGGCGGTCCGCAGTCACAGTCTCGTTGGTAACAGCTTCTTCTTGGAGTTTATTATTTCTGGTCGTATAATGGTTCTAGTTGCTCCAGTGTCTACTAGCAAAGTATATCTCTTGCCATTCACTTCGCCATCTACAGCTATCAGTATGAGAGGGTCGTTGGAATGATCATGGGTCGGTGCTGCCCCTCGTAGCCGACCCGTTCTAGTTTTCCTGTGACTGGGGTTCTTGGTTTACAGGAGTCCTGGGGCGCTTACATAAACTGCGTACATGCCCTAGCTCGCCACAATTCCAGCATCTGATCTTTCTCGGCTTCTTGTCCATCATACTTTTGATCAAGCTGACGATCTGATCAAACTTGTCTTCGTCGTCTTCTACTTGGATTGTCCTAACTTTGTTGTAACCCGAAGCCTTCGTTGCTGCTTCATATTCAAGAGCAGCTGTCAATGCGTAAACTAATGTTTTGGGATGGGCTAAGCGAAGCGTCCCCTGCATATCGGGGTCACATAAGCCATCAATAAACGCCTGTATGTCCAGACATTCCATCATGTTCTCTGGTGCTGACGGATAAGCGATTCGAACGAGTCGGGCAATATCCACTTCGCACTCTTGAAGGGCTTCGTCACGTTTCTGCCTTCGGTTCTTCAGCTGGGACTGGTACAAATGTTCTAGATGTTCGTGACCGTATCGCATGTCCTACCTCTTCTTCAGCTGCTCGAAATCATCCGTTTCTTCCAGAGGTATCGTCTGAAGTACATATATGGCAGCTCCCCGAAGCGCGATACTTAAGTTCACTGCTTTCTCCTGGTCGGACCAATTATTCACTTTAGCGGCTGCTTCAAACTGTTTAACGTAGTTGGTCCACGACATTTTCCCATCGAACGTTGGGGCCGTGACTCGGGTAAAACTGCCAATATCATCTGTCTTGGGCTATGTTTTTGACTTGCAGATATCAATCTTCTTTGCTTCTGCTGAAGTGTCTTGTGTTCTTAAATCGGCAATCTTTGTCTCTAACTCCTTGATTTTCTCGTCCGTCTGATTTTCCATCGTTGTAATCTTATTCTCCATGTCTGATTTCAGAGACGAAATCTTATTCTCGACTTCAGCAGAAATGTCAATTTTCAATGATAAGATATCTGCAGATATATCATTCTTCATAGCAGAAATCTTCTCGTCCATATTAGTAGAAACCTTGTCCATGTTAGCAGAAATATCGTTCTTCATATTAGAAATATCGTTCTTCATATCAGAAATTGACGAGATTAAGGTGGAAGCCTCATCTTTGAATAAGAATGTTTCTGGATCCAAGCCTTCACATCACTTCATTTTGAGTCTTTATATTAATTCGCTCTTCTTACCGGACGTTTCCAACTCACAATCTTCCAATTCTGCTCTCAATTCCGCCACTTTCAGATCACATAGTCTACTTACTAATTTATTTAAACACTTAACTAATCACTAACACTTCATTTATATATACTCAACTAGTCACTTAAATTTAATTTATATGCACACAAACTTAATTATTAATTTATATAAATACTTTACTCATCGATATTTCGGTCTATTTATTTCACGAGATCACTTTATCAACTAACTCATCTGCTGATCCGTCCTTTGTTTATATTAAAGCCTTTCCTACTAGAAAATTCCGGACTGCGGCTTACACGCACAATAACAATTGGTTCTGGCCTTTTCTAGATTAGTCTGGTCACAAAAACAATGTTTAGTTGTCAACAGTTATAAAAAACCCTGCGTACCCGCCATAATTTTAACTTTTATACCTGGCTTAGACAGAGTCGGGATTAGGGACTATACCAGTGTGCTCTTTCGTAACAATACTTTACCGGAATTGTATTCTCTGCTTTTAGCTCTGCTATAACGTGGAGTATCAGTCTTGTGTCAGCTTCTTCTTGATTGCTATTTAGTCTTTCCACCTCTTTTGGCCCTGTAATTTTATTTACTTCAAAACAAAGTTGAGGATTTTCAAAGCCACCTGCTACAATTACTGTTTCATAGTCATTTAGTAAATTTGGTACTTCTGTCAAAAAAAAGTTTGTAATGAATATTAGTAATTATCGTTTATTCGCCAAAGACCTGATAAATTCTCTATCTACAGCCACTTTAAATTCACTACTGGAATCACCACGTCTTTGTCGTTCTCCATTTTTTAACGAATTGGGTAAATAGGTAACAAAGACTACTGTAATTATTTTTGCCCCATGTTTTCTTTCCTCTCGTAAGATTTTAGCTGCAAAGACTCCTCCCAAATCATTAAAAGTGACAAAAGTAGAAGGCTGTAATTCTTGAACTGATACTATTCCATCAACAATAAAGGAGTCTACGGACGAACAAGTCGTTAAAGCATTGGTAAATGTTTCTATTTTTTTCGCAAGGTCAGACTTTGTTGATTTTCTCATAGAACCATCCTCGTGAAAGAGTGACGCTGGAACAACTGTTCGTTCATATGACAATATATTTGCAAGATTCATTTCATGAAATCGAGCTGCACAAATAACTCTGCGAAACATACATTCTGATCCTATGAAATTATTTTCTAATGAAACTTTCTTTTTCCACAATTAACTGGAAAATAACCTACTTTTCCATGTCCAGCACGATGGAATTGATACTATGTAACAAGCCGATCGGCTGTTACTATTTCCATCGGACTAGTATTTTAATTTCATCGTACTAATGATTCGAAAAACTTGTTTCACTTGAAAATTTTATTTATATAAACGACATCGTACATAGGAAAAGACTGTTCCTATCAGTAACAAGAAGAAGTATATCGTAGTGGTTTTACATATTTGCTGGTGAGTTAGATTCTTGAAATATTTTTCCTCCGTCTGTTTACTATGTTTTATTTCTAATTATAATATGGACTGGCGTTTGATAAAATTTGATTGTTCAATTCTCTTTTATTGAAAGAAAGACAAATTTCATATTCTTTAGAAGCAAATTTTTAATAATTTCTTTTCTTTATTTTTTTAACTCCATAATTCCGCATTTTCTGTTTATTTAGGGAACAAGGCGAATAGGATAGAACAGACTTCTGTTAGTTTAGTTTTATTTTAAAAACTGGATTCAGTTTTTAATGTGTTGGAGCATAAGCTTCCGATCTGTTCTATCTATTCCTTCCTTCCCAGTAGTTTTCCTTTAATTTTTCCCCTTCTTTTTTTTCTTTCCGCAGCTCTGCAGCCCCTGGGTAGACTCTAAGAACTAAGCAACACCACTATAGACAACAGGGAACCGGCCGAGATGAATTAAGTACCAAATCTTCGTCTACTAGGACCTAGCTGAGAGCTGAATAATTCCCTTTAAGATTTACTTGCTGTAGAGGATAACCAAAATGAAACTTTAAAGAAGCTTGGATTAACAGTTTTTGAGGAAATTGAGATTAAATTTCTTAATGAATACATAAGCCTGTTGCTGATGGCATCAGAAGTATAGAAGAGGACAAATTTACTTACTACGGTTGTCTTATACCAGAACTAATGAGAATGCAAATGCGGTTTGCAAATGGATAACCTTAAATGCTATGGTGTATTGATAGAAATTATTAAATAATGTCTTAATAGGCGTTTTGAGAGATTTTAATATGAACCAAAAGCATAAAATGCCATAATAGCATCCGTATCATATCCGCATTCAAAATGAAATGGGTGCCAAAAGTTAGCAGAAAATACGTTAAATAGCTTCTTGTTTCAGAAGTGAGAAAAATAAAACAAGAATATATAAGGAACTCCCAACATTAGTAGGTACTACTAACTCTAATAAAAAACGGGAAATACTGAATCCTATTACATGTTTGTTGAATCTCTGATTCTTCAGCAGCATCCCGTGATAATGCTAATTGACCTGGATACACTACAGTATTTAAAAGATGAAGACAATACTTAAGAATCCTTGAACAATTATTCAAGTGTAAAAAACTGTTCCTTTAATCTAATACTTGCTCCTGTTGAACGTTTATTTTCGTTTGGTGGAATAATTATGAGGCCACATAGACGGAACTCTTTGAACAAAAGCTAGTGTTAAAATCAGCGCAATAAGATAGTTTGTTTGAAAATATGTATTTTGTATTCAAATACTTTCATTGAAAACCAGTTTGTATTTTCAATTAAAAAACTAGCTAAGCATTTGTATTTTGAATTTAAATACTTTTAATAAACTATTTTGCACATCTCACTTTTTATACCAACATCCAGTCAATCGTCAAAATACCTCTTCACTATTTTAAACGTTGTTCCCATTATTCCCACAATTAGAAGTAAATTCACGATAACATTCTACTAGCTTAGCATTTGTATTTTGAATTTAAACACTTTTAATAAACTATTTTGTACATCTCCTTTTTTATACCAACTTCCAGTCTATCCTCAAAATACTTCTTCACTATTTTAAACGCTGTTCCCAATATTCCCACAAGTAGAAGTAAATTCACGATAACATTCCCAACTTTTTATTTCAGTAAGTTAGATTGACATGCGAAAGATAAATTGTCTCTGGCGCATTTTTAACGACGGAGATCTGGTTTCGGAATATTTTACATTGTAAACCTGTCAAATCATCATTCTTATCACAAATTTATCAATGACTTCATCTAAATCAGTGACCTAAATTAGCATGACACGTCTATTGTTCTTTTATGTGTGGTCTAATGAGATGGATATTCAATACGTGATCATCTGTTACCTGATATTAGGATATAAAAATATTATTATAATTAGTTACATACTTTTTGAGAAAATATGGGGTTCTATTATAGTTATTAATGATACTAGTTCGAAATTGACTGTCTCGACCCTTACTTCGTGGAATATGCTCATATTAGTGTTTTTAAATGAAACTCAAGGTCTCTAGTTAATTCTATAATATAATGCAAGTTATTGAGAATTCTAAAAAATTGACAATTGTTTCGATAAATCAATATCATCGTCAGAATGACAGAATTTACATTTCATTTTATGCCTACCTGATGTTTAGTAGTTATATTTGGCTAGACCAAGAAGTAACCTAACTTGTGATTGGCTTAATATATATTTATAGAAAAAAGAAGATGTGATATTACAAATATTGAAGCTTAGATATTATTAGCCCTATGGTGATATCCTGGATATCATTTTTCCAATTAAGATCAGTATAACTGTGCAATGATATAGAAAACCAGGAAAACTATATCTGCTGATCTTTACAATTATCACTTAAGAAGATAGTTTATTAGTGGAGAATTCCCTAGATTTAACTGTTCATTGACAACTTCATATTGTGGGTTTCTTAAATGTCTTCTAATTTCCAGTTCTTCAAGGAAATCCAGTTCTTGTTTCTTTTCACAAATATGCAGTACTTCTAGTTTTGTGTTAGGTGTCAATGAATGATTGGTGTCAAGTAGATGTTTTGCGTAGTGGGATTTATCTGGTTGTTTTAATCTGTATGCTCGTAAGTGCTCACTGTATCGTATTTCAAAATTCCTAAGGGTCTGACCCAAAAAGACAGCATTATATTCTGGACATTTGAGTTTATATATGCCTGACTTCTTTAATAGTGGTATTTTTGTTTTTACATTTAACAATTTTGTACTAACGTTACTTTCTGTTTTAAAAGAAATTGTTGTATTCGTTGCTGAAGATATTATCTTTGAAATATTATTAGAAATATTTCCTGCATATGTGATGGTTTTATAAGTTTTATTTTCATCAGCTTGTTTAGAATATATTAGTTGTAATGCCACTTTTTCCACTTTTTACTAATTAGCTTATTTATCATATCTAATGGATAACCCTTAGATGTTGCTATTTGTCTAATTGTATTAATCTCTCTATCAAAATTACATTTGTTCATAGGAACTGAAAAAGCTCTATGTATCATTGAATTATATGCTGCTAGTCTGTGTGACACAGGGTGGTTAGAATTGAATGGAATTGTTACATCAGTTTGTGTTGGTTCTCGGTAAATTGAATAATCAAGTACATTATTAACTCTTTGAATTTTTAAATCAAGAAAATTGATTGAGCTATTTTCTTCAATTTCTAATGTAAATTTAATTTTCAGGTGTAAATTATTGATGATGTTGAAAAATACATCTAATTGTCGTTCACTACCCATAAAACAAGCTAATATGTCATCTACATATCTATACCAAAATAAAATATTTTTCGAAATATTACTTTCAAAGATCTTTCTTTCTAAATTGTCCATAAAAATGTTTGCTAAAATAGGTGATATAGTGCTTCCCATTGGTAAACCTTCATTTTGAATATATATCTTATTGTCAAAAGTGAAATAATTCTGATTAATGCATACATCAAATAAATTAAGTATATCTGATATTATTCCTGGATTAATATTTTTATCTTCTAGTAATTTTCTTACAAGTATTAGACATTCTTTAAGAGGAATTTTAGTAAACATGTTAGTTACATCGAACGATATGAGTATATAGTTATCTTGTTAGTGGATTGCTTCCAACTTTTTGATTAGTTCTATTGAATTTCTAATTGAGTACTGAGATTCATATCCGTAAGTATTGATTATATTGTTGAGCTTCTTTGCCAATATATTATTAGGAGCATTAACATAAGATAATTATCTTTTAAATGATTACGAAAAGAGGTCTATCATACATAAGAATCCTCATTGTCCACAATTATATGGAACAGTTAAATTACATAAAATAACGAAACCAATAGACCTGTAGTATCTTATGTTAATGCTCCTAATAATATATTGGCAAAGAAGCTCAACAATATACTCAATACTTACGGATATGAATCTCAGTACTCAATTAGCAGCAGATATAGTTTTCCTGGATTTCTATATCATTGCACAGTTATACTGATCTTAATTGGAAAAATGATATCCAGGATATCACCATAGGGCTAATAATATCTAAGCTTCAATATTTGTAATATCACATCTTCTTCTTTTTTCTATAAACATATATTAAGCCAATCACAAGTTAGGTTACTTCTTGGTCTAGCCAAATATAACTACTAAACATCAGGTAGGCATAAAATGAAATGTAACTTCTGTCATTCTGACGATGATATTGATTTATCGAAACAATTGTCAATTTTTTAGAATTTTCAATAACTTGTATTATATTGTGGAATTAACTAGAGACCTTGAGTTTCATTTAAAAACACTGATACTAGTTCGATATGAACATCATAATGAAACGCGTGGTAAAGTTATTCACACAAGATTTATAACAGAATTTATATCGAACGTGCATCATTCAAAATTTAATTTACGACAGTCCAAATAGATTTTCTTTGCATAGATTCGATTTATTTAAAATATCAGAAACGTTTTAGTAAATAAAAATTCAAATTAATAAGTACCCATATTAGTCGATATTATAGTTATATCTTTCAAAACATTAGTCTTCGTCTCATTTGGGGATATTATTCAACGCTTGTTGTGCAGCACAACTACCAAGCTCTGCGTAGTTTTTGATGACTCGTCCAAAACTTCGTCCGGTTATTCTTTGAGTGACATTCTGATGTCAGGCCCAACTATTCATTTTATTACGTTTTAGAAAACATGCTTATGTTATATATAAGGATCAACGTAATCTTCAATGTATTCTTTGGCGTGATGATCCAACGCAACCCTTAGCTATCTACCGATTAAATACCATAACAAGTGGTCTAGCTTCTTCCTCCTTCTTGGCCATTAGATGTCTTCATGAAATTTGTCATCAAATTTCTAATAAAAATCCTTTGATTAGCTCCATAATTCTAGAAGACTTTTATGTTGACAACCTTTTCACAGGTGGGTAATCCTTATCCGAAATCACCAAAATAAAGGAAGAAATTTCTTGTGAACTCTCTTCTTATGGATTCCCACTTAGAAAACTATTGTTTAATATATCTACAATGTCTACAACCAATCCCCTTCAACAGTAGATTTATGTTCTAGTGAACGAATCAAATGATTCAGTGCACTGTCATATTCTTTGTTCTAAGAATAGGGTAGCCCCTTTAAAAACGAAACTAGAGCTATGCGCTGCCATGCTTTTGGCAGAGCTAATGCCAAAGGCTGTTAACTCTATCAAGGTATCTATCATTATATTGATTCTACGATAAGCATGTCTTGGATTGAAGCCTCTCCACATATGTAGAAGGTGTTCGTTGCAAATCGGGTTTCGCAAATACAGACTCTAAGTGATCCCGATCAATGGTTTTGTATACCAACGCAAAACAGTCCCGCTGACTTATTAACTAGGGGTATATCACTGTCAGAATTAGAAAATTCGAATCTATGGTGGTTCGGTCCTGATATGTTAAAAAATTCACCTAGTCAGCAACAGGCGGCATCCTTTTTCGAAATTAACCCATTAGATCTGCCCGAAATTCGTTCTAAGGCAATTATTTTGGTCGCCAATTTAACGACAGATTTTAATATTTTCTCTCCATTAAACACATTTTCAAATCTGAACCAGCTCGTAAGAGTATTTGCTTATGTCTTATGATTTTGTAATAATTCAACAAATAAAGAAGGTAGAAATGATGGCTGCTTAAATGCAAGGTAACTAGATAATCCTTTAAATCAGCTAATTAAAATTGTCCAATCTGTCCATTTCTCGAGAGAAATATCCACACTTTCAAAAACTGGTATACTTCCAAGCAGCAGCCCCATATTAAAATTATCTCCTTTCCTGGATGATTCGGGTATGATGAGAGTGGGCGGCCGAATTAAGCTCTCTTATTTTGATTTTTTCAAAAAATACCCTGTTCTTCTTCCTAATCATCATACTCTTACCACTTTTATTGCAAGAAGGGAGCATGTAAAATTGCTGCATGCAGGTTCCCAGCATACCATCGCTTCATTAAAAGAACGTTTTTGACTTTTAGATGGTAGGAATACAGACAAAAAAGTCAATCGTAATTGTACAATTTGTTTTAAATTCAATACCAAACCCGTCACTCCAATGATGGGCGAACTTCAATTAGAAAGGACATCCCCTTCAATACCCTTCTTATTCACCGGTATCGATTACGCTGGTCCCTTCAATCCAATGGACAGATTCACTAAAAACTATAATTTAACGAAGGCTTATATTCGCTTCTTCATTTGCATGTCTACAAAGGCTATACGTTTGGAGCTCGTAGGGACTTTGAGTACCAATTTATTTTTAGCTGCTCTTAAGGGCTTTATAGCTAGAAGGGGATAACCCAGTATTATCAATTCCGATAACGGTACAAATCTCGTAGGAGCTTCAAATGAAATTAAATCGTTTTTCTGAAGGGTTTCAAAAGAAATCACTGAGAATTTATCCGTTGAGGGCATAACTTGGAGGTTCATACCGGCCAAGGCTCCACATTTTGGAGGCATATGGGAAAGTGGTGTCAAGTCGGTGAAACACCATCTGCGCCACATAGTCGGAAATACACCGCTCAATTATGAAAAATTTTGCACAATCATTACGCAAATCGAATCAGTCCTCAACTCCCGCCCATTATGTCCCTTATCCGATGACACAAATGATATTTCCCCCTTTACACCTTCGTACTTCCTAATTGGTGCCTTATTGGAGGCCATTCCAGAGCCAAACCTAGTATTTATTCCTGACAACAGGCTGAATTAATTTCAATTATGCCAGAAACTGGTTCAAGAATTTTGGCAAAGATGGTCGAAGGAATATAATTTCACTTGCAGTCAAGACGCAAATGGGCACGGTATTCTCAAGACAACGTCAAACCCGGTGTGCTGATTCTTATTAAAGAAGATAATTTACCACCGCTCCAATGGAAGTTAGGCTGTATAACCGAAGTGTTCCCAGGCTAGGATGGGATCGTTAGAGTAGAGACGTCAATGGGAATTTTCAGAAGGCCAGCTGTCAAGTTATGTATACATCCCAATCAAACTTTTAAAGCCCCATCTGGGGGATTTTAAAGGAGGCGATATGTTGCAAAACGTAACAACCCTGCACTCTAAATTAGTGGGAGTGAGCTTGCGCAGTAAAACGGAAGTGAGACCTCGAAAATACACGACGAGGCGAAGCCAAGCATGAAGGAGTTTGATGGTAGAATAGAGCTGTCACAGATATTTACGTGTTTTATAATAATTATTGTTAATGTTTTTCTCAAAAATAAATAAATAAAGATTGGCCAATATTTTACAATTCTATTTTAATTGTATTTTTAAAAAGAAAATCAGAAGGATTTCGACCAAAAAATCTTAAATTAGAACAAATTAAGATATAGCCAAATTTTTGCTGGAAGCTGACGATAGAACTTATTTTATGATGAAAGTTGTATTGATAGTGGCACTTGCGGGTGCCTTCGGGCGATATGATTTGAAAAATGTGCACTTACAAGATGTTAAAGATGAAGGACACATTCACATTATTATTCCATTTACGAAAACAAAGATATCACGAGATTTTTTTATTACAAACGGGAATGTTGAAGCAATTGAATATGGTGCAAATGGTTTAATGATATGAGGCCAAACAACACAGATCAAACTTGATTATTTGTGGGGTACAAAAATATAAAATGCACTAAGCAGCCAGTTGGCATTAATACTTTTGGGTAAAATGCCATGTTATATAGCATCGTTACTGTGTCTTCGAAATCTTCCAAAATTTACTGGATACTGTTTACGTGTCGTTGCTTGCAGATTCAGGAGCAGATTTATGAACTATTAAGAGGTATGGTGGTTACAGCTCTAACACAGTGGCAGAAAGCAATATAGACGATTCCAAAGAAAATAATAAAAAAGTGTCCTCAAACTTTTTGGATAGGGTTTCATGCACTATTCACTACAAGAAGTTCAATCAGTCGGGAAAAAACTTTCTTTAAAAAACTCAGTCCATTTGTCTTCGGCTGGACTATATTTAACAAATTGTACAGACTTTATAATTATTATAACAATTAATTTTGATAAGCTGTGTGTTTTGAGGTTGGAATCCGAGAAGACAATTCTCTGTATACAATGTGCAAAGTTTAATGATAATTAGCAAAGCATCATCATCAGTGCTTCTCTAGAAAAGTATGAAGAGTTAAATTTTAAAATGTCAAAATATCAAAGAAAATACATACTTCTCCATGGTGGAAACAACCAAATCCATGATAAATTATATCAATCGTTGAGGAAGTAAAAATTCATATTAAAATAAAAAACATGAAAAGATGGCTATCACCTGTATCTTGTATAGAAACTCATTCAAACATGTGAATCCATGAGAAATCTTAAGATTTTAGGTACATGTACATAGCACTATCAGCCACATCTGACAGATGAAGTGGCAAGACATATGTTAAGACATAGAAAAATGCTAAAATAAATAAAGAGCGAACTACTGCAAACATCAAAATTCTATGGTTTTGATATAAAAGTCTAAAAAATGATCAAGACAATGCATCCCTTCACAAAGGCAAAAACCTGTGTAAAGGGATGACGTCTCTGTCTAAGTCCACCTGGGTGTTAAAGCAACTATTATTATTACTTAATTTAAACTTAATTACGATAACCTCTAAGAATTCCAATAACGTGAAATTTTTATGTGTCATAGGTTTTAAGAGAATGGAATTCAGACCGGGATCAAAATTATATTTATTAAATTTTAAATGGTGTACAAAAGTAGACTTGTCAGGACGTTAGAGATGCTCATTTACACGAGTTCCCAGAGTTCTACAAGTTCTGCCAATATATGTAGGATCACAATCACCACAATTCAATTTGTACAGTCCGCTTTTTGCTAGTTTATCAATTTTATCGTTAGAGTTGACTAGTTCGATACTCAATTTATTATAAGGTTTGAAGGAAATTCTAAAATTATCTGAAATGTGAAATATTTTGGAAATATTGTTACTCAACTTTTTATAAAAAAGGAACGACAACAAAAGTTGCTCATTAGATGGAATTGTTTGGATAGGCTAGCTTTTTCAGATTATTAAATTTGATTTTATTTATTAATTGGTCGATCGAAGTATGGTTATATCCGTTGTTGACAGCTATTTGTTTAATGATGTTTTGTTCATTTTTGTAATTAGAATCAGAAAGTAGGGTGTTTGAAACTCGATGAATGTGACAATAGAAAGCTGAGAATTTATGTTGAGATTGGTGGTTGGAAGTCACATCTCTGAATGGTCAGTTTGAGTTGGCTAGTAATTAATAATTAATGTTTACAATAAATAAATGTTAGTAAATATTTTATGATGAATAATAATAAGTAAAAGTAGTAACAAACTTTCTTTATGCCCTTTTTTATTTTCACATTCGCGTGTTATTATGAGTTCATAATGGCGCTGAGTGCTATTATTAAGGGCATAATGACACCCAAATGAGCACGATAAATATGTCATAAATTTCGTCATTTCCACCGTGTCGGATATTAGTCTATGGCCCGAAAAAGTGACAAATATTGAATACTCGATTAGAGTAGGAACATCTAAACTACAACATTGCGACGATAAGGTATAGTACGCGCAAAACATATAGTGCAGAAATGTAATTGTATATCCCCTTCAAGTTATGTTGCGGAGCTAGACTCTGAAAGCTATTAATATTTTGTTTTCTTTTACCGATAACACTTACACACTACAATCTATCTTGATGCTAGCCTACCAACTAAATAGTGAGCGTTGCTTATCGCTGGTGGACACGTGCGTGTTCGAAAAATTTGCTACCTCAAAATATACTTATAATTCAGTAAAAGATGGAAGTTATTTGAAAATTATATTCCTAATACTTCTTAATAAAACGAGAAATAAGGTAGTGTTAATTGTCTGGTGTTATGTTTAAGATGTATTCAATAATTATAAAATTATTAAACACATTTTAACGATTGTTAGATGAAGTTATAATATTAAATGAATATATTTCGTCTAATAAGCATTTTAAATTATAATATTGACTGGACTATGACAGTATTCAAATCAAACAATAAGCCGAAACTTTAAAGTTCGCACTATATCTCTTACGTGATGTTCAATAAAACAGAAATTACCAGGCTACATAGGAACTCGACAGTGTTAGGTTAGGTTAGGTTTGTAGTGAGTGTGACTGTAAGGCCTTCCACTGCGACTCGTAAGAATCCATTGTGGCTCATACCTATTCAAATTTCACCAAACAAATTCAGCTTCTTAACGAAGCCGATTAATTTGTTAGGTGAATGATATTTCGGGTCCAAAGGCGAGAGAGAGAAACCCTGCCAAACAACAGAAACCTAATTCGAGCCGCGGCGCGGTAGGCACATATTATATATGCTCTGTTGTTTAATCATCCTCCAAACAAAGACGGCAAATGGGATCCTCCGACAGTCCAAGTTTCAGCATATGATGATTCAAACGACAGTGGCCTGGTAAAAGGCCTGTTAGGCACCGTATGGCATGCCTATTATAACCTAATATTTATTTGCATGTGTACATTTTTCGAAGGATGTATGAAAGCCTTGCCACACTTGCTTATAATCAAGAACTTTGCAAATAACGGGATAGCAACCATATTATGGCCAACTACTTCTCGAACCAAAGTTGCCTTAGTAGCAGCCGTTACTAAATCTTGGCAAGTTGTTACTGATGCCCACGCATCAAACATAATCATGGACATTCCTCGTGGGCTACAAAAACGTTTACGTCTAATTAGTGTGTGTATTAGCAAGTAAGATTTTTTAGTAGCAAATATTATAAATTTCTTAATTAAAAGTATTATTATTGGTTGATTTTTTTCAAATTCCAAATACTCTCTGGTCGTACTATGGTATATCGTTAATCGAGTGACGAAAAAAGCATTTTCTGCAAACTAGAGAACATTTTATCAAACGAGGCGCAGACTTCGTAAAGTGGTTGTCCAAAGAACCGTGCTTTGAGAACATGTAAAGCTTATTTTAAACAGAAGTGCTAGTTCATGAAAGTATTCTATCTATTATATCAGTTTTTCCAAAATACACGTCTATTAAAATTATGTAATGGATGGAATAATTAAGGAAAAATAACAATCAAAAACAAGAAGTAACAGAATAGTTTCAGTAGGAAGTTCTATTTGATTCAATGGTTTTACGTAATGGTACATTTTTATTCAGTAGTTCCTTGGAATCTTTCGACTTTTTCACACCAGTTTTTCTCTCAATTTTCTCTACACTTATAAACTGCAACTTAAATATATATAAAACTAAGAAGCACAAATTTTGTCAGAGAATTTTATTTCCGTAACGACACACATTCATTTCTTAATTGACAATACCATTTTGCTGAATTTCCAATCCTGATATCACTATTTGTTTTCATATTGTATAAAATATTTTGTATACATATAATAATATTAAATAAGATGTCTAGCTTTTCAAGATTCCCTCGTAGAACGCGCCATATTTACTAACTGTCAAAATATGATCTCCATCAAAAACTGCCAACTAACAAAAGGCTCCTGGTTAATTCAATTTCTGTGAGGTCCGCCAGACTTTCTTCAAAACATGGAGTTTCAGAAATCTGCAAGTAATCCTATACTGAATAAACACCGGCGGCCATGCCAGCTGTCATTCACATGTCACGCGGTTAACTAGCCTTGTCATTGATGCCGAGCTAACGTACCCTTGAGGCTGATGATCGTGCAAATATGAGTAATGAAGTAAAGGATAAGCCGCATTTGAATCTGTTACTTATGGACTGCTGCCGTTTGATAAGAGTATTATGAACCATGTTTTCATTTGTTTAATTTTAATATTATTGTTTTACAATCTTCGAAGTAATATTCGCAATATTTAGAATTGAATGTGCGTTTTACCATTCATATTCTTCTACATACAGTAAGTCACTGAAATTATGCAATCGATATGAAATATAATTTCTCTTCATAGCTCATTATTTATTTTTGGGAAAAGTACATACCATAATTGATGGCGGCCTGTCAAAGTTGAAAAAAAATCGTATTTCCTTTGTTTTTCATTTGACGCAAAAAAACTACTGAGCTTTTTCGTAGACCTTAACACGTTCTTTAACTTTTGTATTTAACATTTTTCTCTAAATCGTACATTAAAACATTTATTTAAGAAAATTCACAAATTTAACAGAAATTTTCTTTTTTTGTTTTTGATTTTATACCAAAATGTTACTTTGGTTTTTTGTACATCTCATAACATTCTATTACTTTTTATCTATTTTTTTATTTTGGGTTTTATGCAAAAATGTTACTGAAATAAGCCTGTCCAATTTGTCCTGTGCCATTGGGATTTTCTTAATTGCTGTGAATATGTTGATCGAAGTGCCATTATTTTATTTTTTATTTCAGCCACTCCAAATCCCTTTATTCTCATTATTTTTTCAATTTGTTCAAGAGCAGCTTCGCGAACATTTCTGTTTTTATAAACAGCACTTTTTGTGTTCCATAGACATTCTTTCAAGCGGTACTCCTGAAAAAATTTCAGGGTGGTATCTTCGTCCCAGCGAGGTACAGCCATTTTTCTCGTATTTGAATAAATTAACACCATACACCACTAATAGTCCAGGAGGAATCGGCGCATGAGGAACGAAAATTATTCCAACTCAATTTTTTTATGCGATCCTCTTTGAATTGCCCTACTGATGATATAAATGCATGTTGCCATGGGGCAACCTAGTGCCATATTGTTTAAACAATTGGAAGAAATTGTTATTTTTCAACCGGACAGATTTTTTTTATACTCTTTATTGAAATACAAATAAAAAAGGTCCTATGAGTTTTCACGATAAAGTTAATATTTCTAGAGATATGAATTTTTAAAGGTTCGAAAAATCTCAAATTTGGCTACATTTGACCCATGAAAAATATATTAAAAAAATATAATAAAATATAAATAATAATTTTTTTAAATTCTTTATACAGTAAATAATATTCTTAATAGAGATGTAAGAAAATTTCATTGTTTATACCTGTTTTTTAATTGTTAATTTCGCGCGCTCACAAGTATGCGTCGCTACCTTTAAGTATCGCCGTCTCTCTCTGACTCATGCGCTGCATACAGTCTCTCTGTGTCCTGAATCATTATTAATCGTTTATCTAAAAAACCATTAACTTTATCAAGATTGGTAAAGAGAGCAATGTTATTAATAATTAAATTGTCTACAATTTGTTTTTAACAAAAGTAATTTAAGTATGAATCGGAACATGTAATTAAAATTACTTTTTTGTTATTATCATAGTGATTTATGCATTTTTATCAACAATAATAAGATATAATAGTATTTGAAAAATTTTTGGAATCACAATTATATATAAATAATAAGCTTTTGCTAAAACATACATTTGGAAAAATGCATTGAATCCGGAATATAAAACATTAGATTTTGATCAGTTGGACATGGGCTTTTGTTTATAAATAAAGGTATTAGCAAAGTATCATTCTCTAGTTTGTATCCGAAATTCGTAAAATCTAATGTTTTATATTCCGGATTCAATGCATTTATCCAAATGTATGTTTTGAGCAAAAGCTTATTATTTATATACAATTGTGATTCCAAAAATTTTTCAAATACCATTATATCTTATTATTGTTGATAAAAATGCATAAATTACTATGATAATAACAAAAAATTAATTTTAATTACATGTTCCAGCTCATACTTAAATTACTTTTGTTAAAAACAAATTGTAGACAATTTAATTATTAATAACATTGCTCTCTTTACCAATCTTGATGAAGTTAAGGGTTTCTTGGATAAATGATAAATAATGATTCAGGATATAGAGAGGTCGATGCAGCGCATGAGTCAGAGAGAGACGGCGATACTTAAAGGTAGCGACGCATACTTGTGAGCGCGCGAAATTAACAATTAAAAAACAGGTACAAACAATGAAATTCTCTTAAATCTCTATTAAGAATATTATTAACCATTGTATAAAGAATTTAAAAAAATTATTATTTATATTTTATTTTTTTAATATATTTTTCATGGGTCAAAAGTACTCAAATTTGAGATTTTTCGAACTTTTAAAAATTCATATCTCTAAAAATATTAACTTTATCGTGAAAAGTCATGGGACCCTTTTTATTTGTATTTCAATAAAGAATATAAAAAAATTTGTCCG
Organism: Galeruca laticollis; assembly: GCA_963921935.1. Classification (NCBI taxonomy): domain Eukaryota; kingdom Metazoa; phylum Arthropoda; class Insecta; order Coleoptera; family Chrysomelidae; genus Galeruca; species Galeruca laticollis. The sequence goes on along the minus strand of OY998182.1, from coordinate 107,304,666 downwards.
GTTGAAAAATAACAATTCCTTCCAATTGTTTAAACAATTTCGGTTTAAACAATATGGCACTAGGTTGCCCCATGGCAACATGCATTTATATCATGAGTAGGGCAATTCAAAGAGGATCGCATAAAAAAATTGAGGTGGAATAGTTTTCGGTACTCATGCGCCGATTCCTCCTGGACTATAACCTAATTACTATACTAGAAAGACCTTTCTAGACGTGTTTAGTGCGAATTGTAGTAAAAAAATCACGTAGTGGGGGTACCTACTTATTCCAGTAAATAGAATCGCTTTCTATCTACTTGACTAACATTTTCGCTAAATTTACACAATGCCAGTTGCTAAATTTGGTAACTGGCTTTAGTTACTTGTTTAGCTACTATCCCCATGTAAATTCGTCTTTAGAGTTAATACACTTAGACGACAATTTGGGCACACTGTTCTGCTCACTCGTCCTATGCCTCTGTCTCTTCGTGTTTGGCCTTCTTGGTGCCATGCCATATAACATCTGACAACAGTATCCACACTCCTGTTTATTCTACGAGCAGCTTCTCGGGACCACGGCCCAGCTTCCCAAGACCAATAATTCGACCTCTCTCGAACTCGAATGGGCCGGTTCGTCCAGTAGGTACTTACAGCAAAAAAATAATTGAATAAAAACAGGAATGTTCAACTGTTAGCGCGAAATTTCTAATTTTGTATTAAGACTTTTATAATAATATTTACTGGGTGGTCGAGTTGATATGTCACTGAGTATATTTCTCGAACAACACCATGGCATCGATTTTACCACATAACTCAGAGCCTGCAACATCGTAAATGATTTGTTCCTGTTAGTGTTATTTGAAACGGTAACGTTCGGATGTTGGTTATAGTAAACAATTTTACTTTCAGTTAAATAGTAAAAAAAATGTACTCGTAATTTTAAAAACCGATAAAGTTCAAGTGACACTTTTAATTCTGTCTGTATGTATGTCTGTATTTACTAATCTTATTACAATAAAAGTTACATTATACACATTTAAACCTCATGTCAGTACGATCGGACTGAAATAGTACAATATTCCGCGGGAAATGTAACAAAAAAGAATTTACATTATGTAAAATAAGTTTGCTTTCCACGTCTCCGCATCGTAATTTTCTTATGTCGATTTGAGTTGTTACGGATGAATGGTCGGCTTTTCATGGGCGTAGATCAACTGCACAAATACCACTGACTTCATGTACGCTACGAGTGTTTGAAGTATGTATTTATTACAATAGAAGACTAGAGAAATTACATAGTTCATTTATTTGCTCATAATTTGTTGTAGCGAACGATAATTTTCGTCGAAATTGAGTACTTACTGTCACTCACTGTAAGAATGTTATTGCTTAGAGCCATGATAATTGTAATTACGAATCATCTATACTCTGAAACCGAAAATTCTTATTTACATCAATTGATATCGCTTCTTCACCATTCCTTTCCAGGTAGATCTTTTTTGGAAAATATGGGAACAATGCATTAATTAGTGGAATTATTGATAAACTTTCAACTATACTTAATTCTGAACTAGGTTTATCAGTAGTAATACCACAAGTGATTGAATTTTCGCGATAAGTCTGTCGATTCATTTTTGGACGAAACTGAATTGTTTCGAGAAAACACCACGAGTCCGCAGGACGAGTGGTGTTTTCTCGAATCAATTCAGTTGAGATCATAAATGAAAGACAGACTTATGAGATAAATTCAATCACGAGTGGAATTTTATTAGACTATTTCACAAACAGAGTGAAAGATAAAAAATCTGAAATTCGTCTTCACAACACATTCCTTGTAATCAGAACCATCGATTTTCCTCATGTTGAAGCCCCAGTCCTTCAAAATAATAGCTAGTCTCTCGACAGGCGTTGCTTCATCTAATAGGTATATTCGTTCATCGCAAAATCTGGTAAATTGCTTCCAAATGTACTCCTTCGATTTCCTCGTATTTTTCGGTACATTTTCATCGATTTTTTCGTTGATTGATTCGATAGAATTCATCCCAGATCTACTCATTTTTGAATGCGTGCACAGCGTAATCACTTATATTTGACGTTTAACTGTCACATGCACTGTAAACAAATCTGAAAACACCGAACTTGATAGGCCAATCAGAGTCAAGAGTCAAGTTTGGTATTATCGGTAAGCCGATTTTTATTTGTCAACTACATCTATTAATAATACGTTTACGTTGTCTACGCGTTGGATTCTAATTCCTCAGATTCTAGATTATTTCAAATCTTCACTGATTTTCCTTCAACATAGGTTGAGTTCTTATTTTCAAACACTTGTTTGGTCTTAATCAACATAATTATCTTCTTCTTCCTCTTGTTGTAGGACTTAGTCCTGTTTATTCCCAGCTCCTGCGATGTAGACGTCTAGCTGTCGTACTATCTCTTCGGAGGTCTTTTCGTATCGGATTTTTATATGGTCCCTTTTTCGCCTATGTTCCTTTCTGTGTTTACTCTGTCAACTTGATACCTCTAGTTGCGACGTCATGCTCGCGACCATCTCACCACATCCTTATTCTATTTCTGAATGAGATTCCCTTACAGTTCTTAGCACTTTTATTTCTGTTATCATCAGTATTTTTGTAAGTGATGCTTCAGCATTCGTTTCTGCTGCGTATGTTAGTACTGGCCTCACACATACTTTATACAGGGTGTACAGAAACTCTCCTACCAAACGCAAACTACAGATACTAGAAGTGATTTTATGTCTATTTAACCTAATTAGTTTCCATCTAAAAGTTCCTCCTAAGTGAGCTAGCGCTCTGTGAAGATAACAGTTTTTTGAGTATTTCTCAAAAAACTGCTACATACAAACTTCATACTTGATACCTTAGTCTAGGGAATAGAGGAGAGCCATAAAGCTGTCAACTATTGTGATACCAATACCCACCAAGCATACTTTCAAATTTGTGATGAATTGTTGCATAAATAGAGATATTGTATTTATATTTTTCCTTTTATGTAAACCACTAGGTCATCTGCGAAAACTCTTGCTTTCAGTGGATTTTTTAAATTGTTAAGAATGTTGTTAATGGCAATGAAAAATAAAGTAGGGCTGATAACTGAGCCTTGTGGGGTTCCATTTGCTTGGCGGTAAGTATCAGATAGTTCGTCATCAACCCGAACGTTGAATGTTCTGTTGGCAAGAAATTTGTTGATAAAAGCTAGGCAATTTCCTGTGATATTCCATCTTTGTAGTTGCATCAGGATGTTTGGAGTCCAGCAGGTATCAAATGCTTTTGAGATATCAAAGAAAATGGCTACGTTTGGTGGCAAAGCCTCATTGATCTCACTTTCCAAATCCACAATATTGTCTAGAGTTGAGCGGTTTGGTCTAAATCCAGTTTGTTCTTTGATTAGAAGGTTAGAAGTTTCGAGATGCCACATGAGTCTTTGGTTGAAAATTGTCTGTAGCAATTTTCCCATTGAGCAAGTTAGAGATATTGGTCTGTATGAGTTGGGTTTTTTAGATTTCAAAAATGGTAGAATAATGGCTTCAGACCATAAAGAAAGAAAGACTTTGTCTTCCCGTATCTTGTTGAATAGTTTCAGTAGATGCCGTCTTGCTGAAGGTGGTAGATATTTGAGAAATATGACTGGAACATTGTCTGGACCTGGACTCGAATTTTTCATTTTGTCTAAGGAGCTGTCAAGTTCTTCTATGGTGATAGGAAGATTTGAAGGATTATCGAGTGTATCTTCAAAACTGATGGGAGTTTGTTCGATTTGAGCCTTGTAAATGAGAAAGTCGCGTATGAAATTTGAAGTTGACGATTGTTCTTGATAGGATTGGCCCAAAATATTGGCTATATCTATTGTGGATGAGTAGTAATGATCATTGTGTTTAATGCTACGAATAGTGCTTTTTGAACTATGTACATTCATTTTTCTTATTTTGGTCTAGACTTGGCTTATTGAAGTGAAAGAGTTTATTCCAGAAACATATTCCTGCCAAGATTTTTTCTTGGATTGTTTGATTACAAGTTGTGACTTTGCCTTGTATTTCTCTAGCTCTACGCGATTTTTGAGAGTTTTGTGTTTCCTGTACTTGTTCAACGCTGCTTTTGCTTCCCTGATAGCTTTTTCGCACTCTTGATTCCACCAGGAGACTGGAGTATGGCCTTTCATGTCTTTTGTTTGGCCAATGTGCTGGATGGCACTATCCAAGATGATTTCATTGAAGTTCAATACACATTTCTGGATATCGTTGGTAATATCGCAGCTAGTTCAATCTGATTTCTGAAGGATGTCCAATCTGCAGATTTAATTCTCCATTTAGGCGAGTATTTTGGTGAAAATTTTCCTAGAGAGGTACGATTCTCGATAATTATTGGAGAGTGGTCACTTCCATAGGAGTACGAAAGAGCCTCCCATGATAGATTAGCAGATAGTGCTAGGTTACAGAGGCTTAAATCGATAGCAGAGGTTTCTCCGGTAGATATGTTAAACCTAGTATGGCTTCCATCGTTCAGAAAATTCAGTGGAATGTTGGCAATGAGTTTCTCCAGTATATGTCCTCTTGGGTTTGTCGATTTACTGCCCCAGATTATGTTATGTGCGTTAAAATCTCCAATGATAATTCTTGGACTTGGTATCTGATTTAGTGGGTTTTGTAAGTCTTTGTATTCTATAGTGGAATCGGGAGCCATATATGTATATATATATATATATATATATATATTACAAATGTAAAAGGTTTTATGGCTGGTGAGTTTTACAACAAGAGCTTCGATATCTGAGTTTACATGGAAGTAATCTGCTTGAATAGATTTACTTATTGAAGTTACCACTGTCACGTTTGGTGTTGTTACGAGCTTTGAAATTGACTGTTTGAATAGCTGCTATCTGGTTTGAGATTGGATTCTTGAAGGCATATGATGTTCGGAGAGTATTCTTTAATAATAACTTGTAGCATACCAAGTCGATGGTATAAACCATCTATGTTCCACTGGAGAATGGAGTTGAATTTTGGAGTAATTTAAGAGGGTTATGGGCGACAAATTGATTATTAGTAGAGGAATCCGATTCAGAGTCAATTAAGTCTTGATCAAGATGAGTAAATATCTTTTTTTAAGTTTGGTGATTCTTGTTTTTGCCTTGTCATTTATGTGGGGATATACTCCTGTTAACAAAGTAGTAAGCGCAAGGAGATCAGATGTGAAAGCTAGAGCTATATTTACAGGTTGGGGTAAGCCGTTACGTTATCTAATAAAACAATTAATTGGTCGTAGTCCAGAATGAAAGGTGGCGAATGATTTTCGATGTACTCTTTGCAGGAGATGGTTGATTGTTTCTTGCTCAATTTATTCTTTTTTAGAGTTGGTTTTGGTTTAGGGAATAATTTTTCTGGCGTTATCGCTATCGGGTGTGGGGGTATCTTCCATAGGTCTTTTGTTTGTGATTTTGGCCATATTGGGGATATCTGTTGCTTCCGTTTCTGCTTCCATATTCACTAAAGTTGTGGACGTCTCTTGACTAAGTGGAGAGTCTTCTGTTATTGGATGAAAAGTCAATTTTAGTGTAGTAATGTTATTTGTTGACAAAGATGGTGGGAAAGTTTGGATTGGGGCTGTAAGAAGAGTTTGGCAAATCGTAACCGGTTGATTATTTGATGTTTGATGTATTAGGTTGTGATTGGTTGGAGCTATTGATACATTGTGAGGCTATAAGACCATCAGCTTTGCATTTGTAGCATGTTAGTCCATCTTTTTGGAGAAAAACTCGGTAGCTGGTTTGTTCGAATTCAATCAAAATGGAGTCTGGAAGCGGTTGCGTATAAGGGCTTACGTAAATCTATCTTCTGAAACTCAGGATGTAACTATACAAGTAAAGGACTCAAAATACTACGTTGAGATGTTCCAATGCTGGAAATCCGTGTTTCGTAAGTCTTCATGTATATTATGGACGTTAACGTTGTAATATACTCCTTAAATCTTCATGCATAGTTTGTTTGTAAATGCCAACTTGATTGCGGTTGTGGTAGCTGTTGCGAGTTTTTTTATTCTCAACAGAATTCTTCATTTGTCTTAATCGTTCTCTCAAATTTTATGAGTAAAAATCTGATTCTGAACTAAATCTTGCCTACGGTACAACAAAATTCATAAAACCAATAATAAGTTATCAACGCAGCCATATAATTTATTCTTAAATAAAATTGTTTATTCGAAGTACAAGCATTTCAAAAGTGACTAAAATAAAAAATTAGGTACAGTTCATTTCACCCAAATTTACTACTTGAGTTGGAACACGCCGTTGATCGCCTCGCAGAGTTTCCGAGACGAGTATCGTAGAAGAGAAAAGAGTGAGACGAAAGAACTACAGTTGAACCTGACAGACAGCGACTGGCAGCCCCATGCAAATTGAATTGCGAAATTGTTACACATTCTTTTTTGGACTGTTCTCTGTCCATTACTCATCCTAACAGTTACCATTATAAACAAATATACACAGAGACTTGGAAAGAGTATTTGAAATTCCTAAGAAGTGCCGGAGTCTGTTTCTATTTGAAATATATTAGTGTGTACCAGTAATGAAATTTAACATGCGATTTGAATAAAATTGTAATTCGATTTATTGGCAAAAATAATAGATTTCAAACAACCAAACCAACCTTTAGGGTCCAAAAAGTATAGTCAGTGATGTTTAAACAGAACGCAAGAATGGTGTATCTCAGCATTTATTACTGGAACTTTTAAATGTTGGCTGATACGATAGAAACGCAAGGGAAATCAAACTATTTCTAAGTCCTCCAAAAGACTTTCCTAGTACTTCGTTACATTGAGAAACATTTCAGAATATAGTCTTCTTATTCCAAAATAAGTAGAAATATACATGATTCGCCAATTTGCACATCAAACTATTCCACAACACGAAATATTTCCAGTACAAGCTCACAAAACTTATTCTTCAAAGAGTTAATTGTCCAATTTCAGTGATCTTTCATGGACTAAAAGCATGTATCACGAAGTCATTCATCAAACAACATGGGGTATATATCATTGACGGAAATATGTCATTTCCATACCTCTGAAATCTTGAAAATAATTTCTATGAAATGGGTTTTCAATAATATGTTCTTCATGCCTTGCTTGAAAATGGAACAGTATGAATTTGGATATATTATTTACCTATGAGAAGTTTAATATTAAATTCTTGTCTCTCTTTAGGAAGATGAAGGTGGTGGGACGTTCATTGAACTTTTAAACTAACTATCCCCCTGGCAAGTGGGTAAATAAAAAAAATAATAATAGAGAGAGTGAATGTGAGGAATTATGTCCAAAAACAAAACATGAGGGTTCAGTAAATAACAGATGTGTAAGGTAGATGCTTTGTTTGGGAATTTTTTTGAAATGTTGACCATTGGAGCATGCCGTCAAATTTTTTTAGGGACTTGTGTGCCACCCAATATGTTCATTATGTCTCGGATCTGACAGTTGGACTCTTCTTTGACATGACCCGCCTTGTACAAGATTTAATCTCTTTCCTTCAATAAATCTTGCTACAATATTCATGAACTTCTCTGCTGTATTATTGTTTTGGTTTTCTATCAGCAGGTGTGATTTTCTTGCAAGAAGGGGAAGTGCTCCTAAAATAAATACTACGAACAACAATCTATTATATTAAAAACAAAAAAAAGATTTACCATTCAGTTGATCAAACATATGTGTATATCATTTTATAGATGGAAAAAAGAAAATGAGCCAACTATTTTTTTGTACCATGAAGGAAAAATGTTTCAGTTCGAATCTCCACGTAAAGAAACTACCTTAATATGAAGCAGCTCACAACACACACAATCAATCTTTGCAAATAAGGTACATGTTGATTGTTTGTTTGCTTTTGTACTGTATATATCGATCTCCTTACAATATATACATTATTATTAGTCATTACAGATGTTTAGCTTTATATTTATAATTGTTGTTATAGTTGCTTTGTAAGTTTTTTTTAAACGTTTGCTATTTTAATTTAAAATTCCTCACGGTACTTTACTTTCCTTTATGTATTGACCGTGAAGCATTGTATTACAAGTAAATATTTCTTTGAAAGAAATTTGGAAAGTTTTTATTCATATTATTTGTTTTTAGATAAAATTGAATATATTTACACATGTAGTTGAAAATAGAGCGTACATGTGAAATAAAATGATCTTTTCACATTAATCAAATAATTCAGTAAACATAACCTTAAACATAGCTTTAAAATAAAAAATACGGATTGCAGGATAATTTACATTATCATCGCTATTATGTTTGATATCGAGTAGATACGATTACTTACTTTTTAACAATTTATTCCTTTTAAAAACACTTATGAAACGCTTAAATAATCAAAAGTCTACACTCATGCGGAAATTCTTATGGCAGCAAGTTTTGTTTGGATACAACGTCAAAAACAGAGATAAGGTTAGTGGTCTGTGCTCAAAAAGAGTTGAAATATTAGAAACCAAAACATCGAACGAGCTGATCCAGAGATACGTTTGTTTGAATCGTCAAGAGTGGAAAGACAGAGAGAGAAAATAGGTTGTATAAGTAAAAGCCGATTCAGTACTACTAGCGACATCTATCGTAAATATTTCGAACCAAACAATTACTAGATAAGTAACTAGTATTGTGTACGTTTTTAGGTTTATATACCTGTGAGGAGGTTCCTCTTAATGTAAAAAAGAATAGACACTTAAAGCACGGCTAGTTTTCAACACGTATACTTATCCTTATCAATCTGCGATTGCGCACAGAGGAAACGGATAGATTCAAATGATACGTTGATCGTATCGATACGGGTTCCTGAGTTCACGTACCTGTTCAACGGATCACGTATCTCGTTGTCAAAATATGGAAGGAAATGATACAAAATGGGGGCTCTTTCTAGGAAATATAACAGAGGTTACTGGAAAATGTTTTACAGAAAGAAGCATGAAGGACAGGGTTCGAAAGTAACTGACAAAATTTAAAGGTGAAAAGCCCCGTATTCTATTCTATTCTATTACCCGGAAGTGCTTCATCTTGCAAAATATGATTGAAGATCTTTAAAATCATTATAATCAAAGATTTAATTATCAATTATTACATTCATTTTAACAAAACAGCTACAATATGACAACGAAAAGTTTGACATTACGTTACGTAGTAAAAGAAGTCGTACATTAAGTGTTTTTGACAGAACCAGTTTTTTACGAGGTAACCCCGATACGGTAAGGTATACGTGATTGAGATGCGTTCACTTTGTGTGTTGGCTTTAAATGTCTAATATTTATTTTACCTAACGTTTTAGCTATCACCTGCGTTATACCTTTTCTATTAAAAGTTTTATTTGTTCGTATTAAATGATGTGGAACATTTTTCGAGATTTTTGTAAATTAAATTTCTACACCTGTATCTGATATAAAATTTGGTCGGAAATTTTTATTTGAATTTCTACGAAATTAGAAAGTGATAAAGCTAAATTGTAAATCTAAGAACTGTCGTTAATTGTAGATTCGTACAGAATATTCAAAAAACCAAAATAAAAAGTTATATAGAACTTAATATTATAAATCGGAATCACTTTCGCTATGAAGGAACGAAATTATAAACTGTGCTATTTCAAACGAGACGAAGATGAGCTACGAGCCTCATATAACGTTTCATTGTTAATCGCAAAGTCAGGAAAACCACACACCATTGGCGAGGAATTAATTTTGCCGTGAGTCGAAGAGATATTAAAAACTGTTCTCCATCATAAGACACCATTTGATATCATTAAAAAAATTCCTCTCAGTAATAATTCAGTGCAAAGAAGAATAGATGAAATGGCAAATGACGTTGGAATATCATTATGCGATTACCTAAAGACTTGCAAATTTTCTATTCAACTCGATGAATCAACTCTACCAAGTAACGAAGCTCTACTCTTATCATACGTACGATTTATAAAAGAAGAAAAAATTCATCAAGAGTTATCATTTGCTATGAATTTGGAACCTGATACGAAGGGAGATTCTATATTTAATATCATGCAAGAATTATTTCAGGAGAAAGAAATTCCTGTTAGCAATATTTTGTCTGCTGCTACTGATGGTGCTCCAGCAATGACCGGGCGCAATAAGGGTTTTATAGCACATTTGAGAACAACAGTGCAAAATGTACTCGCTGTACGTTGTATTATTCACCGTCAGCATTTGGTTGCAAAAAAAATTAAATGAACGTCTGCATGCGTCCCTCAATAACGTTATTAAAGCAATCAATATCATTAGAAGCAATTCATTGAATGACCGTTTGTTTCATAAGCTTTGCAATGAAAATGATGAAGACTACAATCGCTTGCTGCTGCACACAGAAGTACGTTGGCTCTCTAAAGGTGTTGGTCCGAATCGTTTTTTTCAATCTATTTGACTCAGTGTTGGAATTTCTTGAAGAAAACGAACAATTGCGCGAAAACCTGATTACGTCAAAAAATGGCATCGCTTATTTGACGGACCTGTTTAAAGTATTTAATCAAGTTAATCTACAATTGCAAGGTGATGATTTAAATTTAATTAAAACTAAAAACGTCATAGCTGCTTTTGCAGGGAAGCTTCTTATATTCAAAAGAAATCTTGGTGGAGGTGAGTACAACCATTTTCCCACATTATCAACAGTGTCTGCAAAACCGTAAGATTTACTTACTTACTGCCACCACTTGGAAGTTCTTCATGTTGATTTTACAGAACGTTTCCAAGATATTTCAAACATGGAAATACCAAGTTGGGTTATAGATCCTTTCGCAAACACAGATACTGAAGGCTCATCAAATTTGGAAGAGGAGCTATTAGAACTCACAGCTAACGAAGAACTGAAAGTAAAATTCAAACGTGGATATCAAGAGTTTTGGCTTCAAAAACCAATACCAGTTCTCTATCCTGGATTGTGGACAATAGTACAGAAGTTGTTAATTGCATTTCCTTCGTCCTATATGGCTGAGCGTTCATTCAGTGCAGTAACTGATTTGCTGTCAAAAAAGAGGAACAGACTACACATCACTGAACGTGGCCATCTGCGATTGATGTTAACGAAATTGAAACCCGATATTAACAAACTGGCAACACTCCACCAGCCTCAACCGTCTCATTGATTTTTTCTTTATTATTAATTTTGTATTTCTTATTGATTCTGTGTTTATATTTAAAAGTTTAATTAACAATTTTTTTGTACATTTGGTAGTCGTTTAATAAATTTCTACTTCATCATTCCACTAAAATAAAATTTAGACATTAACTGAAATTAAAGCTAAATACAGATCAATTGGGACGGTACAGATGATATTCAAATAAAATTAACTACTTTGGACTAACCAGCGACTGGGGGGGGGGGGAGGGGCGTTGAAATTTTTGTTCTCTTCTATAGAGGGCGGTGGTCCAGAAAAGGTTGGGAACCACTGCAATCTAAACAAACAATAAATTCAAAAACAACGTCAGTCATGTTGCCTTTCCTAAATCTAATTTCCCGATTCAATGTTGAAACCCTGTTTTTAAGCTACTTTTCAAGGGTACCTCAGCTGAAAGACGCTAGGAGCCATAAATATGATAGGGACAAAGTTATTATAAACAGCGAAAGTATATGGATAATGCTCTTGGAGCAAGGAATCATAAACGACGAGACGACAAACGCAATCGTACTAAAAATCGCCAGACCATCGACACTGTATTTTGTACTTTTTCTATTTTTAGTATTTCGTAAAAGGTATCAAAAAACAATTAAAAAGACCATTTTTAATGTAATCTAATATTTCCGCGAATCTCTATTTGTTGTAAACACCTTAATACTAACCTCACCAATTCATGTTAAAAATTCTGAAATTCCTCTCTAAATAATTTTTTGTTCATACCATTTTTTTAATTATGTGCTAGCGATACTATCACTTGAAACAAATATTATTTACGAATGCTGCAACTATTTATAATATTAACCACAACGCAAGGAAGACAGCGCGCCGGTGGGTCCTCTAATCTTACTGGACATGAAGTTTCAATTGTTATATATCAAACATACCCATCTGTGTCTGGTAAAGATCAGTTAATGTTATTTTTTACTTCGTGAAGTAAATTAATGATACAAGCTTTGTCTATGGTATGCAAAAAAGAACGAACTGAATTGGTTTATGAATATCTTTGTGCAATCTTGTGATAACCTCGCAGATTATGAGTTTTACCGTACCATCTTATGAATCATTTGTAAGTAGCAGTATATAACAGTACTCTAAAGAGAATTGTACATTAATTTCAAAGTAAGTTAATTCAGCTTAATTACTTGTATAAATGTAATGCTTTAGTTGCTTTAATCAATATTTATAATTACTATTCTAATACTAGAATCAAAATATTCATTCAACATTTATCAAAAGATTGTCTTTCGCAGGAGTTGATTTGAACTGTTTAACCAATCGATGATTAATTTGAGAAATTGCAGGGTTCGAGACTTTTAATTTCGGTAACACTTACGCCTTACTGAGAGAAAGGGACGTTTAGGACCATAGGCAGGTTAGTATTAAGGAGCCAAACCCCAAATCCTACATATACTGAGACGAAAATATGATTTTCCTACGATCACTACCCAAAGTAGGCTTTTGCACACTCAAATCTAACCGCAAAGTCAATGTTTTCCGTGATATGTCATAATTTGACATTTTTTCCGCTCTAGAGCGTACTTTTCCGCTTGCATGTTTTCATTTACAATAAACTAAAGAAAGTTAGTAAATAATAGGTATATTAATAGTACATTATACACTAAGCGACTAAAGTGACCCATTTAATCCCGCGGATGGGACCCATTTAATCCCCGAGGGAATCAATCCATATACATTTTTAATAAAAATGAATACTACTTAGGATGGCTGGGCATCGAGGATGCACTTTTATGAAATGAAACATGGCTGGGCATCGAGGACGGACTTTTATGAAATGAAGCTTGGTTGGGCATCGAGGACGCGCCAATAAAAAAATAGCGTAAAGTATTCGTGGATAACTGGTCTTTCAAACACGCGCGAATTTTCGAGCGCGACGGCGCAGTGTTATAAGACCTTACAGATTAGACCGATTCAGACGTCACTTCAATTATTATTTTCTATCTTATAAACCATCCAAAACACCTATGTTTATAGTTGTAGTTAATATTTAAAAATATTCAAAGTGTATAACTAATTACTTCCAATATTTTTCGAACCTCAATTTGTTTAACCTTGTAAATGTCATCTTAATGTCGTTTACGACTTTTGTAAGTTTTAAATTGTCATTAGTTGCTTTTACGCCGTTTTTGATAGATTAGGTTAATTTTCTTCTCGAAACCTTGACTCAAAACATCAAATTGCAAGATGTTATGGACACAGGACACGCGTGAGACACCATTGAAGCTTCTGGAGTTTGTAATTTGTTGAATTTTTGTGTTAATAAGTGATATCATGAGCCAGCTTCCGCTGATCGAGCATCTAAAAGGGCACGAGAACTATGGTACGTGGAAATGCGCGGTACAGATTTATTTAGAACACGAAGAGCTTTGGGACGCAGTAAAAGGATTTTTCGTGTTTTTTTTAATTATTTGTTTAAAAATAAGGTGATCGTAGAAAAAATCTTGTGTGAAATTCGAGCAGAAAGTGCGTTGCCGCTTTCGGCACATTGCCTCAAGCGGCAAAGTATCACTTTCCGCTCTTAATACACAAATAGCTATTCTATGCATTTATTGGATACATCAAATATAATTCAACACATTTGGAGCAAGAGTAAACTTTTTAATAGAACATTTTTTATCCGTTGTTTAGGCCAAACAAATTTTCACAGGCTGCCATAACGACAAACTAAATTTCACGAAAAATTTTTCATTCACGTTACCTAGCTGCAAAATTTATGAGTGATAATTTCCCTGACTTGACAGCTGTCACGTGTAGATGCCAGAATAACAGATATGTACATTATTTTTAACAAATATTTATTCTAAATTTAGAAATAAGTACATGTTATTTTATCGGGATGTGCTGTAGAGGTAGTACCTTTCATCAAGGACGATCGTACGCAATGACATAGTTAGTGAGTAGTCGGCGATGACTGGTCCTCACATGGCTCCTAATTCTCACTTATGGCTCCACGTGCTACGTGCCACACCCCATGCAACTGCATCGACCTGCAGGCAGAACTAAGTGAGTATAGCCAGATATGGCGAACTCGCAGCGTCTGACCCAGTGGGCGGCTGCAAACAGCGACGGTTACCCAGGTTAGGGGCGGCTGAACCAACACTCACCAAGGCGTCTGGCCAACGTGGTGTTTTAGGCCTCTCATATAAAGGCACACCAAAAACAAAGGCCCCCAGTTCCCAGCGGCTCGTATGACCCTGACCAAGGCGGCGGTCAGATCAGTCATAGAGCAGGGGGTGTTAAGAATCTCTGGGCTAAACAAGGCTACCAACTTCACATTGCAACTTATAACGCTAGGTTAGCTGGAAACGAGAAAATATTAACGGAGCAACAATACGAACTGGATAAAATAAACTGGTATATTCTGGGAATATCAGAAACAAGGAGAAGAGGTGAGGAATGCATTAGACTAAGACCAGGACATATCTTATTCTACAAAGGAGGAGAAGACGAAAGTATAGGTGGAGTGGGTTTCATTATCAACAAACGGTTTCCCCAAATCTTCAAATACTTAGAGCCATCTCTTTTCTTTCCTTCTTTTTTCAGCCATCTTCTATCCATTGGATATAGGCCTCTCTGATGTTTGACCAAACACTTCTATTTCCTACTCTCTGGTACCAGTTCAGCCCAGTGAGTTTTTTCAGATCATCGTACCATCTCTGTTGTGGTCTGCCAATACTTCTTCGTTCTCCCCAAGGTCTCCATCTAGTGATGTGTCCACTCCAATTCTCTCTGTGTCTTGCAACATGTCCTGCCCACTTCAAGAAACTGATTCTCTGTATGATGTCGGTTACTTTTGTCCTTTCTCGTATCCACTGGTTTATTTTGTGGTATCTCAGTGAAATTCCCAGTATTCTTCTCTCTATGGCCCTCTGATGTATCCCTAGTTTGTTAATAATCCTTTTAGTCAGGATCTAGGTCTCGGATCCGTATGTCGTGACTGGGAGAATTCATTCGTTGTAGATTTTTGTTTTCAACGCCACGGGGATTTTCATGTTGAAAGTGTATTTTAATTTACCCAATCTAACAATCTGACTCTCCTATCGATCTCAATTTCTTGGTTTTGTTTACTTAGTGTCACTGATTGTCCAAGATATATGTATGATTGTGTTTTGTTTATAGTTTGTCCATGAAACGTAATGGTTTGGTCTGCATCAGGAAAGTTTGTCATGAATTGTGTTTTTGCATTATTCATATGCAGTCCAATTTTGGCAGCTTCTATATATAGTTCTTCCAATATAGTTCTTGTTCCAAACAGGATGACATCATCAGCAAATCTTAGATTGCTTAGGTATTCACTATGGATGTTTCTTTCCTTTTCCCTCCAATTGACTTTCTTGAAGACGTCCTCCGAAACCAGAATAAACAATTTTGGTGAAATTACATCTACCTGCCTGACGCCTCTTTTGGATTCTATTTTATTTGTCTGTGCGTGATTCTTGATAGTCATAGTAGAAGTTTTGTATATATTTTCTATTAGGTTGATGTATATTTGATCCACTCTGGCATTTCCCATAGATATTATTATTGCCCAGGCCTTTCTGAAGTCTACGAAAGCCATCCATATATGTATTAATACAGTTCCTCTATCTAAATTCTGAAGAAAACATTAAAATAAGGAAAAATATGTATATTTTTATGTAATACTTGTGATAATCAATAATTTGAAAGATTCAATATACAAATAAAATTTGACATTCCAATTTCGGATGACATTAATGCAGAATATACCTAATGATAGATAGATTTTATAACGATTTGAAAACAAATATTTGAAGTTTCAAACTACAGATGTCTCTGCTAGCAAAATTGCAATTATAATAAAAGAATGCAAATCTCTCTTTGTTATAGGAGAACATAAATTTGTATTTTAAAAAAAAAAAGAATTTTTGGTAACCAAAGGAGAATAGATTTATTTATGTAGAAAGTTTAGGCAGTTGAATTTGGAATCCCCACGAGACAACATCAAAATAAGAGTTGTCTCAAATTTATTTAAGAATATAATAGTAATTATATGAATATTCTATCAGATCATAAAACCTTGCATTGTAAAGCCAGTGCGTGTATATTTCGCAGAAGAATTACATCGTTAAAGTGCAAGTGGTTTTCCGGTTTCTAAATTATAAATTTAGAAAGTGTTGCTGAATTCTAAATACGTTTTAGAATACGAACGAGTTAACCAGTACCTAGTTGGTGAGTCCTGTCCAGTTTATTTAAATTATTTCTCGAGAATTAATAGGCCTTTCTTAAATATATTAAAAATAGATGCATCTTATGATAATAAATTTGATCTAAATCACAGTAACGTTACACATATAAAATTCAACGTCAAGTGAAGAAAATTTTGGAATAAACAATTTGCACGGAAATTTGCGTATTTGACATTGATATACATCAAGTATAAAATCAGACATTTTGAACTTTTGATAAAAATATTTAGCTAGTAGATTCCTAATATAGGTTGTTTTAATATTAAGGTTGATAGAAAATTCTATCTTTGTTTTCGTTTATGATATTTTTGAAAAGTTATAATTTTTTGTAATTTGTTATCTGATCATATATTATATAAATTTGATTCCAACTCACTTAGGTACTCATTTCATATCTATTCTCATTGTGTTTGATAATTTTCATGCTATAGAAAATTTGATATAATAAGTGACATTTGGTTAATTTCCAGTGACAGTAAAATCATATATGTCATAAGATAATTTAAGTGTCTTGTAGTATATTGAACAAACAGTTACTCTAGATTTGGAATAGCGAATACTTAATTTGGAGAATTCATTGAAATTTATAAATTTGAATTATTATTTAAAATCTTTGATCCCTCCCTGAGATAAGAGTGAGTAAGTCGATTGTGTATTGATTTATCTTTCAATAGTGTAGCTACAATCACAAATTGTGAAAACGTCGACAATTAATATTTTATCTTGTTATATATCATACATCCATTCAATTATAATTATTATAATTATTAAAACATTAGATATATTATAATTTGTCGCCCAAACGTGGGGTAAATATAAAAGAAAATAGTATATAAAATATTATAGTATATTATATTCTCATGCCATCTCTATAAGTTGTTTTACTGTATGGACGTGTTCGCTAGTGCTGTAGTAACTTCTAAATCCAGACTGTTCTCTTGGTTGATATTTTTCAAATTTTCGCTCTAACCTGTTTGTAATTATTCTGATAAACAATTTGTACACCTGAGACAGCAGACTGATTGGTCTGTAGTTTTCGAGGTCCGACGGATCTCCTTTCTTATAGATAAGAACAACCAGTGCATTCCCCCAGTCATGAGAAATGCATTCTTGCGTCAAGCGGGTATTAAATAGTTTTACTACCTCTTCTTTACTTCTTTTATCGCTCTCCTTCAGCATTTCCGGAAGTATGCTATCTTCTCCTGCCGCCCGTCCATTTTTCGTTTGCAATAGAGCTTTTTCCAATTCTTCGATGTCTATTTCTGGCATTTCCTCTGAATTATCATCAATTATTTTATTGTTGGTGTTCTCATTCTCTTCCTTCAGTGCTTCGTTTAGTATTTTTGATTTATATAAGTCTGTGTAAAACAATTCAACTTCTCTCAGTATTTGTGTTCTATCTTCTATTATATTATTCGCTTTGTCTTTTATTCTCATTATTTCCTTTTTCTGCGTGTTTTGTTTTCCTAATATCTTCAGACCCCATTGTTTTTTAGCAAGGATTGTACCTGTTTTGTTTTGTGGCTCAGGATGTCCTGCTTTGCCATTTTTCTTGCTGTTTTATTGGTTTCTACATATTCTATTGTGTCTCTCTTTCCACTTCTTATGCTGAGTTCTCATTTTTTTTCTAATAGTTTTTTAGTTTTGTCGGTCAATTCATTATCAGGTTCTTTCAAAGGTTTGGCTATGAGTTCTGCAGCTTCTTTCATTACTTTTGTTATTCTTCTGTTTGCTTCGTTTATAGATTCATTTGGTTGTCCTGTTTTTTTCGAGAATTTTTCGTTAAGTTGTCTTCTTTCTTCCTTCAGTGATTCTATATTTATTTTAGGGATTCGTTGTTTCATTTTTCTAGCTCTTTCCACTTCGACATTTATGAACACCTTGCATCTGATCATTTTATGGTCGCTTACAGTAGTGATTTGATTTATCACGTCTACGTCCTGGATTATATGTTTATGTTTGGAGATGATGAAATCAATCTCATTCTTGTTTTTTCCATCTGGACTTCTCCAAGTCCACGTTCGCTTTTCGTTCTTCTGAAAGATGGTGTTCATCAGGTAGAACTTTTCCCTTTTTAGGAAATTGGCAAACAGTGTACCTTTATCGTTTCTGGCTCCTAAACTAAAATGCCCTATATAATCTTTGTGAGGGATCTGTAGTTTTTCCAATTTTAGCGTTGATGTCACCTCCTATAATAACACGTGTTGTTTTGCTTTCATTGAGTGCTCTTGCTATATCCTCGTATACCAGTTCCACTTCGTCGTCTTCATGTGAGCAGGTTGGGGCATAAACTTGAATGTATTTAATGGTTGTTGTTCTGTTTATGTTGATTGTGACATAGCCAACTCGGACTGACAGAGCTTTCAGTATCGTTATGTTTGAGGTTTATCTTCTATTAACTAAAATTCTAGCCCCTCCTATACCTCCTTTACAGAACAACACATGTCCGGAGTTTAATTTGATACACTGTTCTCCCTTTCGTCTTGTCTCGGCTATACCTACGATACAGCCATATCAAACATAGTAATATACATAACACTTAAGATTAACTCCATTATAACAACTTAAGTCGTTCAAATCCATGCAACAGCAAGTAGCCATGGGGATGAAGAAGTCGAGAAACTGTATGATGAAATCACACAGAGCCTAACAGATAATAAAATAAAATACACGCTGATAATAGGTGACGTTAACGCAAGAATAGGATAGCAGTGTAACAGCTCGCAGTATGTTGGACAATTTGGTCTGGGGAAAAGAAATGAAAGAGGGACGATTGTTACGGTTTTTCTCGTTAATATATATCATTCGCATAAAAAAATACAACAATCATGCAGTTTTGGTCATAATAAATAAACATTCCTACCTTAATATCAAGTCAGACTAGCTTCGTACGTCGACAATTTCTAGGTATATCATTAATGCAGTGAGTCAATAGCCTGGTCGTCAATTTGTTTAGCACCAACTAATAGTTTAAAGGAAATAAATACACTCAGTAGAATAGTTACAGTAATCTGTATATACACTTAAAAGGAATGAATTTTGTTATATGATGTACAATTGAATGTAAACAAACTTGTCACTACTCGAATCAAACAGCTGATTCGCCATATGTCATATCCTCGTTTATTCTTCTTTTTCAAACGTTAAGAGATCTGTGATTCGTACGGAAGGTCGCCTACCGGTGTACTGTGGTTGTACATCAGGGTATAATAAGTGATGTTTTATGTTGTAAATACAGACGGGGGGTGTGGTATATTTGCGAATATAGGTTATTTTTGAGTAGTTAATTATTGTATTTATACGGGGGGTTTTAATATGCGATGTGCAAGTAGAGTAATTTCACTCCGAGGTCATAGAACGTATGTGCTCCAAACTGCTCGAGTGAGAGTGTCTCGAACGGAAAGGTGGGTTGTCAATGAAACCTGTCGTGTTGCCTTGTTCTTTCTGATCAACGTGGTGTTGTATGCAGGTGCTTATTGGGAGTCCCAAAAAACAAATTCGCATGAAGATTCCACATTCATCCCGCAGGGGAATATGAATTTGAGGGGGTAGCTTGGTTTGGGTGGAGTAGTGAGAGTTGGAGAAGTTGGTGGAGTTAGTATTTCGTCCAGACCTCATCTGTGAGAGGCAGATGGATTTGTAAGCCCAGTCACCTACATCGCCATGCGGTTAAGTTCAGATAACGGCTTTTAACTACTATATTAGCAGCACACAGGAGAACCCTGTCTTAGCCAAACAGGTGAGATTTATTTAATTTAACATTTTCTGTAACTAGTAATTGTTCCTCATAGTGTTGCGGATAAGATGACACCACCTAATTATATGTTCAGGATAGAGCTTGTGTATAGTATGTTGGGGGTAAAGTACTTGTTAGTAAGGGGTGGTTATCTCGGGTTTGTTACTTTTAGACTTTATAGGGGGTAATATACTTACGTTATCGAGTAGATGGTATAATTGAAGTCTACCTTGGGTTTTTTTTCAAAAAAAAGTGGGCCGTCCGACTCGGTAGTAAATGGTTTTGAGTAGGATAATATTAGGAGTCACACTGGGATAAATGTGATGAATTCCCAGGGTGGTTCAATGTCAATTGAGTGTAGTGACAACACTAATTAGTGTATTTTTTTATTCTAGGGTTTTGTTTTTTTTGGGTTTTAAACATTTATTCTGGGGTATTGTTGGATCTTTGGTGATTCGTATTTCCCGTATTGGATTAGTTCCGGAGTCCCCTTGGTGTTGGTTCGTAGTACCACAACATTCCTGGGATGCTTACAGCCTCACCTTAGTGAATGCTACCTCAGAAACAGTTTGTGGATCGTCAGGATTTATCACCAGCGGGGGAAGACGCGCAAGTTTTAAACATTTAATATTTTTTTTATAATCATTTCTTTTTATAGCGTATATATAACTTGTACGTATATATAATTCACCATTTGTGAACATACAAGTGGCTTGTAATTTATTTTTTTTCTTGGTCATTTATTACTCTAGGTAGAGTAAGTAAGTTGCGTCTGAGCTCACACGGAACGTTTGTGATAATTTATATTGTTTTTTTTGCTTTTGGTAAGTTTACAATTTGATATGCGCAGATAAGCCACGGTATGGGTAACCCTTCAGGTTCTCTCCGTTTTCATTTCATATGATTGTAATTTTTTTGCAAGTTTCAGAAACTAACTTAACTCAGAACTGGTCTCTGTTTCAAATCCTTCTGAGCATTCATTTATCAATTTTGGGGTAGGGGTATATAGGATTTTAAATAATTGTATTATTGTAGATATTGAACTATAAGGGACTTTTGTAAATGTCCACAGTTCGTGAGTGATTTCATATCGATCTGTTTATATTTTTTTTTATAGTGAGGGTTGATGGACCTTAAGTGTCCACTGTGGGAATAACTGCTTCCACAATTTTCATACAACTGTACTCAAACCAAACCACCACCGCAATAAATCATTTCTCTTGTGAGTTGAGTTACGAGTTTGATTTTGGTAATCCTCTCCTAATTGGGGGTAAACTACGATTAGGGAAGTAAACTGGGGTATTTACTCGGGTACGGTTTACCTGGCGCCTTGGGTTTTATAGCTTATTTTGATTGTTCGTTACCAGCATACGAACCTCCCTTCTACGGCTGAAGTCTAGCGGGTAAAATACCTTGTGGCATAGATCGGCCATCCGATCTGCTGGTAACTTGGTTAAATTAGTAGTAATTGATTTCGGGGCCACAAGTTCGATCTATCTTCAGTAGGTCGCTAACGTAAGTGGGATAAGTGCATAGGTGCACGGGGTTTGATTTTACGTTACACGATGCTTGCAAATTTCCAGGAAAGAGAACAACTGTACATAATAAATACGTTTTCCAAAAAAGACCGCACAAAAAGTGGACCTGGGCCAGTCCGGATGGGACTACAAAAAATGAAATAGACTACGCGTTAACATCAAATGAACATATCGTTCAAGATGTCGACGTTCTGAACTCCTTTACTACGGAGAGTGATCACAGTTAGGTGCATGATCGTAATAAACACAAAATTGGAAAGAGCCAAAAAGTTCAACAGCATCCAATACCGTATAGATCCTGGAACAATAACAGACAATAAGTTAATATATAGCAAAATGTTGACAGAACGACTAACGAAGGAAACAACACCACCACATGAGAACATGGATGAAACGAACAGTAGATTGATATAAACTTTTAAAGAAACAACCGCAAGTTTAGTAACATCAAAAACTAAAAGAATAAAGAAGCTTACAACACAAACCAAACAGCTACTGGAAAAAAGTAGAGAGCTTATTGAAGACGACAAAAGATGTACAGTAGAGTATGCCGAACTAAACAAAACAGTGAGGAAAATGGCTAAGCAGAACATAAGAAAGCATAAAAAAATCGAATAGAAGAGTTCATACAGCAAAACAGAGGCTTAAATATCTTTGAAAAAGAAAACGCACATAAAAAAGAGATGATCAAGCTGGGAGACGGACAGGGTAATATAACAGAGGATTGAAGAGATATACTCAAGGAAACAGAGGCGTTTTACGCAGGATTGTACGTGTCCAAAATAGACAATGAGGATGCCAGAAGAGCAAACAACGACCAGTGAAACAGGATATGTAATATTGGCTCCGAAGATCTACCAGAAGAAGACATTCGGAAATCTTTAAACCAACTAAAAAACGGAAAGGCGGCAGGTGATGATAACATTATACCGGAAATGCTGAAGGAAGGTGAAAGCCCACTGGTAAGGGAGCTTGAATCACTATTTAATACATGCCTAACCGATGGAAAAATACCACAGGATTGGAACACCGCGATAGTCATACTGATACATAAGAAAGGCGATTCAAGCAATCTAGATAACTATAGACCAATCAGCCTGCTATCACAGTTCTACAAGTTATTTATGAAAATAATAACAAACCGCCTTGAATACAAACTCGACACATACCAATCCTATGAACAGGCGGGCTTCAGAAAAGACATGAGTATAGTAGAACATCTCCACACCGTAAGGATACTGATCGAAAAAGCAACGGAATGTAACATCCCAATATGGGTCGCCTACATATACTTCGGAAAGGCCTTCGACACAGTTGAATTTTGGGCATTTATCAGGTCAATGAAAAATGCTAGAATAGACCAGCGATATATTAACAATATACAGACACTAAATGACCACCCAAAAATGAAAGTAAAGCATGAAAATACTGACGAAATCCTGATTAAGAGAGGCGTTAGACAAGAAGACACACCCAAATTGTTTACACTGGTGCTAGAGAATGTTTTCAAAAGCCTACAATAGGAAAACAGAGGAATTAATATATCGGGAGAAAAACTCTCTTAAGATCAAAACTCCATAGTCACTTGACTCACGGTGAAATTAGATTTGTCCCTATTTCTTCCATTGGATGATTATTTCCCTTGGTTGGACTCTTCAATACTTTGCATTGCGTTATCAGGTCTACTTGCTTTGTTGTGTTTTAATTTATCAACACTTTCCTCTTCAGATACCTAGTGTTATACACACTTTTTTTGTTCCAATTCTTTCATTTGATATAATAGGTTTTCAAAATGTGATTTTCCATTCTATTGATGTTTTGATATAGATAGAAGCATAACGATTAGAAAATCGTGTGGCAGGTATTATAAAAAAGCAAGATTTGATACTTTAGTATCATTTCTTCCATTTAACCTAAAACTACATCCAGAATAATGTATGCAAAAATTATTCTTTATATTGTGGGTTCTAAAGTATTATGAAATTATTTGAATAATCTTGAACGGAAAAAACTGTTAGTTGCTTTAATAGAATCAATAAAATTTCGCATTTTTAAAATATTTAATTCCGAAACAGATCCAACCCTGTTTCGATAACTAAAAACCGACAGACTCTTGCCATTTCAAGCTCTTGCTTGGGGTTACAGCAGAAGAATGTTAAGTTCAAAGAAATATAATGTGTAGGAACGAAACTCTACCCCGAGTTCAAAGATTTATTGCCCAATGGAGTTGAATGGTTGTAA
Organism: Galeruca laticollis; assembly: GCA_963921935.1. Lineage (NCBI taxonomy): Eukaryota > Metazoa > Arthropoda > Insecta > Coleoptera > Chrysomelidae > Galeruca > Galeruca laticollis. The sequence goes on along the minus strand of OY998182.1, from coordinate 107,280,772 downwards.
ACAAAAATATAGTGGTTACTATAAGCGCATAAATTTTACTTTATTAGGTGTTTAAAATGTTATGAGTAACTGAACACGTGTTTATTTAATTTTATTAAGGTTATTAAAAAGATATAAATGTGTCGAAAGGGAGAGTTGATTATTAATAAAAGAGATAGTAGTTAACCAGGGTGATAATCTATGATAGATGATTTGAATAATATCTTATAATAGGGATGTTGACATTACTAAGGAATCAAAAAGTAAATGGCTTTAGAGAAAAATATGTGATGAAAGAATTCTGAAAAATGATCTAGTTTCAATATAAATCTTTAGATTAATAAGATTTTTAGGAAAATAAAAGTATAAAATACTGCAATCGGCCATGTTAACTGAAACAGCGCATGACGTCACGTCTCAGTAAATCAGTAATGGTAACATTTTATAAGAGCCGTCCCTACCAACAAAAAATTCCTACATTTTCCATAGTCATGAAATTTAATCCACATATCTTTTCCCATACACTAACATTTGATAAAAGAAAATGCGTTTTTCTTAAATTTTATTTTGACACAAATGTTCTTTTTTTATAAATCAAAATGCTAATTAAAATAAATTTGTTGTCTCCATTTTGCTTGCTTTTTTGGGCTTAGTAGTATCGTTTTGCTCAGAACTGGAAGCTAACTCTATTTTCTGAATTTTTATTCTAAAATAATCATTAAGGTGATATAATCTTTTAACTAAAAATATTCGCTACGTACTGTTATTTTAATTGTTTTTACTTTATATTATAGGTTAAAGTATAAAACAATACAGTCCAAACCTAAACTTACTATGAAAGAATTTCGCATATATTTTTAGCAAATTTTGAATTTCTGTGCTATCAATTACCTCCCGTGAGTGTTGCTTGAACTTTTGTTGTGATTACGCATTTCGATCGAATTCTACATCATTTCATATGAAGCAAATAACTCCAATTTGGCCACAATTGATTTGTTGATATTTCTTGCATCAAATAAAGACTTTTCTTGTCTGATTTTCGAAAAGTGAGAACTTTCTTGTAAGTACATCTTTAGCGCTAAGTAAAATTTAATTCACAAAAGTCATTTTTAAACTTATGCCATGAGCACTGTCCTAAACAACTTAAACTGGAACATCTACGACACAGCCTACAAATGAAGCCACGTAGTTAGACAAGCACAACTGCTGTGGGAGGGAAGGCTATTTTTGTTACACTTGTGCAGTTAAATAGCAACAATGTGATAATTTATTCTTAAATTTAAAAGTGATGCTATATAAATTAAAATATTTTTCTATTACATTCACGAAAATGTTAGCAATGGTAACTAACAATATTTTTAAATATTCAATGGGCTTTGATATTTAAAACAAATTAATGCTTGCGTTATATAATTCCCAACTGATTCTAGCATTTGTTCGAATAAAGAGGTCCGTCAAGCTGCCCCCCCCCGGTTAAATTTTTTCTACCAAAATGCTAGCACACGTAAAGGGCACCTAGCACAACAATTTTTATAGCTAGCACACCAACTGTTCACAAATGCTTTTGAATTCGGGTGGGGCCAGGTTAACGCTAGCCCCCCCCCCCCGGTTGGAATTTTGTCGCCAAAATGCTAGCACAGATAAAGGAAACCTAGCACAATCTAGCACGCCATTTTTTATAGCCAGCACACCAACAGCTTACAATAAAATTGCTTTGGAATTCGGGCGGGGCCAGATAGCCAGCGCCACAGATAAAGGACACCTAGCACAACCTAGCACACCAACAGCTTACAATAAAAATGCTTTTGAATTCGGGTGGGGCCAGGTTAACGCTAGCCCCCCCCCCCCAGTTGGAATTTTTTCGCCAAAATGCTAGCACAGATAAAGGAAACCTAGCACAATCTAGCACACCATTTTTTATAGCTAGCACACCAACAGCTTACAATAAAAATGCTTTGGAATTCGGGCGGGGCCAGGTTAACGCTAGTTACCTCCGGTCGGAATTTTTTCGCGAAAATGCTAGCACAAACGAAGGACACCTATCACAATTTAGCACACCATTTTAGCTAGCACAGCAACTACACTTTTAATTCTGGGGAGTGGGGCGGAGGTCAATGAAATAACGCTATACTTACTCGATGAATAAATAAACGGATAAATTAATAGGTTGAATATATATGTAAAACGGCTGGTTTAATTATTTCTTACTGTAGTTACGAAAAAATTTCGGAATATTCCACTCATATGGTGAAAATACCAAATGAAGCAGGATCTTTTCGGAGATAACTCTCTGGCAGTGCCGATAATTTCCTTTTTAAGTCCGTATATAAGTAACGTCTAAGTAACAATTGTTGTTATTATCATAATTTTAATTTAAAATATCATAAAAATGTAAGTGATTGAAAATGAACAAAAAAGGGTGATTAAATAAATATTAATGTTGTTTAAATAATGTAAATTTCGCATTAATACAGTTTTATGACGTCTAATCGAGAAATATTCTATCGAATTACACTCATGAAAATAGTTAGATCATTAGTTTTACTTATATAGTCCATGTTGCTTGTAATATTATTAGAAAGAATACATATTATTACAACCAACAGCCCTTCGGGGAAACCCTTTCTTAACCCAAACATCTGATTCGGCCAGTTTGGATGTACCTACAGGAATTTTATTTACTCTTAAGACCCATAAAAACGGCATTATAAAAATGATTCAAATTTTAACGATAGACTTGGTTTAACGACCCTTTTAAAAAGTCCGATGAGAACTTCAGATGGATTATACCTAGTTTTTAGAAAAACAAGAATACCAATGTCATCAATTTTGCTGCCTTCCATTTAATACCCATATTGTAAGAAAGCAAAAAAATCAGTCCACTTTCTTTAGTCCGCCAACATTGGTGATCCGTCATGTTGAATTTAGAACGACGTCACATACCTAATCATGGATTGGCATGCAAACTAGACGTATATATCATTTCATATCATATCAAATCAATCGGTTGAAGATATCTGCTTCAAAACTGAGTTGCAAGATTGCAACCGAACAAACATACATTGCCAGTTACATACTAAAAATACATAGTAGTGTTGGTGTCTTATGATATGCCACAGAAATATTTGAAGCTCTGATTAACCGGCTCTAAGAATTAAAAGCTGCACGTTCTAAGTTAACTTGGGAATTTAAAAAAAATCTGATAGTGAAATGCAAACTTTATGTTATCATTACAATGGTTAATTAATCATCAACTTCGGCAATAAAAATTCTGGCAAATTTAAATATAAAGTATGAGTGGTTTCTTTCAAATAAGGACTACAGTGTACCACGATCAGTCTAAAACATGTATTCTCAATATATTGGAACATTTTTAGGGATCTCAGCCGCCCCTTCCCAGATTGCACAACTTTGTCCAAAGGACATATCCAACACGGGTTCGCTTTTTTGGATATTTATTTATCCAACATGTCTGTACGCAAACGTTTGTCGTTGCCTTTTTTATAGTGTGACGTAATTTGCAACTTATTCGTGCACGGATTGTTTCTGATTCCGTGACTAAATGGTTCAATTTAATTATATTGTTTTATTAAAATTACTATTATTTTAACAAAATTATTTTTAAAAGTGAAGGTTTTTTGTATTCTTCCGTTTTTTACCCTGCTAGATGGGAAAATATAGATATCACGCACAATCTGGCAACATCTGTTTAGGGGCCATTTTTTATAGGAAAATGATTTTTAGGGACAAATACATCCAACATTTTCATTCATTCGTGTGACCATAGCATTATTTTGCAGACGCCCACCACCCCCTGAATTCAAAAGTATTGTTGATGTACTAGCTATTAAGAAATTAGTGCTAGGTTGTGCTAGGTGTCTTTTCTTTGTGCTAGCATTTTGGCGAAAAAATTCCAACCGGAGGGGGCTAGCGTTAGCCTGGCCCCACCCGAATTCAAAAGCATTTTTATTGCAAGCTGTTGGTGTGCTAGCTATAAAAAATGAAGTGCTAGATTGTGTTAGGTGTCCTTTATCTGTGCTAGTATTTTGGAGAAAAAATTCCAACCGGGGGGGGGGAGGGGCTAGCGTTAACCTGGCCCCACCCGAATTCAAAAGCATTTTTATTGTGAGCTGTTGGTGTGCTAGCTATAAAAATTGTTGTGCTAGGTTGAGCTAGGTGCCCTTTATGTGTGCTACCATTTTGATAACAAAAATCTAGCCGGGGGGGGGGGCAGCTTGACGGAGCTCGAATAAACCTCTTTTCTCTTTCCACCACTTATTATTTTTGTACGTACTTTTTAGGATCTTCCGCTTTGGTCACCCGCTCAGGTTGAATATTATCTCAACATAGGTGAACAGAAGGATGTAAAAAGAACCCAACTATTGTTACGTTCTTCATTAAACATAAACAATGCAATATTTTCTGAGGCGTGACATGAAATGCGTTTATCTACGACCACCATTAAAATTAAGCGTTTAAAAACTCGTATAAATACGTGAAATTACATATTATACATACGTTTAATAGCGTGCGAAAAAGAACAATGCTTTTTAAATGGAAGTTTCATTATAACACCAAAAAGAGTGCGAAAAAGTACAATGCTTTTCAAATGGGATAATAATCATAACACTATTTTTAATTTGTATATTTATCAAGTTACCTTAATATTATTTTGTGTTATGTGTTCTGTGAAAAGTTCTGTAATTAGAATAATTTTGTGATAATTTTAAGAAGTGTGAAACGTCATCGTCATTTTGCAATATATTTTTCAAATTTTGATTGATAAATCACTCATTATTAAGCTAAATGAACATGGAAGAAGAATCTGATTGCATTCCTCCTGAAATTGCAGAAATTGCGTGCAATGTAACTGAAAACATGTTTCCACAAAAGTCAAGAAAAATATACATGAAGTCATATGTCGATTTTTTGGATTGGTGTAATACTAAAATACCAAATATTTCACATCAGTAGATATGTACGTAGATCGTTGCTGTTCGTCGGGGTATTTATTGATGTGGAGGGGATGAAGCACCAACCCGGCGCGTCTCCAGGTGGCGGATAGGAGAAAGGCCTCTGAGATGATTTTATATGAGGAGGAGGTCTGCGGAGAAATACCTGGGGGCTCGTTGTGTTAAAAAACTCAACTGGCAGCCCTCGAATACCCTGCCCTGGACCAACTTTACCTATCCCAGCTGTAGTATCGTGGCTAAGGGATTGCACACAGGGTTACGATGCTGGGTGGAATTTGGAGCTCATCTCGAAATCACCTGTTATACCAATGTCTCCTGGATGTCTGTGGTCATATCTCGCGGGCCAGTGGTATGGAGGGGGGAGGGGGGATCTTGGCTTTAATGTCCGGACCAAGAGGAGACAACCTCATTGAAAACCTAAAGTCAAGGTGGGAAACCAGGCCGAAGAATGCGTGTCTATATAGAAGAATAGTCCTTACTGGTTTCGACCTTGGAGCACCGGTGGGAGCTCCATTGTATTGAACCCCTCACCTCTGCATGCGGGGCTCCGTAGCAGTGGACCGTGATGACCCTAGCTTCTCGAGGGACCATTTATGGACAGAGAATGTAAAACTTCAACCGGAAAAGTAGTGGAAAAAACCTGTACTGCTTCAGCCGGGCACCTCACAGAGGGAAAAAAGGACAAGCGGCACAAAGGTCGTATGCCGTTCGACCGCCCAAAACTGGGAGAACCGGGCGGCATTGAAGACCCACTGAGAAAAGGCTTCAGTGGAGCAGGGGTGCGAAAATACCTGCGACTCCTCAATCAGGGAATATCCCCCGAAGAGGCCAGGAGGCAGGCTATTGATCGCCAGTTGGTAAGAGGTGGGGCTGTAAACCAAAAATACTGCGATGGATGTACGCCATGATTGTGAGACCGGCAATTACGAAGGGGCAATAGTTTGGCATACAAAAGCAAGTCAGTACAGCACGAGGAAAACCCTCGACAAAGTTCAAAGGCTTGCCTGTGTGTGCATCACCGGAGCTATGAGAACCTGTCCAACTAGAGCACTTGAGATCATTACAGATCTCACACCTCTACATCTGGTGATGAAAGATCTGCCCAAGAGGCAATTCTAAGAATATCTATGGAAGGTTCAGGCAATGAAAGTATTAAAAATCAGGGAGCCTGGTACTCTCTAACAAAATACATCTCATCTGCGAATTTTCCCAGTGACGAAATGATCAAGAAAGTAAGTATCGAGAAGAATTTCACTACAATGCTAAATACGAGGAGAGACTGAGAAAGGGAATACACCACCCAAACTATTAAAGGAAACACCATTAGATGGTATACGGATGGTTCAAAAACGACCTCTGGAGCAGACGCTGGAGTATTTGAGCCTGGCACTAGATACTCACTATCGTTAGGCTCCTTCCTAAGCGTCTTTCAGGCAGAAATACTTGCGATTGAAAGATGCGTGGAAATGAACCCAGAAAGAAGCTATGAGAAATGTGACATATCGATCCATTCTGATAGTCAAGCAGCTATCAAAGCATTGAGTTCCCATGTAATTGACTCAAAGTTGGCATGTGAGTGCCGAAGAAAGAGTTTCGGAAGAAGGAGGAAACCGAAAGAGAAGAACTCTGGCGGTGCCTTCCCGGATTGGAACATTCTAAAAAGTTCCTGAGGAACTTTGACACTGCTAGGTCCAAAAAGTATTTGCTCCTTGGTGAAAATAAGCTACATCTCCTCACGGGCTTTCTTACAGGACACTGCCGCCTTAGGAAGCACCTAATGAGAATATGTCTAGCAGAAACTGACGAATGTAGATTCTGTGGGGAGGATGATGAAACTCCGGATCACCTAGTTCTGGAATGCCTCGCCATTGCAAGCCAACGCAAGAAATGCTTCGGACAAGAAAATTGTAAGGTGGGGATATAACCTCGTTGAAGCCGTTCCAAATACTAGAGTTCATTAGAACCCTGGAACTGGAAGGCGAGATGTAGCAGTAGCGAAAACAGCTCTGATAGGGGGGGGGGGCACAATAAACCTTGGGTTTCAGTGCAGTGTAACACCGTTAAAATCTAATCTAATCTAATGAAATATTACACGGAAAATGTTCTTATTGCATATTTCTAGGAAAAGTCAAGCCAATGTCAATGGAAATCATCAACGTTATGGTCCCATTATTCAATGTTGAAAACTACCATAAATTTAAATTTAAACATTGATATAAGTAAATTTCATAAACTTCATAAAACGACAATCAGAGAGCCAAAAACCAAAAAACTAAAAAAAAATTCGAAAGGCAACAGATTGTGGATTTTATGAATGGAGCACCAGATAATGAATTTCTTATGACGAAGGTAGGCAATAAGAGAGGTTAGGTTAGAACATAATATAATAACTAAAATTTTTTTGTACACTGTGGTAGACATCAAGGAATAAATGCAGATTACGGGCATTTGCATTATTTCGATTTTTTTTTCGTAACTAAATAGGCCTCCCGAACATAGAAAAGGAAAAAAACTCAACGGTCTCACCAAAATTACCCCCCTGAAAATCGGCTTTTTTCACATTTTTTTTATTTCGTAATTAAATAGCCCGTAGGTATATACATAGAAAAGAACAAATTCCCCTGCTGGTCTTTATTGACCCACATATGAATAAATCCCAAAATTTTCCAAATGGGTAAGTGGGATTTATAAAAAAATCTCCTATAACGTAAAGATACCCTAAAACATTTGAAGGGGTAGATTATTTCCATATAATCTATATTGTGGTTGCCATGGTAACTAATTTGCAAGCTCTCAGGTGACGTTTCGAAATTTGCGCTCGCGAATTTCGAAACGTCGCCTGGGCGCGCTAATCACTTTAACAATTTTTGCTACTTCATTTCTTTATATAGTTTTCGTATATTTTCCAAAAAACATTCATTATTTGGCAACCTAAATAATTACAAGAAATTTCAAAAAGAGCGGAGACGTCATAAAGAGATTTGAATAATAAATTAGAATTTTATACTTATCTTTTATCACAAAATACACGTTTCTTTTTATATGCCCATTACATTTCTAACGAAAACCATCTATGGAATCTGGCCGTGGTGTCAGTATGAAATGTCCGTCACAAAAATTCACCGAACAATTAATTTCATTATTTGCAGGTATTAAATCCAAACGCTGCGGTTGCGATATAATCTCGATATTATTTCGCCAGGTAAAAATATCGTCTAGATTAATAAAATTCATTTTTATCGGAAACCAAGAAAATATTAAATATAGACACCTAACATCAACCGCAACAAATAATAACGACAGTAGTTTGACACTTTTATGACAGTTAGAAATATTTTTTTTGTTATTGCCATTGTTATATAACTTCCAAAAGTGAAACTTTTAAAAGTAAATATTTTCATTAAAATAAGGGACCGTCAAGATTTTTGTTTATTTTTAGGCTTCTAGAGACATATTTTACCTATTAAACTAAAATATTTAGTAATACAAGAACAGAGGTAAACTGCATTTATACCTACATCTATTTTAATAATGTATTTTTTCTTCAAGCGTATAATAATATCTATATTCTTTTCGGCAACACAGATGGTAGAAATAACTTATTCTTTTACTAGTAACATAATGAACGCTCATTATTGTACTAGTAACAAAATAATGAGAAACGATAGCAACGTCTTATTATGGGCGTTGTAACCAAGTAGGCAGGAACTGTCATTTAATTTTTATTTAATTTGAAGTTTGTCAGTTTTGAAAAGTGTATTGTAAAAATGTCTCAAGAAGAAGAATTTCAATGTACACCTCCGGGATTAGTCGAAATAGCTAATTCGATTATTGAAACACTAATTCCGACGAAGTCACGAAAATTATATGATTTTGCTTATGAAAAATTAATAAAATGGTGCAGAGAAAATAGTGTACGAAGATACACAGAAAATGTTATGCTTGCGCATTTTACGTTTTTGTCAAGAAAATTTAAAAGTTCGACACTATGGGCACAATATTCAATGATTAAAGCTCAATTGAACATCAAACATAATGTAAAAATGGAAAATTATACCAAATTAGCTGCATTTTTAAAGCGACAAGGAGAAAATTATACCCCGAAAAAATCAAAAGTATTAACAAAAGACCAATTTGATAAATTTCTTCAGGATGTACCGAATAATGTTTATTTAGAAACAAAAGTACGTACTTTCTTTTTTTTTTTAATATTATTACATTTATTAAATTGTTGGCAATAATATCGTTTAGAAGATTAATATTTGAACTTAAAACATATATACCTCGATAGCCCAGCGGTAGAGGTTTTGTGTTCCATCTTGGAGGTCTGCGGTTCGAAACTCAACGCCGACGGTTTTTTTTACTTATTTCAACGTTTGTTTTTAGGTTATATTAATATTTGGAGTCACAGTAGCCTGTAGATGCGATGAACTTGTTCATTTGAAGTACAACGAAATCCAAGATATAGGAAATTTAATTTTAGTAAATATCACAAACAAAAAACAACGGTAATTTACTATACTTGGCGATTTTTATTTGAGTTTGGTCAGACAGTATACGGCACTTCGTCCGGATGATATGGATCTGCAGCGATTTTTTATTAAATATCAAAACGGTAAATGTCACCGTGTGGTAATGGGTATACATAAAATTTCAAACGTTCCAAAAGACGTTGCTATGTTTTTGAAATTAACAAATCCTCATGAATATAAGGGACATTGCCTTCGTAGGACTTCAGCAACTATTTTAGTTGACAACGGAGGGGACATTACCGCTTTAAAACGACATGGTGGATGGAAATCCACGAGTGTTGCTGAAGGATACTTAGAAGATTATGTTTCCAGCAAGAAACAAACTACACAAAAAATACTTCATTGGGAAGAACAACCAAGTACGAGTCCTGGAATCAAGAGAGATTCACATTCAGGAAACCTTTCAAAGGACAATATTTCTAACATAATAAATATAGACAAACATCTTACTAATCATAAGATGACAAGATTGTGAATGTCGAAACCGAAAGCGGTGGCAGTGGCCTAAATTTAAATAACCGCAGTATACAAAACTGCACCTTCAATATTACACTAAATAAATAGGTAATGCTTATGCAAGCCATAACTGTTTTTTTCATATTTGTATTAAATAGTTGAGATATGAACAATGTATTCAATTTTTTTCTACTTATGAATTGCATTATCTTTACACTTGAAGAAAAAATAGTATATGTCACTCGGAGCAGAAGACCCATTATATGTTTCGCCCAGTTTGCACAGCCTCGGCTAACGCCTCGGCAGTGCAAGAATCTGGGCTCAACAATAATGATAGCCTTCTACTCCTAGTAAAATAATGTACTAATGTTCTGTGTGACTGAAAAAAAAAACGCAAATCAAAGAATAACGGCTAGAGCTCGCGAGTTAACAAATTATAGCAGAGCTTCAAGCACACGATGGGATTTTGTTCGCGCAGGTCATAATAGTTATTTGTAAAACAAGTGTCACAATGACTCGTTTTGTAGTACGAGTGAAGTTTGCTCAAAGAACCGCGAAGCGGTGAGTTGTGCAAGTCACGAGTACTACAGAAAGTCATTGTGGCACAAGTTTCACACAATATTTTTCATAATTCACACTTATTTAATTATTTAAATAAAATAGAATTTCATATACCCCCTGTTCTTAAACTAGGAGGAGTGGTTTGAATTTAAGTTGGCAATTTTGTAGATTCCTAATTGGTCAGATCACAGATGGTTTTATTCAGCACTTCTGACTTTTGACATATTATAACCGAATAATTGTGTGAATTGTAAACAAACTTTCATTTAAGCGAAAAGAGGATGATTATTGGTTCAAAAAAGAGCTTCTTCGTATATGCTATTGCCATCTATTTATACTATATCATGAACAGAATTATTTCTGTAATACATCTTCACATAGATATCTGGTAATTTATCCCAAAAATCGTACGTTTTCTATACCTATATATTGATCCTATACAATATAAAAATAAACAATTGACAAATCATTGATAAATAAACGTTAGCGTACTTCATTCGTTACTATTTTTAATATATAAATCATTCTAATTTACCTTTAGTATAATAATTTGCTAGCTAGAACAACGCTAGACCATTTTATTTATAATCTGTGTCAAGGTTAAAGTCAAATGTCAAATAAAAATATAACTAAGTACAATAACCAACTGTACTCTAAAAAATACTATTACAGTGTTTAAAGAGCTTCATTGTGACACTGTAAACAATGTTATAATGAAGTCTCTTTTATACGCGAATTATAAAAATATTGTTATAACACAACGTGAAACACGAGGTTGAGGTGGTGTAGTTTTTAGAGCATTGTTCGACTCGGGGGTCATTTTTGAAATTTTATTTTTTCTTATTAAGTTTATTTCAATTTATAATTTATGTTCGAATATATTGATCAACCGGTTTTTCAAATTCCTGCAATTTAGTTGGGATAGTTTAAAAGATTAAAAATTCGGCAATGGCAGACGCGGTTTTTTACTAATTTTCGCTAAATTTGAAAATTCAAATTTATTATTCATGTATCTTGCATTTAATTTTTAGGTGATGACCATTTTTGGCATTGCTGACGCTTGTCGACGTCAGGAGTTATGCGATCTGATAACAGATGACGTTGAGGAAACCGAAAATATTCTAATAATAAATATTAAAGAAAGCAATAACCAAACTTCAAGAAGGTTCACTGTAATTGATAATAAAGGTACTTCGCCAAGCTTCCTTGATATTTACAAAAAATATGTGTTCTTGCGACCTTCAGAAGTAAATATTAAACGTTTTTTTTGACATATCGCAAGAGTAAATGTACCAAACAGCCTGTTGGTATTAACCAGATTGGGAAGATTCTATTCATTATAGCACAATATTCAAATTTGCCCAACCCCAACACAGGTCACTGTTTTAGGCGATCGTCTGCTTCTTTACTCACCGATTCGGGAGTAGATATATTAGCAGTTTAACGACACGGCGGGTGGAAATCTTCTACCGTCGCAGAAAGCTACATCGAAAATTCTAAACAATAAAAAAAAGCCAAAAAAAATGCGAAACCCAAGAATTTGAAGATAGGCCCAGAGCAGAAACTTCTGCACTGGAGGAGCCAGAGCCCAAATCGATACACGATTTTTGAGTAGCGAGGTACAGTGAAAGAAAAGAAATATATAATAAGATCGGTTTTAAAACGTCTGGCGACGTTGTGCGATACCTAATTTCCACTCGTTTCGATTGTTCCATTGGCCCTCTCTTAGGTCTCTAGCACTCATAGCTTTAGTTACTCCTTCTTTCCATGATTTTCTAGGTCTTCCTCTCTTCCTACGGTTTGATGGCACCCACCGCATTGCTAGCTTTGGCAGTCTGTTTTCGTTCATTCGCTGTACATGTCCGTACCATATAAGTTGCGTTTTCTCAATATCTGTTGTTAATGATCCGTCCACTTCCATACGTTGTCTGACATCATCGTTTCAGATTCTGTCTCTTCTGCATATTCTAAGAGATCCATCTCGGCCGTCTCAAGTTTTCTTCTATTGTTTTCAGTAATTCTCCATGTCTCTGCGCCATAGGTTTGGTTACTTTTGACAAAGGTTTCGTAGATATTGAAATTTCCGTTGTTTTCCAATATCAGAACTCCACCATATCCCATTTAAGCAGTCTATTGTTGGTCTGGATCATGCTATTCGTTTTTCGATTTCTCTGTCGTCATTTACTGTTGTATCAAATTCAACTCCTAAGTATGTGTATTCGCTACATGGTCCCATTTCTTCAGTTTCTAGTTTGATATTTCCTGGTTCAACTCCTATTGGAAGGTATTTTGTTTCCTGAGTATGCATTTCCACTTCCAATTTCCTATACTCTTCATTTAGATTTCTCGTCATATACTCAAGATCATCTTTGTCATTCGCTATGATGACCTGGTCATCGACAAACTGTAGAGTATATAAACACTTTTCTCCAAGATCGATACCCATTCCGCTGCTTTTTTCCTTCCATTGATTTAACGCTCTTGCTATATAGATTTTAAAAAGTGTGGGCGAGATATAACATCCTTGGCGCTGACCTTTATTTACTGGAAATTTCTTTGATATATTATTACCAATTTTGATTCTTGATGTTGATACATCATAAAAGTTCTCAAGTGCTTTTATAAGGGTGTGACTGATGTTAATTTCTTGTGGCGTCTTCCAAAGCTTTTTTACGGGAACCGTATCATACGCCTTTCGCAGAACCACGAACAAAAGGTGAGTTTCCATATTAGTATTTGATCTTTTTCCAATAATTTGTGTCAAGCAAAAGACGTTATCTATACAAGATCTTCCCGCTCGGAAGCCTGATTGCTTTTCTTCTTCCTGCTCTCTATATTCAAGTTCAATTAGGTCTCGCATAAAACTAACTAAGAGTATTTGTCACTGATATGCCTCTATAGTTCGAGCAGTCTAGTTTGTTACCTTTTTTATGGATTGAAGTTATATGGGCTACCTTCCATTCTTCCGGCACTGGAGTGCCGTTTAGATACTGGTTTATACACCAGGTAAGTATATCGAAAAGTTTATTTGACTCGTTCTTAATCAACTCTGCGGGAATGCCCTCCAGGCCCGCAGCACGTCCATTTTTGAGTTGTTTTACGGTTTCCCTAATTGAGCGACGTTGTTTGTTTCACCCTCAATTAATATTTCTGCTGGTGAGGTTGCAGGGTATTCATCTCTATCTTCTGTCAGCAATTGTTCATAGTGATCGATCCACTTTTTTGTTGGTATAAGTTGAAGTTTCGCACAGTTCTTTGCGTTCGATCTAATATTTTTTATGAACTTCCATGATTCAGAGCATTTTTTACCACCGAGATGCATATTAATTTCCTGACATTTTTTGTTTGGTTTAACACTGACACATCAAAGAGTTTCTCGTTTAACCTGTTGCGATACAGTTGTTGTATGCTTTCGTGAATAAGACTATTCAAATTGTACAGATTGTCCTTTATCTCTTCCGATTCCTCAGCTGATTTGTATGTTACGTTGCTTTTAAGTGCAGGTCCATAGGGGAACAGTATTTTTGCTTTGACCATTTAATGATCCGATCCTCAAGTTATCCCTCTGAATGCTCTTACATTGTTTATTTGCACTGTACTCTTATGTTTTACAATTACATAATCGATAATAGATCTCAAGTTTCTCTTGTGTTGCACCCATGTGTATGTATGAATATCCTTGTGTTGATAGAATCTGTTAGTTATTTTTAGTTGATTGTTTTGACATAATTCAGTTAGTCTTTCCCCGTTGTCATTTACATTTATTTCTCCGTATGGACCCACCACAATATCCTTGATTTTACGGCCAACTCTACTATTTAAATCTCCCAATATTATTATTTCTCTTCTTTGTCCTATTTTTGTCATTTTCTCTTGGATTTGTTCGAAAAACTCATATTTCACTGAAACAGGTTTGTCGTCAGATATTGCATATATAGTCCCAGAATGGTTACAGGCCTCTGATATATATATTTATGTTAATCCGAATTATATTCTCATCTATACTTTCAAAGTCGGTTATCCTACTTTTATATTATTTGTGTATCATAACAGACACTCCTCTTTTTGCTTTTTGATGTTTCGGGATATATGTACATAACTATTTGTCATTTCTGGGCCAGCTCCTTTTTTCTTTGTCTCTGTCAGCACCACCAAATCCATACTTATTACTTGTAATTCTTGAGTAATTCCTTCTATTTTCGTTCGAATACCCTATACATTCCAAGTGAAAATGTTCATAGTCCTTTTTCGTAGCTTGTGTCGTTTACCATGTGTTCCGTCCAAATTTCCGAGGCATTTGTTAGGTTTTTCCGTATAGCAGGGAGCTAGCCTGCTGCTACAACCCTCCTCCTTTATCCGGGCTTGGGACCGGAAGCAGTATCATCGAGCTACTCAATCCACCCGACGATGGCCCTGACGGAGTTTTTTTTAAGAATAAAAATCACCATATGTAATAATTAATAATATAAACAATTGTCCAAATTTCACTGTCAATATTAATTTGAGTAATTAAAATCAGTTTCATGTTAGATTGATAGATTATGTAACATAAGTTGTAAAATTTTGTCACAAATATATGTTTATAATTCTGTTTTCAACAAATTATTTTCTACTGTTTCCGTTTATTGGATTTACATAATGTCTTTTTCAGAACCAGTTTTATATCGTTGTTTCACTCTTCTGTAAAACTTGTGGGTTCCGAGGTGCTAGAATTAAGTCGACGATACGTCATATATAATTAAGGGAAAATATATTTTAATGTGGTCGTAGATAAAATATTGTACGATACTCGTGCGTGAAGAACTTTTGCGCACTCGTTGCGAAGATAGGCACTCGCTAAGCTCGTTCCTTCCATTTTCGCAACTCGTGTGCAAAAGTATCACTTCACGCACTTGTATCATAAATAGTTATTTTCCTAACAAGTGCGGAAAGTGATACTTTCCCGCACGCGACTTCCGTTGACCGGGCAAGCAGTCAAGGGCGAGGAAGACACTTTACGCATGAATTAGGAACATTATTTTTTCTACGACCGCATAAAGATTCAAAAAGCACATTGAAAATATATATTTTATTTCAACATACAGAACATTCCATGAAAATGCACTAATTATTATTAATATTAATGTTGAAAACACGATTTGTTGCATTCTGCGAATGCGTCAGAATAGCCGGTTCAGAGTAGTCAGTTGGTGGTAACTGGCTGTTAAGAGTAACACTCGTAGATTGCAAAGTGCATGAGATGACGGAGACGGCATCGGTTGCAAGTTGCCAGTACATGAAAAATAGTCTGGGTTAGATTGAATATTAAAACCTATATTAGTTTTAATGGTAATATACAGGTAAAATAAATGAAATGTACATTTAATAACGATAAATTGACATATTTTACTTTCCCGCACTAGTGCGGGAGAGCGAGTTTTTCCGCACTAGTGCGGGAAAGTGACACTTTCTAAACTAAAATCAGTGCGGGAAAGTGGGTAAAAACGCACGGTCGTAGAAAATAACTATTTCTAGCTTAATTCAAAGTAGATAGAATAAAATGCAATAAGTTTCGTGAAAATTAGTTTATTGCTAAAATCATGTATTTTTCGGAAATAGCAGATGTTTTCCTACACAGTAGAAAGGGATTTCTAAATCAGTCATCATGTCTATTGTATGTATAATCATACTTTTTGACAAATTTATGACAAAAAACAATTGAAAAACTGGAAATTTTTGGACTGCGACCTAACCATTTTTATAAACAAAACAAAAGTATTACAAAATAGGTTTCATTTGTTAATTTAAAAAATTAACAATAAATGTCTACAAAGTATAAAATGTCCTGAAGCACGGTCTTCACCTATCGAGTAACGTTTGCACTGGTTGCGGACCTAAGTTGTATTTACAAGAAGTGTTGAAAGAGATGAGCTATTTTAGTGTGTTTCTTCCGCTTTTGAAGAGATAAAAAGGTAGAAACGGAGCAATAAAAACATCATGCAGAGAGACCGACGATTTGGAATATCTGCACTTTGCCAAAGTGTTATCGATATTGACAGTTATATTTCATTCCCAACAAGATTATTTTATTTAAAGAAGTTGATTTAGATCAGTTACCCAATTTTCAATAGATATTTGACTGAACTTTTGTATTAATCAAGACATAACTTTAATTAATTCATAACGTATCTGAAATACTAACGGCAATCCCAAATCCACTCCTCTTTTAGCAATGACTAATTAATTTGAACTGCTGTAAAAAATTCAGTGAAACACCAATGACTAATTTATCTTTTCAGCGTGTCGCTAATATCGCCGCAGCCTAAATTGTACACTTCTTTCTTTGGGAATTATTTGAATTAATTAGTTTATATTATCCGAACAAAAATCTAAAACAATATAAAGTTAAAATCATTAATAACTAATATTTCACCTGCTCGCATGATATCCATTTCCATCAACACTTACTAATTAAACGTTCAACAGAAATATAAATTAATGTTTCATCTAGCTACATCTTAACACACGACCAGAGTTTAGCTTATGGAATGGGGTTAATGATAGAGATTTCGAACTTGAATATTTATAAAAACGTGGGATTCAAGCATGCCTTTCGACCTGTTTCATTTAATTTCACGTAAATTTTATCAATTTTTGACCGCTGTACTATCTAATCAAATTCCTTCCAACTTTGCAACGATTCCTGACCAATTATTTTGCTTGTAATGCTGATACATTTGTATGGTAAATGCAATTCGATCTTTAGTCCTTACTCCACTTTCTCTCCGGTGATGAAAGATATGGATAATTTCCACCGCTTACGCTTGATTTTTGGTTGAGCTATACTGAACTTTAACGTTTTGTTCTTTCAAAATTCTTCAGTTTTTAGGACACAGGATGCCGATAAATAAGTTGTACAAACTGATTAAACAATAATTGATATTTTTTTAATTTTGAATCAAAAACATAATTTCTACAACACGAAACATAAGATACATTTTCAGAATTACCATTGACATCCCCCTCCAAGACGAGATTCACTTCTGTGAAAATGATTTGCCAACCTCTGAAACTAAATACTACGTGAACCCGAGTTTACACTAGACTATGAATAGACATAAATACGCAATATGACTACAGATCGACCTTTCCTGACAATCAGATCGGCCTCGAACTGGGGCATATTCGCAGCTAAACAAAAAAGCATAGCTCTTCTTAAACAAAATAATCACATAAAACTAAGAGTTACATAAGTTACATAATCTCTTGCAACTATTCATAAAACATTATTCACAAATACCAAATTATTACTCAACTCAAAAGAAGTTCTCATAACATAAGATATAATAACTCATAATAACACATAAATAAGTGTCATAACCATGAAGTAGGTAAATAAATTTAGCATAATTCGTAAATCATAAGGTAAGTAGGTCATAGGTAAGTTTAGAGATACGGAACAAAACATCAATGCGCATGTTCTCGGGAGAGCAAATGCCCTTAAAGGTCTCGGTGTTACCTCAAAATTTTCAACATCAACTACTACATACCTGTCATTATCAAGCACCTTTTTTACTTCGTAAGGAGCTATAAATTTGGGCAGCAATTTTTTTTAATTCCAGGTGTAACGTCTAGATTGTTTATCATTACACAATCTCACGGCAATATTTATGTGGAGGTCGATGTCGTTTGTCAAAATACTCTTTATTATAATTTAGTACTTGTTTGTTTTGTAGTTTAGCTTTTTGATTTTTTGTCTCAAGTCAGTTAAATTCCTAACTTCTTCATTCTCAATCTCAACGAAAGTCCTTAAGTTGTGATTTGGGTCTTTCTGACAAGTACCAAATAAAAGTTATGCTGGGGATGTTGCTGTAGATCTACAATAAGAATTATTGATAGCAAACTCTACTATAGGTAAATGTTTATCCCATTTATTTTTTAGATCGGTTTATTTTGCTAAAATAGGTGTAAGATCTTGATTAGTGCGCTCAAATTGTCCGTTAGATTTTGGTGAATGCGTGCCGAATTTAATATGAAAAATATTATTTTTCTTTAAAAAGTCACTAAATTCTGTTGAAATAAAAAAGAACCTGTATCTGAAGTTATTCTTACTGGTTGACTAGAGTTATTAAAATAATCCTCTAATTAGTGTATAACTTCAATGGTTAAATACTATATAATTTCACAAATTTAGTAAAAGAACCTATCAATACAAATACCGTTTACCTATAGGGGTCTAAGAGTCTATAATGGTCCATATGAAGTTAAAGGTTTCGTTATCCAAGCAAAGTTTTTGATGAATTTTCTATAATAGCTCATTAATCCCAGAAATCCTCTGATTTCTTTGGCTGTTTTCGGAATTGGGTAGTCGACAATAGCTTTGATTTTATCTGGATGCGGCTTAGTTCCTTCTGGAGTCACAATGTGATCTAAGAAGCTAGCTTCCTTTCTCAGAAATTCACATTTGTTTACCTGTATCTTAAATTCCGATTCTATAAGTATTTTGAAGATTCTCACAAGATTGGCAAGATGTTCATGTAGGGACGTAGAAAAAACGATTATGTCATCCATATATACAAGACATATTTCTCATTGTAATCCTTTGAAAACATTATCCATTACTCTTTGAAATATTGCAGGAGCGTTCTTGAGTCCAAATGGCATTCTGATGTATTCATAGTGACCGTCCTGGACGTTAAATGCAGTTTTAAGGATGTCTTCTTCTGCCATTTCAATCTGGTGGAATCCAATAGCTAGGCCGAGAGTAGAGAAATACTGACATCTTTCTAGCTTGTCTAAGTTATATGTGATGTTTGGGATTGGATACCTATCATCTATTGTCTTCTCGTTAACTTTACGGTAGTCTACCACTATTCGCCATTTAATTTTTCCCGAAGCGTCGGGTTTCTTGGAGACGAACCATATAGACAACGACCGTGGTGATTGGCTTGATCTGATGATTCTTTGGTCCAACATTGATGCTATTTGTTCTTGGACCTCTTCTTTATGAATGTGTGGATAGCGGTATGATTTGGTGTCAATGGGAACTTCATCTGTTGTTCTGATGTTATGCTTGATTTGATTGATGAAGGCGAGGGGTGACTCTGGATGATGGAAGACATCTGAAAACTTTTTGCACAGTTGTTTAATGTGCTCTTCTTCTTCTGGATTGAGATGATCAGTTCTAAGTAGATGTTCGACAACCATCTTCTGGTATTTCTGAGGTATAATGTCGGCTGTGTAAAAATGGTAATCGGGTAAGTGAATCTTCGAACTTCTTACTGGATCTGTTAGTGCTATCTATATTGGTTAGAAGGTTAGAATGACTTAAATTGTTATGAAGACGATTTGAGAAACCACAGTAGCCTAGTATGTCAGCTTTTTAGACTAGAACCAAACTGAGTTTTTGTGTGTCACCTGAGATGCGCAATGAACTGCCTCCCTCATTGCCTAAGTAATGAACACATTATCAGCGTTTGAATTCAGAATCTATCGGTAATGAATTAAGTTATGGTAAGTATCAAAAATGTGTTAAGGGAATAGTAGATTTTGCTTGTTAATAGTGAGTGTTCCATGATGGCGTCAAATAAAATAAGTATGAAAGTGAAAACCCTTAATAGTCAAATGAGGGAAGTTATATATAATGTTTCTAATCTTATGGAAAAAGAATTAAAATACCATTAGAAATATTCAGGTTGGTTCAAAGCATTTGCTTACAAGTTCTGGGTAATCTGTTATGCACATTTGTACTTATAATAATATAATGTAGCTACATCTTTTTTGACGCGACGCAAAAAGAGAGCTGACTGGAAATTAATTTAAATCCAGTAAATGTGCACGATATCTAAAATATTATTTATAATTTTTACGCAGTGATTGAATTGGCGTAGGATAAGACCAATTTTATTTGTTGAACATTCTACAAAGTCGCAATCATTCAGATTCAAGGCCTAATGGAATAATTTGGGCATTAGTGAAAAATTGGGTAGTAACTCTAAATGCAACCTTCAATCTAGCTGCCATGGAAGCTTCAACTCGTCAGCTATGCACGGAACTCCTAGTAGAAGAATGGATAAAAGTTTGCCGTATTATTCGAGATTGTGGAAGTGTTCATTTGAAAAAGAGCATTTGTTGCATGCTTCAATGGATCATTTACGTTACAACCTGAACACAGGATCCTCCGACGAAAGTTCTTCAAATAGTTTGGTAGTAAAATTAATCTCCGAATCAAGCGACACCGATTAACTATTAATTTATATTAAATGTAGGATAATTGTTTTCCACATTAAGTATTTCCTGGGTAAATTCTTACACATAAAAACATGTTATTTGTATAATATTTGTGTATTGTGGGCTCTTCGCTGAAACTGCAGTCCCATTCTGATCTTGGTTCTACTTTACTACTTACTATGGAGACCTAACCTTATAGCTAACTACCAAATATAACTACGGAAAGCCTCCTTAAGAAATTATTGGAACTAGTGACATCAGAAAACAAGAGCAAGTGTATTGCTCATGCTCAAAACGAAGAAAAGAAAATTTGGGATGTAGATAAGGTGGCTGATAAAGTTATCGATGATATTATTATCAATGTCGGTGATAGTTATATTGATGATAAAATATCTAGAAATGGCAAATGGTAAGTTCTAACAATGTTTTCCGGTATCACGAGTTTTATTTTTCTAATTCTTATTTTTGTAACTATGATTTCCTTTATTGAAAAGAAATTCCTTTTGCTTTCATTGAAGAATTTTCTTTACTTTATAAATGCTTCTCAGTTCCCAAAAATAGTTCAGGAAAATATAACAATGCTATTTTTGACCCCGCAAAAAAATCCACGCCATTGTGCAATACCCATTATCGGTATACGCGGAGGTCATTGATTGCACTTTCAAAACTTTATGGTTCTACTCTAATTATATGGCCTGCAGCCCTCTTCTTTCCATTTTTTGGAAGGAACCACTGGCAAATTTTTCTTGTTTCAAATTAATACATTTTTTGTAACTTATCCACGTATTTCAATCTTTATTCAAGTTTTGTTCTAAAACACGTTCAAACTATATGAGGAACATCTCTGATCGAGTAAACAGACTGTTAACAAGTGTCAGTACTTGTGGGTATAATCTTACTTTATTTACTGGAAGAAGACTGCGTATTATAAAAGCTATTAAGAAGATTATTCCAATTTTGAGAGAATCTCGAGTCAAGTAATTCAGTCTATTAAAAAATAATTGGAAAATTAATTATTATCTCCATACGGGACTAGGAAATTGGAAAAAAGTATGAAAAAGCTCGAAAGATTCTTTGTTATAATAAAACTAAAAATAGATCTTATGAAAGCTATGCTCTTGGTAATTATATTTTTGGCTTTGGAATACGCGCGTTAATTCCTAATCAATTGAAGAACAGAAACGGGAATTACCAAATGAACTGATTAGAAAGTGAATTACCCCCAACAAGGAAATTCTAGATATTACTTGGATCATATTGATAATTATAAGACATGAAAAAAAAATATTATTTAGCTAAATCTTCATGTAGTTGTGGCCAAGTAACGGAAATTGTTTACATAGAGAAAAATAGTATTTCATTACCTAATAGTAAATAGAGGAACGATGAAAGTTTGATGATATAAAATGAACTCGTAAAATAAATTTTAGGATCAAATAGTTCTTTTTATATTGAAAGTGATTTCACAAAGAGAACAAAGAATTGTAATATTTTTCTCAGTTATTTATATGGTTTTAATCACAACGGAAGGGATAAATTTATACACACGGTATATTAACTTATTCCTAATTAATTTATACACTGCATATTCACTTATACTCAATTTATGTACACGCTTAACTAATAAGTTGTATTTAGAATTCACTAATTATTCAACTAATAGAAGTTTCACTATTCAGTAATGTCACTGTTCATTGTGTTCGCTACGAGATCAAATTGTAAACTGAACTCACGCTTCGCAGGTAGTTGCTTATATATTCAAATTCCTTCTGGAACATTCGGATTCCTGAAATTTCTATATTGCGGCTTCCAACAATCAATCGACCTTCTTAGGAATGTCTCTATGAAAATAATCATCAAAAAATAGCCCTTCCCAGTAATCCACACGCTCCCATCAAAATATCTTAGGAGACAAGGTCGGTACTAGTGTGCAATTCCATAACATTACCCCCTCCTTAAAAGCTCCTTCTGAGACTTCTGTGTAGCTGTGACTGTATGTTTAAATCGGCAACTCGACCCATTTCTACACTTTCCTATCGTATGGAAATAGCAGGGCAACGTCTTCAACGGGTACTAATAACGGGGTATAGATAGCTGCAAATTAGTATGTGGATACCGGTATCTTGGAAGATCACCTCTACCATGTTCCTAATGACTCGCCAATGCAACTGGTTGCTCTCTATCGTAGGCATTGCTCGTTTTTTCACGTTAGATTCCAGCACATGATCTCGAAGGCTTCGAAGAGCTTCCCACGCATAGCGTTAGGTGGATCTATGTTGAAATTCGTTTTTGGTTACCAGGAAGAAGAAGTACCGCGAAATGTGTATGAGTTTCAGTGTCTTGCCAAGGGCGGGAATCTGATCTTCAAGGTTTTCTAATTGTCCAAACTTCTATCGAAACACGGTTGCCAACCCTCGTGCGTGTTTGTTACTGGCGGAGATGTTGTGTGCCAAGTGAACACTCTTCCGGAAGCGTGAACAAATATTGTCATGTTCTGTAGTGACTCCATATCTAGCTTTCCCGGTACCTTCATATGCGCCTATAAATTCTTCTTGTTGAATATGGTTCACTTCTTCTCTTTGCCATGGTCTCCTTCGAATGGCGCTAGTCAGTTTTTGTGGACTACTATCGGTTTTCCATTGGAAATCTTGATTACGCGATAGATGACGTCGTTGATCCTCTTCTTGATTACGTACGGACCTTCCCATGATTTCTGTACTTTTGGTGAAAAAGCTTTTTTCCTCTTCGGGTTGTGTAACCATACTTTGCCCCCTTCTGAAATTGCCTTCTGTGGCTTGCTTGTCGTACCGTTTTCTCATTCTGTTGCTGGCAACTTGAAGATACGTTCAATCCAATTCGTGCACTTCGTCCATATTTATTCTCAATTGGATCAAGTAATCGTATGCCGCTAGATCTTCGCCCAGTCGGCAACCAAATTATAGGTCACAAGGTCATTGGACGCTGTTTGGACGCTTATTTCGCGTCCAAACAGAACATTCGCAGGTGGACTCAATGATGGCAGATGGATAAGCCAATGCAAATAGGAAGGCTGGAAACTACTTTGGACAGGTATTTTCCAATGGTCCTGTTCAGTCTCTCGACCATTCCATCCGTCTATGCATTTCCTGGAATACCTGGCTCTCGAAATTTCTCCCTTGATCACTGTCGACTTCCAAGAACACTCCATATCGGCCGATAAATTCTTTCACCAATACATCTGCCTCTTGATTCGCGATCGCGTAAATGTCCACACAGTTTGTGAAATAATACATTACAATCAGAATGTATTTACCACCATTTTCTGTCGTCGGAAATAGTCCAACGATATATAAGGCAATCCTTTCGAAAGGGCTTCCAACATTATATTGTTTTATAGGTGCATTTCACTTGTGATGTGGTCGATTACTCGTAGCATAAGCCGTACATTCCTTACCCCAGTCCTCCATATCCTCGGAGCTGTTCATCCAATAAAACCTTTCACGGGCTTGCTGAAGGGTTTTCTTTACTCCGAGATGACCTCCTGATGGACTGTCGTGTAACTTTCTCATAACCTCAGCTACTCTTGTTCTCGGGATAACTAGCTTCCTTCTTTTCTCGGAACCATCACCGTTTTCAAGGATATTTTCCACAGGCCTTCTTCCAGGACAAAGGTGTCCCACTGAACCCGCCTTGAGTGTCGGTGAAAATCTTGACACTTCTTGCTTAGACGGTTAGTCGACATTTCGGTGACTCATACCAGCTCGATGTTCGATGTTGAAATCATACTTCTGTAGTCGTTCAACCCATCTAGCGATATGGCCCTCGGTATTCTTGTACTGCATCAACCACTTGAGTGCTACATGATCAGTCCGGATGAAGAACTCCGTTCCATAGAGATACTGGCAGAAATGTTCCGCGGACTTCACTACTGCCAAAAGGTTTCATCTCGTGACGTACTAGTTTCGTTTGGAGGGGACTTTACTGAAATATCCAAGCACTCTTTCTTGCCCTCCTTGGATATGTGAGACCAGTCCTCCAATTCCTACGTTGCGTGCATCTGTGTCAGGAATAAAATCTCCCTCAAGTAATAGATATCCTAATATTGACGTCGTTGTTAAATGTCCTTTCAAGGTTTCAACAGTAAGTTGAGAGTATTCGTCCCAATGTAAAGCTCTTGTTTCTCCTGTGAGTCGAGTTAGTGACTTGACAATATCTCCAAACTTCCTAATAAATCTTCTATAGTATGTGCAAAGTCCAGGGATATTTGTCGGTTGATTGCGGCCATTGCTGAATGGCGGCAATTTTTTCTGTATCCACCGCTAATCCTTGATTGCTCACTATACGACCCAGGTAGTTGACTCGGTTCTGGAATAGATGATATTTCCTCAGATTTAACATGAGTCGTTTGAATTCGTCTTCCAAATTCTTCAGATGCTCTTCAAATGTCTCTACTAGTACTACGATGTCGTCCAAATAGACTAGGCATGTGTTCCAATATAATCCTTACAAAATATTTCACATGAGTCCTTTAAATGTCGCAGGCGCACTACAGAACCCGAATTCCATGACGTTGAATACCCATAATCCAGATCCGGTGGCAAAAACAGTTTTTTTATTTTCTTCTGGGACCATTTCTACTTGCCAATAACCAGATTTCAGGTCTAGAGTGGAAAACAGTTTGCTGCCGGCCAGCGTCTAGCGTATCGTCAATTCGAGGCAGAGGATAGCTGTGTTTCTCCGTCGCCTTGTTTAACGGGCGGCTATCTACGCATAATCTTGTAATTCCATTCTTTTTCTTGACGAAGACTACTTGACACACCCATGGACTAGTGGATGATTCTATTACTTTCTCTTCTTCCTTCTCTCGAATTATTCTGTCAGCTTCCTCTCTCTTCGCTCGTGGAAGTCTTCGAGCTGATTGCCTGATTAGCATTACCAGTATCGATTTTGTGTTTGACGGCTAATATTCTACCAATCTTCTACAAAAGAAATCCTCTCATTTTCCTTTTCTCAGCTCGATTTAAGGATTGATCAGCTACTGATAACATCTGTTCGAATCTGGCATTGGAATTGTAAGTTGCCGTTGTTTGACGAACTATAGACGTTACAGATACGCAGGATCCATACTTGGTTTCCTTCATGATGGTAAATGGGAATCGTTCACGTTTATCACATATACTTGTATCTCTTTCGCCGACGTAACCAATCCTTTTCCAGTTAGTACTCCTCTGCCAGCCTCTTCCTCGTGGTTCCATGGCTTTATCATAACTGGTGTACCTCTCTTCATAACTCCCTGTAGCCGCGCTACTATCATGGTCTCGCTTCGTGCAGGTAGAACGGTATCTTCCTGTACAGCTGCCAACACCTTGCCGGCTTCATATGGATGAAAGAAAACATTTTCGGACCCCACTTGAACTGCTCGATTTCTAAAGTCCAATTGTAAATCATGTAGATTCATTACGTGTATTCCCAGATGTCAACTACGATTTTCGTATGCGTGAACTTTTCTGCACCAATTACCAATAGGATTTGTGTCTGAATAATGGTTCCAGTTGCTCCAGGGTCTGCCAGCAGAATATATTTCTAGCCATTCATTTCGACATCCACATACACAGTATCATTGTGACATCTGAGAGAAGCTATCAGTATGTGGGGGGCTTCGGAACGATCCTGGGTGGGTGCTGCGCCCTCGTAACCGACCCGTTCTAGTTTTTCAGTGACTGGGGTTCTTGGTTTGCAGGAGGTCTGGGGCGCTGACACGAACAGCGTACATGTTCTAGATCATCACAATTCCAGCATCTGATTTTTTTCGGCTTCTCGTTTACCATACTCTTTATCGAGTTGACATCTAGTCAAATCTCTCTTCGTCCCCTTCTTCTTGTATGGTTCTAACTTTATTATATCTCAAAGCCCTCGTTGCTGCTTCATATTCAAAAGTAGTAGTCAATACATCCCCAATGTTTTGGAATGGGCTGAACGAAGCATCCTCTGCATATCAGAGTCTTGTAAGCCATCAATGAAGCCCTGGCTGCTCAGACATTCCATCATATCTCTGCTGCTGATGTATAAGCAAATCGAACTAGTCAGGCAGTATCCACTTCATACTTTTGAAGTGTTTCATCACATTTCTGCTTACGGCTCTCCAACTGGGATCGGTACAACTATTTCAGATGTTCGTGACCATATCGCATGTCCAACCTCTTCTTCAGCTGCTCGAAGTCATCCGAAGTCTGAAGTACATTCTAAGGTTTCTCCCCGAAGCCTGATGATTTAGTTCACTGCCTTCTCCCTATCGGACCAATTATTAACTCTATAAGCAGCATCAAACTGTTTGACATAAGTGGTCCACGACCTGGCTTGCAGGGTTTAATATGTTCGGTCTTCTATTCTTCAGTTGGGGTGTCTTGTGTTCTTAAATATGTCATCTTTGTCTCTAAGACCTTCATTTTCTCGACCACCGTTGTCATTTCAATCTCCATTTTCTCGTCCATTGTTGTCATCGTATGTCAGTTGTCGACTCTGGACAGCGCTGAGCTCAAATATAATACTATTAAAAATGTAGCACTTCCGGTTATTCCGGGAGTGAGCTTAATGTTTTTCCATGGTCTTTTTTATTTTATTTTCAAATTCTGCATAATGTTTTATTAGATGAAATCTGTGTAAGATTTGCCATATCAGAAATGGATCACTTTCGAGATATTTTGAATTTAAAAAACAATTCAAAAAAACTTTATTTAAGATAAAGCAATTAGCTGCGGTTATTTTTTGAGAAAATGATGAAATGTCTCAAAAGTTGTTGGTTCAATGTATAGAGAATAACGATATAAAACTAATTGGCTTCAAAAATACTTCGAAACATGTGATAAAATGCAGGATGTTCAATTTAAAACGTGGCCTTTTAATCACTTTAAATGGGCATGTTGACGTCTAAATTTAAAACACCCTGTAAAAATCATCAACTGGTCAGATATATATGGAGTTAACTGGCAAGCTGTTGTTTGGCATTTTTGGCATTGTTGATCTTGGAACTCACCCCGCAACACTGTAATTATAGTTTTTGTTAATAAATTTAATAATATTTCGAGCTCATAGGTACCTCTTTGTTGACATTATCATTCACATTGGTCATGTACATTTAAGAAACCGAAAGATTCCCCTTAAATTACTTGTTTAATACATACATTCTCCGCTGACAAATAGTATAGCTTACTTTGAGAGTGCATTGATAGATCAATGTAGTTTCAATTGAGTTGTACTTGCTACACATCAGTTTGACTTGGTTAACATAATACCAAGAAGTCGGGTTACTGTCAGGGCAGATTGTACGTAGTGATTTGTCAGAATCGAATTTGGGTAGAATTTGTAAGGAATTCATTAGATTTTGACTAATTTTGTTCAGTGCAGGTGTAGAAGGAGAATTGTGGAAGGAGTAAAAGCCCATGTGGATTTGTAGAGTGGAAAGGAGTTTAGAGAGAATAGAATAAGAACCCTCTAACTGAGGGTCTCAGTCAGGGGACACCATCTCTGTTAAGCCAAGAGAATAAGTATAGTCTCTCCGCCTACGTTAGTGGATTTATTTTGAAACCTTATTTTCGAAAACTTATATTAGATGCGAACAGACCCCTTTGGATAGTATCGTAGTAAAATAGTTAGCAATAGGTTTAGGCATTATATTTTCTTTTGTAAACGGCTCCGTGACGTCACAGTGGCGCATTTCAATTCTGTATATTTCCTTTCGTGTTGGTGAAGAAGTTGTTTGTAGATAGTCTCTTTTTGTGTAAATAGTATTATAGAATTTTCATTACAAGGGTGTTTTTTGTTCTCCCCTCTTGTAATACCTAACATCTTATATATTGTCCGCTCCCTCCTGACCATCGTGGCGGTCCACTAGTTAGGGCTGGCTCAATAAAATATACCTGGTGGCGCCCATTTTTAACAACAAAATAAAATAGGAATTTTCGCATACCCACCCCCGACCGAACTGAGCTTGGGCATGAGGTTGCGCTTCTGGAGCTAGCGAGCAGACCATAATAAATAAAGCGCGTAACAGCATATCATATCTCACGCAAACTTTATCTAAATTTGATGCAGAATTTGAAAATAAAACAAAAAAGTCTGGTTTCTATTTAAATTTTGTAGCGGAATACGGGAAGTGCTCAATTTATGATAATGTTAGATTTGAGCTCAGCGTCATCCAGAACCTGGAACTTAATAATTACTGATTCTTAATATAACTCTTCTATTCCACATCACTTTTAATCAAAACTCTTCGCGCCACACCCTGTACTCTCTTCTCTTTATTCTTCAGCGATATTTGATTGTTTCATTTTGCCTAGTTTCTTCAAACCGTTTCCACCAAACTTCACCAGCAACGTGAGAGAAGACTGACAGCGATGGTCATTTTATTTGATTGCAAATTTAGATTTATCTTTTGAAATAACGTTAAATACGATTATTCTGACATATTCCTCGCATTGTAGCCATAAACTTCGATTTCTTATCAGAAACGATAACCATTCTGGCTGAGACAGTAAATAATGATAAATATGGATTACTGAGGTATTTAAAACAGATATGGTGATCCCCACAGTTACAACCTGTAGATTTGGAGTATGAATTTATTCCATAAGAAAGTCTTGTATCGCCGATTTTACAAAAAATAATTTCATCCTGAGTGTTCACTATATTTTCTATATACATCGAATAATCAATTATCAGAATATGTCATGTTCGTTTTATTATTTTATTACAAAATTTCAAGTTTTAAAAATGACAATAGGCGTAAATTGACGGTACCTGATAGTAAGTTATAATTTAAAAAATGTAATGTGCAATCCATCCTCCTGATAGATTGCCTCGTTAATTTCATTGTTTATTATATTGCCTCATAATGTATGTACTATTTTAAATAATATTAAGTTTGGTACCTATCTAATTGTACTGTTGGCATAAATAATTTAATGTTTGATTCCGCCTTTTGAGTTGATAGTAGAAAGCCATACAGGATTTAAGGTTTCAATTATTCTGTCAGTAGTATGTGACATTTATCCACTAATTTCTCGATGTATCTACCTTTTTGACCCAGTACGTGTTTTTTTAACTTTTTCAACCATATTCTCCTATAATTTTTGTATCTATAATCATCGCTGATTTGAATGGACAAAATCTAATTCAGTATCGATTATTTTAGTTGTACACCATTATATTGTGACACCATGTAGTTAATTCAGAAGTTTATTGTGCAAATAACTGAGGGATCATTAGCTTTAGATTGGATATGTTCGGAATTATTTTCATCCTTAGAGCCAGGCCAAATATATCTTATTTGTTGGACTGAATTGTACGGAATTGGGTTAGACTGAACTGAATTACAATTGGTCTGGAGTAATTTGGATTGGATTATTCTGGATTGAAATACCAATTTTCTTTGGCGAGCCTGATACATTTTTTAGAAATATGAATCGTTGGAATACGATTGCTGGAGACCGTAATATTTTGAATACAGATTCAATCCAGAATTTCTTGAGTTAAATTAATTTATCCTCCCTGCGTTCCTCCCTAGATTTCTTAAATTATGAAAATATTGTAATATGGAGATATTTCTAAGCTAAATTAGATTTAAAGTAATAATGAATTTTTGTGTATTTGTCATTATTAAAAACACTAAATATACTGGTGCTCTATTTCAAAGTACTTATTTATAATACTACAGAAGCCAACAACGTAAGAATCGGTTAGGACCACCCCTGACTGAGCTAGAAGTTTTTGAAAACTACGGGAATATTTAACAGCGGTTAATTACAAAATGTATAGTATCTGTGGACTTCATAATTTTTTATAGTGAAGGAGATAAAATATTTACTTAGCTATACCATCATTAAGAAGTATAAAGATAATCAAAGGAATACTAACCATTAGCCTTCATTACATTGCAATTCATCAAAAATAAAATTCAGTGGTACTGTACCAATACAAAGTATACAAAGAAAGTTAATACTTAAAGCTACCAAACTACCCAATGATTCTTTCGTTTCTTTTCATAAGAAATAAGAAGGCACATTCCAGAACCACTTTTAGATCAGTACCTTTATTACGGTTGTATACTTGTGTACATTCCACCAAATAAAAAACATTGAGTTAGCTAGATTCAAACTAGAAATATTGTTATCAAAATAAATCTTTTTGGAGTTTTATCGGTACTGAGGTAGTTAAGGCTGTTTAACTTTTTGATAAAGGAGATCAAAATTCAAAGTTAATTTCATTCATTAGAGACACTATCAGACTATATCCAGAAATTATTTTATAATCGTTCTTACCGCTTTTTTCTACATCTTGACAGTACTTCAATGTCAAGATCAGTGAGTAAACCATGAATAATTTACAGCAAATTTACCAAATTCCTAATTACATCCAGAATATAATTTTTATTGTCTTCTCTTCTCTGAATACATTGGAAAACTGACTCAATAATAGATCTACTTCTTTGAAATAGGTGAAATATGATGTGAATATCCACTGCACATTTATTGAGTGGCAACCATAACTTCTGTTAAGCATTGGGGCTTTTGATTTTGAATGACTACCACAAAAAACTCAATAAATATATTTATTTCTATTGCTTATTGAATAGTTTGACTTAGTTTTGATGGAATAAAATGTTTGGATAGTAGTGAAAATAATAGATTTTGATATGAACTGTATATGCGAATTACCATATTAGTTAAATCAACTGACGATCATATTTAATGTCGAAACAATTGTCAAATTTCAAATTTTCAAAATTTTTTTTCAATATATTATGGAATTATGTAGAAACAGTAAGTTTGATTTAGAATAGTAATACCATATTAGTATTTAAATAACTAGGTGAGAGCGGGGTACGGTGGTCATGTTTTAAAATAAAATAACCATTTATTTGCGTCAAGGCGCCATATCTCGTAGAAGGTGTCTAATGTTGAGACCAACACGGGAACCTATAGTACTGACCATTTTGAGCATTTAGTTTCAAACTGTCACGGCAACCTACATGTTGATAGTGCATTATAAATTATTTAGTGTATCAAACCGTCGGTGATTATTTAAGCGGTAAATGGTTTTTTCAAAAAATAAGTCAAATGTTTAGGGTTTTCATGACATTTTTATGAAGTTTTTAAATTAGGAAACAATAATTTGAGTTTGCACAAACAATTATTCTGTTTTGCGTATCAGGGGCACAATGGTCAGCCATACTTGGGGGTACAGTGGTCACTGCTTGTCAGTGAAATGAAATGGTGACCGCTGTGGCCCCGTTAGATTTTTGGGACGTAAGATATTGTTATTGTGTTTTATTAGCGTTACAGCAATTAAAATGGTCCGTAATTAGAAAAGAAAAACCACAATTGGTCCCACAGAACCTGGCATAATGTTATCAGCTGTCCGGAGCCATTTAGATGGTGGACTTTCTATTAAACAAGCAACTATTCGCTACAATATATCCAGATCAACATTGACAAGATATATAAAAAAATGCAAAGATCTAGACGTTGATTGGAGGAAAGCAACATTAGCTGATATTCTAGTCAAAATGTATCAAGCACATGTTACTATGAACCAAGCACTCGTCATGATAATCCAAAAACCAGTCATGTTGAACTGAGCACCAGTCGTGATGTACCGACCACCAGTCAAGGAAGCAACCATGAAAAATCTGTTTCTGAACGTAATTGTAAAACTCATACAGATGCGATAATAAATGCAGTTGTAACGCCAGCAATGATTGGGCCTTACCCAAAATCTTTAGGTTTTTCCGAAAACCGTCAAAATAGAAAGAAAAAGAACTACGACAGTTTTGACAGACACCCCAAATCTTAAACAACGTGAAGAGAACTTTGATAGGAAAAACAAATTACAAGTTGAGAAAGCAAAAAGATCAATAAATCTGGATAACACGGTTAAAACAACTAAGAGAAAGAGGATGAAAACCATTACTAGTGAAACTAGCAATGAAAGTTCAGAAACTTTGGAGTTAATCGACTCAGAAGATGACATAAGTCACGCGGAGGAACAAAGTCATTTATATCCTTTAGAGACAATTGATGAAGACTGTTTCATATTGGTGTAGTTTTTAGAAAAAAAGAATGTACATTTCGTTAGAAAAGTGTTGTCGATCCATAGCAGTGAAGAGTTCGTAGTCACTTTTTTGAGACAAAAACTGAATCATTTTGTTTTCTCACCAATTGAGGACTTAGCAGTTTATAACCTAAACAAACACATCCAATCTGGTGCAACTACTCGTAATCAAAATATTTTTATTTTTGATATTGATTTGACAAATTTTATCATGAGATAATGATACCTAAATATTCATTCAATTTTTTTAATTAATTTCATTCATTTTATTTATTTTATCAATCTCATTTATTTCATTAATTTTATTCATTATATTTATTTTATTTGTTTTATTTATTTTATATATTTTATTTATTTAATTTATTTTATTTATTTTATTTACTTTATTTATTTCAATTATTTTATTTATTTTATTCATTTTATATATTTTATTTATTTTATTTGTTCCATTTATTTTTTTTTTTTTATTTTTTTATTCTATTCATTCTATTTATATATTTTATTCATTTTATTTATTTTATTTATTTTATTTATTTTATTTATTTTATTTATTTTATTTATTTTATTTATTTTATTTATTTTATTTATTTTATTTATTTTATTTATTTTATTTATTTTATTTATTTTATTTATTTTATTTATTTTATTTATTTTATTTATTTTATTCATTTTATTTATTTTATTTATTTTATTTATTTTATTTATTTTATTCATTTTATTCATTTTATTTATTTTATTTATCTTATTTATTTTATTAATTTTAGTTATTTCATTTATTTTATCTATTTTATTCATTTTATTTATTTTAGAGCGATTCAGGAAATTGCCATTCTAGAAAATAAGTCTTAATATTTCATATGCATGTAGTTACAAAATTATGAAAATATTTTCAGTTTAAAAGAATAAATACAATAAAATTGATCACTGTGCCCCCGTTCTCCCGTATTTGTCTTCCTGTATATTTGGATTTTCGGAATAACAACCAATAAGTTCTGAGAAATTCGCATGCTAATTTATCTTTTACCAATCATTGCTAAGTTTTTCGAGATATTCTTTGTTGAAAGGCTAGTCTTGAATATTTTTATTATCAATAGTTTTCACATTATCCAAGTCCAGGAATTAATGAAAAGCCAGTACCAGCTATCCTCTTTATTTTCTCTACTAATCTAGTCGACAAGTTGAAAATGGTACAAAATAGAGATACTGCTCTTAAAATTATGTGCGATAGCTCATTGGATTCGGAATGACGCCTAGAAAAATGCGCTAGAAGCGTGTATTAGCACATAAAAAATTGCAAAATTTATAAACAATTAAAGATGAAAAAAATGGCATTTCGTTTTTTGCCAATATTTCATAAACTATTAATATTTAAGAAATTTCAAAAAAAGATTCTGAAAGAAGAGGAAATTTCCAATAAAAAACTTCTAACTCCCGGAACTTTATCTCCATTATTCATGATTTTAATTTAACGCTGAAAATAGGTCTGCGCGCCACATTCTTAGATTGCGAGCGCGGCGTCAAAAGCGAGTACGGCACATTAATTAATTTATTTAAGGTATTGTATATATTTTTTTTAATTTGAGAAAGGTATGGTGTAATCTGAACACTATAAATAATTTATTCCCGTTGGAAATTTCACTTAAAGTTAATTTTTCAACAAGTTAAACAATTGTTAACTAACAAAATTTTCTTGAACTTCAGTCTTAATTATAAGTGAAAGAAAATGTTTAAATAATAGTTGTAAAAAATTCTCGCTTCGTAGAGCCTTTCTTACACACATACTTAACAAGATCGTGCCATAAAAGTTGAAAAAATATTTATACTTTGTTTATAATAATTTTTTTTTATTTGAACAAAAACTATAAAATCCAAGTAATGTTGTTAATTATTATAAACAAAGTATGAATATTTTTTCAACTTTCATGGCACGATCTTGTTAAGTATGTGGGTAAGAAAGGCTCTACGAAGCGAACATTTTTTACAACTATTATTTAAACATTTTTTTTCACTTACAATTAAGACTGAAGTTTAAGATAATTTTGTTAGTTAACAATTGTTTAACTTGTTGAAAAATTAACTTTAAGTAAAATTTCCAACGGGAATAAATTATTTATAGTGTTCAGAATACACCATAATTTTTTCAAATTAGAAAAAAAATATTCAATACCTTATTACCCTAAATAAATTAATTAATGTGCCGTACTCGCTTTTGACGCCGCGCTCGCAATCTAAAAATGTCGCGCGCCGGCCTATTTTAAATTAAAATTATAAATAATGGAGATAAAGTTCCGGGAGATAGAAGTTTTTTTATTGGAAATTTCCCCCTCTTTCAGAATCTTTTTTTGAAATTTCTCAAATATTAATAACTTATGAAATATTGGCAAAAAACGAAATGCCATTTTTTTCATCTTTAATTGTTTATAAATTTTGAAATTTTTTATGTGCTAATACACGCTTTTAGCACATAATTTTAAGAGCAGTATCTCTTTCTTTTACCATTTCCAACTTGTCGACTAGACTAAACCTACTTAATGCTCTAGCGATATTAAGCAAATATGTTGGTCGATATTATGCGAAATGGTGACTTCTGTCTCAGTAATATAACATACTAACTTTGCATCTTATGGACACATATGTTTTCCAATAACTTTTGACTGATCTATACCTAAACCACAGCTGTTTGAAATTCGACGCTTAACAATTGATTAGGTAGATATAGAATGTACTGAAACTGGACTAAAGTATGCTCAGTTGTTTTCACATGTATTGAAGTTCGACTTAAAGGATATGATCATGTAACATTTGCTAGAAATAAAGAAACAACAACAAGTAACAGAGTCCTAGAGGTGCTGCTAAATCTGCCGCTCTTACATATCTACGTACAAGGAGAAGTAAGGACGGTACTGTACAGACTCAAACAAGGCCAAGATCCAATTATAGAACACCAAAGGGTCATGAGCTGGAAAATAGAAGAGGATCAGGAGGTAACTCCTTGTTTACGATGCCGTCAGACAGCACAACTCCTGTAGTCATTTTCAGCAGACACTTTCGGATCTCCATACCGGATAGGAAAGACTGGAAGGAAGGCTCCAATTAAAGCAGACCAAATCTGGTATACTAATGGCTCCAATACCAACAAGGAGGTCGGACCTGGTATCTACGGAGACAGACCGAGGGTGAAGGTATCCATCTGCCTCGGACAGCACACCAAGGTGTTTCAGGCGGATATCGCTGCAATAATGTACTGTGCCATGCTGATAAATAAAAAGAAGTTAAGAGTGAAAGCATTGTTATTTATTCGGACAGCCAAGCGGCCCTAAAGGCAATCAACTCCCAGAAGATCAGTTCTAAACTGTTCAGGGGCTGTATTCACGCCCTTGTCTAACAAACTTGCTATAACCTGGGTACCAGGCCCGGAAGGCCACCTAGGAAACGTGGAGGCCGATGACTTAGCCAAAGCAGGTTCGGCTACAGGGATGATAGGCCCAGAAACTTTTCTGCGGAGTATCAGCACGCCTTTTTAAAACAGCCATCAAAAACAGGATAGACCGGTCCGGAGCTGGTGGCTGTAAACGTAAGGACAGCGACAGGTAAAACAGTTCATTAAACACTACTCGTCCAAGTTCAAATCAGACCTACTTAGCCACAGCCGAAAGGTTGTAAGGATAGCTGTAGGTTAACTAACGGGGCGTTGTAAACTCAACAAGCACCTGGAAAGAATGAGCTTGATAGAAAATAGCATGTGCAGGTTCTGACAGGAGGCAGAAGAAACTGCCGTGTAAGTATGTTGCCATTGCGATGCATTATGCAGGCTAAGATATGCAATATTGGAAGAGGAAAAGCCGGAATCAGCAAACTATTTGAAATGGCCAGTGTCACGGTTGTGGAGTCTAATAAAAAGGACGGGCCTAGACAGCACACTCGAAGGTCACCTAGGAGAAATCACAATAAACCCGGTAGGGTTACCGTGGTGGAGGATGCTTCGGTGCCATCTCCGTTCAAACCATTCTAATATAATCTAGTTGGAAAAAGCTATTCCGTTTACACACACGAGGCATCATAACCTAACGTTTTTCTAGTAACAATATTACAATTAAACCGACAATATCAATAACAAACAAATAAAGTGTCAGTAAATAAACACTCGCATTTTTTTCGTCAGATACAAAAAGCTACTGTACTTTGTTCAAATGTTCAAATTACAATGAATGATTCTAATCTATCAGCTAAAGTATATTGATGTTTACTAGATGTTAAATTTTCAAAGTTACATAGTATACAATCGGAAGTAGACAATTGAGATGAATAAGCTAGTACCACACTTATCATTGGTACAGGCAGTCCATACAAACATCTCCAAAATTATGCATAATCTCCTTAAAATAGCTTAGTTGGAATGGTTGATGTTTATAGTGTTACGGCATGCGTATCTAGATTTACAGAAATAGCAGCGGCCAACGTATATAATAAAAGGGAATAAATAATCCTAAAAACCAGATTCTTCTTTATGCCGATGCAGAAACTTTTACTGAATTCTCCACATTGTCTGAAACTTCAGCCTGTCCAGCTCTTTAGGTAAAAAGCGAGTGTCTACTTCATAAATGTGCTTCAACAACTAAGACTATTGAATGGATTTCAGTGGAATGAACAGAGATGACAGTTAGTTATTAGTGTTTGAAATGAAACTCACGATTTCTAGTTTCTAGTATTAGCTAGAAACCTTGAGTTTCATTTAAAACACTAATATGAGTAGATTCCACGGAGTAAGGGTCGAGACAGTTAATTTAGTTAAAAAATTGACTGTCTCGACCCTTACTTCGTGGAATATGCTCATATTAGTGTTTTTAAATGAAACTCAAGGTCTCTAGTTAATTCCACAATATATTGTGGAATTAACTAGAGACCTTGAGTTTCATTTAAAAAAACGTTAATTTAGTTAGTTATTGTTTTTCAAAATCAATTTCACTCAGGTGATAACACATTGGAGTATTAAGAGATATTCATTATGCTTTGGTGGAATAGCAATGAAGCCATTCGGCCCAAATTTTGGTTGAAGTAAGTAGAAGAAAAGCGAACAATGGCTCGAGCAACAAACTATTTAATCACAGCTTTACCACACAAGAACATTAATCATCTTATCAAAATTCGACTTACATATAACAAAAAAGGTGCAGTATTGTTCAAATGATAATTAGCATCTGTGGTGAATAGTAACAGTAATATCTAATTTGGAATGATTAATTACTTGGCTGATGCGTAGGTACTGGTGGTCACTTATTTCAGTTAAGATACGTGGGGTATCCTAAATTGAATTCAACTATGTCTTGAGCATCATGAAATTATGTTTGTGTGAGAGGGGATGAGATTTTAGAAATGGATAATAATCTGGTCGTAAATATATAAATATCTGGATTCTTTCTCAATAATCAAATACACTGAAACCTCTGTATGTAATGTAACAATATTTTGTAACTTTCATTATACTGACCACATTTTTTAGTTTTAGTTTCAGAAAAGTTTAGTGGTGCATGCGCTGGTGAAAACCGAATCTGGTAATTGTACAAAGTTCAAAGGTTTCCGCGATGCTTCATAGTTTGATACGACGATATAAAAATATGTGAAGGGAAGTGTAGAAATAGAATCTTGGAAAATAAAAGATATGAATGACATCGCAAGAATCATCACTTCGGACTATTTGGTGTTGATTAGTGGAATAGGAAGCAAACTGCAGCAAAACCTCAAAATATCGCAGAATGAATTATGGATAATTGATATGGTTACAAATACTTAACAAAAACAGCAATTAGTATGACACATGAGATCAACCTACACTGAGGTAGGTCACACGTTTCAACTATCTTGGCAAAATAATAGAAGGAAGTACATCAAAGACAGAGTAAGCTATAAAAAAGATAATTTCGAGGGAAGTGAAAAATATTACATGAAGGAATAAGATAATAGTGAGAAAATAATAACAGAACTAAAGAGCAGCATTTAGTTGACGAGGTTATATTTTCTAATGAAGAATAACGAAACAACAACAAAAAATATGAAAGTGCAGGAACATAATTGGAGAGGGCGACGGAGAATGAGATAGAAGGGAAATTTGACGTTATAGCGTTACATAATTGATAATTTGAATCAATATTAATAGCCCTACACCTTACGATAAACCGAATTTAAGTACATACTTCATTAAATTAATAAATTTAAGTAAATGAATACATTTTTCCAATTGTTGTTTATAAAGTACCTATTTCATGAAAAATACATTATAGTTTTGAGTTACATACATAATAAAAAAATCTTTTCCATTTTGAAATAATGAAGATGCATCACATTTTAGGTCATTCAAGTTTGCATCATTGAACAAACAATTACTATGGCTAGTAAGTTTTAATCATATCTTGAAGCAAACGTTTCAATAGTAACTTCATAAAATGTTATTCTTATTGAATAATTCAAATTGATTTTGGAAATCATCCATTATTTTCTTTTGTTAAATGGAAATTGGAATTTTATCTCATGTTATTGACCGGAACTATTGCAGACTGTTTTCAAAATCTCAATGGAAGATATTTTCCATTTTAAGTTAAATCAAACTGCAGTTCTCTTAAGCCATAATTAACGTTCCTGTAGATTATGCACTTCCCCAACGATCCAAAGATTCAAACGGCTGCAAATCCAGGAAGATATCATGGGAAAACCGGGGGATTTTGATAAAATGTTAAAGGCATCAAAAGTATATATTATATCAAATTTGAGCTTTACACTAAAATTCCGAATTTAAAAAGAAAATTAAATTATTTAATACAATCTTGATTTTCCCCTTGCTTGCGACCATTTCTGCGCATCGTCTAATCTATAGACTAATGATTTAGATTTTCTGACCAATAACACTACAAATTACTTAAATTTTTGAAGGTTTTTTTCCTATAACTTTTGAAATCAATACAAAATGTTAGATAATTGCTCTTACTGCACTCTGCTCAATACACATCCGTGCTTTTGCAATAACTATTCTAATTGATATCTTATATAGAGCTTGGTCATTACTTAGTTCGTGACACGCTTCCTGGATTATTTGTTAAATATTCCCTCTAGTATAGTATTTTCTTCAGTTAAATCGACTATAATTGTTCTATCTCGATAAGAATGTGACTTCACATAAGAGTGCAAGACTCTTTTTATTAGGGATTAGCATTATTCTGGATTTTATTCCAGTGTCCCTGGCGAGTATTAATTTAGTCATCACAGACTAGCGATTTGATAAAGCCCTAATAATTCGAATTTATTTGATTGTAAATTCGCTTAAAGCGGGGAAATTATAGAGTGTAAATCTGAAGTTAAATATCTAGGGATAACACTGTGGAATAAGCATGTTGAAATAACTCCTAGTGAAGTAATACAGGCATTTATGACGTGCAGAATTCCAGCTTGTAAGACTTGGGCACTCGGGGCTGTAACCCTAAAATATTGCAATGAATGTACGGCATGATTGTGAGGCCAGCAATTACATATGAGACATGCCAAAGCAGGTCAGATCAGCACGAGTAAGATACTCAACAAAGTTCAAAGGCTTGTCTGAGTCCATTAGTGTAACTATGAGAACGTGCCCGACTAAGGTAATTGAGATCATTACAGATCTCACACCTCTACATCTGGTGATTCAATGCTTAGAATATCTAGAGAAGCTTCAGGCAATGAGAATATTAAAAATCAGGGAGCCTTGTTCTATCTAATAAAGTACTTCTCATCAGCGAATATTCCCAATGACGAATTTATCAAGAGAATAAGCATCGAAAAGAACTTCCCTGCGATGCTTACGAAGAAGGGAGACTTGGAAATGGAATACACCACCCAAACTCTCAAATGATGCACCATCAGCTGTTCCACAGTGGTTCAAAAACCACCACCGGAGCTGGCACTGGAGTATTCAGGACAGGCACCAGATTCTTATTATCGTTAGACTCGTGCCCGAGCATCTTTCAAGCGGAAATTCTTACAATCGAAAGATGCGTGGAAATGATCCTAGAAAAAAACTATCAGTAATGTGATGTATCGATTCATTCTGATTGTCAAGTAGCTATCAAAGGATTGATGTCTTATGTCACTGACTATAGGTTGGTATGGGAATACCGAAGAAAATTTGATAAAATAGACAAGAATAACAGGGTCTGGGTTCCTGGCCACACTGGAACATAAGGAAATTAAGAGGCCAATACACTCACCAGGAAATGAGCATGAACGCGCTTATTGGCCCGGAGCTTTTCTTTGGTGTAGGACAATGCTTCTATAGGAAAGAGTTTCGGAAGAAAGATAAACCGAAAGATAAACATTATGGCGGTGCCTTCCCAGACTGGAACACTCCAAATTATTCCTGCGGATCTTTGACACCACTAGATCCAAAATGTATTTGAAACTTAGTAAAAATGAGCTACATTTTCTCACGGGCTTCTTTGCAGGGTACTGCCGCCTCA
This sequence comes from Galeruca laticollis, assembly GCA_963921935.1. Classification (NCBI taxonomy): domain Eukaryota; kingdom Metazoa; phylum Arthropoda; class Insecta; order Coleoptera; family Chrysomelidae; genus Galeruca; species Galeruca laticollis. The sequence goes on along the minus strand of OY998182.1, from coordinate 107,239,495 downwards.
GGAAGTAACTAATGAGAATAGGCGAGGACACATTTTGAGAGTAGGAGGAAGAAACTCTGGATTGTCTTGTTCTAAAATGCATCGCCATTGCAAGCCAACTCACAAAATGCTTCAGACGAGAAACTTGTAGGAGCGCGTATCTAACATCCTTGAAGTCATACTGAAAACTTGAATTGATTAGAGCTCTGGAACTAGAAGGCGAGCTGTAGAAGTAGCCAGAAAAGCTCTGATAGAGGGGGCACAATATACCTTAAGGTTGCGGTACAATGTAACCTCGTTAATGATCTAATATATTATAAATTAGCTCAATTTCGAGATAAATTGAATGCAGAACAGTTCCTAAAAATTACTAAGACAAGAAAATAGAAATAACTTTAGATAAACTGGATTTACTTGAATTCAAAATAATAAAACAATACAGGAATAGCTAATATACAATTAATTAAAAATAAATCTTGACCTAGGTTTTGATTAACCCTCATAAACCTAAAGTGGTATAATCGCACCACAGATATGAATTGTTTGGGATATTTTCTGGAATGTTTCTTATAATTCAAATTCCTCTGAGCTATACTTCACAAATATACTTCTAATTCAGTGATATATGTTATAGCGAATGTGTTTTTATTGAAATAAGTTACAGTGAATTTTGTTGCTTGAGATTGATTGTACAAATATAGGGTGCTACAATATTACACTGAACACGAACTCAAAAATATGCACAGTATATATTATTACTATAATTTCGTGTTATAAAATCACTTACACACGAGTACATAACTAGACAATAGAATCAATTGAGAAGCAACTCTATCTTGTACATATTTTGGTATTTTGCTTTTAAAAACAGATAGACCCAGATTCAATAGTCGCGTTTGGCAAATAACTGAAAATCTTAGTGTAAACACGAGTGAATGTTAATAGCATACAGCGGCAGCATTAATGGAAACATAAGTGAACATTTATGGTCCGTAACACCGGTCTTTGCTCGCTTTTTCTATTCGAACATCTGATGTACCGACAGGATAATTTTAATTTCGACTTGAACGGAGATAGTACACTGAGAGACATAACTTGAAATGTGAAAAAATGGTATTCAACATCTTTGGGCATATGATGCGTTGTCACAACGCGTTCAAAACATTTTGAAAATAGTGGTGACTCATCAGCTTGTGCATTGTGAAACATGATTTTGAGTAAACGTAAGTGATCTTGATCTCACCTTGGGGGCTTCAGGGAGTGTGGGATATAAAGAATGTACAGTATTTTTAAAAAAAAATTAGCAGCGACATCGTTATTGAGTAAAATGATGCCCGTAATCGTAACATTTCAAATACTCCTACATTATACTATTCTGCTTAATACATTTTCCAAGTTGGGGAGCAGGGGACTAGTTGTAACAATTTGATATGGAAGCTTATCTGTTGGGTACTTAGTTTATTACTGTTCGAATGAGCTACTAATCAACTATCGATTTCAAATAAAATTTTGATCAAACCTTTGACGAATTCTTGTGAAAATGGCTTAGAAAAAAAAGTAACGAGTATAACAACTTACCCTGTGATTGGGGCTAGTTGTAAGAGGCTTGGGGCAAATTTTACCAGTAGAAATGGAAAACCAGTTCTCCATTTATCACATACTTATTTAGCATTAGAAACGTTAGACACGCTAAAACAGACTTAGACTTCTAAGTTTTAATCTAATAGAAAAATATTCGAAAATTAACAAAAACATGTTCTTTCTTTTTTAAACTATGAAGCAACTTTATGCTTACAGTCATTTAAAATAACAAAATCTCAACTTCTTAAGGAGGTAATCAGCGTTTTAATGAAAGTAGGTAAAATTACAATTGAGACACGAATGAGATCTTACCTCCTGTTGCACATTTTATTTACATGTCCCCACATCTTGCACTGTATATGTTACCGTGAAAGACCGAAATCTGGTGAATGTCGAGATACACCGGTGAATGTCAACATTCTCAACGTTCCTTGACGTATGTCCGAAGTATTATCGAAATTTCAATATTTCTATCTTACACCGGCGATTGTCGACATTCAGGATGCACTCATGGTGTATGTTAAAAAGAATTTTTTTCTGAAATAAAAACAAAAAAAATCTTTATTTATTAAAATAATATGGGAAAAGGACTTTGTTGAACTCAAAACAAACAGTAGAACATAAAAATATAAAATGAAATATAAAAAATAAGAACAATATCTTATTTATTGCAACAACTCAAACTACCGTGACACTTCGAATTACACAAAAATTCCTTGCTTTTACAGCTGCATTCAGTCGTGGAACACTTCCTTTTGCAGTTACAACGTGTATAGCCTTGCCCTCCACTTTTTGAATTAGCAGAAGCTGCTCCTCTTAGCGACATTTCTTTTGTTGAAACTTCGTCCATGGAAAGTAACTTTTCTTTACAAATTACGAACTGATTACGGGTGAAAAGCTGCTTCAAGGTACAATTTTTGTTAGCTAATCTATAAATCCTCTATTTCAAAAACAACCGCTAACACATTTCGAGGGTCTGTACGACCACGGTCGACATCAGGGACTTGAATTCTTACGGTACCACCAATTTGGGAAGGAGGAAACTTTTTTTTGAGGTTCGCAACATTTTTGTTGCTTGAAGTAGAAGATTCTCTTTTGCAGCTACTCTTTTTAAAGAAATTAGCTCGTGACGGATCAATCAGTGCTTGAGATGAAGATGTGCTAAGTGGCGGATTAGTCAGTGCTTGAGATGAAGACGTATCAGGTTGCGGGTCAGTCAGTGCTTGAGATGAAGACGTGTCAGGTTGCGGATCAGCTCCAATGGTATTTTCATTACCCATGTCTGTTTCAATATGGTCACTACCCAAAGTTTCCCCAACATAAGCTTGTAGCTGTTCTTCGGTCTCATTGTTTGAAATTTGGCCGCGAGGGAGTGATGACAATTTTATACCCCTTTTTGGTTTAACGCCAAACAGGGCTTTATAAGGACTCTGGCGTATTCCTTCGTGATAAGTTGTGTTTTTGGCGAATTGGACAAACGGCAAACCTTCTGACCACTTGTTTGAATCATTGTCTTGCATCCAAGCAGTTAACATATTTTGTACGTCCTGATTGGCTCTTTCAACTGAGCCCTGTGTTTGACTGTGACGAGGCTTTCCGTGCACTATTTTAACATCTTTCCACATACCGCATAGTTCAGATATGACTCGATTACTGAACTATCTGCCATTATCCGAATGCAATATAGCGGGAGCACCAAATGTTGAAAAAATTTGGAGAAGGTGATATGCTACTTCTTCCACTCTCTTGCTTTTTAAAGGTCGTAACTGGACAAATTTGGTTAAATGATCTTGATATACCATTTTAAACTTGTAATCGCAATTTCTGTGTGATTGCAATTATATCAAGTCGACTTGACATCTAGAGTTCAATTCGGAACTGACCATTGGTTTCACAACAATACCTTTTTTAGGCGCACTATGTTCCATTTGACATTGTTCACACAAATTTAAATACAACATTACAACTTCATAAGTAATATTTTTGTATCTAACTTGCAATTCTTTAAGCATTCGTGTTCTTTCTCCATGGCCTGTTCTTATGTGAGTTTCAGAAAGTATTGTGAACAACTCATCATTAGTGACATAATACTGGATATTTGTTTCTCCTGGTTTCAATGGCAAAATTAACTTTTCTTCATCACTAACTTTTGAAATGTCAAAACGTTTTAAACTTTTGTAGTCCAAAGGTGTACTACACTTACTTTCAGCAGAAATTAATTCAGAAACGATTTTAGAGTACTTTTCTTGTGAAAAATAAAAACAATTGTCTTCTCGTTTACTTCCAATTAAGGCATGTAACTTTTCAAAAAACTTTACTGTAGTAGCCATTGAATACAAATTATAATTTCTAATAAGAAAATTAAATTAGGCTAGGGAGCGCTGTCAAACGTTGCGTTAGACTGACGAAGACAAAGCTAACTGAAACAAGGGGCTGGAACCGTCTAAAAACTTGTCGCGACCCGCAGTGTCCGAGATTCACCGGACCTCATTTTTGTTTGTCGACATATACCGGTGAAAGTCCGAATGTATAATAGAATTAAGAAATGTTCGGACTTTCACCAAGGCATTTGACATTTGTCGACATCCACCGGCGAATGTTGACATTCACTACTTTAGGTCTTTCACGGTAACATATACATTGTATCCAATCCTCGTTTGATGTTCATAACCTTCTCCACAAGCTAATTCTCCGGGTTCAGATTCTGAATCAGATTTTAAAACTTTCTTTTATACTTTTTACCTTATCTTTCAACTATCTTGATCTTATCTCTTGTCCCCGTTCTGTTGCCCTTTCCCTTGCCATTCTTAGTCTGTTTTGTACTCTTTTTATCATTTGACTTTTCTTCATATTCCTTTTGTAACTAGTTATTCTCAGGTGTGTCGTAAGGACATAGCATTTTATTTTACGTTGAGGGTGGTTAGCCAATTTTCATGATTCAACTTTCTGGTAAGGCCTTATTTTAGATGGGGAGGAATAATTTTGATTTTGAAGACCAGAAGGCCCAGGGGCGGTTCAAAGTCAGGTTGACCTCCAGGTGAAACTTTTGTAAATGAAGTATCCTCAATTCCTGTTAAACTTGAAGTTAATGGGTCACAATTTTACATAGAATTTATGATTTCACTGACACTTATGTCAACAATTGTAGAATAAATCTATATTAGGAAGATTCGTTGTCAATCTAGAGTCATTATCAGTAATGTTTATATATCTCAGATTCTTGCAGCAATTGGACTATCCGTAACATAAGATGGGACAAAATCTGAATTTTCAAACACATCTGCATTTAGAGGCCATATGCCTGTGGCTTTCAATTCATTATGTTTGATAATGGCAAATAATCCTTAACGATTCCAGAAATATGATATATGGTCATTGTTTTCCCTGTGTTGTTATGCCTTCACGCTGTGTGTGTTCGGTTTAGGTGACTCTTCAACGGACCATAAATTCCAACATCCAACGGCTGCAGATTATGTGAAAATGTGGGGGAAACGATAGCATGATATCGTAATTTTCTTTCGCTTTTTTACCACTGCGATGTTCACTTGTGAATGATGATTGTCGAGTAAAAGAAGGACAGGTTCTTGCTTCGATGCTTTGACAAACTTTATGAAATGATCCAGAGCTAAAGTTAATTCTTATTCCGTCATCGACCCTAAAGAATGTCCAGCTTCAATACAACTGGTGGTCCACATCTTACAAAAACATCAGTGTACCTGAGCCTTGGAAATACAAACATGGGCGGGATGGAATTTCCTAGGGCATTAATGGCGCATAGTCCCTACTAGTTTTTGTCCTTGTGGAGCCCCAATTTTCTTAGGTTTGTGGACTATAGTCACTCCAGTTTCATCGATATTGTATATTCGTGTTGGTGTAAATTGATACCTATCCATAACATCTATTAACTTCTTAAAAAAGTTCGGAACGTTCGTCTTATTAAAGGGTGTTGCGCAAGCTGAGACAGGGATATACAGACACATTCTTAGGTTTCTTGCCATATAGTTTTTGAACCAATCAGATCTTGCTGATTAATTTTTGTTATGGCAGAGGTACCTTTTTCGCTTCAATTATAACAGCACACTAGTATGCCAACTTTCTGACTTCCAAAGGAAGCAATCCAAGGTAGATGTTGGAGCAAGGAAGCAAGTACTCAGATATTTTAGCTTCTTCTTTCTTCCTCTCTAAAACCCATTCTGGGTTTAACATAGCCGACTGATAGAGATTTGTTACTCTTTTTTTCACATATCTATATAGTGACACGTAACACAAATTAAAATGTTTGTCGTATACTGTTTTTATTTTCCAAGCTATCAACAGAAGCCAATTCGTATACATCTTGGCTTTCAACTTTATATGGAGGTGGATCCGTCTAGGTGTGGGGCGGAATATATTTGACGGGGTAAACGGACTTGGTAACTGTAAATGCGAATCTCAATTCTGAAATATACATCACAGACATTCATGAAGAACATGTTGTGCCTTATGCCCCCTATATAGGACTCAATTTTTTACTTAAGCACGACTACGCGCGTCCCCACACGGGTCTTATCGTGAGAAATTATCTTGAAGAAGTAAGAATTGATCACATAGACTGGCCAGTTCGTAGCCCCGACCTAAACCCCAGTGAACATGTTTGGAATTTTATCGGTCGGCAGTTACGGAGTGAGGGACGACAAATCCAAAATTTACAAGAATTGGAAGAACGTTTAGACGAATTATGGTATTTACTAGATCAGTATCTAATCAGAACTTTGGTTTTAACTATGAACCAAATATATCAGAAGGGGTAGTAACACCAGATACTAATTCTCTATTCACTTTTGTTTTGTTTCCTGTTATTCGTTGTTTCATTGATTGAAGCAATCCATTTTTTAGGTATGTTTTTTGAATTTTTATGTCCTTTTAAGACGTTTCTCTCTTCTAAAACACCTTGAATCTCTCAATAAATTATAAGATATCAAGGAAACAGAACGCAAAATGAGGCATGGAACCAGTATAATGAGTAAATAATAATGAGCAATTGACAAAAGAAAGCTAATAAATTTAATAAAAATCACGTCAGTTTAAAAATTGGATATTTTATGAAGTAACAGAGATAACTGAATTAAGAAAAAAAGATAATGTAGAATGAATATGTGGCTTTGAATTGGTTATAATTGCAATAGCTTGTGTACCCCACAGGACGTTTTGAAATTTTGGAGAAAATATAACATTTTTATAGCACCTGGTATAATATCAAACTTGTTTGTTTTACCAAAACAACTAAGACATTGTTATTCCTAAGAGAAAAACCTACAATTTGAAAATAAAATCAACAAAAATGAACCAAAAATGTCGAAAATACATCAAAGTTGAGGTATCATTTTGGTTGTGCGTTAAATAATTTGCGCAGTGTAGTTTTTTTATTTAAACATACATAACGCCACATCAACTTCTAACAGTTATTAGCAGGGGAGACATTTACAACATAGTGGGGTACATTTATAATAACAACATTAGATTTTAGATATCAAGTTTATGTCATTGAGATAACATAGTACTTCGTTTCCAGTTGCAGAATGAATTGACTTCAAAGTATTTCCTAAATTGTAACGTCTGTGTTTTTCATTTTCTTGACATTCGAGTAACGGATGCTTTACTGTGAGTTGAGTGTGACATGTTGGACATAAATTTTAGATTTCTTTTGTTAAGTGATGTTGATGAGTTATGTGGTATGTCCAATTCCTAAACGGTTGACGATAACTTGTTCTTTGACGATAACTTGTTCTCTTCTTTTATCGCGTAGTGGAAGTTTGGTTTTAAATTCAGGCATTATTTGTTCCAAATTGGATTATGTCTTCCCAGATGAATTGCCATTTTGGTCTGTCTATTTAGGAGCTGTGATCGGTGTGGGAAAATTTTGTAAGGAGGGGTAAATTATCAGTGAAAGTTGATTTTGGGGGTGAGGAGTTAACTTCCTTGTTACCTTATATTGCCATGTGTGACGGTACTTATAGATATGAGATGTTTTTATGTTGTAAGTTATAAAGTTCCTTTTTAATGACTTGATGTATCAGTTGTGATGGATATAAATTTTCAAAATCTGCTTAATGAGTCAGATATAATTATGAAATTGTTTTCATTTGCTCTTTTGCACATTTTGAGGGCGTGGGGCAGAGTAAAATGGTCTCCAATGTATATACTACAATTTTTTGGCAGACTCAGAGCAAATTTTTTATCGTTACATATTATGTAATCTCCAGCATTTCCTGTAGTTGCTTTGGATGCAACAATATATGTATATATACATATATATATATATATATATATATATATATATATATATATATATATATGAAAGAGGAATTTTTATCTGGGTGGGAGAGGTGGTCTGTTTCTGATAGAAAGTTCGGGATGTTTCTATATATGGTATTGGAACTATTAATTGAGGAATATTTAAATTTTCATGTCAGAGAATGTTTAAACTGCTCATTGTCGTAACTTAAACTTGTGATCCGTTGGTAGAAAGGTAATTTTTTTGAGGATTTCCTTCTAGCATAATTCATGGTGATATTTTTAAGTGTGCAAGAATATGAGAAGTTGGAGATGTTCGCTGATATCCTAGCATCGTAGTTTAAGGAAAGCATTTGCCAGCGTAGGTGCAGGGTGGCTTATTTGCCGCATACAGGACCAGTTCTGAAAGCACCTAGTGATGCTCGTATGTCAGTGGATTAGATGGAGTTTAATTTTTTTAGCGAATTTTTATTGGCTATTTTGTAGCAGATAACTTTAATGCACATTTACTACCGTTTCTTCAAAAGTAGAGTACTCAATCGCAGTAACTCGTCAAAATTCACAGTTCCATCCGAAAAAATGTTACTGGATATCAGATGTTTTGTTTGTGCTTGATATTATGTTGTCTCGCCAATAATAAGAGCTGCAAATCTTGGAAAATATTTCTTCTATCACATTACTGATTCTAGTTCAAATTTGCTTTCTGGAATTGATATTCCACCTTAAATCTCAAACGTACATTCATGACATGAATTTGAAAATATTATGGTATTGTACTGAAAGTAATGATAAAGATAAATGAAGACATTCCAAAAAAATACACATTCTTTTAGAGTAAATGAAATTCAATAATTTCTCACTTACAAGCAGTTGTCGGAGAGTTTGTTGAAAATAGAAACATTACTACTATTCACCTAACAACTCTATTTAATTTATATGCTATGTGTATTCCAATTATTTTTTACTTTCATTTTTCTTTCAGTGTACGTATGTTATATAAATTATATTGGTTTCTTTTACATATGCCAAGATGTGACAGGTTTTCAGGAATAGAAGGTTTCGTCGCGGTGTAGCAATGATGGATGTGCCGTTCTATGGAGCCACTCATCCATTTCAATTTATGTTCTTCCGTTTTGAATAAATTGGTAATCTGAATTAATTTCTGGGACATGGGACATAGACTATTGAAATTTCGTAAAAAAGTATTCAATCAGTGAGTCTATTTATTTTCAAATTTGTTCACTAAACTGTATATTATGTTCTCAGTACATCATGTATGGCAAGTAATTGATGATTAAAAAAATTGATTTTCAATGGTTTTAAAATAATTGTAACATGCTACTTCAACATATTTCACATTCTCCTTCTTTAAGTTAGTGGTATTGAATAAAGATCTTCCGGTTCAAATTCGCATGATTTACTAATTATTGTATATTTGACCGCCATCATTTTCTGTTTGTTATTCTACATTTTAAACGCTTCTTTTAGTTAATGTTAATGAAAAATTTTGGAAACAAACAGCAATTCTCCACTCATTTTGTGGAAATTATTATCAAGTTTACATTAGTAGTCATAACTCATAAGTGAAACTAGGGAAATTCAACATATAATAATAATATTTATTCACCATGTAAATTCACAATTACAAAATATGAACATACATAAAAGTCTCATTGATGAATTAAATTCAGCAAAACCACGTGCGTGCCATAGAATATAACACTTAAAATCTAAGTATTTATATAAATCTTAAGCATGACCTGAACTTAAAATCTAAAATTAAAATTGCCTTGTTAAGTTTGATTGATGGTCTAATAGTCGCGATAATTGTGAAACATTTACACAATTATATAACTGTTTGTTTTGAGTTTTATGCATAGTTTTCCATTGAACGAAGGATAGTTCCTATCTCTTGAGTTCTAACGAATGTTTTCAGTTTTTCTTTGAATGTGCTCATTGAGGGTTGTTCCTTGATGACCGAAAGTAGAAAGTTGTATAATTTAGGTTCAAGCTTCTTTGTTCCATCGATTTATTCATTTGTGGTAATTAATATTAGTCTTTTTGTCGTGTGGTATGGTCCTGTACTTTTGTTTTTAAGTTTGTTCTATTTAAATGCTGGTTGGTCGTGACTTGAGTGAAATATATTTGTCTGGGATCCACAAGTTTCCTCTCTGTAAAAAGAATGTCTGACGGGTATTTACGATCCTTACACAGTAAAATTTTCAAGAATCGCTTTTGTGATACTTGTAATTGGTGGTAGTACCTTTCTGTTACTGCTCCCCTGCCTATTATACCATAGCTCAAATGCGCTCTACCAAGTTTTTGTATATAATAATTTTTTACTTATGTGTTAGGGAATCGTTTATATGCTTGAATTTAAATAGAATACATCTGAGTTTTTTAATTGGGTACTTGACATGTTTATCCTATCTAAATTGACTATCCAATATGAAGCTCAAATATTTAAGTTACAACTGAAAACTTTTTGTTAGTATAATTTTTCTGTTTCACGATTTTACTGGCTAATTCATTTCCTACATTCGAAAAAAGCTCATTAAAAGTCTCTACTATTTCATCAGGTTTATTTATCAATTTTGCATCTTTATTTTTTATTTCATCCAAAATATCAGAGTCTGATCTACTCAGTACTTCGTTAACAGATTTCCAACGTGATCTAGAGGAATTTTTCTCACGTTCTACCCTCCTTTTATGATAATTGATTTTAGGATGTCTTATAAGTTCATCAAGAGATTTTTTGTGGTCGAAATATTCTTTTTTCAGTGTTTCATTCGCCTCATTTTTTTTCACTTTCCATTCAAATTGTGTTTTTTATTTACTGACTTCATAAGGGCTTTGGTGATCCACTTTTTCCGCCTTCTTTGATAATTTTTCACTGTTATAGTTCTTTTTGAAGAATTTATGCTTTTTTAAATTAACTCAATAAATTTGTTTGTGGCAACATCCAATTTTTCCTCGTTTAGTACTTCAACCCAGTTTATTTCTCGGGTGTTTTCCACGTGGAGTTTTTGATCATCTGTAATGAAATAGTTTCTGGAACTTGGTGGACTTTTAATATGTCTTTTATCAAGGATTCTACTATTCCATACATACGTTTATTTGATATTGAAAATTACAATCTAATTTATAATCAAAGTAAATTCAATCAGTGCCATGGGGTTGTAATCAGATTACAACTTTTCATCCGATATCGTAGATATTTTTAATATTATAAAATTATTACAAATAAAAATAAATTTCCAGTCAAATCAAAATATTACCATCATTAGTATGTACAGATCTTCAGCATCTGATGCACGTGACTTCACCGAACATTTGGAAAATTATTTGAAGCAGTTTAAGCACAACAGTAACGACATGTACATTTGGATTGGAGACTTGAATGTAGATATTTTAAAATTAGATGATAATCTGGGCTTGTTTGGATCATATATTTCTACGAGCAAAACAGAGTATGTATGAAAATATTATTCCAATAGTTCTAAAAACAAATATTGTAGATCATTATACAACCATCTTACAAATTATTGGCATTCCATTCCATCAAGTGGGTTCCGAATCGTCGGAGCATAGACAAACATCATGGTGGTATTGTTAAGTGAACAGATTTCGTGACCCTCAAGAGACAGGCAACTACCATCTACCAAAAATAATAAATTTGGAGACAGACTTGATGTCCATCTGGTGAGGGCTGCGAAATCTATGAAAACATTGGGATGCGCCAGACATGCGAATGAAATGAAAATAAATTGAATGCCAAAAAACAGGGCTCTAGGAGGAAATATAATTGATAAGAATTCGAATAAATGATAGATGAAGCGTATGAATGGAAGAATGAAAATGGTAAGAATTAAAACAAACGAAAAGATGAGAATTTATGTGGAAATGGACAATTACGATGTGGTTGCTGATGTAGTAGCATAGGGCGATGTAGTGATCCCGAAAGGACGGTAGCGGTAAAAGGACATTAGCTTAGAAATAAGATTTAAATTAGGTTAATATTAATTACAATATTTAGCGAGCGTTGATCTAGGAAGGTCAATGTTAGATATGCGTAGAAGCACGTTCTAGTTAAAAACGTAAACAGCACGATCAATTAATAGACGAAGGTCAGGCACGCAGGACATTGTCCGAAACACTTCCTATAAAATACAAGTGTAACGAACCAAGAAATTCAATTGTTATTATTAGTCTAAATAAGTCAAATGATATGATAATATATTTGTGTATTTTTAAATATATTAAAACGCCCAGTGATTTTGTATAAGTGATGTCGTTTATTCAACTTCCGAAGAACGGTTACTAGGTAAGTGTTTTCCTCAAAGATAATATACCTTTTATGGTCAATGTGAAGTATACGAGGGGCACTTACTAAATAACCACCACAGCGAGATGCGACAATTATATAGATGAATAGCTGAGGTGATACTGAAGCGTGTTAATTTACAGAGATATATAAAATTCAGATAAAAGGTAAGCAAAGGAAAAAGCTGCATTAACTTATTTAGTCGAAATATTTGTCGAAACAAAACGCTAAGGAGTTTACAGATGTTAAAAACTTACAGTGCTAAGGATTTTTGTATACGTTCAAACACGCGTCTAGCACACCCCATTGCATTCTGAAATGTGAAATGTAATGAAAACCCAAAGTTACTGTATAAATTATGTGAAAGTTGATATTATAAGAAGTCATCGCTCCAACCGAAGAGCCATCAGCTGTCTATCAAAAATAACAGATATGGACACAGCCTTGATAGCTCACCGATGAGGGCGCCAACCTCTAACAATTGCGATCTGGTGAAATAATGGAATAAAACTTATGTCAACCTCTCGTCATCGTTGAATGCCTTGTAGGAGTCTATGCAAAGGTGTAAATTTTCTATTTAAATTGACTTGTGTGTTGAGGCAGTTATTGTTTTTGTTTATCTCATCTGTTATTTCGATGTCCTCATAGAAATCTAATAGGTTGAAATTTCTGCAGTTAATACTTTTGATTAATGTTGAATTGATTTCTGGTTCAAACTTATAATTATTGTATTTAATATGAAAACCAAACTATGATTTATCTGGATATTTTATATGCTCGCTTATACGTACATCCAAAGCTCTGCAAGTTCTTCCCACATATGAAGCTTCGCAATCACCATACCTCAGCGCATAAATGGCACTTTCAGACAATTTGTTTAACTTATCTTAAGAATTGACTAAGTCATTATATAAAGAATTTGAAGTTTTGTATGAAATTTTAATGTTGTTAGAAATATTTCTGAAAATGTTTGTTAATTGATGAGAAAGGCGAGAAAAAATGAAAGGTATCGAAATATATGAAAGATTATTGTCTGTGATAGAAGTATAAGCTAATTGTTGATATCTTTCCCTGATTATTTTTTGAATGATACTGTCAATTATACATGGTGATATCCTTTGTTAACTGCAATTTGTTTGATTATGTTAACTTCATTATTATACTGAGCTGTGTTTAAAGGTATGTTCAGTAGTCTGTGGACATAGCAGTTGAAGGCTGCCATTTTGTGCTGAGGAGGGTGGTTGGAATCAACATGTATAGCGTGGTCAGTTTGAGTAGGCTTCCTGTAAACTCCAAAGCCGAACCCGGACCCGCACCGACGTATGCCAAGGTCAAAGAAATTGAGACATCCATCTATTTCAGTTTCTAAAGTGAATTCAATATCAGGGTGAATGTTATTGATATTATTTGAAATTTGCTGAGCTGCTGATAAGTTGCCTTCGATTAAGCAAAAGATGTCGTCGACATATCTAAAATACGAGATAATTTCTTTATTTTTAGGAATTATAAATTTCTTTTCTAAGTTGTTCATGAATATATCTGCAATTAGTGGAGATAATCTAACTCCTATGGCTACGAACAACCCGATGGCTTGCCATGGGAAGTGGCTTATCTCCACTGATTGCAGATATCTTCATGAACAACTTAGAAAAGAAATTTATAATTCCTAAAAATAAAGAAATTGTCTTGTATTTTAGATATGTCGACGAGATCTAACAATAAATTGAAAATGCAAAAAAAACTTACAAATAGTTCATAAACTTTCGATATTAACAAATTTGTCGAAAGAAGTGTCAAAAATTTTATCATCATCATTTTACTCGGTCCTCAGGTCACAGAAGTATTGCAAATTTGTTCATAGGACCAAGAAGTAGGCATTTATATTATAATCTAGAATTCAATTTTCAATTCAATTCAAGTATCTTGATAATCATAGAGAAACTTGATTAGGAAACTTAATAAAACAATATTAAAATTCTGAATATACTGTCTGAAGCATGTAGAAATTACACACTTACCGGCTTAAAATTCGATCCATTCAAAATAATGATTTATTTAAAAATGCTCTTACTTTCAAATGGGGAAGCTGATTTATTTGAATTTTTTAGCAGCTTTTAGATAAAATACTGTAGTTTTAAGATTATTATTCGGACATCTAAAGTAATTCAGTATTCGCTGGATATACAGGGGGGAAAAGAAAACAATTTTTTCCTCTACTTTTGACACACCCTGTAGGTTAATTCTGCTAGTAGATCTGCACACAATTAACTTCATCAAGAAGACTGATTTGTTTCCAGCATTTTGTTTTCTTATTTATCCCGATTTCTTAATTTGTTTGTGAAATGTGACGGTTTAAAGAAAATGCAACATTTTAGAAATGGTCATAATTTAAATGACGGTAGAGAATAAACTACAAAATAAGTAGGGTGCTGTGGCAACTCACAATATGACAACTGTCAAATATTCGTTACTTGTCAATTGCAGTTTAATTATCAGTATTTAATGTAACATCATGGTTTTAACACCTACTGATGCAGCACGAGCAGTTGCTCTAGTACAAGATGGTAGGTCTCAGTATTATGCTTCTAGAATATTGGGTGTTACAAGGTGTAGCGTCCATAGAGCTGTATAATGTTTGTACAACGTTTCAATGAAACTGGTAGTTTTTCGAGACGAATAGGATCTGGCAGACGACGTTCTACAAATGTTCGAGACGATCGTTTTGTAACATTAAACGTTTTGCGAGAAAGAAATACTACTGCTGCATGGCTCGAAATCATTTGGAAGAAGTACGCCAAGTAGCTGTTAACGAAATAACAATTCGAAGGCGATTATGAGAACATGAATTACGCTCCAGAAGACCTGCAACTGGTCCGGAGTAACTTAGAAATCACAGAACAAGCCCGTCTTGGGAACATTGGAATGTCGATGACTGGAGTAAGATTTTATTTTCTGACGAGTCAAGGTTCTGTTTACGTTCTCCAGATTGCCGTGAAAGAATATACCGAAGAAGAGGCGAAAGGTTTGACCAAGCAAATTTTTCCACAAGACTCAGTTATTGAGGAGGATCGGTAATGGTTTGGGGCGGCATAAGCATGGAAGCTCGTACTGATTTAGTAATTGTTGGCAGCGGAGCAATGACAGCAAATCGATATATTCGTGATGTGCTAGATCCACATGTAATTCCATTTGCACCGTTTATAGGAAACGAATTCATGTTTATGCACGACAACGCTCGATCACATATTGCGAATACTGAATTACTTTTAGATGTTCGAATAATAATCTTAAAACTACAGTATTTTATCTAAAAGTTGCTAAAAAATTCGAATAAATCAGCTTCCGCATTTGAAAGTAAGAGCATTTTTAAATAAATCATTATTTTGAATGGATCGAATTTTAAGTCGGTAAGTTTATTTTCAGTATTATTGAATACCTCACTGCCATGTTTTTGTTAATATTTAATTTTCATTTATTCACAGTGTCATTAGTTGTACTATTTCTATATTCCAAGTATCAACACACTGGCTTCTTATTTTTGTGATGTAAGTAATGTTGGAAATATCAAAATATAATTTGCAAACATCTGGCTTTGTTTCTGCTTCTGTTAAATATCGATATTTCTTTACACGCAAACAGCTCATTAACCATAGTTCAGCTGGTTTATCATATTGTTTTCACTCCACTTTGTGTATAACCTAATCATTTAATTTTATTCTCATTTTGGTTAATAACAGTTGCTCAGCATGTGAAAGATATTTGAGAAGACACACTTTTTTCCATGGCATTCCTTTGGTTTTTTCGAATTACTTACAATATGTGGCTCATTTGAAATGTCAGAAAAATGTATAATAAGTAGAGAACTCATACAAAGTTGACATCATTTCACAGCAAGATTTCATATTCCTGGTGGAAAATGTAGGGCAAAAATATTTAATTTTACTGTGTTATATTTCATAAACGTTATGCATCACTTAGGAATACATAGATACATTTCCAAAGTTCAGGAAATCGACCGCTTAAATTACAATATTGGTAACAGGAAGGAAAAAATCAGTTATAATGAAAGAGTAATTGGAATTTGCGCTTCTTGTTCAGCACCTGTTTTTCCTCGACGCCATAGTTTTCAATGTCAAATAAATCGTAATTTTTGAATAGAACATGGATTATAATTATTTTATTACATATGTCAAATCCAATTTTAGAAACAAGTAATAACTACATTCTATCAAAACATATTTTATTCATATGAACAGTGTGCTTATTTGTACAGTTTAGGCAATATAGAGTCAGAACTGCTGTCGAAAGTAGATATCCCTGGGACTTTATTCTTGAATTTTGGGGAGTAAAAATAGTGAGAGAATGTGAGGTAAAAGTGGGCGTGGCTCCCTAAAAATAAAAAGACTGTATTCTTGAATCAATTTCTCTCAGAAGTTGATAGAAGGGAATTTCAATTTCTACTGGTCCCAAGTAAGAGAACATGAAAACGGGAGTATAAAACTGGTAGAAATAACAAAACATAACCTAAAAAAAGTGGAGACACCTTTATTTTAAGTGTTTTATAAAATGGAATTAAACAATATTATGTTATGGAATATGAATGATGATGTCATGGAAGCGATTGAGGATCTTCAAATTGGTCGGGATGTCCTAAATTCAACAGATCCATTCTTATTATCAGATAGAAAATTTCAACAAATATTTAGGCTATCCAATGATATGGTAACCGAAGTGGTGGAAATGGTACCACCATTTATGGTGCATCAATCCAGAGCATCAGCCCTTTCTGAAACCACAAGGGTAAGTAAACTAACAGATCAGACATATTTGGTCTGCACAAAATTATTGGATCAGTAAGCATTCAAAACAGACTTAGGTATAGGAAATAGCCATAGAAAATGAGTACTAAAATCCAATTCTACTTATTTTAGGTTTTAGCTGCATTAAGGTTCTATGTCAGTGGAAGCCATCAAGAAGTAACTGGCACTAACCACTATATATCCATAAGCCAACCGTCAACAAGCAGAGCCATAGTGGAGGTTACAAATGCTTTGAACCGGCCCGAGATCTTTAATCAAAAAGTGCAGTTTCCAAGAACACAACTACAAAGGGAAACCCTTCGTAGAAAGTAATTATAAAAACCACCCTATATACACAAACGTCATAAACCAAATGCAAAGTATTTTAGAAAATAATTTTTGGAAAATAGAACTGTTGAGAAATAATTTTTGGTTTCTCATCAGGTTCTTTGATTTGTATGGATTTCCTGGAATTTTATCAGTAATTGATTGCACACATGTAGCAATAGTGGCCCCAAAGGGAAATGATCCCAATCATCCAGAGCATATATGTCAATCGAAAAAATTACCCCTCCTTAAATATGCAGCTGGTAAATATAATAATATATAAATATTTAGTTACTTTTATCACATTCGAATGAAAATATTTGGAGTCAAAAATAATAAAAGGGCCAAAACTGCAAAAATAAAACAAATGGAAACTTCCTAGGTGATGTTTATTATAATTTTTAATACAGTATAATTGAACATTTTCATATGTTTATAATCTTTTGTACCTTTCAGATATGTGAAGATAATTTAAAAATTCTAAATCTGAATGCAAAATTTCCCGGGTCGACTAATGATGCCTTTATATGGGCACAATCCCCTGTCTCAATGTACATGAACCAGTGTTATCGAAGAAATCCTGCTAATGTGTTTTTTTGCTGTGAGACTCAGGTAAAGAAAGAAAAATTATGTAATACTATACAAAAATCTGTAAATGGTTCGAGTGTCCTTTTCATTCGCAAGTCAATCTGTTGGCGGCTATCTCCGTTTAATTTGTAGGCGCATACGAACCCTCAGTTCAGTGAACCATTCACGTATTCTTGTTAGAACGTAATCTAGTTTTTTAATGTGATATTAGTGTCGTTATTTATGCACAAAACTGTTTTTATTTAATTATTTCCTAATCAATCAATAAATTTATTTTTTTCATCATGATTGCTTCAAACCAAAGATATATCTCTAGTACAATTTTTGTTTGTTTCAGGATATCCCACACGTCCATGGCTTTTAACGCCATTGCCAAATCCAATTAATCTAGGGGAGCAACTTTATAATGAAAGGCTGAGTTCTATCAGATCTTTAATAGAAAGATATAATGGAGTACTAAAAAATCGATTCCGTTGTCTATTGAGATATAGAACACTGCACTGCCACCCCACATTCGCTGGAAAAGTCGTGAATGCATGTTCAATTTTACATAAGATGTGTATAGAGAACAACATACCTGTACCAGACGAACCCCACCCTATAGAGCCAGATTATGGCATGTATGCTGATAATAATGCTGTAAATATACGACCAACAGCCAATCCAGATCTGGCAGCTGCCAGACGTTTACAGCAAAATATTATTTTAAATCATTTCATTAATTAATTATAATTGGTTGTTTAACAAATATATATACCTTCTCTTCATGTAATAAAAAACAATATACTATTTTTTGTGAATTTTATTCGATACGGTTTCCACTTTTTTGGCCCCGTTATAGAAATCTGGAGTAAGTACAAAAAGTAATAGACCACAGAGTCCGATACACAGAATCGAGCCAGCCCCCAGTCTCTGTTGTCAGAGACCAATTTTTTTAAATAAAATTTTCATACTACAAACATAAAAACAGTGCAGAAGCGCTACTGAACCCCAGTTTAAATGTATGTTAATTCTACTTCTCAGACACACATACCTCAGCCAAGTATGAAACAGCTCAAAAGGTAAAAGTAATATAAAACAAACTCTTAAATTAACGAGTTACAAGATTAGTATACATCGTACAAACTATGAAGGAAAGGAAAACATATGAAAACATTTTTTTTCTACATAATGTGAAAACAAAAAGATTCTTCTAGTACTTAAAGAATCTAATTTGAAAAAAAAATCTATAATAATGTTCTATCTATAATGCTACGTAAAAAAATGTAAATATCCTCCATTACTTGGGTTTGTCTTTTCATCTCATCTCGTTGTTCTTTTAAAATTTGAAGTTTTTCAGAGTGATATGTATTTATTCCATTGATTGAGATTGTGTAAAATCTGGTGAACATTTTCCGGCGACCATGATTTCTTTTTGCTCGTGAGTGATATGTGTTGACATTCTCGTTTTATGTACCTCTATCAACTATCAATCACTTCTTAAAAATTTCGGATAAATAAATTTGTTCAAAAAAAGGTTGGTTATTTTGTCTCTTCTCTTACATATATTATTTGTGGTCTCTGCTCCGTTACGGCATAAATGCCTCGTAAGCTGTCAGTCAAATTACCGCATTTGTGATTGGTCAGAATTTTTCACTGATATCTTTCAACCGTGTTCGCTTTTTCTTTTACTCCTTTCTACTCCCTAGCTTCAAGAATACAGCATTTTAAAATCGAGAGAAATTATGAAGGGGTAGAAAAATCAGGGAGCTCCCCAGGGAGTAAAATTTTCTCTTGAGTCAAGAATAAAGGCCCTGGTGTTAAATAAGAAAAACAATGTGATGTTGACAGTGTAATAAATAACCTAAAAAATGCAAAAAATAATGGACGAGAGTTTTTGGGAATATTAATACCTAACTACAAACATTTTATTTTACTCAATCAAAGTTATTTTTTATGAACTCAACAGACCTAGTTTAATTTACTGCAATATTAATGGTTATTACAATTAAATAAAATAAATTATAATCTTCGTTATTTCTTTGTTTAGAATTGAGGTTTCTAGTTTTATATTAACAAGAATTGTTTTGCGTTCTCATTTTACTTTTCCGCCCAACCTATCTAATATGCGAGAAAAGTATTGGTTTACCCCAAAAAAAGTTGGAAATTTGAAAATTTTTTTGAGTTATTTTTACGTTTTCCATCAACAACAACCCAAAAAAACGGTTATTAGAAAAAAATCCTTTGTGTCTGTCGTCGTCGTTGTCGTCGGCCACTCTTTGTTACATGTCTTGTTAGCAGGATACAGCCTCCGGAGTGAAACAAGTCACCAATTTTATGATCGGATATTGTTAAGGACATGTCACAGATGAACCCTATTGATTTTCAGCTCACTAGAGCCATCACAACGGGTGCTATGGTACTAAAAGTAGGACACTTTAGTCATTTTTTAAGAAAATTCATTTTGTTAGCACAATACAGCCTCCGGAGTTCATCAAGTCACCAATTTTATGATTGAATCCATTTTCTGGGTGAATATTCTCTTGAACTACTTGTCCTATGTTTATTTCATTTGGAGCTGTGATATCTACATGTGTGCCAGGGGCTTGGCCCAGAATGTTTTCTGAAATTCTTCTCTTATTTTCTAATACCTTTGGCTACACTGTTGGATTCCATCCTCCGTGTTGCTTTATTTTCAGAATGACCGCTCTTGAGTCTGCCAGGAGAGACGTTGACGATCGTCTGAAACAATGTCCTAGGTATCCTTCAACATTAGGTAGACAATTTTAGCTGGTGATGTTCCAATGGTATTTATGCCTACGGGTTGTATGCCACATTTTCCATTATAATATCGCAAAAAAAATCTGTTGGTAGGGTCAGACACATGTCGAATATGGTACTCCTTTCTCTGGGTCGTCTCCTTCAAATGGCGCTAGTCGGTTTTGGTGAACTACTTTCGGTTTTCCGTTGGGGATCTTATTTATGCGATATATAACATCATTGATCCTTTTCTTGATTAAGTATGAACCTTCCCAGAATGTATGTAATTATGGAGAAAATCATTTTCTCCTCGTTGGGTTGTGTAACCATACTTCCGCCTACTGTGGCCTGCGTGTCGTACCGACTTTTCATTCTGTCGCTGGCAACTTGAAGATTTGTTCGAACTAATTCATGAATATCGTCCAGCCTTCTTCTCAATTGGATCATGTAGTCTTCTCCTGCTAGATCTTCTACAGGCCGACAGCCAAAATACAGGTCACAAGGAAGCCTCATTTCACGTCCAAATACGATTTTTGCAGGTGTTTCACCCGTGGACTCATTGACGGCAGATCGATAAGCCAATGCGAATATGGAAAGATACTGGTCCCAATCTCTCTGATGATTGGAAACTACTTTGGACAGGTATTTTCCAATAGTCCTGTTCATTCTCTCGACCATTCAATCTGACTGTGGATGTAATACTGTTGTCCTGGTCTTCTTCATTCCCAGCTTGTCGCAAATCTCCTGGAATAGGTGGCACTCCATATCGGCTGATAAATTCTTTCACCAAGGCGATAGTTGTGGCCTCTTGATTCGGGATCGCGTAAATTTCCACCCACATTGTGAAATAATCCATTATAACCAGGATGTATTTACCACCATTTTCTATTGTCTGAAATGGTCCAGCGATGTCTAAAGCAATCCTTTCGAAAGGGCTTCCAAGATTATACAGTTTCATAGGTGCCTTTTTCTTGCGATGTGGTCCATTACTCGTAGCACAAGTCGTATATTTCTTACACCAGTCCTTCACATCGTCGGAGCTGTTCATCCAATAAAGCCTTTCACCGACTCGTTGAAGGGTTTCCTTCACTCCCAGATGGCCTTCCGATGGACTGTCGGGTAACTTCTTCAGTACCTCAGTTACTCTCGTTCTAGGGATAACTAGTTGTCTCCTTATCTCGGAACCATCATCGTTTTCAAGGACTCTTTTCAACAGCCCTTCTTCCAGGACGAGGGAGTCCCAGTGAGCCCTATATGCCTTGAGTGTCGGTGAAAATCTTGACACTTCTTACCATGTAGACCGCCGATTTTCTTCCTTCCATTGCCGTATCTTCTTTAGGTGAGTATCATTCTCCTGATATTCTCTGATCCTGGTAGGTGACCACTCTTCGTTGACCACTGTAGTTCTTAAAACTGCAGCTTCCGTAGATTTCGACTTGTTGCAGTGAGAATAGTCTTCAGGGCATAACCGTATAGGCAGAAAGTTGACTTTTCGGTGATTCACATCCTCCTGTCCAATTTCCTTTGTGACTGGAGTTCTTGGGTTGCAGGAGTCTTAGGACGTTTAGACGGACTGTGTACGTGTCTAGCTCGCCACACTTCCGGCAATTGATCCTCTTCTGCTTCTTGTCTGCCATACCTTTCAAAAAATTGAGGATCTGGTCAAGTCTGTCATCGTCACCTACTTCCTCCATGGTCCTACCTTTGTTGTACCGCGAATGCTTCGTGGCTGCTTTGCCTTTAAGAGGTTCTTGGTTTGCAGGAATCGTAGGACGCTTACACGAATTGCAAGCTGTAGCTCGCCACAATTACAGTACCTGATCTTCTTCGGCTTCTTGTCTACCATATCTTTTAACAAGTTGACGATCTGGTCAAGTCTGTCATCGTCACCTTCCTGTCGGATGGTCCTAACTTTGTTATAAGCTGTCAATGCGTCAGCTAATGTTTTGGGATGGGCTAAACGAAGTGTCCTCTGCATATCGAGTTCACGTAAGCTATCATTAAAGCTTGGATGCCCAGACATTTCATCATGTTCTATGGTGCTGATGGATAAGCGAATCGAACTAGTCGGGCAATATCCACTTCATACTCTTGAAGAGTTTCGTCACGTTTCTGCCTTCGGTTCTTCATCTGGGATTGGTACAAGTGCTCTAGATGTTCATGACCATATCGCATGTCTAACCTCTTCTTCAACTGCTCGAAGTCATCCGTTTCTCCCAGAGGTATCGTCTGGAGTACGTCTAAGGCGTCTCCCCCAAGCGCGATATTAAGTTCACTGCCATCTCCCTGTCGGACCAATTATTTATTCTAGCAACTGCCTCAAACTATTTTACGTAATTGGTCCATGACGTTATTCCGTCGAATGTTGGAGCCTTGACTCGTGCAAAACTGTCAATATCTTCTGTCTTGGGTTGTTTTTCTGGCTTGTAGGGTTTTATATGTTCAATCTTCTTTTCTTCTGCAAGCGTGTTTTGTGTTCTTAAATCTGCCATATTTCTCTCTAATTCCTTGATTTTCTCGTCTATCGTTGTCATCTTGTTTTCAATGTCTGATTTTAGAGACGAAATTTTATTCTCGGCGTCAGCAGCAATGTCATTTCTTAACGATAAGATAACGGCAGAAATGTCATTCTTCATAGTGGAAATCTTCTCGTCCATATTAGAAGAAATATCGTTCTTCATAATGGAAATCTTCTCGTCCATATTAGTAGAAATATCGTTCTTCATAGTGGAAATCTTCTCCTTCATCTTAGTAGAAATATCATTCTTCAGAGTAGTAATATCGCTCTTTATAGTTGAAATCTTCTCGTCCATACTAGTAGAAATATCGTTCTTCATAGTTGACATTTTCTCGTCCGTAGCAGAAATTGACGAGATTAAGGTGGCAGCCTCGTCTTTGAACAGAAATATCTCTGGATCCAAGCCGTCACTTTCCAGTGCCATTTTGAGTCTTTCTACAAATTCACTCTTCTTACCGGACGTTTCCAACTCGCAATACTCCAATTCTGCCTTTAGTTCTGTCACTTTCAGGTCACATAGTCTCTTGGCCATTTTTACGTAGCTATTTTATATTATTCCATTTTATTCCATTTCTGACACCCATGTAATGTTTTTCTTATTTATTTAAAACACTTTATCTGACGAGTGGTATAAATTCATGCACACGGTAAGTTCACTTACTTGATTTATTTATTCACTAAACGATTCACTAATTGATATTATATACACAGTATATGCACTTAAGCTGATTTATATGAACACTATTATTTACTTATTTATTTCACGATATCATTTTATAAACTGACTTCTCCCGCTGGTTGGTTTTTTATATATTAGTGCCTTTCTTATTAGATAATTCTAGATTGCTGCTCACACAAAAACAATCGGGTTCTCTGGAATTTTCTAAATAAGACTGGTCACAAAAACTAATAGTAAACACTTCGATGAAATCCCTGCGTATTCGTCAAGATTTTAACTTTCATACATGGCTTAGACAGAGTCGGATTCAGGGACTACACGAGTGTGCCATTTCGTAACAATATTATAGTTTAAAAAATATTAAAATCGCTGATAATACAAAATTGATACTGTTCACCATTGTAAGATTGATAATCTCTCCGTGACCCGCACTCCACAATCGGTAGGCTAAATCATACTAACAAGCTGTTGAGTGATTGTCCGGGTAGACCATCTCATGTGATGACATCATGCCCTTATCTGCATACACTACATCCCTTCCTTTCATTTAAGAATTGAAACACCAAACTTTACCAAGAAATATTTATTTAACATGTCAATTGAAAAATGGAAAACATTTTTTTTTTTTTTTTATAACTAAGAATTAGTGTTCTAATTTAACCCTTTTACTTCGGGTTAATTAGAGGGAATGTATTTTTGGTTTTGCGAAGGACCACTACGGCCGTTTGTCACTGAAGTAACGATGAACCGTAGAATGAAATTAAAACACTGATATCACGTTATGATTTATATTGTCATGAAATATAAGTTATTTACTGTTGCTTCGACAATTAAGAATTCACTTGACTTTTCGCGATAACTGAAAGTATTGTGCACATACTATGTTGGTTTATGAAAAGAATAAAGATTACGGACACATGGTGGTTCCCGGGTTAAAAAACGCCGGGTGGTTTTACGAAGTTGTAGCATGATATATGATGAAAGAGGGTGTCTGAGAAGTGTGAAAGCTATCTGGGAAGTGCAGTAAAAATGAGGCTATTTTCGTATTTATATGTTTGATGACGTAGGATCGAGGAATGAGTAAACTATTAGAAACTGGCCAATGGGATAAAAGTATTTTAAAATGTAACGTTCGAACAACAAGTGAATGTTGCAGATATGAAGATGTTTTTTGTGGGGTTTTCAACGGTTTCGTAGATACAGATAACAGAGTTTGGAAGAGAGTTTTTATGAAGAGATAAGATGTCGGGGACTTTGATATGTTCAGTAGAATTTCAGAAAACGATATTTATCTGTTTTTCTTAGGTGTTAGTAAATTTAAATGACTTTTTTAGTGAAGTAAAGAAATATTAACTGTTGAAAATAAGGATATATTTAGTTATGTATTTTGAGCATAATATTCGACTTTTATTATACAGGGGAAATTGATAGAATCACGGGAGAATTTGGTAATTGAAACCAAATTCGAACATATTGGGGGCGCGGGAAGAATGGAAGAGAGGTGAGAGATGGCTGCTCTCAGACATCGAATGCTGATGTTAGTGAAAGGGTATGGAGCGTGAGTGTGTGTACAGTGTTGATGCAGGTTTGTGAATGAAAGTGAATAATTTTGAGAGTAACTATGTAAATATGTGTAGGGGTTGTAAAGTTATCTAATGTGTGTCAGAGTGTTGTAAGGACTCTGACGTCATGAATGTAATGAATGAATAAGATTTGAGGTTAGAGTGTTGTAAGGACTCTAGCGTCATGAATGTAACGAATGAATAAATGTTGAGGTTAGAGTGTTGTAAGGACTCTAACATCATGAATGTAGCGAATGAATAAGAGTTGAGGTTAGAGTGTTGTAAGGACTCTAACGTCATGAATGTAACGACTGAATAAATGTTGAGGTTAGAGTGTTGTAAGGACTCTAACATCATGAATGTAACGAATGTAAGAGTTGAGGTTAGAGTGTTGTAAGGACTCTAACGTCATGAATGTAACGACTGAATAAATGTTGAGGTTAGAGTGTTGTAAGGACTCTAACATCATGAATGTAACGAATGTATGCAATATACTCTAGAAATGGACTAGAGTTGTAAACGATAAGAGTGTAAGCAATATACTCTAGAAATGGACTAGAGTTGTAAACGATAAGAATGTAAGCAATATACTCTAGAAATGGACTAGAGTTGTAAACGATAAGAAGATAAGCAATATACTCTAGAAATGGACTAGAGTTGTAAACGATAAGAATGTAAGCAATATACTCTAGAAATGGACTAGAGTTGTAAACGATAAGAGTGTAAGCAATATACTCCAGAAATGGACTAGAGTTGTAAACGATAAGAATGTAAGCAATATACTCTAGAAATGGACTAGAGTTGTAAACGATAAGAAGATAAGCAATATACTCTAGAAATGGACTAGAGTTGTAAACGATAAGAATGTAAGCAATATACTCTAGAAATGGACTAGAGTTGTAAACGATAAGAGTGTAAGCAATATACTCCAGAAATGGACTAGAGTTGTAAACGATAAGAGTGTGAGCATTATACTCTAGAAATGGACTAGAGTTGTAAACGATAAGAAGGTAAGCAATATACTCCAGAAATGGACTAGAGTTGTAAACGATAAGAAGATAAGCAATATAATAGGAAAGAGAGAGTGTAAGTGATTGAGTACATGATTATGTTGTAGAAGAGTAATGTGTGGGTTAAGTTTCATGAGAAAGAAAGATGAAGGAATGAGAGAGATAGGAAAGGGCCAAGCGGCAGTTTTTTCGGGCCTACTGGATCTATGTACCAGCGCAATTCGCCACCGGCAGAGGCTTACCCGGTCCGATTGGGGCCTAGCGACTTACGTCACGCCAAGCGTCGACTCTAGGTTAAAGCAATTGTGGTACCAGTTTGTTTAAGGAGTAACGGTCCAGGAACCTCGGACATATGTAAACAAAAAGGGGGACCAAGTTGTGAAGGGGTGTGAAATTCCATGAGAGAGCATGGAAAGCTCATGTGGGTGATTTTCCGGGTTTTTATTGTATCAGAATGAATGGTGCTGGGTAAGAAAGGGAACGTTTTTCTTCGGAGAACGTGGAAACTCCAGTGTAGCTTGCGCTACTCCCTTTCTACGCGGAGGAATGAATTGTAGAGTGAGGGTGAGTGTAAGAGAGTAATGTTTTAATGCTTGAAAAATTAATGTGTGAATAATTAATGAAGTGACATGATCGTATAAGTTCAAGTAATGTGACCACCAATGTAAGAGTAAATGTAAGATTGTTTATTTGTGCAGCGAGAGAACGCTTCGACACGTTAACAAGGTATAATGACGTTTCTTATTTATGTTTCTGAGGAATCAGGCATGGGTAACGGAATGATCTTTACAATAGGTCGAGTGTAAATTCCTGAAGCGGTTTTGACTTGGACCGACCGGATTTTACCGTCTTTACCAGCTGTGACATATGTTATGCGGGCTAAAGGCCACCGCAAGGGAGGGGAGTCATCGTCCTTAATTAAGACCATGGTTCCTATAGTGAGATCTTTAGATGGGGTAGTCCATTTGGGACGGTTTTGCAATTGGTTGAGGTAGTCGACAGACCACCGTTTCCAAAAGTTTTGTTGAGCATGAGTGCATTGTTGCCAGAATTTTAATCGGTTCGTAGGGAGTGAGGATAAATCTTTGTCTGGAAGTGCCATTAGAGGTGCTCCTATGAGAAAATGGCCTGGAGTTAATGGCAGTAAGTCAGTAGGGTCAGTCGAAAGGGGATGTAAGGGTCGTGAGTTGAGTATAGCTTCTATCTGAGTCAGTATAGTACTGAATTGTTCAAATGTAAAAGTGGAGGTAGCAAGCAATTTTATTAGATGAGTTTTAACGCTTTTGACTCCGGCTTCCCAGAGACCACCCCAATGTGGGGATCTGGGGGGAATGAATTTCCAGTCTATTGATGATGTGAGTAGGTGATCATGTATGGGAGAAAAATTCTTAGTCAGGAAGTGAGATACGTCCGCAAGATAATGATTAGCACCAACAAAATTCGTGCCATTGTCACTGTAAATCACAGATGGAAGTCCTCGTCTAGAAGTGAAACGTTTCAATGAAGCGATAAAGGAATCTGTGGACAGATCAGAGACTAACTCAAGATGAATTGCCTTTGTCGAGAAGCATATGAATAAGGCAATGTAGGATTTGAATACCGGGGCTCGCTTCAAATGAGATGATTTTATTGAGAATGGTCCCGCAAAGTCGACTCCAGTCGTCTGGAAGGGACGGGAAGGTGTTACACGACGTGCAGGTAGATCAGACATGATTTGCTGTGCCGTTATGGCCTTGAACCTATGGCACATTAGACATTTGTTTATGATGCGCTTGATCTCACGCAGGCCATCGATGGGCCAGAATTTTAGACGGATATTGGCGAGAACATTTTGAGGACCACTGTGTCCTAAACGTATGTGTTCTTGTTGTAAGACCAGGGTCGTGAAATGACAATGAGCAGGCAGTAGAAATGGGTGTTTTTGTTCATAGGAAACGGGGGCATGGGAGAGTCTCCCTCCGACTCTAATAAGATTGTCGTTGTCTACAAACAGGTTTAATGATAGAAGACGTTTATCTGAGGGTAGTTGATTCTTTTGTAGTGCGCGATAAAGGTTTGGGAAGCTATATGTTTGCACCTGGCGTACAAGAAAAAGTAAGGCAGTGTCTAGATTGTGTCTAGATAAGGTTCTTTGTGTAGTATCTGGATGACGGACGATATTTACAAATTTGTATATGTATGCCATTGCTCTGACTAGCTTGGTTAGAGATGATGAACGAGTTATTAGGACTATGAAGGGGTTTGCTGGTTTCGCTGTCGTGACGAGTGACTTTTTATTTGCTTCAGGGGGGTCCGGTAGACAGGAAAAGGTATCGTGACAAGACGTGTCGTCGGAGGATTCCCATAGAAAAGGAGGTCCACAGAACCACTTGGTACTGGGAAATTCTAAGGGCTTGCCCCTTGATAGGATGTCCGCAGGGTTGAGGTGAGATCGAATATGTCTCCACGTGGCTGAATGGGTTTCTTGTTGAATTTGAGTGACTCTGTTGCAGACAAAAACTGTCCATCTAGTGGGTATGCTTTTTATCCAGGACAGAGCTATTTGAGAGTCTGACCATAAAATGAACGATGAGATTTTTAATTGTTGATCAAGGATGTTGCGGAGTCGTGTGTAAAGTTTTGATACAAGGGCCATGGCACATAATTCTAATTTGGGAACTGTAATTGGTTTGTTGAGAGGGGCGACACGGGATTTGGAAAGGATAAGTTGTGAGGAAGCGGAAGAATCCGTGTAAATTGTTCTCAGATAGAAACAGCCTCCATAAGCCAATGAACTGGCATCACAGAAACCGTGGAGTTCGATGTGCGATATTTGTTTGTGTTCAAATATGTACCTAGGGATATGTAATGATGATAACTGGGTCACGCTTTCTACAAATTCATGCCATTTCTCTATGAGTGTCAGGTCGTTGATGGGATCGTCCCATGCTATTTTGAGTAGCCAAAGATGTTGCATGATTAATTTTCCTTGAACGATCACAGGGTTGACCAGGCCTAAAGGGTCGAAACATTGGGATATAATGGATAACATCAGTCTTTTAGTTAGTTTTCGATCGAAAGTGGCAGGGGATGATATATGTAATACGTCAGTTTTTGAGTTCCAGGTGATGCCTAAGACCTTACTGGGGTTGTCATCTAAATTGAGATTCTTTTCAGAAGGGCTGTCTATTAAGTGTTTGGTAGTGAATTTAGAGGAGTTGGAACATACTTTATGAATTTCGAAGCCTGATTGGGATAGAGTGCTTTTGAGATTTTGATGAAGTTGAATGAGGTCATCGACTGAATTTGCTCCTGTCAGTATGTCATCTACATATGTTTGTGACAATAGTGCCAATTGGACTTCAGGATGTTGTGGATTTCGTAAAGCTATTTCTTTTAATGTACGACATGCTAGAAAGGGTGCACTGGTTTGTCCGAATGACACTGTGTTAAGTTGGATGCAAATGAAAGGGTCCGATGGAGAGTCTCTCCATAATGCATTTTGTAAGAATCGGAAACGTTCATTCAACTCTATTTGACGGTACATTTTAGAAATATCAGCTGTAAGGGCATATTTAAAATTTCTGAATCTTATTAGTATGTCGAGTAGTTCTGGTTGGACTCTGGGTCCTTTGAGTGAGATGTCATTGAGTGATATCTGGGAGGATGTTTTGGCTGAATAATCAAAAACTATCCTGACTTTGGTTGTTGAACTGCTTTCTTTAAAAACACAAAGATGAGGAACAAAATATTTGTGATCTAATAGCGGTGTTTGCAATGTAAGAGGGACAACTTCTCCGTGTTGTAATTGGATGTATTCAAACAAGATATTTTTATATTGTTCTTTAAGTTGGGGTTTTTTTGAAAGTCGAGTTTCTAGTGACAGAAATCTGCGTTTGGCTACAAGAAAGGAATCTCCCAAATTTTTGTGGGCTGACTCATGTATAAGGGGCAAGTCTACTTTAAATCGTCCGTTGGGAAGGGTCTGTAAAGATGAGGTGAATATGGTCTCAGCTTTCATGTCTTCCTCAGACAATTGTTCGGGTATAGTAATCTCTTCTTGGTTCCAGAATTTTTCTAATAAAGTGTCGACAGTGGGTAGCGGTTCAGTTACTATGGAATGAAAGGAATGGGTCATGGCGACTATGGGGATGTCGTTTTTTATACAAGCTGAGGGGACCGTACCTGATATTACCCACCCAAGATAGGTGGATATAAGGGTAGGTAGGTTTTTGCCTAATTTGTGAATGCCGGGTTTTAGTAATGTATAATAAATGTCAGCTCCCAGGAGAACGTCTATTTGGGAGGGGGTACCAAAAGAATGGTCTGCTAATGAAGATAAGAGATGAGTTGGTATTGCTAAGGACTGTATATCGATCATGACTTGAGGAAGGGACCGTGTTATTTGCTTAACAACAGCACAAGTGGTTTCAAACGAGAATGATTCATTAGTGGTCGGGTAAAATGTTAGGTTAAACATTGAGTCAATATTCTGGTTGTTATTACAGATGCCAGATACACAGAGGGGTTGTTTAAATGTTTTTCCATTTAGCTGAGTAACTAAATGGGAGCAAATGAACGAATTTTGGCTTCCTGGGTCAAGGAGTGCTCTAGCTGTAATTGCGGGGCCTGATTGAGGGTAAATAAGAATGTTAGCTATGGCGAGAAGCACATGGCTTCCATTTAAATTGAGCATTGTCAAATTAGGGAGGGGTTGAGTGTTATTCTCTTCTGATGGAACGACATGACTATTCCTGGAGGTTGAAGGAACGTCATTAATTATTTCAGTTGGATTTTCTGGATGAGAGTGAGGGTAGCTGCGTTGTCCTGAAGATGTAGGATGTGGATGGTTATTACTTCTGTTAAAAGTTCTTGTATCCGAGTTTTGAATGGATGAGTTGTCTGAATGAAGCAAGGTATGATGTCGTTTTTGACAGATTGAACAGGTTTTTACCGAAATGCAATTGGATATTGAGTGTTTATAGCCTAGGCACCTAAAGCACATTTTATTGTCTCTAATGTATTTACTTCGATTGGGGATAGACAGCCGTCCGAATTGGGAACATCCATAAATTTTATGGCCTGTTTCCTTGCAAAATGAGCATGTTGAAGATGGATAATTGGAAGTAGGGTATGCGCTAGACGAAGGTTGATTGCGTTGACCATTGATATGATGTGGGTTTTGTTCGGGATGCGAATGTTGTTTTGCAAGTAATGCTACTCTGTTGGTTGGTGTGGTCACATTAGAAGACTGATTACGATAATGATGGGATGTATCAGGTTTGGGATCTTGGGTTAACAAGTTTTCTAAGACCGTACATTTTTTCTCCAAGAAATCAAAAAAATTATCACTAGCAATTAAATTTTGATCAGTCTCTTTTTCTTCAAGAGATCTTTTTGTATTATAATCTAATTTTGTTTTTAATATGTGAACGATTAGTGCATCAAATAACTCTTCCTTACTGATATTTAGATTTAACAATGACTTTACGATAGATCTAGCTTCGGACGTGAATGTTCTTAATTGTTGGGCAGTACATTTTGAAATGTTATTACAGGCTGTCAAACGGTTAAAATGGGCAGTAACAATCTGCCGTGTATTATTGTATTTTGAATTTAGTAAATCCAACGCTACATCAAAATTGGTTTCATTTACCGGTAATTGAGAAATTAAATTGAGCGGGTCACCTTTCAAGTATGATTTCAAATAGTAGAATTTTTCAGTCTTGGATGTAAGCCGGGTGTTATTCACTATTAGTGCGTTAAAAAGGTCTATAAAGGCAGTGTATTTAGTGCTATCTCTTGAGAAAATCGGTATTTCTATGGAAGGTAATCTAATATGAGTTTCATTCTGAGACTGTACAGATAATTGGTTAGGTTGATTGATTTTAGGGTTTAATTTTTCGTAAGCATTTTGTAGCTTGCAGTGTAATGAGTAATATTTTTCATCAATCTGACTTCTATCATCGAATTCTACTTCAGTATCTACGGCTATGGTTTCAATTTGGTCTTGAATCTCAGAGTATTTAGAGTAATATTTTCCTAAGTTGACTATTCGGGATTTGAAAGCATACTTGTCTGACTCGTCCAGATTGTTATGGAACCAGTTATGAATACGAGTAATTGCTGCTTTGCAACTTGCACGTTGCGTCTTTAATGAATCCATTTTGTAAATGATGTATTAATTATTTGACATAAATAGTTAACATGAAATGTAAATCAATGAGTCATTTACTGTTACGATGCAATTATTTAAATGGTACTGTGGATTATAACTGATTCTCTTGCACATCAATATAGCATACTGTTATCATAGTTCGACATTATAACAAATATATAATTATTTGAACGACATTGTAAGTATAATGTGAATGTTTATGTCACATAAGAAATGTGAAATAATTTTTCAATTAATGTAAATGTATAATTATGAACGACACGGTATGATATGAATGTCCATGTTACATAAGAAATATGAAATATTTTTTCAAATAATGTGAATGTATAATTATAACCGACACGGTATAATATGAATGTCCATGTTACATAAGAAGTATCAAATAATTTTTCAAATAATGTAAATGTATAATTATAAACGACCCTGTATGATATGAATGTCTGTGTTACATAAGAAATATGAAATAATTTTTCAAATAATGTAATGTATAATTATGAACGACACGGTATGATATGAATGTCCATGTTACATAAGAAATATCAAATAATTTTTCAAATAATGTATATGTATAATTATAAACGACCCTGTATGATATGACTGTCTGTGTTACATAAGAAATATGAAATAATTTTTCAAATAATGTAATGTATAATTATGAACGACACGGTATGATATGAATGTCCATGTTACATAAGAAATATCAAATAATTTTTCAAATAATGTAAATGTATAATTATAAACGACCCTGTATGATATGACTGTCTGTGTTACATAAGAAATATGAAATAATTTTTCAAATAATGTAAATGTATAATTATAAACGACCCTGTATGATATGAATGTCTATGTTACATAAGAAATATGAAATAATTTTTTCAAATAATGTAAATGGATAATTATAAAAGTATTTGAGTGCAGACTTTCGTCTACCACTGTATGTTAAATTTATGAGATTTTTCCATCGTTTGATACGCAAATATATGAAAATATTCATCAGTTTTAACTATCTTATCTTATAATATTAATATACATGACTGTAATTTTAAATTGTAAAATGTGATAAATGTTTTTGCATTGTTAGATTACTGAATTTCGTATCACACTATATTCTATGTTTACAAAATTTTACGTTGGTTGATAAGCAAATATACAAAATCTTTTATTATCGATAAATACCTTATCTAATGTCTGTTTTCTGCTTACTGAAATTCTCGAAGAGTTCTCGGGAACGCTGAGGGTCTATATTCTCTGGACTCCAAGGGTTGTTTCACTGCTCTCGCTAGGACTGTGCTTCACTATTTTCTGGTTCTATCCGGTCTCGAATCAGGACCATGTTCTAATTTAACCCTTTTACTTCGGGTTAATTAGAGGGAATGTATTTTTGGTTTTGCGAAGGACCACTACGGCCGTTTGTCACTGAAGTAACGATGAACCGTAGAATGAAATTAAAACACTGATATCACGTTATGATTTATATTGTCATGAAATATAAGTTATTTACTGTTGCTTCGACAATTAAGAATTCACTTGACTTTTCGCGATAACTGAAAGTATTGTGCACATACTATGTTGGTTTATGAAAAGAATAAAGATTACGGACACATGGTGGTTCCCGGGTTAAAAAACGCCGGGTGGTTTTACGAAGTTGTAGCATGATATATGATGAAAGAGGGTGTCTGAGAAGTGTGAAAGCTATCTGGGAAGTGCAGTAAAAATGAGGCTATTTTCGTATTTATATGTTTGATGACGTAGGATCGAGGAATGAGTAAACTATTAGAAACTGGCCAATGGGATAAAAGTATTTTAAAATGTAACGTTCGAACAACAAGTGAATGTTGCAGATATGAAGATGTTTTTTGTGGGGTTTTCAACGGTTTCGTAGATACAGATAACAGAGTTTGGAAGAGAGTTTTTATGAAGAGATAAGATGTCGGGGACTTTGATATGTTCAGTAGAATTTCAGAAAACGATATTTATCTGTTTTTTTTAGGTGTTAGTAAATTTAAATGACTTTTTTAGTGAAGTAAAGAAATATTAACTGTTGAAAATAAGGATATATTTAGTTATGTATTTTGAGCATAATATTCGACTTTTATTATACAGGGGAAATTGATAGAATCACGGGAAAATTTGGTAATTGAAACCAAATTCGAACAATTAGGTATTATTACCACGAGATAAATATATTCTTGAGGAACATAAACTTGTTCAGCATAACAACTGTGAACTAAGTACGTTGATATGCGCAAAGTTCTCATTGGTCATTCTCCAATATTTTCCATTCCTTCCCAACTCGTTTCATGTGGAGCACATTTCGCCTTACCTCTTCCCCGGTAACATTGTTAGTTGCTGTTACGTCTCCACCCTTTTTTGAAATAACCGTATGTGGTGTGGAGTCAAATGTTGGGTCTAATTTGTTCTCCTTCCGCATACGTTTAAGAATAACTGTATCTCCTTCCATTATTTCGCTATCTCTAGCGTTTCTCCGTCTATCCGCGTAATCTTTTCCTTTTTGTTTCTCCAGGCTATCTTTATCTCGTACCTCTTCCTCTATGTTAAAGTCAGGGATCATCGGAAGTTTGTCTTTTAGTTTTCGTCCAAAAAATAATTCTGCAGGAGTTTTTCCTGTGCTAGGGTGCGGTGTGTTATGATACATTAATAAATAATCTTGAAGATCCAGCTGCCAATCTTTTCCAAGTGCTTTGCTGATTTTTAGTCGCTTTACGAGACTTCTGTTCTGACGCTCGACTTCCCCATTTTGTTGCGGCCAATAGGGTACAGTAGTGAATAATTTAACATTATTGTCTTTGCAAAAATTTTTGAATTCTGCGCTCCTTCCAAATTGCGGTCCATTATCTGCAGTTATTGAATATGGATATCCGAGTCTAGTGCAAATTTTACGAAGAAGTAGAATGGTGTTATTTGCCGTTATAGACTTCGTTGTTTCTATTTCCATATATCGGCTAAAATAATCGACGATCACTAAAATGTATTTTCCTTCGGGTAAGGGTCCTAAATAGTCTATGGCTACATCCGCCCATGGTTGAATGGGAAATTCCCGTCTTTTTAATGGTTGGGGTGCGCTTCGTGCCGATACGAGAGTGCAACCTTTACAAGTTCTTGCTAATTTTTCAGCGTCTTGGTCCATTTTTGGCCACCAGACTTTGGTCCTCAATCTCCTTTTCATGTTTACAATACCTGGGTGACCTTCGTGGCCTAATTCCAAAACTCTCTCACGTAATAACTTCGGGATGACTATTCGGTTCCCTCTCAGCAGTATGTTGTTCGAAAAACATAGCTCATTTTGGAAAATTTTATAAAATTTTGCGGAGTCCAACCAGACGTTTTCATACAGACCTTTTCTTACTTGTAGTATCTCCTTGTCCTTTTTTGATAACTGTTCTATTTCACTTAGCGAAATAGCTACTGGCGTTGAACTTTCTACGATCTGTCTAACGTGCTCATCCTCCTCAAATGCAGCCGATTCTAAGTTGGCACAAAGTCTGGAAAGTGGGTCGGCTATATTGCTTTTCCCAGGTCTGTAAATAACTTTATAATTGTAACATTGTAGACGGAGCACCCACCTTTCTACTCTTGCACAGGGTTTGGATGTTGGAGTGAAAATAAATTGTAACGGTTTATGGTCAGTTATTAGCTTGAATTCCTTACCATATAAATAAATATGGAAATGTTCCACTGCCCAAACCAAGGCAAGAGCTTCTTTTTCAGTCTGACAAAACTTCTTTTCGTTAGCTGATAATGTTTTGTTTCCATAAGCAATTATTCGAGGTTCACCTGAGGAGCTGCATTGTATTAATATTGCACCTAGGCCTACTGGACTTGCGTCTGCTATTAATTGTGTCTTAGCTGTGGGACAATAGTATCCTAAACATTTGTCACTGGATAGTTCTTTCTTAAGTTTATTGAATGAAATTTGTTGTTCCCTGTTCCAAACTATATTATTCTCTTTAGTTGTTTCTTTTAGTGCTCTTCTTAGAGGTTCTGTGATCGTGGCCAAATTCGGCACGTAGTTTCCTACATAATTTATTAATCCTAAAAAACTTCTCAATTCTGTGGTGTTTTCGGGTTTCCTAAATCTCTTAATAGCTTCCACTTTATTTGGAGATGGTTTTATTCCAGTTCTTGTGAGAATGTGTCCAAGGAATTCCACTTCTGTCACCTTGAACGTGCATTTGTCGACATTCAGTAGCACGTTATTATTTTTCAAAGTTTCTATCAGTTTATTTAACCGGACATCGTGTTCTTCTTCTGTTTCACCAAATACGAGAAAATCATCTATGAAGTTGAAACAACCTTCACATTGAGCTATCATCGTTTCTGTCACCTTCTGGTATATCTCTGGGGCACAGCAGATGCCAAACATTAATCTTTTGTATCTGAATAATCCTTTATGCGTTATAAAGGTGGTGATGTGTCGCGATCTGGGTGATATTTCGATTTAATGAAAAGCTTGTTTCACATCCAACTTTGAGAAGAAACGCGCTTTCCGTAATTTGGGCAAAAGTGAGTTCATCGTGGGCAATGGATGATTCTCTCGCAGTATCGCGCGATTCGCTCTTCTCATGTCTACGCAGATTCTTACTTCGCCATCCGATTTCAATATGGGAACAATTGGTGATATCCATTCTGAATGTCCGTCTACTGGTTCAATAATATCACTCTGAATCAATTTCTTGAGTTGCTTATCTACCTTTTCTTCGAGTGGCACTGGTATTCTACGTAAAGGTTGAATAACTGGAAGGACATTACGATCTATTGGGATATCTATAGAAATTCCTTTCATCTTTGGAAAAGGGGTTTTTGATGTTTCTTCCTTAATCGATAGTATGTTCAATCCTATTCGTAGCATACCCAATTTGAGGGCTGTTTCTCTTCCTAGTAAGTTTGTCTGGCCATTTTTAACGACATAAAACTTAGCATTTATTTCTTGATTAAAGGCCACACTTATTTTTGCTTCAAATGCTCCTAATAATTGCAACGGTTCTGGGTTTGCGTAAGATCGGAATAATTTATCTGGCTTCTTTACTTGATTAGTAACTTTTACCTTTTTTTCCTTCAGGGGTCGCCAAGTAAATTCACTTATAATGTTGCTTTTGCTTCCAGAATCTATAACTAAGTCAATTTCAACACCTCCTAATGTGCATTTGATTTTGTCGTCTTCTTCCATGTGGAAAATATATTCATCTGATGAGTTATTGTCATCCAGTAAGTTCACAGTTTCTGTGACTCTCCTTTTCTTAGATATGGTAGCTTGGTGATTATCCTCTCTATTATTTCTTTTAAAAGTGCTTTTTAGTATTTTTCATTTTATTTTGAAGTGACCAATCCTGCCACATTGTAAGCAAGTTTTGTTGCGGGCAGGGCAGTTAACGTCTCTAGCGGAATGTCCTTTAAATCCACAGCGGAAACATTCCATCCTATGAAATCCCGAAGGTCCTGGCTTAGGATCTCTATTTGTGATGGTATTCTCTCTAATTCTGTTTATGTCTATTGAATTATTGTCAGATTTAGGGGAATTATATTTGCCCATTTGCGACTGTACTGTTTCTAATGATTTTGCTGCATTAGTGATATCAGTTAATGTTTTAGAATCGTCCATTTCCAAGATTCTACGCCTTAATTTTTCGGAATTGCATTTTTCGACGATCTGGTCTATGATATGTTCTTCAATATTTGCAAACTGACATTTAATTGCTTGACGTCTCAGTTTAAGTAAAAAGTTGTCAAACTTCTCATTAGGTTCTTGCTGGATTGAACGGAAAATGTGACGTTCATAAATACGACTTTGTTTTGGAGCAAAATGCTCATTTAATTTTCTAATAATCCTGTCGTACGCATTTATACTGCCTTCTTCATTTTCGGTATCTGTCTCAGGTAAACTGAAATATACTTCTTGCAAGCTGGTTCCCCCATTATGAAGTAATATAGCTTTCTTCTTTAC
Source organism: Galeruca laticollis (assembly GCA_963921935.1). Taxonomy (NCBI): domain Eukaryota; kingdom Metazoa; phylum Arthropoda; class Insecta; order Coleoptera; family Chrysomelidae; genus Galeruca; species Galeruca laticollis. The sequence continues at coordinate 107,200,997 of OY998182.1, read as the reverse complement.
TGGATCAGTGATTGATGCGGCTTCGAAATAGATTTATAGAGATCTCTTCCATCTTTCCCATTTGCTACGCAGAGCAGAATCGTCTGTTTCACAATCAAATCCAGATGCCAATAATTCCATTTCTCTAAAAAAAATGTCAGCGTAGGTATATCAATTTCGACTATCTCGACTAATTACCAAAACAATTACAAGTACAATGAATTATTTTTTTTTTCAGTGCCTTAATAAGTTATAAATATCTAAACATTTTTATCTATGGATTTAAACATGTATGTAACCAAATATGTGCAATGTAATCTCTACCCATGTGAAAAAAAATATTTAAGGATCCCTCGTATTTATTTCTATTCTGTTATGATGAGTCATCAAAGCTATCTGTCTTAAATTCCTCAATTATAAACAACGCCAGCATACACCCAACGATAAAAAAAATGTATTACACATTGCTTTGCCAATATACTCGTGTTACAAATTAAATAACGAATTTCAATCATTACTTATAAGCATTTGAGTTTTTATATATACATATATACATACATACATATATATATATATATATATATATATATACGTGCAATACGAATTTAATCTTTTAGCACACGCATTTAAGCATACTCTCATTAGAGTATATTTTCCATGCAATACGAATTTAATCTATTGCCTCTATTGTCTGTGCAATACGAATTTAATCTTTTAGCACACGCATTTAAGCATACTCTCATTAGAGTGTCTCTTCCATGCAATACGAATTTAATCTATTGCTTCTATTGTCTGTGCAATACGAATTTAATCTTTTAGCACACGCATTTAAGCATACTTTCATTAAAGTGTCTCTTCCATGCAATACGAATTTAATCTTTACCACATCATTATTCTTATTAAATAACCACTTACCTATATGGCCTTATGTCTATTCAGCACACACAATGATTTTTAGTGCAATACGCAAATTATCAAATCAAGATATTCTAACCAGTATCCTCGTCGCCAATGTAAGATTGATAATCTCTCCGTGACCCGCACTCCACAGTCGGTAGGCTAAATCATACTAACAAGCTGTTGCGTGATTGTCCGGGTAGACCATCTCATGTGATGACATCATGCCCTTATCTGCATACACTACAACCATCACTTGTGTATTTTTTCCGGCAGGTGGCATAATCGTCATCTTTCTCAATCCCTATACTTCTATAACCATACACGTGCAATTACAATTGTAATCATCTTGAATCCGAATCAGTTACAATAGTCCCTTGATTCAAGAAACGTAACTGTTTCATCTAGAACAATGAATAATGGGCAACATTAGTAAGTATCAATATGCATTCTGTTATATCATAAATATTACAGAATCAATCTTGAATGTTATAAATGCAGCACATGCCACTGAATTTCTATTTATTTTACATTTTACGGCTATCTTATCCATTAAGTGACTATTATGTTTGAGGATAATTAATTGCAGAACATAAAAGACCTTTGTCTGTTTTGACACCACAATTAAACAGTTGTTCTCATTTGACAACCGTTATGCTACATAAAGTCTGACCATAATGATTAAAATACTTCACTTCTACTTACTAATAAATTGAGTAGAACAAAAATATTCAAATATATATAACCATCGACAAATATGAATATCGTTGAGTAAATTTAAAAATATAATAGCAAGTATCTTCTAGTAAAAATATTGATTTTATTCAAGTAAACCTCTCGACTCTCGAGTTAGACAATGGGGAATAATTATGCATTTATTTCTCGAACTCTTTGGTTTCCCACCATTAGGTTAGAAATTGTGTTATTTTCTTTGTGGCTCTTTGAAAAATGTCCGATAAAGAAGAAGGATAATTTCCATTTACCTCCGTATATAAATAGAGAAATGAATCTGGAATTATATAAATAGAATTTTAGATTCATATTTTGAGATTTTCTAACGGGGTTACAAAGCACTGAAACCTAAGGTTTATTGTAACCCCCCTCCTATCAGAGCTGTTCTCGTTACTACTACAGCTCGCCTTCCAGTTGCAGGGTTCTAAAGAACTCTAGGATTTGGGACAGTTCAAGGAGGTTAGATCCTCACTCTTACAAGTCTCTTGTCCGAAACATTTTTTGCGTTGGCTGCTAGACCTATTCTCATCAGGTGCTTCCTATGGCGGCTGTGCCCTGTAAGGAAGCCCGTGAGGAGATGTAACTTGGCTTAACTGAGATCCAAATAACTTTTGGATCTAACGGTATCAAAGTTCCGCTGAAACTTCTTGGAATGATCCGGCCCGGGAGTACTCCTCTTTCGGTTTCCCGCTTCTTCCGGAACTCTTTCTAATAGGAGCATTTTCCTAGACCACAAAAAGGCTCCGGGTCAATAAAGGGCATTCGTGCACATGTCTTGGCAAGTGTATTGGCCTCTTCATTTTCTGCGATTATAAGTGGCCAGGAACCCAGACTAAATATACCCTGTTATTCTTGCCTAATTCATCAAGTTTTCTTCGGCACTCCCATACCAATTTTAGGTCAATTACATAGGAGCTCAATGCTTTGATAGCTGCTCCACTATCAGAATGAATCGATATGTCACATTTCAAATAGTTTCTTTCTAGGTTTAATTCCACACATCTCCCGATCGCAACTATTTCTGCTTTAAGGACGCTCGGACAGGAGCCTAACGATAATGAGTATCTGGTGCAAGTCCCGAATACACCAGCGTCAGCTCCTGAGGGGGATTTTGAACCATCTGATGGTGTTTTCATTGAGAGTTTCTGTGGTGAATTCCCTTTCCCAGTATCTTCTCTTACTTAGCATCGTAGTGAAATTCTTTTCGGTACTAGCTTTCTTGATCATTTTGTTACTGGGAAGATTAGATGATGAGTTGTATTTGGTTAGAGAGGACCAGGCTCCCTGATTTTTGATACTCTCATTGCCTGAACATTCCCTAGATGTTCTAAGAATTGCCTCTTGGGCTAATCTTTCTATCACCAGGTTTAGAGGTGTGAGATCTGTAATGACCTCAAGTGCCCTAGTTGGACACGTTCTCATGCTCCATTGATGCCAACACAGGCAAGCCTTTGAACTTTATTGAGGGCTTTCCTTGTTCTGATTTACTTTGTTATGCCAAACTATTGCCACATACGTAACTGCTGGTTCCTCTACCATTGCGTACATCAATCGTATTTTTGGGTTACAGCCACATGTCTTACCAGCTAGACTTCTGCATTCCATCAGAACTTTCATTGCTTCACTAGCAGTTATTTCAACATGTTTTTTCCACAGAAGTTTAGTGTCTAGGGTTTTCCCTAGATATTTAACACCAGAATTCCATTCTATGATTTCCCCGATTAATGCTAGGGTTTTCATAGTTGGAAGTGTTCTTTTCCGGATAAATCGAATTACTGTGGTCTTATTCATGTTAATATCTAGCCCCACTGACAAGCCCAATGTTTAGGAATTCTGGGGCCCTTCTGTAATAAATTACACAATTTTCTCTCGAACTTGTTTCTGACTATTAGAATTATGTCGTCAGCATAGTACATACATTCGAAGCCAAGCTCCGTTCGCCAGTAGAGCAACTCATTTACTACGAGGTTCAATAGAAGGGGAGATATTACCCCCCTTGAGGTGTCCCGCGAAGGGCCTTAACTGAGGTGGTTTGATTCCCCTCCTGTGACTCAGGTATCCTCGTCGTCAACAACTCATACATCCATCTTACTATGGTTTCATTCACTCCTCGCATTTTTGGTGCTTCTTTGGTTGACACGAGAGATGTGTTGTCAAAGGCTCCAAATATATCCAGGAAAGTGCACATTGCAATTTATTTGTTGTTCAAAGTTCCTTGGATGACTTTGGTCAGCTGATACAGTGCAGTCTCCGTTGATGTACCCGCTCTGTAGAGATGCTGACATTTATGAAGTAGTGTATTCTCCAGATTCTCTGATCTTATGTAGTTGTCCATTACTTTCTCCATATTTTGAGTAGAAACGATGTCAAGCAGATGGGTCTAAAAGATCGGGGATCGGTCCCATCTTTTTTCCTATTTTTAGTATGAAGGTTACTCTTGCTCTCCTGAATTTTCTACGTATTAGACCCACCGGTAGACTACTTCTTGTAATCTTCAGCAGATGAGAAAAAATCTCCTCTACCCCTTACTGCAGTGGTGCTGAAAATATTCCATCCACCTCTGGTGATTTATATGGTTGAAAGGGGTACTTGTCCATTCCAACCGTTGTCTGGTAAATGCTTTCTTAACAATGTCCCAATGCTCCTCGCGGGATTTGTTGGTGCAATTCATTGCTGTTTCAGAGCTTGTTGTCGGTTCACTACCTGTAAAGTGCTTTCTAAGAAGAAGAATCGATCGTTCCTGTACACATCCGTCTGGCTGTTTTCAGCGACATTGTAGGGTTAGTTCCTTCACTTGCCATGATTTTTTATAGTCTAGTCGCTGTATGAGTGGAAGTGATCTTTTCACAAATGCTTAAAAATTATGCATTTTGGTCGTCCTAATCTCCTTATTGTACTGGGTAAGCCTCTCAGTGTACTCCTGCCAATTTTCGTCACGGTTGGCTCTATTAAAAAGCCGACGGACCTCTTTTCTGAGATTTAACAGGTTCTCATTCCACCAAGGAGCATCATTTTCTGAACGAGCTTTTGGCAGTGGGCAACTGGAATGAAAAGCTTCCATTATTGTCTCACTGATCTGTTTGACTCTTTGTTCCAGATTGTAGAGCGGGTGATTTACCCTATTTACTTCGACGTGTTCCAAATTGTCCTTCAGATAGGACTTGTAGAGAGACCAATACGTATTTCTAGGATTTCTGATTGTAGGAATCGAGGTGGTATCCCCTCGATGCTAAATTCTATAACCCTATGGTCGCAAAGTGATGACTCGTTCATCACCCTCCAATATTTAATATTTTTCCTAGCAGCAACATTAATTATTGTTACGTCCAGGACCTCTTCCCTTGCTCTTGTGATGAAAGTGGAAGTTGTCCTCGCGTTTAAGTTCTCAAGGTTTTTTACTAAAAGATATTCTAACAAATACTCACCTTTGACGTTGTCGTTACTGCTTCCCCACACGGTATTGTGTGCGTTGGCACCATAACCAATTATGATTGGCAACCGTCTGCTGTTGCAGTGTCTCACAAGCTCTTGTATTTTTTCTGGGGGTGTCATCGGCCCGTATCCAGGGAAGTAGGCAGAGGCAATGACGATGTCTTGGTCGATACCCCCAATGTCGAGGAGAACCATGATTGGAACAAGGTCCCGCGACACGTATTCTGGAACACATATTTATTTTATGTTATTTGTTACGATTACACGCGGAGATACTTGCCTTTAATCATAAATGAATTTAGAATCCTTGCATGCCAAACCTTTGATTTGATCTTCTTTGTTGATCCATGATTCTTGGATAAGTACAAGATCCAGTTGTAGTTAAGCGAACAACCTTGCAATCACGGCTGAAGCTCCCTTCGCATGATGCAGATTAATCTGATCTACATTTGTGAGGATTATGGATAAGAGAGGCCTCTAATCATGCCCCTCCTTTATCTCTTCCTATCCCTCCTCGACTACCATGGCAATATCTTCCCCGGAGTTCGAGCAGGTTTCTTGAACTCGAGTCAGACCCTTGACCCCCAGAAAGCTTCGCCCAGTTTCCCAGGATGCAGAGGCAATCTCTACATCCCTAGTCACCCCAGCAGAGCCGGAAGAGATCTCGAGTTAACCCTTTTTCGGAGGTTCCGGACGTGGAGGATATCTCCATAAATTCCCATATTTATTACAGTTCATGATCTTACAAGCCCTAGTAGTGAGGTTGAAGTTATGAACCTCGACAAGTTGGAGGATCTTCTCCAATTTCATTTCGTGGCTTCTTGGGAAAAACACCGTTATGGTGACCGGCTTTGGGATATCGTCTCCAATTCGTGCCATCAATTCAGGTCCTTCCCAAGATTTTAATTTCGGCGCTGACCTTATTCGCCAGGCTACCAATTCCTGGGACCCACAGTCCACCAGTATCATTCCACGAAGGAAATGGATACCTGAGAAGTGGATCCCCTTCTCCTCACTCTGGTACAGCTCTTCCACCAGAGTGTCTTCCATTGTGGAGAGCTGTTCTGCTGTCAGGGTAATCCATGGATATTATCCCCACCTTGAAAGTCTACTTACAGCTGCTCCATAACCAGTGGCTGGCCCGGTTACCGTTGAAGCTGTTTTTGGGTTTTTTACTTACAGATCGCTGTGGAGGAGTGATATGCTCCGGGCCTCTTTTCTGCTTTGCCTTCCCCGTTGGAGTTTCCCTTTCGGATAGGAAGCTCTCTGTTGGTGGTTCCTTCGAGGGTTGGGCGCTTTATAGTCTGCTTCCTGGCTTAATCAGTGGATATTCCCTGATTGAGGGATCGCAGGTATTTCCGCACCCCTACTCCACTGAGGCATTTTCTCAGTGAGTCGTCTATGCCGCCTGGTACTCCCAGCTTTGGCAGATCGAACGGCATACGACCTTTGTGCCGTTTGGTCTTTTTTTTTGGGTGTCCGGATGAAGAGGTGGAGGTCTTCTCCACAACATTTTCGGTGGTGTTTTTCTACTCTCGGTTCATAAATGTTCCCACGAGAAGATAGAGTCATTATAGTCCTCCACTGCAGAACCCCGCATGTAGAGGTAAGGGGTTTAATACAATGGAATTCCCCCCAGTGCTCTAAGATCGAAACCAGTGAGGAATAATTTTCTATGTCGCCACGCATTCTTCGGCCTGCTTTCCCACCTTGACTATAGGTTTTTAATGAGGCTGTCTCCTCTCGGTCTAGGAAGAGAGGCCAAGACTCACCCATCCCACTGGCCCACGGGACATAACCACAGATAGCCAGGAGACATTGGTATAACAGGTGATTTCAAGGTACGCTCCAAATTCCACCCGGCATCGTAACCCTGTGTGCAATCCCTTAGCCACACTGACTCGTTCGTTGCGCAAATCGCAAGAAAGTCATTGTGACACAAATATAATGCAATATTTTTTATAAATCGCATTTATTTAATTTTTAAATAAAAGAATTACATCATGATTTTAGACTAAGAGGAGTGGTTTGAATTTAAATTGGGAATTCTGTAGATTCGTGATTGGTCAGATCACAAATGGTTTTATTCAGCACTTTTGACATATTATAACCGAATAACTGTGTAAATTGTAAACAAACTTTCATTCAAGCAAACAGAAGATGATTATTTGTTTAAAAAAGAGCTTTTTCGAATATGCTTGCGATCTGTTTATATTATATCATGAACAGAATGACTTCTATAATACATCTTCTGGTAATTTATCCCAAAAATCGAACGTTATGTATACCTATATATTGATCCTATACAATATAAAAATAAACAATTAACAAAACATTGATGAATAAACGTTAGCGTACTGTATTTATTAATATTCTCTATACATAATTTATTGAAATTCACCTTTAAGACCATTTAATGTAATAATTTGCTAGCTAGAACACCGAAAAAAAGCACCACTTTATGCACTTGTTGCATAAATAACTATTCTGTTTCTGTCTACCGGGGTATATAAAAGGGCACATGTTTATTTTGTGTAAGATACCTATTTAAATTTAATAGGTTTTTTAGCTTATAAATATAATTATTATACTCACTTCATACCTATCTCTATTACGTTTCGGTTTTATTATTGGTTTTGAATCATCTTCCGATTTCAGTTACAATTGCGGGTTGGTCGTCTTAAAATATGTTTGAACTAAAATCTAAAGATCGTTTAAAACAACTAATGAACTGAAACGTTATATAGTATTTTTTAATTTAATACTCCTTTTAAATGGCCTTAATCCACGACAATTTTTATTTCAAAGAACGGTCACTGAAAACAAATTTAACTACTTCCTCATTTTATTTTTATAAAAATACACATGAGTAAAACTTTTAATACAACATTTATTTTGACTTATTTTATTGTCAGGTCCTTGAACGAGTTTCTGCTGTTACGAAAGTTAGCCATAGAACGCTTTCCCGTATTAAAAAAGAAGCTCTGGCAGGAATTAGTGCTGAGTGACACTGATTTTCCTACTGAAAAACAAATAACGTCCAGTATTCGTATGGATCAATTCGACAAAACTGTGCTGATAAGGTGCATAATAAATTATCATATATCCGAGAAAAAAGCACCCACGTTAAGAAATGTACACCAAACCATTTCAGATAGTTATGGATTCGCAGGAAGTCACGAATCTGTGCGGAAATAAATACATTCTTTGGGTTTTCGTTGGACCAACATGAAAAACAACAGAAGTTTGCTAATGGGACGTCACGAAATCAGACATTTACGCCTACTATATTTAAGAAACATAAAAAAGTGTAGAGAACAGAACCAACCTATCATTTATATGGATGAAACACACATTCATTCATGTCACACGCACCTTAAAAGATGGAGCGACAACAGTAACGAAGGATTACGAAAACCCGTTTCAAAAGGTAATAGGCTCATCATTGTCCATGCATGAAGTGAAAATAGTTTAGTACCTAATGCTGGTATTATGTGGAACTCCCAGTCAAAAACATGAGATTATCATGTTCTAAATGAAAAATTACCTACGACTGCTTGGATTAAACAACAATAAAAAAACTGGCTTTCCGAAAGAAACATATATTACAGTGAACAAATGTTAAAACAGGATCTTTATAACGTTGCAAAAATGTACAAACCGTAATTTAAAACTTATAAAATTGAAGAATTGTTTATTCGACATGGATTTCAAGTTTTAAGGCTACCCCCTTATCACCCGGACCTAGATCCGATCGAAAGTGTTTGGGCGATACTTAAGGAATATGTGGCCAAACGAATGTTACCTTCGATTTTACAAAGGTTAAAGAATTCTGTAATGAATTTTTTGACCATGTGACCATGTTAAAAAGATTGAAGATGCATTTATGAACAATTAACCACTTGTAGATACTATTGTAGATAATATTATTATCAATTTGGCCGAAGACGGATATAGCAAAGATGATGAAATTTATATAGAAAGCAATTTTGAAGAATCATTTGTAGATGCACATCATTATTTTACTGTTGATGATTCCTGTACATCTAAGACATATTTTTCATTATAGAGTTTGTTTGTAGGTGGTATGACTGAATACATTAAACGCAACAAATGTGAAAATGTAAATAGGTGTTATAAAATTGTAGATATTAGAGACGAATTCCACTAGAGCAATATAATATTTGTAGCACATCTGTACATAGTTCTAAATAAACAATAATTGACGGCACCCTGTACCAAGATTTTTTTGTTTTGCCAGTCCTAACTCTGTAAAAAGTGTGAAGGGATGTTCTAATTTCATAGTAAATACTTGCAAAAAACCCAAAAATTTACAAATGAAAGTAGAAATATCTACCAAAAAAAGCTTTAATATTTTATTTATATTATAAGTACACTTATTAGACCATCTCTAAATGCGATTTCCCCAATTTGTGTTCCAAATTTTATGTATAAACCCGAATTTTTACATTATTATCTACTACATATTATTAAGAATAACAGTTTTAGAAAGCTTACCAGGTATATCATTACTACGAAGATAGGAAAAATTGTTGGCCATTCTTAAATTTAGAAAGTCGTTTAACAATCCTTATCATATTGTTCGCTTTATCTACAAAATCTACCTGCCTTCCAATTTATATACAAATAAACCTCAATGACGAATATTAGTAAGGGGACACTTAAAAGACATGAATTTGAAGTAAAGGTGAAAATCTATTTATTATTTATTATTTACATCACATAAAATAATAAAGGGTGATTATAGAATTCTCCGTATGGTTTTTGAAGCAATAAATAATTATATCTGCACAAAAAGAAACAATTTTCGTAGAAGAATCTAATGGTTGTTATTTTCTTATTAATTTAATTAATAATAAAGAACACAATAATGTTATTTTGTTTTATAAACTCGATTTTATATAGCATTATACATGTGCCACAATTTATTATTTTCAAATCCAAATACAAAATATTGTGTTACCCTCGTACATATTAGCAGTCTCACAACCTTCAAAACTTTGCATGCGGAATGTACTTAGCCTGTTCTTCCGGGTAACTGCGTTTACAACGTTATCAAATTTTATGGCTTTCTCGCGCATCGTCAACTACCAAAATTAATTTGCCAACCTGTACTTATACGTTTGTGTAAAAAATGAATAATAAAAACAAAACATTTATTGTTGAATCGATTTCCAACATTGGTGTTGATATTTGCTTTGAAAAATTTCTAATATTTGATATCAGCAAAATTGAAAATTCTATGAAATTTTATAGCGATTCTCAAAATTATTGACTTAAATTGTGAGAAATAAAATATAGGTATTATTTTTATCAAAATGATGATTTATAAACCTATACCATTTAATTATTAGAACTTTATAAAAAAGTATTGACATATAATCAGACTATAATTGATTTGAACATTTAAAAAAGAACACAGTTATTCCATTGTTTTGAATTTTCTCTTCTATCGGCAGTCCTTATAACTGCCTATTTTAATTTTATTACTTGTAATTTTAATTATAATAGCGGATGTTTCTAATTCTCTCACGTCATCTACCGTCATTTTAGGTAACAAGTTCTCCACATCGACAGGCACCAGAAATATTAAAAAGCCAAACAATCTAAAATATATTCATTTACAGAATGTTTCCAACGTCAATAGACTGACCTTTACCTAAATTTCTATAATCGGAGGCTTCAGATAGAAAACTTTCAAATTGTTCTCTTGTAAAAACTCTTGCTTTTTTGGCGATATAGCCTTTATTATGCTGTCTTAAAAAAGCTTGAAATTTTAAAAATTTAGAAATATCAATACCTTGTTTAATACTTAGCGATGATCTTCATTGAATAGTTTGAACACATTGTGCAAATTATCATCTTTTGTTTATTATGTAGTTCCATAAAATAAGCTAATAATACATTTTCTATATTTTTTTGGTCTTTTTAATTTTACACTATTTTTTGGTAAATGCAGCTTCATACACACTAACCGATTTTGTCTCACAACTTATTTTCTTCTAGCTCCATAACCTCAGGGGGTATACAATTTAACTCCGAATCAGATATTTTAGTTTATAAATCGAAGTTTAAAATAATTATTTTACAACAATATTTAATTCTTAATGATTCAACTTACTTGTCAAATACCAATTGACCTTTATTAAATCAACAGCTTGACGATTTAATTTTGAAAAAACGTGATTTGTTAAAAAAAAGTTTTTATTTCTTACAATTTATACGCATTTGGAGAAACAATAGCATGTTTTTTTCAGAGTAAAAGCTACTTTTTTTTTCACACATCTTACCAATCTACAGATTCGTCACAAAAGTATCACTTTTACTCCGTATAACACAATAAATATACTATTTCATTCGAAAGAATTTTAAATGTTTCAAGTATATAGAAGCATTGTTACTGTTGTGTTCTCAACTTTTATGCCTATAACGTGTAATACCATCCGGTATCACGAAGGAAATCTGATGGAAACGACTTTTAATTAGTTTCAGTCGAGTTAAAGCGTTCTTATAATCGCAAAAAAACTCTAGCTGCGGTCGACGCTTAGAATTATTTCAGCCAAGCGTAATAGCAGCAGCGACCGCATCGATAGACCAATAATGGATCGTGTAAATGACGTGTGTGCTTTTTAAGACAAGACAATGATTAGTGCTTATACTTCGTCAATTTGAGAATTTCTAACAATTTATATAAAAATACTTTTTTGATTATATCAGATCAGATAGAAGTTGATAGAGTTGATTTGGCAGAAGGAATAACCTAAACTCTCAATATAAAACAATCGAGATGGTTGAAATGTTTTACTTCTAGAAATAAATATTATAATCAAATTTAAGTGGTTGAATATTAATACCAATGCAGATCATAAAAAAGTTGTACTGTTGTGGATGTAGGTGTTCATTAAGCTCTTATCGTTTGTTTGCTGGTTCCATCCACTGCTATTTGCTAAATTCTTTCTTTTTAGAATTAATGAACCATTGGAATTTTGTATTCGTATTCTAATTTCTATATGATAAACATCATACAATTATATTTTAATAATTCACGTATACAACATCGTTTCACAAAATAAACACTTCAGCATCGTTTTTGGTAACGTTTTATACAGTTGAATGCACTTTTTAACTTATGGCTAACAGACTGACATTTATAGCTGACTTGAACATTTTCTGTGTAATTATTCAAATCATTTACTACACATTGTTAATATCCTTTCTTATATTTTGGTTTATATTTTTCAAGTAGTAAATCATTAACTGTATTATCAACAATATTGCGAAGTTCTGGTAGAGTGTATGATAATAATTGCTATTTTATTTTTATTCAAAATATTTTGGCACGTGCATTATGAAAAATAATAAGTAAAGGTGTAACGCTCGTATCTCAATGACTTTATGTAGTACTCGTGCTTTGCCTAACTCAACGCTTCGCGGTTCGTTACGCAAACCACACTCTTACTACAAAATGAGTCATTGTGATACTTGTTTTACAATATACTATTGAAAAATCGTTTCTCAATTAGTTTTCTCTAACACGGTTCCTTAGTTAATTATAATTCTTGGTTATTCAAATTTTTTGTGTTAGATAGAAAAGGAAGTCTAGAAAAATAGAATCTTGCTTCAATCATGGTAATAATGATTAATATGATTCCAAGTAGGATTGTAATCGGTTTTAAATTCTCCAGTTACTATATTTATGGTGTTTAATAAAAATACTGTTGTTCGGATGGAATTACGTTATTATCGAAATAAAAAATATACAATTACATTCAAAATCACTTGCATTATAAAGTATATATTTCCGATTTTCAGATCTTGAAGAATCAAGATCAGAAGCAAAATAGAGTATCATTGATATTTTCACAAAAACCTTCTGAAAATATATTACCAAAAGTGATCAGGATATAATTGCATTATTGTGTCAGTAGCTTCCGAGTCCCTTGATGAATTTTGAATGCAATTATTATCTTTTAAAAAACCAATCTAAACCAAGCAAATTGTTTCAACTTATTGTTTTCTTTCCTTGTGATTTTCCTACATTAATTGTGAAGACTTGCTTTTTTGAGTAACAACTTCAAAAAATCGGAAGAGTGAAATAGGAAATATATTGATTGACCGATTATACATACATATTATATTATAGTAGATTTATTAAGCATTTCATTATGAAAAGAAGGATAATAATAAATGAGCGATTCATTATCTACAGCATATAGGTACATTGTATCAGATTGTTTTATATATAATTTATAGATGTAGGACAAAATAGTTCAGTCGTGAATTCGAGTTTATTCCTGTTCTTCCACTAGCGCCAGTGACATAATGAAAAAGTTAATCACAATTATTATGAGAATATATATAATTTTGATGAAAAGGAGAACGAAACGGAAAATAAGTATTGGAATACAATGAAATGAAAAGAATTATATTTAAAAAAATGTAATTTGTCTCACTCAATGCTTTAGAGGCTTGAATGGGACACGTCAAAAAAATCAAAATAAGTATTTTCAATGTTACAAACAAAACTTCTTTACTAACACACTAAAGATATAAAAGTCCAATATTAGGTAGTAATTCTGACTTTAAATAACTGTTTTGTTAAAGGACTCGTTCAAACTGTCTCTCATCATTCTCAAAGGAAATTGAAAAATAGATTATTTTTTGCGATCTTTCGGTTCCACAATTGCGCGTTGGTGGTTTGAGCTTTTTCTTTATACGGTTTCTTTCAACGTCACTTATCTTCTTTTAGTGAGTAATATAACCTATTTGAATTACCTAATCTTCTTAAAAATTTAATTTGCAATTCGTGGTTTGCTAATTTTGATTGAATGAGTCCTATATAGCATAGTTTATTTTTCTTTGTGAAGCAGTCAACAATAACGAAGTCATTATCTTCTAAAACTGGTGTTCCTTCAATACTGAAATCTGAAGTGCAAGCTTCATTAATGTCGTCATCAATGTCAACGCCTGTATCTACTAATTCCATGTTCTCATTGTCGGAGTCACCGCTACTAGCTCTTCAAAAAATTTCCTCACTGTTTTGTTACCTTTTTTCGTTATATTCTTCTTCTTTAACTTTTCGTTTTGTGCTCCTACAAGTAACTTTTGTTCACCGGTGTCAATTACGACTCTTGTACTTCCCTTTTTGCGTCCTCTGCTGTTTGCTTTTTTTCTTTCTAAATCTTTTGGAAGAGGTCTTATAGCTTCGGGTGTAACCGCTGTTTGATTGTTACTACTTGTATCTGGAATTGCTTAAGGTTGTGCAGAATCAGATGGTATTTGTAAATTTTTTGTTGGGTCGGCGTGATCTGTGACAGAAGAGGATAAAAAATCGGAAGTATCAAAAAGATTACGATGTAGGGGATAAATCCCCGTTACGGAAAATCCCTTGATAATATTTTTTGAAGTAAAGGCATTCGTGTGAGCTTTATTTGAAAGATATGTCCTGTGATATATATCAAGTTTTTTAGTAGATTTTGACAAAATCCACTCATTTTGGGCACTCTTAAAATATGTTTCCATAAAGGGCCACATCTAGTGGCTGCAGTCGGTGACTGGTGTGTGGTGGGAACGTAAGTAAGACCACATTATTAGCTTTGGTGTAGTTTACCAAGTCCAATCTAATACGGGACTCATGGTTGTCGTCGAGTAGCAGTAAAACTTGACACTTTGGTGATGGTCTTGAATGTTTTACAAAACGTTTGAATGCTTCTAAAAAATTTATTTCCGTAATCCAACCTGATTTATTTGTAACGCCTAGACTTCCTGTCGGTGCTCCATTTAACATAAACTCCTTGAAATGGACTCTTGGAAAAACAAAAACAGGAGGTATTGTATTTCTGATTGCACTTATTAAAGTCAACATGGTTACCAATGAGACTCGTTCAGCCGATGTTGCTTGAGAGACGTGTTTGAGTTCTTTTTGTGAAAGAACAGTGGTAAGACCCGTTGTATATATTGTCGGCTGTGAAGTGAAATTTGTTCATCGCGCTTTCTTAGGTATTAAAAAATTAATTAACCGTTGTTTCATTAAAGGCAGTTGCCCTGGGATAAGCTAGTTTTTTCAGGTTTTCTTAGTAATGGGGAATTTTTGTGACGCTTCTTAAAGCCTTTAAGCCAGACGATGCTTGCTTTTAAATCCATATCCCACTTTTCTGGATATGTCAAGTTTAGGCCTTTTGCGTACTGATAAGCCATATGCCTTAACGCTGAATGCCCCAATCCATAACATATTTTCGAAGCCGTAAAAACACGTATGCTTCCAATATTGGGCGTATGGTTGAAATTGTTTGGGTCAGTAAGATGAAGCGCACTATTATCTGCTCTATGTATAGCTGATTTGGAGATGTTATGTATTTGGCTTGCTTTACGAATTGAAAATTCATCTTGAATAATACTTTCAACTGCTCTTTACATATTCTGGGGGTCTACTCGAAGAAATTTTTCCCCTTTGCGAACCATTTTTATTCTGAAATTAAGAAAATATAACCAATAGTTAAGGGGTGTAAGGGGTAATCGTTCATAATGAGCACCAACCCAAATGCCAACCTCACCTGCACGTGGTGCACCCTGCTAGAAAACAGACGAGGAAATGGCGACCGAATTTCTGCCGGTATAAGCAGAACCCCTCAATTCTGAGGTTAGGGCACTCACTTGCCCTTGGAGTGAGAAATCGCTCCAAAAGGCTTATGAACTGGAAAAGTCAACGGCATGGGAATGCAGAAGGCAAGGGGAAACCACTGCATTAAAGGTCCATATGGACATCCCAAGAGTCAACAACCATGGCGAGTAATGACACAACGGCCCCTAGTCCGCGGCAGATCTTAAATGGTCAGGGGGTGCGAAGAATCACCGCGAGGAGGAACCACCCGAATGTGGAAAAATGTCAAGCGGCACTGCTGAACAACATCATTCAGGAAATGAAAAGAATATCAATTAATATTCTCGGGATAAGTGAGATGAGATGGCCAGGAAAAGGAAAACAACAACACGGAGATACCACAATCTACTATTCTGGAAACGACTTACCAAATCACCCAAATAGGGTGGGCGTCATATTAAACAATAGACTAAACAAATCTGTTATTAACTTCGTACCATTCTCAGATAGGACACTTCTATTGCAACTTAAATCTAACCAGTTCAACATCAATATTATCCAATGCTATGCTCCAACTGCAGACAAACACAACAACGGAATAACTAATTTTTATAAGGAATTAAAGCAACTTCTAGCATACACGCGAAAAAACGAACCCATCATTATTCTTGGAGATTTCAATGCAAAGGTTGGTAAAGGAAAAGTGGATAATGTTGTCGGAGAATATGGACTGGGTGAGCGGAACGACCGCGGTGACACCTTAGTGCAATTCTGTCAAGAAGAGAACTTCGTCATAGCTAACACTTGGTATAAACTACCTCCCCAACGACTTTACACTTGGCAATCCCCGCAACACAATGAAACAAACGTTGTCAGAAACCAAATCGACTTCATTTTAATGAAAGGACGATTCAAAAATGGAATTCATGGCATAAGAACATACCCAGGCACAGATATTAACTCAGACCACAACCCAGTAGTTGGCAACCTTAATATAAAATTGAAAAAAATAACAAAGAAACACGTCAAGTTAGTTGACATCAACAACCTCCGCGACCCATCTAAAAAAGACGAATTGAGAGAGAAAGTCAACTATGAAATATCGAATATAAACAACCCAGAATTTGGAAAAAATATTGAGGAAGATTGGAAAGTTATGACGGATAAAATACATAGAATTGAGAAGGAAGTAATTGGTCCAACACGTACAAACAAGAAAAAAGAATGGATGACTGAAGAAATATTAAATATGATGGATAAACGCAGAACATACAAGAATGGATATACGACTTTGTACAAAACACTTAATAAACAAATAGAAAAGAAAATAAAAGAAGCAAAAGAATACTGGATGGCCCAGAAATGTTGTGAGATTGAAGAGTCACAACAAAAGAATTAAAATAAATACAAGGAATGCAGTTTAATCTTGATGTGAACTTTTTATTCAGTAAATTAACATAACTGTTCGCTTTTGACTGACAAGTAAGAAAAATTAAAATTAAAATCAAATCATTTATTTGTAGTCAAGGTAACGACTACCGACTGTCTTTTAGAACAATTAACATATAAAGTACAATTTTACTTTAACACTTTCCCTTGTTAATTGTTGTAATAATAATGAAATAAACAAACAAAACATCTTAGTACCCACTATGTTACTTTAAACCCAATTTATCGCGTAATATTTGTAATCGTATTGCACCCAAAGGCTTCGTCATAATATCTGCCAGTTGATTCTCAGAAGATATTTGTTGAACTGCTAATTCGCCTTCGGTTACCCTCTCTCGAATAAAGAAGTGCTTGATGGCTATATGTTTTGTTCGTCGATGAAACTCTGGATTTTCGCTTAAACGCACTGCTGCTGTATTGTCGACCTCAATTATTGGAACTTGCTTTAAAGTTACAATATTTTTAAACAATCTTGAGAGCCAAATAATTTCTTTAGCTGCTTCACTTGCTGCAATAATTTCAGCTTCGGTAGTGGAAGTGGCTACCGTAGGTTGTCTTTGACTCATCCATGAAATAGCCCCTCCTGCATACTTAACTACGACACCAGAAGTAGAGCGACCAGTTTTCGTGCATCCTCCAAAATCAGCGTCACTGAAAGTCTCAAGAATACCCCTTTTTACCTTACGAGTATAGGTTATTCCTTTCGTCAATGTGCCTGCTACATAGCGGAAAACTCTTTTAACGCGAGCTGCATCTTCCAAAGATGGATTTTCCAGTGATCTTGATAAAAATCCAACGCTGTATGCTAAGTCAGGTCGAGTTCCTAGCATCAAATACATGAGAGCTCCGACCGCCTGTCTGTAAGGGAAATTATGTGCTTTGGAATTTTCTTTCCCTGATTGAGAAATCTCAGAAGCTTTCAACATTGGCGTAGAGACTGGTTTGCAATCTGAAAAATTGAAACGTTCTAGAATCTTTTTAGCAAAAGCTTGTTGATTAATTGTAATGTAATCATCTGTTTGTTCAATTTCTAGCCCTAAAAAGTATGAAGCTTTCTGTGAAGTGATCTTGAATTCTTTGCTTAAATCTTGTAAGAAAATCTTCAAATCTTGAGGATCTGTTGCGGCAACTAATCCATCATCTACGTACAGAGCCATGATAATACTTTTGTCATTTTCTTTTAGCATGAACAAACATGGATCTGCATCACTAACTTTGAAGCCGAGACTGATAAGATACTTGCCAAAACGTTTGAACCAGCATCTTGGAGCCTGTTTCAAACCATACAAACTTTTTTGAAGTTGACATACCTGATCAGTACCGTTTTTGTAGCCTTCTGGTTGCTGCATGTAAATAACCTCTTCAAGTTCGCCGTATAAAAATGCTGTAGATACGTCAAACTGTGCTAGATGCATCTGCTCACTTGCAGCTATGCTTAAAATCGACCGAATAGTTGCCATTCTTGCTACTGGGCTGAAGGTCTGGCTATAGTCAATGCCGTAGCGTTGACTGAAACCTTTTATAACTAGTCTTGCCTTGTATCGATTGACCGAACCATCTGGATTGGTTTTAACTCTGTAGGTCCATTTACATGGGATCGCTTTTGCTCCTTGTGGCAAAGTTGACAGCTTCCATGTGTGATTTTCATTGAGCGATTTCATCTCATCATCCATGGCTCGTTTCCACTGTAAACTTTCCCTACCTGAAACAGCTTCTTGGAATGATTGAGGAGTTACATACGTGTCAATAAAATCAGTGTTTTCAGCAATGTGTGCATATTCTTGTAGGTAACTTGGCTTTCTCAACTTCGAGCGATCTCTCAAAGTTCTTGCAGGTACTGGCGAGGGCGTCGCTGGCTCTTCCTCGTCATCGGTTGCCGATTCAGGTTCCGTGCTTTCCGACTCGTACTCAAGTGGTTCATCTTGTTGAACTGGTATCTCGGGGTACTCCAAAGGCTCTTCTAGTTCGACTGGAACCTCAGGATTTTCCTCGGTGTTATCTTTCTGTAAATGAGAATCTTTGAGTGGTAACTGAACCTCATGATCGCAATCTCTCGTTAATTCGCGAAATTGAACGTCTCTTGAGACAATAACTTTGTGCTCTTCCTTGACATAAATTCTGTATCTTTCATCGTTATCGTAACCTATCAAATAACCCTTGATTGCTTTCTCGTCCATTTTTCTTCTCTTTTCTTTAGGTATATGAACGTAGCAAGTTGATGCAATGATGCGTAAGTGCTTAATTCTCGGCTTACTTCCAATCCACAGCTCGTAAGGACTCACACCGTCTACTGATGATTTGCCTGTTCTGTTCAATACGTACGTAGCTGTAGTGACTAATTCTGCCCAAATGGCTTCAGGAAATTTCACGTCGGGATTGGAGTACTTGAATGTTCTAGCCATTTCAACGATTGTGCGATTTTCTCGTTCAACGCAACCATTTTGCTGTGGTGTATACGGAGCTGTCAATCTGTGCGTAATTCCATTTTTCTCTAGAATAGCCTTGACCTCCACATTGTCGAACTCGCCGCCGTTATCACTCAGCAGCGCCTTAATCGAATGACCTTGCTGTTTTGCGTGAGCAATCATTGACTGTAAAGCTGCTGTGACGTCAGACTTCTCTGCAATTATGTAGCAATATCGAAATTTAGTGAACATATCTTTGAATATGGCCATATACCTCTTCTTGCTAAATGATACATCAAAAGGACCACATAAATCTGTAGCAATCAGTTCTCCAGGTTGGCTTGCTTTTCTTCTAGTACCGAAAGCTAAACGATGGGCCTTACCGTAAACGCACGGTTCACAAATTTCTCTGTCTAACTTGACGTTAATACCCAATTCTTTTTGTAACAAGTTTTTCACGTGCTGCTTGTCCTGATGTCCCCACCTCTCGTGATACAGCTGTAATTGAGAACTATCAGTAACAGCAACATTGAAACTTACATTACCAGCGGGAAAAATCGGTTTGATAGCTGCTTTGAATAGTGTTCCGTGAACATTTCGGACTCCACTTAGCAGTATCTTGTTATTCACTTTGAGCGAGCACCACGTAGCTGTTGATTCAAACATACTGTTTAGGTTTCTGTCTTGAGCTGCTAGAACAGAAAACAAATTCTTCGATATGTCGGGAACGTACCAAACATCGTGCAAGGTTGGGATGTATCGCTCGTCGTTCACTGTTGATACAACTTTTACGATGCCTTTCCCTACTGCTTGCAAAAGCTCTTTTCCTGCAGCCTTTATGCCACACGGATTCTTGAATTTTTCAAAATCTACAAAGAAATCGAAATTACTCGTTGCGTGCCTTGTAGCACCGTTGTCGATCCACCAGTCTGTAGTGTTGATCTCAGTATTGAAAATCTCTGAAAATGACAACACAAGACCTTCCTTAACCTCAACAGCATTGCTCTGAAATTTGTTTTGGTTATTTTTGTGGTTAGCTTGGTTTTGAGAGTCATTAACGGACTTATTTTTGGATGGTCGTCCATCTGCGATCCACTTTCTGCATTCACTGACCCAATGGTTTTTCTTACCACAATAATTACAGGTTGTACCTGCTCTCGACTTCTTTTTCGCGTCTTGTTTTTGCGTCTCGCCTTTTGCCACTAGAGCTTCTTGAGAAAATTTGTCGTTGTTGGTGCTTTTCTTGAAATTTCTTTCGAACATACACAACTGTGTAGTCAGCTCGTCAAAGGTTTTCTCTGTGTCTTTGGTGAGCAGCATCCAACTGGACCTAAATGTCTCAAATGCAGCAGGTAAAATATTGAGCGTTTTACACACAAGCATTAAGTCTGGTAACTTGTTTTCATTTCGAGCAGTGAGACCGTTGTTGAGATCACTCCAAAGACTTCTCAACTTAGCTAAATGTGTAGACACGTCCTCACCTAACATCCAACTAAAAGCGAAAAATGAATCACAAATTTGAAAAACTTGATCCTTGGATGTCGCTTCAAACTGCTCTTTAAGGGCCTCGAAAGCATCACGCGCGGTTTCTTTATCGATGATTTTCTCATACACCGCATCTGTAACTGAGCTAGCAATCATAGACTTTGCGTAGCTATTTGCCTTTCGAAAGAAATCATACTTCTCTTTGAATTCTTTTTGTTTAGCCGCACTAGCGCCGTCAGCTAGAGGTTCTGGTTTTTTAATCTTGTTATCGATAACGTCTAATGCACCTTCATGATAATCGAGCAGATCACGAATCTTCCGCTTCCAGATCGGCCAGTCTGCCTCACCGGCCAAGGGTTTGATGTGCTTCGCCAAATCCATCTGTGGCTATTCAACGATACTTCACAGTCCAACCGTTTCTTATACGAATTTATTCTTTCTTAAATAAAAACGATTCTAGTACACAATTAAGCGTTCTGGGCCCATAACCAATTAAAATAAATACATGGAATGCAGTTTAATCTTGATGTGAACTTTTTATTCAGTAAATTAACATAACTGTTCGCTTTTGACTGACAAGTTAGAAAAATTAAAATTAAAATCAAATCATTTATTTGTAGTCAAGGTAACGACTACCGACTGTCTTTTAGAACAATTAACATATAAAGTACAATTTTACTTTAACGATCATTCCGCAATTCATAGGAAAGTTAAAGAAATGGTAGTCCAGGGAAAAAAGAACATCCCAAACAGAATAGTTGGACACGACAATAAACCCATATTAGACGAAAAAGAACTGAAAGACCATTGGATAAATTATATTCGACAACTATTCTCTACTAAAGATCCACGTCACTTTAACAATGAAGAAGATTCAGAAGAGGCACCAGATATTCTGACATAGGAGGTTGAAAGAGCACTCAAAACCTGCAAAACAGGAAAGGCTGCTGGGCCAGATGGAATCCACATTGAGACTTTCAAACTCTTGAACGAGCAGAATAGAAAGGTTTTGACTAAGCTTCTAAATCAAATCTACAAGAGCGGAAACATCCCACGCGACTAGTTGAAGTCCGACTTCATTCCCATACTGAGGAAAGCAAATGTGAAGATTTCAGACTAATTAGCCTAATGAGTCATGCATTAAAACTTCTTTTAAAAATCATACACAAACGGATATTCAAAAAATGCGAAATAGATCTAGATGACGCACAGTTCGGTTTTAGAGAAGGAATGGGCACGAGGGAAGCACTGTTCAGCCTATCTGTATTGTTACAGAAATGTCGAGATCAACAAAAAGAGGCTTTCATCTGTTTTATCGACTACGAGAAGGCGTTCGACAGAGTCGAACACACAGCCCTGTTTAACATCCTGAAAGAAAAGGGTCTCGATAATAACGACATCCAGTTCCTGAAAAATTTATACTGGGACCAAACAGCAGCCATCAGGGTCGAAGGAAACAAAACAGATGATGTACCCATTCATAGGGGAGTGCGACGGCATTAGAATAAACGGTACAACTTACGCTTTGCAGATGATACCGCCATCATAGCCGATGGCTTAGAAGGACTCCAACAACTTTAAAAACGAATCGACAGAGTAGGAGAGACCCTGGGCTTTAAAATTAATATGAAGAAGACAAAAGTAATGGCCATCACTAGAAGAACTAATCCAGCACCAGATATATACATAAAAGGACTACCCATCGAAAACGTAACCAAGTTCAAGTATTTAGGTACCTGGATAACATCTGATCTGAGTCCTAGTACAGAAATCAGATCGCGCATAGAACAGGCCAGATCCGTATTCAATAAAATGCGACCAGTGCTTTGTAACCGATCACTGAACTTGAAATTACGCCTTAGATTTGTCAATTGTTACATCTATTCCGTCTTGCTGTACGGATCTGAAGTCTGGACCCTGAAGGCCGAAACACTAAGGCGGCTAGAAGCTTTCGAAATGTGGGTGTATAGAAGGCTCTTAAAAATACCCTGGACAGACCACATCAGTAATGAAGAAGTTCTGAGAAGATTAGGTAAGGACAGAGACTTAGTTGTCGACATAAAGAAGAGAAAAACCGCATACTTGGGACATGTAATCAGGAGTGATAGAATGAGGCTGCAGAAAATAATAATGGAAGGCAAAATAGAAGGCAGACGAGGTATAGGAAGACGCCAACATTCGTGGTTGAAAAACATAAGAGACTGGACCGGACTAGACTCACATTCCTTATTCCGAGCTGCTCAGAATCGAACCCAGTTCGCCGAGATTGTTGCCAACCTTCACTAAGGTGAAGACGGAACCGAAAGAAGAAGAACCAATAGTTAGGTTTAAATTTTCATACAATTTTTTTTCATCTTAAAAAGGTTTAAAGAAAGGTAAGAGTAACCGTTAGTTATATTAATTAATTATTAAAGGAAACAAATGCAAAAAAGTTGCCAAAAGAACATTTAAAAAATCACCCTTTTGTTCAACCATTTTGGATTTATTTTAAAAGAGCAACAAATCAAAATTTGTACCAATTTATATAGAAATCGAACTAATATTCTCGGAATTACAGCAAATTGAATATTTTTAATAGCCGTCATTTTGTACCGTCGTTTTAAAGTTTTCTAAAAAACTAATCCGATCTTGCTCTCGCTTCAGATAACACGACACCCAATTTTCTGTGAAGTTGGATATCTATTTTTTAACATATTTAAACCTTAAACAGAGTGTCATGAATGAGACAGTGTCCCATTCATAGCGTAGTTTTCTGTCCTATTCATAACCTATTGCTATTTTTTAATTAACCAAATGCAAAAAACGTACCTTACTTTGTAGCATCTTAAAACGGTAGAAATTGTTCGTTTCTTTTAAAACAACATTTTCACTTACACTCGTTTATCTTAGAGGAAAAAATTACTCGATGCCGGCGTAAACATAAATAGGTAATCAACTTAAGTATTGAAAGTTCGAGATCTCAGGCCAAACTATTTTTATAGTTGAGTAGGCATACAGCCCCATCTATACGTAACAATGAGAAGTTATAAAAGTGATTTTAATAAATGAAAACTACTGTGTCCCATTCAAGACCAATCCCATTCATGGCACTTCTCCCCTATTACTTTTCGCCAACCTATCTAATATGCGAGAAAAGTATTGGTTTACCCACAAAAAAGTTGGAAATTTGAAATTTTTTTTTGAGTTATTTTTACGTTATCCATCAACAACAACACGAAAAAACGGTTTTTAGAAAAAAAATCCTGTGTGTATGTCGTCGTCGTCGTCGTCGTCGTCGTTGTCGTCGGCCACTTTTCCTTGCAAGTCTTGTTAGCACGATAAAGCCTCCGGAGTGCAATACGTCACCAATTTTATGATGGAATATTGTTAAGGACGTTTCACAGATGAACCCTATTGATTTTCAGCTCACCAGAGCCAGTAAGTACAACGGGTGCTATGGTACTTGAAGTACGACATTTTGTCGTTTTTCGAGAAATTTCAGTTTGTTAGCACGATACAGCCTCCGGAGTTCAACAAGTCACCAATTTTATGATTGAATATTATTCAGGGCATCTCACTGATGAACCCTATTGATTTTCAGCTCACCAGA
Source organism: Galeruca laticollis (assembly GCA_963921935.1). NCBI lineage: Eukaryota > Metazoa > Arthropoda > Insecta > Coleoptera > Chrysomelidae > Galeruca > Galeruca laticollis. The sequence continues at coordinate 107,176,408 of OY998182.1, read as the reverse complement.
GCCAATACAACCGGTGCTACAGTACTTTAAGTACGATATTTTTGTCATTTTTGGAGAAGTTTCAGTTTGTTAGCACGATACAGCCTCCGAAGTATATACAAGTGATGAATTTCATGATTGCATATTATTCAGAGCGTCTTAAAGATGAACCCTATTGATATTGAGCTCACTAAAGCCAGTACAACGGGTGCTGTGGTACTTGAAGTACCAAATTTTTGTAATTTTTGGAGAATTTTCAGTTTGTTAGCACGATACAGCCTTCAGAGAGTATACGATTGATCAACTTTATGAATAAGTATTGTTCAAGGTGTCTCACAGATGTACCCTATTGATTTTCAAATCACTAGAGCGAGTACAGCGGGTCCTATAAAACTAGATATACTAAATTTTTGGTTATTTTTGGAGAAATTTCGGTTTGTTAGCACGGTACATCCCCCGAAGTGTATACAAGTAACAATTTTATGATAGAATATTGTTCAGGGCCACAGATGCGGAAAAGTTAGTTTTAATCTTTAAAACCGTTTATTTTTTTACTTATTTTACAAAATTTACTGATTGATAACATATCACATGAAATATGTTTCGACTATTTATTTTATTAATTATCATAATTACCTACGTCTTACACTTTCTGATAGTGTGTAGTTGTACTATTTATATTTTTCAAAAATTTTCTACTCATGTACCGTGTGGTCAAATAAGAATGCGGTAAAAAAGTCTACTACTAAAGTGGCCAAAATAAGACCGTTGAAAATATTTTGAGATTTCCAAGATGGTTGCCACGGGGCGTCACTGCCATATTGAACTTTTAAAGTAATTTTTCACTGAAATCCACCTAATACGTAAATGTACCAAAAAAATATATGTTCTTAAAAGCTAAGCTTTATTCGAGTAATTTTTGACGGATCTATTAAAATAGAGTGGTAGAGGGTGATTCAATGTTTTTTTTTTAAATAAACAGCTGTAACTCATAAACGACTGAACGGATTTTAACCAACTTGGTCTGTAACATTAATTTTTCAACTTCAAAGTTACTTCCCAATCACGTTACAATATTTTGTAAATCAAGCCCGGAGGTATTTTTCATAATATATTTTATCTATAATCATAATTTCACAATTCAACAACATAACACATCTTGTTTTATTCTTCCTCGTACCCTGTACTGGGTACCATTCCTAAAGGTTCCTGAAAAAGATTAAATGTTTCTATTATTATGTATGGTTGATTATAATGTGTTACCTACTTTTGCTAGTGTTTTCCTTCTATTATTTAAGTTTCTGGATGTAAAACCTTCATCATAGTATCCTTGTAAAGTCGTATTTCCAGGTTGACATAGACTGTGCCCATATTGTCTTGCGGGGGGCATTTTTATTGTCTTTTGTTGTGGCACTTTGATATCTATTTACAAGTAGGTTTGTTATCATAAATCATAGGTTGTCATGTGCTTAATGTCAAACCATTCTTCTTCTTATATTGTAGGGCGTTGGTTTAGTTATGCTGCCAACTACTTTGCTACTTTTCAACTGAGATTAAATTGTATATTTTCTATTTTTCTGTCTGATGAGATATTCAGCAATGTCTAATATCGGGTTGGTGGATCGACCAACTAAGTTGTTTTTAAAGGTTATTATTTAAATTTTATTTGTAAATCTAAGCACGAAGGTAGACAACCCGCTACCTATGTAGCGTTTATAGGATCGTTCTGTATATCCTTGTCTTGCTCAGCTCGGCTGTGTTTGAAAATGAGATAGATATACATTCTGTATGTATGTATGTAAGTTGTATGAGCAATTTTTTTTGCGTAATACTTAATTAATTCATTTCATTCAGGGTTCTTGTGACGGGTTCGGATAGTCGAGAGGTTCCCTGTTTACCTGAGTACCCTGAGGACAGACTGACTAATTAAATGTTTCCTGGATAAGAAGATGTGACTGTTATACCGTCCCAGTGCAGCTAAGTGTTAACTTCACTTTGATTACTGTTATCGATTTTTTTCTTATGTCTATTTATATTTAGAAGGTTGCGTGCATCTATTTTCGTATTTTTTTCAGATAATACTTGTTCAACACACAAGCTTATTTAAGCATTTATTATAATATAAAGGTGAGCGACAGCTACCTACGCTGTAAACTCGTTGTGCGCACTTACTGGTTCAACTTTAAAATATTTTTTTCATTACAATAAATTGTTATGTACTATTCAGGTTTAAAGTTGTAGCTCAATATCATTTTGATTTTTGTATAGAGTAAATTCCGGTTATATTATTATTGTTTTGTGTAGAGTAAACTCTGATTCGTATTGCATTATTTAATATTTCTTTACTACAATAAGTTGTGATGTAATATTCAAGATTGAAAAAATTGTTCTCCATCACTCTTACTTAGGTCATCTTTCTAATTTTGTGTAGAGCAATTCAGGTCATATTTGTAATTTTTGGTGTAGAGTAAATTCATATATTAGGTAAATAGTAATTAAAGTCCTCATTAAAATCTATTGTATTTACAACCAGGTATTTGACCTTTTATTTAGTTACCCTCCCGTTGTTTGTTTGTCAGGTATCAGATAATCAGGTAGAGCATCGATTTATTACTCTGTTGATCAAAACCAATTAAGTTGGCTCTTCAAGATTCTAGTCAAACATCTGTGCCTAGCGGTGAGAATGATTGTGGCGCGATATAAATTCTTTGAGTAGGTAGGTATAGGTATTTTCGTGCAACCGGACGCAAAACAAGCATTTTGCAGCCGCAACAGAGGCCGCAAAATGATATTTTGCGGCCGTTACCCAGAGTGACGGCCGACAAACATTTTTAAGGTGAACGCCACTACAGCATTTAACATTTCTGAAATATGACAATAACAATGTATTTCGAACCAAAAACTATTTCCAAATTCACAACAGAAACATACTTTATTTTTGATATATATTAACATTGATTGTACTGTTTATATTATTACTGATATTCATCCCTGAAGTTGCTGTAACATTTTTCATATTTCCGTTTAGATTTTTCGGGTATCAAATCAGAAAGTGCTGAGTCTATGAGATCTCTCAGCTCAGGAGGAGTGCAAGTAATTGAAATATCACTATCGCTATCGGACATCTTCACGACTTCACGAGAAATGTCAAATTGATTTGTATTGCTAAATATTTCATCTCCATAGAAATATTGTGATATTGACGTGTAATTTTCTCTATTCGCGTTGAAACGCTGACTTTTCTAAAGAGACATAATGTTTATTGAAATTATGTAATTTTCATGGTTGCACGAAAAATATTGTGTATACTATGGCCGCGAAATGTTTTCGCGACCTCGAGATTATCTTGCCTCGGCCGGAGCGGCCTCGGCGATAATCTCTCTCTCGGAACGCGAAAAAGCATTTTGCGGCCTTAGTATACAAATAACTATTGTGTACCCCGCCCTTTTCCACCGTCTAAAAGCTAGTGACGGGCCACCGCCTGCACATCTTTATAAGATCGAACAGAATATTGTAGTCTTGAGAAAGCCTAGATTCTATATCCGACAAAATACGTCTGCCACATCTAACATAAGTTTATATTTGGTTTCTTCAATTTAATTTTGCTCAACGTAAATCAATTATAGTGATACTAGTGCGCTACAGGTCTCGTTAGAGAAAGCATTTATTGTTCCATCAAACCCATATGACATTTTTTTACAAAAATGTGATAAAATGACACCTAAATAGGCTAGGAACAACCGTATCTCGATATTTTACGCCTAACCTTAAATATCGAAGAAAAAAGGATCGATTCTGAAATAAAAGTAATGCCTTCTTAAATGCTTGAACTGTCCTCCATCATTGATAAATCTGCTCATGCGTGAACATTACAGCAGCAATTTCTGCTCTTGACAGGCTATGAATGGCCTCTTGTATTCGTACTTTCATGTCGTCTGTTGTTGTTGGTGGAATTAGGTAAACATATCTTTTAACTCTCCCATATATATAAGTCCAACTGAAACGGTCAGAGTCCGACCTTGCTACATATAATTATATTTGTAATTATTTCTGTCAGTCCAGAATTTGAGTGATCACTCTGCCATCATCTCACCGTCGAATTGGTGCAGGCTGTAACCAATGTGTCATTACATCGTGACAGCGATTTTATATTTGTCACTATTGTCGCTGGGTAAGTTGTAAATGAAACGTTTTTTATTATCGTATGATACAAACCGTGCACCCACCTTTTGAAAAGTCCTGTAATTAGGTTCTTGTTAGTTTTTTGTTGTTGTATATTTCATGGGTTTTAAGGGTTTATTTTCTCTCTCTTGTGGTTTTTATTGTAGATATAAGTGATCGTAGGACTACTGATTCTTGCTTTTATTACAGTATATTGGGGTGTTAGCCTCAGTAGTCCAAAAAACTGCTCGCTTTAGCTGATAAGTGCTATAACTTATTAGGGTTCTGGCATATCCGACTCCTTGACGTTGTTTAAAACATTTTACTAGTGTTAGGTTGAAATAAATTTTCTTATTAGTTTATACATACTTGTCTCTTGGAAATAGTTGTATATTTGATGTTCATTTATGTACCATGTTATGGCTTTAGTAAGTATTTCCATCTGCGGGGTTACTATGGTACTATTATTGTTTAAAATCATTTAAATAGTTTCCTATACGTAAGGATCACTGTAGAGTTATTTGTTTAGAAGTTTGGTTATGTTGGAATTGACAATTTGCTCGATGACATATACGTCTTGGATGGCTGCGTTCGTTTGTCGTTTCGCACTGAGAGCAGTTGAGATCTCTGTTTAGCATTTGCTGTTTGACTTTACGAGTCGTAGACAACTCATCATGCTTACAGATTTCCTCTCTGATGTTCTCTTAGATGACATGTGAACCTTTATTGTTAATGTTTACGAATTCCTGTCATCTGGATTACTATTGATTGGAAAGCTTACTTGAGTTGGCATCTACATGATTGTTAGTAAGTTCTTAATTCATCTGTGGTATTTGAAACCATACTAGTTGGGAAGATTAATAAGGACTGTGTAAATTTCTTTGGAAAGCTGTTGGTGGCTGTATTTTTTGGAGATTTGGTGGATATTGGCCGTTTTTGGAAAACCACGCTATCTGATGACTATTCGGAGAAATTTTTGACTAAAATCATACCATTTTTCCAGTAGGGATACCTTTTTGGATATTTACACTTTTCCTGGAGGGATACCTTTTTTGGATACTTACATTTTTCCTGGAGGGATACCTTTTTTGTATAGTTACATTATTCCTGGAGGGATACCTTCTTTTGGATACTTATATTTTTCCTGGATGGATACCTTTCTTGGATACTTACATTTTTCCTGGAGGGATACCTTTTTTGGATACCTACCTTTTTCCTGGAGCGATACCTTTTTTGAATACTCACCTTTTTCCCGGAGGGATACCTTTTTTGAATACTTACCTTTTTCCTGGAGGGTTACCTTTTTTTCTGGGGTACTTCACCATTTGGTTCTACCTGGGCCGGGGTGATAAGGCGACCACCGTTCTTCCGGATGAGAAGATAAGGGGGTAATATGGATACTTACACTTTTCCTGGAGGGATACCTTTTTTGAATACTTACATTTTTCCTGGAGTGAGACCTTTTTTGGATACTTACATTATTCCTGGAGGGATACCTTTTTTTGGAAACTTACATTTTTCCTGGAGGGATACCTTTTTTCGATACTTACATTTTTCCTGGAGGAATACCTTTTTTTCTGGCGTACTTCACCATTTGGTTCTGCCTGGACCGGGGTGATGAGGTTACTACCGTTCTTCCGGATGAGAAGATAAGGGAATAATATGGAGTGGATTTGATTATTTGTATATATTTTCGTGTTATATAACATCTATATATTTTTTTAAATGTTGAATCGCGTTCAACCTGAGTTACAGTAGATCGCTTTGGTACCAGAGCTATCTCCTGAGTTAAGGTTTGTATTATATTTTGCGTTGATGATGTATGTTATATTCTAGCAAAGTGTAAGCACATGTATAACTGATAACTTGGTGCTCTGTGTAGCCCAGTTATTCTCCGCTTAACTTTTTTCTATCACCTGCTAATTCAATGACTTGACGCATGTTATAGTGCAGTCACCTATTACAGGAAAATAAAACACGTTGGTAAGTTTAGATACCTGTTTTCTTTATTGTTTTCTATTTATTTGCTAGGTTTAGGATAGAACGAACATTTTGGCCGAGCAGAAACCTGGCTGGCGCCCATTTTATTCCATAACATCCCGGATATCTCATAGCACTCACTACCACTCCCCGACTAAGTGAGCTGAAGGCCCGAAAGGTTGTCACCGGGGATAGCTGGACTTATCTGTAACCCATAGGGTCGATACTAGTGGAAGCTAGTGACCAATTTGGGTGGTTACACAAACAGGTGAGGTCTGGGAATTGGATGGCCACGGAAATAGACTTCCTCGTCCAATCAACTTCTGGTGATATCTACGATCTAAATGTTTCAACTAAGAATACTTTTATAATTTAAAAATTATAAAATTATGAAATTCCATCATTGAATCTTGAGAAAATACAATTACATAAGAATAATTAACACAGAAATAACTTCTTTTTAAATTTTCAGATAACTAAATTTTCTTTCTTAGATAATTGAGGTTAGCCTACTTAGATGCCATTTCACTACATTTTTATGAAAAAGTTATATTATTGCATTTAATTTTTTAGAGCATTTTGCAATGTTCTGCTATTATCTAAAAAAACCCGCTCTGGCGGCATCTCTAAGAACTAGATATATCACAGGTAATGTGGGTTTGATGGAACACTAAATGCTTTTTCCAACGAGGCCAAGTTTTTTCAAATCCGCTCAGTCGCTTAGAGGTTATAGCTGTTTATTTAAAAGAACATTTAATCCCTCCCACTTTATTTTAATGAATACGTCAAAAAGAGGTGAACAAAAGTTACTCGAATAAAGCTTAGCTTTTGAGGACATATATTTTTTTGGTATATTTACTAGGTGGAGTTCAGTGAAAAATTACTTTAAAAGTTTAATATAGCGGTTACGTTTCCTGGCGACCATCTTGGAAATCTGAAAATATTTTCCACGGTCTTTTTTGGCCACTTTAGTAATATCTTTTTCCACTGTAAGTCTCTACGACAAATAGTTTCTGAGATACAGCACTTTGCATTCTTATCTGACCACCCGGTACAACATCAGGCAGCAAAATAATTATTAATCAACTATCAATTTATTTATGGAATATTAATTAATCAAAACCATCGATCTGTAAAGAAATTAAACAGAATATTTCATGGTTTAATGTCATTGTTTAAGTATTTAGACTGCATTGCTTGGAATTCATTTATTATGTCTTAATGACTTCGCTTTATCATAGAAGTTATTTGTTTGAACTTATTTCTTGTATTTTTTTTGTGTACACTAGTGATTAAGTTTTAATGCGGGATTAATACAATTACCAATAATAATTACCTTCCATCTTTCCGCTAATGTATCAACAATTTTATTGTTTATTGTTATATAAAGTAAAATTTAGAACTAACTGGGGGATTTTGGTAAATAATGTACCAGATATACATTAATAAATTAATCACGAAAAGTTTCTCATTATAGGTTTGTACCAACTGAAGTGAATACCGTTTGTGTACCGTACAATTTCAGTAACGCAGCAAATTTGATGTCAATTACGAAGACTTCTTATAGTCACTAATCAGGTCAACCGGATTTGTATCGTATATGTACGGTTTTCGTGTCAGTTTGTACCGACCTTATATCTTAGGTTATGATTCTGTTACGAAATCGCACATTGGCTTAGTCCCTGAATCCAATTCTGCCTAATACTATACAGGGTGTTTCGTAGTTGGCGCTTCGTCACTCCATTTTAAGACGAAAAGTTCTTATAAACATGTTGTGAGTCTTGAAGTTAATGAGATACAGGGAATGTTTTATAACTCGGTGTGTAATGCCGGTGGAAAAGTGCTTTATTTTTTTTATGATTGTACTTATTCCACTATTTCGATTTTTACTAATTTTATTCTTTCCAATTCATAAACGTAGCCACTACCAATTTTTTTACGGTGATTTTTAATAAAAAATTTTGGGCCAATTTAACAAAATTCGTAACGGCTACATTTATGAATTGGAAACAATGAAGTTAGTAAAAATCGAAAGAGGGGAGTAAGACCCATCATAAAAAAATACGGCACTTTTTCAACGGCATTACAAACCGAGTTATAAAACGTCAAAGTTGAAATAATAAAACAATTCAACACCTCGTATCTCATTAACGACAAGACTTATCACACATGTATATCACAACTTCTCGTCGTAATATGTAGTGACGAAGCGCCCACTACAATATTTTAGATAACTTAGGAAACACCCTGTTTTTATAGAGATTTCAAAGAACTTTCAAGAACCCGAAGGTTCGAGAAGGTGGTTTCAATATATAACAAACTAACTACGAGCGGCTAATCAATCTACAATTTAATCTGATGATGAACAGACGTGAATATATAAATAGTGAATAATCTGTGAATTCTAATAGTATATACATTTTCTGACAGTCTCAATGCTCAAAATGAAATCCCTCTATCTAAACTTTAAGCCCTATTCTATTAACTTTCTCTGACAGTCACATACTCTGTACGAGTAATTTCTATTACTGATATCTAAACTAAAATATCTAATGAACTCATACGAGTAAGACTTCTATTATTCGTAAAGCTTAATCGACTAATCATATTGCTGGCAAAAGTTAACAAATGACCTACTATATTTCATATTTGACCAGAAAAGTATAATGCTAATTGATCTTAATATATTAACTATCATTTTTTTACATTTAACAAAGAAAATACCAATTTATATGAAGCCAATACCTATCAACTAAGTACCTAACAGCTAGAAAACCAGTTGACCTCTACCAGAATATTCATCTCAATACAAAAAAACTGTAATATTTCTTACCAATTGACCAGATTGAGTTCTAATATAGGGCTTGAAGCGTTATTACCCTAGATGTGGTGATCAATGCCTACTCAAATGATAATTTCTCCTCTAAGATGAAGTTTTCGTGTACGGCTATAAAGAAAAAATCAATTCATCAGCCAATGGACAAATTCTTTAGACATAGTTGGGAACGATCTGGTTAATGGAACTATAAAAACATTCTGGTACTTACATTCAACATCGGAATTGGAATTCCTCCATAAAAAATTTTCCTACGGCGTTGAAATATATAATTCCATAAAAATTGTATTTTCACGGGTCTGCAATTACTAAATAACTCCCAAAATCTCCGACACCTGGAGAAATATGTGTCACCAATCAGTAATCCTCTCGTAAAAAGGTATGTGTTTATGGAAACTGCAATTTTGCCTTGGACCCGAACAGGAACAACACTAAGACGACAAACGCAACGGAAAAACAATATGACTATTGGAATCCGGAACGTCCAGAGCTGGTATAGAGCCGGAGCCGCTACAAATGCCATTCAACAACTCGAAAATTTAGGAATGGATATAACAGCAGCCCAAGGAATAAGATGGCCCGGGGACGGAAATGTGAAGATGAGTAAATATGTTATATTTTTTAGCGGCAGTGAACAGGGAAAACATGAATTTGGAACAGGTTTTGTCATTAGACAAGACATGATCCAAAACGTTCTAAATTTCGAACCAATTAATGGAATAATGTGCTACATTAGACTAAAAGGCAAATGGTACAACATATCGTTCATCTCAACACATGCTCCAACACTGAAGAGAAGGACGAAGCCACCAAAGATGCCTTCTACGACATCTTAGAGAAAACCATTGACACAATGCCCAAACAAGATATGCAACTACTCTGCGGAGATTTCAATGCCAAAATAGGCAAAGAACCCTGCTTCAACCCAACGATAGGCAAACACAGCATCTATAATATATCCAATGATAATGGGCAAAGACTTATGGAAGCGGCCACTTACAACAGACCTTGATTTCAAATGACCACACCACCCGAAACCAAATAGACCATATCATCGTGGAGTCGGGTCACGGAAGCAACGTCCTAGACGTAAGAAGAATCCGTATAAAGGCAGCCCGGTGTTGGCAGCTGTACAGGAAGATGCCGTTCTACCTGCACGAAGCGAAACCATAGTAGTAGCGTGGCTACAGAGAGTAATGGAGGAAGGTACATCGGTTATGATGAAGTCAAGGAACCACGACGAAAAGGTTGTTAGAGGCGTACTAACTGAAAAAGGATTGGTTACGTCGGCGAAGGAGATCACAGTACTTGTGATAAACGTGACCGATTACCCAGGTATTATCAAGAAGGAAACCAGGATTGGATCTTGCGTACCAGTGACGTCTATAGTTTGTCAAACAACGGCAAATGATAATTACAATGCCAGATTTAAGCAGATGTTATCAGTAGCCGGTCAATCCTTGAATCGAGCTGAGAAAAGGAAAATGAGAGAATTTCTCTTGCCGTATCAAGGTCTATGCCGATGCAATCTGCATTAAAATCTCCAAAAATCATTGTAATCTCCCTATTTTTTGTTAATCTCAAGGCTTCCTCAAGATTGGTATAGAAATCTACAACCATGTCATGTGTTTTGTCGTTTGTTGATGCATAAGCCTGTATGATATTCATGACACGATGAGAGGTGTTTAGCTTTAGTAGCATTACTCGATCCCCTAGCGCAATGAATTCCATAACAGATTTTTCTAGTTCGGACGTGATGATAATGGCTACTCCATATCGGTGATCTAGATCATTACCGCCAAAATAATACATTACTCCATGATTGGTTTTATGTGTTCCCCTAGCCGGGCCATCGAACTTCGGTAAGACCCAATATCTTGATCGACATTCAATTCATCTCTGCATCAACGTTGGCAAGCTTCCCGGCCATGTATAAACTGCGAACGTGCCACGTGGCAATTCGTGTTGTTCTGTTATTTATTTGGTGTTTAATTCTATTTGAAAGGAGGATTTTTAGCTCCCTCTCCCCATTCAAGCCTGAGGGCCGTGTGTGTGTTTGTATTAGCCATTCAGATTATTTAGAAGTGGTATAGTGTAGAAGGAGTTCCGTTTCCTTTCTACACCGCAGTGCGAAAACCGGTGAAGCTGTTTTAGGTGCGCTTTTCGCATCCAAAGTACACCGTTCTTGAGAAGTTTGGCTGCTTGCGTTATATTTTGGTACTGATGAAACCGCTGCCTTTCATCCAATGCTTTTTATACTATCCCTAAAAAGCGGGGCTGCCACCTGCGCCAGATCCACCTTACTGAAATTTCTACTTCTTCGAGCTGCTGGATGCAAGAAGATGTTATGTCTTTTATTAAGCATTTTGCGAATTATGCCAAGCCCTCGGAAATAAATAAAGTTTTGCTTATTTTGGACAACAATTCCTCCCCCTTATCCCTTCTACTGATAAATGTTTGCCGAAGTAATTTCATAACACTTCTTTCCTTCCCTCCCTACACATCCCACAAGCTGCAACCGCTTGACCGCACCGTAGTTGGGCCATTTAAAAGGGCTTACAATAACGAGAGTGACAACTGGGTTAGAAACAACACCGGGAAACGAATGATTCAAAATGCTCTACAAAACGCTATAACTTCTAGGAACATATTATCTGGCTTAACATGTACGGGAATATGGTCGTTTAATAGAGAAATATTTAAGTACTGAAGATGAATTTGCGCCTAGCTCAGTGACCGAAAGGCCTCTTGAAGATAATATTTCCAACAATCCCAGTGATTTTCCTGCAAAAAAACAGGAAACTAGTCCTCAACAAGTCCCGCTGGCCAGATATGCTCTCCACCTTCCCCAATACAGTCTACGACCAAACAAACTGTAGAATATACATTTTCGCCCTTGTCAATGTCTTCAACATCTAAAATAATGAAGCCATCAACACCACCGTTATCTCCTAAAACTAACCATATTTTACGACCCAGTAAAAATAAATTTATTCCCGATCAGATATGGCCTTTACTGAAGACAAACTGTTGTAAACCAAAACGTGTTGTAAGACAAAGGGGAAAGACTTCCATATTGACTAACACGCCCGAGAAGATGCTAATAGAAGAACGTCTTGCTAACCAAAATAATGAATCTGTCAAAAAAAATAATAGGGGAAGAACCTGTCAAAAAAAAATAATAGGGGAAGAACCTTTCAAATCCGTTCGTGCAAAAAAGCGAAAACCTAAATACAGTGAAACCTAACGTCTGAAGAGGAAGACGCAGCGTGACGCTTAGTCTATTTGGGTCCGTACAAAATGAGCTGTGAAGACTGGTTACAGTGCAGACAATGTCCAGAATCAGCACATTCTAATTGTACAAAGAATAATCCTTCATTTGTCAGAATTGTGATTCTACCAATTCTGATTAATTGTTAAGTAATTTTCTCTTGTATACCTTCAACTTTCAGATTAGACTTTTTATTCACTCTGTTCCTTTTTGAAAACCTAGTAATAGATTTAATAATTTTCTGTTAATTTAATGATAACATACAAATACTTTTATTGTTATTTCTTTTGAAGAAATTGTATTCTTTTGATTGTTCATATTGGCCTTGTTTAAAAGTAGCACTTGATTTCGACTCAAAAAACTAAAATGAAGATATCTACCTACTTACTAACAAACAATTATTTTTTATTGTGTTTTCATATTTGTTACAATCGATACCGTCCCCTGAAACCTGTGGGTGTCGTTTGTAACATTTGTTCTAAAAATATCAAGCTACTCATAAGATTATATACCAATTACTAAAAAAATGCTCTAAATGTGGTTAACTATTATGGCTAAAAAAATAAAATGCAAATTTTGTTATTACCGTCACCGCTCTCCACTACCCCATTTTTTGATACTGGTAACTCATAAAAAAATCAATTGAAATGTGGATTGAAACAAAAATGAATATTTTTCTTTTTTAAACACATAATATCCAAATGAAGAAAAATGTTCTAGCTTATAATTTATCCTTTGAATATATTTCAACACACTGAAAACAATGCCTTACTTTCCACCTTTTACTCGTAGTTAGAGGTTTTTGTCATCGTGGCTCCCTCTGTTGCACGAAGTCTCAAACATAAAAGCTTCAAAACCCTAGAGACAGATTTGCAAATAGATATAGAAATGTTCACTGCAAATTTTAGGTTTGTGTCTTTGATGGATGGTTCGCAATTTTCTGAGAATAGGATATATGTATTTTTCGAAATATAAACAGTTTTAACTGTGATCAATACCAAGTGAATCATTTCCACATATTAGGGATTAAGTCTTAGGGATTCGTTTTAGGAATTAAGCTGATTAAAATAATAAGAAAATATTACTTAGAGAAGTTACTTACAGTTTTGAAATTTGGTACTTTTAAGTAGGTAGAATTTCTTTACCTTCATGTGTAGGTAACAGATGCTTTATTAAAAAGTTAAATTGAAATGATTTATTATGTTCCTGTGTCTAGGAATAATCGTGTAATAGAATTTTGAAATAATAAATAGTTTTCCAGTTATATTATTATTGTGTACTTTCTTAGATTCCACTTATACTTTTGGCGAAGGAATTTGGTGGCGAAGTAGAGAAGCATTTTACACCCACCAAATAAATACATATTACAGGTGAATATAAACAGATAAAGATTAAAGGAACTGAGATATTCATTATGAGGAAAAGTTGATTACCTATAAATGTTTCTACCTATAATGGTTGGACAAAAAGGGAGCTAAAAAACAGGAAAACAACATAATGGAAGCTCAGAAAATCCACAAAATAGATGAAGAGCAAAACTATTCTGTTTAACAGAAAAAATCATTAATCAAATGGTAGCAAATGCAAATGATATGAAAATATTGATGATCAAGAGACTGGTCTTTCAGTGTGATCCTGCTTATGTAATGGTTTCGTTACATTTTGACATGTACCTTTATAAGTTTATACTGACGAATATACTTAGGTTATTTCAAATCAACTATTGAATCCCTGCTTTGTTCTAGAATCTTTGTAAATTTTTAGGAGAATGGCATCCGGTTCTTGTACTTTATGACTATCAATTTACGTAGATATTACTTTAGTTTTCCGGGAAAACGTATCGTATTACATCAATATTCATAGGAAAGTACAGTCTCGGTATGAGAAAAGAGTTTTCAGACAGAGCCATTTGGATCCTTCGATTATTAGGTATAAGCAGTTCGTCAGTGAAAGAGAGAAGAAATTCAGATACATAGGTACCAATTAGATATCCACCTCTTCTTACACATAGAATTTTTAACTCGAGAACTAGCAGCTGAATTTCGACTAACGCTGCTCAAACCTTGTTGACTAGACCATGAGTAATAATAATAACCGTCATTTTTCAGTGAAAGTTCGGTTACTTTTCCCCAATTGACTAATATTTGGATAAATACAGAGCTCATTAAAATCAAGTCTCAAAGCACAAAAAGTAGTTTTTTCATTAAACAATACAAAACCTCTTGTCTATATGCTAACTGATAGTTCCTAATAAAAACAAAATATTTGAATAAACCATCTTCCCCAATTTGTACTCTTAGGTCGTTGTCTACCTTATCTCTAGTCTTCAACTTCCTTTTAATTCCAATTATCGCCTGATAGTCGTTAAAAGTTGGCCATTTTTGTTGCCAACTATGTATTCCTCCGATCCCGTTTAATACCTTAATCTACTTCGTAATTCCCTTGATTACTCGAAATTATCTTTCATGGAAAATAAAATTTATACAGAAAATAATTAATTTTAAATTTTTGAATTCTTTTTTCTTCTAACTTCTCTAAACATCTTGACGACCCTTTTTTTCACTCGAAGTCATATGTTGATGCCAAGTCTAGTTTTAAAAATTAGCTGCTCGTTATGTAAATCGTCTAGATATTAATTTAAACTGGTAACATTAATAATAAGGATTCTGAGTAGGTCGCTTTGGGTATATTAGAGGTAACGACTCAGATTACGGACAAAGTACCTTAAACTATATATCGCATCAGGGTTATCCCTAACTTTAGATTTTCACAAGTAAATTCGGCATCCCAACAATTTCTAAGTATCAGTTTTCAAGAGGAAGCACGCACTATATGTAACAAACGGTTTAAAGTCAATATTATGACAATAATGGGTCATATCTCATATCATAAAACTAACTTAACTTGGAAAAGAATGTAGTTGAAATCTGTAACGCTCATAATGAAGAGTGAGAATAATACTAAATTATACAGTTGAAAAAAGACCTGATTAAGGTGTTATAATTTTTGTACAAAACCTCAAAAGTAACCAAAAACGATGTTTTTTATAAGTATATTACTCCAAATATATTCAAATTTTGACGTGTAGTTCCAGTACTGCCAGCAGATTCAACATAAAAATTGAGTCTTCACTTTCAAAGAACAATAGCATTACGACCTGTTACAAGGTTAACTTTAAACTTAGTTTTATTAAAGTACACTTACGTTCATAGAAATCGACCCACTGTAAACTTTTGACATCAACTATATTTTTTTTAGAAACTATTTATCAGATGAAAAAAATGATGTTTGAAAGACAATTTAATGTGCTTCGATATGAGTTTAAATTTGTCAATAGTGTTTATCATTAATATGAGTAGCAACCGGTAAACCAAAAGAACGTATTTATATGGCCAATCAAACAAGAATAAAAAAACTGATGACAGATTGAAATTATTGTCTTTGCGACTGAAACTTGCACATTATTAGTTTTCCATAATTTGATTAGTTGGCATCTGTGTTAGTTTAATGCTTACTACACCGCAAAAAGCCGCCCAAGTAATGGCTTTCATCGAAAATGGACTTAGTCAGCGAGCTGTTGCTCGACAACTGAATATGACATGCGCAGCGGTTCGAAGAGTATACCAACATTACCAGGAGACTGGATCCTAGGAGAGCGATTTGCAGAATGTTGCGTTGAAGAGACGATTGCTTATGGCGGTGTTTCTTGTATGATCTCGAGTGCAATTTCAATATGAGCACGAAAAGACCCTGTTTTCATCCGTAGACATGACCGTGGGCACAGGAGAGGAGGTTTAACGGGTGGTAGGTACATCTAGGATATGTTAGCAGATCATGTAATCCCTTACATCGACTACATTGGAGATGAATTTATTTTTATGTATGACATTGCGAGGGCGCACACCACAAGAATCGTGTAAGATTACATTACAGAAGTAGGTTTTCGGGTTATGCAGTCCCAACCTAAACCCGATGGAACATTTATGGGATGAGCTAGAACGAAAAATTCGTGCCCCAACCTCCATCGCAAAACTTATTGTCACAGTAGAAGAAGAGTGGCATAACATCCCACGAGAAACAGTATCGATTTTGATTAGATCAATGCCTAATCATATGAGAGATGTTATTAGAGCAAGAGGGGGTCATATCCATTATTAAAAATCAAGTGTTAATTTAGATAATTGTTAATAAACCATTCTTCTTTCAATAAAATAACCAGTAAATTTGTATATTGCATATATTTAATAATTTTAAGCCTAAGATGCCGCAATAAATTTTAATACATTTAAACTCATATCAAAGCAAATTAAATTTTTTTCATCTGATGAATAGTTTCTAAAAATATATAGTTAAAGTCAAAAGTTTACAGTGGGTCGATTTCTATGCACACAAGTGTAATTGTTTCTTCAAGAGCAAATCTGAATTAGTTAGTCCTTTACTCAATTGACATGAGCTCATATAGATTAAATCAAGTTTGCCTAAAGTTTGAATGATAATGCGGCTTACAACAGAAAGATATGAAGTTCCCTTCCTTTTGTGTGATTCATGAAGGTCCAGAAGTAGTAAACATGGTTGGATTTTTTGTTAATTAATATTACCTCATCTATGCCGATTTATAAAATGCCCTGGAGCAACCAGGTGCTGCATTTACGATGCAATGATTTCTTTAGAACACTATTGGAAAGGCAAAGATTTTTGGAATTTAATTTCAAATTATCGTGGAGCCAAGAAATAAACTAATAATATCTTGACTCTAGCACTTGGCGGGCATCTTTTTGCCTCACAATTGTGAGAGGATTGTCGGAGAGTTTAGACACTCATTTGATCGTTATTCAAAATGTTTCCGTTTTCGAATATGTATTGTTCAATAAACATTCTACATAGAATTATCTCTACTTATTCTCACGTTACAATGAAGAAATATTAGGTTTGTCCAAAAATGATTAGGCCTAAGTCTAATATGGAATAAACACGGAAATTCATGATATCGTGACATGTTTAACCATAGAATGCTCTCTTGAGTTGTGATAAAATAAATCCATTGCACCTATAGAGATAACACCATACAGTTTTTGTGAGAATAAATATTGCAAGAATTTTATGAAAT
The DNA here is from genome assembly GCA_963921935.1 of Galeruca laticollis. Classification (NCBI taxonomy): domain Eukaryota; kingdom Metazoa; phylum Arthropoda; class Insecta; order Coleoptera; family Chrysomelidae; genus Galeruca; species Galeruca laticollis. Next base: position 107,159,074 of record OY998182.1, on the reverse strand, counting down.
CTGATATAGGGGAACCAAATATTCAAGGGAAATTAGAATTGTATTGAAGACTCAGTATAGTGACTGAATCAATTTATAACACAAGTTTCAAATTCACGTTAACAAATTGTGTTTGTAATCATCCAAATTAGTTATCACTATAACTTTTGTTGGATACAATGACGTTTTATAAATGAAAAAGCAATAGTCTGATGACAGCCGTCAATAATTATAATTCATTGTGTTTTAGATAGTTTGATTTATTTGACTGAATAAAATGCATCCTAAAAATACATGGAATACATCTTTATTTACAATATCACTCGTTTAGACTCAAAATTGTCGAAGTTTCATCTAATGTGAATAAAAAGTAATTTGACATTTCAATCTGGCAGTAACTGTTGCCCGAAGAATCATTTAGATATCTATTTTTGTGGAGTGTTTCATGAATTATAATACACTGAAGTTTTATAGATTACATTAAACTGCGCCAAACAGTTGAATTTTGAGCTTTTAATATATTGATTGCGGTCGAAGTTATTATTACTCGGAATTTAATTATATTAATTTCGACAGTGGGCAAGTTCAAATATTTGATCGATATTTTTCGAATACAAATATTGCGGAAATTTTTGAACCCTCCTATAATTTTCAAGAAAGTGTATCTGTAAGCTATTTTATTGTGTACTTTGTCAATGGTGTAATATCGTATTTTATCGTAATAACAGGTTTCGAATGGAAAGTCTACTAAAGAACAAATTTAAAAGAGTCTTTCTTCGAAGAATGTTAGGTTAGTGTTGATTGAAGGCGCGGATTCAGTCACGGCTATATGGCGGATACTTAATAAAATCAGTGCAGTTCGAACTCATTTTAGATGAATATATCAACGAGAAATTTCTACACCCACAATTTTGCGGCTAATATGCGGTCTAGAAGAACTGCTCGACAATGGTCACGGAAACCCTATAATTGGTTCAATGTTACAAGGTCCTTTTTCCGAACGAAACAAGATGATTTGGCGCTGGTGAGTTATAGCCGACATCCAAGGGTCTGAAGATCACCAGCACGACACGAGAGACTTGCCTTTTTTAGAGAAATTGTTCCTTATCAAGCCAGTTTCACTAATGTTCTGGTCATTGAACTGATACCATTCCCATTTTGCAAACCATGACAAACCGCACTTACATCCAGAACATTATCTATTAAATTGAGTATCCAGTACGTAATTAAATGGGAGAAATTTTCATTTTTATTTACAACAACGGTAGGATCACCGTGCGAGAAGGGTACACGCAGTATTGGCAATATCCGGAGACTACACTGGCGGGCTTAGGAATTATCTTGGATAAACAATTTTGAACTGAAACAATCCTTGTATCACACTCCAGGAACTAACCAGTGCCGCTCTAGAAGAATATGAAACAGCATACCGGTAAACAGCATTAAGAATCAAATCTCGTCATGCGTTACTGGAGATTAGAGGAGGACATACTGTCGTAAATCGTTCTTTTTTCGCATTGATAATGTGCATAAAAGGTTCAATGATACACTTATTTGTTAAATTATTTTTTTCTCCTTTGTTATATTTTCATGTCAAAATAGTACTGCATATGTTCTGTATTTAATCGTAATAATTGGATTTTAAAAATATATACACATAAGAAAAATATTCTTTTGCGGAACCTTTTCATTGTATCCCCTACATAATGATGAACCCAACATTAATTTTAATAGCCTGCCATCTGTCTACGGCGGGCCGAACTACTAGGGGTTGTTTCCATGGGGGACGCTTTCAGTGACGAGAGAACGATAATATCGGCATTTAATACTTACAAACGTGGTTTGGGAAATGGATGATTTATGATTGTACAGAAAAATGTGATATTTTAGGAATTCTAGAGTTGTGACACTAGCGTTGAGAGTGGAAACATAACGGTTCGTTTCACTTTGAGGCTGAGTGACAAAAATATTTATTAATTAAAGTAGATAAGACTAATCAGTGAGTACATAATACACAGAATGAGGTTACACGAATAAGTAATATTTGAGTTATTAATGATACCAGTTCGGTATGAACACCATAATGGAACGCGTGTAAAGTTAAATAACGAAGTGTTGGCCGAGTAGTTTATTTACACAAGTTTCATTAACAGAGTTCATACCGAAGGTGTATTCAAAATTTAATCGACGACATTCTAAATCTGCACTTACAAGATGTTAAAGATGAAGGACAATGCATTCACTTTATTATTCAATTCACAATAACAAAGATACCAAGAGATTTTTTCAATACAAACGAGTATATTGTATGAATTAATATGGTGGAAATGGTTTGAAAATATATAGCGATGCAGCAAAGCAACACAGATCATACTCGATTATTTGTGGGCTACAATACTAGAAAATGCACAAAGCAGCCGGTTGGCTTTAATACTTTTGGGAAGACGCCGAGTGATATAGCATCGTTTCTGAGACTTCCAAATCCCCAACAATATACTGGATACTGTTCCCGCAGATTATATGCGTCGTTGCTTGCAGATTCAGTAGCAGATTTATTAACTGTTGGTGGTTGGCGCTTTAACACAGTTGCAGAATGCTATACAGAAGATTTCGAAGAAAATAAGAAGTAAGTGTCCTTTAACATTTTGGGTGGGGTTTCATGGACTGATAGCCCTGTAACAAATTCAAGCATTCTTAATCATTCAGCCCATTTGTCTTCGGCTAGACTGCATATTTAACAAATTGACTTTGTAATTAATGTTGACAATTAATAAATGTTAGTAAAAATTTTATAATGAATAATAATAAGTAAAAGTAGTAACTAACTTTTTTTGTCCGTTTTTTATTTCAAAATTTGCGTGATATGAGTTCATAATGGTACTGAGTGCCTATTACGAAAGACATGTCTTAACGACATTGACGTAGATTAAGCATATTAAATAACGTCATTTGTAGCTAATGGAGCCGGTATAAATAGCATTTTAAACTTGTTAGAAACTTACGCCACATATGACAGATTAAACTCCTGAACTTGCATTGCTACAGCAAGTTCACAAACTTGCTACAAGTATAAAGCAAACTTGCTAGTTACCACATATCAAACTTGCATTAACTTAGCAAAATCAAAGTTGCACTAAGTCAGCCATACGAAACTTGCTGAAGGATTATGAACTCCAACTTTTTACGAGCCACGATAGGGTGTCAAAGGTCAGGGTAGTTTATATCTCACACGTACTTGCAGGTATTCATACTAGTATACTTGTATCTATAGTGCTCGTCTAAAGTCTCCATACCCTATCTATTTCATGAACCGTACAACTTAAATCAATAATTTTTTGTGTACCTGAAATAGGGTACAAATGCATCGGTTTTGATAGTATTTCGTGACGTCATCATTCAAAATGACGGACTGCCGCCATTTTGTAACATAATTTTAAATGGGATCATATGGCAAGTAATACCTCATTTGAATGCTCGTTCCAAGTCTTGTTCGACGACACCATCACGATCAAACTATTTCTACTTATTTTTGAATTTCAACCAAGTTGCTAATTCAGAAAAGATGAACGTGTTCATTGGTCGCTTGGATGTTTCGTGTGTCATTGATATATTATTCGGTTCATTTTTGACATAAGCATCCTAATACTGTCAAAATTTAGTGTTTTTGTAAGAAATATCCAAGCGACCAATAGGGTAAGTCCGGAAGAGATGCCGATTTTTCATATCGACCTTGATTAATACTTCCAAATTAACATGTCATAATCAGAAAATACGTCGTTAGATTCAACATTTATTTATCAAAGTGTACTGGTGGAATCACCACATAGAAGATATCCGAAAAAGTACTCACATTACAAAGAGAAAACTAACAACAGCCAACAAAAATCGTCACATGAGTGAAACAGAAAAAAATCTATTAACAGAGGACCATAAGGAAAAACGTACCTTACTAAAGAAAGCCATAAACAACGCCAAGCAGCAATCATGGAAAAAATTGTGTGACGAGATTAATGAAAATACCTGGCGGAAGGATATAGAATACTAATGAAAAGAATGGCTCTGCAACCTAAAATTAACATAACCAATGATAGGAAATTTGAAATTGTACGTGAGCTCTTTCCAGAACACAGAATTCAGAGCTGGGAAGAAATAGAAGTTACATAAGATGACATTCAACTCTTTACTAAAAACTAATTGATAGGCGCTGTAAATAAACTTAAGGTACGGAAAGCATCAGGTCCAGACAAAATCACATATGAGATGATCCAAGTCATAATGAAGGATTACCCTAACCACTTTTCAAAAGTAATGAATAAACTTATAAGAGATGGAAGCTTTCCCGAGGAATGGCAAAGGGCAACATTAGCACTAATGGAGAAACCAAAGGAAAATGAGCAAACGGAAACGAGATATAGACCAATCTGTTTACTGGACGGCATGGGAAAGGTAATGGAGTATATGATCGCGTCACGAATAAATCATGAACTGGAAGCATAGAAGCAGGTCATGAGTTGTCTGAAAACCAATATGGCTTCAGAAAGAGCCGCTATACAGTTGACGCCATGATAAATATAAAAAAGAAAATAGAGCCTATTAAGAAAAGTTCTTTTTCGAATCGAAGCCTGTGTATTCTTATTACCTTAGATGTTGCAAATTCGTTCAATACTGCGCGGTGGAATATCATTATCAGGGAACAGGAGTGGAGAAAAATAAGACCATATATGAGTAAAATTATTGGAAGCTACCTAAAAAACAGAGTATTACTGGTAGGAGAAAAAGTTAAAATATCACGATGGGGTCCCACAAGGCCCATTGCTTTGGAATATCTTCTACGACCACATAATGAAGCTGAAACTTCCAGAAGGAGCAGAAATAATAGGATACGCCGACGACACTGCAGTCTTGGTAGAAGCAAAAAATGAAACGGCTCTCATCTCCATAGCAACCGCACTTGCAACAATTGCTGGGGAGATTGAAGAAATAGGCCTGATACTAGCTATTGATCAAACAGAGGTTGTAATACTAGAAGGAAGACGTAAGCTTACAAATTTGATAATTGAAATAGATAACTTGGAAATTCGTAGTAGTGAAACTATAAAATATCTGGGTGTAATTTTTAGTCGCAACAATAGCATGAGGAATCACATTTCTAAAATAGCCGGAAAGGCTGAAAAAACCCTTGCCGCCTTAAACAGATTGATGCCAAAGATAGGGGGACCTACTTCAAGTAGACAAAGGATCCTTGTATCCGTAGTCCACTCCATAATATTGTATGCTGCACCAATATGAGGAAATCCAGTAGAAAAGTCACACATCAAGGGTTTAGAAAGATTGCAAAGACATATATCGATGAGAGTCTGCGGAACATATCATACGATTTCAACTGATGCGATCCTGGTAATAGCAGGCATTATGCCGATAGATCCTGTGATAGATGAGAGGATCAGAATCTTTTTTGAACTAGCAAATAGGAATATTATAGAATATGACACCCAACAAAAGTGGGTAAATAAATGGAATATCCAAAATGGAAAAGTGGCATGGACTAAATATCTCATTAAATATTTAAAAAAATTGATAAATAGAAAACACGGAGAGGTCGATTTCTATCTAACGCAATTTCTGATCGGTTATGGATGTTTTGTAGAATACCTGAAACGATATAAAATAAAAGGAACTGCTGAATGTTTCTTATGCATGAATGAAGTCGATTCGGTAGAACATACCATTTTCATTTGCCCAAGATGGGAACAACAGCGATAGACCACAACGTCATTGCTTGCATAGGGAATATCATAGACGTAATGCTGGAAGCAAAAGAGAATTGGCATATAGTTGCACGTCTTGTCAGAAATATATTGAGTCAAAAAGACAAATAGCAAAGGAATGGAGAGGGTACAACTTAAACCCTTCCAGAAGGAAATGGGTGGATGTTCTAAATTTTTACATACCATCAAATAGATCTTCGCCTCTTGATGTAATGCATATAGCGGTTCCAAGAGCACTACCATATGATCAGAAGGGCCACTTGTTTGGTTAGCTTAGGCGCCAACTACGTCCTTTAAAAAAATATATTTCTATTCAGAAATCATTTTGTTGGTTCAGGTTTTCATTATTATGAATAATTTTTTAAAACAATTCTGCTTATCAGTTGTCTCAACGTCTTTCATTTTTACCATTATATATTATAACTGCAGTTTTGTTAAATAATTTTTATTACTATTTTGTTTTAACTACTCGTTTATAATTCTATATGTATAAATACTTTTCATTTCTTCTTATGACAAATCTCATTTTGAAGTTTACGTTTTCATCAGATTCAATGAGGACAATTTTATCATTGACAATGACGTATTACTTAAAAACTTTATCGTATTTTTGTCTTATTAATAAAACCACATAACCGTCAATTAAGAAACCAATTAAATTTCAAGAAATGGCTTGTGATTAACGTTTTGGCTTTGTAAACATTCCTCTAATTGGTGGTTGAAAGCCAGGCGAGAATAGAAGGCTTGTCGCAATTTTAATAGCTCGCGATTTTCTTAAATGGTTGAAAAGTTGTTAGCAGTAGACATTATGAGAAAGATTATCATGATTAGTCTTAGAGGTTTTCCCTCACAGCTCATTAAAGCCCTCGTTACTATTACCGACGTCATCAATTTTCGCAACGGGTATACACGGATTCATATCGCTACTCTGTTGATAGAAAGTATTGTTATTTAAACGAAAAAGAAAGAGGTATTGTTTAGGCGCAGGTGTTTCTCAATATTCAGTTGGTGACAGTCATTTCATTTGAACAAATTCAACCAAAAGTGTCTTTGTGAATAGTTTGTTCAATTGAGTATTCGATAGAATAAATATTCAAAATCTGTGGCAGTAGTTGTACATTTTGTAGTACGACTAAATAAATGAATATAAGATAAAAAATAGCGATATTTTTTGGAAGCTACCAGTCGCTTAAATTAAATAATACGTACGTATATCTTTAGAAAGAAGCTATTATATATGTGGTGAAATAAATAAGAATGTGACTCAACTCACAGTAATTGATATGTTACTCGAGTGTCCAGAAAATGAAGAAGAAAAAAGTCGCAACAATTTAGGAAATACTTTGAAATCAATTCTTTCATCAATTGAAAATAAAGTGCTATCCCAGTCAGCACAAGTCCGTCTTATGGACGTTTTGAAAACGTCCACTCTGGACATTCAGGACGTCTTAAACACGTCCATATCCGGACGACGGACGTTTTATGGACGTCTTGGGGACGTCCATTGTTACTAATCAAGATGTCCTGGGGACATCCATTATAGGTCCATATATTGGTCCATATTGGGATCTTAAATGGACATATTGGGGACATTCAGAATATAATTATGTTTGACTTTTCTACGAAGTAAGACACATAAATATTATAAAACATATATTTTCCATACAAAATTCTTGAACATTTAAAATTTTTTTGAGTTGGACTGCTTGCGCTCACTGGCTCGCTTGAGCCAGGATTGCAGGGATACCTCGGTTTCTTTTCTATCCTTTGCCTTTTTGGCTTTTTCTGCTGCATCTACGAAAAAAAATTCTTTAAATCAAATGTGAGATATATCATCATTAACTATGTTCTCTCTCAGTGAAAATAATTGCTTCAATAAATTATCATTATCGTAGATATTCTAGTTTTCATGTTGCATTTCTAACAAATTTGAGGATTTGTTAAAGAGAGTGTGACAAAAGTATGGATAAAATTTTGGTAATTCTGAGACAACGCGAGGGTTCGCTAAAAATCATCTCCCAGTTTTGGAAATATCGAATTCATTCCATACTTTTGCCTCGCCCTGTGAATGCAGAAGTCCTGAATATGTTTCAAAGATTCACAGTTTGAAGTGATTTACTCACCCAGGACAAGTTTGGCCATCAACAAATTGATAAATGGCTTTTTGCCTTTACGGCCCAACCAACTGAATCCACTTGCCTCTTCATTGCTTATCAATGATGTCATGACACGTTTAACAAAATTGTAATTGTTGGCTCCTCCCAATTTTGCCAATTCAATCACCTAAAACAATACTATAGATAGTTTGTTGGAAAAAAAAGAATATTATGTACTTACAGCTGCTTCAAAATTCTCTTCTTTTTTCAAAACTTCTTCAAATTTTTCCAAATCCTCCACACAATTTATCGGAAAATGTATATCAAAGTCTGTATACAAGCACCGCGACCCATGACTTCTTTCAAAAGTATCCCTTTCTCCCTTTTCTTTTATGGCTGATAATATTTCAGTTGAGATACTGCGTATCAGATGGTTCTGTTCTATTATCACCTTAAGATTTGATGCTAAAATATGCAGAATAAGTAACTTTACATATAAAATTTCACTAATTAAATGTAAACATGACATGTTCATTACCCATTATATGCCTTTGACATGTTAACATAAATCAATACTAACCATTGTCCTTACATCCTTGGCAACAATACTGATTGAGATTTTGTGGCAAATAATTCTCCTGTTGAGCAATAGCAACAGATTCAACATTTTGAACAGCAATGTTTTCCTGGAATGGTGGGATCAGAACAGCTGTTTCATTTTCTAATTGACCTAGGAAAAAACAGAATAATCTCTGGGATGAATGAATTGGCGATATCGCCAATAAGGCGAAGGTTTATTAATTTTTTTATTGATTTGAAAATATAGTATTGGTAGGAATTTGTTACACAAATATTACATGGAATCTAAAATGGATGTCTCTTCAAAGTTGACATTCAATGCATATGCCTTGAAGTATGCTCAATGAATTTGAAAAATATATAGGTATAGGTATATATATATATATATTTATATATATATATATATATATATATATATATATATCCCAGTCATAACAAAAATGATATTTGCTCACCATTATCAGAAATATCAAATTTTTCCACCATGCCTGCAAAAAACTTTAAATTAGAAAAAATGTACTATTAATTTCATAAAAAATATTACATCGTTTTGGAGGAGATGGCAGAATGGATTCATCTGAACTACCACTAGATGATAAAACTTTCTGAATCCTCTTTCTTTTATATCCATTTTCCATTTCATGCAAGATCACTGGTTTCTTCAGCATCTTTAGCTTTATTTCGAGCTTTCATATAATGATCTGAGAAGAAAAAAAGCATTATTCAACATAAATTCTAGATAATGTCCCAAAACACGCACTAAGTGGTTAGTTTGTCAAAATTTACTATTCAGGTCTGCTAAAAATGGAAATTCAGTTTTAGAAATATACTAGCTTACGCTTTATGAAATATTTTAAAGAATTTTAGGTATGTATATTCTTGAGTTTCTAGTTTTGAAAAACTACCACAAAAATAATTAATTTCAGCTTACCAAATGTTGCATTCCTGAAAACTTTAATTTTATGAGTAGGTCAACATGTATTTAGAGGTTCACATTTCCTTATAGCCATCATCAACTTAGGAGGGGCCATCGAGGGCCAGTGACAGAAATCTCCCTGTATCCATATTGTGGGCACTGCTTCCACTGTCTCATCTTCAAATTGGACTACTGTCCATGTTTTTTCTTCAGTCATCTTTTTAAACTAAAACTCACGAAACACGATAAATTTCTTATTTAAATATATAAGTACTACATATCAAAAAAGCACTGAATAGGTTATTATAGGAATAAAACAAGCAGATGTTCATAACCTAACAAAGATCCAATAATGATGTGAAAATAAAATGGAAATTAAATTAATATTATTCGTATTCCTCACCCTGTATTTCCAAAATTTTGAGCTCAGAATGTTTCTGTTAAGATTCAAGACACTTTCACATGGTGTACCTAAACATAAAAAGGAAGTTTCTAAGAGATCCTGTGTTTTGTTAAAAAAAATATCAATATGTATGTATCAATGGAAAAATTATGTAGCTAGTTTCAAATTCAAGTTTCACACATTTATGATCTATATCACTAACATTGAATATTTCCATGGGTTCAAGATCTAAATTAGCAACAAATATGCCCAATTCTGATGATTTACAGGGTTGTTCATACAAATCTCTCAGATTTGAAAATTTATTTCCAATTATTCTGTATTGATTTTGATATAATACAATATTCTTTATTTCAATAATATTTCCATTTTTGAGTGAACAACAGTTATCTGGGACAGCAGTTTGAAGAACAAAATTCTGGAAGTTCACTTTTTTAAACTGATTCATGATATTTATATTCAATGTTGGTCCTTCTGAATGAGTAGATGAGAAAATTGGATATTTTTTGGAGACATTATTAATTTTATTTTTATAAGCTAATTGATTTTTCTCACTCCTTCTCCTTATGATCTGTGATAGAGGTTTATCACTTTTCCTAATAGATTTCAATATGGTCTGTAAAAAGTTTTCAAATGGGAATGCACTGAAATCATCAAGTGCCCCATGATGTCTTACATCATTTGATAAATGCATCAAGTTATGTATATTGTGTGACATGTTTTCTTGTCCATAAAGAATTTTGAATGTTTCAACAAAGTATTGGAGAAGAGAGTGTGCATAACAATGGAATCATTATATTTCCGATTTGATAGAATTGTTGATGCTACATGTAATGTGATGAAATTTAGATATCTGTCTTTATTCAACTGATTTCTCAAAGCAACAGGTCCAGTATAGAATAAGAATTGTCTAAATTCTGTAGCTTTCCATCGTTTTACTTCTGTCAAACTTCTCGGTTTTCTATTAAATTCTAATGGCATGCATTTAGCAAAATTTATCAATGAATCTGATATATTAGTTACGTTTCTGAAAGCAATTTTTGTTGAAGGTTTTCCACAGCACCATAGAGACATTAATAATTTTTTGACAACACCAAGACAGATCAAGTGCATATAATCTAAGGGGAAGCCATCTACCATATCAAAATTTGGAATGCGCTCAATGACTGATGTACCATTATGATGATCGGCTTGAAGTTTTAATCGAAACCCACTGTCAGTTCTCAAACGGAGGTTTTTTGTTTCAGGAAAACAAACCCTATTATCAGAATAACTGCCTTCAATATGACATTTTGTGCAAGAAAAATATCCAGTGTGTCCTTTTGTATATGTAATGAATGATTTGGCTGGGGCATCGCAAATGAATGATTTGATAGTAACTGTATATTCCTTGCCATTAATAATTATACCATTTCTAATAACATCAACAGCATCATCAACAAATTCTTCCAAAAAACAGTTTGCTTCCTTTGGTTTTTCATAACCATGATAGATTCCAATCATATCAACAATCTTATCTTCTGATAATCTACATAATATAGGATAAACCTGACTACTGGAACTTTTAGATAAAGGCAATCCATCAATGTTTATAATAAGTTCTAGTGTTGTTGTCTCTTCTGAATAATGAGATGATTGAACATAAAGATTGTTGATACATGTTCTTATTCCAAAATGATGGTATTTACCAGGATGGATTCTTTTCAATTCAACATTCCTACAAGTTCCTAAAAAGGATCTGGCATCTGTTGACAACTCGGGAATAACTTCCTTCGTTATACTCAATAATTCATTAATAGCAGTGTGAGTGATATTATGTTTGAGTGCCCACTCGGCCAACTTTGATGCAATACTGATGGGTTGGTCGTCAGGTGAATGATTACTATTATTATTGAGACAAAGATTACTGTTATTATCGGGATGGGGATAGTGATTAAGAGGTTCAGTTTCATCAGTACAAAAGATATCCTGAGTATTTAAATGGGCACTATTTAGTTCGGATACGGGCAAAAAAGAGTCTTCATTTTCTGAAGAAATTGGGGATGTACTAGATTCGTTGTTTGGATTAATAGCAGCTACATTTTCAACTTCTTCATAGTGAAGATCTGTTGTGGCAGTGGAAGTCGATGGTAGTTGATATGGCAACAAATAAGAACGTGAAAGCCGTTTAGCTCGCATGTAATGTTTGTTCAAGTGAGATCCGCTCATCGTATAATGAAAATAAAGAACTAAGTATTTCTATAGTAAAGATATTCATATATATATATATATATATATATATATATATATATATATATATATATATGTGTAAGGGTAGTTTTGGGGACGTCAAAATTTCGGATAAATTAAAGTATACATCAGTTATCTATTTTGTTTTGAATTCATGTATGCAAATTTTTTCTTATTTTATGTATTTTAAGTTTTTTTTTTACCGTGGCAGCTTCGAGGACTTCCGATTTATATATTGAAAATATACATAGAACACGAAGGAATCGGAACATCTTGAACATATTAATGCATACATTAGTTTCTTATCTTATTGTGAATTGATGTATGCATTTTTTTTAAATTTTTTGCATTGCTAACAAATTTAGCCTATATTTTTGTAGCAGTGTTACTTTGAGGACGGCTCGCATTATGTTTCTATTGTTACGAAATATCACACAGGTGTAGTCCCTGAATCCGACTCTGTCTAAGCCATGTATGAAAGTTAAAATTTTGACGAATGCGGAGGGATTTCTTCGAACCGATTACCATTATTTTTTGTGACTATTCTTATCTAGACATTTCCAAGCAGGCGATTATTTTTGTGTGAGCCGCAATCTAGAGTTATCCAGAAAAAAAGGGCACTTGATATATAAAGACTTCCGACCAGCGGCAGAGTCAGTTTATACAATAAACAGTAGTGAAGTGCTCATATAAATTAGTGTAAGTGAATATACGGTGTACATAATATAAATTAGTGAATAGTTCAGTGAATAAATAAATTAAGTGAGTCAACTCACCGTGTGTATGAATTTATCGCACCCGTCAGAATAAACTGTTTTAAATAAATAAAAAAACAATTAACTATTTTCGCTGTAGATTCAGCAATAATTTACATTCGTGGAAATATCACTACAGGGTTACAGGCAATATTCCTTTCCCCTTATTCAAAAAAATCACGTGGAACAAAAATGATTTGATATTTTCCAAAAAGGCAAAATACGATTACATCTAATGTAAGAATAATTTTTTTTTATAGAGTGGCAGCTTAGAGGACTTTTGATTTATATATTCAAAATATACATAGAACACGAAGAAATCGGAACATCTTGAACATATTAATGCATACATTAGTTTTATATCTTATTGGGAATTGATGTATGCCATTTATTTAGTTTTTTTTTGTAGCAGTTACTCTGAGGACGTTTGTATTATGTCCCTTTTAACTATTTTAGTCGTAGATTCAGCAATAATTTACATTCGTAAAAATATACTTACAGGGTTACAGGCAATATTCCTTTCCCCTTCTTGAGAAACATTACGTGGAGCAGAAATTATTTGATATGTTGCGAAAAGGCAAAATACTATTACATCTAATGTAAGAATAATGGTATTTTTCATTCTCCTTGTCGAAAAATGTCCAATAATTTGAATATAAAGTTTTTCAAACAGGAAAAGTACTATAACTTCAATGTAATAAATCTCGAAAAATATGCCTTACTTTGTGTTCTATATCTAATTTTTCAAAAAGTATAAATAACAGCATTTTCCCCCCACTTACTATTACATGTGAGAATGATAGTACTCTCCCTTCAACCTCTCGGATGATATCCTATACTTTGTGTTTCATATTGAGTTTTTCAAGGAAATGAAGGGAAAATAACAGTACTTTTCCTCCCCGTGCCCTCCTAACTTGGCGCCCCTCACCGCTAAGTGAGTGCATTCACAATAAACATTTTTCCGCACACCCTTAACAAAGTATTCGGTAACATAGGTATTTTCAAAAACAAACACCGTACCTATATGTTTGAAATGGCTGAAAGAAAAAAAAATATTTTCTCATTTCTGCAGCTCAATTATACAGTTCTAGGAAATATTTTTTTTGTAACGTTTCAAACACAGACGTCAAATCTTAGAATCCTATACGTAGTCATAACAAAGTTCTCCAAAATCAGTGCACGACGCGGTATTCCCGGCATTCCCATCGAGACACCGAGTTTTGATTTTTCTGCCACTGAAATTGAAAGTTCAAAAGAAAGTAAGAAAGGTACATTCGAAAAATGTCCGGGTATGCACGGCGATGATGATAAAGGTGAGAAAATGGCCGAAATGGAATCTAATCAGGAAATGGTCGAAATGGAATATGACCAGGAAGTGGTGGAAATCAAATCCGAGCAGAAAATGGTCGCAATGGAATCTGACCAGGAAATTGATCAAAATTATTCTGACCTTGTGGAAATATTGACAGGTCTATAAAGTCAACATTATTCAGCCGTCATTTTAAATTGGTTTTTATTTCCAGAAATTGATCCCACTTTTGAAGATAAACACATGATAAACAGAATTAAGTAGAGAATTAATTTTGAAAGGACCCTGCCCACCAATAGGAGATTCTGTGTTAACTGGTACTATAAATCTGGAAAGGAAGGACAACAAATACGAGAATGGTTAGTTTATTCGCTTTGGGTTAATAAAATTATTTTTCTTGTTGGCTTATGTCAAGTCAAAATAAAAGTGCTTGGGCTGATCCCAATAAAGGAAATGAAAACTTCAAAAAGGGCATTGAAAAAATAGTACAACATGGGGATGACAGAAATTCTATCATTCTGACGATAATAGCAATACAGTATATAATTGTCAATTTCTTAGAATGTTTTACATTTTTTCAATATATTGTGGAGTTATCTAGAAACAGTTAGTTTCATTTAAAACAGTAATGTAATGGACAACTTAGAATCAATGGAGAGTAGAAGAATTATTCTTTGAATTTTTTCAGTTTAAAGTAGTATTATATTATTTTAACTTGAAAAAAAATTCTATTTTTATGTTGTTATAAATCATATATATATTTTTTTCGAATAGTATGATAATGTTATAACTCGACTGCTACTTTTCATGTTTTTTTTTAAATATATCTTTGCCCTCCCCCCTACGTGACTGGCTACGCCACTATCAGCATCCTCTGCTACGAAATATGTTCAACCAAATCAGACTAATTTTTAGGCAGCTATAAATATTTATTGAACAAAAAAAGAATTTTTAATCAGAATTTATAGCTTTTAATCCAACGTTTTTTAAAATAATATCCCTAAATCCCTTAAACCTTAATTTATGGTCCAGGGAACGAAATTAAAACGATGAGCTCCAATATCTATAAACAGGTCAATGTTCGCGACTTGGTACGCGTGGACGATTTGATATAAAATAATTTCTTTATAGACCACTTCGACTATTGTAAAAACGTCAGATTTCACCTTATTTCATAAAATTATGAAGGTAGAAAAAATAGTCTACATAACTGGTGCGCAAATGATTCTCCACACTGGCGGGATTATGTAAGATTTTACATTATTTGGTAAAAATATTGCGTGTTCGTAGAAAAAATAGTGTATATCACTGGTGCGGAAGTGATTATTCACACAGGCAAAATTACTTTAGATTTTTTATTATTTGGTAAAATTATCGCGTGGTCGTACAAAAAATACTGTACATCACTAGTGGGAAACATATTTTTCACTCCCACTCGTGTCTAAAATGTCGCTTTCCGTTTTCATGATATAATATATTATTTCCTGACATCCAATTTAAATGAAATAAACCCTATATTCAGAAATATCAGAGATGTGCGAGAACAAACAAGGAAAACAGGTATTCGAATCCCAGTTTTAGGCCACACGCTTTATTTGAACCATGTTACGTTACTCCAAAGTTAATTTGCATGGAATGTATCTCTACATAGAAATGCTATTTACATGGCTGAAATCCTAATTTGATTTTTTCCTGACCCGCCCTATTGAATGAATCCAAAGTTTAGATGAAAAATCAGTCCTTAAAGGCACTTGCATATATAATTACTACTAGGAGAGTCCTCAAAAACCCGAAAAGTCCTCAAAGGCATCATTTCATACCAAAAAAAGTCCCCAAAGGAACCCTTACACACACATATATATAGCAGTTTTTTGAAACGTCAAAATTTCGTATATATTAAAGTATACATCAGTTATATATTTTGTTTTTAATTCATGTATGCAAAATTTTTCTAATTTTTTTGCGTTTTAAATTTTTTTTGTAGAGTGGCAGCTTAGAGGACTTTTGATTTATATATTTAAAATATACATAGAACACGAAGAAATCGGAACATCTTGAACATATTAATGCATACATTAGTTTTATATCTTATTGGGAATTGATGTATGCCATTTTTTTAAATTTTTTGCATTGCTAACATATTTAGACTTTTTTTTGTAGCAGTTACTCTGAGGACGTTTGTATTATGTTCCTTTTAACTATTTTAGTCGTAGATTCAGCAATAATTTACATTCGTAAAAATATACTTACAGGGTTACAGGCAATATTCCTTTCCCCTTCTTGAAAAACATCACGTGGAGCAGAAATTATTTGATATGTTCCGAAAAGACAAAATACTATTACATCTAATGTAAGAATAATGGTATTTTCTATTCCCCTTGTCGGAAAATGTCCAATGATTTGAATATAAAGTTTTTCAAACACGAAAAGTACTATTACTTCAATGTAATAAATATCGAAACATATCCCTTACTTTGTGTTCTATATCTATTTTTACAAAAAGTAAAAATAACAGCATTTCCCCCCCCCCCCTTCCTATTACATGTGAAAATAATAGTACTTTCCCTTCAACCTCTCTGATGATATCCAATACTTTGTGTTCCAAATTGAGTTTTTCAAGGAAAGGAAGGGAAAATAACAGTACTTTTCTTTCCCCGTCTCGAAAAATATCCAATAAAATGTGTTCTATAATGTGTTTTTCAAGAAGAGGTACAGAAAATAATAGTATTCTTCCTTCCCTTTTCGAAGAATATTCGACATTGAGTTATTCAAAGAGAAAAGTGAACTTATTCCTACCTCCTCCAGAAATACTTACTATTGATATTTTACTTAAAGGATAAGTATTATTTCATTACATAGTCGATCACAGTTGTTGAGAAGTTATAAGGTTATTTATTTATCCGCATAAGGCCCGTTTTCGAAAGGACCTGTTATCAGTTTTGACGATCCGTCCAATTCATTGTTTTGTATATCGGTCGATCTATGATACGCGCAAATGTGAATGGTACAAATAGAATAAACGGTTTTAAAGATTAAAACAACTTTTCCGCATCTGTGAGATGCTCTGAACAATATCATAAAATTGTCACTTGTATACACTCCGACGGATGTATCGTGCTATGAACCCGAAAATTCTCCAAAAATAGTCAAACATAAGGCACTTCGTGTACCATAGCACCCGATGTACTATCTCTAGTGAGCTGAAAATCAATGAGGTTCATATATAAGATGCCCTGAACAATAACCAATCATAAAATTGTTTATTTGTATACACTCCGCAGGTTGTATCGTGCTAACAAACTGAAAATTCTCTAAAAATTACAAAAATTTGGTACTTCAAGTACCATAGCACCCGTTGTGCTGGCTTTAGTGAGCTGAAAATCAATATGGTTCACCTGAGAGGTCTTAAACGATATTCAATCATAAAATTGGTGACTTCTTGCACTCCAGAAGCTGTGTCGTGCTAACAAGATATGTTACGAAAAGTGGCCGACGACGACGAAATACACACAGGATGTTTTTTCTAAAAACTGTTTTTTGTGTTGTTCTTACTGAAAAACGTAAAAATAACTCAAAAAAAATCTAAAATCCCAACTTTTTTTGGGGTAAACCAATAATTTTCTCGCATATTAGATGGGTTGGGCGGAAAAGTAGTAGTGAATTGGAGGGATCGCCAGCACTGTTCATCGATACTGTCTGGACCGGGCCCAATAGAGATGCTACTAAAACCTTTATAGTTTCTTACTTTTCCGCCCAACCTATCTAATATGCGAGAAAAGTATTGGTTTACCCACAAAAGAGTAGGAATTTTGTAAAAAGGTTGAAATTTTGTAAAACATTTTTAAGTTATTTTTACGTTTTTCATCAAGAACAACACGAAAAAACGGATTTTAGAAAAAAATCCTGTGTGTACGTCGTCGTTGTTGTCGTCGGCCACTTTTCGTTATTTATCTTGCTAGTAGGATACAGCCTATGGAGTGAAACAAGTCACCAATTTTATGATTGAGAATTGTTCAAGACATCTCACAGATCAACTCTATTGATTTTCAGCTCAGAATAGTCAGTACAACTGGTGCTATGGTACTTGAAGTACGACATTTTTGTCATTTTTTGAGAATTTTCAGTTTGTTAGCACGATACAGCCTCTGGAGTGCAAGAAGTCACCAATTTTATGATTGAATATTATTCAGATCATCTCACAGATGAACCCTATGGATTTTCAGCTCACCACAGCCAGCACAACAGGTGCTATAGTACTTTAAGTACATTTTTGTCATTTTTGGAGAAATTTCTGTTTGTTAGCACGATGCAGCCTCCGGAGTATATACAATTGAACAATTTTATGATTGGATATTATACAGGGCGCCTCAAAGATCAACTCTATTGATATTAAGCTCATTAAAGCCAGTACAACGAGTGCTATGGTACTTGAGGTACCAAATTTTTTCATTTTTGGAGAATTTTCAGTTTGTTAGCACGATACAGCCTCCAACGTGTATACCAGTGACCCATTTTATGATTGAATATTGTTCAGGGCGTCTTATAGATGGACCTGATTGATTTTTAGCTTACCAGAGCTAGTACAACGGGTGCTATGGTACCTGAAGTGCCACATGTCTTGTCCGTTTTGGAGAAATTTCGGGTTGTTAGTACGATACAGCCTCCGGAGTGTATACAAGTGGCCAATTTTATAATTGGATATTTTTCAAGGTCTCCCATTCAAGGTGTCTCACAGATGTACCCTATTGATTTTCAGCTGACTATAGCGAAAACAGCGGGTCCTATAAATCCAGATATACTGCATTATTGGTTACTTTTAGAGAAATTTCGATTTGTTAGCACGATACGTCCCCCGAAGCGTACAAGTGACAATTTTATGATAGATTATTATTCAGGACATCTCACAGATGCGGAAAGTTAGTCTTTAAAACCGTTTAATTTAACTATGTTACATTGGTGCTACATTCAGTGACACAATCGAAATCCATAGCAACTTTTTTTGCATTCCAAAAATTCGATGTGATTCTCGAAGTCTCTCAAAATCGTTTCAATATATGTGGAATCGTACTTCGAAGATTTTATGTATGTATTTATATATAGGCTAACAAAATATAAAATCTATTTTTATGTTCAAATATGCATTAAAATTCATAATTCCTGTCAAAATGTAATGTGCTGGTTTTGGAATTCGACAGTAACACAAGTACAAAAATACCTAATTTTTATACTAGTCTCCGTATAGTACCCAATGGAATGGAAATAATAAGTTCAAGACTGGATTTGTTAAGCCCACCACATAATTTCTATGGCAAATTTTTATTTCGGACAAAATGTAAGAGTTTTCATTTATAAAAATTAGCTCAAAACTTTTACCATTTGACAATTTAACTTCAAACTTTCACATTTTCTTCCACAATGAGTTTCTATAATTTTTATTTTGTGTAAGTACAAGGGCGAGTTCACTCATTGGTGGAATCCTACGAAGTCAAATGAATAATTTATATTAACAAACCTTTTCGTTTACGAAATATCCTTTCAATTCGATACATTTGACCCGTTTGTGTTCAAAGTCTGGTTATATTTTATCAGTCTAGTCGGCACATATGTTCAGACAAAAAGCAAATTAATCATAGAATAATTTTTCACTTCGAAATTAATCTTTTTGTTACGTATATCTGCTATGAGGAAAATTCAAAAGTAACTGTAAATGTAACTATTTCATCTCGATATAATCAATCGAATAATATTGATTCAGTCAGCACTCTCTGGTACCAAATCTGTTCAACAACAACAAATAAGACTAATTTTTTGGCTGCTATGAATATTTATTGAAAAGAAAATATGAATGTTTATTCAGAATTTATAGCTTATGTTCCAGTAAACCTAATTTAAGCTATGAACTTCAATATTTATAATCAAGTCAATGCTCAGACCCCGTCGACTATTATACAAACGTCAGATTTTATAAAATTATGGACGTAGAAAAAGTAGTATGCATCACTGGAGCGGAAGTGATTCTCCACACTCGCGGGATTATGTAAGATTTTACATTATTTTGTGAAATTATTGCGTGTTTGTAGAAAAAATTGTGTATATCACTGGAGTGGTAATAATTTTTCACATAGGCAAAATTACGTCAGATTTTACTTTATTTGGTGAAATTTTCGGGTGATGCGGAGGGGATTTTCCACCCTGGCGAGATTACTTTGGATTTTATATTATTTGGTAAAATTATCGCGTGGTCGTAGAAAAAATACTGTACATCACTAGTGCGAAACATATTTTTCAATCCCGCTCGTGTGTAAAATGTCGCTTTCCGCTTTCGTGATATAATATACTATTTCCTGACACCCAATTGAAATAAAATAAAACCTATATTCAGAAATTTCAGATATGTGCGAGAACCAACAAAGAGACAGGAAAAAGAACCCAAGTATTTGAATCCCAGTTTTAGGCCACCCGCTTTATTCGAACCATGTTATGTTACCCCAAAGTTAATTTGCATGGAATGTATTCCTGCAATGAAATTAAATGGTATTTACATGGTTGAAATCCTAATTTGGCTTTTTCCTGATCCAAAGTTTAGATAAAAACTCACAATTTGGATAGATACTGTTTTAAATGACACCAACTGTTTATAGATAATACCACATTTTATCAATATATTATGGAATTATCTAGAAACAGTTAGTTTCATTTAAAACAGTAATATGAGTAGATTCCACAAAGTAAGAGTCGAGGTAGTAAATTTGATACTAAATATGAGGTCCCTATAACAACCTTCAAACATATAACTAAAAATGTTGCTCTGAGGACAGTCCTTAAAGGCACCATTGCATATATAATTACTACGAGGACAGTCCTCAAAAACCCTAAAAGTCCTCAAATGCACCACTTCATACCAAATAAAGTCCCCAAAGGAACCCTTACACATATATATATATATATATATATATATATATATATATATATATATATATATATAATAAATATACTTGCCTTGAATTCGAAAAACACAGCACAAACGGGCACAAGAAACTCTCGAACGTAACAAGCTATACCAACGGTATTCTCTGCTAATAGACCTAGTAAATATTTGTGATCACAACGTACGTGATACAAACACTGGAAATTTATCAGTTTATATTTAAAAAAACGAAGGCTTCTTCTCTTGCTACACAACACATGAATCTATTGGAGTCTACAGTGATTTGACATGCGTGACAATTGACAACTGAATGCAGGATCAGTGTTGCCAACACTAAACTTCACAATTACACTACTCCAATTTTAAAATTACACGTTTTTACACGCAACCGATTTCTTTTTCTTCCCTGTTTGTTTATTTAGTAAAACAGCTAGTGGTCGCTCATCAACATAACCTTAAGTTAGATAACTTATTCATGATATGAATTAATACACGGTTGTCTGATACCACGTCATTGATACTTATTTGCGCGCGGCAAATTTGAATATTGAACAATACCAAATTTTATTGGTAACACAATGAACAACTGCACACATTGCCACTATAACGGTCAATTTAGAAGTACTTAAATGAAATTTATCAGTTGAACAAGTTGACCATGTATATAAATTTCGTTTTAGTATACTTCTAAATTGAAGATAAAATTGTGCACTTGTTCATTGTGTGACCAATTATTGCAACAGAAACGAAATCTGAAGAAATCTCGTTTTTGTACAAGAGGTATTATATTCATATTTTTCGATGGAATAATATTACAATAAACTGTAGTTTTCAATCCCTACTAATTAGCGATTATGACTTGCCAAAAGCTTCTGAAATTCTAAAATGAACAATTTAATTATTTAATATTCACAACACTACAACGTCCATACACTGTACGTTTTGGGGACATTTATTTCAGGACGTCTTAGGTACGTCCATGAGTGGACATCCCTAAAACGTCTATAATAGGTCTTGGACGTTCGGACCAAAACTGGATATAAAATGGACGTCTTGGGAACGTCCAGTGCTGACTGGGTATCTTATCCTGAAGACATAAACTTCATATATGAACGTGTTCGTTATTTTAAACGTACCACACTATGTTGTATGTCTTCCCTGCCAATAACTTCTAGTAGTTGACGTGTGGTTATGTATGTTTAAATAAAAAATGTAAGAAACAGCTGACAGAAAGGAATAGACAATTTAGTGGGTTAAAGGTATTTAAATATTGTCTATATCTAAACCTACAACTTTAATCCGTTAATTTTTAGATGTAGGCATCTCCATGAATCCTCCATTCTTTCCTATCACGTGCTATGTTCATCAATTTAGATCCAACATGTTTCTTCAGATCATCTGCCCTTCTCATTCGTGGTATTCCCCGTCCACTCAGGTCTCCAGAGAAATATCTATTGGTTCCATCTCCCGTCTTTCTGTCTTATGTTGTGTCCTGCAAATTTCTACTTTGGCCGCGCTGCTTGTTCCCTGACGTACGTTACTTTGGTTATGTTTCTAGCCAGCATTTGTCTCTCCATTATTGTCAACGCTTTAATAGCAGTAATTTGATATGTACCTAGTATATAGCTCACATTTAATAATTGCATCTTGAATCTTTCTCTTGTCTTCTTTGACTGTTTTACGTACTTATACATAGTTTTATTCATTTCCATATACCCAAGATTTTTTTACAGGCTGTAACTCAGGAATTAACGGATAGGTTTATTTGAAAATTGGGACCTGCAGTAATTTCATCCGAGGTGTACTGGGTATCTGTAACGTCATCGTAGAAGCAGGGATGTCATCGCAATGAGAAAAATTCAATGGAAGGGGGGATCAAACTTAACTCAAATGAAAGTGATTTTTATTTCAAATTCAACGGTGTATCACAGTGAGGACACTCAAGTAGATAATTATACCAAATTTTCAATTTATTGTTTGTTCGCAATAATACCCAGTGATCGTTTAAATGCCGCAATTATCATGTCCGGATTCACTTCAGATAGGCCTATTTTTACTTTTTTACTAGTTTTTATAAAAGCTTAAGAGAACAGTTGGCGTTGGAATTCTACCTTAATCGCTTTTTGATTGATATTAGTAAAATCTAATGTCATATTGAATGTTGTCACTTTCTTAATACTCATACCTAGTACCGTTTTAAAACAATACGTAGTGTAAAAACTCCGAAGTTAAAATGCCATTCCTATTCACACCGAATGAATATGTAGATATGTTGTTAATCTATGATGAGTGTAGAATGAAATGTTCGAAAAGCTCAGGCCTTATACCAGGAGCGTTTTCCCGAAAGAAGAACACCTTCTCATATGAATTTTGCTATGGTTGATGCGGCAAGGTTCATTTCCAAACTCAAACCATAGTAATTATAACAAACCAATGCAGACTGAACAGAATGTTTTAACGTATGTAGCGGATTATCCCCATGTGTCCACCCGAACCCTTGCTGCAGAAATTGGTGTTTCTTCAAGTTCAGTTCATAAAATTTTGAAAACCCACCATTACGATCCATTTATATTGAATTTGACTCATGAGTTGCGATCCACCGATCTGGATCGGAGATTAACCTTTATCGCCATTATGCAAGTTATGATACAAGACATTCCCAATGTGTTGAGTAAAATTTTGATGAAGCGCGTTTCCATAATAATGGCATCGTGAATCGTCATAACTCTCATTATTGGTCAGTTGAAAATCCGCGGTGGGTAAGGGAAACTTGATTTCAAACCAAATGGGGAGTTAATGTTTGGTGTGGATTATTCAATGGTCGGTTAGTTGGTCCATATTTTTTTGAAGGCTATCTCAATGGTCAGAGATATTTGAATTTTCTAGAACATGACCTACCTGCGTTACTGGAGAATATTCCTTTGAATGAAAGAAGATATAGGATATGACAGCAAGATGGCGCACCCCCACATAATAGCGGTATTATAGTAAATTATCTTAATGCTAGATTTCCAAACAAATGGATAGGAACTCATGGACCTTTTCAATGGCCTCCACGATCCCCGGTGCTGTCACCCCTAGATTTTTTCGTATGGGGGTACTTAAAAGAGCTTGTTTATAATGAAAACCCTGTAGACACGCACGATTCTAATAATAAAATTAGACAAGCTTGTAATAACATTACGCAAGACATGGTACATGCGGCATGTACACGTAAACTACTTAGTTCGATGCTTGTGTTGTTGCAGACGCAGGCCATTTTAAATATCATTTATAAAATCACTGTAAAATCGAAATGTTCTGGTTATTGTTGCAAATAAACATTAAACTGAAAATTTGGTATAATTATCCACTTGAGTACCATCACTGTAATACATTGTTGAATTTGAAATGAAAAGTCCTTTCATTTGAGCAAAGTTTTATCTCTCCATTCCATTGAATTTTGATCATTTCCATTGCGTCCCTGCTACTATGATGATATCATAGATACCCTGTAGATCTCGGATGAAATTACTGTAGGTCCCAAAAACATTACACAATTTTCAAATAAACCTATTCATTAATTCCTGAGTTACGGCCTGTAAAAAAATCTTAGGACACCTTGTATACTATAGAATTTATTTTTCTCTCTTCATTCAGCTTCTTCCTTTTATGCTGTGGCGGTGCCAGTTTCCTGATACTTCCCAAAGTGAAAAAGTTTACTCCAAACTCGATACCCAGATATCCTAACTGATGATACACTTAAAATTCGAATATGAAACTTACCACAATTCGAACGGCAGCTTTTCGTCGGTAGACCAGGTGAGTTCGTTGGCTTTCGTCACATGTATATATAGAATTGTCGTCCTTACGTATTGTAACCAAATTTATAAAGCATCACCTTTTCTTGGTTTAAGGTCGGAAAAAAGGAGACGACATTACCACTGAAATAACCACAAGTACGCAGTTCGGTGTTCAGGATTCGGTGTTCAGGACACAAGCAATAATACACAAAATATAGAATATAAATTGTGTTTAATTGTTGTTTAAAGTTGATAAATGTATAAAAAGTAAATGTATACAAGAAATAGATCGACTTTAAATATGTTGATATTATGGAATTATAGATTCTAGATAGATAAATCGTGTCTATAGCGATACAGCCTCCGGAGTGCAACAAGTCACCAATTTTATGAATGAATATTGTTCAGGAAATCACACAAATGAACCCTATTTATTTTCAGCTCACGAGAGACAGTACAACGGGTGCTGTGGTACTTGAAATACGATATTTTTTGGAAAATTTCAGTTTGTTAGCACGATACAGCCTCCGGAGTGCAATAAGTCCCCAATTTTATGATTTAATATTATTCAGGACATCACACAGATGATTTCTATTGATTTTGAGCTCACCAGAGTTAGTACAGCAGATGCTATAGTACTTTAAGTACATTTTTCTCATTTCAGTTTGTTAGCATGATACAGCCTCCGGAGTATATTCAATCAACCAATTTTATGATTGGATATTATTCAGGGCGTCTCAAAGACGAACCCTATTGATATTCAGCTCACTAAAGCCGAGTGCTATGGTACTTGAAGTACCAAATTTTTCTCGTTTTTGGAGAATTTTGAGTTTATTAGCACGGTTTTATACAAATGCCTAATTTTATTTATTATTAAATCTTGTTCATAGCGTCTTATAGATGAACCTTATTAATTTTTAGCTCACCAGAGCAAGTACATCGGGTGCTATGGTGCGTGAAGTGCCACATTTTTGCTCCTTTTTGGAGAAATTTAGGGTTGTTAACACGATACAGCCTTCGGAGTGTATACAAGGGACCAATTTTATAAATGGATATTTTCAAGGTGTCTCACAGATGTACCCTATTGATTTTCAGCTGATTAGAGCGAGTACAGCGGGTCCTATAAATCCAGATATACTACATTTTTGGTTATTTTTGAAGAACTTTTGGTTTGTTAGCACGATATATCCTCCGAAGTGTATATAAGTGACAATTTTATGATAGAATATTGTTCAGGGATCTCACATATGTGAACGAGTTAGTTTTAATCTTTAAAACCGTTAATTTTTTAGTTATTTCTAAGTTTTTTAGAGAGAAAAACACGAAAAACAGCAAGTTGTCGTCGGCCACTTTTTCTTGTTAGCCCTATACAGTCTCCGGGTGTATACGAGTGACCAATTTTTTTGATTGGATTTTATTCAGGGCATCTCACAGATGGACAGTATTGATTTTCAGCGCCATGGAGCCTGTACTACAGGTGCTATAGTACCTGAAGTACCACATTTTGGTAATTTTTGGAAAAAGTTCGGTTTGTTATCACCATACAGGCTCCGAAGTGGATGCAAATACTTTTATGATTGGATATTGTTCAGGGTATCTCACAAATGAATTCTATTTATTTCCAGCCCCCATATCCAGTACAATGGGATCTATAAATCCAAATCTACTGCATTCTTGATCATTTTTTAAGAAATTTCGCTTTTTTGGCACGATATAGACTCTGGAGTGTATACAAGTGACTAATTTTATGATTGCACATTGTTCAGGGCATCTCATAGATGAATACTATTGATTTTAAACCCACTAGTGCCAGTACTACGGGTTCTATAAACACTGATATACCAAATTTTTGGTCATTTTCAGAGACATTTCGGTATATTAGCCCGATAGAGCCTCCTGAGTGCGGAAAAGTTAAAACCGTTTATTTATTCTTCTTTGCTTTTTTAAAAAGTGTTTCAGTTCTTCCCCGACATTTTGTTTCGATATTAGGTTACTATTTTTTCTTTGCATTTTTCAAAAAGTGTTTCAGTTCTTCCTCGACATTTTATTTCAATATAAGGTAATCATTTTTTCTCTGTAATTTTTAAAAAGTGATTCAGTTATTCCTCGACATTTTGATTCAATATTAGGTTATCATTTTTTCTTGGCATTTTTTAAAAAGTGTTTCAGTTCTTCTCCCACATTTTGTTTCAATATTAGGTTATTATTTTTTCTTTGCATTTTTTAAAAATTGCTTCAGTTCTTCCTCGACATTTTTCTTTGAATTTTTGTACAATATTATTTAGAAAGTACCTTACCTACTTTAGTTATTATATCTCTCAATTCAATGTCTAATTTTTTATCGGGGTAGTGGATTTAGTGATAGAAAGTTGTATAATTTGAAAAATAAATCTGAATAATAAGTGATTTTGATATTCAGACTATAATGGAGAATTCGTAAATTTCGTCAATTTTCAAATTTTAGTTCAATCTTCTTTCATGTTAGTAGGAACATTTTTTGGTGTTCTTGCAGAATGTTCACGTAGTTATGTTATGATATGTAGACATTATTTCATCAATGTCGAATAATATTTTGATGAAAGACGAAGTAGATCTGAAACGTCAAAACGATTTGTAGAAAAACATGTTATTTATTATGATCGAGACCAAAAATGAAGAAAATTCACTCAAAAAATATAAAAAGGTGTAAGAAGTTAAAAATATCACCATTATTATATAATGTTTTTAAATGAAACTCAAGGTCACTAGTTAATTCCACAATATAATACAAGTTATTGAAAATTCTAAAAAATTGACAATTGTTTCGATAAATCAATATCATCGTCAGAATGACAGAAGTTACATTTCATTTTATGCCTACCTGATGTTACGTAGTTATATTTGGCTAGACCAAGAAGTAACCTAAGTTGTGATTGGCTTAATATATGTTTATAGAAAAAAGAAGAAGATGTGATATTACAAATATTGAAGCTTAGATATTATTATCCCTATGGTGATATCCTGGATATCATTTTTCCAATTAAGATCAGTATAACTGTGCAATGATATAGAAAACCAGGAAAACTATATCTGCTGATCTTTACAATTATCACTTAAGAAGACAGTTTATTAGTGGAGAATTCCCTAGATTTAACTGTTCATTGACAACTTCATATTGTGGGTTTCTCAAATGTCTTCTAATTTCCAGTTCTTCAAGGAAATCCAGTTCTTGTTTCTTTTCACAAATATGCAGTACTTCTAGTTTTGTGTTAGGTGTCAATGAATGATTGGTGTCAAGTAGATGTTTTGCGTAGTGGGATTTATCTGGTTGTTTTAATCTGTATGCTCGTAAGTGCTCACTGTATCGTATTTCAAAATTCCTAAGGGTCTGACCCAAATAGACAGCATTACATTCTGGACATTTGAGTTTATATATACCTGACTTCTTTAATACTGCATATTTGTGAAAAGAAACAAGAACTGGATTTCCTTGAAGAACTGGAAATTAGAAGACATTTAAGAAACCCAGAATATGAAGTTGTCAATGAACAGTTAAATCTAGGGAATTCTCCACTAATAAACTGTCTTCTTAAGTGATAATTGTAAAGATCAGCAGATATAGTTTTCCTGGTTTTCTATATCATTGCACAGTTATACTGATCTTAATTGGAAAAATTATATCCAGGATATCACCATAGGGCTAATAATATCTAAGCTTCAATATTTGTAATATCACATCTTCTTCTTTTTTCTATAAACATTTATTTAGCCAATCACAAGTTAGGTTACTTCTTGGTCTAGCCAAATATAACTACTAAACATCAGGTAGGCATAAAACGAAATGTAACTTCTGCCATTCTGACGATGATATTGATTTATCGAAACAATTGTCATTTTTTTAGAATTTTCAATAACTTGTATTATATTGTGGAATTAACTAGAGACCTCGAGTTTCATTTATAAACACTAACATGAGCATATTCCACGAAGTAAAGGTCGAGACAGTCAATTTCATTATTATATAGGTTCATTTAAGACAGAATGTATAATTTAATATCACTTACAAATGATATACAAGGTTCTTTAAGTGATAAGTATATTAGTGTTTTTAAAATCCGAATTTCACGCTAAATTTAGGTTCCTAATATTCCTTCAATTATGTTTTAACAATGCACAGGAGCAAAAAGTTACTCAAATTACATGCCTAGTTAAGAAATGATGGACATACTATTTCTCAATACAGGGCTCACCAATAATGACACCTTCGTTATATAGGACAAGATAAAATCTAATATTTTCTGTTTTCCCTGAGTTGCGTTGGCTTTCCGAACAAATACTTTATCTTATCATTCTAACCGAATATCTCCCTAGCTATCCTTTTCTCTAGCCAGACGACAAAATGCGTTGGAAGTTGAATCTGAAGTATCTGAGTGCGTATATAATTCGAAAAGAAATGCAATTTTACCAAAAACTTGTGACTCGGTTCATTGTCTTGGCTAAAGATAGCTTGATAGATAGAAAGATAATATTCTATATACCTGTAATGAAGAAACACATGAAACAGTTTATGGAAGGTAGCTTGAATGATGTTTAGTTTGTTAGAAAGCATTGGTATCTCTGCAAGAGAAAATCCAATTAAACAAAATAAGACCCAGAATTCGACGTCTTAAGAGCAAAAGTGTCAAAACAGTATTCGTTAGATTTCAAAACGATAAATATTGGAGAGTAGATATTCATGATAAACAACCACTCAGGCTAGTATTCTGAGTTCGCGACTAAGCACTGCTAAAGGAAATCGACTAATATTTAATCCACTGACTAATAAAACGTATTCGGAGCACGCAACTAAGTTCGACTAAAAAATTACTAAACGGTTTTAAAGATAAAAACTAACTTTCCCGCACTTTTGAGGCTATATTTTATTAACATACCGAAATTTCACCCAAAATGTAGTATATCTGGATTTATAGGACGTTACTCTAGCTCTTGTTAGCTGAAAATCAACAGGATTCATCTGTGAGACGCACTGAATAATATCCAATTATAAAATTGGTCACTTGTTTACACTTCGAAGGCTATATCGTGCTAAGTCTCCAAAAAATTACCAAAAATGTAGTACATCTGGATTTATAGGACCAATTTTACTTGCTCTTGGGAGCTGAAAATAACAGGGATCATATGGGAGACGCTCTAAACAATATCCAATCATAGAATTTGTCACTTGATTACACCCTTGGAGCTGTATCGTGCTAACAAACCAAAATTTATCCAAACATGTCCAAAATATGGTGTTTCAGGTACCTAGCACCTGTTGTACTGGCTTTGGTGAGCTGAAAATGAAAAGGGTTCGTCTGTGAGACGCCCTGAATAATATTCCCCGGAGGCTGTATCGTGATAACAAGAAAAAGTGGCCAACGTCGACGACGATATAAACACAGATTTTTTTTCTAAAAACCCGACTTATAAGTCTCTAACATCTGCGTGAAATAACTCATAACAATTTTTATGAAAAGCATCCGATTTTATAGGTTCTGTTAAATTAAAAATAATGTCTACGCTCGTTTTATTAAAAATTTCCACAATTACATATCCGTTTTTTGCACTTGAAAGAATAGAAGGAATTTCACAATTTTTTATATTTTGCTTTGGTATTAAAATATCACCATTATATGTCGACACAGGAATATTAACTAGAATTCTACTACATGGTTCTATTTTTGTTTTAAAGCTACATTTGAGGTTACTTGAAAAATAATTTATAGGTACAGAAGTAAATGGAGTGTCTACACTTGATTTTTCAAAATCAACTTTGGCGTTAAGTAATTTTAAATTATCTGATCCAATTGAACCATCAAAATATTCATGATAATCAAATAAATGGAATTTTATGTTACCACTTTGTTTAAACTCTGAAAATAAAGGTATTTTAGCACAGTGTTGATGAGTTGACTACTGATACACCGCTGTAACAGTAACAGGTTCCAAGAAAATGTTTTCTTTATAATATTTTTCAGCAATTTCTGGTTGTAAAAATAATTTTGTAGCACCAGTATCTACTAGTAATTTTAAAGGAGGATTTGAGATAAGGTAATTCTGGCTTATTTGTAGAAATATTTAGTTCGACTATGTCATTTCGCCCATTTCGTGAACCAATTGAAAATTTACGTTTTCTGAATAATTTTCATCTACTTCTCGTCACTATAATATTCGTAATTTTGATTAGAAGAATGAGCTATTTCGCTTTCATCCCTAGTATTATCTGAAGTATTACTATTAAATATTTCTTCGGCATCATAATTTGGTTTTTGGTTACGGTTATGATTTTGATTTCTAAAATGATTTGAAGTTTGTCTATTCTATTCTATTTGGTTTGTATTGCGGCTTTGGTTTCCATACATTCTGAGGGTTTCTAAAAACTTGATTATTATTTGAATATTTAGGTGAATGAGGAGGATTTGTATGCTGTTGTATTTGAACGAATCCTCTAGGAAATTGTTGGGACGTTGAAGGTTGTTGATATGATGGATTTCTTAAAGGAGGTTGGTTAGGATACTGCCAATGATTTGGTCTATAATTTTGAGGCATTGAATTATGATACCTAGAATTTTTATTAGATTTCCTCACAATATTATTAGAATTTATGCTATTAAAAAAATGTTGGCCTTTCTGAATATCATTAACATTATCTTCCTCTCTTACAAATTGTATGGCTTGTTCTAGATTATTAGGTCTCATAGCTCGAATTATAGGACCTAGCGGTTCCTTTAACCCTGCGAGGAATGTTTTCAAACTTTGTTCAGTGAAGAATGATCTCTTCGAGTCCCTTTCAAATCCTTGACTATGTAAATCAATATAATTACAAATAGTGTTTAGTAACTGCAAAATTCTGTCGTGAAATTGATTGGTTTTCTGTCTCATATTTACTAAATCCTGATTTAAACAATTTTCATCTCTTTGATCTCCGAAGTTTGAAATTAATATGTTTTTTATGTCTGTCCAATTACTATTTGAACCACTTATAGCTACCACTTCTTCCGCTCTACCTTCTAATTAATAAGAATAACATTTAGCAAAAGAATATTTTGGAAATTATGTAGATTTTCTCTATCAGAATAATGAGTTAGAATAGATTCGGTAACACTTATAAATCTATGTAAGTTAGTTGCATTTCCATCAAAATTTGGGATAATAGACAAACTTTTAATATCTAAAATTGGCACTGGCATATTGATTGTTAAATTGCTTAAACTATTGATTATATTATTATCTATAAAGTTTGAGTTTGGAATGAAATTATAGAAGTTTTCGAACTCTTCAGAACTATCGATTTCACTTAAGGATTCTATAGGGGAAGAGGAGTCTGACATGAACTAAATTCTTACCACATCCGTAATCTATATCTAGCAACGGTTTCTTCAAGATGTGCTCCTGGTTTCCACGATGGATTCCACTGGAACTGGTCTGATTTCGATTTTCGTCAAAGAGTTGACACTCACGGATTGTCCACGATGGATTTCCTACGAAAATCCTACTGACTGCGCCACTTATAAGTCTCCGTATTGAGAACTTATTTTTAAAAAACAATTTTATTACTTTATAATACAACTACTTTCAACAACTTAATCAAACAATATTATTTTATTATTACGATCTTTATTATTTAACAGTTAACATCAGACTGAATATGTTAATGAATGAATTAATTAGCAAAACAATCTATATAAGCCGTAAAAATATGTACAATGATCAAGTCAGCAATAAACAAAATAATAAAGTCCGCTGTCAGCATCCTATTACTGTTTTAAATGAAACTTACTGTTTCTGACGATCTGACGATGACATTTAATATCGAAACAATTGTCAAATTTCTTAAAATTTTTAACATTTTTTCCAATACATTGTGGAATTATCTAGAAACAGTAAGTTTCATTTAAAACAGTAATATGAGTAGGTTCCACGAAGTAAGGGTCGAGACAGTTAATTTCACTAAAATTCCTACTTTCTTTGGTGTAAACCAATACTTTTCTTGCATCGTAGGGTAAGCGGTAAAGTAAAACGTATTCTGAGTACGAGACTAAGCTCGACTAATTCAGTACATGTTTAATATGTCGACTTACTTTGTCGAACACGTATGTTATATTGAAAATATAAGAAATGTCCGAAATATTCCAAATGGAAGGTGCAGAAGAGTTTTTTGTGAGCATGTGAAATCGTTCCACAAATATACTGGTAAAGAATTTAAGAGGCGATACCATCTGACAAAAGATACAGCTCGATATGTCTGTGTTCCAGTGTTCAGTTAAACGTAATGTGGAAAAAAGTAGGCAAGCCATAATAAAATACAAAGTCTCCAAATTCTTTGACTGAAAGGCTTTCAAACTGAAGTAACTTTTGGTTAAGTTGAAGGAGATATGAACCATATTCCATAAAAAAATGCTGCAAGAAATTACATAAGTAGATCATGATTGGGCGCACATAGCATCAAATGAGCCTGTAAAATAATTTGACACATTTTCTTCATTGACAGTTCCATCAGAGCTATATACAATAGTAAATTAAATAAGCATATGAATTTTCTTCACATTATCAAAATTGACATTATAGTTCGAAATTAGTTGATCAAATTTCGTCCTTTTGATATCAACTTTAAATTACATAATTTTTGTCATCCAATGATTTTCAAGATTATAATGTAATGAAACGCAGAACAATGGATCAAAGTCTATCGTACCACCCTTTTTGTGCTTTAAACACAAAACATCGCTTTCGCAATTAGACAGAGCTTTTAATCAAACCCGAAACATTAAAAAAAACTCCTAGATACCATTTTAGTTCTTCTTACGTTAGAAAGGATGCAAGGCGAGCAAGAAAAATCGTTTGACATTTATCAATGTTGCTTGCAAGAAGATTGAAACTCGGGGAGGAGGCGCGGAGAGACGGCCGTAGTATGCTTTCAAGGATAATGTGATTTTAGTTACCTTACAGTTGATGAAGTTGTTTTCCATCATATGGATTTCAATTCTGTTCTGTCTTAGAAAATTTTATATAACAACAGAAAAACAATTTATTCAAATGAAAAGAATAAGAAAAAACAAAGAATTTCATTTGGGAAATGAAAAATATTGCGCAAAAACTCAGAGTATGAATATTTCACTGTTTGTTCTATGATGGCCACTTATAAATTACTTTCATATTATAAGAGATTGATGGGTGAAATGAGAAAGTTGAGACTAAAGTAATTCTTTAATAATAAACAATGAACAAATACTCTGGAGCAAATAAGAGAAAAATTCTGTACTTAAAACAAAGAAGGAACAGACTAACCTCGAAATAAACGAAAACTATGTAAACAATATTATTGTATCATCTATTTTTGAAGAAAAAAACTAATGTAAGTAGTCCAAACAATAGAAAAAAAATAATGAGGAAATAACGTCAATCGAGCACATCAACATAGCTTTTGATTAAAAATAACAAATTGGGATACGAAATTCTACCAGGAATTACAGAATTACTGCATTCATAGACATTGAAAGAAGTATTTTAGAAGAAAAAAGGAAAAGTAATGCCTCGAATTGGATAACAAACAAAAGGAACAACTGTAGAAACAATGTTATTGTAACGTAACAACTATTAAAAAAAAACTAACGTAAGAAGAAAGTAATAAGACAAGTGAATCGAGTACAGTATAGCCTTCCATAAAATTCGCAAATTAGTAGACGTCGTAATATTCTGTTTCTTCGATAAGGTTTGTTGAGTGTATGGAATGTGTTCACCATAATAATCGTTTAAAATGGTACAAACTGATTCAGGACCCATAGAAGTTTCAGCTTTCCCAGAGTGAGAAAATTTTTAGACAAAATTTTATCCACTTTAGCGATTTTGAGTTAGTTGAAGACGCCATAGAGACGCAAATCTTCCTCTACATCTGACTGTACTGTACTACGTATACGAAATATTTTTGATAGATTCGATTGTTCGTAAGCTTTGTATAACATTTTCAGTAGTTCCAAACATGAAATTCCATTTGCAATGTAAAAGTTACAGCTTTCATTATTTTTTTGAACTACTCTCTTCTATATTGGAGGCAAACCCGCTTATCTATATAATATGGATGAGACTGGAGTTCAATTGAACAACAGTCCAGGTGAGGTCATTGCCAAGAGATGGTCAAATGTCATGTCTGCGTTGACAGCAGCAGAACGGGGAGAAATGATAACAGTTATAGGCTGTTGCAGCGCAGAAGGAATTATTTTGCCACCAGGATGCATTTTCAAGGATAACAATAAAAAAAAACGAATTTGAGGATGGGATTCCACTAGGCTCTGTAGTGTACATGAACCAGAAGTCGGCGTACATGAACACATACATTTTTCTAGAGTGGCTGATGTTTCATTTTATCTAAAGGAAAACTGGAGGTAAAGTGGTATTAATACTTGACGGTCGTGGATCACACTGCAGTTCAGTCGAAACACTAACATTTGCCGATGAAACTGGAAACGTTCTTCTTTGCCTTCCCCCACATACCACACACCACCTCCAACCGCTGGACCGGTCGTTTTTCAAGTTTTTAAAAGCATAATTTTTTCAAGCCTGTGATACGTGGGTGAAATCGAACGTAGACAGAAGTTCGGACGACACCGAGGTGTCGATTGAGGAAAATCTGGAAATGTTCAAAACGCCACATCTGGTTTTAGGGCAACCGGAATTTATCAACTTAACCCACAAAACATTCTGGACTACGCTTATGGATGCACTGGCGTGGAAACAAATGAAGCGCCCGCGGAAGTGTCGTGACAAGAAGAAGGAAGATTTTCTCCACAACCGTCAATTTCACACGTTTCAGAATCGGCTGAACTACCAGCAGTCCAAACCATGCACGTTTCGACTCCTCCAAGAATTACGCCTGGTAAAGCCTTGGACACTGTATCACCTGTTCCAGGTACTGCTGTATTAGACGCGAGGAAGGAAGCTAAGAAAATCGCATAAATTTCAAATAGTGCAGAAAGCATAGAAAAGCCTCAAGAAAAATCAAGAGCGCAAAGAAGAGATATAACTAAAGAAATTCAAACGTGCTGAAACACGCATCATATCTAAAAAAAGAGAAATTTGCTGCGAAAACGGTGCCCAAAGAAAAAAAATGAACTGGAGTTGGAGGAATCTACTGATGCAGATTTGGACATTTCTATTCATGACAGCCGCTCGGACATGTAAAGTAACAATGACGCAACCTGTACTGGGTGTGGTGAAGAGGGGTGTACGCAATACCAAAATACATGCAAAATATGTGTAAAATTGCTCATTAGAAAGGAAAAAGAGTAGAGGCATCTCTACCTGAAGCTTGCGGCATCTCTCCCGTAATATTAGGTAAAGGTACCGATTAATAGTGTGTGCGAAAATGTTTTTATATTGTTTATTGAATTTAGTTTAAGGAATAATACTTATGAGCATTGTTTCCCAAGTAAATATTACATCCGATAGCCTTAGTTTAATTACATACAATCATTGTGAAATTAGTAAAACAAGAAAATGTGAAAAATCGGCAGCTCTTCCGGAATTACCCTATTTGTTTCTATATATTTTTCCGCGTTTTAGCAACTTGTATAACTGTTTTTTTCCGATCACCTTCAGTATTATAGTTTATGAAATTGGCCCCTATTCACGGATTTGACTAATTATATGATCAATGGAACAATAATATAAAGAACCCAACCCTATACTTTTCCCTGAGGTATAGTTCTCAATGATTTTTCTCCAGTTATAGTTTAATCGCTTTAATTATTTTATTTAGCCTGGGTAACCATCGGCGATATTTATTTGTTTCTTTTACTCCGGTATTTCTCAAAGTATGGGTAGATAAATGAATAACTGGTAGATATACAATATTATTCAAATAGTTCATTTCGGTATAGGTACTGTGGAAATTATATATGAGTAATTATTTCTTGTAGTCGGTGGCAATTTTGTTATCTTACATTTTCTTTTAAAATCACTAGTAAGTTACAATCGACTCCTTGGGTAAAGTCTAACAACTTTGCGGTTAAAATATCTACTGGCAACCATAGCTAGGGCTAACCTTAATAATTCTTCAGTTAGTGTTGGGGCAAACCTAATAAGTTGTGCCAACTTAGCTACCTAGGAATAACAACCATCCTCTTTAGCAACAATTTTATGTACGAATGTATCCACACTAAGGTATATATGAACAACAGAGTGAACAATTGATTGATTGATTTTATCGATTGCAAGCCTTAAAATTTTTATTAAAATAAAGTGAAAACAGCGGATGTTCTCAGGCGGAAGACGGAGGAAACATTTTTATAAGTAATTTTGTGACAATACACCCTGGGTCATTATGAATTTCCCACCTACCTATAAAACATTCTTAAGTAATGATAATCAATTTTTCAAACCACTATAATTCATTTACATTTCAGGTTTACAACTTATACTAATATTATGGTTGGAATCATAATTTTTTTGTAGTTCATTATTTCAATAACACCAATCTTACGATGAATAATTCTAATCCCGTTGACTGTTTCATTCAAAATATATTCATTCATGTTAAAATTTCGTCTAAGAATCAAAGCGACGTAATTTGTTCTCTTTAAACCGTAATGCAATATCTCAACGATACCAGAACAAAGTGCTAAGAAATATCTATTGTAAAGAGTCTCTAAACAAGCTAGCAAGAGACAACACAGTGTCTATAGTATGGGTGAAGGGACGTAAAGGGATTGCATGTAATGAACTGGCGGACCAGCTGGCTAAAAAGGCTCTAAGGGAGACTTCATAGGTCCAGAACCGTTCTGAGGAATCACAGAAGTCACCTTCACACAAAAAGCTTACTTGAAAATGTGAGCAAATAACTCTCGATCAGTTTATTGAAACTGAGCAAGAGACACTTGAAGACAGTTACCGGATTTGGTTACTGGACACTGTATCCTAAGGAAACATTTATACAAAATGGGAAAAGTCAGTGAACCTATCTGTAGGAAATGCTTACTAAGGTATGAAACACCTATTCATATACTCTGCTTATGTAAGAACTTACAAGGACTCATGCAGAAGGATTTTGGAAAGGAAATAATACAAGCATCCGAACTACTCAAAATCTCCCCAAATAAGCTAGTGGCCTGTATCGAGGATTTATAGGTCAAGTGCCCGGGGTGTTGAGCGCAACCCAAACGAATGAATTATCATCAACAATCATGAACAAAGACTTTTCAAGCATGCGACCATCAAGGGACCCAGCTTCTTGACAACATCAATTTGACAAATCTTTCGAGTTGCTGTAGAGATAGTTGAGAGCAGAAGTGCGGTAGTTACATGTTAGTCATAAGTATAGATTAGTAATTAGAACTTGTGGTAAACTAGTAAGTGAATCCTTAGTTAAGTATATAACCATAGGTATAGTATTTTAAGTTAAAGACACATTATTCATTAATCGAAATTTGATTATGATGTTCAAAATAGTCCCTCAGAACTATTTAAAAAATATATATTCACCTGTTTGTTCCTCGTAGTTTTTTCATTCAAAAATTAAGAAAAATATTTCCTAAGAATTTATTTCTCAATTATAAAATAGTTTTTAACACTCTAAATTGAATTCCAAATAAACAAAATAAAGGTGGGTGTTCTAAATTAACCCTTTTACTTTGGGTTAATTAGAGGGAATGTAGTTTCTTTGTTGTTATACGATGTACTCGAAGGACCAAATGGATATTTTTCACTTTAGGTATGATGTAAATGATGTACTGTACGATGCAATGAAACACTTATGTCACTTTAGATTTTATATTGTCATGAAATTATAAGTTTTTGTTTGCGTCGACAATTAAGAATTCACTCGATATTCACGCGATGAATGCTATGTCGTTTTATGAAATAACTAAACCTTAAATACACATGTTTGTTCCCGCTATGTAAACGCCGGGTGCTCTTCTAAACTCAGTACCTGTGTGTACCACGTTCAAGGATGAAAAGAGGAAAGTGTGTCTGGGAAGTCTGTCTGGGAAGTGAGTAAGAATGAGGTTATTTCCGTACTTATACGTGTTGTGACGTAGGGTCCACTTGTTCGGGTCTAACCAATGGGATACGAGTATTTTAAAATGTAATGTTCAAACACAAGTGAAATTGCCAGTTGGAGATATGTTTTTTTTGGGGTTTTCAACGGTTTCGTAGATACAGATAACAGAGTTTGGAAGAGAGTTTTTTATGAAGAGATAAGATGTCGGGACTTGGATATGTTCAGTAGAATTGCAGAAAACGATATTTATCTGTTTTCCTTAGGTGTTAGTAAATTTAAATGACTTTTTTAGTGAAGTAAAGAAATATTAACTGTTGAAAATAAGGATATATTTAGTTATCTGTTTTAAGCATAATATTCGAACAGTAGTATACAGGGGAAGTTGAAATTAAATCACGGGAGAATTTGGTAATTAAAAACCCAAATTCGAACAGTGGGATTATACAGGAAATGAATAAAATAAGGAATGAAATAAACTAAAATAATAAAGATGAACATACGCATCTCTATGAAAGCGTTTATACAAGAAATAAGGTAAAATAGGAAATAAGAATTAGTACAAAAGATGGCCAACTTTTATCTTTTTGTCTTATTTCATTTTAATTTGTTTGGAAACCGATAATGCGCATGACCCAGATATTTCTATTCTAAATGTTCAGATTTTCCAATTATTCTTATCTAACATGTAACCTAAAAATATTATATTTATTTGTTTACTATGATTGAAATTTTTTTGCGATAGATGGATAGATAGACGGATGATAGAAATATTAAGCTAGGGACGATGCTGCTGTTGATGGCAGGCACTGCGGCTGTAGCTTTATTACATAGAAGAAAAATAGACGGTTTAAAAATCGACCCATGAATACGAAAAAAAAATTTAATGTGAGCAATTTTTTAAATACACCAGAATGTCTCCAGAGATGTTTGACCATCTATTGAGATACATCGAGCCACATATAAAAAAAGACCCAACCAAGAACCCAATCGAACCAGGACAACGGCTGGCTATTACGTTGCAGTAAGTACAACATCGCACGCATTAGGTAACTTAAACGAGTACAAATGGGTTGTATTTTAGCTATTTCTCAGAAGGGTGTTCCATGCAGGAAATTGCCTGGAATAATTATATTAGCAAACCAACTGTGCATTGTGTATTGGAGGAAACTTGTGAGGTGTTATGGAGGGTCTTGGCACCTATTGTATTGCCAGAACTATGCACAGAGGGCTTTGTTGAGATTTCCGAAGGATTTTACAAAAGGTGCAATATTCCCAATTGTATTGGTGCAGTGGATGGAAAGCACATAAGTATCCAATGCCCAACTAATTCAGGAAGCTCATATTTTTCTTATAAGAAGTCTTTTAGGTACGTACCTACTGTTTGATACTAATTTTTCAAATGGATGATTGTTAAATTATCTTTTCCAGCTTAATTCTCATGGCTGCATTGGGGCAGAAGGATCAAATCATGATGCTAATGTTTTCCAGAATAGTACATTTGGGAGGGCAGTACTTAATGGTACACTAAATATACTAGCTACAAAACCATTACCAACAACCAAAATACCTTTTCCTAATTTTTTTGTGGCAGATAAAGCATTTCCACTACTTACAAACATTATGCGTCCCTACCCAGAAAAATATTTAGGTGAAAGAAAAAATATTTTCAAATTTCGCTTGTCTAGAGATAGGCGGATGATCAAAAATACATTTGGTATTCTTGTCCATAAATGGCGTCGACTGAGAACACCAATTATTGTTAACATAGAGTTATGCAACAAAATTGTAATGACGACATTGTACTGCATAATTACATTCAAAAAGGTGAAGAAGATATACGACTCATTGATAGAAAGTACTGCTCCACAGGATTTGTTGACTCATTGAATGATGCAGACAACTTGACATCTGTAGGTCGTCTGGATGCAAATAATTCATCAAATACCACAAAGGATTTGAGAGATTCACTTGCTGAATATTTTGTTTCTGAAAAGAGAGCATTATCATATCAAGGGAATCTAGTGCACCAATGAGGTTATCCTGATTACTTTAATCAATCAACCTGAGGAATTACTAATTTTGCAGTTATTCCAGAAAATGGTATTATAATTTTTATTTCTCACATCAATAAAACTTAGAAAATCAAAAAAAATATATTGGTTTACCAAAATCAACCAATAAATAATTAGTAACAAAACAACCATCAAATCAGTCAGATGAATATAGCTAACAAAAAGTAATATTAATCTAATAATGAATATACAAAAATGAACAAACTAAATAGACAAAGAAAACTCTATTTGCTACATTCTAAGTAATGTACCTATATAATAAAGAAATTGGTCAAATCAATAACAACTCTCAAAAAATTAATTTGAAAATAAGAACATATCAACAAAAACTAGAAAAATCAACATTCATTCCTAAATAACATAAAAAACTTTTAAATACATTAATAAAAAAATATAGCTACTAAAATTAATTTTTTAAATACACAAATAACCACATGATGTCATTCTACTACTTCCAAGTGATCACAAATGACCTGATACATCTTTTTTTTCAAAATTATTTTTTCTTTGTTAGAAAAGAAGTTCATATCTGCTGCCAAACTCCTAACAAAGTGTTCGTCAACATTAGTTGATTGATGCTCTGTCATACTTTTTCCAGAACTTTGTTAAATGTCTTAAAGTAGCCACTAATGTATTCTGTAAAAACTGCTGATTTAACTTTTTTTGCAAGAATCGTATATCGAGGAATAACTTCATTTTCTTTAGCTCTTCTCAAAATGGCTCGTTTTAATTCAGCAGGTATTTTTTTAGGTGTAACAATTTGTGAGCTACAACTTTTGATGCTACCAGATCTTTCTGAAATACTATCACTTTGACTAGTGATGTCTAGGCCCTCATTTTCTTAACTTCCACCTTGGCTATAAAGTTTTGCCATTTCCACATTTTCCTCATCATATTCTACAATTATCTGGCTCACAGAATTCCACTCTACGCTTTCTGGCTTGTCGTTACCTTCAATGTTCGAGTATGATCTGAAAATTTAATTAATTATTGTTAATAGTTCTATTTAGAATGAAATATCGCCCACCTTCTTGTTTGGAGATATTTGTCAAGAAGCCCCATCATTTTAAAATATGGTCAAGTTATTTGCTTAGCTCCAGAGCCGGATGGCGCATATTTATTTCTTAAAATCTTCTATCTGTGTTCGCAAGTTTCAGCTACAAAAAGAGTGATTTTAAAAACGTCAGGATACCTAATTTTTTTGTACTTACGTGTTTCATCCATTAGGTGAGCAATTGTAAGCCAAGCATTTTCTTTCAGTCGGTTGTTCTTGTATCTTCCATCAGTTTTTCCATATAAGTCAGGAAAGGTCGATACTTGCTCTATCAGCATGCCATCATCCATTTTAATATTGATTTTGATTAATGAAAATTCAAAATTCGAAACAGAATTCAAAGGAATAAAGATATAATTATTGAGGTTATGTACTGTAGTGGCTAGAGTAGATAAATAGATTCGGCAAAACCAAGTAGCCAAAACAAAAAGTGAGATTCACTGAGCTTGCACAAAACAGAAAGTCATTGTCAAAAAAGCTGCAATTTGATTGGCTTAATCTTACTTCTTATTTTACTTTAGTCATCAACCAATGTTTTTTGTCCTTATTTCTTAACTTATGTCAATTAGTTCCTTATTTTATTTTATTTGCTGTATAATCCCACCTTAAAAAGAAAAAATTAGATTTATCATGTTAGACATCAACTCTCAAAAAGATAGAGTAATAAATAAAAAAAGTTCAAATCGCCATATAATAAAGAACATCTGAGATATCTCATCTGCACACAACACAAGGTTCGATGGGATGTTAAATTCCCAAAAAATAAAACTGGATCATTTGCGATATACAATCCGAAAAGACTGTTTTTGTTCTAGATGGAATTACCCGTTATTAGCAAACCCTAAAGCACGCTATGTTGGCTGACGAACGCAGTTCTGATTGGTTTTTAAATTGATGGTAGCTCCCTACCTGTAATGACTTCAGGGCGTGGTACAGACATCATTTACACTGACCAACGCTTGGCCGATCAAAAATTCTCGGATTGCTACGACCCTAATCGCTTCTCGATACACCGCCGGCCATTAGAGCCATTAGTGGACCATTAGAGGATATTTGACACTTATTTTACATGCCTTTTGATTTTTTAATGGATAATTTGTATGTATCGATAGCTTTCTCAAATGAATATGTAAATATGTGTCAATTAAGATTGTAGAAGGAGCTTGTTAAATTGCTACAGATTGAAAAAAATTCTTAGATAAGTTCTAAGTAATTCGAAAGAGTCAATATAAACATTAATCATTGTTTGGAAGGTGTATATTCCAAACAACAATGATATGATTCGTCAAGGAAACTAAATTTATAAGAAAATTAGAACATTAGAAGTATAGTTTGTTTTGGAGTAATTATTAATACTAGAATTTGAACTTACTGGATAATAAAGCAGTTAATTCAGGTTAAAGACAGATTTTGTATACACAAATTTACTCTTAATCTATCTGTTGAATCGCTATACTAACTCTTTGGTAAGTATTTCGAACTTTTAGCTTTGCGGAAGCTATTCATTTGAATACATGTTTTAATAGGTATAGGTTCAGAGAACCGTTTGCTACAGATTAGAGTTTATCCTCACAAATTCGTAATAATTTTTGTGGATACGACTATTAATATTAATATCTACTTAGGAGATACCTACTCGTTTCAATTATTGTCTGTACATAAATATTCTGCAGTTTACAACAATGTTACGCCACTCAAATGTTATGTCTAACCCAGCCAAAACATTCCTAAATATTTGGTCTATATTAAGAGATGTGCCACAGTATACCTACCTGAAAAAAATTGAGGTATATTCATATACCTACCTATATGATTAGTTCTCAAAGTTTGGTATCTAAACTTTCGTATACGTTTTTTAATAGTATAGGTGACATTGTTATGGATTGAAGCTGCTAAAAAATTAGTTGTTCACACGATGAGCCGTTGAACAAATGAATTAAGTGTTACTGACTGACGTTTTAACGAACTGAGTGAAAATCCACTTTTATCTCATGTTAAGAACGAAATATTGACATGGAGAGACGTACTCTCCCCTATTTAAATAAAATCGAGGAGACATTAATCCAAAAAAATGAGGGTCTCAATCTACGAGTGAATATGGATATTAATTTTTGGAAAATCCCAAGATTCAAGAATTCAAGAATAGAGTAAAATAATAGAATATGCCCCACATGGGAATGAAAATTAATTTTTTATCATAATTTACTGTAAAGTCGACTTTACAGTACTAAGGGGGTGTACTAAATAAGGCCCACTTAACTTAAGGGGCCGGAAAAATTAAAAAAAAGGTAAAATATGTGTTCAATAATTTGGGGTTAATTTGAACTAACTTTTATTTATTTATTTGTGTCAAGTATTTTCAATTTTTATTTTTACTCTAAAGTTGACAATTTTTTTTAATGCAAGGTGACATTGGGCCTTATTAGGAACAATAGTTCTCAATAAAGGAATAATAAGGCCCTCCTTTAGTGTTATAGAAAGTTGCTCAAAACAGTCTTTTAAAACAATTTATTATAATCTATTTTGAACATATATTTTATACTGAATGCTTAAACGAACAAATCAAGATTG
The DNA here is from genome assembly GCA_963921935.1 of Galeruca laticollis. Lineage (NCBI taxonomy): Eukaryota > Metazoa > Arthropoda > Insecta > Coleoptera > Chrysomelidae > Galeruca > Galeruca laticollis. The sequence goes on along the minus strand of OY998182.1, from coordinate 107,114,622 downwards.
TTGTAACAAATAAAAACTAAAAAACAAGTTATTAAACTAATTCACAAAGAGAGCTAGTTTCAAAAATAATGATAAAGTTTTTTCCTCTTTAATCGGAGCACGTTGGACAAATAAAGGAATCTATTTTATCTTTTCTGGTCCGACCTACACATCCTTCATGTACATATCGCATGCACATGTTGCACAGACGCATTTCCATAATCCTGTCCTCGTTGCATAAATGGTAATACCATTTTTCGTCTACCTTCTTAATTGATTCCTTTTTCATTTTATTTTTAGAGATTTCCTCTTGTGATTCTTTCTCTGGATCTTTATTTTTAGCAAAAAGATTTTTGGTTACTTGCTGACTTCTCTAATTTAGATATTTCTTACGAGCTATCTTCAGTGCTGGAGCTTCTAGATCTTTTCTTTTTGCACGTATGTTTCTGTAGACCAGAAGTTCCTGGCTCATCTGCGATTAATTCCGGGACCTGACGCTGTAACACAATTTTTGGTTGTAAAGAAACTAGGTTCATATTTTCTGGAGGTGTAATTTCGTCGTTGTTTGCTTCTCTTCTGCTCAGCTCTGATGGCGCAAAGGCTGTCTCAGGAATTATATTTGGATTGAAGGGAAATATTCCAGTACCTCTAAATTCCGCCATTACGTTTGCTTGTGAGGCGGCTTTTGGCCAAACGGCAGTAAAAATTCAAAATTTCTTCATCCCAATATGTCTAAAATGGACTGAAAACAGATTTGTCCATTGGTTTAAGCCAGTATATTGTGTTAATAGGTAAACAGTACAAAACTATGTTGTGTTTATCTGCTTCTTCAACGATGGAACAGTCTAAATGAGATGAAGCACCATCAAATATGCGCAGTACTTTGCCTTCCGGTTTAAATTTCGCAAAGTGTTTAATATATTCTACAAAAGCCTCCGTCGTCATACTACCATTAGCGGTCATCATAAGAATGGATCCTTGTGGAAGGTTATCCTTCCATTCTGGTTTTTTCCTTCATCAAAACCATCGGAGGTATTACGTTTCTTAGTGCATTCCCACATGCCACGATTGTGACATTTTCTGCGTGTGCTTCGGCAATCAGATGAACATTTCTCACTCCTTTTTGAGCAAGTACTTCTGGTACTTTGTGTAGTTTTAGTTGGCATCCCTTTTCATCAAATTAAATGACGTTTATCGTGCAAATCTAGCTCAGCATACAGGTCTCTCAATTTTGCAAAGTGATTGAGCCTTTCTTTTCGAATTATCAGGATTACGTTTTAAAAACAGTGTCATCCATTTGCGCCCAGCCATTTTTTTTTCTTTTAAAAAAGGATGAGCGGTTTTATTTTTCTCATAAAATGTAAAAACGCTTCTGCGTAAAACCTTTCCTGTTAACGGCATTCCAATCTCTGCTAATCTTTTAATTCGAATGGTCAGATCTTTCTCCTGATCTTCACTCAAAAAAGTACTTTTACCAATTTTTTTCTCAGTACTACCTGTTATCGTGTGGTTTCTTGAAGTCCTCCTTGGTATAGAGTAAAGCCTACTTGCAGCTCGAACACTGAGCTCCCTGCTACTGACGGAATCCATTGCTGCTTTTAATTGTTTCTGACTCCACAATGCTCTCTTTTTAGGCGGCATGCTGAAATAAAAAAAGAAATCTAACAAAAATATCAGTATAATACTAATAAGGCCCGATTCGCCCGGGAAATTGCACTTTACGGTATCCTTGTACTTTACAGTACTCATAAATTCTCCCAATCCCGTTTGGAATACGGTATCCGCCAAAATAAACAGTACTGAAACAGAGAGTGCTGTGGAGTTGTTTATGTAATATGAATTTGTCATATTTGACTTAATAGTCATTAGTTGATAAATTAATAGTACGCTGCAGTTAAATTTGATTTAAAAATGGTTCTAACAACGGAAGAAAAAGTTTTTTTGGTAGAGCATTATTTTCGTTCATACGGAAAAGGTCGTAATGATGGTCCAAGCTTAGAACAGGTGTCAATAAAATATCAACAAAAATTTAATAAAGCAGCTCCTACTAAAAGTGTGATGTTAGCTGTTGTTGAGAAATTTCGTCGCACTGGTAGTGTATTGTGTCAACGTAAAGGTTCTTCAGGTCGTCGAAAAACAGTATGCACTAACGAAAATGAAGGACGTGTTTTTAACCAAGTTGTGCAATCACCTCAAAGAAGTCTTGTAAGAACTGCATGTAAACTCAACATTAGTGAAACGTCTTTACGTCGCATGTTCAAATGCTGCGGACAAACGTGCAAGAGAAATTTACTGTGGTCGCATGTTGAGTTTAATTTACGAAGATCCCGAATTTTTGAAAAACATATGGTTTTCAGACGAGAGTCACGTTCATATTAGCGGCTATATAAATCGACAAACAACCAGATTCCTTGGATTTGAACGTCCTGATGTCATTGTAGAGAAACCACTCCACAGTCTTCGAGTTACCGTTTGGTGCGCGGTATCTGGTCATGGAATGATTGGTCCTTATTTCGTTGAAGATGATAATCAGAATCCACTTACTGTCAACCAAGAGCGTTATAGAAAGAACATTATTATACCTTTTGTGAGAGATCTAAATAACTTTTGCCGTGCACGAAATCTACAGTTTCGCACACAATGGTCCTAACAAGATGGTGCAACGAGCCATACAGCTGTGCGCACCTTAGACTTACTCCGTCAGCATTTCGATAATAGAATAATTTCTCGGGGAACAGACTTCTAATATCCTTCTCATTCACCTGATATGACGCCACCTGGCGCATACATTTGGGGCATAATGAAAGACAAAATATTTCACTCGGAAAATCCGCCGGCGAATATTGCCGAACTACGGGAAATAATACAAAATATTTTTCGGCAATTACATCAACCACTTTTTATAAATATGTTTATTGACTTACAAAATCGATATGAAGCTTGTTTGCGTCGAAATCGTGAACATTTTGAACACTTACATTACAGAAATTAAAAATTAATTTTTATTTTTATTTTCGGTACTGTTTATTTTGGCGGGTACGTAATTAGAAATAAAAAATCAATTAACATCAATAACTAAACTTTTATTTTCATTTTTGAATGTTAACAGTAATGGTGCAACTACTGTTACCAGAAACATTTTTTGTAGGAGTTACTGGAAGTACTTCTTTATTTTCAATAATGCTGGAAGATGTGTGGTTTTGGTTTAACACTTATACAAAAGTTTCACCCCCTTGTATCATTCTTGCTATTTCCTTTTTGCTCTCGACGGATTCTTCCACATATTTTTCAGCCACTGGTGAACTCTTCCATCCACTATGCCGTTTTAAAATATTGATATCAGCCTCGGCGTTGGCTAACAGCGTTGACGAAGTCCTTCTGAAGCAATGTCCGGTGTACTTTTCTGGATGCTCAAAGTTGAGTAATTCAGCATTTTTTTAGGTGCCCCGCCAACAGTGTGTATTCCAGCTCTTTGACCTACGCATTTTTCTTGTCTGTATCGTACCAAAAGTGCTTTTAGTGAAAGGGGTTTCGACAAATCACGTCCGTGAAGTTATTATTACGGTACTCGATTAGATATTCTTGACTCGGCTCCTTCGTCGCCTCGTCCATAAACATCTATCTCGTACCGTACTAAATCACTTCCAAGACTTATAACGTAAATAACTATTACGATATAGTAAAAGAGTTACCCTTATTTGGTTTTTCGTGTGAAACTTGGTAGTTTGGTAATTAAAACAACAAATCTAAAAACATGGTGAGGCGCTTTGTCTACTCTTCGGCTGATAATAAACCCTACTAGTTTTGCAAAACGCCCAGACAAACATAAAAAACTGTTTCAAGAAAATTTTTTCCAAGAACATATACTACAATAAAATACATCTCAAACAATCGAAGCTAAAATTGGAAATATTGGGAATTAACAATGTTGTCAATGACACATCTTTTTTGACGGTCACAGCTATTTCATAAAGTTGCGTACATGTAACTGACTCATGTAACCCTCCTAAACATATTTCACATTTTATTCAATCGTCCTGAGAATTATTCGTAAAATAGTAATTTTCAGTACATTCAACACCCTGATTCTTTCTCATCAGATACTTATGTGAAGTAATCCAGTATTGGTTCTTCATCGAAGTTACTAATATATAAGTCACTAACCATTCTCTTATTCATGTTTTAAAACTTTTTCTCTTCAGCAGCAGTTCCTTTCATAAGTCTTCGCCTCTAATATCTCCTAAGGAGAAGTTAGTACAACTGTTTATGGTTTTTATTGATGTGGTAATATTAGATTTGTTACAGCTAGATATTTTCCTCTTCTGCGGTCGTGGGCTTTGGTGGGGTTACCTGAATAATTCTTGGATTATTCAGTCCTGATGTAGATGGTTATTTGGATCAATTTCGGAGATGGTGCTGAAGATGGAGCATCTGTATTTTTGGAACATTTTCTTGGTTAATTAGGATTTGATCATGAAGTGAGTCTGATTGTATAAAGAAATTATCTAATATGGCATTAGTGTCATAAGGGTATATACCTGTTGCTTTCATCTCTGCAACTCCGTTAAAAATGCTAGCTGCCTTTCTCCAAGCCTTTCCAATTAACTTGGATACATCATATCTGGTTAACTGTTTGTCTTTATTATTTATCATCCATGTTTCTGCTTGTCGTACAAAGTAGATGTTTAAAGGTTTAGAGAAACCTCTACCGAGTGGATGCAAAACGTGGGTAGTGAGGCTGGGAAAATATAGTAAAATTACACCATTTCCAGTCGCTGATTCTAACGAGTCAACATGATTGCAGTACGTACCTATACTGGGTCCATCAATAATTACCAAGCCTTACTGATGCCTTCCTCCGGTACAAATGCGTCATTAGGCCATTTCAAAAAGTGATCTCCACTAATGTATGATGATTTTTTATCCATGTAAACTACTGCTACTGGTGGAATTCCTTCTGCAAATCATGGCCTGTTATAAGTCCCCTTATAAATTAGTACATGAGGTAGAAAGTTTCCTTCGGCACTACAGCAAGATGTTATTGTCGAATTTTTTCCTTTTTTTGACATGTTAAAGTATACATATATTTTGCTCCTTTTGGCGCTATTACTTTACCGGGTTTGTTATTAACTTGTGTCCCAGTTTCGTCCATGTTGAATATTTGGCCCGGTTTGCCAAGCTAATTGTTCTGAGTGTATATCTGTAGTAGAGTAGAAACAATCGTTCAGACTTTCTCTTTGTGATCTCCTTATTCCTTTTCAATAATCCGTTATGCCATACATTACCTACTCACTGCTTGTTTCACAGAGTCAGACTTTTTATATTGTCTGATTATGAGATGAGTATAATTCAATTGCTTTTGTCGAAGGACCAGCCGCGTACATGATGTGACGAGATTTGTTTTATTTCATTAGAGTTTGTTGTTTATGGTCAATTAAATTTGTTTGCACTTTTCTCGCTTGTTTACTATATTTATTTCTTCAATATAATTTTTATTGTTGCAAAGAAAGTTAGGAGGGTGGTGTCGAGTGAGGGATTACGAAATGTGTTTACGTGACTTCTGACACGCTTCGTTGATACAACGTTTACTTTAAGACAGAAGAAGACGAGATAAGTTTTTATTTATTCTCGACTAGAAAGTTATATGCTAATTTTTTTATGAAGGGAGGTTGAAATTGAAAATTGTGTAGAGAATGAAATAATAAATTGATGAATGATTTATATTCAGGAATTATTTTGATATATATATATATATATATATATATATATATATATATATATATATATATATATATATGGAATGCGTAATAATTATGAGATCGGAATTTAAATCACAGGAAGAATTTGAGATTAATAAATTCGTTCACTGCTTTTCATGCGAAAAAGGAAGCTTCATTTTAAGTTTTTCAGCAAACTGTTGTCATACTTTCTGTCGTGTACAAAACCTACTTTTTTAATTATTATACGCTTTTCATATTCTTGATTAAGGGCAGTGCGTCTGCCCAATGGGACTTTCCACTGCTGATGTGTTTTCGTGAAGAAATAGTGTACACCCTACTAGGTTCATTAACACCTAACAATTTTGTTTGCTTGTTTGCATTTTTCCCTTCGCTTTTTTCAGATTACTCTCAGACCATGAAGTCCGTACCGTAGTTCTTGTATATTTGGGCCCCATTTCTAAAAAATAAATATAGTTCTTACCCGGGGCATATTGATCGCCATACATTAGGGCGTATTGTCAATATCGATGTACAAAACGCCCCGCTATCAAAATATATGAAATAAAACATATATAGAATCTAGCCTAATAAAAATTAATAACTAATTTCACTTAGTTTATAGTAAAAAATAAATGGTTTTAAAGATTAAAACTAACTTTTCCGCATCTCTGAGATGCCCTGAATAATATTATAAAATTGTCACTTGTATACACTTCGGGGGATGTATCGTGTTAACAAACCAAAATTTCTCCAAAAGTAACCAAAAATGCAGTGTATCTGGATTTATGGGACCCGCTGTACTCGCTATAGTCAGCTGAAAATCAATAGGGTACATCTGTGAGACACCTTGAATGAGACACCTTGAAAAATATCCAATTATAAAATTGGCCACTTGTATACACTACGGAGGCTGTATCGTACTAACAACCCGAGATTTCTCCAAAATGGACGAAAAATGTGGCACTTCAGGTACCATAGCACCCGTCGTACTAGCTCTGGTGAGCTAAAAATCAATAAGGCTCATCTATGAGACGCCCTGAACAATATTCTATCATAAAATGAGTCACTTGTATACACGCTGGAGGCTGTATCGTGCTAACAAACTGAAAATTCTCGAAAAATTACAAGAATTTGGTACCTCAGGTACCATAGCACCCGTACTGGCTTTAGTGAGCTGAATATCAATAAGGTTCACCTTTGAGATACTCTGAATAATATCCAATCATACAATTGGTCTCTTGTATATACATCGGAGGCTGTATCGTGCTAATAAACTGAAATTTCTTCAAAAATGACAAAAATGTCGTACTTAAGGTACTATAGCACCTGTTGTACTGGCTCCGGTAAGCTGAAAATCAAACGGGTTACTCTGTATGATGTCCTGAACAATATGCAATCATAAAATTCGTGATTTATTGAACTCCGAAGGCTGTATCATGCTAACAAGGCATGTAACGAAAAGTGGCCGAGGACGACGACGACGACGACGACATACACACAGGATTTTTTTGTAAAAACCGTTTTCCGTGTTGTTCTTGATGAAAAACGTAAAAATAACTGAATTTTTTTTTCAAAATTATTTGTGGGTAAACCAATACTTTTCTAACATATTAGATAGGCTGGGCGGAAAAGTAATACCAAATATGATCAAATGGAAACACAAATCATGAAAGCTAATTTTAATGCCAACTCACTACAACTTGTTCACAACCACTTTTCAAATTTTTGTTGTAATTTTTTCGCAATATGAAACAAAAGAGCGACACATTACCTTAGCAGCCAAAGTTAGACTGATTTTATAGCCTAGCATAGTATTTAATGCATCTGTAACCGATTAATACTGGGGAAATTCGTGTAGGGTGTTTTATCAACTGAGGCGTATAGTACCGTTTTACCCTATTTGAATGTATGTTTTATAATTTTTGTATATATCTCTCAATAAATTTTCGAGATCTGAGATTGGGAAATGGGCGAATCCGCATGAATCAATCATGTGTTGGGCTAATTCTGACATGTTCAATCGAGACGAGAGCCAGAACAGCGGAAATAATGACGATCTTGAGAACAACAAAAATTAAGACATTGTCTATACCTGGAAAAATAATGCGAGACAAAACAGGGAACAGTCAAATAAAATATCTTTGCAACATTCAGGATATTGCACCTTGGGGAGACAGACAAAGAAGACGAGAATGGGAAGCACGTTAATAGGATCATGGCTGAGGGGATTAGTCAGAATAGCGAGAGATTTGAAAACCAATAAGCTTCCAGGACGCCCTTTTAAAAGATGGAAAAACAGCTACCAATCTACATCTCAAATACGCATGCATATCTGAAAAGAAAGGAAAACTAAAGATCCCTCAAAGATAGGCTTTATGTCTAATATGACAGAAGTAAGAATAAACTATTATAAAAGACAAATTAATGACTCATTACTCCCATTACCCTCTTCATTTGAGATTCATTTCAATTTTCCCAATGGGGATTATAAATATGATTTGTAATTTGTGTTGATAAATTTTTGTGAATACTCTAAATTACATCAAAGATCTCGTGATTATTACTTGGAGGAATTGAAAGTTATTGACTTTTTATAACTCAACCTAAAGATTGTTGTTTTAATCAGATGATCTGATTTCAATGAAATCTGAGAATAAATCCATGGAAAAATGTAAATTATTACAAAATAAAATTTACTAATACAATTATTTTTTTCATTATCAATGGGTACAGCTTCCAATACGTCTCATCATTCAATATATTCTAATTTTTAGATTTCCCTGCCCAGTCAAATACATTTTAGACAACATTTTGAAAACATTTTTTCCATGCTTCTAACATCTTTTTCTTTTCAAAGTAATGGATGGACACATTCTTGAGAACTCTAGCATCTGAGGTATAAATTTTATTAATACAGTTTGATGAATACACCCAAAAAACGTAATACAGAATATAATAGAGATCTCAGTGTGCTGCTCATCAAACTCTCAGCTTGCCAATCAGTCTACGCCTGCTTGATCTGACCTGTCAGTCATTTGTTCCTTTGTTGTAGTAAATAACAAATGCGAAACGCTGGGGGAGCTTCTCTGTATTATAAAGATGTTTCTGTACCTGAAATCAAAATAATTAATCAGGAAAATACAGAAAGTTAAAAGTTTGCTTGTTCTTAGATAATGACAGCGTATTTGTCAGACAGACAGAGGTACCAGTTTTTTAGAAACTAGTTGCTGTTTGGTCTAAAAATCTTCAAATGGAATAATTTTGTTATACGAGGCAATCAGAGAAACAAAAGATCAATTGTCAGAATGTGTGGCAATATTTTAGATGAGCGACAAGTAGAGAGTTTCCCGTTATATTTCTATAAGCTAAGCAGGAGTACATTATTTCACATTAATAAACATTCAAATCTTATCATTGTATATGGAATATAATATAATTGGAATTAGCGGTATTCTGGATATATCTGTTGATAGTACAGCAGAACGAAAAGGCAGAGATGTACTATAAACCCTTTTAGTTATATTAATAAACGGTTCATTCGTACATTGACAATTATTCCATTATTTCTGACATTACCGATGTCATAACAACATAAACAAAATATAATGATCACCTTAGTCAGTAGATTCATATATTTTCCTTAAGCTTCAACAAATATCCTGTTGAATCTGTTGAAGTTGTTTTTGAGATTCAAAACTTTTTCCCCATAAAGAAAATTTACAAATGAGCATTGTCAGAATCATAGCTGGAAGAAATTCTGTACAGTGATTTAATTCTTTTATTGTTTATTAAATTGGAACTTTTCGCGGTCTCCATGTGAGCATTACATTTATTATAATATAATATATAAAATTCTCGTGTTTGTAGTTAAACTCCTCCGAAACAGCTTGACCGATTTTCATGAAATTTTGTGGGCATATTGGTTAGGTCTGAGAATCGGACATCTATTTTTCATCCCCCTAAATGTTAAGGGTAGTCCACCCCTAAAATTTTTCTTTTATTTTTCAGATAAAATTTTTTGTTTTCATTTTTTAATAATACAGCATTAAAAAATATATACAACCCTGAATTTTCACCCCTCTACGATCAACCCATATTTTTTAGTTGTTAATTATAAACTTCAATTTTTTTGGCAAGATTTTTATTTTGTCATGATTCAGAATATAAAATATTATACTACTTTTTATTTTCTACTTCTCTACGATCATCCTCTATTTTTTATTTATCATCTTTATAAATTATTTGCTTATTTTAAATATTGAAAACGTTAATTAATTTAGTGAATTGAATTATTATCATGTATTCCAGATATACAGTTATAAAAAGTGTCACAAAAATTGCTATTTCAAATAAATATTTGTTAACAGTTAATAAATATTCATTAACTATTAGTAAATATTTATTAACAGTTAGTAAATTGTACTTAATAAATTATTTATTAACTGTTGATAAATATACGTCAACTGTTAACTAATACTTATTAACATTTAATAAATCGTATTCAATAAATAATGTATTAACTATTAATAAATATTTATTAGATCCTATGATGTTAAAAAAGCATTAGATGCATGCCTTGCACTAGGCGTGCTAGAAGATGACAATCATTGGGACAGTTTGCTTGCTGGAGGAGCATTAGACTGCACAGGAGCATATATTTGTTTGCTATTTGCTATCGAGCTGATTACATGTTTCCCGGCCCGAGCACAAATGTTGTGGGATAATCACAAAGATTCAATGACTGAAGATATATTGTATCGACATCCTATAAGGTGCAACGATCTAACGATATCATTCAGTGATGTATGTCAGGTATTGATTGCTATCGAGGATCTTTGCATTGCTATTGCGAATTTACCAATCAGTCATTTCGGTAAGAGCCCACCGAATCGAAGTGCATCTGATTTCCTCAACACAGATATGAATCTTGAACTACAGTACGATACTGTAGAAATGGCAGGCATTGTTAATCGCAATGTTCCACTACTAAATGATGAACAAAAAATTATTTACGGTCACATTATGCTGCCAGTTTCGGCAGGACAAGGAGGATTCTTTTTTTGGATGCACCAGGTGGAACTGGCAAAACGTTGCTAATTGGCATCGCATTGGCCGTTGCATCTTCAGGCATGGCAGCACCTTCATTAGATGGAGGCAGAACAGTTCATTCAGTAATTAAGCTGCCATTGAACATTGAAAATAATCCAGATGCAGAGTGCAACATAAAAAACCATCGTCTATGGCCACAGTGCTGAAACAATGTAAAATTATTATTCGGGATGAATGCACTATGGCATACAAACATTCGCTTGAGGCATTGGATAGGACATTAAAGGATATAAAAAACAACGGTACACTATTTGGCGGCACTTTGTTACTGCTTTCAGATGATTTTAGACAAACACTTCCCGTTATTCCACGTTCAACGTACGCTTGCTTAAAATTATCGCGACTGTGGCGTAATGTTGAAAAAGTACAACTGACGTTGAACATGCGCGTTCAAATTCTTTAGGATCCATCCGCCGAAACTTTCTGTAAACAACTGTTAGATATTGGCGATGGGAAAGTTGAAGTATATGAAAATACTGGATGCATAAATTTACAGACGGACTTCTGCACAATCATCGACTTGCAAAATACTCTCATCGATCACATATTTTCCGATGTAGACACACCATATAAAAATCATAAGAGGCTAGCAGAAAGAGCTATTTTGGCAACAAAAAATGTGGACGTCAATGGGATAAATTTAAAGATACAACAGTTGTTGCCTGGGGACTTTATGTCATACAAATATATCGATAGAGTTTGCAATACTAACGAAACTGTGAATTATCCCAATTGAACTTTTAAATAAATTAGATCTGCCAAGCATGCCACCACACCATTTACAATTGAAGGTTGGATCTCCGACCATTCTGCTTCGTAACTTGAACCCACCACGGCTGTGTAATGGCACAGGATTAGTCATTAAGAGGTTAATGAAAAATGTTATTGAAGCCATCATTTTAAATGGGAAGGTTCAAGGCGAAAATGTATTGCTGCCACGAATCCTTATGATTCCTACAGATGTGCCAATTGAATTCAAACGTATTCAATTCCCAATTAGATTGGCATTCGCTATGATGATCAATAAGTCACAAGGCCAGACAATGTCTGTATATGGCTTAGATTTGGAAACACCATGCTTTTCCCACGGACAACTATATGTGGCATGTTCTCGGGTGGGAAAACCATCCAGTTTGTTTGTGTTGGCTAAATACGGACTAAACAAGAATATTGTACACTCTATTGCGCTAAGAGATTAATCTTTATTTTTTTTCAATTCCCAAATTATTATTCATAATTTTACTATCAATTAATTTTTGATGTTTAGATAGCTATCGAGAATTGTAATTTGAGATATATTTGTTACTTTAATAAAGATTAATTTATTAACCTTAATAAAGCATACTTTCATTGTCTACAACGCTTTCGATTATGCAGGGTGTCGCATTTAAGATGAAGACATATTTTCGCTGTTTGAAAGAATACAGATTTGAATTTTTGCAGAGTCATACATGTTGATGGGCCACATCTTTTAAGTTATTCAACTGAAATCAGAACTTTAATCTCAGCCGATTTCACAAACGGGGTCACTTTCCGATATTTTGCTTCGCGTTAAAGATATCGAAAAAAAATATTCGAAAAAGTTGTTCACAATATCATTTTAACTTCACATCTCGGAATTCATCACAAAATTCGTATTTCTATTTTCGTAAATTTTTTGGCCCACACACATTTATTATTACAAGATATTGTTTAATTTGATCAGTAGCGTGCTATGGAAAATAATATTTTGACAGTGTTTTTAAATGTCAGATAAGTTCTAGACAGTGATCAAAGAAATAAAATGCGCTTGACTTTAAGAGAAAAAATAGAAATAATCCGGTTGTTTTGTGATAATGCTCGTACTAGCAAAGAAGTTGCTGCAGAGTTTAACTTCAGACATCTCCAACGTGCGCCCATTACTCATGGAAAAGCAGCTGCTGGAACTGCTCTTTTCAACGAAACTGGCAGTGTTATTAAAGTTCATAGGAATGGTCATCCTCGTCGAATACACCCGCATCTTGAGGATAACAATATATTGGGAGCAAATCGAGCAGATCCATGCATGGGCCTTGGAGATTTATCAACTTAATATTAGTAAGGATAAAATTAGATGTTATGTACGTCACAAGATCAACCCCTATAAACCGAAGTTCTTACACACATTGATAGAAGGTGATGATAATAAAAGATTGGACTATTGTGACTGGGCCCAAGGTAATGTAATGTTTTTCTTTTTTATTTAAACAGTAAACGGAAGGGATGAATTTTAAACACACTGTAGGTTCACTTACTTAATTTATTTATTCACTACACTACTCACTAACACTTAATTTATATATACTTACTTGTTTATCTCACGATGTCAAATTATCAACTGAACTTATCCGCTGATCGGTCCTTTATATATTTTAGTGCCTTTTTTACTAGATAATTCTAGATTGCGGCTTACACACACAAAAACAATTGGCTCTCGCTTTTTCTAGATAAGACCGGTCACAAAAACAATGTTTAGATAAGATAGTCACAATCGTAAACAGTTATAAAAAAAACTGCGTATCCGCCATAATTTCAACTTTCATATTTTGCTTAGACAGAGTCGGATTTAGGGACTATACCAGTGTGCTGTTTCGTAACATTACCGTCTCCTTAAATGGAAGTTCCTCCTGGGACTTTTGTGTAGCCGAGACTGGATGTTTGAATCGGCAACTGGTCCCATTTCTACACTTTCCGATCTTATGGAAATAGCAGGGCACCGTCTTCATCGGATACTGATAACGGGGGTTGTAGCTGCAAATTAATATCTGGACACCGGTATCTTGAAAGATAATCTCTACCATGTTCCTAATGATTCGCCAATCCAACTGTTTACTCGCTATCTTAGGCATAGCCAGTTTCGTCACGCTGGATTCCAACACATGGCCTCGTAGGTTTCGAAGCGCTTCCCACACATCGCGGTAGGTAGATCGATCTTGAAATTTATTTTTAGTTACCACGTAGAAGACGTACTGCGAATTATGTTTCAGTTTCACTGTCTTGCCAGGGGCTGGAATCTGGTCTTCAAGTTTTTCTAATTGCCCGAACTTCTTTCGAAAGACGGATGCTAACTCTCGTGCGTTCTTGAGACGGGCGGGGATGTTGTAGGTCAGTGAATAATCTTCCGGGAGAGTGAATAAATCCTGTCGTTATTCTGAAGTAACTCCATATCTAGCTTCCCGGGCACCTCCATACGCGCCCATAAATTCATCGAAGGTAGAGTCAGATACATCTCGAATATGGTTTACTCCTTTCTTTAGGTCATGGTCTTATTCGAATGGCGCAAGTCGGTTTTGGTGAATTACTTTTGGTTTTCCGTTGGAAATCTTGCTTATGCGATATATAACATCATTGATCATTTTCTTGATTAAGTATGGACCTCCCCAGGATTTTTGTAATTTTGGAGAAAATCCTTTTCTCCTTGTCGGGTTGTGTAACCATACTTTGTCCCCTTCTTTAAAACCGCCTTCTGTGGCGTGCGTGTCGTACCGACATTTCATTCTGTCGCTGGCACTTGAAGATTTGTTCAAACTAATTCATGAATATCGTCCAGCCTTCTTCTAAATTGTTTCACGTAGTCTTCGCCTGCTAGATCTTCTGCAGGCCGACAGCCAAATTCCAGGTCACAAGGAAGCCTCCTTTCACGTCCAAACAGGATTTTCGCAGGTGTTTCACCTGTGGACTCATAGACGGCAGATCGATAAGCCAATGCGAATAGGAAAAGATACTGGTCCCAATAACTCTGATGGCTGGAAACCACTTTGGACAGGTATTTTCCAATAGTCCTGTTCATTCTCTCGACCATTCCGTCTGACTGTGAATGTAATGCTGTTGTCCTGGTCTTCTTCATTCCCAGCTTGCCGCAAACCTCCTGGAATAGATGGCTTTCGAAATTTCTTCCCTGGTCACTGTGGAGTTCCAATGGCACTCCATATTGGCTGATAAATTCTTTCACCAAAACATCTGCGACAGTTGTGCCCTCTTGATTCGCGATCGCGTAAATTTCCACCCACTTTGTGAAATAATCCATTACAACCAGGATGTATTTACCACCATTTTCTGTTGTCGGAAATGGTCCAGCGATGTCTAAAACAGTCCTTTCGAAAGGGCTTCCAACATTATACTGCTTCATAGGTGCCTTTCTCTTGCGATGTGGTCCATTACTCGTAGCACAAGTCGTACATTTCTTAAACCAGTCCTTCACATCGCCTGTTCATCCAATAAAACCTTTCACAGACTGGCTGAAGGGTTTTCGTCACTCCCAGATGACCTCCCGATGGACTGTCGTGTTACTTTTCAGTACCTTAGCTACTCTCGTTCTAGGGATAACTAGCTGTCTCCTTATCTCCGAACCATCATCGTTTTCAAGGACTCTTTTCAACATCCCTTCTTCCAGGACAAGGGAGTCTCACTGAGCCCAATACGCCTTGAGTTTCGGTGAAAATCTTGACACTTCTTGCCAGGTAGGTTGCTGATTTTCTTCCTTCCGTTGCCGGATCATCTTCAGGTGAGGATAATTCTCCTGATCTTCTCTGATCCTGGTGGGTGATAATTCTTCATTGACTACTGAAATTCTTGGAACTGCAAATTCCTTAGATTTCTGTCGCATTGTGAATAGTCTACAGGGCATAACCGTCTAGGCAAAGAGTTGGCTTTTCGGTGATTCACATCAGCTGGATGTTCACCCCTGTCTGCTTTCCCCTGTGACCGGAGTTCTTGGGTTACAGGAGTCTTGGGACTTTTAGAGGGACTGCTCACGTGTTCTAGCTCGCCACACTTCCACCATTTGATCTTCTTCGGCTTCTTATCTGTCATACCTTTTAACAAGTTGACTATCTGGTCATGTTTGTCATCATCATCTTCTTCCTGCATGGTCCTACCTTTGTTGTACCGCGAGCTCTTCGTGGATGCTTTGCATTTGAGAGGTTCTTCGTTTGCAGGAGTCATAGGACGCTTACACGAACTACGTGCATGCTCTTGTTCGCCACAATTACAGCACCTGATGTTCTTCGGCTTCTTGTCTAACATACCTTTCAACAAGTTGACGATCTGGTCAAGTCTGTCATCGTCACCTTCTTCCTGTATGGTCCTACCTTTTTTGTATCCGGAAGCCATCGTGGCTGCTTCATATTCAAGAGCAGTTGTCAATGCGTCAACTAATGTTTTCGGATGGGCTAAACGAAGCGTCCTCTGCATATCGGGGTCACGTAAGCCATCAATAAAGTCCTGGATGCCTAAATATTCCATCATATTTTCTGGTGCTGATGGATAAGCAAATCGAACTAGTCGGGCAATATCCAGTTCATACTCTTCAAGGGTTTTGTCACGTTTCCGCATTCGGTTCTTCAGCTGGAATCTATAAAAATGTTTCAAATGTTCGTGATCGTATCGCATGTCCAACCTCATCTTCAGCTGATCGAAGTTATCCGTCTCTTCGAAAGCAATCGTCTGAAGTACATCTAAGGCATCTCCCCGAAACGCTATAGTTAGGTTCACTGCTTTCTCCTTATCGGACCAATAATTCACTCTAGCGGCTGCTTCAAACGGTTTCACATAATTGGTCCAAGACATTTTTCCATCGAACGTTGGGGCCTTGACTCAGGTAAAACTGCCAATGTCTTCTAACTTAGGGTGTGTTTCTGTCTTGCAAGGCTTCGTTTGCTTTGGTCTCCTTTTCTTCCTCCGGCGTGCCTCGCGTTCTTGAATCGGCAATCTTTTCCTCTAACACCTTGATTTTCTCGTCTATCGTTGTAATCTTATTCTCGATTTTCTCGGCCATCGTCGACATTTAATTCTCGATTTTCTCGTCCATCTTATCCTCGATTTCAGATTTAATAGACGAAATTTTATTCTACACGTCAGCGGCAATGTCATTTTTCATCAATAAGATATCAGCAGAAAGTTTGTCCATGATAGCAGAAATATCGTTTTTCACATTCGTTGAAATCTTCTCTTCCATGGCAGAAATTGACGAGGTTAAGGTGGAAGCCTCGTCATTAAATAGAAGTTATCCTGGATCAAAGCCGTTATTTTCCAGTGCCACTTTGAGTCTTTCTAATAATAATTCACTTTTCTCACCGGCCATTTACAACTCACGATCTTCCAATTCTGCTCTAAGTTTCGCCACTTTGAGGTCACATAGTCTCTTGGACATTTTCACGTAGCAATTTATTTATATTATCCCACTTCTGACACCTGTGATCATCCCGAAAAAGACAGTATTGTAAAAAAAGACATTTTCATAGAAAAATATCAAATTGTGTATATTATATTTTCCAATCGATCTGATTAAGGTCAGGCGAACATCCAGAAATCACGTTTCTTTTAAACGTAAACATCTCCTTCACATACGCGGAAGGTCGAACCTACCGGTGATTGACGTGCATGTGTCCTATAAAAACAAAGTGTAACTAACCAAGGATTCATTCATTATTATTATTTTGAATAAGCTAAAATGTATAATATATTGTAATCTGTGTTAATTCTAAATATACTAAACCCAGTAAGTTTTATAAATGATGTTGTTTATTCAATTCCCGAAGAACGGCTACTAGGTAAGTGTTTTCCTCAAAGATATAATGGCTCTATGGTAAACGTAGTTTATACGAGGGGCACTTACTAAGTAATCACCACATGGGGATCCTGCAAATTCAATGGTTATGAATGGTATAATGGAAATGGTAAAATGAATATCGCCACTACATGGCGATCCTGCGAACGAAATGGTTATGGTAAAATTAATGGTATAATGGTAATCTCCACCACATGGCGATCCTGCAAAGTAAATGGTAAATGGAAATGGTATAGAACAAATGGTAATGGTAAATAATCCAGCAAATTAAATGGTAAATTGAAAATTGATGGTAAAATACACATCGCCACTACATGGTAATGGTAAATGGTAATAAATGGTAAATATTCCTGCAACACAAATGGTAAGGACAAGTGGAAGTATATGGTTTTCTATCTAAATTTGGGACCTTGGAGAAGAGAAACTATGGGAGGTTCATCAACCAAACAAGAGGCAAAAGAAACTGGAATTGTCAATAATAGTTTTATGGTACAGCAAGACAGTTTAGCGACGCACATAATGGTTCTATTGTATATCATAACAGTAGCTTTCATCTTGAAATTTATTTGGTCATTGTGGAAAACGCACCGAAGAGCGTTGAAAAGGGACATCAACCGAGGCATTGCAGCGAAGCAGACATCAGGAACTCTGACTGTGTAAAAATAATTGTAAGTACTTATGCATTTTATTCTTATGAACTAATTTTATAAATGTCAATAACGTGGGAAGATTTTGAAGATAAGTTACCATTAATTGTGGAAGAATTTAATAAACAGGGAAAAGGGTTTTGAAAAAGGAAACTCCTAAAAATCCTGATATACATATTGAAGTAATTAATAGTATAGTAGGTATTTATAATAATTTTGCTAAGTTAATAGCCAAGAATTGGAAAAATTTAAGTTTAGTACAACAAGAGAGTTGTAAAAATTATTCAGATAGGATTAGAGATAAAACTGCTAGGCTAAGCGTTAAATTGGATTGGTAAAATACATACCTCTATATTTGAGGAAATCGATACTATTGTATTACAAACAATAAGCAAACTTTTGAAAATGGCGACAAGTATGAATGATTTTTTTTAATTTTGCGAGTAAAGTTTTACCTACCGAATTTAACGGTGAATCGGGCAAATTACAATCATTTTTGGACTCATTAGATTCGCTACAAACAAACACGACAGGTCACAAAGAAAATGCTATTCTACTAATTAAGACGAGATTAACGGGAAAAGCCAGAAGTTTAATCACGACGGAAAACTCCATTACAGAAATCAAGAATAAACTAAAAACAGGAATAAGAGGAGACAATCCAAGCCTTCTCTTAGCGAAACTTGGTAAAGTAAGACAACATGGAAAATATGTAACACAGTACGCAACGGAGATAGAAAAATTAGCAGAGAGACTACAGGCAGCATATGTGTCGGAATGGATGCCCGAACGACTAGCCGAAAAATATACTGAGGAAGCAATGATTAAGGCAGTAACTACGAATGCCCCAACGGATGCAACCAAAACAATAATCGAAGCGGGAAGTTTTGAAACTACGAAAGAAGTACTATCCAAATTGGTTTCAGTAGAAGGTATAGTAGGACAACAACAAGTTTTGCACATGAAGGATAACAGGAATTTCTTCAGGAAGCCAAACATTGACTTTAGGAATAATCATCGGAGAGGAAACAACAGAGGATTATATAACGGTAATCATTCAGAAAGGACATTTCGACAGTATAATCAAGGAAACAACTATGGCAGATACGAAAATTTTAATAAAGATAGGAAATTTAATAAGAATGGAAGTTATAATAATCGAGATACAAAAGTGTAAGAATCTGGGGATAGAAAATAAAGAAGCGAGAGAGAATCAGAAACAATTGGGGTTTTGAATAAGAAAACAAACGACGAATGCAAGATTTCAGGAATGTATTCAGCATATTATTTAGATTTATCACTTTCTAACTTTATAGAAATTCAGACAAGCATATCCGATAATACCTACAATTTTATATTAGATACAGGAGCAGACATTTCTCTGATAAAGATTTCTAAAAAAATTGCGCATCATTTAATTGAAACTGGGAATAAAATAAACATTAGGGCGATAACTGAAGGCTCAGCAAAAACTTTGGGTCAAATAAGCATTAACATCTATATCAACAACATAACTTTAAGTCATTGCTTTCACGTAGTGGAAGGAAATTTTCCGATACCAACAAATGGACTGATAGGAAGAGACTTCATGACTAAAAATAATTGTGTATTAGATTATTCACAATCAGAATTACACATAAACTGCAAGTCTAAGAATTCGGTAACCATACAAATTTTTGGTAATCCAGAATACGATACTTTAGCAATACCGCCTAGATGTGAGGTGTACAGGCTAATAGAGAATTTTGGAAATTTGAGAAAGGATAAAATAGTAGAGCAACAGGAAATAGCACCGGGAGTATTTATAGCCAGATCCATAATATCGGGGAAAAACCCGTACGTTAGAATTTTGAATACAAATTATGAAAGTGTTCCAGTAAAAACTAAGAATATTGAAATCTCGGATTTAGATTTGTTCGAGATATATACAATTACGAGTGATAATAGTAATAGAATGAAAGCATTAAGGA
Source organism: Galeruca laticollis (assembly GCA_963921935.1). NCBI lineage: Eukaryota > Metazoa > Arthropoda > Insecta > Coleoptera > Chrysomelidae > Galeruca > Galeruca laticollis. Next base: position 107,094,611 of record OY998182.1, on the reverse strand, counting down.
AATCATTAAATTTAGAAGTACCAGAATATGTAAGAAACGATTTAACGAAACTGTGTGAGAATTACGTAGATATATTCGCTTTGAAGAATGATATACTAACGCACAATAACTTTTATGAGCAAAGGATATCAGTAAAAGATGATACACCGATATACACAAAAAATTATCGCACACCACATTCACAATCAACAGAATTAAATAGTCAAGTAGAGAAACTTATAACACAGGGAATAATTGAACCCTCAGTATCAGATTATAATAGTCCAGTATTATTAGTACCGAAGAAATCGACGAATCAGGATAAGGCATGGAGACTTTGTATAGATTTTAGGCAACTAAATAAGAAAATAGTCACAGATAAATTTCCTTTACCCCGTATAGATGCAATTTTAGACCAATTAGGGAGAGCACGATGGTTTTCTGGTTTAGATCTTATGTCAGGTTTTCATCAAATACCTTTAGAACAGTCTTCTAGGAAATACACTTCGTTCAGTACAGAAAAAGGGTCATTCCAATTCACAAGATTACCTTTTGGGTTAAACATAAGTCCTAATAGTTTTTCACGAATGATGTCAATAGCATTCTCAGGCCTCACGCCGGAAAAGCATTTCTTTATATGGATAGCCAATCTTAGGAAAGTGCTTGACGCATGTTAGGTTGAACTTGGTAGCCTTTAAGAGTTAAATCGTTAAGAGCTATTCCAGAGTCAGTTTTTGCAGAAAAGTCCATTACAACTCTCAATTTGGTGGAGACGCATTCCTCTCGTAGTACTGCCCGATGAGGGATAAAATATTTAAATTCAGTACCGGAACGGTTCATTAAATTCAAAGGAGTTACTTTGGCATGGTTCATTGTCAAATATTCGACTACTAAAACTTGAAATTTTGTAAAAATTTTTTCTCCAGTGCGAAAAATCTCTGCCTTGCCATACAAAAGGATTGTCCTAGTTTTTTATTTATGTCAGTGGAAAGCGGCATATCAACCTGGAATCTTCCGGAAAGTAAAACTTGCGTAGTAGACAGGAAGAGGTTTTCTGCAATTTGATCTTCTATTTTAGACGGCTCCAATTCTTTGGGCACGTCTTCAATTTCCCAGAATTTTTCGACAAGCTGAGAAAGGTTCTCAGTACTGTTTCAAGGTTTCATCTTGCATGGATAAAAAGGACAACATAAAATTGTTTTGGGACGACTGTCTGTCAGCCACTGATGGAGAGATTGGTCCAGCAATTACATAACCTAAGTGTGTGTTTACTAACGAGGGCATATCGATACCCAAACTGAAATTTTCATTACGTAATAAGCTGAAGTATGTCAGCTTCGATCAAAATGTCTATTTGGCTTGGCTGAAAAAAGGTAGGATCAGCTAACCCGATCCTAACATTTTCTGGAAATTTAAGTTTTTCCGTTGAAACTGAGAACTGGGGCAGTTTATCAGTAATATTTCCAATGACCGCACAAGATACAGTGAAGATCTTTTCGGAATAGACTTGGGAACCGAATGAAATTTGGATAGAGTCAAAACTTTGCGTACAAGATTTGCCACCAAGGCCAACAATATTGACAGTTCTTGACTGTCTCTTTATGCCCAAATAACTTGTTAAATGCGAAGAAACTACACTCATTTGACTGGCCGAATCTAATAACGCACGGGCGACAATTACCCGACCGTCTGCACAAAAGACGTCTACAAGGGCTGTAGGTAGAAGAACAATTTTGTGTGAGAAAGACATTATGGAAAAGGAAGTTACATTATCCTCTAGTGCAACTAAGTTATCAGGGCTCTTATTGGTTTCGTGTGGTTGAACAATGGCTAGAATTATTGTTTGACCTATTTACAGAGTTTCTGGATTCAAAATTTACATTATTTGGTTGACTACTATTTGTTCTGGTTTAAGCATTACTAGGGTTATTATGTTGTTCATGTGAATGGCCGGTTGGACTAGATTCGAAGTGCAAAAAGGAATGCTGTTGCCTGTTGCAACTCAAACAGCGTTTCAAAGATTTGCAGTACGCAAACAAGTGTTGGGAGCTAAGACAATTTAGACATAAACCTTTAGATTTGGCTAACTGGTACCTTTCCTGAGGTTTCAGGGAGTGGAACTTTCTACATTTATATAGCGTGTGATTTGGCTCAGAGCAACATGGACATGAAGTTTTAACTTGATAGTTATTACTATTGGAACTACGAGAATTGTTTGTATGAGAAGTATGGTTACTATTGGAATTATCGATACGACTGAAAAGGTTCACTTTTGCTCTAGGTTGATCAAGAGATTTAACGGACCTATTGCTCAAGAACAAGTTCAAGCCTTCTAACATAGTGTATCGTTTTTTGAGCAGCTGGAAGACATTGTCACAAGAAGGAATTTTTTCAGCGTCCCTACTACCTTCAAACTCTTTCCTTGATAGAAAGTCTAATTTCTGTTCAAGCAAGAAAACTATACGCGACTCGAAATTCACTTCGGAAGTTAATCCTACATTTCTAATTAAGTCTAGCGTGTTTTTCGCTGTAATATAAAATTCTCGAAGCTCCGTTGGATTACTTTTCGTTACGGGTTTCTGTTCCACCAATGTTTTATATAAAGTATGTAATAAAGTGACCTGTTTGTCATACGCACCCTTCAAAATGGTTAAAGCAAGTTCTAAATTTTGGTTTGTCACACGCTTAATGAATCTATTAATTGCAAAGGTTGATTGCGCAACAATGTTTTAAGATAATAAAACTTTTCTTCTTCTGACTTGAGCTTTGAGTTATTCAATACTAGAAAGGAGAAGAAATCAAAAAAAGAATGCCACTCTGAGGCATCCCCCGAAAAGGGCTTAATATTAGTTTTAGGTAAAGATACGTTGGAAGCGCTGGTTTCCAGTACGGCTTCTGAATTATATTTGAATTTATCAAGACGTGATTCAAGCTTGGCGATATTGAATTCAAACCGATCTGAATTGGCATCCTCCTCAGATGTACCTTCCGAAGAGGCTTCCTCATCAGTTAATGAAATAATTTCGCCTTGTATTTGGAGATAGCTTTCGTAATAACCTGTAAGACTATTCAACTTAACTGATAATAGATGAGCCTCCTCGCTACCGTCCAAATTATTTATAAAATTTTCTAATCGACTAAGCTGTGCTTTACAGCCTCTGAGTTTATTTTTGAGATGCTTTAATTCAGACATTTTGAACAAAGTATGTATTCAATCACTGTAACGAAAAACTACAAAAAAATGATAAACGGTTTTATTTAACTCGGATAATGCGACTAAACCATTGAAATACATCAAATTAGCGTTTGTAGCAAATCATTTACGACACTCATATACTTACACAGTTTGGCGTAAATTGGCGGAAGAAAAACAAATAGCTATCAAATGGATTACTCAAAAGTAATTCACAAATTGTTCAAACAATGTTTGCATGAATAGCACTAATAATAATAAAAACCATAGGAATGGCGTAAATAGCGATGATAATCAAATATGACGTTTATTCGTCATGTCAAATTAGTCAAATAAATTGTTGATAAACAGCTACCAAAGTAAAATGTCGTATAAATTTTCAATATTAAATTATTCAAATAGATTTTTACTAAATATAGCACACAAACTCTAAGCAAAATTAACGAGAAACACCAAATATTGAATTAAATATTTTGTATCAAATCGATTGACGATAAATCGCTCACATATTATTTTAACTACATTGGTGTAAATAGCGAAAAAAATCAAACATGTCTAGCAAATAAGTTTTTGATATCAATATCAAATAAATTGTTGATAAATAACACACAAAGTACGCGTAAATAGCAAAAAAATCAAAGATTGCCAATAAGTTCTATAAAATCAATGATAGAAGTTTCAAAAAATAATTCACAAATTATCAGAACGACATTAGCGTATAATATCGAGAGAAATCAAATATAGCAAATAAATGTTTTGTATAAATGGCGATGGAAAAATTAAGTATTCAACAATATTGGCGTCGATAGAGAAAGAATCTAAATATAATAAATATTTCTTTTTCACATCAATAAAAATGTAATCCTATAATAGATACAAATGACCCAGTAGACAAATATAATGATAATATAATATTACAAAGAGTTTTTTATAAATAGATGTTTACAGTTCCATAAAACCCACATTCCATTGAATGTAGATAAAAACAAATATTTTCCTTCGAACACTTGCTGAAATATTCTCAAAAGAGTGCAGTTTTTTCTTTCAGTGTTCCCAACTCTCAAAATTTTTTCTCCCTAAAGCTTCAACCAAAAACCCCTAAAATCCCTACAATTACGGCGAAATTCATCGTATGGAGTATGGAGAGTAGTGCAATTAAAAAAAAATAATTAAAATTTTATCCCTAAAAATACCCCCAAAAAATTATTCCCCCTAAAAAACTCCCTATATAGATTTTTTCTCCCTAAATTTAGGGAGAAAACCCCCCAAGTTGGCATCACTGTTTTCTTTCTGTCTGTTAGAAAAACAATTGCCGGCTGGCGATAGCTACCTCAGTTGTTCAGGTCGAACGACTGTCTTGAATTCGAGGTTGCCGGTTCTTCCAAATATTCCGAAATATAGGATACGCTGAATACCGAGTTCGTAAAACAACGATTGCGAAAATGGAATTAAATACACGATATACCGGTATTCAACTGGTGATTATGAAGATTAGCTTGAGAATAATGTTCCACTCGCGATGTCAATTTATAACTTAATTTCCGCGACGTAGACCTTCTGGTTTTGTAACCTTGGATTTCAATATTCAAAATAGATATAGGAAGAGGTTCTTGGCTTTAGGAATTCTATCCGGCTCGAAGGGCCAAAAAGAATATGTAGAGGAAGAGAATAGAAAACTTCGAATTATTCTGCGCTGGTTCGATGGTATGAGAAGGAATTCAACATAATATTTTTCCGTTCCTACATATCCTTGAGCGATGCGATACCTAAATGCATTTTGTTCTCGAAGGACCACTCTAAATTGACCGTTAAAGACGGTTTAAAAGTCAAACGGGAGTAATAGGAAACTAATGAAAGCGAGACATAATATAAATATACCTTATATTACGATTTATTAGTCAATCGACTAGGATTCAGGAAAAGGTATACAAAAACCAGAAGTGACCGAATGTTAAAATCACTTCACTTAGTAAACCATTTGCTGAAATATTTTTCCTCCAAATCTATCAATAATTAAATATAAAGTTATTACAAACCCACAAATCTAGTAACACTGATGGAAGAGAGCCGGCAACGATGTAGAATGTAATTATTTAATTATATAAAAATATTATTGAATGTTCAATTGCCATCAATTTTATGCGAGTGAATACAACTGAAGAAAATCTAATTTTACTTGCTTGGTTCCTTAATTCACTAAAAACACTACTTTAACTAATTATGGTGGCGAACTACATGTTTACTGTTAGACGGTTCAAGGAAGAAGAGAGTATAAAATGTGAAATGAACGTCAACCGGATAGGGCTAGCAAAAAACTAGCGTTTTTTCCTAATCGTTTCGGGATCATTTGTAACAGCCGATATTGAAAATATATGCATTGCTAGATTTGTAGAAAGAGAATCACTAAGTTTAAAATGAATTTTAAACAACAAGAGTGTATAGCTAGATGACAGTATTATCTTCCAATTTTGACGTACAAAAGTGGGAGCTGGCTGTGACAGACTAAAAAGTAGATGATGTGCTATGAAGATGAAATATCCGCAAGTATGGAAAGGAATAGCATGCAAAAATATAATACGATATATTACAGACGCAGATTTAATGGTGAAGACAGTGAAAGACAACCAACAAACATTGTTAGGACACATGTTCAGAATGCCAAAGAACAGTCCAGAACATCCATATGAGGAGCAAGATAGAGTACCAAAAGGAAGAGAAGCAGGTCCAAGAACGTAGAACCAAGAGGAACCAGCAATATTGGAAAACAGAGGGAAAACAAATAAAATAAAATATTCTAGATCTAATTTGATGAAAAAAGGGTTTCATTAAATAAACGTTCCGGCACAATTTTGGCTTCCATTAAAATACCTATCATGTAACATTGACAAAATTGATACATAAATAAATTACCTACTACATGGATATCAAAACAAATACTTCTTCAAAAAAACAGTAATTTTATTGTATTGGACCCAAAATCAAAAAAAAATCATCCACTAAAATATGTATAAGAAGATCAGAAGAAAATATTGGAAAATTCATATAAAGACTTACATAGGAATATAATACTCTAAATCTTAGTTTAAGCATTAGGAATCAGTAGATAAGCACCCTGTGGTACTCATCATATTGTGACATACGGGGCTTTCTTTAAAATTATTTAATAAGAAGAATACAGTCAGAACACTTCTATATTATTCAATAGAGAATAGATATAAACAAAGAGCAAGTTGAAGGGAAATAAGAATAATAAACTGACTAACCAAATAACCTATTTAAAATTACACTTAATTTTACAATTTTTTTGAACAGGAGCATTCACGGAAGTTTTTCTTTTCTATCTATCGGAGTTATTAATCATTACAATTCCTTATATTCAGCCAATATAAAAAATATACATCCCGTTTGTTGACTTGTTTATCCCACATTCATATCAAGAATATCTGAATATAAGTACTATAGCATTTACTATTAATCAGAATTGAGTGATTCTAGTTATTCCAAGTGCTTGAGAAAAAAGTTGAATCGAAGAAACATTTTTATTTAAAAAAACTGAACCAAAACTATGTTAATTAAAGCAAATCAGATCGGATTGATATCTTTTTTCCCCGGTAATAGCCAAGTTTAATTCAGTATCATTATTCTGTGTCGTTTTTGTCTTGATATTGCTGGTATCAAGAACGCCGCTGGTATAATTGAGAACCGAGTTTCTGTTTTGAAAAATGTGTGCTGGTCGTTTGATATCATGTGGTAAGAGCTACCAGGTTCCTCACTTTAACAGAGTCGGATTCAAAATAAACAGTGTCACTACAAGAAAGATAATGAAAATTTTTAAAATTAAAAAATGTGTTCCGTTTGTACGTTTCTGAAGCGATTTCCTCACTTTAAGTATGTTCTCATATTCTTTTAGATTGGCTAATTATTATCATCATTGTTAATCAGTGTGAATTTTCAACACGGTACCAAACTTTTCAATTCTTTCTTTAAAACTCCTCATTCCTATTTAATTCGCTCTATATATCTTACATGGAACTTTATAAGATGCTAATCTAAAGAAAACCCTCTCCAGATACCTACGATTGTAAACAAATCTATTTTTTTAAACACAAATTTTAAAGTGATTGAATAAACTCACCATAAAGCTGTTGCTGTCAACTTATAACCCATATTGTGGTTTTAAACATTGAGTATAGCTTGTCGCATGTCATCATCGTCCCATTACTGCCTTTTCTTGAATGTCATATCTGCAAAACCAAGATAAACATAGTTAAAATAGTGTAACTAATGCATTGCCAATGATGGTCCATCATAAGACACAGTTCAAGGGTCCGTCATAGGCAAAAAGACATAATTCGCTGGAAAATGCCAAGTTCTTTTATTCTTTACCATAACCTCAATTTGTGCCCGACAGTCAACATGTAACAGTTTCTGTAAGTTGCAGTAACAAAAGCAGATTCTAACCGAGCATAAAAAAAATTACTTAACATCATGCCAAGCCACATTGTTGTTATTTCAATACTTACCAGTTTTGACTGAATTTTTTGTTTTCACCTAAACGACTTATATCGGCATGAACGCTTGTAAACAACTGGTTTTAAACGTCAATCGTCCTAACCAAGATGTCGGTAGTCCACTATCTCCCTTAACTTATATGATTTTATTTGTTTTTAAAATGTTTGTCAATTTTTTCCATTATATGTACTTTCTATCTGTTTTTCAATGGTCATTTTCAATTTTGCTCTTAATAAATAATGATCGCTGTATATTTCTGCGCTTAGTATGACCCTGAAATCGTTCACATTTTTTTCTATTTCCTTTGTTTATGAGAACATAACCAATGAGAGACTTTTCATTTCTGCTACTCACCTCTCTTGTATATTTGTGTGTCTCTTTATGTTGATAAAACGTTTTCGTTACTATTAGTTGGTTTAATATACAAAAATTTATTAGCCGTACTCCATTGTTGTTTCTTTCATTCTCTCCATATATGCCAATTAAGTCACTGCTTGGTACATCTTTCTTTCCAAATCTTCCATTAAAGTCTCCCATTATTATTCTGTCTTCAGCATCCTTTATTGTTTCACCTAATTTTTCCCAAAATTCTTCTTTTTCTCTCCCTCGCGCATCTTCATTTGGTCGGTACACTTTAAGTATCTTAAATTCAATTCTATTTTAAGTTTTCTTCCAGTGATTCCTATCCAGTTTTTGATATATTTCTTATGTTCTTTCTTTATTATATATCCGATTCCTTCTTTTGCTCTACTTGTTGCGTTTACCCTCTTAAATATTAACAATTCAATTTCGCCTTGACCTTTCTTTTTGGTCTCTGTAATTCCTAATATATCCAAAGTTTCTTTTTCAAATCCTTGTATTAATTCGCCTTCCTTTCCTGACAGTCCTCTTACATTCCATGTAGCAATTTTCCACATACTCTCCGTTTCTATATTTTTAATTCTACTAACTTTTCCTTTGTTTTTTTCTTTTGTATCTGTTGTCAGTACTTTTTATAAGTTTTTATATATTCTGATTCATTTCCATTGTCATATCCATTTCTATAGCCATTTTTATATATTTCCTCTCGAGTTACGACTTGGGTTATCAGTTTTTTGTTGTCCGCGCAATTCTTTTTATTTGTTCGTCTAGTGTGTTTGCTTCTGGAGATCATTGTTATTGACATAATATATATTAATAGAAAAAAGAAGAAGATATGATATTACAAATATCCAAGCATAGATATTATTAACCCTATGGGGATATCTTTTTCCCATTTAAGATCAGTATAACTGTGCAATGATATATAAAACCAGGAAAACTATATCTGCTGGTCTTTACAATTATCACTTAAGAAGGCAGTTTAAAAGTGGAGAACTCCCTAGATTTATCTGTTCATTCACGACTTCATATTGTGGGTATCTTAAGTGTCTTCTGATTTCCAATACTTCAATGAAATCCAGTTCTTGTTTCTTATCACAAATATGTAATACTTCTAGCTCTGTGTTAGGTGTCAATGAATGTTTGGTGTCAAATAGATGTTTTGGGGTAGTGGGATTTATCTTTTTGTTTTAATATGTATGCTTGTAAGTGTTTACTGTATCAAGTTTCAAAATTTCTAAGGGTTTGACGCAAATAGACAGCACTACATTATGTCTAGCTCTTAGCAACACGTACAATGATAACAGATATATGTAGGTAACCAAACATACAGAAATAAAAATCGTACAAGCTGCAGCCTAAGGTGAAATTTTTAATCAAATACACTCTGCAATACAATTCTCTCGTCTAAAACAAACGCGTCCGGCAACTGACATCACGAGAAGGACACACACATTTCTAACTGATTTGCGCAGCATTTATTACGCACTTAATATAACTATTATTGTTTCGAAATTATTCGCTGTGGTATTCAGTTTATACTGACTACGTTTTATCATGTATTCAAAGATATTTGAGATCTATGCAACTTCCTAATTCACATCAATTGTAGGAAACAATCCTAGAGTGCTGGGGAGATCTTAATCAAAAGATGATATCTACTATAATTCAAAGTATGCGAAATAGACTAAATAAAGGTATAGAAGTCGATGATTATACCAAATACTAAATTGTATGTAATAGTCATTATAATAATTGTCCTTTATACAACTATTGAATTTGAATAACCGTGTTTTCGTTTAACTGACGCTCGACGCCAGTGATTTCCATTTTTGACAACCTATGATATTTGATAATCTCCAATAATTGCAGCGATTTTTATGCAAATAGGATGGGCGTTAGTGTGTTGAGAACATTTTTACAATGATGGCTAGAAGACGTTTTTGAATTTTATTTGATACTAATAATTGGAAGCTAAATTTATTTCTTTATAGGCATTTAGAGTTATTTTAAAGTCTAATCGTTTTTTTTCTAATTTTCAGATGATTCCGAGAGGCAAAGATTTTCCTAAAGGAAATTACTGCATCGGTAAGGTAAGTGGAAAATTGGAATATTACATAGATGAAACCTATTTCATTAATCCTTAATTATTAAACTACCCAATATTTGAAAAAAAAAATTATAACTGCAGTGAAAACTGGGATAGGCAGGGTCTGCTAAATCTATAAACGTTAACAGATCTATTCTAGCACGGCTAGATTCCATGTTATTAGGAACAATACGTGACAACCAATATGCATAATAGTATTTTTATTAAAAGAGTAAAAACAGTATAAATAGTAAAAAAACTTAAAAACCAGTAGTAATTCTATTGGAAAATATTTAATAAATACAAACTAACGTTAACAGATAAGAGCAAGTACAATGCAGTCCAAAAAAAAATAACTTTTTTCCCTTATGCGGGCTATTATCTTCCTTTTGGAGAAACCCTATGCATTTCTTTGGCACGCGCTGATGATTATCCTTTATTGTTTCGAATCGATAAGTCTTTCCATATATGAATAAATTCCTGCATCACTACTTTTGAAAAAATGTTTTGTAAACCTAATTTTTTAACAAAACTGAAGGCAATTGATCGTACTGTTGTGGGAGTTGGAGCAAAGCCTCTTGCTTGCAGTTTCTTGATGTGCTTTACTAATCTGATTTCGTTATCTGCACCGAACGCAGTGGTTTTCTCAAAGAGCCCTTCGTAAGATTGTTTGACTCTAAGCACGTTCAAAGAGTCCTAGATGGAATAGCGTACCTTCTTCTAGCTTCGTTGACCCTTATTCCCTTTTTCCTTATTTTATTTATTGCATTGATTAGGTCAGCTTCTGTCCACATAGATTAGATTAGATTTTAACGGGGTTACAATGCACTGAAACCTTTATTGTGTCCCCCTATCAGAGCTGTTCCCGCTACTACTACAGCTCGCCTTCCAGTTGTACTAATGAGCTCTAGTATTTAGGACGGCTTCAACGAAGTTAGATTCTCACTCTTACAAGTTTCTTGTCCGAAGCATTTCTTGCGTTGGCTTGCAATGGCGAGGCATTCCAGAACTAGGTGATTTGGAGTTTCATACTCCTCCCCACAGAATCTACACTCGTCAATTTCTGCTAGACCTATTTTCATTAGGTGCTTCCTAAGGTGGCAGTGTCTTGTGAGAAAGCCCGTGAGCCCGTGAGGAGATGTAGCTTATTTTTACTGAGGTCCACATACTTTTTGGATCTAGCAGTGTTGAAGTTCCGCAGGAACTCTTTGGAATGTTCCAGCCTGGGAAGGCACCGCCAGAGTTCTTTTCTTTCGGTTTCCTCTTTCTTCCGAAACTCTTTCTTATACGAGCGTTATCCTAGACCACAGAAAGGCTCTGGGCCAATAAAGGGTGTTTCTGCTCCTTTCCTGGCAAGTGTGTTGTCCTCTTCATTTCACGTGATTCCCGAGTGGCCAGGAACCCAGACTGGAGAGCATATGTTATTCTTGCCTAATTCATCAAGTTTTCGTAGGCACTCCCATGCCAACTTTGAGTTAATGACATTGAAGCTTAATAGCTGCTTGACTATCAGAATTGATCGATATGTCACATTTCTGACACTTTCTTACTAGGTTCATTTCCACGCATCTCTCGATCGCAAGTATTTCTGCCTGAAAGACACTCGGGAGGGAGCCTAACGATAATGAGTATCTGGTGCCAGGCACAAAATACTCCAGCTCCTGCTCCAGTTGTGGTTTTTGAACCATCCGTATACCATTTAATGGTGTTTTCTTTGAGAGTTTGGGTGGTGTATTCCCTTTCCCAGTGTCTCCTCTTATTTATCATCGTAGTGAAATTCCTTAACGATACTTATTTCATTGATCATTTCGTCACTGGAAAGAGTCGCTGATGAGATGTATTTTGTTAGAGAGGACCAGGCTCCTTAATTTTTAATACTCTCATTGCCTGAAGCTTCCTTAAATATTCTAAGAATTGCCTCTTGGGCAGATCTTTCTATCACCAGATGTAGAGGTGTGAGATCTGTAATGATCACAAGTGCCCCAGTTGGACACGTTCCCATAGCTCCAGTGATGCACACATAGGCAAGCCTTTGAACTTCGTCGAGGGTATTCCTCGTACTGTACTGACTTGCTTTTGTATGCCAAACTATTGCCCTATACGTAATTGCTGGTCTCACAATCATAGCGTATTTTTGCATCGCAGTATTTTTGGGTTATACCCCCACCTCTTACCAGCTAGATTTCTGCACGCCATCAAAGCTCTTATTGCTTTACTAGCAGTTATTTCAACATGCTTATTCCACAGAAGCTTACTGTCTAGGATTATCCCTAGATATTTAACTTCTGATTTCCATTCTATGATTTTCCCGTTTAAGGATGTGGGTTTCATGGCTGGAAGTGATCTTTTCCGGGTAAATGGAATTACTATGGTCTAGTTTGGGTTAATGTGCAGCTCCACTGACAAGCACCATTTCTCAATGATTCTGAGGCCTTTTTGTAATAAATCACACAAGTTGCTCTCGAACTTGCCTATTAGAACTATGTCATCAGCATAGCCCATACATTCGAAGCAAAGCTCCGTTAGCCTGTAGAGCAACTCATCTATTACGAGGTTCCATAGAAGGAGAGATATCAGTCCCCCTTGAGGTGTCCTCTGAGTGACTTTAACTGAGGTGGTTTGATTCCCCACCTGTGACTCAGCTATCCTCGTCATGAACAACTCATGCATCTATTTTACAATGGTTTCATTTACTCCTCGCCTTTTTAGTGCTTCTCTGACAGACACATGAGTTGTGTTATCAAAGGCTCCAGATATATCCAGGAATGCGCACATTGCAATTTCATTGTTGTTCAGAGTTCTCTGGATGACTTCGGTTAGCTGATACAGAGCCATCTCAGTTGATCGACCCGCTCTGTAGGCATGCTGACATTTATGAAGTTATCCACTACTTTCTCCATCGTTTTGAGTAGAAACGATGTTAAACAGATGGGTCTAGAAGATTGGGGATCAGTCCCATCTTTTTTCCCTATTTTTGGTACACATAGCTCGTGGTTTAAGATTTTGCTTTCTTACATATTTTATTGGCATTTCTGAAACAAAAAAATCATAAACATCTCTCAGTACCACACATCGTACCGTAAGCATAATTTGAAAGTACGCACTTGCATTTTTCACTCTGTTTCACATACCTACTTCACAATTTGATTATCCATAAAACTTTTCAAATAGATGTATTAAAACCAATAATTAAACAATTGTCACATTTATAATCATAATTATGTTGCTACAACCCTAAAATAATCATACCAAGTAGCTACTTATAAGTCCGACTAACTTAAAGGTAGAATGGTTTTACCCTATTTTTGTGTACTTCTATCTTTTTATTTCGTACATCAATAACAACATTGACTACCTTATTTTCTAATATTTTATAAGAAACTTTGTAAATTGGTACTAACTTAGAACTGGTCTCATTACAAAGCAAAACATTATCACCTACTGTATAATTTCTTTCCGTGGCTGATTCATCATATTTGATTTTTCTTTTATTTTTTGATAAAACTAAATTTTCTCTTGAATCATCTAATGCTACTTGTAATATATATTTTATTTCTAACGGATAGTCATCAAAATTATATAAAGGCTCAATTTTTTCCATCAAATTAGATGGCAAAATACATGTTTTTCCGAAAACTAGTTCTTAGGGCGTATACCCTGTGGAAGAACGAACCGACTTATTATACAAAAAACACCAAAATGAAGGTTTACCAATGGGAAGCCCTATATCACCTATTTTAGCAAACATTTTTATGGACAATTTTGAAAGAAAGATCTTTAGAAGTAATATTTCGAAAAATATTTTATTTTGGTATAGATATGTGGATGACATATTAGCTTGTTTTATGGGTAGTGAGCGACCATTAGATGTGTTTTTCAACCACATCAATAATTTACACCCGAAAATTAAATTTACATTAGAAATTGGAGAAAATAGCTCAATCAATTTTCTTGATTTAAAAATTCAGAGAGTTAATAATGTACTTGATTATTCAATTTACCGAAAACCAACACAGACTGATGTGACAATTCCATTCAATTCTAACCACCCTGTCTCACACAGACTAGCAGCATATAATTCAATGATACATAGAGCTTTTTCAGTTCCTATGAACAAATGTAATTTTGATAGAGAGATTAATACAATTAGACAAATAGCAACATCTAACGGTTATCCATTAGATATGATAAATAAACTAATTAGTAAAAAAGAGAAAAAAGTGGCATTACAACTAATATATCCTAAACAAGCTGATGAAATTAAAACTTATAAAACCATCACATATTCAGGAAATATTTTTAATAATATTTCAAAGATAATATCTTCAGCAACGAATGCAACAATTTCTTTTAAAACAGAAAGTAACGTTAGTACAAAATTGTTAAATGTAAAAACAAAAATACCACTATTAAAGAAGTCAGGTATATATAAACTCAAATGTCCAGAATGTAATGCTGTCTATTTGGGTCAGACCCTTAGGAATTTTGAAATACGATACAGTGAGCACTTACGAGCTTACAGATTAAAACAACCAGATAAATCCCACTACGCAAAACATCTACTTGACACCAATCATTCATTGACACCTAACACAGAACTAGAAGTGCTGCATATTTGTGAAAAGAAACAAGAACTGGATTTCCTTGAAGAACTGGAAATTAGGAGACATTTAAGAAACCCACAATATGAAGTTGTCAATGAACAGTTAAATCTAGGGAATTCTCCACTAATAAACTGTCTTCTTAAGTGATAATTGTAAAGATCAGCAGATATAGTTTTCCTGGTTTCATATATCATTGCACAGTTATACTGATCTTAATTGGGAAAAATGATATCCAGGATATCCTCATAGGGATAATAATATCTAAGCTTCAATATTTTTAATATCATATCTTCTTCTTTTTTCTATAAACATATATTAAGCCAATCACAAGTTAGGTTACTTCTTGGTCTAGCCAAAAATATAACTACTAAACATCAGGTAGGCATAAAATGAAATGTAACTTCTGTCATTCTGACGATGATATTGATTTATCGAAACAATTGTCAATTTTTTAGAATTTTCAATAACTTGTATTATATTGTGGAATTAACTAGAGACCTTGAGTTTAATTTAAAAACACCAAAAAGGTATCCAATACCTCCAATATTCTTTATGCTTAGAAATATTTGAATTCTTAGATTATTGTAATAATTAAAGATTGTTTAGACTGCGTAATATGTTTACATTTTTGACAGTCATCACAACGATTGACAAATTTTTCGACAGCTCTTCTAAAACCTGTCCAACAGTAATAGTCTTTTATATTGTTGTACATACGGATTATACCCGCATAGCCACCTGTTGGTAACACATGAAAGTCATTCAAGATTATTTGTTACAAATCTTTATCTTCAATACATTGTTTATCTTTTAATAAACATATCTTAATACCTTCTTTTTTGAATATGGTATTGTCCCTTATTAATTTGTTTATAACTGGCCATTTGAAATTATTTTTAAGTTTCAACAATTCTGATATTTTATTTTGTGTACACGTTTTTACCTAGTCTTTCAACGATGCACCGAATGCTAACGCTGATAAAGAGTCTTGATTTAAATGAATATTATTTTGATTATCAAATGATATATTGTTTTTAATATAATATTGGGGACATTTTTACCTTACTCTTGAATTTTTTTATTTTCTATAATTTGCAATTCAACACCATCACAAAGGCATTTCAATAGTTCTTCAACGTCAGGTTGATAAGGCCTTACATTATCAGAATTATTTGATTCTTGTTTAGATTTAACTGATTGCGCTCTTGTTACTACAAAAATTTCTTTATCTTTCGACATATTTTTTAACTAGTTTGAGCTAATTACTATTCGTGATAATGCATCGGCCGTTACGTTATCGAAGCCCTTTACATAAAAGACTTCAAAATCGTATTCTTCTACTTTTAATCTAAATTTAGTTAACCTACTGGATGGATTTTATTAAGTTTTTATTATTCTGCTTTAGATTATTACCGAATATAATCAAATCATCGTGATAAATAAAGCAAGATTCATAATTGTCCCGACACAGCTAACGTCATAGAGAAAGTATTTGAAGAAATCTTGAGCTCCATGGGTAACCTAGTCATCCGATATTGTGCTCTATCCACTGGTTTTTTTGATTACTTCGTTCTTTTTCTACGATTACGAGAGGAGACGACCACTCAGATACAGCTGGCTCCATGATACCTTGTTTTAACATTTTATCTAACTGATTATGTATCCCATTCTTTGGTTAATAAGGCATTCTATAGGGCTTTACATATGAAGGAGTTGTCCCAGTTTTTAGATGAATTTTTTTGTGAAAAAATATTGGAAACTGTAAAAGGATCGTTCTCGATATAGAATGTGTCTGCATATTTTGCACAAATTTTATTTATTGACGATTTCTCTTCTTTATTAAGAGATTTTGTATTTATTGTGTTCAATAACCTGTCTACTCTATCTACAGATACGGGTACCCTACTAAAAGAATATATATTATAATAAAATAACTGTTCTATTTTTGGGTTAAATTTTTTTAATTTAATTTCCCTTTCGTTCGTATTTAAGATGCGTATTAGAATTTTTGTTTCAATTAGCTTGACTACTGTACTAGCGGTCACTACTCCTTCGCAAATTTCCTCTGAAAATGCAATGTATTCTCCTGAATGATTAACAGTAAAATACTTAACAATTTCACACCTAGCAGGAATAATAGTATATTCGTCATAATCAGTTTACAGCGGTATTTTTATTTTCGCATTTTTTATTTATGTATTTACAATAAATCCAAACAGGCACTCTGGCCTTTTTACTTGGATATAAACATGTTTTTTAAAATTAATCTGGTGACTATAGACATCTTAAATCTATACTGATACAACTGTGCTAATGGAAAAGAAAAGTGAAGGTAAAGAAAAGTAAAGGTAAAAGCATGAACACAAGATTTTTCGTGAGTTGGGAATGTTAGAGATGAAAATTCTCGAAATAGCCCTTTATTTTTCTCATAAACTCGTTAAATGCAAGGGTCCAAACTATGTCTTGCGTTGTGTTTATATCATTTGCTAGTTGTATCACTGCATGCAATGGGAAAATTGACGATGATTGTTGTATTCTAAACATCAAAGAAGAACGAGTTCGGTTAGGTGGTACATTTATAGGTATAAGAGTCAGTAGATTATTTGATGAGACTTGGTTAGTCATCAGTTTAAACAAGAATTCCACCATTGTTATATTTCGCCTAACATGCAATAATTTTATTTCAAATTCTTTTCTTAGCATTTCGCTTCTTATGACGTTGTAATCGGACCAGTCATGAAATTTTTTAAAATAGAGATGGCGCAAAAACTTATTCTGTATTTTTTCAAAATAATTCAAGTCAATTTGTGGTTTTTGTTCCCAAATAATAGATGCAAAATCTAATTTTGGCAAAACAAAGGTAGTGTACAGTAATTATACTGTATCCAAATTAGAGAGTGTTGAACTTTGTCTCAGAATGAAGCCTAAGATTCTATTGCAGCTATTGTATTTATACAGTATTTTCTATATGTGTAGCAAATGATAGTTGATTATTACAAACGACTCCTAGATCTCGCACCTCATTAGTTCGGTTTAAAGTATCTGTGTGTATTATATAATAAAAAATAAGTGGCTTTTTTTTCGTGATAGACATTACAACATTTTTTGATGTTAAGACACAATTTATTATTAATTCTCCACATATATAGGCTATTAATATCCTTCTGAAGTAGCACACAGTCTCTCCCTTTGGATTCTTCTAAACATTTTAAAGTCGTCAGCGAACAGTAAACAAATCGAATACTTCACATTTGAAGGAATGTCATTTACAAAAATCAAAAACAGCAACGATCCAAGATTAGAGCCCTGTGGCACTACAGAATTCGCATCTTTTTTGTGGAGATATTGCCGTTATACTGCACCAGAAACTTTCTATTCTTTAGGTAACTTTTAGGTAATTCTAACAAACTAGCTGAAATTCCAAAATTGTGTAATTTTCGTAGTAAAATGTCATGGTTCACCCGATCGAATGCTTTACTAAAGTCTGTATAGACAGTATCCCGCTATAATTTCTCATTTAAAGTTTTATTCGCCTGCTCCATATATATTAATAGATTTGTATTTATCGACCTACCGTTTACGAACCCATGCTGTTCCTCTGCGATAACATTTCCAATGTTGTTATATAATTTGCTGTAAATTATAAATTCTAATAATTTGGAGGGAGCACATAAAATTGCAATTCCTCTGTAATTTTCAATTTCATTTCTGTTTCCTGTCATATAAATTTGTGTGAGTTTTGCCACTTTCCATTGTGTGGGATATTCTGATTGTTTAATAGTTAAGTTAAATATGTGCAGCAAAGGTTTTTTAAGTAATTCTTGACAACTCTTTAAAATATAGAGCGGTAAATGATCGGTACCAGCTGATTTCTTTGGTTTTAATCTTTTTACGGCCTTGTCATAATCATCAGAATCTATTTCATTTGAGTTATATGTATTGAATTGACATATATTTGTATTTACATAATCTGTACTATAATGAGATTTTTCTGATGATACAATCAATTCACGGGTTTTAGCGTTTTTTTAGATCACTGGTTGAACAGAAAATAATTTTATTCCGGACCTTCGCACAACATTGTATACTTACGTTACATTAATACCTATGTTTCGTTATTAGAAGTTTCTATCAGCAAGAATGTTGGTTATTTGGTATCATCGATTTTAAGTGATGCATGGTAAACTAATCCAAACTTTAATTTGTGCGATAAATATAAAAAACTAGCCAGTTCTCAGTTTTGGAGTGTTTTATTTTCTAGCGTCCAATTGAATAAACTTCAAAAACTATTTATGGTCAATTAGCAAGCAAGAAATACACATTTGGAAAGAAATATAGATGGTTTTTTCTGTGGAATTAATATCTTGGATCTGATGATAAATTTGAATATTTTGTATCAATATAAAATTATAACTTCCGTGTATATTGCCTATGAATGCAAAACTTGGTATATTTAGCAGAGGAAATCATTACACCAACAAGAATTTATTTGAAAGTAACTCGGTTTTGAGCTTTCACAATATTTGAATGAAAATGTGTAATAGAATAAAAGCGAGCTACAGGAATGTCAAAACATTTTGTTTCGAGAATTTTAATTCATGTGGGAATCTGGTGACATTTGGAAGCAATTTTCCGTAATCAAATTCTGATGTGCTGAAAATTCATAGAAGTCGACTCCGTAATTAATTTAAATAAAAGAATAAGGTTAAATTTCGTAAAATGTAGTAAAAATCTAGTCGTGTCCCTGACCGCAATATTTAATTAATTAGTTACAATGCATTATATGCTCTCTTAGTTACTTCATCTGAAAAATAAACAGTTTTTTCTGAAAGGTATCCACTTTACCCAAAAAATCATATAAAAGAAATTCTACAATCTGAAATGATAAATGCGAGGGAAGAAGTAGTGTAGACCTACGTCAAAATGGGTACTGTTTCACTGACTCCAGAAGGAAGAAGAAACTTGTAGTAAACAATGCGAATATGAACTGGATCCTACTGTTAGCGGATTCAATCGATTAGCTTGAATAAATTAATGGAAATCGCGGTGGGAACAGAATTGTTCTCTCAGAGTAGTTCTTAATAGTGTTCAATATGTAAATTCTACAGTTTCTCTCCACAAATATTTGTCCTTGTAAAAAAAATATGTTTTTGATAAACATTATTAGGTGTACTTTTGAATATCCTCCTTTTTCAAAATAATTGGAAAAAGGTTAAGGACAAACAAAAAACAACCAAAGTACATCTATATAAAACACTAGGTCGGAGTATAGTGACACACGATACGAAATGAGGACAGAATTGAGCACGAATAAATGCTACAATAAATGGGTTTTGGCTAAAATACTGTCGACTTACTTTGAATGATCATGTTACAATAGGTTATTGGTACACAGATATTACTGATATTAGTTTGGTAAGGCCATATGAGAAGAATAACTGATGAAAGATTGCCAGTTAGAACATGGAAATGGGTCCCAATGAGAAGACGGAAAAAGGGAGTCCAATGAAATCCTGGGTTAGAGGTATAACGATTGTCATGGCTAGAAGAGATTTTGCGCCAATTAGACGTGAAAAAATTGCCTACTTGTCTTTCATTCATCAGAGTGGGGACGTTAAAAGATTCTGGTAAACCATAGGTCAATTAAATATTCAATGTAAAAGTGAAACCAGATCATTTAAATAACGTTGCTATTGATTCCTACAACAGTTCTAAATTTTCAAATACAAATTGTTTCTCATTTACAATGGCTACTGATGTCGAAATGTCCAAAGCGCTATTATCTATTAAGCCGCTTGTAGCCATGACAATATTGCTTGTTTAAAATTCCTTTTAAACTTAGTGATTCCCTTTCTACAAATCTATAACAATTCATATATTTTCAATATCGGCTGTTAAGGTACCCATAGACTGCGTTGATGATCGGCTGTTTAGTTCGACGAACAAGTCTGATCGAATAAAAACGGCGAACCTGTGTTGCACACAGACTTCGGATTTATTTAACAGTTGAAACTGATGCGCGTTATGGTGAAAACAATGTATTTGTGTGTAGTGCAGCATTAGCCATAAAGTCAAAAAAAAAAGAAACAAAGAAAGTGGTCCAAAAAATGGTTATTGAAAAGAAATCAGTTTTCTCATATTAACTTACTGTCTGAACTCAATCTAAAACCTGGAGATTGGTTTAATTATTTGAGAATGGATTATGACACATATTATATTCTTTTGAAATTAGTAAGACACCCACTTAAGAAAAGCCATTACACCTCATGAGCGACTTACAGCGACTTTAAGATTTTTGGCTACAGGCAGTAGCTCCGATGTTTTAAAATTTTCTGTTATAATCTCACCTCAAGCATTGGGCCAAATTATACCGGAGACTTGTAGTGCAATTTATGCTCTATTAAACGGGGTATATTAAAAGGTAAGAAGAAACATTGAAAATGTTTTAAATTTTTTTCTTATTAATGAGTATAAACGTACGGTGTAATTATAACATGTTATGAGAATTATCGGATTGAATTGGAATAAGCGGATGTATTGAACAGTTCATCAGTTCCTTCAGAAATATTTCTTTCTACTGGTGTTAATACGGTGAAAACTTGTGGTTGTTCAAATTGTTGCCCTTCCGATACATGTCTTTCAATAGGTGTTACAGATACCGTGAAAACTGGTGGTTGTTCGAGTGGTTGTTGTTGCATTGTTTTCGTAATTCTTAGTTTTGAATATCCGTCTATATTTCCTAATTCTGCCTCAAAAAGTATATCCAGAAGAAATTTTTCCGCAATTGTTGCTGTAGTTGTTAACTATATTCGTAATTTATTGGCCACGACTTTACCAACTGCGTCAAAATCATCTTCAACTTTTCCTTCATTCAATTATCGATTCAGTTTAATCAAAATATCATCGGGAGTAACTTTTAACCTTTTTGCTTTTGACTTCGGAGTAACTGTTAAGCGTCAGGATGAAGCAACTGATTGGGGTCTGCTTGGCAGGATATTTTCAGATAAAGATGTATTTGACTTTGGCGATGGCAACGGGACTTCTTCCTCCTGGAAAAAATAATATTGACTTTAGGTTGACAAATGACAACTGACCCATTTTTAACTTTTTTCTCATTTATCTTCAAGGATTGACTACTATTTTTTTTATTTACAGTTTCCCAAAACCCAAGAAGAATGGAAATATATTGCGAAAGATTTTGAGCACAAATGGAATTTTCCACATTGTTTAGGCGCGGTGTATGGAAATCATGTACAGAATTATTCCACCAGTAGGGAGTGGATAGGGAGTGGATCTGATTATTATAATTATAAGGGGCAGCATAGCCTCGTTCTGATGGCCATTTGCAATGCCAATTACGAATTTCTATTATGCAACTTTGGGATAAATGGTCGTGTATCCGATGGTGGAGTAATAGACGAAACTGTATATTATGAAAAAATTAGAAATGGCACTCTAAATTTACCTGTACCCTTCAAACTGAATAATACAGATACACATTTACCATTTGTATTTGTTGGTGATGAAGCGTTTGCTTTAAGAAGCGAATTTTTAAAACCTTTCAACCGGAAGCAACTTGATAATGGAAAGAGATTATTTAATTACCGACTGTCCAGAAGTTGTCGTTTAATCGAATTGTTTTTGGCACTTTGGCTGCCAGATTTCGTGTATTTCATACAGCTATCAATATGAAATTGGAAAATATTGATAAGGTGGTCATGGCATGTTGTGTTCTACACAATTTCTTAAGAAGAAACCGTCGAAATTATTATACGCCTGACTCTAGCTTAGATCCTGAGGATTTAGAAACTGGTGATATACAATTGGGGTTGAGACCATTGAGACCAGAACCGAACACATTTGTGATTTGCAAAATAGTTCATACCGACATGAATCTAGAGAAGCCACCAGAGTCCGCGAAAAATTCATGAATTATTTCATTAATGAAGGGTCAGTACCATGGCAAAATGATTTTAATTGAGTGAATGAAAACGACGAATACTCAGTGTGTATTAGTTTATTAATTTCCAGCTAAGCGCTTTCGGCTATTAAGCCATTATCAAAGCTGTCGTCATTTAAAAGTAGGTGTAAAAGCCATCAAGTTGATTAAGAACAATGCTCAAAGTGGAATCATTGTTATGATTAAGTCATTGGAATAAAAACATTAAAATAACCCTATTGGAAGGGTGTAAAATTATAATTTACATGATGTAAATTCATTTAAAATTAAAAAAACTGAATGAAAACAGATGACAAGTTTGACGTTAAAATTACGGTCCATTACGGACATTTCTAAAATGATTTTATCTAATTAAGTACTTATTCCTGTTAGCATATTATTCCAATAAAATTAATTTTTAGGAAAACATCTTTTTGTGCTACTACTACAAACACAACTAATCGGCGCTGTAATTCGCTGAACTTGGGTATTTTCCAAACTTACTCAGTTGAAACCTCAATGAAATTAGATCAACTAATAAGTAAAATATTTACACCATGATATTCACTGGCTTCTTCCTGGGAGACCTGAGTACTGTCATTATCGTTGTCCATGTTGGAATTCTCGTCATCCTCAATGTCACAATGGAATCTATTCAAATAATTTCTTAGTAATTTTTAGTGTTATACAATTGGCTATTGTATGTATTTTTATTTGACAACTGACTTTAACCTTAATGAAAGAGATTATAAAGTGGTTGTTACTCCCTTTAGTTGATAGGGATTAAAGAAAATTAAATATACGACAATTTATCTCAGGGATAGTTTTTGGGTAAATCTGCTACTGTAAACAACGAGTTGGTAGGTACTATTAAATAAAACAATCCAAATGAATTTGACCCAAGCTTTATCAATTGTGAATTTGAAAAGAATTCAAGTGTGTTACAAGAAAGTATACATACAGTTGTTATATATACAAGGAGTATATCTAGTATACCGTTTATATGCATATACCCGATATGTACAAATAAAATTTAAGTAAGTATTTTAGCTTTAATTCATGTCCTATATTATTGGGTTCAATCTAACAATGTTTATGTTGATAAATTTAAGTGAATTAATATTGATACTCTACTAACAATTTACTTTTCAACTATGGTAATGTTATATATATGACTCGTAGTTTAGCCGAGATAATTCTGTTGGAGGTTACTGAGTGTAACGAAACCTACATTCAGAAGTCTAGAAACACTGTCCAAAAAAAATGTGCAGAGATCAATTAAACTTATCTGCTATGCCCTGGGATCCTTCGTCAGGGAAATATCATCCAGAATATGCCCAGTTCCAAAGTGGTTTCCCGTAGAGCTCACACAGGGAAAAGTACTCGTGAATTTGGGAGAACAGAAATTAACGAGAACCAAGAAAAAGTGAAACTAATAAGAAAAAAAAAAGGCCTAAAAAGAAAAAAGTAATTGTAATAAGTCTTTAAACGAATAGTTATTTTTATTCATTGGGTCATAATTAGCTGGCGACTCACCTCGGTTGGTATGGGGCCTTAACATGTGGCTTCCAATAGAAGTTTCGTTTAAACTGGAATTTTGCTAAGTGTTATCAGAGAAATATATCCAACTATCTGTTGCTGGCTCTAAAACATATATCCAAGCCGCTTCCTCCTTGATTGCACCACAAAATTCCTTTTTATAAATCCGCTTACAGCGTAGCACGTTGTTCCACAATCGTTGCTTTCAAAAAGGGAAAACGGAAATATCTGTCACACAAAATATCTTCTTTTCCTTTAGGCCAGTACCACTGTTGACCGTGGGAGCTTCCTAAGCAAGCTAATTACCCACATAGATTGAGACCATTTTTATATCAAATAACAAGAATACACTAATTGAAGGCCAAGTTTATTTGTTTATAATTATCAAATGAGTAGTTGAATATCTGAAAGTTATATTTATTTTTCAGGTGATTTCGAGAGACAAGGATTTCTTTTAACGAGATTTATTTATCCATAAGGGAATTCGAGAGTTGAACTACTACAAGGATAAGACCCATGCTAATTAAATTTTATTTTAATATCATTCACTTAGAATTTTCCTCGTTTTGTTATTGTTTTCAACAACCTAAGCAGGTAAGATATTAAACATGTAACATGGTCTAGCGTGGTTGTATCTAACAAATTAATAGGTTAAATGGTCTTAAAGGTAAATTGGAACAAATTATACATTAAAAAATTTAATAAATAAAGTACGCAAACGATTATTCATCAATGATTTGTCAATTGTTCATTTTGTTATTTTATACGATCCATACATATGTATACAAAACGTTCGAGATTGGGATAAATTACGAGATACCTATGTAAAGATAAAGTACAGAAATGAGTCTGTCCTGTTATAATATTATAATTAGGATACAAGATTATATGAAGAAGCTCTTTTTTAAACAAATGGTCATCCTCTATTTGCTTAAATGAACGATTGTTATTTACACAATTGTGCAAGTGTATAGTAAAACCGGCTGTGATCGGACCAATCAGGAATTTACAGAATTACGCCAACTTGAATTCAAATCCTTGTATTACATATAACTATTTGAGATTAGAACCTATACAATCTAATCAATCAGATCAACCAAATGGCAAGAGTTTCAGTCAAGGTCAAAGCAACCTTACTGTTAGCTACAGAAGTTCGGAGTGTAGTGGAGAGGGGTGTTATTATCTTTAGCGTTAGTATCTATTATTAATTGTAATGGAAAAACCAAGAATGTAGAATTTTATTAGATTCAGCCTCACAAAGTAATTTTATAACGAAAAATGCTTGGAACTGTAATAATTGTAATTGATTACATATTATAGGTTCTTCCGAGGTTAGGCCATTGAGGGAATATAATTAAAAAGCCATTTAACTCTAATAACTTAACTTTATTAATAATTAAAATATCGATTCGATTTTTAGAATATGTCGCAATATGTATATTCTAATTGCATTTCGGCACACTGCAACTTACTGCAAAAATACGATATTCAGCATAGACATATTCATACATACACATGACAAAATTATATACAAATAATATTTCCTAAAATAAACATGAGCCACATGGTAGGTACTCAGGTCGCTTACCTCACAAATACAACATACTATTGAAATATAAAATCTATCATTAAAATAAAATATAAATTTTTAATACTATATCATCACATTTTAGGCATTCAAACTTCTGAATTTAGTATTTCAGTTGTAGGAATCAAATTAGTTACTTCTACCATCATTGAAAAGTGTACTGTTAAAATCCAATCGTTGAAAAACTTATTTGGAGCAAATCTGACGTGTTTAGTAGTTCCAAAAATGAATGATTGTCTACCAAGTGAACCTTTAAATAAATCTTTATAGGTAATTCCAAAAAATGTTCAACTAGCCCATCCTGATTTTAACATATCTCAACCTATTGATATTTTAGTAGGCGCTGAACATTTTTATGATCTTTTGTGTGTAGTCAAATTCGCTTGGGCAATGATTTACCTAGCTTCAAAAAACTTTTTGCTGGGTGGTTTCAAGCCCTAGCAATGAACATTCTTTATCCAACAAGGTTTAATGCAATTTTACTAAGGATGATGATTTGCATAAGTTTTTGCGATAATTCTGGGAAATAGACGAACCGTCTCAGAAAAAACCTTTATTATCACAGCAATATAAATACCGTGAAGAAATATTCCAAAGCACTACCAAACGTAATTCTGAAGGTCGGTTTAGAGTACAAATTCGTTCTCCATCATCTTTAGGAGAATCGAAGTCTATAGCTTTAAGGTGCTTACATTCTGTCGAAAGTAATTTTTTTAAAAACCCAAAAATTGAAATCTTTGTATGTTGATTTCCTAGATGAATATGCTCAATTAGATCACATGTCCGAAGTGATTATCCCAGAAAACAAACCCAATATTGAATATTTTTTACCACATCATGGGGCATTGAATGATAGAATCAAACCACTAAATTGAGAGTGGTATTTAATGGTTCCTATCGAACTAGTTCAGGTCTCTAGTTTAACGATATTTAATGTGTAGGACCAAAAATACAAGATGATCTTATTTTTGTACTTTTGAGATTCAGGCAACATCAAATAGCTTTCGGTGCGGACATAATTAAAATGTACCGACAGATTCCATTCCAACCTGATCAAAGGTCGTTGCAAAGAATTGCCTGGCGTCGAGAACCCAATGAGGGAACTAAATGGTGTTACATATGGATCTGCCGCTACACCGTGATTAGCGATACGATGTTTAATAGAATTATCATTAGAAAACTCCTAATGCATTGAATGTTGTGACTTTGGATTTTTACATGGATGACATCTGGACCGGTTCTGATTCTGTTCAATGTGTACAAACATTAATTGATGAGGTTCGAACTATTTTATCAGGTAGTTGTTTCTTACTTTAGAAATGGGCTTCTAATAGTAAAGATACTTTACAGTATGTCCAAGCCAAAAATCTCAATGCATTACAAAAACTTGGAGGTTGCGAAGGTATGAAAATTTTAGGATTGTACTGGGATCGTGAAAATTATACCTTAAAATATGACATAGGGACAAGTAAACAAGATCAAACCGTAGCCAAAAGGTCTGTTATGTCAGACATTTCACAGACTTTCGACTCTTTAGGTCTCCTCGCTCCATATATCATTGTAGGAAACATTCTTTTGGAACAATTGTGGATGATAAAAATTCAATTGGAAGGAGTTATTACTTTCCAAATTATATACAAGGGGGGTTGATTTTAACTAGAATAACTATTTGTACTAACCCAACCATAATTGAACTTCATGGGTTCTGTGATGCGTCTCTAGTTGCCTATGGGGCGTGCATTACCAGTGCAGGGGAAATTTATGTAAAACTTTTATGAGCAAAATCAAGGGTTGTGCTTTTGAAATAATTAACCATTCCTCGACTGGTATTGTATGGTGCCCATATTTTGGGTCAACTAACAGATTGGATTTGAAAATTGCTAGGGCTCCAAAATTAACAGGCAATTCTTCTGGAATGATTATGCAGTTGTATTATGTTGCAATAAGTCGCAATCACATTTAATACAATCTTTTGTGAAAACAGAGTCTCGCAAATTCAGTCTTATACTAACCCTATGACTCATGTTATATCCAAGGACAATCCTGCCGACCTCTTATCCAGAGGAGTTCTACCAAAAAACTACATTGTCTTCTTGTCTCTGGTGGTCTAATCCCCTGTGGCTATCAAAATCCTAGTCAGATTGGCCTATCTCAGAAGTTAAAACTCCAGAAAACATACCAGAACTTAGGAAACAAAAATTATATCTCTTGATACCAAAACCCACCGAAACAAACAAATTTTTCAAGTTAAATATCATATGAAAAACCATTGCATATGACCAAAGATTCATTTTTAACTGTCGAAATAAACCCACTCAACGGAAGTATGATGTATTGCCAGCATCCGTTTTAACATTGGTTAGGTTGTCTCAGATTAAGTGCTTCTTTGGGGAACGATATTTCCTTCAAAGAAATGAACCCATAGGAACCAAAGAAATCGCGTATCTTCAATTTAAAAATATTCGCGTTGGGGGACGAATACAAGCGTCATCTTTTCATGTCGATAAGAAACTTCAAAGACAAATATCATTTAACCAAACTTATATTCAAACATAAACATCTTAAACTTTCTCATGCTCGTTCTCAGCAGTTGTTAGCTACCATTCGAAATCGATTTTGTCCCCTTTCTGGTCGCGATTTAGCCTGGAAGACTATACACTCCTGCATGGACTGTTTTAGAGTCAAATCTTCACAAAATAATCCTACCAAAGTCAAGGTTAAGTCCTACATTACCTTTTACAGAACCGTCTTTGGCTATGCAAGACCAATCATGATATATAAAATATCGTAAAGGATGCGGAGCAAAATCAAGGAAAGCATAATTAACACTTTTTATTGGCATTTCTACAGAAGCAGTACACTTGGAATTGGTGAGTGACTTAACTTCGGCAGCTATTATTGCTACATTTCGTCGATTTTGTGCAAGACGCGATAAACCGTCTCAAATGCTTTCAGATAATGGCAGTAACTTGATCTGAATTGCAAGAACTAGCCAAATTTCTCTCAAATAACCAAACCTCTCTTCAAGAAACTTTCAATGATTTAGGTGTTTAATGGAAGTATATTTGGGAAGCGGGAATAAAATCGACAAAGGGTCATGTGAAACTAATGATGAAAACTGTAACGGTAACCTTTGAAAAGTTTACAACCTATCTCGCAAACATCGAGGCGATATGGAATTCACGTCCTTTGACTCTATTGTCGTCTGATCCTAGGGATCTTTCGGTGTTAATACCGTCCCACTTTCTTATCGGGTAGCCAGTAGCAACTATACCGGATCCAGATATTTGATAAGTTTCAAATAATCGATTATCTAGTTACCAGTTGCTGTAACAAATAGAAACTTTGAATACTTTTGGCAATGATGGTCTCAAGAGTACATCAGCGAAATACAGACCTAACCACTAAGGGCTAAAGATGCGTGCTTTGGTTCTAATAAAAGAAGACAATTTGCCTCCTCTTAAATGGAAACTGGACAAAATAGCGCAGCTTCATCCTGGAAGTGATAGTCTCACAACGGTAGCAAGTATTGTCACTGCGAACGGAACAATCAAAAGAGCCTGGTTCAAGATTTATGTACTACCCGTTCTGATAAAGGGGTCAATGTATAAAAAAATGTTATTCTTGCGTTTTAAGTGTTTAAACGAACAAAAAAACATTTTTCCATGAAAATATTTTTGCTAATTGACAGACTCCAATTAGTTTAAGCAATTATCGTTTTTACCTTGAGAATTATTCACCTTCTCAATCGTGGGGAATATGTTAAGACTATTAATTAAAATATTTTGTATCGTGATCTTATTCGCATTTTGTTGTTATGAAATCGAGTTTCTATGATAATAGAGATGTCAGTTTCGATATATGTCCACAAAAAGTTAAATAACCCAATTTCGAAAATATTAATCCCGATACGGAAAATTACAACCTAAACAATATCCATGTTATAAAAATATGCTCACGATGCCAATGCACTTCACATCGTTCTTCAAAAATAGTTTCATGTATAATACAGTTAGTTTATATACTGAAGTTGACAGCAGGTTTAAGAGTCTCTAGCCAATTTTTTTTTAATTTAGATTACGATTATTTATATTGTAATACTGTTCGTTACTTTCTAATGTTTTTGTATTTCTTGTATTTGTTATACTATTTTGTGAGGATTAAATGTAAGACTAGCCTTAGGCTGAAGAAGGATATTAGCAAAACAGAAAAGAATGACGTTCGAATTGTAATAAGCGGCCGAAAATGCTCCATGAAAGACACCGTATGTATGTATGTTAACATTAACCTCACCAACATATGAATTGGCGTTAATTTATCAATTCAATAAAAATTCCATAATAATACTCGTGAAAGTATTAACATTAACGTATCACAACACAATTTCGCCGAGTTCTAACTTCCTTTTTCTGATGCAGGTCACTGAAAATTCATAATAATGTGTCACATTCTCGAAAATTCGAAATCGATTACTATTAATAAAGATTCTGGGGGTGCGTCTGAGCTGCGGATTGGATCATCAGTGGAAAGCTCGGTCAAATTAGTAATTATTCGTGAAAATCCATCTTCATTTGTCAGTTGGTCCGAGACGTTCGTAATCATCTATTTCATTGGTTACTGAATGGGTAATGAATGTTTCGCGTATTTTGTCAGACCTACAATGGCACCTACCAAACCACAGTGGCGGAACAACAAATGAATAATAGGACAACACATAAATATACCTATATTATATAACGAAGCCACATACCAATTACTTAACTGTCTTTTAAATACTGCCTGTAAATTATGTAACGAATTTTTGCACCTTGTAATAGTCTGTTTATATTTTGATTATTTTATAAGTCAATTACTTAATCTATTGATTATCTGAGTTAATATATTGTTTAGGTTCTGTATGAAAATACAAACTCAAATATGTTCACGCAATGTAGGTAGATATTCACGGCCACTAACTTGTGTATCTAAGGTCAATCAACATTTTAGATACTTTAACTAAGTCGATATGGTACTATAAATAATTGATCGATATATTCATGAGAAGAGTATACACAAAGTAGCATTTAGTTTAGTAGATTTAGTTGTGTTTTTTGTGTGAATAGATAGTGAATAAATAAGTGAAAGTACTATGGTTCTGGAATAACTTACTCCTTACAAGAAATCATACATACCAGATGATCTTATTTTCACGAAGACCATTTACATATATCACAATTGTTATGTGGATCATTTTGTTTATTTATGTCATTGTTAATTTCACTTATTTCTATTCACCTATCTATTTTGTGTAAGTTTTTTCATTTCAACAACAGGGAGATACTCGGACATATATATTCATAAAATGCCTGAGAGTGACCAGTAGGGATCTATAGAATGGTAGAAGATATAATCGAATGGAAACATTGTTGAGGAGGCGGAAACACGCTGTACTATGATGTTCGTAAGCTATTCAATCTTTAAAAAAATGTTTGATACACAAGTTATAGTCTAGATCTATCTATAATCTTATCTTATCTATAATACTTTTTTATACCTTTTCGTAGTAGGACCAACTGGAAAGGAGATATATCGAAAACACTGTTTTTGGCCGTTATTATGCAAAATGGCGACGCGAGCACGAACTCGCCAAGGTCAATAATCGAAAATCCCGAATTTAATGTAGGACAAAAATACTCATTGACTGTTATATGTCAACACCTTTAAGTTTTGTTTCCTCTCACTTAATTTCCGATGTATGACAGGCAATGGACTAAATACTTGTGAGGTCTTAAATCATGTTAATTTTTGTGAAACAACAGAAGCATGTGGTTTAGACATCTGGGCATTTTGATTAATTGAAGAAGTGGAGGTACTCGGCAAACAGAGGTTATGTGTACTCTGAACTGAATGCAAATTATCATTTATTTCATGCGGATTATAATCACTGTTTCTAGCTGATGCATTAGAAATGCTAAAAAAGGAGTATGCCAAACTGAAAAGGAGATTTTCCGAAAACAACGGTTTTGACCGCCATTTTTCTAATATGGCGATGAGAGCCAACCGCCAACCGCCTTTTTAGTCCCCTTTGATTGGGCTAACATCAGAAAGTCATTCAACAAGTCGTAAACTGTTTGAAACAATTAATTACTGTTTCATCAAAACGTAAGAAGGATTTTTCAAAAGCATGTGCTTCTTAATCGGAAAGAGAAGAAGATTTACAGCTCAGTGAATCAAGTGAAGAATGTTCTGATAAAAATGACAGTGCTTGTGTAGAATGGCAAGAGTCTTACGACCATACGAAGAAGGAAAGTGCCTGGATTCAGTGTTTGAAAGGTTCTTGCTGGTTACATGAATATTGCAAAAAGTTTTTAGAGAGATGCAACAAGTGCGGTAGCAAAATAAAGGAAAATGAAAAAAGTCAACAAAATGGGAGGTTATACTGGGGTACATAAGTCTGAAACCGTGAAATGTGCCCCACCCTAGATTTTATGAATTTGTTCATTTTAGCTGTTTTAATAATATTTTAGAAGATTTTTTAATTTCATGTCCAAACAACTATCGTTTTTTATTTTATTTCTTCAAAAGGGGTGCACGATTGCCCGGTTTATCCTATAATAATTGAACAATAATTTCACTTCAGTTGAATCTCTCTGTTCCATTTTATTTTGCCAAGTCTTCTCTACGTCTTCCTCTTCTATTGTCTCATTGGGTTCATATTTTGTATACTGTTTTTTAAAAACTTCACCATTCCTTGACAAACTTCTTGGGCAGGTATTGAATAAAACTTTTTCGAATGCTCTCATTGCTCAATAAATTGTCTGATGAATGTTTTGCTCTCGGAAACCTGTCTGCTATTTCACTTTCGTACTTCCAGCCAACTAAGCTATAGATAATCTTCCGAATTTCAGTTTCGTATGATATTTAGATTAAAAAGGTCTTTATAACAGTTTATGACGCCCAATTTACAATGGATTGAAAAATAATTATATATACAATAAAATAAAATATATACAGAGTGCCGATGGCCTGGCTATTTTTCAATCCTACTATCTATCCGGTATGTCCTCGCGGGTCATTGCTTCTAGCATTATCCATATGTTTGTTGTATCTGGTGGTATAACTTTGTCCCTAATATAAAAATTTGACTCCTAGCATCTTTCGGCTCGGGATTTCTCAGAAAAGCTACTGAAAAACTTGGTTTAGAAATGATACAGGGTAGTAGATTTCAAGAAGGCAACTTGGCAGACGTTATTCTGGTGTAATATAATTTATGAACTATGCGGAACAAAAACAGCGCAGTGTGATTACTGCGGTGTTTTTACTCCCTATGAGAATCATGTGGTTTGGAAATCAACAGCCAGGTTATGTGATTAACGATCCATTCAGAAACCTACACCTACTATCTCGGATGCCTTCTGCGCGATTTGCGGCTTTAAGTTTGGTCCGAAAATATTGTGGCAGACAATAGTTATAAAAATTATAGGAGATTTTGTTAATAGTGGGTATATTTGCCCTGTCGTGTAACCAAGAGGTGTAAGGTAGTTTGGGGTATACCGTATTATGATTTATTGCCATTCTGAGACACTTGTTTTGTATCACCTGCAGGGAGTTGAAGTTATGTTTGGCGCTCGTGTAGTATATTGGTGCAGCGTATGTGAGTATGGATCTTATGATTTGTTTGTATATTAGGATTTTATTTTGAAAAGCTAGAAAGGGAACAGTTTTATGATCAACTCCAGAATTTCATCGAGTCGATACCACGGAATAAACCGATGGTAATGCTAGGAGATTTAAATGCTCGTGTTGGTAATGATACACTGCCGGGAATTAAACAGCGGTTCAACGAAGAAGTAATGAACCACAATGGAGAACTTTTAGTTAACATTTGTGCACTTAATGAGTTACGCATCAATAACACCTTTTTTGATCACAAGCCACAATACAAATATACTTTCGGTAACACGCGAGGACAGCAATCAATGATTGATTACATAATAACTAATAGAAGTTCGCAACCACCTCAGATACTGCACATAAGAACTCTTAATTCAACTAACATCGGTAGCGACCACAAATTGGTACTTGGAAGGATCAAAATGAAATTAAAACTTTGTAAAAGCACAAAATCTGGCACAGTTGTGGAGAAGATATGCGTGGAATCGTTGTATGATGAATCAACCCGGAAATTATATCAAAGACGTCTCACGGAAAAATTAGAGAGGGAACCAATAGATGAGACAGATGAAATTAACAACAGCTTGGAGAAATTTAGACGAAATATTAGAGATGCAGCAACTGAAGCACTGGGAACACGAAAGATAAAACAAGGAAAGACAGGTCTCAACAGGACGCCCAGGTTCTGTGATGAAATCAAAGAGCAATGTAAGAGGAAAAGAAGAGCTTATGTAAAATCCAGATCAACACAGTCACTGAAGGATAACAGAGAGTATAAGAGAATTAGAAACATCACTCATGTGTTTCATCGATCCAGAGAAGGCGTTCGATCGCATACAGCTGGAGGATGTGATACAATTACTCTACGACAGACAAGTGCGTCAAAACATCATTAAAACAATTGAAAATAAATATAAGAACAACACGACCCAAGCTAAGATAGAGGGTGAATTAACGGAGAAAATAGAAGTAAATACTGGCATCCGACTCCCTCAGTCCCATGCTGTTTAACATCATTATGGATGAAATAATAAAGCGGGTACGCAAACTGGAAGGGTACAAAATGGGAGACAGAGGAGTCAAAATACTATGCTACGCCGACGACGCTGTACTCATAGTCGAAAACGAAAACGACTTACAAAGACAAGTGCATAGATTCAACACAACAGCAAAGAGGTTCAGAATGAATATATCAGCGTCAAAAAACAAATGCATGACCATATCTAGAACACCACTTAGATGTAAAATTGAAATAAACAACAATATTGCACAGCATTAAATCAAATTTGGGTATCTTGGGATAGAAATATCCGGGTACGGTGATGAGACGGAGGTGAGGAGGCAAGTCATGGAAGCATCGAGAACAGCCGTGTGTCTTAATGATATTATATGGAGCAACAAACACATAGGAATAGAGGCTAAATCTAGAATATATGAAACAGCTATTAGACCCATTCTTACATATACTGCGGAAACCAGATCAGATACCTCGAAAACTAAACAAATACTGGAGACAACAGAAATGAAAGTAGTGCGTAGGATAGTAGGCAAAACACTGTTAGATCGAAAGAGGAGTGAGGATATCAGAAGAGTATGTAAAATTAATAATATCAGTGAATGGATCCTGCAAAGAAAGAGAGAATGAAATGAACATATTAGCCGCATGACATCCGACAGATTGCTAATGATAACAAGGGATAAGTAACCAATGGGAAGGAGG
Organism: Galeruca laticollis; assembly: GCA_963921935.1. Lineage (NCBI taxonomy): Eukaryota > Metazoa > Arthropoda > Insecta > Coleoptera > Chrysomelidae > Galeruca > Galeruca laticollis. The sequence continues at coordinate 107,059,435 of OY998182.1, read as the reverse complement.
AACATTGGAAGACCCCGCAAGCGATGGAGTGACAATATTACAGTGGACTAAAGAGAACAAAGGAATGAAGAAAAATAAGCAAACCTTGCTTACATATAACAAAGAAGAAGATTTTGTTTTGACTTGTGAGATTACTGTGTTTACATATGAATGGATATAGTCGACTTACTGCAATCTTAGCTTTTTGTATTTGTTGCGAAATATGCGCGTTTGCAGTGATATTACCTTGCATTGTGTACTCTAAATACTTTTGGGTAGTGTTTGGGGCAAGATAGTGCCCATTTACGCAATGCTGAGATTGCAATGGGTCGGCCTCTCCAGCCTTTCTCCTGAGTAATAAATACATGGTTTTGGAAGCGTTGATAGCTAGTTTGTGATCATTGAAATAAGGTGTGATTTTGGTATTTATATGAGATTGTACAGTGTCAAGTGCTTGTTATAGATTCTTTGCTGTTGCTACAAAACAAGTATCGTCAGCGTATATTGCAGTTAGTAATTGTGGGGATGTTGGGAAATCATGGACAAATAGGGTGTATAACAAAGGTGATAGAACAGAGCCTTGTGGTACTCCAGCTTGGATTTTATATAGACCTGCTAAGTGATCATAGATTTATGCAAAAAAATTCTGTTTGTTAAATATGAATTTATTATGTTTGTTAACTAATCTGGAACTTTTAGTTTAATTAGTTGTAGATTATCCCCTCGAGCCATACGGAATCAAAAGCCTTTTGGACATATATTGTGACCATAATAGATTTCTTCTTGTCCTGAAACCCTTCCCGAATATAATTTATTACGCGAATAATTTGAGCCACAGTACTATGTCCGCTTATGAATCCGTATTGCTCGGGGGCGATAATGTGATTGTTATTCACAATTGATTGTAATCTTTTTAGTATTATTTTGTCTATCACCTTTGCTGTGTTGTTTAGAAGGGAAATTGGTCTATAGCTATCCACATAACTTGGTTGTTTGTTAGCTTGGATGATGGGTATGATGTTGGAAATCTTGAGCATATCAGGATAATGTCCAGTTTTTATAATAAAGTTCGTTATGTATGTTAACTGAACAATGGCTTTTTTTGGTAGATACTTTAATAATATGTTGTGAATTCTATCTAAGCCGGGGGCTGTTTTGTTTTTTAATTTTTGTACTGTGTTTTAAATGTCTGTGCATGTTGCTAGATCATTTGTGTTAAGGTGTTGTTGAACTGTGTGTGTTATATTATGATGATGTTGTGTATGGGGCGTGTTGTTTATGAAATTGTTTTGGAAGTACTCCCCGAATTTTTCTGCAATCTCCGTCACGTTTGTTATTGTTTGTCCGTTATCGACTATTTATGTTATGTCCCGGTTTTGTTCTCGAAACCGTCTGGTAATTGTCCAAAGAGAATTGTCCTCTGGTTTGAGATTACTCAAGAACTTTGACCAATCGTTATTTTTATATTCTGTTATTAACGAGTTTATTGAATTTTGATAGGATCTTAATAAGCGACGGTCTTCTTCACATCTAGTTTACTGCCACGATTTACGTATTTTGTTTTTTTCTTCTATTCATTGTATTATATAATCAGGTAGATTGTTTTGAGATGTTAACTTTTGTTTTAATGTGGTTGAACAATTTCTGGCTGCAATGATTAAGTTTTTCTGTTGTTTTAATTAAATGATTTATATTTTCTATGTTATCTACGATTTTAAGGTTTTTATTTATATATTGTCTGTATTTTAACCAGCAGTTGTTGGCTGTTTTGTGGTGTTTGTATATGGTGGGCTATTTTGAGGTGTATGAGGACGGAATCATTGTCAGAGTTGAAGTTTGTTAGGGTTTTTATTTTTGTGAGGTTATTTATGTTTTTGCCTATTGCAATGCCTAGGATTCTGGGAAAGTGATTTGAGTAAGCAAAGTGTGTAGGGGTGTCAGTGTGAAATATGTGACAATCCGATTGATCGCAGAATTTCAGTAGAGTACTTCCGGTGGTGTTGAGGTGTTTAGTGTAGTGATCCCACTGAGGGTGTTTGCAATTAAGATCACCTACAATTAACACCTTGTTATGTGTGTTTATAATAATAAATAAATCTCCCTTATTTAGCTTATTTCCAGGAGGGATGTATGTGCCAACTATTTTAATTTGGTTATCAAAAAGTATCGCGATATGCTCAATTGATGAATTATTTTGTACCAGGAGTTTGAAATGTATGCCTTTCTTGATTAGTAATGCGATAGCACCCCCTCTGACATTGTCGGGGCGGTCTTGTCTAAAAAGATGATATTCAGGGTTTCTGAAGTTTATTTTTTGTTAGGTTTAAGGAATGTCTCGATTAGGTAGAAAATGTCTGGGTTATGAATGTCGAGAAAGTGACGGATTCAGTGGATTTTATTTAATAAACCTTGTACATTACAAAACATTATTTTGAGATTGTATCGTTTGTGAAAGCCAAGTTTTCCACCTACCTGCCTAGATGTCACAGTTGTCTGTATTAGCAACAAAGTTATTGTAGATTTATTTATCAATATTATTTATCGCTTGCCTCATTTGTTGGATCAGGTCTGACACTGCTCTGGATACTTCGTCTAGATTTACCAATGTTTGAAATTCTTTAAATAAGTTGTTAACTTCAGTGAATTTGTTTAAGTCGTTGCTTGCACTTGCTGGAGGTCTTGTATGGTTGCTTGATGTAGGTTGAGAAGTGGATATTTGATGGGTTATACGAAGGGTGTGTTTGGAGGGGAGCCTGGGGTAATCTGCATCGTTGGCTTTTTCCTGCCAAGGGTTGTTTTTAGGTATTAGTGCAGGGATATATTTTGTGGAAGTGAGTTTGGTTTGCAGGTTAGCTGATTTCCTCTCGTCAAGCCATATTTTCCTTTTTATATATTCTGGGAAAATCTCCACATTTGCCGGTGGTGTCTCTTACAGGTACTGCAGGCACTGTTCGCTCCTTGGTGCACTCGGGAGTTAAGTGCTGACCTGCCCATTTTAAACATCTGGTGCTCTGTCGCAGTTTGATGCTGCGTGGCCCCAGAGCTGGCAGATGCGACATTGTATGATTGGCTTCATCTGGCATCGATGCCCCCACTATATTCTGGTATGTTCTACTTATTACACGAACAGTTTTGTTGAGATACCCTAGCGTGATCTTTGAATCCGTCACCACTAGATACAGTGGCCTGCCTTTTGTTTTCATGCGGTATATATCTTTGACGTTGATTTTGTGTATGTTCAGAAGTTCATCTTTGATTTCCGATAGTTGTAGTCCTTCGGTTAGGCCTATGAGCACAAACGCATGTGTCTCCTCTACTCTTCTGATGTATGTGTGGAAGGGAACTTTTTTATCTTTTAGCGTTTTTTAAAGGTTTTCAAAATCGTTAACATCTTCCTTAAATATAATTGTACAGTTAGATGTGTATTTAAACTCAAATTTTTTTCTTAATTTCGTCTTTTAGTACGCTGATCATTTTCTTATGTGCCTGAACGTTTCCGTCAATTTCTGCGGGCGGGCACTGGGTGTGGTTTTTTTGTTCATGTTGCTTTTTTGCGTTTGGCATTCTGGGTGGATATGTCTTCTTCGGAACTAGACTGCGAGTCTTCGAATTTCCGGAATCTTGTTTTTTCCACTTTTTTGAACTGGTTGTGGGAGTAGTTTATCCTCGGAAGTGTCAGATAACGTATTGTATTTGTTACTAGTTTCTATGTTTTCTGTTCTATGTGTGTTACGTTTTATAATGTTGCTTAACGTGACAAATGTTCTAGGTTTTTCGTATCCTGGAGGGGCGATTTCCCCCACTTCCATCTGTTGCGTTGGGGGATGGAGGTAATTTTGTTCAGGTCGTCGCTGTTCATATTTAGTGTTTTGGTTATAATGAGTTTACTGTTCTTATCAACATATTGTGATATGAACCTACCTTCTTCTGGGGGAACTGAGTTTTCCTGCCCTTCTCCCTCTTCTTGGGCCCAGGACGTGTTCGCCGGTCTATGAATCTGGGCCTGGACTGTTATGATTTTTTGAATTTGCGAGTTATTATTTCGAGTGGAGTCACTTGATTGTTCTCCAATAGTGTCTTCTTCCATATTTGTTTGTTTTTTGTGTATGTCTACGATTAATCGTTTTTAGGCGGTAGATGCTCTATCCGCGTTAATTCCTCGACAAGAGGATATATATATATATATATATATATATAGCTCTGAACTAACTTCGTGTGCTTCCGCGAGAGAATTTGTGTGTTTTGGTGTTTGTTCTATACACTTTTTATTTCATCCTATCAGTTTTAGTTACTTTCTATACCTTAATAGTTCCTATATACACCTTTTTTCTGTTTCGTGACAATTATTTTGATTTTCTTGGTTCGTGTCGATACTGTAACGTTGTTATTATGTTTGAACGTTAACTTTTATTTTAATAATAATTACGGATCTTTTTTAACTTTTAGTTTTATTAGAATTCATATTGCAACTGCTGACTTTTTATCATTGACATTCGAGGCAACCTAAAATGGTGCCAACCGTATATAAAAATCACTATAAAAGTATTTCTTACGTTACATCTTCCCTTTTTACAGAAGAAACACAATGAACACAATATGAAACATGAAATGCAAAGAGCAAACAAATTATAAATTGAGTGAGTCTTTGAGCGGGTTTCACTGCACGGCCAGACCTAGTAACGTAGTTAGTACTTTCAGGAACGATGGGTGTTCCTGTAGTCCGATTTTCTTCAGGAACGACCTGATTGCTAACATTTGGCGCTTTTCTACCGTCTTCTCGATGGTTGACGGGACGATTTAAGCAGGATCTAGAATTTCTGCATTGGTTCTGTGCAGATGAGCCAAATTTCTTTGTTAAGTTGTACCGTCTTTGAGTGTTACATTGTACGATCGTGGTTTGTAAAGCTTTGCGAACTAATCCTTCCTTCCAATTTCTCTTGCCTATTTGGATTCTGACACGATCACATTCGTTTAATGTTTGTGCAGATTTTGTGCATTTATCTGCATAGGTTTTTTGCTTACTTCTAGCTTGCAATATATTTTCCGGCACGTTATAGATGACTTTAGGAGCGAGTTGTTTCTCGGAGATAGGAATTAGTGTTTTTGTAGTTCTACTCATCAGGCGTTGAGCAGGAGAACCTAGTTGTTCAGTGCGAGGAATGTTGCGAAAGTTTAATAATGCAAGTTGCACATCAGAGTTGTCAAGTTCACATTTTCTCAAAATCGATTTAGCAATCGCAACACTTTTCTCTGCCAATCCATTTGCACGGGAGAATTTTGGAATTGAAATTGAATGGATAAATCCTCAGATTCTCCTAAAGTTTTTGAACTCGCGTGACTTAAATTGCGGTCCATTATCCGATTCCAACACTTCTGCAATAACAAGCATTTTAATGTTTGATGACTTCACCGGAAGTTTGGTCATGTAGCATTTTAAAATCGAAGAAACCGGAATAACCGCCAGTAATAATAACATATTCGTTATTGGAAAAATGAGAATAGGTCACTCGCGACTATTTGCCACGGTAAGTTCCGAATTTGCTTTGTAATTATTGGTTGTTTAGGGTTACTGCGTTGAACTCCTTGGCAAATTCCACACCGGTCTACGAAGTTGACAATGTCTTTGTGCATTTCTTGCCAATACAACAATTGCCTGGGGTGTTTCAAGCTACTTTGAATGCCAAAGTGGCCAGCGTGTATTTGCTTCAACATTTCTTTAATTTTTGACTTTGGTACAAGAACCCTGTCATTTTTCATGATCAATCCATTGTAAACTGAAAGTTCTTCTTTAAAATTGAAGTAGTGACGAATATCTCTGTGTACCTCTTTGATATTTTCGTGCCACCTATGCATAATAAATTTTTTTAGAGTCTGTAACTCTTCGTCTTTTTCAGTAGCTCTAATAGTTTCAGTTTGTTCTGCCTCTGACAAGGCTAATGCTATTACTAGTTCAGTCTCATCGTTTTCATTCGCAAGCGTTTCTGGTGAATTATCACAGTCTCGACTCAAGGTATCCGCTATTGGAATATCACAGCCTTTTATGTATTTGACTTCTGGAGCATATTGTGTAACTTCCAGCAGAACCTTTTGTAGTCTAGGAGGAATTTTTTTGTGCAGAAGTCAGCGTTCTTGAAGCGTAGACTGCGGGCTGATATTCTTGCATTAAAACTGCACCGGAACAAGTGGAACTTGCATCAACTCACAAAGCAACATTTTTGTTAACATCATAAAATTTCAAAACAGGCGGTGTTGTCAACAACTTCTTGATTTTCTTCACTGCAGATTCTTGTTTAGGGCTCCAATACCAATCAATTTCTTTTTTCAGCAATTCTCGTAACGGCTGTATTATTTCAGAGAGGTTTGGTATAAATTTAATCAGGTATGTTACCATACCCAATAATCTTTGGAGCTGCTTCTTATTTTCTGGAGTTTTCATTGATTTGATTGCGATGGTGTTTTCAGGATCAATTTTGAGACCATTTTCGGTTATTACGTGTCCTAAAAATTTTACCTGATTTACCTCGAATTTACACTTTTCTGGATTTAATTTTAGTTCAGCATTTCTTATGATCTTTGATGCTTTTTCTTGAATACTACGCAGTTCTTCTTTGGTATTTGCATATATTAAAATATCGTCCATTGAGCATTCGACTTTAGGTAAATCTTGTAGGAGATCAGTCATAACTTTCTGAAAGACTTCTGGCGTTGAAGCGAGTCCATAAGGAAGTCTCTTACAGCAATACCTGCCCCATGGTGTAGCGAACGTTAGGTATTTTTCAGTGCGTTTTGTAACTTTTATTTGCCAGAATCCTCTTTTACAATCCAGCAATGTGAAATATTGCGCACCGTTCAGCTTAGCTGCGATCTCTTAGACTGTTTTTAGTGGGAATCTTCTTCGTTATATGTTTTTGTTGACGTCGGTTGGATCAAAGCGAAGTCTGGTTTTGTTTTTCTTTTTGGCGAAGACCATTGGACTGACGACTGGTGGTGCGATTACCCGCATTTTAACCATAGTATCCAATTCTTTCCTCACATCATTATAAAGAGCATGTGACATTTTTCTTGGAGCTTTAACATTAAAAGTAGGATTCTCGATTGAATCAATGTCATACTCATAATTTTTCAAGCAACCAAGACCCTTAAACAGATTATAATTAGATTCATTTGTAATGTTTTGAATACGTTGGATTAAACCCAACTTTGTTGCAGTTTTTCTTCCTAAGATTGATGGAACTTTCCTATTAACAATCTTGAAATTAATATTTGATGTTTGGTCTCAAATCTTGCATTGTAGAATACCTTCTGCTATAACATCAAGTTTATTTCCACCAAATCCAACGAGTCTTCTTACTTTGAGAGGTTTGAGATCTTCATTGAAAGTTTTTATTACATTCCATGAAAGAACATTACAGTCCGCACACGAATCTAAGTAGATAGCGTATTTTCTACCTTTGACTCCAACAATTTCAGTCCATATTTCTTCTTCAACTTCTGTATTCACTGAATGGATAAAAAGTTCATGTTCTTCGTCGCTGATTGATTCGTCTTGAATTACGTGCACATTTTTCTGTTTGTTCTTGACGTTAGTTTTGGATTTTGACCAGCGCTCTGATGAAAAATGTCCTTATTTATTGCATTTTACACACGTATTTTTTGGAATTCAGGGCAACTTTTAAGCTCATGCTTCGTGCCGCACCTTTAACAGTTGAATTCTTCCGTGTATTTGCGTTGATCAGTTTTGACTTTAGTTGCTTTACTTTCAGTCTTCACTTTATGCACCTCGGCTTTATATTGTACCTTCATTTTAACCAGCTGCTTTGTAGCTTGTTCACTAGCTCTGCATATGGTCAAGCATCTGTTCAAAGTAAGATTTTCTTCAGCTAATAACCTTTCTCTAACCTTTTCAGAACGAACTCCTATGATCAGCTTGTCCATTACGAGACTATCGTGAAGTGTATCAAAGTCTTCGCGAGATTTTTTATTTTCGTTAGAAATTCATCAAACATTTCACCTTGCTCTTGACTGGCTTTATTGAATTTGTATCGCTTAAAACATAAATTCGTTTTTGGGATGAAATGAGAGTTAAATTTTTCCTTCAAGGTCGTAATACTCTTGCTTTGCTCTATCGTTAGATTGAAGCTATTATAGGCTGGAACAGCATCTGGGCCAATAACTGCCATGAATGTCGCTGCCTGTATCGCCGCTGCTTTCTTCTCTAACTGGGTTGCGATTGAATACCACTCGAACTGTTGGATCCATTGTTTCCTTGCTGTGGACATGTTTTCGCAACTAAAGTCATACGCTTTTGGTGGCCTGATTCCCGATACGCTCTCTTCTGACATCCTATTAAACTTGAAGCCACGATTTTACCTTACACCATGTAACGTTGTTATTATGTTTAAACGTTAACTTTTATTTCAATGATAACTACGGATCATTTATTAGCTTGTAGTTTTATTAAAATTGATATTGCAACTGCTAACTTTTATGATTGATACATTGACAATCGAGGCAACCTAAAATGGTATATAAAAATCACTATAAAAGTATTTCTTATGTTACATATATCGTTCATGTTTTCTATAACCTTTTTATTAATTTTATTAGAAAACTTTAAGCATTTAGTGTGTCAACGGCGACAGATTCCAGACACTTTTTTGGTATTTCGATAGTTTTGGAGGAATCAGGTGTTATTTTTGAATGATTATCGTTAGAGAATGTCTCTTCGTCGATATAGACCAATTTGAGATAATCTCTATTTTTCAATTTTAATTGTAACGTTTTCTGTTTATTTCGTCGTGTTCATAACTGCCATGTTATTCTCAGTTACTTTTTTTTGTATCAATGTCAGTGTTTAGTACGGAAAGTTTTGGCCGTTTTTTGCTTTACGTTTAATAATTTTTGTTCTTTTACGTACCTTTTCTTTTTGATTTTCTCCTACATTCTTTTCTCAGACATACACAGCTCTGTCACTTATCAAATTCTCGCTTTCAAATAATTCGGGTTTGATTGCCTTGAGTTTTTGAATTTTCTCTCGCAACCTACGAGTGTACTCCGTAGGCTATTGATACCCAGTTATTGGGGGAGACGGTATGATTATCAAATCACTGAGACTGTCTCTATTAATTTTTTACTAAATACTGTAATATTTATAGAAGTTTGAAAATTTAAAAAAACCCTTTATCCACATAATGAAATCTAATATTTTGCCTTTCGATTCAATAGTTAGCATAGGATGTGTATGCTATTATTAGATGAACATAATTATTTATAGCATGATCAGATATTCAAATAAAAATTTCAAAGCAAAGTTTCCCCAAAAAACGCACGAAATATTGAATTTAGCAACGTACTTAAAGCCCTGCTAGTATCGCTATACTCAATAAATATAATGATCTGTTGTAGTAATGTTTTCAAAAGAAATTTGAAGGTATAGGATCCTTTCGTTTAGCTATTGTAGAAACATAATATCTAGTCTAGATGATGAGGTTAGTAGAGTTCTTTTTGAAACTATTTTTTAATCAATATAAATATTTTATTACTTACGTCTTTGGCACCTATCGTACGCCACTTCTGGTGCGCCCAACACAGTGGGTACCCAGAAATTGTACAAAGAGGACATTTGTATTTGTCTAAACCGAGTTTATGTAATTTCCTATAGAGTTCGCTCCCGTCTCTTCCCGTCGCTGCTCTCCGTTGGGACCCATGCTTAGACTGTGATTGTTAACTACATCGAGAAAAAGTATAAATCCCGTTATGATTTATGGCGACGAGCAATTGAAATAGAACATTTATTATTATGCATTCTAAAATTCTCCGATGAAATAATATACAGTTATTTTAGTAAAAAACTGTTATTGGTATAAGGTTTTTGTATTTGGTGTGTATTTTTACAGGACAAGTGATGTTTGAAGCTATTTGGAATATTTATATAACGGTTTTAGTCTTCTAAACACAAAGTCTTATATTTTTGCTTCTGGTGTCTGTCCGTCAGTTTTAAGCATCAGATGACGAACGGTAACTGCTAGAGCTTAGGTATAAACGTATTTGGAATCAGCATGCTCTGAAACATCTTCATTAGGTTAAAAAATTTGATCTCCGACCTTTATTTATTTATCGAATTGTTCAGTTTAAATCATTAAACATAGACAAATATAAATGGAATGGGTGATCCGTATTCCGTTGTGCAGGGAAAACAGGACGAAAAGTACGAGAGAGACAAACCGTTGTATTGGCAAATTTTGGCAGCATGGTCGCTTTGTCTCTCTCTAGAGAGTGGTCACTTTTGTAGAATATCACTCAGTCGATTTCTGTATGTCTATATTATGTCATAAAAGGTGAGATTTCAACATCAGGTTATTCATCACTGGTTTGGTTTTAGGTTAGTTTTGGTTGTAGCACCTAATTCTTATTAACGCCCTCATTTCAAACGCATTAAGACAATTATTACGACCTCATGATGTTATAAAGAGTATTCTAATATAGTAATTTCGATAGTGTATTTGTATATTTATTTTATGATATCTTGATACTTTTGAGAATATTTTTTTGATGATAGAAATTTTTTTCTGACAGATTAGGTTTTTTTTAAAATAAAAGTTGATCGGAAGTTTATTACGCATCAAGTTAGTTCAATATACTTAGGGAACATTGTGCATGGGAGATATGTTGAGATGGAGAGAGAGAGAGAACAGATTATCACAAGTATCTGGAAATTAAGAATGTTCATCCATGGACTTATCTGAATCAGATGATTCCTTTGCTTCAACTGATATTTCGTCTGCAGCAGAAGTACCTATCGAATCACAAAAAGCAATAATCATTGATTCAATATATACATCAAGATTCCGAAGGTACTCTTGTTAGAATTCGATAAAATAAGCCGTTTGGATAATATTTACAGTTTTATTAATGCACTACGTACAAATCTACCTGACTAACTTATTAATACGATGTCCAGGATTTACTTCCTTTTAATCAAAATTACGAACATAACATAATTAAACCATTAAGAAAACCTCAAAAAACACAAGTTATAAAACATTAGACTAATACTAATTCCTAAACAACAACAGAAACTAACGTTATTCTAATAAATGTTCAATATGAGCTCCTCCCACTTCCACGCACATTCTAAGTCTACGAAGGTTGTTTCTTTGCACTTGAATGAGCAATCCCACATTATTTCTAATAACATTGCAGTGTAACACAATTCTGTCTATTAAATCTTGTCTTGTTTGCACAGGTGTTGCGTATACCTTACTTTTGAGATAACCCTAGAGAAAGAAATCCATAGGATTAACGTCTCCTGATCGCGGTGGCCATTGAAAAGGGCCTCCACGACCAATCCATCTATTAGGAAACCTTGTGTGTAAATGCTGTCGTACATCTAAACTGAAATGAGGAGGGGCCCCATCATGCATGAACCATAAATTCCTACGAGTTTGTAGTAGCACATCATCAAACAGGTTCCATAACTAATTTTGCCAAAACTCCAAATATCTCTGACCAGTCAAAGTACCGTCAATAAAGTATATGGCTCTATCAAATGATTGCCAACTATTCCTGCCCAAATATTAACCATGAATCTATGCTGGCTCCTAGTTTGGATAATGCCATGTGGATTCACATCATCCCATAAATGCATATTATGAGAATTTATGATTCCATCTCTGGTGAAACTGGATTAGTTCGTAAAGAGAACGTTACTAATAAATGTATTGTCTGCTTGTTGTTGTCGCAGAAACCACTGGCTATACTCAAGCCCTGCAGGATAAATAGCCACTGTCATACTGTGTACTTTTTTCATGTGAAAAGGATATAACAGCTGTTTTTTTAGGACGCGATGAACAACTAATTTCGAGACGTTATGTTCTCTTGATACTTTTAGAAAACTCGTTGATGGTTCATTATCAACTGCATTTAACAAGTCTTGTTCAACTGCCACAGTACGTATGCTTCGTACTGGACCTTCTCCACTTTTTTTTGGCAAAAATATTCCTAAAATTAAAAATTTTGTTTTGTATACATAGAAAATTACATTTACTTATTCATACCTATTTCTCGTAACCTGAGATCAATACACTCAAACATTCGTCTGTCTGGCATTGCTCTGTTTGCAAAATGTTCTTCATAAAGCCTTCTGGCCTCTAAACAGTTTCGAGAAGCCAGTCCATACATTAGATGCATATCTGCGTACTCGATAAAAGCGAATTTTGCCATTGTAACTGTTAAATTAAGGACTTATGAATTATTGACAAGTACTGACTACGAACTATTCTACACAACGTTTGACAACTAATCCTATGGTAACTTGATAAACGGTAAAAACACTTATAAAAAGTTTTTACCAACTTTCGAATTAATAAGTCGTTATTGTTTTTCATCTTCTGCTATTATTTTTTTCTAGTACTGTAGGTAAATCTTGGACATCTATTAATAAGTTACGTTTTACCTCGTTGTGTACTTATAAAAATGGTGAATGCTAAAATTGGTACGTAGTGCATGAATAAAACTGTAAATATTAGCCAAACGGCTTATTTTATCGAATTCCAACAAGAGTATTTTTTCGTTAGCTTAATGTGTGGGTAAGTGAAATTCGATAATTTCATATAGGGTGTGCCATCCCTGCAAAATTTTTGGATCACTAACCATTGCAAGTAGTTCGTCCCTGGCTTCAATGCACTACTGTAAATCTGTTTACCTTACCAAAATAAACATACACATACATTATATCTTTGCCGTAAATTTTATAAAGATCAAATAACTAGTACAAAAATTGAAAATGAAAACCAAATTCAAAATTAAAACTTTGGAGGCCTATATCTCGAAAACGAGGGCCTGCATAGAAAAAGTTTATATGAAGTACTAACATTATTTTAGCTCATATTATACGCTCCCGACTTTTTTCCCATTAGTCCCGGGACACCCTGTAGATTATCAAGAAGCTTTCTCACCAGTCGTGAGAGGATCAACAATTAGATTATTTTTGGCATTGGCTGTAGAAGTTAATCTCTCTGTAGAACATTTAGACGTACAGACAGTTTTTATTAATGGAAAACTGAAAGATACAATTTATATAAATCAACCCAAAGGTTTCAAGATGAAAGATGATGACAATAAGATTTATTACCTGAAGAAATCTATTTATGGTCTCAAACTGTCATCTCGTGCTTGGAATAAGAGTGTTGATAAAATCTTACGGGAACTAGGATACAAGAGGTCAAAACATGAAGCTTGTGTTTATTTCAAAGACATTCAGAACATCTTACATCTGATCAGATGTAAGCTTGTGGTGGATAACAAAATAATACACCAGGAAATGAAATTTAAATATCTGGGAATCGAAATATCTGGACAAGGGGACGTGGAGACGGAAGTAAGAAACCAAGCTACAAGAGCCTCAAGAGCAGCAGCATACCTAAATGACACAATCTGGCGAAATAAATACATTCGAACTGAAGCCAAAGCCCGCATATACAAGACCGCAATCAGACCTATATTATCATATGCAGCAGAGACCCGAACTGAGACCTCTAAAACGAAACGGATACTGGAGACTACAGAAATGAAAATAGTTCGAAGAATAGCGGGAAGAACACTAATGGATAGAGAAAGAAGTGAAAACATAAGACGAACATGCGGGATAGATAACATCAATGACTGGGTACTGGATAGAAATATAAAATGGAAGGAGCACATTGGCCGCATGACGGAAGAACGAATTCTGAAAATATCAAGGGACAAATCACCAGCAGGACAAAAAAGCATTGAAAGACCTAGAAAAAGATGGAGTGACAACCTCCCAGGTGACTGAGCAGAGGCAATGATGTGAAGAAAAACAGGCAATGATGCCTATACACAGCAGGAAGAAGAAGAAGAACATTCAGAACAAAATCACAATAATTACCCTGCATGTTGATAATTTCTTCATATTCTCAAATGATGAGATTGAAAAACAAATCTCTCGAAGATGCAAGATTGCAGATCTCGGAGAAGTTAATTATGGACTAGGTTTAACTATCAGAAGAGATAAGGAAACTGGAGAAGTTTCAATTAATCAGAAGCAGCATATTTTAAGTGCACTAAAAAATTGGAATGGCGGATTTCAAGCCAGTTTCAACTCCAGTGGATTTGAGCCAAGTGAAAAAAAAGGCAAAACAATCTCAAATGTTCCATATCAATTTCCGATTGAAGCTTTGATGTGCTTGTCGGTTTCAACGAGGCCAGATATTTTGTATATAACTAGCTATTTATCTCAGTTCAATACAGAATATAATGATATTCATGGAATATGGCAAAAAGACTTCTTCCTCAAAGGTACTCAAGAAATGAATAGAAATATTTGCAGATGCCGCTCTAGCAAATGACCCAACCGATAGATATTCCTATACTGCGTCTATTTTTAAATATGCAGGTGGACCAATCTTATGGGGAAGTAGAAAGCAGAAATATCTTATTCTATTATCATGTGAAGCCGAATACGTTGCACTTTCAGAAGCGACAAGGGAGGCAGTGCATCTTTAGAAACTTTTATCTGAAATTCTTCACGCGAAAGATAAAATTACGATTCATCGATACAATCAATAAGCTCTCAAATCTTCTGAAAATTCAGTGTTTCATAATATAATGAAGCATGTGGACGTAAAATACCATTACATCAGAGAACAAATCGAGCAAGAAAAAATTGAAGTTAACTATCTCACAACAGAAGATATGATTGCAGATATACTCTCTAAAGGATTGAATCGAGTAAAACACCTGAAATGTATGCACGGATTTGGAATGGTCGAATGAGTTTTGTTCACTACTTCACAAGGGGCTGTTGTAACATGGTAATCTTGATTGTGTACTTTGTATATTTATTTTATGATGTCTTGATTCCTATGAGAATTTTTTTTTGTTATGTTGTTGATGGAAATGTCATAACCGTTTTTTCTGACAGATTGTTTTATTTATCAAAATAAATGATATCTTCACGTTTATCAGAAGTTGATTACCAACCAAGTTAGTTCAATATACGATATTCTGAAGAATGTATAACAAATAATAGCGACAAACACTACTAAATAGGTTCTACTCATAGGGATTTATTCTGACATCTTCTGACAGCTGTCATTTATATAAATCTCGCACACATGACTTTTATCCATCCTTTTTTGGTAATATATATGTTTTCCCGAATAGCTGTAACCTTGCAGTTATTTCTTAGTGTGCGATTAAATTATTTATGAAATTACCAGGAATTTTCATTATAGATGCTAGTATCAGATAAGTCAAAAGCAAAATTATAGTTCATACTCATTTTCTTCTCCTATCCTAAAGCACATTACAAAAAGAAGGTAAAAATAGTTAAAATAGGTCCATTTGGTTTATAATTCTAAAGAACTGTCTGCCAATAGGTTTTATTATATTTATAACTCATCAATAGAGAGAAGGTGTGTTGTATTATCCCCAAAACGGATTAACGTTTCCTTCATATCATATCATACGGAGTACATTTCATCGAAGTGTAATTCAATGTCAGTCAGGTCATATAAGCCGAAGAGTACCTAGTTCTTCTAATTTGGGTGTGATTAGCTTAAACGCTCCGTCACTAGCTGTTCAGTCAATGGGAATAGAAATATTCGAAATAATGGATCTTGAGGAAAATCGGTTGTATAAGTACAACATAACATTACACAATTATCATTAGAAAATTGAAAATGTTCACCCTGTATTATATCTTTCCAACATTTTGAATTGCTAAAAAATCAGTGATGGTATGTCCCTTCTTAACGATTCTGTCATGCTGAATTCTACTTTAGGAATCAATATGGAAGAAGAAGTTGACATAATTCGACAAGAACCGTCAAAAAATTTGTTAGCGGCTCTTATTCCATGCAAATCACTTATCTTCATTCACTTCTCTCAGTTTGCCCAAAGTCTGCAAATAAGTTTATATTCCCAACAAACAGAATCTCTTAAATAAAGTTAGTGTAATAGGGTACAAATTAACTAGACCAATGTTACTTCCATCGTATCCATTACTATAATATCCAAGTTTATGACTTCCATTTAAGATGTTGTTTTTAATTGACCAATAAACTGTCCAGGTTAATTAACATCAGATGAATATATTTGTGGTGCGCTAGAAATAGACAGTACCAAAATGTTAGTACTGTTTTGTTCAATGTTGAAATGACTTAACTTATTATTATTTGTTCGTCTCAATTAGATGAAAGACTGAATTTATATCATTTGGAAAACTTTGCAAATTTCCAAATATTGTTTTGTTTGTATTGACATTTTCAAACTCGAAACCATTTGTTTAATTACAGCTAAAAGTCTTTTTTGATAGTGATCAGTGGTATATTATTAATTATTATAATTATTGTTTCATATTGACACAACTTTATCTGGATACAAATTTTGCATTTTCTCTTTCCGCATCGGTAGGCTAAGTAAGTTTATTTTAGTCACCACTTTCTCAATGCTGTCCATATTTCCTCATTCTTTTGCTTATTGAATACGTCTCAACTAAAAAGAAATTATTGTAACTTATCGAATTCATTTGATTAAAAAATTAACAACCAAATTAATTTACAGTAATCTCCCAGTGTAGTATGAAATATGTTCTTTGCGGACAGTTTATATTGACAACGACGAAAATTGTCGAAATGGAAGTACTAATTGAAATTAAATCGTCAAGAAAACAATCACATTTTTCATTAATTTAAACAATATTTTGACGCAAAAAATGTAATACTAATTAATAATGTTAATTATTGAGTGGTTACATTTCTTAGTGTATAGAAAACGGTAGGAAAAAGAGCATTCTAACAGTAACCGATATTACAAAGCTTTCTGTGAGTCTGCATCGCATCCAATTCCAAGCGGGCCGCGGCATGGCAGTGACGGATTGAAGCATATTTGTCATCCTCCCGACTCGGCCACATTGCTGTCTGCTCCCTGCCCCCTGCTTTGCCCCCTAGGGGCCCCCAATGTGGCGGTCGTCCGCCTCTCCTTTTCCCTTCGAGATCTACCAGATAACGCTCTTGAACAAGCATTGCATTTTTCAATAGTCTCCAAATCACGTGTGGGACTTTCATTAGAACTTACTGATTTTTTGCTGAATTTTTGATGTAAAGCAGCCACTTGTAATCGAAACTCAGGATCGGATTTACCAAATTATAACACGAAAAATATTATCAAATAAAAATTGATATATATATATTCCTAAATATTATTTCTTGTATGAATTTTCACAATATTTGAAAAAATAATGGGGAATACGAACCACAAATAAATTAGCTAATTAAAAAATTTCGGAGACTGTAGGAAATTTTCGAGTGCTCAAACTTTGATACTGGAAAGTTCAAGAAAAATGTAGTAGGGAGGTAGTAGACTGAATATGACCATTTGAATTGAAATTGTAACTCTGTGGAGACCGAAAGAGCTACGATCTATTAGAAATCCAGAGTTGACACAGTGCCACATAAATCTGTTGCTTAAGAATGACATATGAAGAAGCTCAGAACGAATAACAATGATTGAGTAGGGAACATTAAAGGACACAAAATATTAAACAGAAATCTAAAAATATTTGAAGCTTTGCTGACAATGTATTTTGTGCTTTTACTTTTTCCCTCAACCCCATCTAATATGCGATAAAAGTATTGGTTTATCCCAAACAAAGTCGAAATTTTGGATTTTTTTGAGTTAATTTTTCGTTTTTCTTCAGGAAAAATGCAAAAAGGAGTTTCAGAAAAAAATCCTGTTTATATGTTGTCGTCGTTGTCTTCGGGCACTTTTTATAAAATATCTTGTTAGTACGATACAACTCACCAGAACCAGTACTACGGGTGCTACAGTACATGAAGTATAATATTTTTGGTTATTTTTGAACAAATTTCGGTTTGTTAGCACGATACAACTTCCGTAGTGTATAGTAGTGACCAATTTCATGATTGGATTTTATTCAGGGCGCCTCACAGATGAACCAGATGAACCCTATAGATTTTCTGCTCACCATAGCCAGTACAACGGGTCCTATACATCCAGATATACTACATTTTTGAAGAAATTTCGGTTTGTTAGCACGATACAGCCTCCGGTGCATATGCAAGTGGCCAATTTTATAACTGGATATTGTTCAGGGCGTACGCCCACCAGAGCCAGTGCAATAAATCCAGATCAATTTTGTTAGTTTTTGGAGAAATTTTGGTATGTTAAAACCGTTTATTTCTCAATAAGATGCTAGTTCCATTCCTAGTAGTGTGACAAGAAAATGAAACAAATTAATCATCTCATCTATTAAATATTACCAATTCATTTTCACCGACGTCTCTTTTCATTATTTCTCATCTCAGTAAGCTTGAGCTTTGTTCAATTTAACACTACTTGTTCAATTTTCCAGCGAATTTATTAGTTTTTCGGTTTTAATTTTCAATTTGCATATGATACTAGCTTTCTTAGGACAGAAATAAGAGTGCGTAATATTATCATTGCTTTAACGTTTGATAATTGACTTCCAAACTAGTTTTGCACCTACTCAACAGTTCACCTGATATATTTCAGTCATCATTGACTTGATCTGGCGTAATTTCTATTATTAAATTATTCATATAAAGAATTCCATCAACTTGTAGCTTTTCTTGCTTCGCGTTTTCATCGTTTGGTGTACAACTAATAGCTTAGTTAATATCGTTAAAATATTCCTAATATTGTGATGTTAGCACATAGTTTCGCAATTTTATACTGAGACATGACTCGAAGTCCATGCAGTTTGACTGAAATCATTTCATCGGATCACCTTATATATATGAAAGGTTATACATTCCTTCCGGAATAGTAACCGCCAATATATGGCTCTTAGACTCTTTTACTTTTGCGGAGAGTCAGTCCAATATGATTCCCCACTTATATTTAAAGTTTTTCATGTTTCTTTGTCATTTCAACCATTTTTCTCCATTCCTTCCTGTCCTGGATCTTCTTTCTCCAGTCTTCAATTCCCTTTTTGTTTAAGTCACTCTCTATTTGGTCGATCCATCCAGCTTTTGGTCTACCTTTTGGCCTGTTTGTAACTGGTGTCCACCCTGTTATTCCCTTCACATAACTACACACTTCCATCCTTTGGATATGTCCAACCTATCTTATTCTGGCTGCTTTTACCATCCTTCCTATGTTTTCAGATTCTAATATTTTATCTATTTCCAGGTTTGTAAGTCTTTCATACGGCCCCCCCATTTAATTTCTTTGGTCCATAAATTTTCCTTTCGAATATTTTTAACTTTTCCTTATCACCGGTAGTCATTGCGGTAGTTTCGGCTGCATAAGTGACTGACGTTCTTATTGATGTCTTGTATATTCTCATTTTTGTAGTTCTCTAGATTGCTTTGCTCCGCATTAGGGGTTTGTATTTATAGTATGCTCGATACCCTGCCTGTATGCATTGTGCAATTTCGTCTTTCATGCCATTTCGATTGTTGATGTTTTTGCCGAGAAAGCTTTTGACTATCTCAAATTTATATTTCCCAATATCTATTGATTGATTTTCTTCATTGCCCCAGTCTCTTTGTACTTCCATGTATTTTGTTTTTCCCTCATTAATTTTTAGTCCCCTTTTTCTGGCTTCTGTTATAATCGTTTGCAGCGTTTCTCGTAAACTCTTCTGGTCTCTTGCAGTTATTGCTACATTATCTGCGTATGCCACTATTTGTGCCGATTTATTGATGACTGTTCCAGAAAAATTACATTTCTTTATTATTCCGTCCGTACTATATTGAAAATCGCTTTGGAATTTATCATCGTCATTTCCACTATCCTTATAATTTTCATGGGTACCTGCATTTTGAGTAAATGTGCTTAATTTTTTTTTCGAGATAGGCTATCAAATGTTTGCTTGAAGTCGATAAATATTATATGCATTTTGATGTCCCGTTCATAACATTTTTCCACCGTTTGACTTAAGATCTGGATTGCATCGATAGGTGATCTTCCCTATCGAAATCCAAATTGGTACTCCTCTATACTAGTTTCAGCATATTCTTTAAGTATCATACTTGTAGGGATCTTATATGCAGTGTTTAATAATGAAATTCCTTTATAGTTCCTGCATATCCTTGGATCACCCTTCTTTAAAATTGGTACTAATAACACTTCATTCCATTCTCGCGGCATGGTTTCGGTTTCCCATATCTGAACTATGAGTTTATGTATTGCCCTTCCCATTTCATACTCTCCTTGCTGCAGCATTTCATTAACGATGTCATCTGGGTCCACTGCTTTGTCCTATTTTAAGATATTTGTTGTTTTCATAACTTCACTTTCTGACGGTGCTGTTTGACCTACTCTATGTTGCTGTAGCTCGTCTTCCTAATTTTCATCACTTATCTCCTCTGATCTTGTTAGTGTTTTTGTGAAATAATTCTCCCATTTTTTTATCTATATTGATCTTGTTAGGTTCTCTGTTCTGATTCCTAATGTATTGATATAGTTTCGCATTATATTCATTTTCACTCTCCATTTTTCCATTATTTGCTCAACCCATTCAACTCTTTTTCCTTTTGATGAGAATAATCGATTTCTTCATTATTTCTTTATATTTCACGTAATCTTGCTCTTCTTAGCCAATTACGCTTGACTATTTTATTTTTAACTACGATTTCTTCGCCTTCTTCGTCCCACCACTCATTTTTGTTAGTACTATTCTCTCTTCCAATTACCTTGTCTGCTGCATTAATACTGACATTTTTAATTCGGCTCCATTTGCTGTCAACTTCTGTGCCTTCTTTGAGTTTAATTAATTGTGCTTCGATTTCCTCCTGGTATTTTACTTGCTTTTCACTCATGCTTTTTGTATTCCATTTTCGTCTTTTATTCAATTTTTTCGTTTGTTCCGTTTTTCCTACAGTTTTGTTATTACCAGTATGTGGTCGGAATCTATATTTGCCCCTCGATATGACCTTATGTCGTGAATAAGATTTTCTATCTTTCTTGATACGGCAATATGATCGATTTGGTTTCCTGTTGTTCTTCCCGGCATCATCTATGTGATTTTGTTCTCCTGTCTATGCTCAAATTTGGTGCTGACTATATACAGATTCATCGACATTGTTAGATGGCATAATCTCGATCCATTTTCATTAGTTGTATTATTAACTGTATGTCTACCTGATACTTGTTCGAAATGTGTCTCCTCTCCGATTTTCGCATTCAGATCTACCAGTAATATAACCGTATCATGTTTTGGGTTTTTTTCGCAGATCCTTTGCAGTTCGTCATAGAATAATTCTTTGTCTTCCTCATTCGCATCTTCTGTGGGGGCATATATGTTTATTGTTATGTTATGTTGGCCGCTCTGTTTGTTATTCTTAGATATGATATTCGACCGTTTACTTTTTTGTACATTATCACGTTTATGTCGAACTTTTTATTCATTAAAAATCCTGTTCCCCTATATCCTTGCTTTTCTTCTCCCAAGTAAAACATTGTATACCCTTTCTTATCTATTAGCCCTCGTCTTCTCCATCTAATTTCTTGTTGTGCCATGACTGCTATATTGTATTCCTTCATTTGTCTAAAGGCCTCCTCCATTTTTCCTGTAGCCATTGAAGTTTTAACGTTCCACGTCCCAATTCTTATGAAATTCCGCTATTTTTTCTTTTTGTATTTTTTATCGCTTGCTATTATCCTTTTCATTGTCATGTTCCCTACCGAAGTTTTCGTCCGTTCATCTTCTCCTATTAGTTTTTTCGGTATGCCCTGATAATTTTATTAATTTGCTCATTTACACTTTCCGGTGAACTCTCAGCTGCTGTTCGTTTCGATCCCTCTTGAATATCTGTCTCCTGACTTTTGAAATGTTCCCATTCGGATTTAATGCCACAAATTTCAAGTTTATCGTATTTCAGTATCGCTTTAGGCTCTTGTTCCCATCCATATTTAATGCCACAGATTTCAAGTTTATCGTATTTTAGTATCGCTTTATGCTCTTGTTCCCATTCATATTTAATGCCACAGATTTCAAGTTTATCGTATTTTAGTATCGCTTTATGCCCTTGTTCTCTGGCTCCTTCATAATGGATATGAGGTATTTCATTTTCTCTTGAACTGCCTTTGCATAATTATTATTCATCCATATATTCGATCCTTTTAAGTTCTAAGCTTGTTGATATATTTCCATCCTTGTGTCCCATGATATCAGTTTGATGAGTATTGATCTCTTCTTTCCTGCCTCAAACGCTCTCAGTCTTTTGATCTCTACTAGATCCCTGTTACTACCAAGATGCATTCCCATTTTTTCAAGGATACCTGCCACTTTAGCTGTCCCTTCGTTTACCGTTTCCCATTCTTTGTCATCAATTCCCTGGATTACTAAGTTATTTCTCCTAATCTCATATTCATTTGCCTCTATTCTTTCCTCTTGTTGTGAGATTAATTTCTCCAATTTTCCGTTTTCTACTTTTAATTCTATAATTACATCTGTGTTTCTATCCTGCCTTTCTCCTACTTTCCTCAGCTGTCCATTTATCTGCTTAAACATTCCTTTAATTTCTATCATGTTCCGCTCTATAACTGATTTTTTGCGTCTCGAGCACTGTTACCTCAGACCAGTTATTCGAGCTGGCTTACTTCTGAGTTACATAACTTGTTCTTAAGCCGACTCTATTATTTTTATTTCAACTTTGTTGGATATATCTTGTTCAGGTTGATTGTTATTGTTTTTGTAGATTTCTTTTAATTGATTCAGTTGGTATTATGTTATTCAAGCTTGCTACTCACCGTTATTCGATGAATCAGTTATAAAGTTTGTTTTTATTCACTACTTACACATACCCTCTCGATTTTGTTATTTATCAGTGCTATTTTCCAAATTTATATTTTTGTTTTTCTCGATATACCACAATTTTACAATAAGAGTACACTTCCAACTGCTACTTGTTAGCTTGCCTGGACGGAAACCCGAATGACTTTAGCTCCGCTTATAAGTAAATATAGTTTCAAAACATATCTGCCTTCAAGTTATTATTATTATTATAAAATTCATAGCTTAATTTTCCCTCTTTTTAATTGTAGATCTACACAGTGGCATATTAAGAGCTCATTTGTAACTCATTATAAGCAAAATCTCAGAAACAACCATAATTTCAAATTGATCAGTTGGTGCAATTGTTTTATTATATATATATATATATATATATATATATATATATATATATATATATATATATATATATATATATATATAGTGCACCTTGATACGAAGTAGAAAACTTGTTGGAAATATTTAACAAACAACGACGAATTCGTTTCCAGGACGTTTCACTGGAATAAGCGGAACTACTGGAAGGTTAACAGGACAGATAATTCTTGAGGAACATTGTTATAACTTTATTTCGGCTGATAAAGGCATTGGTCATTATTTTGGGAAAGCTGTTGACTGAAAGTTACTTCTACTGCAACAATTTTCTTATTTCGTTAGGATTCCATAGTCTGAAGCATAGAAACCTCTTATTCAGTACCTAATCACTAATTCCATTTACAGATAATCGATTCATATTCAGATACAAAAGCTATTAAATCCACCGCACATCTACTAAAATGTTCTACAATTGATTTATTTTACCGGTGTATTAAATACGGACTACACTACCATCGCAATCAGGAGCTCTCAGCCTTCGATGGTAATGAGAACACTTCAGGAAGGCATGGACCTAAAGAACGACTGGAGTACATCGTGGAAGATCAGCATCAACGCAGAGGCGACCCAGAAGACAACGTGGACATAGAAGGAGAAGAAGTCAGCTGGACCACCACAGCGAAGTACCTGGGAGTCATCCTGGACCAACCGCACTGACGTTCAAGTACCATTTACCTAGTGGATAAGACCAGAAACGAAAAGTTATGCATAGGAGGACTTATCGGAAGAAGATCGAAGCTGCAACTGAATACCAAGCTCCATCTCATCAGAGCATCCTCATATCCATAATTCTGTACGCATTTACAGCGTGAAGATGCACTGCCATGATTTATGTCAAGAAGCTCAAAGTCCAGCAGAACATCAGCTTGAGGAGGCCCCCTGGTACATAAGCACCAAGCAGACCTACTGAGAGCTGGACCAGAAGAAGATCCCCATAGACCATAGACGAGACAACCAGAAGAAAATTTGAAGAGCTGGGGACTCCACACTCGAACATCCAGATGATAGTACACCAGAGCAGAATTCGCCAGTTCTCCATATCCGCGAAAACAGCTGAATATCTAGCAGCAAAGACAATAAGAAGAAAAAACACAGAGACCCAAGAGGGGACACCTTTAACCAGACCTGCTGATCTCCAGAAAGCAGGATAAGCAGGATCGCGAGTAGGGGCAGCTTTAGCAAGTGGGTCCACTATTTAAGGTAATTTTTAATCACAATAAGTTCACTAAGAATTTGCTGTGACAGTGCACACATCAACGAGAGTTTCTGAGCAGAAGGAAAAAAGAATAAAGTGCATGTTACTACCCTAAACAAAAGAAGAGAATAGCCGGACACTTCCACGAAACCCAGTAAAGTGGAGAGGTAGTGTACGCAGCAATGAAAACTGATTGCCACATCATATGTGATGTTTGGTTGTGGAAGTACTCCCAGAATGCATCGCTATAACCGGGATACATACTGGATATCAAAACCAATCAACATATAGGCATTACCGTCACTCACAAGCACTGTTACTTGGCTGGTTATGACTTTGACAACCAAGAATGTTTTGAATTTATATGACACATTAGAGGTGGAAAGATTAATAGAGTAACTTCTCGGCATGTCCTCTTGTTCTTCGAAAGATCGTATTACGATTATGACCATCTCATTACTTTCTGATCATTAAGTTGTCTCAATAATCAACTGTTCCCCAAGAAGGCCTTTTGAACGTGATTGATATTTCTTATACCACGCGTATATCAAGTATTTCCTCCCTCTCAGAGGAATGAATCCTCTGTAAATAGGTGAGCTCTGATTCTGGAAAGTGATGGAAAATCGAACTCAAAGTCTCACCTTAACTGATTTAACACAAAAGTTAATTATAGGTTAAATACGTGTTTGAAATAGATATGAAACGACTTTTGAATTAGAAACTACCACTTATCGGATTATGAGCTACAGTAGCTACCTAATTGTACTTCATCAGATGTCACGAGAAGCTTGATTAAATTGAACTTGTGATTAAAATGCTGAACGAAAATGTTCACTTTATTATGACATCAGTACATAAAATGTTCAAGATTTGAAATCTTCAATTCTGAATTTAAACTACGGCAATGGTGAATTATAGAAAAATACGTTTAAATTAAATTCGCAAAATATTGAGAAATCGAAAAATAGAATGACATGTTAATGAATTTAGACAAAAACTTTGTCCATTTATGAAAACACTCACTTTTCACTAATTTTATAGTAACCAATGACAAATATATTTTTTTTTAATAACGAAAGAGGTTTTTAAGATGAATGTCTCGATAAAAAAAACAGTGGCAAAAAGAAATGCGTAAGAAAAGAGAGACATCCATTAAGTCAGTCTCTGTTGCCATGTACTTTAATATTTTCGTAAAAGTATTTTCCACCGTTACCGGAGGACACACGTTTTTTCATGATGTGGCATTTTTAATCTCCAGTTTAATATTTCATGCTTTTTGCAGCCCATTTTCATTTTAAAAAGATATGGATTATATGTTTTATGCTATAAGTTTTGAAGATCATGAGTTCTGTCAAATAGATTCTTTAGAAATTTGGAATTAGAATCTTGTAATAGATAGATTGAGTAGCTATTAGAATGATCAATTCAAGACACATTGTGAACATCATGGAAAGTATCACAAAAAAATTACTCTAACTCGGCTATTCCCTAACTGTGTTCCGCGGAACCCTAGGGTTCTGCTATAGCACCGTAGGGGTCCCGCAAGGATTCAGAAAAAAATATCAAAACACCTCTCTCTTGTCGTGAACGTTCTGACGCGGGCATATCACGAAGCGCATCCACCCAAAACAGTACAATTTTACTATGCCGCCACCGCCTGTATCTACTTGTGCGCGCTCACAAAGTCGAGATTGGTTACACCGCATTTTTTGTAGTTTTATTCTTATTTCGGTTTTTTCTGTATCCAAGACGCCGACTTGAGTATTATTAGGAAATTAAGAGCTTGAACAATATTCTGCTATTGATAATGATCTCGTAACGTGTGAGGAGCCAACTGACGAAAAATTTTTACAAAATGTTATCGTCAACACCCAGCGATGATATAATGACGACGACCAGGAAGAAAATTGTACCACTCCGAGTGTATCTGAAGCTCTAAAAGCTGCAGAAGTGCTAAATGTGTTTGTGCATTCTAATTTTGAAGATGCCACCATGAAAAGTGTTATGTCTCGTTTGCATAATGCAGTCCGTAATTCTTAATATACAGGGTGTCCCACGACGTTTTGCAATTTCTCGAAAACTGTTCGTATGACATGTATGAAATTTGGAAGATATAAACAGTCGAAACTGATGCTCATATTTATTATAAAATGACTTCCGTTTTCCCGTCATTTCGGATCACGTGACCCCAACATAATTTTTTTAAATGGGACAACTGGTATAACATTACAATTTTGGATATAACATTCAAAAACAAATTCAACGATACCACACTTGTCATCATTGTATTGTGCAGTAATATGATAATAGGGGCAATTAAATGCTCATTTGTATAAATTATTTTATTAAAAAACGCAACATAGTGATTTAAAAAGTACAAGTAATTAAAAAAATTAAAGAAAATGTTCAAATTGATGTCTATGTACATTGACACAATATTCAAACCTTGTAAAAGATTTCTTGTAAGTGTTACTGTAATCATTTCGAGTGTTACGGCTCGACATGCCTGTTTTATTTTATCCTTTAAATCATTTAATCAATCGGAAGTGTGACATAAACTCGACATTCTAAGTAACCCCAGAGAAATAAATCTGAGGGTTGTAATATCCAGTGAACAAAATCGCACCATTTCGACCAATCCATTTTTCAGGGAATGTGCCATCAAGATAACTGGCACAAAAAAGTGATGATATGCTCCATCTGGCTGCCACAACATTGTTTGCCTTTCACGTACGGGAATGTCGTCAAGTAATAATGGACGAGTATTTTGAAGAAAATCTAAATATCTTTGCCCCGTTAATATTCCTTCATAAAAATAGGAACCAATCAACCGACCATTAAATAAACCGCACCAAACATTGATTTCCATATTGTTTGAAAATTGGTTTCACATATCCACATTGGGTTCTCCTGCGACGAATAATGATAGTTATGGAGGTTAACAATACCATTGTTATGAAATCTACTTTCATCACTCCATAATATTTTTGCTAAAAAATAAGGGTCTTCATCACTTTGTACTAACATTTCAGCAATAAAATGTATTCTCCTTTCAGGATCTGCAGGAACTAAACCTTGTGTTAAATGCATTTTACGAGGATGGTTTTTGTGATTTTTGAATACTCTTTGTATTGAATTTCTACTTCTTTGTTATTCCTGTTCAATAAATCGTATTGAGGTGTGTTGATTAACCTGAAGATAAGCCAAAATATGTAACACATTGTAATCTGTCTGAGCGTTTTTTTGACGAGGAACTTGATTTTTACCGTTTGGAAAAGAACCAGTTCTTAGCTTTCGTTCGACGTAGACAAAAGTATATTTGCTCGGAATTATTCTAAGAGAAAAACGATTTTCTGTACAAACCTTGAGCATGAGTATTGTTTTTTGCACATTCTCCATAAAAAAGTAGCATGTCAAAATATTCATCGTAAGTAAAAATGTATGGCCTTATTTAGTTATTATTACAGTGTCTTCACAAGATTATGACTAATAATTATTGACAGTTTTTTAATAAACTTCACCTAACAATAATGAATGACAACCTATGTTGTTGCTACTATAGTAATTTGTTTCATAGCCACGTAAATTTTTGGGAGCAAAATATTGCTTTAATAAATTTAGTAAAAATAAATAGCCCAGATTATCATTATTACACAACACAATGATGACAAGTGTGGTATCGTTGTCTTCGATTTTGAATGATATATCCAAAATTGTAATATTATACCGGTTGTCCCATTTAAAAAGTAAAAAAATTATGTTGGGGTCACTTGACCCGAAATGATAGGAAAAACGGAAGTCATTTTATAATAAATATAAGCATCAGTTTCAACTGTCTATATCTGCCAAATTTCATATATGTCATAAGGACAGTTTTCGAGAAATTGGACTGTCAAAACGTTGTGAGACGCCCTGTAGAAATAAAAACCAAAAACAATCAAAGATTACAGACTTTTTGCACTAGATGTTTCGTTGTTAGTTAGATACATATATATTTAAGTAGATTATAAAGACCGGTACATTATGTACGTATGTAGTTTGTTGATTATTGAAATTAAAATTACAATTCTTCTCATACTTAGTTAACTACATATATGCGTGTGTGAAATAAATAAATATTTTAAATTGAATATTTTTTTTATTTGCTAGTCACAAAATATTAATACATGAATACATAAATATGTGATTAATAAAAAAATGTCTATTCGTTTAGTACGGCGTCCGGTTAGTACGACGTAATATCACCGGTCCCTTGGCCGTCGTTATAACCGGATTCTACCGTACTTTGGCAAAAGCTTTTCTTAGACATGACAATCATACGACAACAAGACAGCCAAAAACTTGAACTTAAAACAAAAATGGTATACCAAAAAACCTTGGTCGGGTCGCTACCTAAAGTACAATTCCCACCATCCAAATTTGCAGAGAAACAGTGTTATCATAAATTTAACCGATAGAGCGCTAACTCTAACATCACCTGAATATAGATTCGAGACCTTAAAGAAAGTGAAAAAGGTTCTTTATGAAAATTGTTTCCCTGCAAAATTAATAAATAGAATTATAAAACAACGTACACACAAAATATATAATAGTAACATACCAGATAAAAAACAAATAAATAATAAAAGCATAAAAAAATATATCGCTATGCCTTACACAGCGAAATTAATGGAAAAAATGATATATATCTTAGGTAAGCATGATATCATTGTATGTCACAAAGCACAACATTTATTATCGTCTTTGTTCACATCATTGAAAAGTGAAGTTCCAACTAAAATGAAATCGAATGTCGTGTATTCAATACCCTGCTTAAATTGCTCCAAAAAGTACATAGGCATGGCATAATAGGGTAAACGGACACAAATATAATAAAAATGCCTCAACAGCTTTACACGAGAATGTATCTGGCGAAAAACACGGATTTAACTTTTCAAACACTAAAATTCTAACGCAAGACAGCAACTACCAAAATCTTTCG
Source organism: Galeruca laticollis (assembly GCA_963921935.1). Classification (NCBI taxonomy): domain Eukaryota; kingdom Metazoa; phylum Arthropoda; class Insecta; order Coleoptera; family Chrysomelidae; genus Galeruca; species Galeruca laticollis. The sequence continues at coordinate 107,030,098 of OY998182.1, read as the reverse complement.
ATGAAACAAACGATATTTTTAAATAAGGAACAACATACAGTTAATGATAAGCAAGACACAAATCATATAAGCCATATTTATCACAATTCAATACTATAAACAGCCAAAAAATATTATTTCTATTTATGACCATCTCATATTATTCCATTTTAATAATTGATATACACCTTAACTCTTGGCAAATAAAAAACTAGCAAACAAAAACCGGAACACATATTTCAAAAGTAAAATAAACGAAAACAATAGTTGAACCTTCTGTCTTTCCATTCCTCATTTTAACGTAAACATGTCAACATCGAGGTACGTACCACAATAAAACTTAATTTAGGAATTTTATTCCTACATGTGAAACTTTTTAATTTTCAATGTCTAATGTTTAATTGGTAATGTCTTCATTGTAAACCATCAAATTTCAATTTGATTCCATTTACTCGTAGCTCCTTCTGAACACAATATTTCAAAAAGCCTACTATGATAGGCGAAACGTCATAAGATTTTCTATTTTTTCCATGAGCCTATACCAAAGAAAAATGTTAAAAATTCTAAGAAATTTGATAATGGTTCCGATATTACATATCATCGTCAGAATGACTGAAGTTATATTTCATTTGATGCCTACCTGATGTTCAATAATTATTTTTGGCTAGACCAAGAAGTGACCTACCTTGTGATTGACTTAATATATGTCAATAGAAAAAAGAAGAAGATATGATATCACAAATATTAAAGCGTAGATATTATTAATAATAATAACACGCTTCAATTGACCACACAAGTTTTACAGCAACTAAAAATTACATTACAAAACGTGGTCAAAAGGCAGAGTTCAGGAGCTTACCTAATCTGAAACAATTAGCCAAGTTCTGCTCTTCCACTCAACCTTTCAAATATACACAAGTATGTGAATTACAAATATAAAAAAGTACACAACGAATAAGTTCAAGCACATCAAGACAAGATCCACTGAAATAGTTAAAAAATAAACAACAAAAACATTAGTCTAGTTCAAGCCTGCCATTAATTAAATCCATTTCAACCGTATACTTAAATTTATTGAATGAAAATGTTAAGTAGTAATTGGGTATCCTATTTAGTAGCCTGGTTATATAAAACGAAAAAGAGCCCTGAAACAAATTGGTTTTGTAGATAGTTGGAGTCAGTTTATACTTATGTCTAATGTTAATATTATGAACGTCAGTTCTAAAAGTTATTTTGTTATATAAATATGCGGGTGTATAAGTTTTAATCATTTATTAGCCCTATGGGGATATCCTGGATATATTTTTCCAATTAAGATCAGTATAACTGTGCGATGATATAGAAAACCAGGAAAACTATATCTGCTGATCTTTATAATTATCACTTAAGAAGACAGTTTAAAAGTGGAGAACTCCCTAAATTTATCTGTTCATTGACGACTTCATATTGTGGGTTTCTTAAGTGTCTTCTAATTTCCAATTCTTCAAGGAAATTCAGTTCTGTGTTAGGTGTCAATGAATGATTGGTGTGAAGTAGATATTTTGCGTAGTGGGATTTATCTGGTTTGTTTTAATCTCTATGCTCCAATTTTAATTCGCTCAATCGATTTAAGACTAACACCAGTGGCTGCAGCAACATGGTCTTGAACCTTAAAAACACTTAAATTTTGTATTTCAAGAATAATGAAGAAATGGTGTTACTTTGACGTTGTTACAGATTCAAATTCACTATAAAACATATTGTGTTAAGCAACCTAATCCAATAGTTAAAAGTTAAATACATTTTTCACTAGACATTTTGAGTTACTACTTTTTTGCACCAAAGGCTTCAATTTTTTTAAATATTAAGAAGTGAAAGTTTGAGATTAATAAAAGTATTAGAACTACTTCCATGTGGGTGTGCTCTTGTACTAGAAATGCACTATTTACTACTTCAAAATTTTTTTCAAGAAGGAATTCTACCAACTTCAGATCATTTCAATAAACAAGATACCACATCGTTACCTCCTCGACCGGAAATTGATTCGTCATACAGTAGGCTTCTTATAGTCTTGAGTCATGTATCACAAAGTTGTAAGTCCAACGTTTCAGGCAATAGAAGCTTTCGGAGCTCTGGGGTTGATAAACATGTTTCGTAGATCGATCATGACTATTTTTTTTGTGTTGTTTTCTCGTTAGCGGGTCTTGCATTCAGCTTTGATTTTGTTTATTTCTCTTGCACTTTGCGAATGAGCATCATATTCTATCTATATTGAAGATATCAGATCCCGCGTTTATGCGTCTTGCAATTTCAATGAAAATATGTCACATTTATCACACGTTTCATTATTTGGATTTTTGAATCCATAATTGAACACATAGTTGAAAATCTTACTATAAGAACATTTTTTAGTAATACTTTCTGCCGGAAGTCCTGACGCTTGACAATACACATAGAGTGGATACATTTTGGAGATGTTTAATGGAATTAACTGTCTCGACCCTTACCTAGTAAAATCTACTCATATTACTGTTTCAAATGAAAGTTACTGTTTCTAGATAATTCCAAAATAAGTTGAAAGAAACCATTTGAAATTCTAAGAAATTGGACAATTGATTCGATATTAAATATCATCGTCAGAATGACAGACGTTACATTTCATTTGATGCCTAATAATTATTTTTAGCTATACTATGAAGTGTCCTACCTAGTGATTAACTTAATATATGAAATTAACTGTCTCGACCCTTACTTCGTGGAATCTGCTCATAATAGTGTTTTAAATGAAACTCACGGTTTCGAGTTAATTCCACAATATAATAAAATTTATTGAAAATTCTAAAAATTGACAATTGTTTCGATAAATCAATATCATCGTCAGAATGACAGAAGTTACATTTCATTTGATGCCTACCTGATGTTAGTAGTTATTTTTGGCTAGACCAAGAAGTGACCTAACTTGTGATTGACTTAATATATGTTTATAGAAAAAAGAAGAACATGTGATATTACAAATAGGAGCTTAGATATTATTAGCCCTATGGTGATATCCTGGATATCATTTTTCCAATTAAGATCAGTATAACTGTGCAATGATATAGAAAACCAGGAAAACTATATCTGCTGATCTTTACAATTATCACTTAAGAAGACAGTTTATTAGTGGAGAATTCCCTAGATTTAACTGTTCATTGACAACTTCATAATGTGGGTTCCTTAAATGTCTTCTAATTTCCAATTCTTCAAGGAAATCCAGTACTTGTTTCTGTTCACAAATATGCAGCACTTCTAGTTTTGTGTTAGGTGTCAATGAATGATTGGTATCAAGTAGATGTTTTGCGTAGTGGGATTTATCTGGTTGTTTTAATATATATGCTCGTAAGTGTTCACTGTATCGGATTTCAAAATTCCCTAGGGTCTGACCCAAATAGACAGCATTACATTCTGGTCAATTGAGTTTATATATACCTGACTTCTTTAATAGTGGTATTTTTGTTTTTACATTTAACAATTTTGTACTAACGTTACTTTCTGTTCTAAAGGAAACTGTTGTATTCGTTGCTGAAGATATTATCTTTGAAATATTATTAGAAATATTTCCTGCATATGTGATGGTTTTGTAAGTTTTTATTTCATCAGCTTGTTTAGGAAATATTAGTTGTAATGCCACTTTTTCCTCTTTTTTTTACAAATTAGCTTATTTATCAATTTATCTTATCTAATGGATAACCGTTGGATGTTGCTATTTGTCTAATTGTATGAATCTCTCTATCAAAATTACATTTGTTCATAGGAACTGAAAAAGCTCTATGTATCATTGAATTATATGCCGCTAGTCTGTGTGACATAGGGTGATTGGAATTGAATGGAATTGTCACATCAGTCTGTGTTGGTTTTCGGTAAATTGAATATCAGATATACTTAATTTATTTGATGTATGCATTAATCAGAATGATTTCACTTTTGACAATAAGGTATATATTCAAAATGAAGGTTTACCAATGGGAAGACCTATATCACCTATTTTAGCAACCATTTTTATAAACAATTTAGAAAGAAAGATATTTGAAAGTAATATTTCGAAAAATATTTTATTTTTGTAGATAACATATTAGCTTGTTTTATGGGTAGTGAACGACAATTAGATGTATTTTCAAACCACATCAATAATTTACACCAAAAAATTAAATTTACATTAGAAATTGATGAAAATAGCTCAATCAATTTTCTTGATTTAAAAATTCAAAGAGTTAATAATGTACTTGATTATTCAATTTACCGAAAACCAACACAGACTGATGTGACAATTCCATTCAATTCCAATCACCCTATGTCACACAGACTAGCGGCATATGATTCAATGATACATAGAGCTTTTTCAGTTCCTATGAACAAATGTAACTTTGATAGAGAGATTAATACAATTAGACAAAGAGCAACATCCAACGGTTATCCATTAGATATGATAAATAAGCTAATTAGTAAAAAACAGGAAAAAGTTCAACTAATATTTCCTAAACAAGCTGATGAAAGAGAAACTTATAAAACCATCACATATGCAGGAAATATTTCTAATAATATTTCAAAGATAATATCTTCAGCAACGAATACAACAGTTTCTTTTAAAACAGAAAGTAACGTTAGTACAAAATTGTTTAATGTGAAAACAAAAATACCACTATTAAAGAAGTCAGGTATATATAAACTCAAACACAGACCCTTAGGAATTTTAAAATCCGATACAGTGAACACTTACGGGCATACAGATTAAAACAACCAGATAAATCCCACTACGCAAAACATATACTTGATACCAATCATTCATTGACACCTAACACAAAACTAGAAGCGCTGCATATTTGTGAAAAGGAACAAGAACTGGATTTCCTTGAAGAATTGGAAATTACAAGACATTTAAGAAACCCACAATATGAAGTTGTCAATGAACAGTTAAATCTAGGGAATTCTCCACTAATAAACTGTCTTCTTAAGTGATAATTGTAAAGATCAGCAGATATAGTTTTCCTGGTTTTCTATATCACTGCACAGTTATACTGATCTTAATTGGAAAAATTATATCCAGGATATCACCATAGGGCTAATAATATCTAAGCTTCAATTTTTGTAATATCACATCTTCTTCTTTTTTCTATAAACATATATTAAGTCAATCACAAGTTAGGTCACTTCTTGGTCTAGCCAAAAATAACTACTAAACATCAGGTAGGCATCAAATGAAATGTAACTTCTGTCATTCTGACGATGGTATTGATTTATCGAAACAATTGTCAATTTTTAGAATTTTCAATAACTTTTATTATATTGTGGAATTAACTAGAAACCGTGAGTTTCATTTAAAACACTATTAACTTAATATATTGTTACGAAACAGCACACCGGTATAGTCCCTAAAACCGACTCTGTCTAAGCCAGGTATAAAAGTTAAAATTATGGCGGATACGCAGTTATAAAAAAAACTGTTTACGAGTTTACGACTATCTTATGTAAACATTGTTTTAGTGACCAGAGTTATCTAGAGAAAGCCAGAAAAATTGTTTTTATGTAAGCCGCAGCCCGGAATTTACTAGTAAAAATGGCTTTAATATATAAGGGGACTGATCAGGAAGAGTTAGTTAGTTCATAAAGTGATCTCGTGAAATAAATAAACCGAAATATCGATCAGTGAAGTGTTTATATAAATTAATAATAATTAAGTTTGTGTACATATAAATTAAATTTAAGTGACTAGTTGAGTATATATAAATTAAGTGTTAGTGATTAGTTAAATGTTTAAATAAAATTAGTAAGTAGCCATACCGTGTGTTTAAAATTTATCCCACCCGTTTACAGTATAAATAAATTAGAAAAACATTACAATATGTTAATAGAAAAAAGAAGACGTGATATTACAAACATTAAAGCTTAGATATTATTAGCCCTATTGGGATACCTTGGATATCTTTTTCCCAATTAAGATGATATAGAAAACTAAGAAAAATATCTTTACAATTATCACTTGAGAAGACAGTTTAAAAGTGGATAACTCCCTAGATTTATCTGTTCATTGACAACTTGATATTGTTGGTTTCTTAAGTGTCTTCTAATTTCTAATTCTTCAAGGAAATCCTGTTCTTGTTTCTAATCGCAAATATGTAGTACTTCTAGTTCTGTGTTAAGTGTCAATGAATGTTTTGTGTCAAGTAGATGTTTTGCGTAGTGAGATTTATCTGTTTGTTTCAATCTGTATGCTCGTAAGTGTTCACTGTATCGGATGTCAATATTTCTAAGGGTTTGACCCAAATATACAGACAGTTCATTTTGTAATGATAAGTATTTTCAGTAGAGTATTACTGTGATATTTAATGCTACTTTGGTCAACGATATTAGGTAATGTTTGTTATTTTTCAACCCATCCAATTTATGATTATTAACTAAGAATCAAATTCTCCTAAATAGATGGCAAATCCGAGTAGTATCCTTCATTTGCACCGAAAAAAAAGTGATAAAAACATTTATAAAATAATGTGGTAGAACTGTCTGCAATTCCCTTATTCGATATGGCTTAGAATTTGATTAACTGATAATATTTTTCCTTTTTCTCTTATAAATTTTTCGTATCGCATTCCTCCGTTTGTCGAAATTTACAAGACGTCGTTTTGAAGTTCTGTTTCCAATTTAAGCCCCCTCATTTAGGCATAATACAACTATTATTAAAATACCATTACACTCGACCGCCATTAGTACAAATAAAACCGAACTTAGCCATTGGGATATACAGAAAGGGGACGAGACACGGGCTAATGGTATCAAAGCCACTTTACTACGAATGAGGTTTTAATAGTTGCTGGTAAATGATTTTCGTGATACAACATTTTATATAGAGGCGTTCTTTTGGGGCTTAGTAGAAAACATGCTGAATATATGAACATATTGCATTAACTTGGGAGTTTGAACGAAATGTAGTTAGAAGAAACTATAGGGCACCGTATTTCCTTTCTTTTGTATTCACAATTTATATCATACGTCCAAAAATTCTCGAAAAATCGAATATGTGTTTTATAACGGTGAATAATTGTAAGTAAAAAGTGGACAAGAATTCATGTACAAATTTAGAAAGAATATTAAGTGGTGAAGAGTTCAATTACATAGTGTAGTCGAATAAACTATACAGGGTAAAATATAGCTTTGTCGAAATCAACCCTCTCTAGACGAATTGTTGAATGAAAAAAAGAGCATTTCAACGTACTCTCTTTTCTTTCACAGGGATGAACAGGCTAGTAAGTCAGTCATAAATCAGTATCAGGCATTAATTTTAGGTTGGTCGCTGATATAACACAATTAGATAGTAAGTACGTATTTTAATTTTTACTGTTCTAAATTTTCAAACTTTTTGTCGCATTCCGAATTTTTTCTGGGTTTTTTGCGTCTACTGTGTTGTACTAAATTCTAACATGCACTCGATTTCTCCCTAACACTCCCAAGTTTTTAGAGAAGGGAGAATATAAAATATGAAACTCCCAATTTATAAGCAATCTAGTCATAAATATTTAATAATAAAAAAAAACTTTCTTCACAAATTATACGTTTTATTGTATCAAAAAAAGATAAATACAATCAAACAATTTATTTGGTTGACTTGTTTCGCTTGTATTCGCTAGGAGCGGTTTCATGTTTAAGGGTCCAACAGTAGTCCGCTACCATATTTGGGGTCCATTTTACACTGTAACGCTGCTCTCTCTGAGCAATTTTCAGGTGGAATCTCTTGCTGTACTCATCTAAAACTGCACCCAAATTGTCGCGGAAAAATTCTAAATGGGTGCGAAGAAAATGCAGCTTAAGGAACATATTGCAATACAACCCACTAAATAAGAAACATGATGTTCCTTTTAGAGACTTTTCGTGATGTTTATTTAAAACGTTAATAAGATATCTCCGAAATGTCTTAATTTTATTACCAACTGTATTAACATCCATGTCATGTGAATAAAACATATTTTTGGTGTACACAGTAATATTTGAATTCGCAGTTACATACACATCCTATGAACTTCTTTTTAGTAACATCCTATGGGAAACATTCATACGATGTTAATTTGTATACTTCTCACAATTGTCACATACAGAACGTTACTGTAATATATTACAAATTAACATGTTTCTAAGATGATCACATGTTGCAGTTACTTTTACATCTTCCGAAATAATTTTTAGTAACAACCTACTATATTGTGTTCAAAACGATGTTAGTTCATAAAACTCTCAGTAATATCTCATATTAAACATCACAGTAACATAAATAAAAGAAGAAAACAGAAGAGGAACTGACGAACGAAACAAACAGTAGTTATCTGTGACAAGCATGAAATGGCGGATGGTTTTCAGTTATGTGTTATATTTTATTTGCAGCAAGCACATATTTTGCAAGTAGTACTTGAATAAAGTTGTCTTCGGTTTAGTTAGTTCATACTTAGCTACAGTTTCTATACTTAGTTATAACTCTTGTTATATTGGACGAATAACAGTTGTTATCGGTAAGTACTTATTCCAAAATCATAATTATTAAAACTTAATACTCATTCAATACTTTAATCGGCGGAATTGTACACTAACATTATATATAATAGAGTTTACAAAATAAGGGTTTTTTTCAACTTTTAAAATATTTTAGTTCGTAAGTATATTTTAAAAACGATTCACAATATTTCAAATCCTTGATATGCATTATAACCTACAGAAAACTTAATATTGCAATAGGGTAGATATTATTATTATTAATAATAAAACATGCTCATAATGTTGGCAGACATTTGAATCTAGAAGAAAATATTTTCAATGTTCAAGATGTTTCAGAAGCTACTTACACAAATAAAATAAATAGTTGGTAATTATGTAATGAAAGGGAGTAACTATTTCTGATAGTCTGATACAGACATTGTATTATACAGTACAAAAAATATTGAATCAAGTATCTCCGGTTCTACTTTTGTATTAATAGTCATAGCCATTAACATACTTTTGCAGGATTAGAAAATTTTAACATTATTACTAACAATTCTTGTGAACAATTAGAGACTGTTTAAGACCTTGAAAACAGAAATTTCTGTTAAAAAGCTCATTTCGATTTGAAAATACGCTGAATACAATAAAAGCTGTAGATGTCCCTTACAATGGTACCTACATCAATCTAGTTGAAGAATATGTAACTTATGATACTGAATGCTCCAGTCAACAAACAAAATTCAGTTATTTATTATTGTAGAAACACGGCTATTGGATAGTCAATTTGATACAATTAATTATAAACTCATTTAATGTGTTCAGATACAATTCCACGATGTTAGTATACAGTTTGTTCCACGATGAAAATAACAAGATGAGAATAGTATATAATTTTATACAGAAATTTTCATAGCACACCTGAATTTACCTGCCATATGGAGTGAGGCATGTAATAGAAGGTAAATCATGGAAAGTCACTTCTCGAAATAAAATATGTTATTATTTCTTTGAAGAACCCCGCATGTATCTTATGGAAAATGGGTCCCAGTCAATTGGCTGAAAATCAAGTTTGATGTAGTTTATGATGATCGAACGAAGGTCTCCATGGGCACAATTTGATCTAAAGTAATTGTAATATTAGCTGCTGTTCAGAACACCTTTAAATGTTTCACAAATAAGGATTTTGAAGTGTACGTTATGTAATGGTTGAGGCACTCGAAAAAGCCACTCTTGCGTGAGAAAAAGTAACCGTAGGTGAACGATAGAATTTTCTTTAATCAGATTGGATTTATGTTGATGTAACGTAATGTTTCATTAAATCTTTATTTATTAGTTTTAATATAATTAAAAAACTATTCAAATAAATTTTCTGTAAACTAGCTGTAATTTATGTGTATCCGTTAAACTTTATTAATTCAGTTCCAAAGTATGTTGCGTTATGGTAACTACAGATTAATATACCCTTTTTTATTTCTTGCTTTCACTGAATGCGTTCAATAGTTAACACTTTCCACACTTGTTATTTAATATGCTCACACAATTTAAATTTTTTTAGGTTGGATTCCCGGACAAGATACTTTTTTTTCTAATTTTGTACCTGTTGTTTTCAAATTTACTGTACTGTTCATTAATAGTGAATAAACGTTTTAAATCCTTTATTACTTTTTTTGCTATTTTATTTTAAATGTACAGGATGAACAACTAAGAACGACTGTAAGCCACATCTCAGAAAAGAATTATGGTACAACTTTAAAAAAAATTACCTTTAGGTAAGTGATCCTGAAAAATTGCTGGAAAATATTTTGCAGTCTCTAAAATATCTGCTAGGGGTGGAATGAACACTGGAAAACATAATACTCCAAAAAAACATACTAAAGGTGTCCTAAAAATACAATTTTGGAAATCTGGATGAGATTATGAAAAAATTTAATTAAGGAGATTTTTTGCCATTATTCTTCGAATAATGGGTAGGGGAAGGTTCAAACTTATGAACAAATGTATAACTTTTTCGTTTTTTAACCGATATTCATGATTTTAGCTGCATTTAAAAGAGTTTTTTGTTTAATAAGATTATATAATTTTGTATCCACTCGGAAATTTCAAATGTAAATTGAAGCATTTTTTAAATTTTTATATCTGATATTGTAAATCTTATATCTTGGAATAGATTCCTATTGTTTTAACCCTTTTTCATCAGAATTTAAAAAATGCCTCATTACAATTGAAATTTACGAGAAAAATTGGAAGTTTGTCGACTTTTTCACATAGCGTTGACAAAATTGTTCAATTTTGTTATTTTTGTTAAGCATATCTTATTAAAGAGGAAAAACTCTTTTAAATGACGCCAAAAACATGGATATCGATTAAAAAACCAAAAAGTGTTACAACATTTGTTTTTTGGGTTGAACCTTCTTCCACCCCTTACTTGAAGAATAAGTACAAAAAGTCCCTAACTACATTTTCTCATAATCTCAACAATATATCAAAAATTGTATTTCTAGGATACCTTTAGTATGTCTTTTTAAGTGTTCATTCCACCCCATAGCAGATATTTTCAGAACTCAAAAATATTTTCCAGCGATTTTTCAGGGTCATTTTCCTGAAGGTATTTTTTTAAAGTTGTACCATGACTATTTTTTGAAATATGGCCGACAGCCGGCGTTCTGAGCTCACACTGTATTTGCTGATTAGGCACAGAAACATCTATAGGATGTCATCTAGAATGTTTGAGGTATATTATTTAGAGGTTTATGTAATGTCCATAGAACATCTACAAGAATACACTGTATTGTTTTTGAAATGTTGCATTTAGATCATTGATAAGATGTTATTTTTTGGACATTGCATTAACATTGACAATATGTTAAAAGGCATTTCAGAATGTAACAGAAATGTTCTTTTTAGTTCGTTATAAAGACTTCCTTTTGAAGAAGTTCTAGTAACATCACAGTAATGTAAAAAGGCAGCGCTTTAACATCGCTGAGAAGGTAAGTTGAAACATCACAAAAGTTAACAGCCACAAGCTGGGCATAAGTGGTTGTATAGATGTGCATGTGATGAAAACAAGAGGAAAAAAAGGAAGAACATTATCACAATGTGATGTTGAATTAACATAACTGTAATATTTATATGCATAGTGGGAAGGCTTTATACGATTGGAAAGTTCTTCAACTAGATCTTTGTAGTTATCCGACTTTATGTTACCTAGGAAGCTGCTATATACATTTTTGAAGGTATCAAATGCCCTTTTTTCTCATCTTAATAGTGTAGTTGTAAAATTTTGATCCATAAAATGTTCCCGTATTTGAGGTCTAACGAAGATTCCTTCTTCAAGCTTTGCTTCACTAATACGCGGAAATTTCCGTCTCAAAGAAAGGAACGCATTTCCTTCTCTATCTAGGGCTTTAACAAACATTTTATAAGCCCTAGTTTTATGTACACAGGAGGAATATGTATGCTTAAGGCGTCATGAGGTATAGGTCTAATGGCTGAGGGGATTTTAGAATATACTATTTTTTATTGATGCCGCATATTACCTTTTTAAAGCACGCGTCAGCGTGTTTAAATCGAACTTTCAAACACGCGCGTTTTTTAAAGTCCTCATGGTAACAACAACAACTTGAGAAACGTAAGTATCAATGACAACTTTTTTTATTAGTTTTTAAATTGTATATTATCATTGGGAACCAATGTCTTATTTGGTTTTTTCTGCAAAATGTATTTATATATTCATATATACATTGTTTCCCTTTAAATATAAATAAAGAAACTTTTTGATTATTGATCTGACAGCCCGTAACGTCAACTAAAAATAAATACTATTTGACGTTCACGAAACTTGGCTGGGCATCGAGGATGGACTTCCATTTTTTTGTAGTAATAATATAATAATAATATTTTATGATTCCAAAATGCACCAATAAAAAAAATAGCGTAAAGTATTCGTGGATAACTGGTCTTTCAAACACTTGCTCTATTTCGAGCACTCGGCTGCGCCGCTGTGCTCGAAAAATCGCGCGTGTTTGAAAGACCTCTTTATCCACTTATACTTTAATATACTATTTTATGCGTGCTTTTACTAGAATACCCCATATTTTTTGTTAAGCAAAAGTAACAATCATCAGCATGATTCTAAGGACTTCCGTCAAATAATTGGCACCCAGGTAAGTGATCACACGACTCTACAGCTCAAACCAAGTATCTCTCTCTCTTCGAAACTACTTCAAACGCTAAGTTAGTGTCTACCATCACGATGGTAAGAACGTGTGAGAACAGTCGTGCATCCAAATCAAATTTAACTTAAAAACAGTTGTTTTGATAGTGGTTGAACTAAGATGAATGCAGTAATATATGAGACAAATTACTGTGTGTGTGGTATAAGAAAAAAATTGACTTCCCTTTTTTATTTGCTGATATACCAAGGATGTATTTCCCCGAAAACAATCATATTATGTTGAGGTTAGAATTTGATATTTGTATTTGCTTTAGAATGTGTATGGTTGGGTAAAGTGGCCTATTCTTAGGGAACGTAAAGTAGTATAGTGGGTCATTTTATCTACCTATTAAAAAAAGTTAAAGTATAGATGTCACTTATTTTTTTTCAGTTTACCATATGCCCAACAAATATTTCCGAAAAACTAATCAGCAGTCATGGAATGCAGATGCTATGCAAGCAGCTATTGTTGCAGTGAGTAATGGCAAGATGGGATTGTTGAAGGCCAGTAAGATATTTTTAGATCTAATTTAAAAAGTAGATTTGGAGGGAAAAACAAAGATGCCACCGAAAATAACAAAATATTGGTTTCTCGTCGGGCAGTCTTCAATGAAGAACAAGAAAATTAAATCGTTGCTCACATTCTAGACTTGGAAAATAAGTTTTATGGGCTCACGTTGCTAGATATTACAAGACTTGCATATCAATTGGGAGTAAAAACAATATTCCCCATAATTTTAACAAAGAAAAGCAAATGGGGGCTATTTCTTTTAGAGCGGGACATCCAAATTTTTAATTAGAAGTCCGGAGACTACCTCAATTAGAGCGTACCCATGGGTCAAATGGGTAAACGTTATGAAATTTTTTGTTCTTTTGGATTAAGTAAGAACTAAAACACCTTTCCATGCTCATAGTGTATATATATATATATATACATATATATATATATATATATATATATATATATATATATATATATATATATATATAACAAAATATGTTCATCCAGAACTGGGTGTAGCAGTCAACAGTGGGGCTGGTGAGAAATCAAACAATTTTATTATTCATCAAGCTTTTAACCCTTGTTTGGGGTCTTCCTCAGGATGACTACAAATATTATATATTTAAAAACAATACAATACAAAACATAGTCGTACTTACTAAAACGGATTGTCAGATCGACTATACCATAAAAGTTGGAAACAATAAAAACTCCATAAACAATATATACATTTAAAAAACATTTGAAAGTAACATGAAAACCGTTACAAATAATAACATTGTACTGATTTAGAAATTATTATCGGATGAAAACAAATGATAACAAATGGTAAAAGTGACAATTAGCATGGAACAACACGGTGAGCACGGAACAACACAAAATGGCCTTTAACTAAAATGCAAACCAGCGAACACTACATTAACGAAGATGTTATGCATTGTTAGTGTGCTGTGTTAGGGGAAATATTTTAGGAATTTTGTTCTTATTATTCTCATACTCCAAAATGTAATTATAGATGAGACTCAGATTTTGAGTATCTGATCTAGTGTTGAGGGGTCTTTCAATTTTAATAATAAACACAATCTCCAAGAAAACCCTTTTATAGTAGTTATTATCTCCAATTAAAACTTCAACTCATTCGAAATCCATATCATGTTGTGATTCAATAACATGGGTTGACAGAGCGCAAGACGGTCTTCCCAATCTGCAATCGCTTTTGTGAGATGTTATTCTACCCTGCAAAAGCCTCGAGGTTTGTCCAATGTATGCTTTATGACAATCCTTGCAATGGATCTTATACACAACATTGAACCTTTCTAACGGTTTGATTTTAGTTTTGGTGCGGGTAAACAGGGAACCTACACTTTTCACATTCCTCGTTGAAATCTTAACATGTGGAATGTGTTTCAAAACAGAAATAAGTTAGGGAGTCAGATCATTGATATAAGGTAAGGAAACAAATTTCATATCTGTTTCACGTATATCATCAACATTAGAGCTCTTAACTATAGCCAACCGACGTTGGATTGGAAAAGAAGAGCTGAAAATAATGTTGTTGAGAAGTTTAAAAGGATAAGAATTATCAATAAATATATTGTAAAGCATTTTCAAATCACCATTTCTGTATTGAGGATGAGACAATTGGCATACGCGGCTTTTCATAGTATGAATTAAATTAACTTTCATTTGCATGGTGTGATTGGAATGGTAATTAAGAAATCTATTACTTGCCATGGGTTTACGGTACCAAGATGTGCGTAATACTCCTTGATTGTCGCTATGGACCTTCATGCCAAGAAAAGGAATGTAATGATCTGTTTCTGTTTCAACAGTGAACTTGATGTCTTCATCCAAACTATTGAAAACATCCAGTACAATTTGTATATTGTTATGAGGTACGGCAAGTATCAAATCATCAACGTACCTCTTTAAGAAAGGAATATGAAAAGGAATAACATCCAGCACTCTCTCAATCAATAAATCCAAAACAAAATTACAAAGTATAGGCGAAATCTTAGATCCCATAGGAGTGCCAAATTCTTGTTTATAGTAAGTATCATTAAACGCTAAGTTTCGTTTTCGATTCGAATATACTAGTGTTTAATGATACTTACTATAAACAAGAATTTGGCACGTCAAGTTTCGTTTTCGATTCGAATATACTAGTGTTTAATGATACTTACTATAAACAAGAATTTGGCACTCCTATGGGATCTAAGATTTCGCCTATACTTTGTAGCATGATAAAAATACCAAGCTTTTGTATTGTATTATAACTCACGGAGGTGCGATAATTCGGTTAAGCCACCCACTGAGTATGCAACTTTATAGACACTTCTGTATAGTTGGTTGTATAAGGGAATTAACTATGGGTTTTAAAAGTATTTAAGCATATCCTGGAATAATGGGATTTAAATGATTAAATGGGTGCTTAGAGTAATATTTTTTCTGTGATTTAACCAATCCAGGAGTATTTTATAATTTTACGTGGGGATATATTTTATTGCCAGTGGTAACACTGATTGCAGATGTCAATAGTAAAGGGAAGGTAGATATTATTGAAATCACTTGTCTGATATTTTTCGAGTTGATAAGTCGAGTGTCGAGTATGACAAGTCGTGAGAATAGAAAATGGCCGGTGGCACATGGTTTATTCCATCTATTTTCGGGACTATCGTGGTGAAAAGTCCATGGTGACAAGGTAAGCTTTCGTCTTGCCCATATATTTTCACGCTATATCCCCAATTTCTTTTTAGGGTTTTTCTGTACAGCATAGTTTTTACATACATTTTTTACGAATCCTTTTTTTTGCCAAATGGATATGGTTTAACAATTTTTATGGGTGATGGTAATCGATGATAGGATGATCATGTCAATATTTTAAGAAGCCTCAAATTTCGGATGTTTCCTGTATGGAATATATTTGTGTAGAAAGAGCTGATGAACTATAGTACTCCGTCCATGGTTGTAGAGACGTGTCGTATCTCGGATTGCCTTAACGTTACAGAGCGACAAGAGCTCGTGACGACGTTTCCACTTCAAAGGACGAAGCTGGACTCATGTTTGTTGGTGATAATTGCGGAATGGTTCCATTATGGACAACGATTATTAACCGGATGGCTGAATCTTGTTCCACAAGTCAGATGTGGCTTGTCAATTAAGCCGATTGACGTTTAATAGTTTGGACACTAACCGCAAGTAACATTTAAAGTTTTATTCGTTTTCATCTGATCCTTAAGCAACTTATTCATTTTGTAATTTCATGTTTTAACATTTAATGACACATTAACTTTTATATTTCAATTTAGTAACTCCACATCCTTATAAATACGTCTATCAATTCACAATTTCATCATTACATTCTTTCAACTTTGTAGAGTTGAAATATTAACTTTATTATTGCATATCGCCCTGAAATTATATTTCAGTTTAATCTTACTACATGAGAGACACTTTTGATCTATTTGGTGACATCTTGTTAATTATCACAGGCTGTAACTGGTATACCATTTACATGTTACTAAAGATTTAGTATATTGTACATGATGATCTCAGATAGTTGATAACATTAGAAATTGTTGAAAATTTTAAACCAACCATTGATAACTGAATATCAGTGCATAATTAGAGTCGGTTACGTCATATTTACTGAGACAGGTTATTACACCATCTGTTCAAGGTACCATTACATTTAATTGAACTGTTTAATTGGCAATAAAATGTGTTTTATTTGATTCACAAACGTAAAAGCAAAACAATATAAATAACATATTTAAAAAGTTATAATAGCTAATTCATTCACTATTGGTTTCTTTATTAATCAGTAAGAGTTTCTTGAATGTCCTACTAATCAAGTGGCGCCTTAAAAAAATAATACAGGACCAGCTTTCAAGCATTCCTCACTAACTCACGGCCTTCTGCTCTCCGGCGAAAAGCGAACCTTTGGCAATGTAACATCACTTCTTGTAGTAACAACAACAAGGTAAGGTTACAACCTCAGCCGAACAAGGTATACTAAGCACAATTGTAATTTGCATATCTGCCGGAGCCAATTATATCTACCCATTCAAAAGTAGAACTACAAGATGGAACATCACCCGGTACCGCTTTTGCATATTGCTCGATAGAATGGATGTAAGAAGACATATTTACAAAGTGGTTCAACCACTTTCTGCATTTCACGAAGCCTAACGTCGAAGATCCGGTCATTTTTATTCTGAATGGACACAAATGCTCATAACAAAAAATCGAACTTCATTCAGAAAGCCCAATAGAATCACAACTGTTATATGCCTGTCTCCACATTGAAGTTATAAGCTACAGCCTCTGGATGCTTCTTTCATGTGATCTTTAAATAAATATTATGTTCGTGTAATAGAAAAATTTCTCAGAAATAATCCAGGGTGGCCTGTTACTACTTTCCAGTTCTCTAAAAATTTCGGTGAAGCTTATACCGAACCTATGGACCGCCATATTATTAAAGATATTGACTTCAGGCCTGCAGACACCACAAATATTCCAGCTCCAGATAACAGTGTCGATAACGATTCGGCTGGTGGATTTAAAAATGTACATCATACTCAAGGTTCAGCCCAAAATATTCCAGTAGAAATTTTTGAAAATAAGAAGGCTACGAATATAGAAAATAAGACGCCAAATCTTCAGAACGAGCCACGCTCCGATAATGGATTCCATTCTATTTCCGGTCAGCAACCAAGCACTTCTCTTGCAATGACGTCAAGAGAAATAATTCCTGTTCCAAAAGCAGAACCTAAAGTTTGAAAGCAGAATAGGAAGCGAGGACGAACAGTTATTTTAACAAGCAGTCCATATACAAAAGAGCTGTCAGAAGAGAAGGAGAAATTAGGGGAAAACAACAAGATGAACGCGCGAAAAATAAAGTAATAAAGTAACGAATTGTAGACGCAGACGGGATTCGCCAAAATGTTAATATTAAGAAAGAAGTGCATCTACAAAAGAAAAAGGAAAAATAGAAAGAAACCTTGGAGTATGCCGATGAAGAGGAACGGGATGAAGATGTCTGGATAAAATATGACAAATGCAAATATTGGGCCCACGAAGCCTGCGCAGGTTGCGATAACAATGATGATGATTATACTTGTGAATTGTGCCTTTAACCTTCTAATAGAAACGTTACTTAATTATTTATTTAATTTTTTAATGTAGTTTAGGTCTTAGTTTATGTCCATTCGTATTATGTAATTTATTTACGTATTTAAACATTAAAGTAATTGTCAAGCAAGATGGGTCACTTTACTTTCTATAAATAACCATTATACCCAACTAGGGCGGAAAATTACATATTTCTCCAAATTTAACAAATGTAGCATTTTATTATTAGTTCCAATGAAACTAGAATAAATGTACTACGAACTAGTATAAAATGTTTTTCATTAGTTTCAACTTTCGCGAAAATATCTTTGTTGGTATCTTGTATAGGTCATCTTACCCTACGTTCTCCTAATAATGGTATTGGTCGTTAGTGTGAGGGACCCCAAAAAACGTATTTTCCATCATCACGGTAGATGCATATCACAACCACTTGGCATCAACAGTTTGGCATATATTTCCCAAAAAGTTCCGCAATGCTTGTACACTAATTTACAAAGGACGTCTGCTACTTTCCTCCTTGATAGTGGAGTTCTACTTCTAGTGGAGTACCTGGGGGTATTGACCTCGAAGTTTTGCAATGGTAAATGCATTTTTTTGATTCGCCTGTGATTTTGTTTTATATACTATCAATTGAAAAAATGTTATTATTATTTGAACAAAAAACAAAGGAAAATTTATATTTTAGCATATAAATTTGAATTAAATAACATTTTGATCCTTAATGAGAGTAATTAGTGTTGGAGGAGGTCCTTTTGAACGTTGTGCCTTCGAAAGTGTGATATATAAATGAACCAGAGGAGTTAACCAAGGGCCTAGCCAAGATATTAGTGAAGACAGGAAATTTTTGTGCCATATCTTTTTAAAAAATCGGCAACATAGTTCGACAGATGCTACAATAGAGACGGATGATGTCGATGTAAGAATATTGGTGAAGTTCTTCAAGCAAAACAAGCCATATTGCTTACTGGAAATATATAAATTTAATTTTCAAGATGACAAAGTTTGTGAGGAAGTGAATTCTTATTGATTGTTGTGGTTTCAATTCGTTCGTGTTAAAAAACGATAGATTTTGAAAATTATATCAGTTATAAGTTGGTTCTAACTGAAGATGGCGAATTGAGAAAAACAAAAATCCTCTTTACACGAGTTATTTCCAGAAATTTCTATTAATTTAAAAAAAGCAGAAAATATTCTTTACCTTGTTAATGTTATTACCTCGTTGTAAATGGCAAGATTCAGCATTGAACACCTTGAAAGGAGTCATTAGAAAGGCAGAAGAGTATATGGAGGATAGCGAGAAATAGTGGCATCTGAAGTTCATTCAGGAATATGGACGAAGAATTATAACAATCTCTGAAAGAATAAATAGAATTGAAAGAATTTAGTGTTAGTACAATGATTGCAATATTTAAACTAATACTAATCTGTCCAACTGTGTTTTTATTAACAGCAATTAAATAGAAAAGTGCGGTAAAATTAAATTTAAAACTAGTAAACGATTTTGCATTCAGCAAATCATATCAAATAGCTTATCATGAGAAAAAATCAATTTCTTTTCCATACTTGATCGTTATTATTAAATTTGATAGATCTATTTAGTTGGTATTCACGTATTTGTTCTATATTCTTTCTACAAGACCTTTGATACATCAAACAATAGAAAAAACACATTTTCACAGGATTTTGAATAAGTAATGAAAATGTGTTTTATATGACAAAAAGTATTAAAGTGGCATGAAACGATAACGATTCTCTAAATAGAAAACTTGACTTGGTTGAGCTATTTACCAAACCATTAGAGATATTGTGAATTATTTATTCATGACCTAAAGGCAGTGAAATATTCATGGATGTTGACAAATTGACGAAAATTAGTACCTAAAAAACTCTCATAGATTAGTAAGCGACTTGAAAAATATTTGTAACATGAATATTGCTCAATAATTAATATTTGAAAAATTATTATTACCAGTATGAATTTCTATTATTGATTGATTATATAAGAAAATGAATGCTAGATGCTCACCTTGCACTAAGAATAAAAAACTCTCGGAATTAATATACATAAATAATGGATAAATATCAGAAGATAAATAAACCAGCAAATAAAACTGCATGCAGTCATCACCTTCACAGAAAACAAAATTAAATTTTGGAGAGTCATAATTGGTTGCACTTGCATCATATTAAATATCATTTCTTAGAAATTCTTTAAACTTGTTAACATGCTTCTTCTAGTTGTTTTTACATTTTTTATATCATTATTTGTAGAAACACGATCATATTAACATCTTTCAATGTAACAGTTAAATAAAATATTTTTTAAAAGCGGAATTTACCATGTCATTATCAAATACTTATCCAAATGTACAGTTGCGGCCAATGAAAAATGGGACAACTCTTATAGCAGATTTTTGTCTAGTTCTAGCTGCTTGAATTTGTCTTATGAATACGCCATATGTCAACATTGATTATTTGACATCTGCCAGACAATTCGAAAGTAATTATGTCTCATATAAATTAACAAGGATAAATTAATTTGTACAGACGTGTGTAATATTTTTTATTAAATTCAGGGCTCTAAAATAAATAACATACACTACAAACTACTGTCCTATCAATCTAACATAACAGTAAATGTAACTTACTTCGTAAATCGGTCCAGAGACGTATTAAAATTGTAAACAAACAACAAATTACAAACATTTACATTTATATCAAATTAAAAACGATACTACACAAACTATGTCGACCAACTAATGGAATTTTTGATCAAGTTGTTGAAATAAATAAAAGAAAAAGTAACATTTTTGTAGACTCAAAAACCCGATCCTAGAACGAGGTTTATTATTATGATGAAAATTGATAGTGTCTAAAGTTACACAGTTCACAAATATATTGGAAAATACTGAGTGAAAGTTAATGAAATTAAAATAAAACAAAACAAAATTAGATTAAAATTAAAAATTAAATTGACTGGTACAATTTAAAATTGAGCTCATTACAAAAACACGGACACAAATTATACGAAACAAATCGCACGGACTAATCCAGAAGGAACGGCCCCAACAACTTGAAAAGAGGTGCACTCTCTGTATATCTTCCAGAAGGTTAAGTTTGTCGAAATTCCGTGAAAAACATTTGTGCATAATTCTGCTATCATTACCGGGTGAGAAACTATGATTATTAAATGTGAGGTGATGACCAAAGCCAGATTCTGTTCTATTTAAATGTTCGTTGATACGTATATCAAGAGGTCTTATGGTTCTACCAATGTACGCAGCCTCACAATCACCACACTGAAGTTTGTATATACCGTTTGAGTTTGGGTACCTTCTATTTGGTCTTAGAAAGAAGTGATTTTATGATATTTTGAGATAAAAAAGAAACCCTAATGTTATCTTGACAGGTTCTAAAAATGTTGCTTACTTCATTTGAAATCTTCCCTATGAATGGGATTGAGCAGAATCGAAAATCACTAACCTCGACGGTTTGATAAGCCAGTTGTCTGATGTCTTTATGTTTTATTTTCCTAATAGTGTTCTCAATAATATTTGAAGGATAGCCGTTGTTAACTGCGATCTGCTTCAAGATGTTAAATTCTTTATCAAAATTGTGGGGCGCCAAAGGGATTCTGATCAACCTATGTACATAGGAGTAAATGGGGGCCATTTTGTGCTGAAAAGGATGATTAGAGTTTGATGGAATGATATGGTCAGTCTGAGTTGGTTTTCTGTAAATATTGAAGTCTATTCCATTGTTTAATCAAGTAAGTGTCGAATCTAAAAAGTGAATCCGATTATCTAATTCTAATTCGACTGTAAAATTTATGCATGGATGTAAACCATTAATGAAATCCAATGATAAAATTTATAGACAACCCAAGGGTTTAGCTATGGGTAACCCCCTGTCTCCTCTGTTAGCGGACCTTTTTCTTGATTCTTTGGAAACAATAATTTTTAATAGTAACCATAAAATAATCAGCTGGTATAGATATGTAGATGATGTTTTGGCCTTTGTAGATGGTACATCTGATGATTGTTTCAAGATTTTGGATTTCATTAATGGTTTACATCCATGCATAAATTTTACAGTCGAATTATAATTAGATAATCGGATTGACTTTTTAGATTTGACACTTATTAGATTAAACAATAAAATAGCCGCATCAAGGGATCGTAAGAAAAAAAGGAGTCCACCATGGGTGTATTCAAAGACATAGAAGGTGCATTCGATAGAACCACTTTTCCTAAAATAACAAATGCACTTTCAAATTCAAGAATATCCCACAAACTATAGATGGCTGGATATATAACATGCTCTCAAAAAGAACAATAAAAATCAGTGTAGATGACGTAACAATAAGAGGCTTAGTTGTAAAAGGTTGTACACAGGGAGGGGCACTCTCTCCACTACTGTGGAACATGGTCTTAGACTCCTTGGTCAGCAGCCTCAACGATAGCAACTTATAGAGAAAAAAATTAACTGTCTCAACCCTCACTTCGTGGAATCTACTCATATTAATGTTTTAAATGAAACTCACTGTTTCTAGCTAATTCCACAATATAATAAAAGTTATTGAAAATTCTGAAAAATTGACAATTGTTTCGATAAATCAATATCATCGTCAGAATGACAGAAGTAACATTTCATTTTATGCCTACCCGATGTTTAGTAGTTATTTTTGGCTAGACCAAGAAGTAACCTAACTTGTGATTGGCTTAATAAATGTTTATAGAAAAAAGAAGAAGATGTGATATTACAAATATTGAAGCTTAGATATTATTAGCCCTATGGTGATATCCTGGATATCATTTTTCCAATTAAGATCAGTATAACTGTGCAATGATATAGAAAACCAGGAAAACTATATCTGCTGATCTTTACAATTATCACTTAAGAAGACAGTTTATTGGTGGAGAACTCCCTAGATTTAACTGTTCATTGACAACTTCATATTGTGGGTTTCTTAAATGTCTTCTAATTTCCAGTTCTTCAAGGAAATCCAGTTCTTGTTTCTTTTCACAAATATGCAGCACTTCTAGGTCTGTGTTAGGTGTCAATGAATGATTGGTGTCAAGTAGATGTTTTGCGTAGTGGGATTTATATGGTTGTTTTAATCGGCATGCTCGTAAGTCATAAATTTAGTTTTTTCATAGTTAATTGTCAATAGTTGATGATTAAAACAATTGATAATTTGTGGCACATCAGCTTCCACTTTTTCTTTTAGGTCATGCCAATTTTTATCCTCATAGAAAATCACTGTATCATCTGCGAAGTTGATTATAGTTCCTGTACTATTCAAGGTAAGTTGTTAAGATATGTTAAGAATAATAGTGGCCCAAGGACAGTGCCTTGTGGCATACCAAACTGAACTAACTCTTCTGAACAAACTTTATTTTCAATTTGTACAAATTGTTTTCTCTGGTACAGATAGCTTTCTAGAAGATTATAAGTTGTTCCCCAAACTCCAATATCTTCCAAGGTTTCGAGAAGCTGTGTATGGCTTACAGTATCGAAAGCCTTGGATAGGTCTAAAAATACACACAGACTAGGTTTTCCGTTATCTATCGCTCTATGAATTTGGGATGTTAAGCTCATTATAGCATCTTGGGTAGATTTGCCTTCTCTGAACCCAAACTGTTTTTCTGATAGCAAGTTGTTTTTCTTTATATAATCATTGAGTCTATTCTTGAGAGCTTTTTCAAAAATTTTCGCGATGTTGCATATAAGTGAAACTGGTCTATAATTTTCAATCACACATTTTTTTCCTTTTTTATGAAGTGGTTTTATAACAGCTACTTTGAGTATAGAGGAACATACACCAGATTTCATTATTTTGATAATGAGGTATGCCATGGGTTTGGTGATTTCTATTTGAATTTCTTTGAGAGTTTCAGCCTTAATTTTACCAATTCCTGGCGATTTATTTGGTCCCAATGAATTTATGATGTGGCATATTTCATCCTCATCTACAGGTTTAAGAAACATTGAGTGTGGCAGAGATTTTCTTGGCATTGGATCAGTAATAGGTTTCTGAATTAATGAAGCCAGTTTTTTCCACACTTCCGCATAATGTTTATTGAAGGCGTTTACAATTTTTAGGTCATCGATCAATACATCATTATCAGTGATAATTTCTTTGATGGTTGATTTTTTTTTCTTACATTCCATAGTGTTTATTGTGTTCCAAAAATGCTTTGAGCTAATATTTTTCGATATGCTTCTAATATTTTGATGTACCAAAGAAAAGTTGTTATTGCAAGTATCAACAGGGTGATTTGATATGCTGCACAATTGCTCGAGTTCGATTGTATTGACTGGTTTGAACTCGTAATATCGAATATACTGATCCATAACGATTATACAATATATAAAATAACGATGTATTAGATAGTAATCCAGAATAAAGCAGTATGCATATAAATAGATAGGTTAAAATTAGTAAAGACTTATAATTAAGATATTGATGATATAATATTTTTTTTCCAGTATATTATGAAGACGAATCAGAGCGAAGTTTCATAATTTTTTCTAGTTTTTTTTTGGTTATTCTTGAGTTCGTTTCATGCATTCTTTCTCGAAGTCACTAATGAAATTTGTGGTTGTTTTTCTGGACTGTCAGGGTGTAGGAGCAGTTTTTGCGTAGGTGTGGCAGGGGTACTATTTGCTTTCGGCAAGACTTCGTCTTCTTCGATTCTTTGTAACTCCTCAACTGTAAACTCATTGCTATTCACCACCAACTTGTTCCTTCTGATGAAGCAATTCCTTTCTCTCTTTCTGCTGATAGGTGCCTTCTCAAAATTCTGTATTCTTCTTGTTCCTATTTTGTGAGATCGTGTACGATGGAAATACCAGAACCTTTCAATTTCTTAACATTTTGTAGGACATTTTTTTTGGTTAAGTACGGAATGAACTCAATTTTAATAGGACATTTCTTAGTTCTTCCTAATTGGTATATGTTATTTATATCCTTGTAAGTAATATAAATTTGAAGACGGTTATTTAGTTCTTGAAGAACATACTCCACTGATATTCCCTCTTCTATATCTATTCCAAAAACAACAATATTGTTTTCTTTATTACTTTTCTCGAGAAATTCAACCTTTTTTTTCAAAGAGAAATTCTCTTTTTCCAAGTCGTGGATTCTTGTTTTGAGGTTTTCAATAGTCAGCAATAACCTAGTTTCACTTGCCTTTATTGCATTTTTTAATTCCTCCTTATCTTTGTTAATTTCATCTATTATTTTTTTTAACGGCAGCATCATTCATTATTCTGGTTGTTTCAAATATATGTAGTGTATAGACGCCTTTATTTAAAAGTATTGTTGTTATCTTTTTGAATGAAGGTATAATTTAAAAATGTTTTACTATATACAGTGTATAAATACAGAATTCTATTTAACAACGTTAACAAAGGTATTGAAAGAAATTACCTGGAAATTTATTCACTATAAACATTCCTAAGCTATCTTGTAGGTAAAAAGGTTTAATAAACCCAAATATTCATTTGATAACTTTCACAAACTAGGTATAGAAACAGAAATTATTTTGTATAATTTTACGAATAATTCTATTCTGAAACTTATTCATTAATTAAACTCCATAAAGACAAGTTGTTTCTTATTTCACAGCACTTTTATTCAAAATTTCAAAGATTCTCATAGATGTCATTTCTAAATATTATTCATTCAAACCTCGATTTGCAGTTAAAAACTCAACGGAATTATTTAATAATATTCAAGATATAATACTACCCCATAATTCTAAATTCATATCGTTCGATGTAACAAATCTATTCCCTAGTATACCTCCTAAAGAAACTATAACTCTTGTTGATAACTTGCTCACATACAATAATTTTAATCCTATAATTCACTCTGATATCATTACTTTATTAAAAGTGTGTTTGAATCAAAATTATTTCCATTTCAATGGAGATGTTTACAGCAGTCAAGATGGTTTGATTATGGGCAACCCCTTCAGCCCCCTACTAGCAGAAATTTTCATGAATAATATAGAAAAAATAATTCATAAACACACCCTTAGTAAAAAATTTATGTACTGGCACCGATATGTGGACTACATTTTAGCTAGCTTCACCGGTACAAATAGACATTTAGACAGCTTCATTACTCAATCAGTCAATTCACAATAATATCAAAATTACCGTAGTGCTTGAACAAAATAAGTCTATAAAATAAACTTTTTAGACCTTACAATTTCAAATTTAAATAATAAACATGATTTTTCTATATTTCATAAACCATCACATACAGATATTACATTTCATAATAGTTCGGTCCAACCATTCAGTCATAAACTAGCAGCTTCCAATGGTATGATACACAGACTCTTAACAGTCCCATTAAATACTAATAATTATAACAAAGAATTAAATATCATAAAACGAATAGCAGTTAATAATAATTACGATCTTAATTTAATTGACAATATCATAAATAAAAAAAACAGACTTTAGAACAAGTATTCCCTTCAGATAAAAATAATAATAAACAATTTAATAGCTTAACATACTTTGGAACACCATCCTTAAAAATTAAATTTAGATACTTTAGACATGAGTATTTGCTTTAAAACTGATTACAATTTATCCAAACGCATTAAAAATAACAAATCTAAATCTTCAAAATTAAACAAATCGGGTGTTTATAAATTGAAATGTGGTAATGACAACTGTGATAAAATTTATATCCGTAGAACTTTTAAAAATCTTATAACTAGAATTTCGAAACAACAAAAAATTAGATTCTAACTATTAAAATCCTTTATTAGAAAACCAACACATTTTCGACCCAAATTTTGAAATTTTACATAAAGTTGGTAAATCCTTTAGTTTAAATTTATTAGAGGCTCTTGAGATAAACGAAAATAAATATGCAGGTAACCTTCTTAACGACCAAATATATATCAATCACTCTCCTTTAATAAACCTAGAAGATAGCTTAGGAATGTTTGTAGTCAATGAATTTGCAGGTAATTTCTTTCAGTACCTTTGTTAACATTAGTAAATATAATTCTGTACTTATTTACTGTATATATTGAAAGATTTTTGAATTAGACCTTCATTCGTTTTGAGAAAGCTACTGTATTGGTGAAACGCGTCAACCAGTTTAAATTGAACATTAGTTCATATAAATGAAGTTTTAAGCAAATTGTTTTATTTCATAGTTCAATATTATTTACACTTTAGTGTTATTATCATTTAAATATACGAGAGAACTATCCCATTTTTCCCGGAAATAGAAAAGTCGCATTCACACTGGGCAACAACAACTGTGCCATTTTTTTAGCGGCAACTGTATAAAGTTCGGGACGATATTTTTTATTCTTATCATTTGTTCCTAGAACTAGACTAGCAATTTTCTCTTATACCATATAAACTTCCACACTGTAAACAATTATGCTATATTCTGTTCGGTGAAAAACTTCACTTTGGCTGTGTCTTTAAAATTTCTATGAAGATTATTTTAGCCATTTTTGAAACTACCTAAAATACATATGTTTTTGAATAAACACTAATTATTTCAATAAAATATACTATTCAGTGTAACATAGGTTAATGTAACATATAGGGTTTAATATATTGAAGTTTATTTTTATTATTTGTCTTTGTAACATCGCTTCTGGTTTTGAAATACCTGAACAGCATGTTTATCCACTGATTTATTACTAAATATTTTTAACCAGTTCTGCGGTACCCACAATCTTTGAGAGCTAACGTCGAGATTAATATGCGGTCCTTAATTTTATTCATTTATGTTAGTATTAATGAGAAATAATGCAAAAAATATAAGGAGAAGAGTTTACCTCTCTTATCTTTGAAATATATTTATGTTTTATGAACAGAAAATTCTCGTTAAGTGTGTAAGTTCTTCTTGAGGAATTTAAAAATTATCGAATGGAGAATTTAAGAAAAAACCCGTTTACAGCAGTTATAAGGTATGACGCATATTTTTATCATTTAGCCTTGAAATTTATTGCGCATGGTTATGAATATTCGACAATGGAGCTCGGCGAATATCATCCAGTTTCGAAAAAAACGAATATTGCACAATTTCCGGTTTTTTCGATAAAATAAATCATTATTCATGCGTAATTCTAATCTTTATGCTACGTTTACACGCTTGCCGAGATTTGACAAACGTCCACAAGCTCCAAGTCTTTACAAACGCAACATGCTTGCGAGTGCGTAAGTGTGTTCTGGACAGGCAAGCTGTACAGGCAAATATGGACGTTGAGATTGTGTTGGCTTTGTCGCTTAATAATGGCCATAATTTCGTCGTTTGACCAACTACTCAAGATGGATACATGGTGGTACACAGCGCAGCATAAAAATACCCGTTCGGGGAGAACTCGTGAAGCTCAGAAGACACGCCACAATGTATAAGTACGTCACAAATTCGTGCCACAAGCTTCCTTTGGTCCGTGTTCAAAAAACGACCCTAGCCGTATCGGCCACAAGCTCGCGCAAGCCAAGCCAAACAATCCATTCATACTCTTGCGTTTGTGGACATTTGACTTATAGCTGATATTTACCGAAGTGAAATTAATCAGATGTGTCTTTGAACTGTTTTAAAAGGCGATTAACAGATGAGGCTCTAAATTAAAAAGAACTTCCATTTACTGAAGGAGTAGCTCATATAGACAAGAAACAAGAACTAAGTTTTCTTAACGAATTAGAAATTAGAAGACAGAAAAATTTAAGAATCCGTACCTAGCACGAATTTCAATTTCAAATTATAGTATAAAAGATTCATTAGCAAAGCAGAAAAACCAAAGAATTTTCCGCGGAAATATATATTAACATTAAAAAAGCAATTTTAAAAGTGATACTTACTTCTAATTTTGTAACAACGTTGCCAAATTTAACAATTGAATAAGAAAAACTTGTCAACTACGTTTTCTTATTTTAAACTCAGCTGCCAAGACTATTCAGCTCTAGGTGTATTCTAAACATGAAGCTAGTAGCTCCATGATTCTAAATAACCTAACCTTTATGGCTTTAACGGTATATATGGTCGCTCCCCGAACCCTAACACAGATCTGTTAATAATTTTTGTTTCTATCAGTTTAAATAGTATATATCAATGTTTCTAACGACGCTCCGCGACCCCTGGCACAGATTAATGTGTAATATCTATTTCTATCAGCTAAAACCGTATATATAAATGTTTCAAATATTGCTCGCCGACTCCTAACACAGATAAATGAATACTATTATATGTTTCTCTCACGGTAGCCAAAAGTTAATAACAAAAACAGGAGTACAAAAAAAGCGTCGGTTTTCTTTGCAAATTTCTGTTAAATTGTCGTGATGTGGTTTGAGATAGCGAGCGAAGCGAGCGCGCCGTTTTGTCAATTCGCAATTCACGAGTGTGAATTGCGAAACGTCGACACAGCGCGCATTTTTCGCAGCCTGTTAAGGTTTTGTACAGTAAACTGCCCCCCCCCATTCCTCACACCAGAAATCATTTTCAAGTGGCACTAATTTCCAGATTCACAAACACTCTAACTGACAACGTTTGTCTTTACAAATCTCTGATATTTCATTTGAATTCATATCGGTAATATGGCGTATTTTTCAATGCAATAAACTTCATATGATTCAATGTCATGAAATAGAGACTCTTCATGAAATACCGAAATAACCAGATATAAAAAAATATTGTAGTAACTGCATACAAGCTGGATATGAGGCTTCCATTTTTCATAATATCATAACTTCATAAATTCGGCAACGTCGCTGATGTCAGTCATTAGTAAATGTCAGCTGTAAGTGTTGTCAAAGCATAAAAAGGATACTTCCAAAATGATTTTTAAAAAAATTTGTGTTTACCGTAATAATTCAGTCAACAGAATAGGTATATAATTTATACAACAAGTAAATATGAAAAATATCCATTCGAAAATTAAAAATCCTTCTACTGCGTTTGTTTCCGCAGCAACATTTTTGGTGCTAGCTATTTGTTAATAAGTATCCTACATAATTAAAAAAGAATTTTAGAAATTGGTGTCAGGTAAGTTTTCTTCATCTTAAGAAACATTGTTAAGATCAGCAGATACTAGTTTCCATTGGTTTTCAATAGTAATAAAACAAGTGTAATGATGATTATCGAAATACAAATGTCTTCGATTTTGAGAAACAAATTGTTGTTTGTGCGAGTGTGGTTTCCTAAAACAACAATTTGTTTCGAAAAAGAGAAGAAATTTTCGATAATCATTAATTACACGAGTTGTATTTGTCAAGATTATTTCACGAAAACAATTAAAATTGGGCTATGATGACGTTCGTTGCAAAATTCCATGAATTGTTTCCACACGTACTTTTTAGATCGCACGGTATTTTGCGGCATTTGTTCTTTCATTTTCTTTTGAATCTCTTTTAGATCAAACAGGCCAAAACGGTTTTTAGAATTCATTCTTGATACAATAATTCTGACGTTCCTTTATTAATTTGACATCTTCTGTCAGTAACTAGATTTTTAATATCGAATAAAACAACTAATGACAACGCGAAACACACAGATAGGAAAATTGCATGTATCCAATCAGGTGCCGAAATACGTTTCCTGTAGATGGATGTACTTTTTTTGGATAATTGGAAGTTTTCCAGTATGTAGTTTTAAAAATTCTTCAAATTTCTTGATTGCTTTTTTGGGACGCTGCGGTAAAGGTTTAAAAAAATTGTCCTCAAAACTAAGTTTATACTGGATTTCTCCTCTCTCGTATTTTACAGCTCGAATATAAGTTACAGTAGGATCGTTCAATTTCCTTCCAGGACTAATGGATTCGTAGACAAGGTCTTTATTAAAGTTGTAAAAGAACTCAAAAGTCGGAGACACAACTTCAAATGGTTTAGGATTTGCTCGAGCTTCCGCTGTGATTCTGTGATAGTCATTAGGAATTGAAATGCTATTAAAATGCATATTTTTGAAGTACATTAATATGTGCAAAAAAGTACATACAAAAATTGATCCAGCAGGTGTGCTATGCTCATCTAGTATTCCGAGATAAAAATAGTAACTACTTAAAATGAAACATGCTTCTCCACAATTACCTTCTTTTATTATTCTTTTAATAAATATATGAAAGTAACAAATTTGTTATATCAAAATAGTAACTACATCTTAAAAGATAATGAAAATATAGGAATAGCATTCCTCAAAAATTTAACGTTAATCTGTTAGTCAATTATATTTGTTTTCAGTCAGTTGAAAACCATTACTTAGAGCAGTAAAGTGTGTAACTTGAAAACTCAGATTCAGGACAGTTGAAAACCCTTCTCGGATTATAAACTCATTAGCAATATAAAGCACTTATTGTGATGCCCTAACTTTGATTACAAGGATAGGTGTCTACCAAACGTCAAAGATTAGATCACAGTTACCTTGGGATTATATTACCACGGGATATAAACTTCAACGATTTCCAAGCATAGTGGTGACAGCAACTTTCTGGCAAATTTAATTGTCACCTATTACCGAATAACTAGCTTTGGAATGTTAGGTGAATTCGCTCATTGATCATTTTAACAGAGATGAAATAATGAGAAAGCCGGGAAAGAGTGGTTAGTCAACACCTTATTTATTACACAAATAAGGTAAAATTTTCGATATTTGTTGAGCTAAATATTTATACAGTAAGGTTGAATATGATGCCTGTTCAAGATTGTAAAATCTTGAATTTTATTGTTTACGATACTTTTAAAATATGTAAGATATTTGTATGCTTCCTTTCGTCATTGTATATATTTAAGGCGTAAATTCATTTTAGTTAATAGCGTTGTAAAATATGTTTCAGAATTGATAAGATCTTTTATATTGTTGTAAATTCAAAGGACAGTTTCATTTTATTTTCAACTTTTGTTAAATACCTTAAAAATAATACGTTTTGCAACAATAATTGTAAATAGTTTTGTTTGGGAATTGAAATACCACATTTTTGATAGTCGACATCTTGTCGCATTGTCCTATAGTTAAGAAGTTAGGAAAAGGTCACGTTTCACCCTATTATATATTGTATTGTAAAAACCCTAAATTTAGTGTCACTTCTGCATGAATTTTATGGTCGACGGTCGGAAGATATGAAAGACATTTTTGAATAACCTTTCTGAGTAAAAATGTTACAATTGCTATTGGAGTATTCAATAGAAATTTAACTAGGAACCCGACAAGTCAAATGATACTGGCCAATAGGAAATATTTATTTTCGTTTGGTCAACGCAATCCACGTGTGAACACGCCCCTCACAGATTTCTATTTAACACGTCTCACAACGTGAATAAATCAGTTTCTCACTCATCAGTTCTACACTTATCGACGCGAGCTTTACACTCATCGAATCGAGCTCAATGCTCAACAACAAAGTTAGTTTTTCACACTCATCGAATCGAGCTCAACGCTCAACAACAAGGTTAGTTTTTTACACTCATCGAAGCGAGTTCAATACTCTCGATAACCAAGTTTTACACTCATCGACGCGAGTTTTACAAACTCATCGAATCAAACTCAATGATCTGTAACAAAGTTAGTTTTAATATTCATCAAATCGAAACATAAAGTGTCTTCCGATCTGAAACCACCGAAGTTCAGCATTCACAACTTTGTACCATTTTGTAAATTTGTATATAATAAATTATTAATTTCGACAATAATTTTGTCAAATTAAGATTATTTATCTAGTTGAATGTCTACGCCCTTTGACGAAGGTCAGCTAAAAATATAATGAAAAACAATGCCAACATTGCACGACAACAAAATTTTGAAACTATTCGGATAATCTAACTCAAAGATTTACGATATTTTTTCATTATCTACTTAGTAATGGACTTGATCTCAAAGGAATTTTGTGTATCTGTCGCTTTTGTATTGAATTAATTATTGTAATAACCAATGGAATGAAAATCTATCATAAAAACCATAATATTTGTTCAGAGCTATATGACAAACCCCAGAAATAAATACATAGTAATAGGTGGAATAAGACAATAGTAATAGGGTAGAGGGCTATAGAAGTACGCATGAGTATAAAAGTACGCACGCTTGTTTTTCATATATACCGCCATCTATTAAATAGTTTAAGCAGTCAGTTATATTCCAAATAGCATGCGTTAATAGAGGCAAAAGTAGAAATCTACATTACTGGCGCACCTGTTATAACAATGGCCGATAATGTTTACGCGGGTTGGCGATCTAGTTGCTGGTGCTTGGTTTTTAGCGTTTTGCTAGGCGAGTACCGGTGCTTTAGAGGAGTGAACGTTCTTGTGTGATTTTTTTTAATATTGTTGTCATTCCTATAGGTAAAAATTAAACAGAAACATGTATAGTATAACCAAGAAAGATCTGAAAATCGCGGCATACAAATTTGCAGAAGCAAACAAAAGCCAGCACAAGCTTTAGAACGACAAAAAAGTGGCAGGCGAGTCGTGGATAAAAGAGTTTTGTCGTCGACACAAAATAACACTTCGACAGCCAGAGAAATGTTCAATGGGTCGAATAATGGGTTTCAATAAAATTCAAGTAGATGTTTTTTAAAAATCTCAAGACCCTTTATAAAAAAGAAAATACCCACCAAACTCCATTTATAATATGGACGAAACAGGTGTATCGACAGTGCCTAATAAACTACCGAAAGTTTTATCTTCTTCTTACAGTGCCATATCCGTGATCGGACGTAGGCGACCTCTCACTTCTACCTGTGTTGTGCTCTCCAGTTACCACAGATAGAAGGGACCTACAGTTTAACGACGGATCCGAACGTCTATGTTGAGAGGCTGTACTAGGCAGAAGTTTTATCTAGCAAACAAAAAAAAATGGTCCGAAAAGTAGCTAGCGCAGACCGAGGACAGCTCGTCACATCTGTATGTTGCATTAGCCCTACAGGGAGATATATCACTCCAGCTATGATATTTCCCTTAAAAAGGATTAAGGATGAGCTCTTTTTCAATGCACCTACTGATACATGTAAAATGATAGGAGGTCTGCGTTTATTAACAAAGATTTATTTTTCCAATCGTTGCAGAATTTCAAGAACTACAGCAAGCCTAGTGCTAAAAATCCAATACTTTTGATCCTTGACAACCATTCCTCACACCGTGATTTAGAAGCCATACATTTCTGCTGGAAAAATCACATAGATTTACTCTCTTTACAACCTCATGCAAGCCACAGAATGGATGTTGGTTTCTTTGGCCCATTAAAGTGTGCTTACAGTCGAGAGTGTGATAATGGTATATTAAAGAGCAAGTTTCATAAGGCATCACTTTATCGCACGCGTCCAAGTTTAGAAAACAAGCCGAAGGCGAGTTTTCTAAAGGACAAGTGTGACGGATGGCCTTATGAAATAAGTTTTATATACAATTTTTTCTATTTTGGGTTTAAAAAGTGACAAAATTTAAATAATAGGATAATTATATCGATTTAGGGAATTTTGTATTCATGACAAAGCGGTTGGTAATGCTAACATTAGCGTCAACTTGAAACATTTGAAAATCTACTAATTGTGTCAATTTGCAATAAGTTTGGGCTTTTACTTTGTTTAATCATGTACCCGCGTGAAAAATAATGGAAACTTATGAAAGAAGCCCCACCTGAACTGTTCATTGTAGTATTTATTGTTCAATAATGTTACGATTAAAGCGTTCCTTGAATTAAAGTTGAGTTATGTTATTTGTGTGCTTGATTTTCAAGGCGACGAACGTTGACGTTTCGGTGTTAGTGATACCAACCTTGATGAATAAAATATTGCGTTTCGAAAAATGCTCTCAATTAAAACTCAACGGGGTTACATAAAGTAATCATTAGAATCGTAAAGTAGAAAAATGGATGTTAAATATTCCGGGAAAGGTAATAACACAGATCCAAGTTGCCGGATTGTTTAACAATGCTTACACCGGCCTTTCCAATACTGAATAATTCGAGAACTAATTCAGAGCTTCTGGAATCTATCCCTGCAAAGCTGACTTTGTGCCTTCCTGTATAACATATGCACCTACTAATACAGAGAATCTCCAGCTCAATGAAGAAATCGCGGGCGAAGCAGAAGATCCCGAATCATCTACCGGTGGAGAAGAGGAAGAGCCCGAATCATCTACCACGGGAGAAGTGGAAGAGCCCGAATCCTCTACCGTGGGAGAGATGTCGGTGTCAGAATCCTCTAAGAGGCAACACCACCACCGCTAGATATTGCCAATCTTGATATAGTATGTAAAGATGGGATATTTATATCAAATAATTTGCAAAATGTTGAAGAAAAGGCTTCAAATTGGTCGGTACCAGCTTCAGAAATGTTACCTTCGACACAAATAAAAGAAAAACCACATCGTTGCAAATACAGATCACAAAAGTATGGAATACTGTCAAGTACTCCATTCAAGGATGAGCTTGAAGAACCTGTTGAGATTAAGAAAGGTAAAGAAGAGAAGATGTTGGAGCAGCAGAAAGAAAGCTAGTTGCAGTGACTCAAAATATCAGAAACTAAACAAGTGGCAAAATATGGAAAAGAAATGGGACGAACAGGATGTACGTTGTCCAGGATATGGAGACTTGTAATCAGAATCATTGGAAGACGAAGCCTGGATTATGTGTACTTCCTGTAACAGCTGGTGGCATGAATCTTGCACCACGTATATAATAGGAGACTTTGTTCGTTTCACTAGCAATCACTCAAATGTGATTTTCCTTCTAATCCTTTTTATGTCAAGATAGGGTGCGTACTCTTAAACGTCAGGATGCGTACTCTTATAAACGTCCGTGTATAAGAGCACGCATTTGCAAAGTTGTGAAAACATAAGTGTCTCATTTTTCTGAAATAATTTAGGGCGTAACCTGTTCAAGACATGTTTGATGGTAATTACTTTCGATTATGAAATAACAATGATTATATATTCGCGTGTAATTGAGAAATTATTTTCTACTATTTGCGCACTCTTATACACACTTACCGTAAACTGATTGGTCAACAATTCAGGTGTTCTTATTTGATACAAAGATGTTTCAATCTAATCATCGGCTTCTATTTTATAGAAATTGAGATGGCGACGTTTTTGAGATTATGTAAAGATATAGAATAAAATGTTTCATCAGTTACTTATGAAATAACAAGGAAGAATAGTAGGAAGTTACTTTGGAAGGGATGGAAACAGCGACAAATCTGAAGATGATAGCTTTTGGCTTCATATGTTAACCCAATTGCCACTAAGCTTGCGTTAAAAAATAACTGCACAGGTATATTGATCACGATCTAGACTCGTCAACAGTAGCAGAAACTAATCCAACTCTCTTTTCGGAATGAAATCTATAAATTCTTCTCATCTTCTTACCTCATGTCATTCTTTTCCTGGTCCATTCTTTGAAGACTCAAATATATTTTGAAAACTTTGGATACGTGATTATCTATCAACGATAAACATAAATCGAATATTTGTAGAATCACGCTACCATAAGGAAGAATACGAATTGTTGATACTACTTACGAATTTTGCAAGAGCAGATAATGGCTAATCATCCACGAGACAGAGTTTCTCAGTCACGACCTTTCGAAAAGGTAGGAATCGATTTCGGAGGTCCCTACTTAATTAAATCTTCTCGAATGAAAAAAGCCCCAACAACAAAGTGCTGGATTGCTGTCTTTGTGTGCATGGCTACAAAAGCCGTACACATTGAATTAGTTTCGGCCTTGTCGGCCGAGGCATTTTTTCTTACCCTTAAACGGTTTATTGCTAGAACAGGCAATCCCAGTGTGATATACAGTGACCAAGGAACTAATTTTATTGGGGCCAGCAACCATTTAAAAGAATTATATAATTTTTTTCAAAAGCCCGAAGTTGAGAAAAGCATTTCTACCTTTGCTGTTTCAGCCCGCATTCAGTGGAAATTTATACCTTCGCATAGCCCTCATTGGGGAGGATTATGGGAGGCAGCTATAAAAAGCACGAAGGCCCATCTTCGACGTGTTATTGGAGATTCTACGTTAACATATGAAGAATTAAGCACTATTCTTGACCAAATTGAGGCAGTCTTAAATTCCAGGCCTCTCTGTCCTTTGTCTAATGATCCTTTAGACATGAACTGTCTCACTCCAGCTCACTTTCTCATAGGTACCAGTATGGCTGACTATACTGAAGTCAATCTGACCAACATACCAGAAAATAGACTTTCCTTTTGGCAAAAGTGTGCCCAAATCCAGCAAAGATTTTGGAAAAGATGACATGTGGAGTATTTAAACAGGCTCCAAAACCGACCAAAATGAAGTCCTTGTAAAAACTTACAAATTAATGAACTAATTCTTCTTAAAGAAGATGATATTCCACCACTTAAGTGGCCTCGCGCTCGAATATTAGGAAATTTTCTTCGGTTCAGATAACAAGGTGAGATCTGTGAAAGTCAGAACATCTGACTCAATCATCACCAGACCAATAACCAAAATTTGTCCTCTGCCGATTAATCATTCGAGTATGGATTAAATATAACTATGTTTGTTAATCTTTGTGCAACATGTATGATTTACTTCAGAGTTATGATTTCTTGTTTGTTGTATAGAATTTGTTTTACGTTAGTACTATTCACACTCTTCGTTTGCTCATGGTTTTTGTCCATACACTTTCTTCTATAATGTAAAGTATCTTAATGATTGGATAATCGCTGCTTCTGTAATTTGCTACAGGTAATACACCTAAGCACAGTATTGAATTTGAGTTTTTTATTATAATTCATTGAAGTCAGTTACTTCAACGGGGGGAGTATGTTATAAAACAGTTTATAACATTTTAGTTCATTCAATTACCACTACCAGTTAAACGCATTCATCTCTATCAGTAGTGTCTGTGTTCTTTTGATCGTAGATAGTGTGCTAAAAAAATATGTCAGTTCGGTAACAACTGTAACTGTCACTGACACTGTCATTCGGTTTTTAAAAAGAATTCCTTTGCCGATTGAAAAAAGTTAAGAAATGCAAGTAATTCAGTGAATTATCACCTGTTCCATTAAGGTAATAATTTTTTCTATATTAAGAGAGATAATACGGGTTAAAGCAACCAGACACATACGTTATTTTATTGTTATTGTTGAAATATAGTTTAAAAAATATTCCTCAACAATTTATTTCCACTACCTTGAGGAATTTGGGAAGGATTACTTCGGTTCCAGTGCTGGTTGTCTACGTCCATGTATATTGAAGGATTGGTATGCAAGTGCATATGATTTAATTTCTATAATGTCTTGGATTGAGAAGTTAGCCCATCCCGTTCACCATTAGACGCAAGTTTAGATAACCAAGTTATCATCTTCAGAGACAGAAGGTAAACTAAAACTTATCTAGTTTTGTCCAACATATATACTAAACTTTAAATGCCAACGCAACTCTTCTCGCAGGAAATAGTTCCAGCAGAAAAATTTACTTCAGCTGGAAATTTTTTTATCTAATAAACTATAAAGTGGACTATAAGGAATTTATCCTTTTTCTCTAATTAAACTATAATTACATCTATATTATTTCAATACTGTCGAATACATAAAACAGTCTATTGTTGGATACATTTTTTAACAATTTTACATTTTCCAAACTTAGTGATGTAAATGCTCCTTTGACCGAACGTTAATAGACCTCTTAGTCTGTTTAACATACTTTCCGTCACAACGGAGGTAGCTAATTTCGTAAACATTTTGTCCTTAGCGTCTCCTAACAACTTCTTCGAAGTTTTATATGATTTATAAATTAAATTTAAACCCACGCTGTTGAAGATATTTGTTAAACCTTTGGTATAAGCAGGATCAAAAGGTAATGAAACAAATTTCTCCTCCTTTTCACTTCGATTTTGGAAAAAGTAATCTCACAATGATATTTCAGCCTGCGACGATTAATTATAATCTCCCATTTTCTTATCACAACCTTAAATAACAGCTATATCCGCAATCAAATTACTTTCCTTGTTGTAGGGTAGCCTACCCAGTGATTGGCCCCTTATTACATTCTTTAGGTAAAACTACTCATCACATTTAATTCTAAGATTTCAGTGCCATACATGGTTTTATTGTAGTTTTCAAAACTTCAACTCAATTATTTTACTTAATTGTGAATTTTCAACAATAAATCAAATTATTGAGAAAACTCCTAATGCCGGTGATTGGCCGAGATCAACTAGTTGTTGGCCCATGATCGATTAGTGATTGGCATAGGGCAACTAATCATTGGCAATTGGTCTTTTAATCAGTAGCCATGTGTAGAGTTCAGTCAAATTTGTAAAAAATGTAAATAGAAATGTATATTAATGTTCGTTATACAATGGGCAATAATATTTACCAGGTAAAGTATAGTAGATTTGAGTGTGAGTGGACCTGGTTAGCTGTATATAAGGCAACTAGTTTCATTTACATTGGCTCACACATAAACTGTTGCATTAGACGAAAAATGAAATAAATCTACATTATATTGC
Organism: Galeruca laticollis; assembly: GCA_963921935.1. Classification (NCBI taxonomy): domain Eukaryota; kingdom Metazoa; phylum Arthropoda; class Insecta; order Coleoptera; family Chrysomelidae; genus Galeruca; species Galeruca laticollis. The sequence goes on along the minus strand of OY998182.1, from coordinate 106,990,340 downwards.
AACTAAATAAAAAAATTAAAATCCACAATTGCCTACAGGTGTAATTTCATGAAACATAAATAATCGTTGACATTGCTATTTTATTTTTTTTAAACATGGCTGGCATGTAAATATCACCGAATTTGATTTATACAAATTAAGTCTATGAATACAAGAATTGTGATAAACTCGACTACAAGATTGACACTTAATTCCTGAGTTTTCATGGGTTAAGTTGCAGTTGCACAATCCAGTATAATGTACCTCGTTTCTAAAAATCAGAAAATAACCACCTTTTTACTTTTTTACTTTTTCTACCGCATTGTTCATGGAATGTTTTCATAAAATTCTTCATCATTATTTGTAAACAGTAATTATTCTTCGAGATCTGCAACAAAGCTATTTCTTTCAACAAGGTTTTGGTCTTGAGTTGGTTTTATTATTGACACTTCTTTTAACATATTATCATCTTGCACTTCTTTAAATTTTGAGGTACCTTTGGTTTCATTTAAACATTCTTTAAAAATATTAGTTACTGGTTTGTAAGCATCACTTTCCTGAACATCTTCCGTATAATTTACTCCTAAATGATTTCCTTTATTTTTTAGATTTTGTATTTCAATTTTAAGAACGTAACTTTGTGATTTTGGTATATCGTTCAGTTGATTGTTTTCTGGAGTCACTTTTCTTTTACTTCCTTTTTTACTCATTTTGTTACTTTGTTTTTCAAGTTTCTTTCTATTTTCTATTATTTTTTGCTCATTTTGCTTAGCTTCATTTTCTTCCTCGTTTCTTTTACGCCACTGCATCGATGTTATTGCAAAGGAAATTCGTTAGGTATTTTTTTATCTTTTCCGACTGGTGTTTTGGCAAACCACAAACTGTTTTTGAGAGAGTTCAGGGAACTTTGAACATTTTCATTAGATTCTTGTTCAGTTATTTGTTCCACTGTTTGATTTATCTGGTTTTGTCCTGTTTGAGGCAAATTTCCTATATCTTCTTCAGGTAACATTTGTAACTCCCTCAGTTGATTGTCATTATTGAAATCAAAAACAATAGGATAATTGTCAATATTAAGCTCATTTAATACAATGTCTTCTTGGTTCATATGGTCCACGAGTTCAATCTGTATTTGGCTTTCGGTGTATTCTTAAAAACGATGTCACCATCTGTAATTTTTTTTTCTTTATGTATTGGTGAGAACTTTTTCCATAATTGAAAAAGAGTAGTGGGAAAAGTTGTAGGTCTCTGATTATCTGACATAGTTTTGAATTATGTTATCAGATCTCCATCAACATATACAAAATCAGTAAATTTTAAATATAGTTCTTCCTTATCCTCATCCAACGTAACTAAATCAATGTTATTGTGAGTGCCCAAGCATTTAGTATAATCAATTGCATCGGGGTTCCAGAAGCATAACCCGAAATCCGTTTTTTTTAGTTCCTGATTTGGCAGTTTGATCTACTGCAATTTTTAGAATCGGTGCGAACTATTCTTTTGTGAGCATACCGTTGGATGGTTTCGTCTCCACTATACTACGGCTTTTTTCCACCCATTTTTTAGGGGTTTGAAAGCTGCAACGTCTGCTGGTTGAAGTATCCTGGTAGCATTGGGGTATAAGCATATTAGAATGATTTCAAGGCTTACGGATAGAGAACTAAGTTCGTAAGTAATATGTGTGCAGTGGCCATCTAAAAATAAAATGACCGGAAAGACAGTTCCCATTTCTCTTAATCTAGAATGCAAAACATTTCTTACATAATCCACCATTACTTCCGCCTTCATCCAGCCGCTATCTGATAAAACTAATCCCCAACCAGGCGGAACTGATTTTCCCAGTCTTTTGTACGGGTACACTATCATAGTCGAGGTGACTTTTCCAGACGCGGTAAAAGTAAACATAACTGTGAGTGTAGATTTAGATGGGGCGTGTTCAATTTCATACACGTCCTTAGATCCTTTGGGAGCAAGTACTTTAGTATTTCTAGGACACAGGTTAAAACAAGTTTCGTCAGCATTGAGAACTCTATCGGGATTTTATAAAATGCTTAACCATCCGTTTATACTGAGATAGTCCTGAATGTCCTTAAACCACTTCTTTAGGTTTTCTTTACACATTTTTACGCTATCAGAAGTAACTGCTTCGCTAGTTCTGATAGAAATTTCGGGATTTCTTTCAAGAAAGCCTCGGTACCATGATTCATCAGGGTAATTATTAATAAACGTGTTCTTTCGTGGACATTTCTTTAAGAAATCTCTTACGGATTCTTGAATGTCCTCTTTTCGTCTAGAAAATCCTTGCTCATGGTTTTGGAAAATCCAATTAACCAATAACTTTTCCTCTTCGTGTTTAACTATAGGAGTGGGACCCAGACTTTCACAAATTGGTTTCGCTTACGGAGTTGAGGCTTTGCACTAGGAATTTTGAAGCTTCTCTTATTGATAACCCATTAGGTATTTATATCTATAAGAGCTTTTTGAATATCAACCTCTGTATATTTTTTATACCTATCTCCAAGAGCTGGTTTTGGTATTTTCCTCCTGAAACCAAGATTCATTCCAGTGATTTGCCACCCTAACTTTTTAATGATTGGCCCCCGGCTAACTACTGGTTGCACTATAATTTCACACTATATCGTAACGAAGCTGTTTAGGAAAGTAAAAACATGGAATTTAAGGAGAAACTGCATAATTTTGACGTTTATGTGACAAAACCAGTAATTGGCCAGTATCAACAAATAAACGGTTTAAAAGATTAAAAATAACTTTTCCGCATGTGTGGCTCTGAACAATATTCTATCATAAAATTATTGTCACTTGTATACACATCGGGGAATGTATCGTGCTAACAAACCGAAATTTCTCCAAAAATAATCAAAAATGTAGTATATCTTGATTTATAGGACCAGCTGTACTCGCTCTAGTCAGCTAAAAATCAATAGGGTACATGTGTGAGGCAACTTGGAAAATATCCAATTATAAGATTGGTCCCTTGTTTACACTCGGCTGTATCGTACTAAGAACCCGAAATTTCTCCAAAAGGGAATCAAAATGTGGCACTTCAGGTACCATAGCACCCGTTGTACTAGCTCTGGTGAGCTAAGAATCAATAAACTTCATCTATAAGACTTCCTGAATAATATTCAATCATAAAAGTTGATTTTATACACTATGGAGGCTGTGTGGTGGTAACAAACTGAAAATTCTCCAAAAATGACAAAAATTTGGTACTTTAAGTACCATAGCACTCGTTGTACTGGCTTTAGTGAGCTGAATATTAACATTGTTCATCTTAGAGGCGCCCTGAATAATATCCAATCATAAAATTGGTCACTTGTATATACACTGGAGGTTGTATCGTGCTAACAAACTGAAAATTCTCAAAAAATGACAAAAATATCGTACATAAAGTACTACGGCACCAGTTGTACTGGCTCTGGTGAGCTGAAAACCAATAGGGTTCATCTGTGACATGTCCTTCATAATATTCAATGATGAAATTGGTGACTTGTTGCACTCCGGAGGCTGTATTGTGCTAACAAGACGTGTAACGAAAAGTGGCCGACGACAACGACGATGAGGACGACGACATACACACAGGATTTTTTCTCTAAAAACTATTTTTTAGTGTTGTAGTTGATGGAAATCATGAAAATGACTCAAAATTTTTTCTCAATATTCCAAATTTTTTGGGGTAAACCAATACTTTTCTCGCATATTAGATAGGTTGGAGGAAAAAGTAAAATAGAGTCAAATTCAATAGATCTGTATATCCACAATATCATAAAAATATTTCAACAGTAATATAAATAACTAATTAATCAGTACTAACTCACTTTTTAAGGAAGTCCTCACGGCACACGTAACAGTTTTAGAAATTTTTCTTAGATACAAACACAACCTCACTCTTACTGCGTTACAACTATACTGGTGAGAACTAGGCGAGGAACAGAAATAAACCAGAAGAGATCAATTTTGCCATATGCCTAAGAAATTACTTGAATAATTCTTATTAACAAAATTTTAAACTAGAAGGCCAATCACTGGACTAGAAATAATAAGTGGCCAATCACCCTATCTTTTAATATTAAGTGGAAAATTAATAAACCGGTGTACTAATAAATGGAAACCAAGCATTTGTTGGATACAGTGGAAAAAATCAACTAAGCAATATCTGCAAATAGTGGTGTTTCTTCTAATTAGAAAATAACACCGTTACGTTGGGCATACTAAGAGATCTGTTAACATTCAATTTAATGAGCATTTAGCTTTTTAAGTAGTTTAATGTGAAATTGTTAATAAATGCATTCGAACGTATTGATATTGTTAGATGTAACAATAAGTTCAATAGAAAAAAAAGACCAATTCCCTAGATTCCACTTTATAGTTACTAAAAGAAAATTTAATGTGAAAATTATCGGGCTGATGTAGATTTCACCTGCAACTATTTCCTTCGAGAAGAGTTCCACTGTCGCCTAAAATTTAGCATATATGTAGGACAAAATTAAATAAGTTTTATTCTACCTTCGATCTCTGAAGATGATAACTTTGTTATCAAAACGCAGTGTAATTGTGAGTGCTGGTGTAGTAATTTTTATCCTAGCTGTATGATTGATAACAGTGGTCTATAAGGAAAACTTTCCAGCAAATAAACTAGGATTTATTTTCTCAATGATAATCATAGCACCAACCACATCAAATAACCCCAACCAGATTGAATATGCTGAGGTAGAGTGCTAGAAATTTGAGAGTACATAGTTGGGAGACAAAATTTCCGTAATTTTTTTCGTAAACGCTATAAAGACAGATTAATGTTTTGATAGACGAAATATGTAAAACCCATCTTTAAACATTAACCTCAAGCCAACAAAATTGATAATTGTTTATAGTCTGACATCTAATTTGGAGGCAGTATTATATCAAAGTGAAAATATTTTAAGTGTATTCATGGTACATAATATTATGCTGTATTGGCAGATTCTAACTAATATTTAATTTGTCGACAGTCGAGCATGAGAGAAGATCTCGTTCAACAATTTCTAGAGAAAGGCCAAAATTATTGATATTCAAGCTGAAAAGATTCTGTTGTGCAGAACTAGTCTAAGGAAAAACATTATGATAGTTAATTGGAATAAACCAGCTTTCCTGTACTCACGTCAAAAACTCCCTAAGCCAAGAGACGCAAAAAGTATAGGTATTATGGTTGGGCTACGGATTCAAAATGAATTTAAAGCCGAACTGATATAAAAACTCTGCCTGGTGGCCACTAATTTCTCATGCTAACAAAAATTAGCTACAATACATACAGTCACTGGAAATTTATTGTTTAAAAAGCTCTTTAGAAAATATTCTCGTAGTTCTCTTTGTCGCTAAGTTGATAGACATAGTTTGGCAATCATATCTCATAAAGTTAGTTTTCATGAGAAAATAATGAAAATAGCTATTTGTGTATTAAGAGCGGAAAGTGATACTTTGCCGCTTGAGGCAGAGAGTTGCGACGCGTAGCGGAGCGAGGGCAATCTGCGGAAAGCGGCAACGCACTTTCTGCTCGAATTGCACACAAGATTTTTTCTACGATCACCTTATTTTTAGACAAATAATTAAAAAAAACATGAAAAAGCCTTTTACTGCGTCCCAAAGCTCTTCGTGTTCTAAATAAATCTGTACCGCGAATTTCCACGTACCATAATTCTCGTGCCCTTTTAGATGCTCGATCAGCGGAAGCTGGCTCATGATATCACTCATTAACACAAAAATTCAATTACAAACTCCAGAAGCTTCAATGGTGTCTCACGCGTGTTCTGTGTCCATAACCTCCTGCAATTTGATGTTTTGAGTCAAGGTTTCGAGAAGAAAAATAACTTAATCTATCAAAAATAGCGTAAAAGCAACTAATGACAATTTAAAACTCACAAAAGCCGTAAACTACATTAAGATGACATTTACAAGGTTAAACAAATTGAGGTTCGAAAAATATTGGGAGTAATTATTTATACACTTTGAATATTTTTAAATATTAACTACAACTATAACATAGGTGTTTTGGATGGGTTTACAAGATAGAAAATAATAATTAAAATGACGTTTGAATCGGTCTAATATGTAAGGTCTTATAACACTGCGCCGTCGTGTTCGAAAAATCGCGCGTGTTTGGAAGACCAGTTACTTTACGCTATTTTTTTATTGGCGCACTTTGACTTACTATAAAAAAATGGAAGTCCGTCCTCGATGCCCAGCCAAGTTTCACTTCATAAAAGTGCAGCCAAGTTTCGTAAAAGTCCATCCTAAGTAGTATTTATTTTTATTAAAAATGTATATGGATTGATTCCCTCGGGGATTAAATGGGTCCCGTCCGCGGGATTAAATGGGTCACTTTAGTCGCTTAGTGTATAATGTACTATTAATATACCTATTATTTACTAACTTTCTTTAGTTTATTGTAAATGAAAACATGTGAGCGGAAATAATGTCAAATTATGACAGATCACGGAAAACATCAACTTTGCGGTTAGATTTGAAAGCCTACTTTGGGTAGTGATCGTAGGAAAAATATATTTGTTGCTTTATGCTCGATACATTTTTTTATTATGAACATCTGTTATAATAATATTTTTATACGTATAAATTGTGAATATGAATAAATGGCTACTTTGATAGAAACCGTTACTTCTCTGGTAATTTTTGTTGAATAAATTATATGCCTTTGATAATAAACCAAACATTCAACCAATGATTAATTTTGTTTCCTTACAAAAACATATACAGTCAACTCAAAGTTTGCTGACATTGTAGATAAAAAGATAGAAATCTTCATATCTTAATCACAAGACTAAGTGAACTCTACAAGATTAATCTTTCTTTTCAAAGCGGCTTGTACATTCTTAGACGCTACGTATTTTCTCTTATTTTATCATAAATTTCCAGATAGATATGTCGTCGCATAAAGATCTGGTGGTTTAGGGGAGACTTAGTAATAATGATCACGTTAATCGTATAAATACTTAATTTTCCTAAAATTATTAACTAGAACTGTTTTCAATTATAGAACATTCAATTTATGAAATCCCTTTTGATCTCACGCGCTACAAAATTATAACAAATTGAGTACGTATCCCTTCGTTACATTATCTATAAATAATATCCACAGGTATACACAATTTCCGAAAGTATACCAGTTTTTTATAAGATCCTAATTTCGTGTTAAAATTTTGATTTAAACTGGTCTTCAATGTAAAATTTCATTTATATAGGCCTTTATGATAGGTAGACGTAGCTTGATCAGTTCCACTCTTGATGTTAGCTCTCATATTGATCATGGTGAGTATAGATTAGGATTTTTTTTGTTAGATTTTCAGTTTCTTTAGTGCCGTCAAAACTCCCGTTTTCTGAATCAATACCAGCTCTTGTTTACTGTGTTGAGATGCTTTGGTTGGGCTCCATCCAAACTCCCGAGACTCCTGGCGGTCCATTCAGAATTTGATCCCATTGTCTTGAAACTCTATTCTCTTGCGTAATGTAAGAATATATTCAATTACTTTTTAAAGTTGGTTGCTACATAGTCTTTATATAACAATACATGTCCTCCATCCTTTGCATCAACTTTGAACATTATTATCTCATAGTCATAAACGTATTTTGATAGTTTGGATATTGAGAGGAACCATCTTGCAACTTCCGCAGCTTTTCTGCTTCTATGAAGCATTTCGCGGTAGTGAGTTTCAATTGAGCCAATTCAATGATTCTTATAAAATAACTGATGATGCAATTTTAAAGTAGACAAGGAGTGTCTTTATAAACCAATATTTTGCATGTGAAATTAAGCAGATAAGCTGAACCTAGATTTTGCCATGTTCTCCACAAAGGCTTGAAAAGTAAGATCATGTGTTTCAAATTCCATGGCATGAATTTAAGATGTGAACTGGATTTCCGAACAAGTATAAGGACTTGAAAGACTCATATTCTAGGAGGGATTAACCTCAAGTATACTGCCAACTTATCTTTGTATGTTCAATGCTGCATTTAACTTGTTATCTCTTGATACCAATTTGGGATTATACAATCATCTTAATATCAACTACCTTCGCTTTTTTCACTTTTTTGCTTTGATAATTTGAGGTCTCCAAAGAACGACCTCTCCAGCAAGCTTCCCAATTATTTTCCTTCGGGTGGACAATATTTCTATAGATCTACTACACATTTCTTTGCTCAATCTCATGCAAACTTGGCTCCAATAGTACCTTATTTACATAGTCCTTTCCTACATATTGAGTAATATATGATTGAAAATATCTATAAGAATCCAACCAAAAATCTATTTAGTGTGAAAGTATTTTTTAAACAAAATTATAATAATAATACAAAACGATCAAAAAGCGAAGCAAATTATGAACATGTAAAACACAATAAATTACAGTTTTCGTTGAAAACATGGCACATCAAACCAAATAAATTCTCCTTTAATAACGGAACATGCCCACCAATCTCTCGTGCATAAATTTTGGTTCAACAAGGACGTAAGTGTTGTTGTGCTATTTTTTGTGTGTGATCTTAGTGAAACAACGAGTAAGTTACATTTGTGTGGTTATTAGCCTATGTTATTTCCAATTTCCTGTAGACAGCTCGTGGAATAACGGTGTGATTGTAAACTGCGTCATTGTTGATTTATAATTTTTGACTTCTACAGTAACGTATTCGTTCTCTGTGTCATTGTTTATCCAAGTATTTTTATCTTTTCCACAAGAATTGATCTTATGACACCGTTATTCTGAAAACCTTGGATAAGCACTTTTAATATGAAGATTTATTATTTGTATATACTTATAATTATCATGTTTTTAGCCATGCCATTTTCCGCAAAATGAACCGAACTAAACTCATGATGTATCGAGTGTTGAAGTAAATACTGAGAGTAATACTTTAGAAGAAGCGGAGGTGCCGAATCTAGTTATAGTACCTGCATCTAGGCAATTGAATACCGATGCATCACCATCACAGTTGGTTACGAGTTCTGTCAATACTTCAGCGTCCTCTGAGTGTGAGGTGGCGACTTCATTATAAAAGTGAACGTATCTACTCAACTAAGGTGACATTGTGAAAAATGTATCGTGAACAAAAAGAACCTTTAGAACATTCGGGAGATGAGAAAGATGAAGAAGAACTTTAGTATGAAGATATTGATGTTTATGTTCAATCTGAAAATGAAACATCTTCGGATGATGATGAAAGTAGAGACCAATCAGCTTTAGTGGCACATCCAATCCATCCTGAAACAAACGCTTCACCTTCAAAAAAAGGTTACGCCATTCTGAACAATGAAAAAAAAACAAAAGCTAGAATTTTAAAAAATTCTGGAAAAAGTTACATTCCGAGAATAGGAAACATTCTAAAGAAAAAGCAATGGGGCCACCTTATTCAGATAAGTGCAAACTCAAGTGTTCGACAACATTTTTTTCGGGTGACTCCAGAACTGATCTTTTCAATAAGTATTGGAATCTGGCGTCGTTAGAGCGGCAACGAGATTTTCTGACTTCATGTGTAGAACGAAGAAAAATTACATTTGTATCACGTGTAAAATTTAATTTATTTTTGCATAGCGCGCTTTCAGCTCTTTAGACATAGAGCCATCATCAGTGCTTAATCTAAAATACATACTCAAATCACAACCAATAGTACTAAATTACAAAGTTAAATTCATGTTGAGAATGTTAACAATACTAATATATGAATTTAATTTGAAGGTGATACAAAAAGGTTTTTAATATTAGAAATTTAATAATAAAATTGATTTTAATTACATTGAAGCTACCATTATTCAAATTTAAAAAATGAAAGGTTGACTAGGTTCTTATAAATGAAAGATTTTTTACTTTAAAGATAAAAAGGTTGATAAAAAATACGTACTGTCAGATTATATATAACAAGATTTCCTGGCTTCATCGCCTCCATTAATATTGAAACAGGTTAATAATTTTATATTTACATTACACCAACTTGGACATCACATTTAAAATCGAATTTTACTTCCAAAGAATCATTTTATTTTCTTAAACGCCCGCCATGCTGGAACCTCTACAGGTGGCTGTGTCGGTTTAACTGACAAATACAAGAACTTCAACTGTCAATTGGGTTTGTTCGATTGTTTGTGAATGCTCTGTTCGATTTGAGAGATCAAATGCAAAAATGATTATTTATTTAAGTTCAGAAAAGTAGTTGTAAACAACAATTAAATCTGTTAGGTGTAATATTTTATTTAATGTAATAATTGTAATGAATGATTAGCAATTTAATCAAGATATTTAAAATTATTTAGAAGGTTATGTTGAGAGAAAAAATAAAAATAAAAAAAAAACAAACCACAAATTAGAATTTTCTCATGTTGGAAGGGTGAGATCTAATGATGTATTCACACTATATTTTAAGGCAACACAAAAAACATGCTCATGATTTAATATCATGGTCCTGAAGCAAGTTCTAATGTATTGTCTCTAAACTAACCTATTTTAGCAAGCGTTATTGGCCCAGTGACCAGCAGGTTAGGACATTATCATTATTGAGGGTTACATGAGTTGACGATGTAAGGGTATATAGTTCCTATTTAGGCTCTCTTGTTTGTTTAGACATTTATCATTAATTTTAAGCTCGTTACTGATTTCAAGGTCTTCATAAAAATCTAGTAAAGTAAAGTTTTTAGAGTTGATGTTAACTAAAATCTTTGAATTTTCTGTGGGGCTAAAATTATGATTATTATATTTTAAGTGATGACCGAATGATGACTTGTTGGGTTTACTAATATGCTCATTTATACGGACTCCCAAAGGTCTGCATGTCCTTCCAATGTAGCTTGCCACACAATCTGAGCATTGTAACCTGTATACTCCACTTCTTTGTAAATGGTTAATTTTATCTTTAGAATTGATCAAAAAGGAACCCAATTTATTGGAAGTTCTATAAGATACTTTAATTGATTTATCAATATCTAGAAAACTTTGTGAAAATATTTTTGTGATATTAGAGTTAATGAAAGGTAATGAAATATAAATTTGATTAGGGATATTTATTTCGGGGTAAGCTAATTTATGTAATTTCTTAGAATTTACTTTTTGAACAAGGGTGTCGACTATTGTGGGGTCGTAACCATTATTGTAGGCTATTTGTCTAATATTATTAAGTTCCTTCCTGTATTCAACTTTTTCCAATGGTATGTTGAAGAGTCTATGAATATAACAATAAAACGAGGCCATTTTGTGTTGGTTGGGGTGATTGGAAGACATGTGGATGGCATGGTCTGACTGAGTGGGTTTTCTAAAAATACCAAACTTAAATTTTGAGCCATCTCTATGTATGTTAAGGTCTAAAAAGTTGATGTGAGCTTCTTCTTCTATTTCTAAAGTGAATTTTATGTTTTGGTGTATTTCATTGATGGAAGATAATATGTTAGAAGCAGTGGTATTGTTGCCTCTTATCACACAGAATATGTCATCCACATATCTAACATACAATAAGATTTCAATATGTTGTGGAATAATTAAGTTACTTTCAATGTGATCCATGAAAATGTCAGCTATTAGAGGAGAAAGGCCACATCCCATGGCTAGGCCATCTGATTGTTCATAAAATTTATCGTTGAATACAAAAAAGTTTTGTGAGAGGCAAAGTTCAATTAATTTAATCATATGTTCGCTTGTGTTATTTGAAATTTTCGATTTTCTAAGAATGTTTTTATCTAAAGGGAAGGTTTCAAATTTGGGAACTGATGTATACAGGTCACTAACGTCAAATGAAACCATAATGGCATCAGGTGGTATAAAGAAGTCTTTTATTTTGTTAACTAAATCAAAGCTGTTACTTACTGTGTTCACTGGTTTAAAGTTGGTTAATTCTCGAAAAAGTGTGCTAATGAAACTTGTTAATTTTGATACTGGTGTGTTAATGAAACTTACGACAGGCCTTATCGGAATATTAGTCTTGTGAAGCTTTGGGAGACCATATAAACGAGGCATCATGGGGTTGCTTGATATGAGCCTTCCTGTTGCATTGTGTTCATCTAGAAAAGACTTGTGTGTGTTTAGTGTATCTTTAAACTTTTTTATAAATCTGTTCAAAGGATTGGAGTTAATACTTTTAAAATTGTTTTTGTTCAAAAAACCCTCTACCTTAGATATGTAACTTTCTTGATTAATAATAATTAGTGCATTTCCTTTGTCTGCTTTAGTGATTATCAGTTTATTTTGTTTGATTTTGTCTTGAATGTTTTTAAGAATCTTATTTTGATGTTTATTATAGCTATTGTTTGGTTTTTTTTTTATTAGATAGTAAAGATTTTTTAACCGACAACAAGTTGTGAAGAGTTGTTTTTCTAAATTCGCTTTTATTAAAAATTTGAGGGAGATATTCTATAATTGAGTCTAATTCTATTGAAAAGTGCAATAGGTCCCTCTCAGAAATTTGTCGATGAAACGCATGCTTAAGTCCCAGTCTCAGTAACGCCAACTCTTCCTCATCAAAAATAACATTTGAAAGATTTTTAACTCTTTCGAAAAACTTGAGATTAGAATATTTTTTGCCAATTTGATTTAGTCTATTAGTTTCTGCATGTTTTTTTGAATTTATTAATCTATTTAGTTTGTTTTTGACAATGTTGAATTTTATACTTTTTTTAAAATTTACTGAATTTTGCATTGAATTATAGAAGTCTTGATTTAATAAAAAATTTTGATTGTTTAGTTGCATTTGATCAAAAGTGACTTTTAATTGACAGTTGAGATCGTCCAATTTAGCGTAATGTTTACAAATATTTCTCTTAATGATGTTAAGCTCTAAGGTATTTTTCGATGCTAAGTCAACGTTGTTGGAGATTTTAATTTTAGCAAAGTTAGGTACAACCTGTTCATCTATGCATCTGTTGAGGAACCAAATGTCGATCTTCGTAAGGGCTCTGCTAATGGAAATTTTCTTATATTTGTCAGCCAAGTCTACCATACTGTAGTCAATGAATGAAGGACATCAAATGATGCTGGTGGCTGTGTACACGTATAGGGTAACGAAGAAAAATTACATTTGTATCACGTGTAAAATTTAATTTATTTTTGCATAGCGCGCTTTCAGCTCTTTAGACATAGAGCCATCATCAGTGCTTAATCTAAAATACATACTCAAATCACAACCAATAGTACTAAATTACAAAGTTAAATTCATGTTGAGAAAGTTAACAATACTAATATATGAATTTAATTTGAAGGTGATACAAAAAGGTTTTTAATATTAGAAATTTAATAATAAAATTGATTTTAATTACATTGAAGCTACCATTATTTAAATTTAAAAAATGAAAGGTTGACTAGGTTCTTATAAATGAAAGATTTTTTACTTTAAAGATAAAAAGGTTGATAAAAAATACGTACTGTCAGATTATATATAACAAGATTTCCTGGCTTCATCGCCTCCATTAATATTGAAACAGGTTAATAATTTTATATTTACATTACACCAACTTGGACATCACATTTAAAATCGAATTTTACTTCCAAAGAATCATTTTATTTTCTTAAACGCCCGCCATGCTGGAACCTCTACAGGTGGCTGTGTCGGTTTAACTGACAAATACAAGAACTTCAACTGTCAATTGGGTTTGTTCGATTGTTTGTGAATGCTCTGTTCGATTTGAGAGATCAAATGCAAAAATGATTATTTATTTAAGTTCAGAAAAGTAGTTGTAAACAACAATTAAATCTGTTAGGTGTAATATTTTATTTAATGTAATAATTGTAATGAATGATTAGCAATTTAATCAAGATATTTAAAATTATTTAGAAGGTTATGTTGAGAGAAAAAATAAAAATAAAAAAAAAACAAACCACAAATTAGAATTTTCTCATGTTGGAAGGGTGAGATCTAATGATGTATTCACACTATATTTTAAGGCAACACAAAAAACATGCTCATGATTTAATATCATGGTCCTGAAGCAAGTTCTAATGTATTGTCTCTAAACTAACCTATTTTAGCAAGCGTTATTGGCCCAGTGACCAGCAGGTTAGGACATTATCATTATTGAGGGTTACCTGAGTTGACGATGTAAGGGTATATAGTTCCTATTTAGGCTCTCTTGTTTGTTTAGACATTTATCATTAATTTCAAGCTCGTTACTGATTTCAAGGTCTTCATAAAAATCTAGTAAAGTAAAGTTTTTAGAGTTGATGTTAACTAAAATCTTTGAATTTTCTGTGGGGCTAAAATTATGATTATTATATTTTAAGTGATGACCGAATGATGACTTGTTGGGTTTACTAATATGCTCATTTATACGGACTCCCAAAGGTCTGCATGTCCTCCCAATGTAGCTTGCCACACAATCTGAGCATTGTAACTTGTATACTCCACTTCTTAAAACTCTAATATCACAAAAATATTTTCACAAAGTTTTCTAGATATTGATAAATCAATTAAAGTATCTTATAGAACTTCCAATAAATTGGGTTCCTTTTTGATCAATTCTAAAGATAAAATTAACCATTTACAAAGAAGTGGAGTATACAGGTTACAATGCTCAGATTGTGTGGCAAGCTACATTGGAAGGACATGCAGACCTTTGGGAGTCCGTATAAATGAGCATATTAGTAAACCCAACAAGTCATCATTCGGTCATCACTTAAAATATAATAATCATAATTTTAGCCCCACAGAAAATTCAAAGATTTTAGTTAACATCAACTCTAAAAACTTTACTTTACTAGATTTTTATGAAGACCTTGAAATCAGTAACGAGCTTAAAATTAATGATAAATGTCTAAACAAACAAGAGAGCCTAAATAGGAACTATATACCCTTACATCGTCAACTCATGTAACCCTCAATAATGATAATGTCCTAACCTGCTGGTCACTGGGCCAATAACGCTTGCTAAAATAGGTTAGTTTAGAGACAATACATTAGAACTTGCTTCAGGACCATGATATTAAATCATGAGCATGTTTTTTGTGTTGCCTTAAAATATAGTGTGAATACATCATTAGATCTCACCCTTCCAACATGAGAAAATTCTAATTTGTGGTTTGTTTTTTTTTTATTTTTATTTTTTCTCTCAACATAACCTTCTAAATAATTTTAAATATCTTGATTAAATTGCTAATCATTCATTACAATTATTACATTAAATAAAATATTACACCTAACAGATTTAATTGTTGTTTACAACTACTTTTCTGAACTTAAATAAATAATCATTTTTGCATTTGATCTCTCAAATCGAACAGAGCATTCACAAACAATCGAACAAACCCAATTGACAGTTGAAGTTCTTGTATTTGTCAGTTAAACCGACACAGCCACCTGTAGAGGTTCCAGCATGGCGGGCGTTTAAGAAAATAAAATGATTCTTTGGAAGTAAAATTCGATTTTAAATGTGATGTCCAAGTTGGTGTAATGTAAATATAAAATTATTAACCTGTTTCAATATTAATGGAGGCGATGAAGCCAGGAAATCTTGTTATATATAATCTGACAGTACGTATTTTTTATCAACCTTTTTATCTTTAAAGTAAAAAATCTTTCATTTATAAGAACCTAGTCAACCTTTCATTTTTTAAATTTAAATAATGGTAGCTTCAATGTAATTAAAATCAATTTTATTATTAAATTTCTAATATTAAAAACCTTTTTGTATCACCTTCAAATTAAATTCATATATTAGTATTGTTAACTTTCTCAACATGAATTTAACTTTGTAATTTAGTACTATTGGTTGTGATTTGAGTATGTATTTTAGATTAAGCACTGATGATGGCTCTATGTCTAAAGAGCTGAAAGCGCGCTATGCAAAAATAAATTAAATTTTACACGTGATACAAATGTAATTTTTCTTCGTTACCCTATACGTGTACACAGCCACCAGCATCATTTGATGTCCTTCATTCATTGACTACAGTATGGTTGACTTGGCTGACAAATATAAGAAAATTTCCATTAGCAGAGCCCTTACGAAGATCGACATTTGGTTCCTCAACAGATGCATAGATGAACAGGTTGTACCTAACTTTGCTAAAATTAAAATCTCCAACAACGTTGACTTAGCATCGAAAAATACCTTAGAGCTTAACATCATTAAGAGAAATATTTGTAAACATTACGCTAAATTGGACGATCTCAACTGTCAATTAAAAGTCACTTTTGATCAAATGCAACTAAACAATCAAAATTTTTTATTAAATCAAGACTTCTATAATTCAATGCAAAATTCAGTAAATTTTAAAAAAAGTATAAAATTCAACATTGTCAAAAACAAACTAAATAGATTAATAAATTCAAAAAAACATGCAGAAACTAATAGACTAAATCAAATTGGCAAAAAATATTCTAATCACAAGTTTTTCGAAAGAGTTAAAAATCTTTCAAATGTTATTTTTTATGAGGAAGAGTTGGCGTTACTGAGACTGGGACTTAAGCATGCGTTTCATCGACAAATTTCTGAGAGGGACCTATTGCACTTTTCAATAGAATTAGACTCAATTATAGAATATCTCCCTCAAATTTTTAATAAAAGCGAATTTAGAAAAACAACTCTTCACAACTTGTTGTCGGTTAAAAAATCTTTACTATCTAATAAAAAAAAACCAAACAATAGCTATTATGAACATCAAAATAAGATTCTTAAAAACATTCAAGACAAAATCAAACAAAATAAACTGATAATCACTAAAGCAGACAAAGGAAATGCACTAATTATTATTATTCAAGAAAGTTACATATCTAAGGTAGAGGGTTTTTTGAACAAAAACAATTTTAAAAGTATTAACTCCAATCCTTTGAACAGATTTATAAAAAAGTTTAAAGATACACTAAACACACACAAGTCTTTTCTAGATGAACACAATGCAACAGGAAGGCTCATATCAAGCAACCCCATGATGCCTCGTTTATATGGTCTCCCAAAGCTTCACAAGACTAATATTCCGATAAGGCTTGTCGTAAGTTTCATTAACACACCAGTATCAAAATTAACAAGTTTCATTAGCACACTTTTTCGAGAATTAACCAACTTTAAACCAGTGAACACAGTAAGTAACAGCTTTGATTTAGTTAACAAAATAAAAGACTTCTTTATACCACCTGATGCCATTATGGTTTCATTTGACGTTAGTGACCTGTATACATCAGTTCCCAAATTTGAAACCTTCCCTTTAGTTAAAAACATTCTTAGAAAATCGAAAATTTCAAATAACACAAGCGAACATATGATTAAATTAATTGAACTTTGCCTCTCACAAAACTTTTTTGTATTCAACGATAAATTTTATGAACAATCAGATGGCCTAGCCATGG
The DNA here is from genome assembly GCA_963921935.1 of Galeruca laticollis. Lineage (NCBI taxonomy): Eukaryota > Metazoa > Arthropoda > Insecta > Coleoptera > Chrysomelidae > Galeruca > Galeruca laticollis. The sequence continues at coordinate 106,973,042 of OY998182.1, read as the reverse complement.
GATGTGGCCTTTCTCCTCTAATAGCTGACATTTTCATGGATCACATTGAAAGTAACTTAATTATTCCACAACATATTGAAATCTTATTGTATGTTAGATATGTGGATGACATATTCTGTGTGATAAGAGGCAACAATACCACTGCTTCTAACATATTATCTTCCATCAATGAAATACACCAAAACATAAAATTCACTTTAGAAATAGAAGAAGAAGCTCACATCAACTTTTTAGACCTTAACATACATAGAGATGGCTCAAAATTTAAGTTTGGTATTTTTAGAAAACCCACTCAGACAGACCATGCCATCCACATGTCTTCCAATCACCCCAACCAACACAAAATGGCCTCGTTTTATTGTTATATTCATAGACTCTTCAACATACCATTGGAAAAAGTTGAATACAGGAAGGAACTTAATATTATTAGACAAATAGCCTACAATAATGGTTACGACCCCACAATAGTCGACACCCTTGTTCAAAAAGTAAATTCTAAGAAATTACATAAATTAGCTTACCCCGAAATAAATATCCCTAATCAAATTTATATTTCATTACCTTTCATTAACTCTAATATCACAAAAATATTTTCACAAAGTTTTCTAGATATTGATAAATCAATTAAAGTATCTTATAGAACTTCCAATAAATTGGGTTCCTTTTTGATCAATTCTAAAGATAAAATTAACCATTTACAAAGAAGTGGAGTATACAGGTTACAATGCTCAGATTGTGTGGCAAGCTACATTGGAAGGACATGCAGACCTTTGGGAGTCCGTATAAATGAGCATATTAGTAAACCCAACAAGTCATCATTCGGTCATCACTTAAAATATAATAATCATAATTTTAGCCCCACAGAAAATTCAAAGATTTTAGTTAACATCAACTCTAAAAACTTTACTTTACTAGATTTTTATGAAGACCTTGAAATCAGTAACGAGCTTAAAATTAATGATAAATGTCTAAACAAACAAGAGAGCCTAAATAGGAACTATATACCCTTACATCGTCAACTCATGTAACCCTCAATAATGATAATGTCCTAACCTGCTGGTCACTGGGCCAATAACGCTTGCTAAAATAGGTTAGTTTAGAGACAATACATTAGAACTTGCTTCAGGACCATGATATTAAATCATGAGCATGTTTTTTGTGTTGCCTTAAAATATAGTGTGAATACATCATTAGATCTCACCCTTCCAACATGAGAAAATTCTAATTTGTGGTTTGTTTTTTTTTTATTTTTATTTTTTCTCTCAACATAACCTTCTAAATAATTTTAAATATCTTGATTAAATTGCTAATCATTCATTACAATTATTACATTAAATAAAATATTACACCTAACAGATTTAATTGTTGTTTACAACTACTTTTCTGAACTTAAATAAATAATCATTTTTGCATTTGATCTCTCAAATCGAACAGAGCATTCACAAACAATCGAACAAACCCAATTGACAGTTGAAGTTCTTGTATTTGTCAGTTAAACCGACACAGCCACCTGTAGAGGTTCCAGCATGGCGGGCGTTTAAGAAAATAAAATGATTCTTTGGAAGTAAAATTCGATTTTAAATGTGATGTCCAAGTTGGTGTAATGTAAATATAAAATTATTAACCTGTTTCAATATTAATGGAGGCGATGAAGCCAGGAAATCTTGTTATATATAATCTGACAGTACGTATTTTTTATCAACCTTTTTATCTTTAAAGTAAAAAATCTTTCATTTATAAGAACCTAGTCAACCTTTCATTTTTTAAATTTAAATAATGGTAGCTTCAATGTAATTAAAATCAATTTTATTATTAAATTTCTAATATTAAAAACCTTTTTGTATCACCTTCAAATTAAATTCATATATTAGTATCGTTAACTTTCTCAACATGAATTTAACTTTGTAATTTAGTACTATTGGTTGTGATTTGAGTATGTATTTTAGATTAAGCACTGATGATGGCTCTATGTCTAAAGAGCTGAAAGCGCGCTATGCAAAAATAAATTAAATTTTACACGTGATACAAATGTAATTTTTCTTCGTTACCCTATACGTGTACACAGCCACCAGCATCATTTGATGTCCTTCATTCATGTGTAGAGCCTTTAGAAGTCAAATACCATCGAGTCACTATGGGAAATCAAGAGCCAAGAAAACACAACAGTGCGTTTTTCCTGAGAGATAATGGACAGAAAATTCGTGTCTGTAAAACGTACATGATCAACACATTTGGTATTACTGAAAGGACAATACGCACTGTAATCAAAACAAGAGCCAGTGGTTCAGGCATTGTAGCTGAAGATAAACGTGGACGACATGGAAAACATGCGAGAATTGATCAGGACATGCTCTAGATGCCGTTAAAGCTCATATCAACGCTATTCCTCGGGTGCAAAGCCATTATCAAAGAGCTAACACTTTAAGGGAATTTATTTATAGTGCACTGTCAATCGCTGAATTTTACAGACTGGGTACAAAAGAGTAAGCCCATTTGGGTAAAGCTGCAGTGGATTATAATTGTTATGCTCGAATTTTTAATACTGGGGCCCATATACGTGCCTGACCAATTAGTGACTATAATAAGTAAATAAAAAAAAAATGGAAATCCTTTTGACGTCAAAGAAATGAGTTATGGCGACTTTATAAATTTGAAATTGTTGTGTAAAAGAATTGGTTCCAATTACCATAAAAGTATAGAGGATGGTAAGATTAAGATGACGCAAAATTTGTGAAAGGAAGCGATAGATACTTCTACAAATCTAGCTACAAACAGACCACTTGAATACAAGTTCGGAGTAGAACCATTGGAGCTAGACGTTCTTCGGGAGTGATAAATCTAAATGGTATCATCAGAAGACCCGCCTATAGTTCAAAAATCCCACCATGTTAAAATGAAAAGAGGGATTTACAAACTTCGTTAACGTTATTGCGAAGTATTATAAACCGTTTTTTAATAACTTGTTTTGATTCTTTTGCTTTTATAATAATATTAATGGATTATTTTTCCTGTTCTGCCATTTAATAAAGTTGAATAAAAATATAAAGTATTCATCTAACAATTTGAATAATTATTTATATTGTCCCAATTACTGTCTTTCCCAATGAAACAATGACACAAATGGAACCTTTTGGTCTTTTAAGGCCTATAAAACTTCAACTGTTTCAAAAATTATAAAATACTTAGTAACATCTAAAACTAGAACAAATTTGCTCTATCGAAGTCCCCATCAATTATTACAAAATTGTTCCTCAACGTCTCAGTGTAAGTTTCAATAATATAATTTTTTTAAACTACGATTCCAGAAAAATTATGAATTTATACTTGCGTCATTGTTCTTCAGGAGAAGCGGTATGTTTAAACCCATATGGACGTTCGGCATACAACTAGAGGATACCGCCAGTAACTCCAATATCGCCATCCTCCAGAGGTTCCAATGCAAAGTCGAACGTGCAATAGTTGACGCAGCCTATTATATCCTTAACGTGGCAATACAACATAATATGCCCCTGAAATACGTCAAAGAAGTAATCCATCGTTTCAGTGCCGAATACTGTGAAAGGGTAACAGCGCTCCCCAATGTGCCAGCCGATCTGCTAAATGTGCGCGATATCAGTGAAGTACAAAGGTTAAAACTCTTGTTGCTATCCGATCTGAACGAGGTAGAAATTAAAACATAGAATAAGATAACTTATCAAGATATCTTCCATCATAACAAACGCATAGTCTCTATTAGGCAGATTGCTGGTTACTCTTTGAGTTATAAAAATGTTTAACTTCCTGATCCGCTTCGCTTAGAGAACCATAATTATCATTTCAGCACTGAAACAAAACGAGATGAGATCCCTGTCTCGTGCCGAAGGTAAAGACAGGTTCGTGACATTATGAGAGATTATGACTACCCTCGCCGTCTATATAAGAGCGTAATTATATTAATATTATATTTTATATTCATCAAGTTGTCATTAGCGGTAATATCCAGTATCGAAGTAACATTATAGTAAATTTCAAAATAATGATATCTGAGAATATTTAATATGATAATAATTATTACCACCCTGCCAAGACTGGACGCAAACTTCAGTCGCCCCTATACAACGGCACAAGGTCGGAAAAAACAAAACCGCTAGAGCTTTCGAAATTAAAGATTGATCTTTCTTAGATATCAACATTGGTCGATTCGAGACCTGGGCATGCCACAATATTAATCGGGCGTCAAGTGAAAACAAGTAAGTGATAAACTGCTGAAAATGGACTCGAACCTTAAACCTGCGTGTGTCTGTCTGTTCAACGGTTGGTTGGAATGAAGATATAACCAAGTTCTTCTCCTCCTTCCTCTCTATTCTATACGTCTAATGAGGCACTCTGTTTTTGTAGGCCAGTCTTAAGTTGAATGAAAACTATAAAGTCAAATGAGACTGAAAATATTTACTTTTTGGTTAGTTTTAAGTATTGAAATATGTATATTTGCAATACACTCTACAAACATACTTTACTTGAAAAAAATAGAATATTTTTTAATTTCATTAATAACAGAAATTTCATAAAAGAGAAAAAAAATGAATTCCTCTTATTAAAATACATGGTACTGCATAATTTTCTCCATACATTCACTGTTACAATTTTATTATCAGGACTTCAAAATTTTTGAAAAATGTTTAATATGCTTCCATGAAAAATGTATAATTACGAAACTATGTTATAATAATAATATGTTTATTCACTAGAAATTACAAAATATAACAAATGTAGATCAAAAATCGCAAATGAACACAATGCCCCACAGCAGCCGTAAAAAACAGCTTGTAAGTGGTATCTTAATTGAGTACACCGACAAAATTCGTTACACTTACAACAAAAGTAAACTAAGCAACAATAATTATAATCATAATATCACAAATAATACATAGCACAATCAGAATATCACAACAAAATATGAATTTAAAAAAAATATAATATGAAAAATTAAAGGAATAAAGAAAATGAACCTGTACTACTACAAAAACACCTGTAGTATATTAAACTAATTAAGTGATTGAACACCGAAAACTCCAACCTTCAGCCAATGTAACCATGTGTAGTTATATATACTTCTCACGTTACGATTTTTATATCGCAGAATTCTCTTTTCTGCTCTAAAATGAAATGTTTTAGTTTCTTTTTAAATAATCGAATATTTTGAATGCTTTTAATATAATCTGGAATACGGTTGTTAATATTAACGGAATAGAAAGAATATGTTTTCTGACAACTAGTTTTTATCATCCTAGGGACTGTATGGAAATGTCTACTCCGAGTATTGTAATTATGGATTGGTGAGTTGTATGTATTCTTCGATCCATGATATTCCACTGAAACGCATAAAAAGTATAGTTGTTTCAGATCCAATATTCTACTTTCTGAATACAAAAGATCTGAAGAATAAAGGTTCGGCTTAGACATGATGATTTTTAGAAATCTCCTCTGGATTATATTTAATGGCTGCAGGTGATTTTCCAACGCACTACCCCAAACCTGAATTCCATATCGAAGATGGCTTCCCACTAATCAAAAATATAAATTACGGAGATGTTGGCCAGAAATTTACTTTTTCAAGTGTTAAATTTATGCAAAATAAACTGTATTTTTTTTATAATATATTTAATATGGTAAGCCCATTTTAAATTTGTATCCAATATAACCCCCAAATATTTTATTTTGTTTATTGGTTCAATAAATAAATCCTGATCAAACTGTGATACTTTCAGTAAATAAAATCGGTTATGAGATGAGTTGGAGTTAAGAATAGGCATGTAAGAAGTTTTTTCAAAATTTATGGTTGATAGTTTACTATCAAACCACGACTTAATTAGCTTTAGGTCAGATTCAACTTTTAGCTTTAAATCATACCAATTACTATTAGTGTTTCAAATGAAACTCACTGTTTCTAGAAGTAATGGTCGAGACAGTTAATTTCATACCAATTACTGCCCTCATAAACAATTGCAGTATCATCCGCGTAACCAATTATATGACCAGCGATATTTAAAGAAAATAGATCATTCATGTAAAGATTGAATAACACTGTGCCCAATATAGTACCCTGTGGTACTCCGTATGTTATATCGCGTTCTTCCCTAATAAATCCATTGATTTTGACGACCTGTTGTCTATGTGAGAGATAACTCCTGAATAACTTCAAACAAGTATCCCGTATCCCGTAGTTCTCCAGCGTTTTTAATAGACTACTGTGGCTGACAGTATCGAATGCTTTCGCTAAATCCAAAAAAAATTTGTTCGTAGAATTTATTAAGGCATTGTGTGCGGAACTGTTTTGTTTAAATCCAAACTGGTGGGACGATATTAACCCATATTTTGCTATGTATAAGTCCAATCTTATTTTCAATATTCTTTCAAAATTTTTTGATATATGTGGTACTAATGATATTGGTCGATAGTTAATAGGAAGGGATTTGTCTCCATTTTTATAAATAGGTGTGATTACAGACTTTTTGAACGCTTCAGGCCATATTCCCACCTTCATATACTTGTTTATTATGTGTTGCACCGTATCACTACCAGCCCATCATTTTGATTTAAATCGCCCTCATACTAAATTAAGTTGTAACCTGCTATATTATATAGATTCGTATCGATAATTTTCCATGTTGAAATCTCTTATATATTGGTTCATTTTCAAGTAATTGAAATGTTATTCACAAATTCAAAGAAAAACACAGAGAAAGCAATTTAGGCTCAAGACACAGAACATACACTAGTTGTTCGAGTAATAGAGTAAAATAAAATAATATGTACAATACAGTAATGATAAAATTTCAGTTACAACAAATTAAAATAAACTCATAAATACATGTATATACATCAATGATCTTTTTGGTTAGAAGAAGAGCCTGCTCTTGTTTTTCTCGTTAGAGTTGTAACGTTTACTTTCTTAGGAGTATTGTTCGTATTCCTTTGATTTTGATTACCCACCTTCGGTTTTATTTTCTTTATTTTATCATTCATGACTTCAATCCTCAAACCGGCAGTGCCTTCATGGGGCTCGGGGGATTTTATTGCTTGATTTGTAGTAGGTGTAGAAGGAGCGCTATTCCCACGTTTATTCAATTGATTTTGTGGGTCCTGTAGTTGTTCGATTGCCTATGCTTTTTGATTTATGTATAAGCGTTCACCCTTCATGTAGGAATGATGATTATTGGCTCTGGTAGCCTTCAAATGATGTCTTAAAATTTTTTGAGTCTTTCTCTGCAGCCTGGTATAGTCATTGGAAATCGATATACTGGAGCCTTTTAGCTTGGAGCAATTTCGAAGTATAGCTAATTTCTTTAAATAGGATAAAAATTCCACTTTAACTGGTGCGTTTTCCGATTTACCTAGAGGGTATGTATGCATCATTAATATGTTCAGATGTTATTTGAACGCCCGTGATATTAGCTAATGTTTCCGATATTTTTACTGGAGTCACTTCATCAATCTGGTCTTTCAACCCAAATATGACTATATATATATATATATATATATATATATATATATATATATATATATATATATATATATATATATCGATTCCTATCTTACGCCATTCAGTAGAGGAAAGATCCATCTCACTTACGAAAAAATGGATTCATCTTATTAAAATACATGGTACTCCATAATTTTTTCCACACATTCACTGTAAACCAAATTTTTTCGGTCTGAATCGCAAAATTTTTAACGTGTTTCCATAAAAATTCTATAATTACGAAACTGTGCTATGTATCGATTCATTTCTCATGCTATTCGATAGAGGAAAGATGCATCTCAATTATGTACCATATTTTAATTCTACCAAAAACTTGAGTAGAAATTTTTGTAAAAAAATACCTTGAAAAAATTTGTAGTAACTACGTATAAGCAATGGAAAGACTGAAATTTGAGGAAATCCAAATATGTATGTATAGGTTCATACTATACTAAAAAATACAGCAACTTCCCGTCCATAAGGCAAACCGTGTTATAAAACATCAAATTTGTTTTTTTTAAATTCTGATTCCAATTGTTTCCCCTGTGGATAGAAAATCTCATAAAAAATGTTTTATTCAGATTTCGATGAAATTTTGCATGGGGCTGTTTTTAGATATGAGGATTCCAAAAAATTTATCAGTTGTTCGTAAAAAAATTATTTCTGGTGGAAAATTGAGAAAAATTGATGGAAATGGGATTTTTCGGAAAACTGTACATAAGATTTTGTTCATTTACGAACCTAGCCTTAGATTTTACGTTGTGGGGGTCTATTCTCGAATGTCGAACAAAATGTGTCGAATTCGACATTTGTCGATTAAAATTGTCGCACAACTTGAAATTGAGGTATTCTCGATTCGTTTCGTTTTCCAATTCGCATGAGATATATTTTGTCGAATAGCATGAGCTGGCAACACCGATTTAACGATTATCAAATACGTTCTATGCCACTGTCACATGTGTTGTGGGCGTCCAGTGTTTTGGTTTTTATAGGTTATATTTGCATTTGCGTCGAAAAACTGGTAGATTGGATTATTATTAGTTTGTGACGCTTGTGATATTATTTTTGTTGTATTGTTTAGGATTACGTTGAAAACGTTGAATTATGGCAGTGGAGGAAAAAAAACTTATTGCACACAATCCCAAAAAGAAACTCTCATCAATTTGATGAAAGAAAAAGAAAACGAGCCGCTTTTATCTGGCAAATTCTCTTCAACATTTTCGTTCAAAGAGGCAAAAAGTATGTGGCAACATATTGCCACAATTTTAAATTCAGCCGCAAGTGCCTCTAAAGACTGGAAACAATGGAAAAATGTAATAACAATAACCACTCAATTGTTAACGGAAACAGATATATAATAATTTTCCATTAACAGACATGGCCATATCTTAGATCTATAAGAAAAAGAAGTCGGATCAAGTTAGACATGCCAGAGGTACTGGCGGTGGGCCACCACTTGACACAAAATATAATAAAACAAACGAACTCATATTGAGTACAATTGCACCCAGTGCAATTACTGGTGATGTGAATATAACTGAAACACCCATCGATTTTCATTTTGAATTTAATGATCAAAGAGATAAACCGACCATGACCGACATAAGTGAAGAATATGTTCAAACAAATGAGATTGTAACTGAAGATAACATTTATTCGAAAGAAAACATTGTCCCTGTCTCTGTGCCATGCCCGCATCCAAAAAAAGGAACTGAGCTAGTCAGCGGTTGGAGACTAGTGCTTCTGCAGCAACTACTCTTGCTGAAATAAGTCAGAGTACACCAAAAGTGCAAAAAGATTATTATGCTACAAAGTTTCAGTTACTTGAAAGACAAGTTGTTACAGAACAAAGAAATAATTTTTAATGCCCTAAGTTTATGTAGGTACGTGAACTATTAGTTTATTTTAAGATTAACTGTTTTCTAGTATATGTTACTCTGGAGTTAAAATAGTTAAATGATATGTAAAAAAATGCAGTATTATTTTTGTTTTCCAGTTTTCTTATGTAACACTACGCAAGAATTTCACTGGTCAACAGTGGTTTTGATGCCGGGGAATTTTTAGCTGTTTTTGTATAAATTTGATGCCCTGATCCCAAATCTGTTGTTAGTTTTTGCCTAGGAGCTCAAATTTTTGAAATACTACATTTTAGTGAAAAACCCATAATTCACCAGTTCATTAATTTAAAAAAACATCGAAAATGTGTGTCATTATTATATATTACTCAAAAATATAAAAAAATTGGTATTTTTTTGTACAAAATACATATTAAAGGCGTTATTAAAATTAGCAGTCACTCACGCACGCTTTGAAAGCTTCGTTTCCGTGAAACTCTTGAGTGTATATTTTGGTAACAGTCTCTTTTTAAATTTCAGCAGTAATCCTTCGTAGCGGTCCTCCATAGCCTTAATATCTTGGTGAAACCTTTCACCCTGTTCCTCACTGAAGTCTCCCAAATTTTCTGGAAACCGGTCCAAAAGTGACTATGCAAATAATGTAATTTTACGCTCATGTTGCACCCAAGGGATCTGAAATTGTCCAGCATCTCGTTGACCATTTGATTGTAGTTGTCAACCTTGCGATTCCCCAGAAAATTTTGAACAACAGAAACAAATGAGGTCCAAGCTTTCCGTTCGACCTCATTCACGAATGTTACAAATGCAGGGTCCTTAATAAGTTTCCGTATTTCTCGGCTGTTTTTTTGAATTTAACTGTGGCATTTTTCTACCTATATATGCAAAGCATGGTCCAGCTTTATCAAGAGCTTTCACAAACTGTTCCATTAGGCCTACTTTAATATGAAGTGGTGGGAGTATGATTTTCTCTCGTTCAACTAAGGGATCGTTAATAACGTTATGTTTTCCCACTTCCAGGTTTTCTCTCTTAAGCCACTCTTTTCTAATCTAATGGTGTGTTTTATCTCTGCTATCCCAGAGGTACAGAAAGCATGGATATTTGGTGAAACCACTCTGCTGACCCAGAAGGAAGTTTCCCATTTTTTAGTCCACACAAATGACCCATTGATGCTCAGTATACTTTATTTTTGTCAATAACAAAACAATGGTGCCGTATGCTTCTTTCATTTTTGTTGAGTGACCAATTGGTATTGAACCATATTTGTTTCCATTGTGTGAAAGGACATTTTGATTTTCGCTTTGAGCTATCAATGAATAAGCGCCATTCATTTGAAGAATAGTCACAAAGTCCCATTTTTTCTAGAAGCCCTTTAACATCTTTGCAATATACAAGATTGTATCCTAGAGAAAAAGAAGGTAGAAAATCCTTTTCTCTAGTGCGGTACAAAAATATCTTAGTTACTTGTTCGAGTGAATTCTTGTCATTCAACCTAGAAGCTAGAATTTCAGAAGCTTTTTTTGAAAGGTTGAGATCTCTGCTGAGGTCGTTTAACTCACTGATTAAAACGTTGGGGCATTGATGTCGTCCCCAAATGATCACAGTCACGTTTATCACTTTCAGAAGAGTGATCAGAGGAAAAATTCTCGTCCTGGCCAAGCTATGGTAGCTGATGAAATGTGGGGATTGGTACTTCATCCGAATGAGCTACTGGGCGCCTTGCAGGATAATTCCACTTGCTACGGTTGTTTCGATTACTTCCATTGAGATTTACTAGACATAAGTAACAGTCATTAAAGTGATTTTTGGGTTCCCTCCTGGGTACGCCAAATTTTAAACATTTTCTTTTTCCAGCAGTCCTCTGTCGTAAATGTTCAGTACACGTTTTATAGACCATATGTGGTGCCCAGGTTTTATCCTAATCACCAAGTTTAACACCAAAGTATCCAAGATAAGCTCTCTTTACAAAGTCACTAACAGATTTTCTGTAACAAAACACTTCAGGGTGATTTACACAACTTCTTCTACTGGAATCAGCAGTGGAACTGATTTTATGTCAATAAAAAAGCACAACAAAAAAAACTCAAGATATTTCGCAACTCTGTTCTACCCTCTACGGCGTCAATCTGCAAACTAACTAACTCGAGTTCAGGTGTTAATACCTTAGGTAAATACGAAGCCCGCGAGAGTGCACGTGTTGATAAGCCATTGTCGTCATTTCTTAGAACCCAATAAAATGCTAATTAAAAACTAGAGATGATAGGGAAAACCTGCCTTTATATTTAAATTCAGCGTCCCAGATATAGCTAAAATCAGCTCAAAAACCTGAGTACCAAAAAAAATATTTTTTTTGTTGGCCTGTGTTATTTTCAAACTTCATATCGATTACGTAAACGTTATTCTGTGCCATAGATACGTATGGTATACTGTTATTAATTCAATTCAATTAATTCAACCCTATAGAGTATTCAATACTCAAGGACAGTAGAAACGCTGAGTATTTTCAATCACGTGACTGATACGACATCAACAATACGACAAACGCTTGTATTGATTATCGCTCTTTTTCTGTTATTAGAAGAAGTACAGTACCAACATAGTATATGCTGAATAATATCGTCAACTAAGTCACGTGATGGAAAAGCTTCACCGTTTCTACTTTATATAGTTTTCTCATTTTTATCGGATAGTTGGGTACTCGTTATGAGAAGTTTTATTTGTATGTAGTTACTGGCATTGAACATATTTACACTCAAAGAACAATCCACGCTGTAACTTAGAATTTCAATTGGGGGTAATTATAGGATGTTACTTGGGGGGATTTATAAGATTTTACCTGCGAGGATTTATAAGATTGTACTAGGGGGGATATATAGGATTTCGATCGAGTGATTTATAGGATTTTAAAGTACCATTGGGTACTTGAGAGTACAGCCTATCAATAACTCCTTAGTAAAAATTGTGGTACTCACTGGGGAGGATTACAATTGCTATTAAAGGTACGGGATTCATTTTTGCTTGGGATATTTGTATATTTTTTTGTCATTCAATCAAGGGGGGACTTCATTTATCTATGACAAATTGTGGTTAAAATTTATGGGTTTTAAGGACATTTGGGGAATTCTTGTAATTTTGTGATTTATGAAACACTTGTTCATAGTAGTTGTACTATCGGAAATTTCTAAGATTGTCTCGCCGTAACTAAGGCATTATATTAAACTTAGACTTGGGTAAGTGACATCTGACTTTTATTTCTCCATCTATTTGGTAGTCTTAGGGTGGGAAAATTTATGTAGGTAGTTGCCGGAAGGCAAGATTGCCTGACGTCCTTTTACACTTTATTTAGTCTACGAACAACGGACCCACCCGTCTCCGCAAGAGTTAGAGGCAACGCTTAAAAGCGTACAGTATGCACTGAGTTTTAGGTTGATGTATATTAGAGTGAGTAACGGTAGGTGGCAGTAGATTGGTTGTGGTCCTATATCGCCCTGTTGAGTCTCAGATTGGAGACTTCTCAAAACACTTTCGACAGGCATCGATTCTTCAATTTCTTGCTCCATCGCGATATCTGTAACATCAGCTGAAAGAAAATCTTCATCGCAAAATATTTACGGATTAAAACAGTAAATACCTGTGGTTTTAAATCCTTTTACGGCCTTTACCATAGAAGAAATGCTTTCCCAAAAATACCTACGATATCATGTATGGATTAACCAGGGTTATTAGTGTGCCTTAGCATATGGATGTTTTAAAGATTCATACTCAGTGCAGTAAGCGATGAATTGCATGGGGTGCGCCTTGTCAATTGCGGATAGCGTTCTGTAACTATTGTGGTTATCAAGGATTAATAGCACCTTCCGGGTTTGGTTGGGTTTGACGTGTCTTATGAAATGATCCAAATATATTACCAAATATTCAGAACCCATACAGCCAGAATCATTTTCAAAACCAACTGCATCCTCTCATGAATTGAAAATTCATACGCTGCCGTGGAAAGAGGAAAAATAGAGGGACATAAGAACCTACAGCGGAAATGCCACAAACTACAATGACATTAAATCCGCGTTCAGGGCTCAAAATTCATCCAACTTGCTTTTTTTATTTTGGGACAAAATTTTTAATTGGGACTGGCACCAAATTGACCACAGTTTCATCAATGTTGTTGATCTGGTTTCCATAACTTATCGTATGAAACCCAGCATCTTTTGCAATGCTGGTAGGCTCATGAGCTCTAATGGTAAGCTGAGAATTTATCTTCATAAAACTAGATAACCAATCACTACCAGCCAAACTTACTCTTCTATTGAATGGATTATCTAGATTCAAATTTTCTGCTAGCTCGAAGGACAATCGACGGGCTTCCAAATGTGTGATGCCATAAAAGCGCTTTTCTAAATAAAAAATATATTCAGCATGTTCAATCTCCTGTGCTACGGTGAAAATGCGTTTAAAGTGGTCATTTCTAGCTGTCATCGGAGTAATTTGATTATGAATTCTTCTTACAATGCAGGTTTTGGGTATTCCAAAACGCATAAATGCTTTTCGGACTGAAAGATCCTTCTTGTTGACCAGTTCCAAAACTCTGGTCATATAATCTCCCGTCCATGAATGTTTTGATTTTTTTCTGATGTGATTTCGTACCATCTGCAACACAGAAAAGTATTCATATAAATAACAAACACATTGAAATACATAAATTGTGACGGGGCACATGATGGAGCTTTGTGCCCCAGCACCACATTTAATTTTAAAATTGCTGCCACCCACTTATTTACACCGGTGATAAGAAGCAAATCTTCTAGTGCAATATGCATAGTATAGGTGGGTGTGTTGAAACATAATATCGCATAAAGAATTATGCTAGAGTCACACTTCATATTGATGAAACATTTAACATCACCTTTAAAGATAGTTTTGTGCTCACTGATAAACTAACTCTGTAGCGAGAGCTGCATAACTGAAGCAAACTAAAGTGTACGTTACTACAATGCTATTCTTGGGATACAAGTAGATATGGCACCACTTTAACGTTATAACTGAACTGGAGCTCCTTGCCCCGACGGTCCTCTTTGCCCTCTCTTCCCCTACATAATGTGAAGTAAGAACAAGTATGGTTCCTACTTTGTGTGAAATAATGGACATACATAATATATCAGAGCCTATATTAATAAAAATCTTATTGAAAACACCACTCAAATTTTTACATTTTTTTTTAATTTTTGCATTACATTTCCTTGTAGATAAGCTTTCAAATAATATAAAAGCTGTCAAGTATGCCATTAGTACAAGAGCTCATCAGGGTGAAAACCTAGCAATAAAAAGAGCCTACATGACAAAAAACCCAGACGACAAGAGAGAAGCGAACATACTCAAAGAAGAGGTCTAGACGCAACTGAAGCAATACCGATACAAGGAGTGGGGAACAGGCCCGAACTATCGAAACTCGCCAAAATCCTGAGACAAGACATAAGAGAGACCCCAACAACACACGGAATCAACGGACTAGCCCACACGGGCGAGAAAAAAGCAGAAGCCTTCAGTGGAACCATGGAACGTCAGTTCACCCTGAATGAGCACCCAGACGAAGACATGGACTTCTCAGAACAAGTAGAATAAGAAACCAAGACGATGACCACGGAAACCTAGGCTACAACACCCCTGAGGAAGTAGCTTACATCATCCGGATCAGACACAAGAGAAAGGCACCAGGAAAATATAACATTACCAACAACGCCCTGAAGCATCTACCAAGAAAAGGTGTGGTATTCCTAAAAGCCATAATCAACGGAATACTGAAGAACAAGCACTTCTCAGACGAATGGAAAGATGCGGAGACCATCATACTGAGGAAGAGCGAAAAGGACCCGATGTTACCTCAGAACTACAGATTTATCCATCTCCTCATCACGATGAGCAATATAGCAGGGAAAATCATCTTGAATAAACTTCAAGAGAAAACAGAAGGGAAGAGGGATCCCGCCAGAAGAACAGTTCGGATTCAGGAAACAACGAAGAGTCGAAGACCAATTCCTGAAAATAGTAGAATACGCCACCCAAGGATTCAACAGAAACCAAGCAACGGGAGCCATCTTCTTGGATGTCAGTAAAACCTTGTCCTAGCTCGAAGGCCTGATAAACAAGATGAGAGAAGCCGGATACTCCAGAGCCATCACGAAGCTGCTGCGCAACTATCTGAAGAACATAAGATTCCGGATCAAGATCCACAACACCAAATCCGAACTGGGATGGATGGAAGCAGGAGTAGTACCACCGGGAGCAGTCTTCTCTGCGGCGAACATCCCTAAGACAGACAACACCATGACGGTCCTATACGCAGGCAACACTGCCATCGCAACCAGATGTACCCAGCTAGCGATGGTAACGAGAAGACTACAAGAAGCCGTTGACCAAATGGACGACTGTTGTACGACGTGGAAGATCAGCCTCAACACAGAGAAGACCCAAGCTGTGTTCTTCAGAAAGAACAGGAAAATACCCAGAGGCAACGTGAACATAGCGGGAGAAGAAGTCAGCTGAAGCACCAAAGCAAAGTACCTGGACGTTATCCTAGACCAAGGACCATGTCGACTACCTGGTTGGCAAAACGAAATATGCAAGAGGACGAATGGGAGGACTCATCGGATAAAGCTCCAAAATGAAGACCAAGTTCCGACTCATCAGGGCCATCCTCATCCCCATCATACTGTACGCATGAACAGCATGTAGATAAACTGCAGAGAGCCACAAAAGGAAGCTCCAAGCCCAGCAGAACATCAGCCTGAGGTAAGCAGTGAACGCCGCTTGGTACATCAGGAACCAGCAGATTTACCGCGAGGTGGACCAAGAGAAGATCAAGGACATAATGGAAGAGACAGCCAGGAGAAGAAGAAGAGCTGAAGACCCACCCTAACATCCTGATGGGGATCTGACAAACTACACCAGGCATCCACGGCCAAGAAAACAGCTGGACCTCGTCCAGAAATGGAAATCAAGAAGCACAGGACAAAGAAAAAAGGAACCACCTATTAGAGGATCTCGAGTAGGGACAGCTTTAGCAAGTGGATCCACTCTTTAAGGTCGTTCTCAGACATAGTAAGCTGACTAAAAATTTACCACTTCTAAAGGCCGCGAATCACTCACCCCCACCGCAATCGACTTTAAAAAGAAGCCAATAACGGAGTAAAGTGCATTGTATTACCCTGAAGAAGAGAAGAGGACAGCCAAATACTTTAAAAGAAACACAGGGAAGTAGAATTGAGAAGTCATCAACAGCAACGACAGAGACCCCATCGGATGAGATGGGGGGCGGTGGAATGATTTTCCTGGAATGCATCGTTCTTTGAAGGATGCATTCTGGAAGGGGCGAGTTTAGACAGATATGTGATTGGTATGAATGACGAATGAACCTATCAAGGTTTTGGAGTGAAAAGAGGAATATTACTGGCTATTTTGTAGGCTCCAGTCAGAGGTGCAGTCGAAGATTTTCCAGTACTAGAACGCCGTCTTTGGAGGGGTGGTGGGTGAAGTTGTCTGAATAAAATACTGATCTTCGTAGGGTACAAGTTGCAGTAATAATGAAGACAATGCAAGATCGTGCAATCGTGTAAGACTAAGAATCTGACAAAATTATCCTAATACAGTTATAGTAGTTCCAACGCAAATCCTAGATCAAAGGAATTGAACAAATGCTTACATTACTTTTAATCATATATTATTTCATTGTTTTATACCTCTGCAGCAATGCACATTGTTATGTTAAAGTCTGAGTTTTAAAAAGTGAGAATTAGACACTCACTTGCCCCAAGAACAACAGTTATAGATATCTTGTAATCGGACATATTACCTCAGAATTGGCAGGTGGGTGTAATAAAAAGATTCATAAGACTAAATCTTCTTTCACGATCTGCAGTACTGCATTTGATCTGCTTCATTCAGTTCAATAGAGGCGTCGAAGCTTTTCGAATCCTAGTATGGCTTTCAAGTAAATATCTGTAACAGTTTTAAATTGTTACTATACCTAATTTTGAACTTTTTCACAAATATCCAATCTCTGTTCCTCCAAAACCTACAGGTTTATCGATAGGCAACTAATCAAATTCGAGCATTTTCCGCTCCTCAAACAGAGATTGGCAATATGCTTGATATAATGACGTGGTCGAGACATGAGATTCATGGCTGGGTATTGTTGTGAACATTCTTTTGTTCAATTTGTTAATGACACTTGTCACCGACTACCGATGGTTGATTGTTGGAGTTTCTTCATTTTCATTGAGAGGAACAACATCAAATTTTCCCTCGCTGACAGCGATTTTAGCTTCTTGGTTCCAGGCTCCATTCCTTCATAGCCTCGAAAAACCCGATACTTCTCCTTATAAATTTGTCTGCATAGAACAGGATTGTTTCTTGGTTTTGGAGGGATTTAGAAGCCACAGATAACTGTGCTAGTATACCATCCATTATTGCTAAATTGAGCAAAAACGCAGGAGATGACAGTTTTTGTGGATAATCCGTTGTACATGTACTTGGGTCGTTCAAGTTTTATCAAGATTGGCTAAAAATTTTTATACAATGCACGGTATTCATACTAAGCGGTGGTCACGGCTCTAAATGAACTTGCAGCCGAATGTGTTCCTAACACTTTGCCAATTTTGTTTATTTCTTGTTCAAACTCTTTGGGACATGTGGAGTGTCTATAGTAATTTCACATATCGAATTTACTATTAAAGTGTTTTTGCTTCCAAGGCTTGATTCATCTATCAGAACTGATAGCTTGCCATTTCACCTCTAAAATTTGTTTAATGATATTTATTTTCATTTCATCAGATATACTAATAATTATTTCCATTGCAGTTATTTTTAAATGTAATCGACAACCAATATCTACGCTGTTTAACTGCTGCATTTCCAAGAGACCAAAGTGCAAGGACTGTTGCTTTTGGTAATGAAGTGAGCGGTTTGTTTGGGGTCATGTCATCAATTTACTTCTCAATTATTCCATTCATAGCTTCTGAAACAATTTTTTCGGCTTTTAAGCTAAGAAGCAAAACATTGAATAAGTTATTAAGAAATCTTTTGTAAAATCTTACACTCTCTCTTTCAGTTATTATTGTAGGATGAAGTTTGAAAATTGGCCCAAGTCAGGCCTGTTCTCTGTTGTTTAAAGTGGTGCCGGATGGCACGGTATCGATTCAAGAATTTGTCCTTAACATACGTGAGAAACATTTTTATGATATCACTTTCCGTATTCTCATACCTGGAAACAATTCTTCAAGAACAAATAGAGACATGAATGTCGGCATCAATTTTAGGTCATAATAATGGAATCTGTTTCTGGAATCTACGAATAATTAAAAAGAAAAATATCAAGATCCCAGGAATATGAAACTGAATCTAAACCAAGCGAATATCTTCAATTCAAAATATTTCAGAAAGTATTGTTATATTTATTTTCATTTTCATAATGATTTTGTGTATTATTTCCTTGGTTTCAATACGTTATAAAAGTTGTTAAAAATACTAATGACAACGGTCAAGAAGTTGAATAAAGTTGTCAAAAAACTACTTCCCAATTAATTGAATATTCTGGCTGCATTGGGTCCAATTCTTCAATTCTACATTATTGGTATCACTGGTGGAGACCCGAAAAAAATTCAGAGCGGGAAATTAGAGATCGAAGCAATAATGAATTCACTCTTAAAATTTTTCAAATAGTTGATGTGGTGGCGAAAGGACGATAAGGAGAATATACAAAGATTCCTGCAATAAATTGAAGATAAAGCGGAACGGGTATATCAAAGGAGCAATATTTACAGAAGAAACAGAACAATCTAAAGAAAATATGCATCACCAGCAAACTATCCTTCCTAAAAAGGGAGCCAAAAAGGTCCACCTAGTGGCACCAAAACATGCGGAGAATGTTACTGTTGTTGCTTGTGGTAACGCCAGCGGAGGAAGGATTCCCCCAGCAGTTCTATTTAAAGGTCAAAGGATGAAACGCGAATGGTGTGACAACTTGCCACCAGGCACTCTCATGCTTATGACGAAGAAAGCAAGCATGGCAATTGAAATATTTAACGAATGGATTAAGAACTTTGGAAAATATAAACTTCCAGGAAATTGTCTTTTGATTTTTGATGGCGCATCTTGCCATTTGGATCCTTCATTAGTTGAAACTGCCGATTCTTATGGTATTACCCTTTTATGCTTACCGAGTAATACAACACACAAGCTCCAGCCAATGAACCAGGATGTTTTCAAATCATTCGAGTACCATTGGGATGAACAAGTACTGTTATACTGAACACATAGACCACGCTATTACTAAACAGGGGTTTGGAGAGTTGTTTACTATCGTTTCGGACAAGGCGGTAACCCCACAAAATATAATATCAGGTTTCTCTGCTACGGGTATATATCTGTATAATCCACTTGCTATTCCCGAAATGGCCTTTGCTCCTAGCATATTAACAGAACGAGAACTTGTGGAAGATAATAATATGGAAGGAAGAAGCAGACTAAAAGAAAACCAAGACTTTAGAAGGGAAACCACACCACAACCTGGACCTTCTACACTTCAACAGAAAACTAATCAAAGGTCCATAAAATATACTCCCCCGTTAAAGATCTCCAAGTATCCAATCAAACCAAAACAACAAAGTAAGAGAAAATGGTCGTCATCAAATAGCTCCTCATCAACAGATGATAACATGTCTTTATACGGCGAGACAGAAAATGTTTCTTCTGAAGACGAGGCACCATCGGATGGCGATGAGGCTACAAGGTCAAACGTGAAAGAACAAGAGACATTAAAAAGTTCACACAGGCATATTCTGCATACATTACTTAGTAAAGATAACGGACATACGAAATCAGAAGAACAACCTGAAGCCAAAGAAATTAACACAAACAAAAAAAACGATGAAGAAAAAATTATCTCTAGCACGAGTTTTACTGAGATGTTGGAGACAACATACAAAGATGTCCCAAAAACAACTAGAAAGAAAAAACAATCAACAGCAAAGCACTTATCGTGAAAAAAGAAGTTTTTCCCACCAAAACAACAAAATCTACCAAAGCAAAAGAAATAATTGCCAATGATCAAGGAGGAAGAATAAATCACAAAGAATCGTGGTTCTGTAAAGCTTGTCAAGAAGACGTCAAAAAAGATATGCGGTTGTGCTCAGTTTGTTTATTTTATTATCATGAAGAGTGCGACGGACTCACCAAAGCTGATAAGACAGTTTTTATTTGTTCAGACTGTTGTTAGTAGAAATTCTCAGTAATAATATAACAAGAGAGTGAGAATAAATTGAAAATAATTTGACAGATTTTTTGAAAACTTGTTGCCAGGCAATAGTCACGAGAGCCCGCAGGGCTCGAGTAGCTATTTCCAAATGACAACAAGTTTGAACAAAATATGTCAAATTATTTTCTAATTTATGGAACTCGCGAGTTATATTCGACTAGATTATTTTTTGATTCACAAATTTGCATGGAAATGATCAAAGGACCTGTTATACTTAATAAAGTAAAGTTCTTGAACTAATTTTGCCGTTTTATTCCACATTGTCTTTATTACTGCTTCTTTATAATCATTTCCGTCTTTTCTTTTCATGTTATAAACCCAATCTTTCAAAATCAATGCCAGAGTAGTTGTTGTAGTAGATTGATCCAGAATATAATTTCTTTCTCTGGTGAAGGTCTTAAATTGTCTCCATATAGACTGATTACTTATTAGAGTATTTTTCTACTTCCGCTACTAAAACCGCACTTTGAACACGGGTTTGACATGCACAAAACGACTCTTTAAACACTAGTGTTTAAAATGCGAAAAGTCACATCTCGTTTATCTTTTGTTTTTTAAACATCAAATCAAGTGTATCTTTTGTATGTTAAATTTCATGCTCCTTGATAATTTTGTTATTCTGCGTCATTTGATTTATCAGTCAGCTGTCAGTCATCGTCCGTCATGTAATGAATATAATTCAAATATAATATAATGTTTTCCTTCCCGCGGGCGAAGAAAAAGTATAGTAAGTACCTCGTGTTAAAAACGTCTTTAGTCACTCGTTTCACAAGGAACTCGTTCCGCTTCGCTTCACTCGTACCTAGTAAAACTCGTGACTAAAGTAACCGTTTTGACACTTGGTACTTAATATACTATTTTCGAAGTAGTTTCTAAAATCTTTTTTGTTATTTCTGCATCAGAAAAGGTACTAAACCGATGATTTTCACCCATTTTATATATCGCGTTGACACAATTAGGTAATTATTTTGACAACTATCTGACACTTGCTAGGCAAATAAAAGCCACAGTGATTATTCCCGAGAATAATCACAAGATATTTATTCCCACTATAATAATGACATAATTGGTTGAAACTTACCCTTGTGACAAATAAAGAAGCATTTCATTGGTTTTAAGAAATGTCAAAAAATAATCAGAGATATTAAGTTTTCTTTGTTTTATTTTTTAAAGAGTTTCCTTAGTTTAAAAATAATATAAATTTTGAAAATAGTATATGTTATTATTTTGATACCTACTGTTTGTGCTCTCAGTATCAAATAAATAATGGTAGTTAAAATCGACGAAGTTGTTTTGCACTTGATAAAATTCATTGGACACATTAGGAACATGAAATGAGCATATTAACGACAGGGTTGGTCATATACCCAGTAAGACTAACTTTTAAAAAAATGGTATAAAAAAATATCAAAGATTAAATCATTCTTTATTGTCCAAACATTACTTTTTTGGTATTAAAGGTACGCTTTCAATAAAAAACCGAATTGAATATTTTGCATTTTTAATTTTTATCAAGGATTTTGCTTAGCATGGGCATATTCACTGCACTCACCTTAGAATTGTACACGATATTATGTGATATTGAATTAGTAATAAATAAAATACTAATTATGTTTCCGATGTTGATGAATGGGAGGTTTTAAGTCCTTCAAGATTTATCACGCCACTACATACTATTTCTGATGACATTGCTGATTTAGATGATGTATATTGTCAATTTTTTAAAGATAGATTTTGTTATTTGCAAAATTTAAGAAAAAAGTTGGGGGATAGATTCAAAAGAGAATATCTTGCAGTACTGGTTAACACAGATAGCAGGCGAATCATGAAAAAGGATTTTCTAAAAGGTTGCTGAGTAGTGGTAATAGGATCTGATAATAGAAAAAGAGTAACTTGGCGAATGGGAAGGATTGTAGAAATTTATAGCGGAAAGACGGTATAAATCTGTTAGCAAACGTGGCAAAAAACTGGGAAGCTGGTTCGACCATTTCAACGTCTCTATACATAAGAGCTGCCCTGTAATATAAATGAGAAAAAGGATAATCTTAATCACAAGTATCTACAGAAGAAAGATGGGAGTCAAGTAAGAAGATCAATAAATGTCAATAAGTAAAAGTTATCAAAAAACTACTTTCCAATTAATTGAATATTCTGGCTGTACTGGGTCCAATTCTACATATACTACATTGATTCATTAAAGTTTGAACACTATTCATAAAAGGATCTAGCAGCTTTTGACCTATCTATGAGAGCTATGAAACCCCATTTTTCAACAAGTTAATTCTAGGCCGCATACTGCTGAGGTCACTATAAGGTTTCTTCGTGATGCTGGAATGTCTTGTCTTCCGTGGCGTGCTCGGCTTCCGTTGCATGCTCGGTTACCTGAGCTTTCGCTCAAAAGCAAGCTAGGGATAGCACAGGCAGGAGGTTAGGTAAGTTAGTTGTTCCACCGATGGATCTACAGTACCTCAGGGAGGGAATCCGAAATACATGGGACGCTCTACCACATGAAGATATCAATCACCTAATTCGCAGCATGCCTTGTAGAGTAGACGAGTACATTAATTTACAAGTTGCAACGTATTGTTGAATTTCTAGGTTATTGGTGCTTAAGAAATTATCAAACTATATTCAAATCATGTATATGTATATTTACTAGGAATTCCATTTTCAATGTCACATATTCAAAAGGTTTTGTATGAAAATCGTATTTTTGCTAGGAACATTTTGTAATACATATCAAGGATTGACAACAAATAACGGAAGAAATCAAAAAAATTTGGTACCTAGAGCCAACTACATTCCGTATCCGTATTTTACCTAAAATCTATGATAAACAATTGTATATGATTGTCTATCACATTTAAATAGTAGTATAAAATAATATTTAAACTATTATTTTCAACTTAAAATACATGTAATTACGGCATTACTCGGTGATGTAGGTCTCTGGAGAAAACTGAGTAGGCATTTGTCGAATTATTGACCACCGTCTGGGAGACGTATTGAATTAATTTTTATGTAGACGCACCTTCCAAAAGATTGATCACGAATCGTTCAGGTTGATCGAATCTTACTCAAATTAAGTGGAAATTACCCTTTTATAACAGCAATTAATACACCATAGTGTATCGGAGTATTATATATTGTTTGATATTTCATAACTAGTTAATATTGAAGGTATTTGGGAAATTTAGGACTTACATTCAATATTTTCAAATGGGTGTTTGAATTTTGTACAAACAAATACTGGAAACAAAGAAATTTATGAATATATATTTGATTTGAGTAGATTGGAAACGGCTGCTTCGAAGTAATAGTATGAGTTTTGGTAAGAAAAAAGGAAAGGAAAGTGGAATTAATCCTGTACTCCTAAATTCATAGCAGTGCCCTGGCCAGTGGTTGTGACGTCATGAATTGACGCCATACTGGTGACTTGTTCCGAATTATGTTGGCCATCGCTTTGACGTCATAAATCGACGCCATATTTAAAACGCTGTGTCTAGGTACACATGTGAAATGTAATCAAAGCTACGTCACGTTTCAGCGTGTACGGATTAATGTTTTTTTGGTACACGCTAAAATCATGCCAATTGTGATTTTTACTTATAGGTTACTTATACCGGTTTCATTTGCGGAGTATGCACTGTAGTCTATCTATGTTTTTTGGCGTGTTTAACGTTTAACAGGTTCACGTATTTCCATGCAATATTATAATTATAAGAAGAGAACTCTATACTTGATATTAATTGAGCATGTTCATTTCGTACAGAAGCTGTGAAGTAGTGAAAACGCTAAATATCAGATAACGAGCCATTTTTATGGATAAGAGACTCAAAATATCTTTGAATTCAAACCAATTTTGTAAAGATCCGTCAATGTTAAGCTTTGGTTCGTTTTTATATAGAAAATAAAAAATCCACGAAGTCTACAACGAAGTTGATCTGTGTAATAAATAAGTATGTAGACAAATTTGTTTTTCAAGTTGTTGATTAAGAAATGTCAAAACAGTTGTCATTATTTTTTGAAATAAAAAAGCTGTGTGCTTGTTTACTGCTTGCTAAACTCTTCAAGGAAGTTGAAGATTGCTTAACTATTAAAATTGACGAATATAATTTGTGGTCAGATTCAATAGTAGTGTTATTATGGCTACGTACATCTCCTCATCTTTTGCAAACATTCGTCGGAAAAAGAGTGTCATAAATCCAGAATTTATCAAAAATCGATAGATGCCGCTATGTTCCTACAAATTTCAATCCAGACGACATTCTCTTAAGGGGAATGTCTCCAAATAAGCTTTCTAGTCTTTGGTTTCATGGCCCTTTATGGTTAAAAAATTAGAGTAACGATTGGCCAGAAGACGTATCAAAGGTTGTTGCCTTTGATGATCTTCCAGAAACCCGAAACGAATCAAAAAGTTTCGTCCACACTGATAAAGAGTTTCCTCCTTTCTAAAGATTTTCTTCTTTAAATCACATAAAACGCATTTTTTCATACATGTTACGTTTTGCTTACAATTTTGAGAGAATTAAAGAAACCTAACCTAAGTTCACAGGTCACTTGAATCTTGAGGAACTTAGATTATCATTGAATATGCTTTGCCAACTAGCACAACAAGAATCTTTTCCACAAGAATATACTGATCTTGATAAAAATAAACTAACATGAATAGATTCCACGAAGTAAGTGTCGAGACAGTTAATTTCATTAAAAATAAACTAATTTCTAAGCAAAGTAAAATCCTAAGTCTTAACCCATATATAAAGGAAAAGTTGATTAGAGTACAGTAGAGTGAAGGTTGACTAAGAAACTCTCTTCATAATTTCAATAAGAAACATCCCATCATTCTTTCCCCCAAACATCACCTTACACTTCTTATCTTTAGAGAAACACATCTTTTTCAATTCCATTGTGGCCCTCAAATGCACCTGGCAGCGATTAGAGATAAGTATTGACCACTTTTCGGCGGCAAAAACTAAGCAAAACGCATAGTCAGAGAGTGTGTTCTTTACTTCAAATTAAACCCAAAAGCTCAAATACTTTCAATAGGAGATTTACCTACGTCCAGAGTCTCTCCAAGGTTGCCATTCTCTGACACGATTGTTGACTACGCTGGCGATACAAAGATCGCAAAGGAATGGGATATAAGACCCACAAATGTTATTTAGCATTATTTGTTTGTATGACAACTAAAAAAGTCAAGTCTACATTTGGAATTTCTGGCTGAACTTATGCCTTTTTGGAAACCTTCCAAAGCTCATTTCCCGTAGGAGTAAACCAAATTGCGTATACTCTGACAATGGCACTAATTTTACGAGGGCTAATAACAAACTCAAAGAACTAGGAAATTTTTAATTGACGAATGAAGTTGGAATTGAAGAAAAAATAGCCATAAATCATGAGATTAAATGGACATTTATACCTACTTACTCCCCTCACCAAGGTGGAATTTGACAGGCTGGTGTGAAATCTAGCAAATATCATTCTCTTGAAGTCATAGAATCTTAAATTCAAGGCCATTAACACCTCTTTGGACAGACCCAAACGATTTAGAAGTATTAACTCGTTCTCACTTCTTAATCGGAAGATCCCTCCATTCCTTACCTTATCCAGACGTTCAAAATATCCCAATCAATAGACTAAATCATTATTAACAATTGGAGAAGCTGAAACAACATTCTTGGTCACGCTGGTCGAAGGAATACATCAGTCAACTTCCAGAACGTACAAAATGGAAAACCATTAGATCAAATATTGGATCCATGGTTTGCGAAGACAATTTACCAGCATATAAGTGGCGGCTAGGACGTGTAGTGAATGTATATCCTGGTGCCGACAAAATTATTCGGGTGGTAACTATAAAAACTAATTCGGGTTTAATAAAACGCGCAGTAACAAAATTGTGTTTATTACCGGTACATAAATTGTTAGAGGACACGGTGGCTTAGCCATAAAGTGTGAATGTTAGTTGAAGGCTTTCGATAGCCCATGTAAACTTGGGATAAGGTATTTTTTATAGTACGGTAATTTGCTTTTTTTGAAGTCGGGAATATGTTAAGTTTTGATTCTTTTTTATATAGAATATAAAAAACTACAAAGTCTAAAACGCAGTTGATCTGTGTAATAAATATGTATATAGGCAATTTTGTTTTTCAAGTTGTTGATTAAGAAATGTCAAAACAGTTGTCAGTATGTATGTCATTATTTTTTGAAATAAAAAAGTTAACTTGCAAGAATAAAGTCGTTTTAAACTTTATTAATAGAATACAGTCCATACAACGAACCAGTACACGTGGATTCAATTAAAATGTTTAGGTTAATAGCTATACTACCAAAACTGCCATCTACGGATGTCAGTTAAACTTTGCGCCATGTACACGTCTCATGTTACTCTAGAAAGAATAAAATTTCCATTTAATAAAGAATTAAAGTACCTTATCAAAGTTAAATCACAAACATTTTTGAAATCACGTAAAATTCCATGTCGTATATTAAATTTATCCACCTTTTTCTATTTTCAATTGATATTTCCAAAGAAACATTCTTCCAAATAATTCTCAATTTATTGACTGAAGTTTATTCAGATAACATCTTTATATATACATAGTTATTTTCCAACTAATTTTAAGCTGAAAAATTATTAGACTTGACCCAATTTTTGCAGCCTTATACCAAATATCGAAACTACACATGACCAATGTTCAACTTTAGAAATATTTTTACAAAAGTTACAACTTTTATTTTTTAGAACAGATTATCTACTTAATAAATGAATGGAAACATAAAACATGAATTATATGGCAAATTTATGCATAATTTGCCCGTAGATAATATAATTTTCAATTAATTAAAAAATATAGAATTGCGGGGAGAGAAAGAAGACGAAATTTTCAGTATAAGAGTGTCTGTCGTCTAGCGCAAAAATATATAAAAGAGGGTGGAGTCGAGACGTGACATGGTGCGAGTGACGAGCAGTCACTCTAGATCTACAGTCAAAAATGAGAAAATTTATTCTGGTTGCTTTACACATTGCATAGAAATCGTGATAATAGATTTCAGAGAACTTTTTGAAGAATTTCTATTACTATCATTAACACTTTTTTGGCATCCAACTACTTTATTTATACAAAAATTGTCGAATAATATCTATTTTCAAATTCACTCCTTTCTAGATATTCTTTTTGTAGATTGGTTAATTCGCATGATGACTCAATATTATCTTGGATTTCGACAAATTTTTGTAACAAACATATCCATTTTCTGTAAATAATAATTCCTAAGTAACTTATTGATTCTATAAAAACTAAAACTGATTATTATTTCGTGTAATGAGGCAATAACGATATTCAAAATATGGACAAATTAATCAGAAAAAGGAGAGGATTACTCACTTGATAACTGAGAATTTTTCTTGTCTTCTTCTTACAAACTTTACATCTCTAAAAGTCGGTGCTGAACCAAACAAACTGAATACTTTGGGTACTTCTAATTGCAAACACCCACACTTAACACCTATGGCCGCCGTGGCTTACTACAGGTATTTATTAAATTTTCCAAATTTTATTTAATTATTAACTAACAAACAATTCCGGAAAATCCGACTCGAAAGACCCATGTTAATTACTCTCGGTAATTATAGAATAAAATTATATACGTCATGTATTTTAAATCTAACTTCAATTTTATTTCTTCACAATACCCAACGGAATTACATAACTGCCTACATAACTTACGAAACTGACTCCCGTCATAGAATTTCTTAAATATATATTACCAAAAATGCCAACTCAAAACATTTCAATTAGATGTGTGTTATCATAATTATAATTTAAAATGTCATTCAAAATAATAATTAATACAAAACAACGATTGTCCAGACAAAGACTCATATAATTTTTTTTTCTGAAGAAAACCTTGTCTATGTCCTGTTGTACTATCTTAATTATATACTTGTTCACGTTTGTAGTCGTTCATATCTCAATTTAAGATCCAATGCGCTCAAAATTCCGCGCGAAGTCGAAATAGAGAAACGAAAGTTCGCGATGCCCCACTCCTATTTAATATTAGCCGCAGACTAGAACTAATACAATCGGAGGTAAAAGTTACAAAGTGACTGGCGTTTTCTCAGATTTATAAAATGATACTTTGTATAAAATAAAGTTCAAATAATATTGTAGTAAAACATAATATCTCAATTTATTAATGGACATACAAAGACCTACACATTTTTTATAATACTTGTGTACGTTTACAGTAAATTAATGTTTATTATAAGCTCCGATGAATAGAGGAAACAGAGGTTGAGAAAAAAATACAAATCCATCTATTGAAATGAATATATGGAAATTGTATATTAGTTTCAGTATAATAAAATACTACTGATAAATGATCAGGTTGTGCCTGTCTTCACATGGTGAACTTTCCATTTCTGATAGGTACTCGTAACTTACAGAGAAAAAAATGAAGTTTTCATGGCAATAATTTTTTTTGTCTAATTGACGAAATACAAATATACTTAAATAAAAATACAGATTAAATTTTGTTCATCATAACACATTTGCATACCAATATTGAAATTAGAAAAATCTTCAACAACCTAGTACAAATTTCACCTTTTTTAAGATGACTTTTTTGGAATAGAAATAACATTTTTTAAATTCAGTTTTCTTTATTTGATTCATTGACTACACTGGAAGGTTGTTTGTATCGAAGGAAAAAAGGCCCTGGTTTTTCAATCTATTCCAAAATGGATTTTTTTTTATGGGAAATAGTACTTTTTAAGAAACTGGTTTCAGTAATCTGCAATTTATGAAAGATTTAAATTATTATTTTAAGGAATAAAGTTTAGAATATGGACTAGATATCCATTTATAGATGCAAATTATTATATTATCAATTTTATTGCTGCTAGTTTAGATGGAATTTAGAAAGAAAGTAAATCTCAATGGAAATTAAAAATAAAATATTGTTGATGTTTTTCATTGTTGATATTATTTTTCACTTACCCTTGTTTATTGTTGTTAATTGGTAACATGAAACATAACACAAAAAATAAAAACCTTAACAGTACTAAGTATCTCAAATTCAGGGCCAGTTACATATGATTACATTACTGGAATGATTTAGGAAGAAAAAATTAAAAATGTTTATTTGGTTCTTCTAGAAATATTTGACAGTAGAATTAAAATAGAACTTGAATAAAAACACTATGTGAGATAAAATTTGGTTTTCTGACAAATACAGATTTAAATTTTCGGGCATTTAAAAAGTTCCCAAAATTTAAACCAAAAAAACAAATTTTATTTCATATAATGTTTTTCCAGTGCGAATAAAGTGTACCTACTTATATGCTGGTGTAGTTGCGAAACAATATGCAGATAAAACTTTTGGATACCAATGGGTGAACACTAGTATAAGTGTTTTAGGTTAAGATTTATCAGAACTAAATTATTGGTTGGTCAATAAGTTCTATTCCTTCATACAAAAAAAATATAGTGTTTTTATTCCAATAAATGACAATTAATTACCATTGGAATGTATGATTATTTTTACAAAGAAATATTGTATCACAATATCTTTTTGGCTAGTGACCTTTTATATTAATTTACAAAATATAGTTCGAAATTTGAAAGTTTCAAGTCGATTTTATTGTTTGCCAATGTATCTATATTAATTTCATAAAAAAAATTATCAAAACTCAACACTACAAATTTTGGAATAATATGACAGAAAACTATATTGGTCGCTTTAAAATTTCAGGCAAAAGGTGTGAATAAAAAAAGTTTCTAATTGGGTTTTCATGTTACTGTTCCAAAAATCATCATCCCTTTCAATTTTTCCAATATGAAAACTCATATTACTCCAAACCATAAAATAACAAAACTCTTTTTTTGTTAAATGTAGCTGACCCTGGATTTGGTAATAATAATTATGATTTCGTTTTAGATTTATTTCTAGTTTTTCATTCAATTGAAGATAATTGATTTTTTTGTCTTTAATACCATCTTCTATGGTTAAATTTTTTAAAGTATATGGACATTTTACTTCCATAATTGTATCATCAAATGCAATTGCTCCATCTGGACTAGCTCCCAGAAAATATTCATCTTCTCTCCCAACAAATAGTCCACATTGGCTAACTTTAAAATTTGTAATTTCCTCAAATTCATGTATTGCCAATGGTTCACATTGCAATCCATACTTTTTACATTTATTTCCTGAAAAAGTGTCAATAAATTTTCTTCACAAATATTTTTGGATTGCCTTGTTTTCGTTTGCAAATAGGGCCAAAATTAGAAGCTGTTATTCTAAATGTCCTTTCTTGTAACCATTTGTGGTTAGTGTTCTGGCCTCTTGTCTCTTTTCCAGAATTTGTATTTCTTTAAAATAGCTTCTAATCTTTTCTTTCTAATTTCAAATTCCTCTTCGTCTATTTCTTCAACATCTCCATAATCTTCATCAGGACCTAAATTAGGCTTCTTTCTAGTGATTTTCTTTTTGAATTATTTATCCCTGTAGATCTTCTCTCTTTTTCTTTTACAAACTTTATTTTCACTGAAACTTTCTGTGAAGGTATCAGGCTGTGCACCCAGTGTTCTTAAAATTTCAAAAATATAATCTTCTTTGCAATTGTATGTATAGCTGCACACTCACATCTCTTTTGGTAGGAGTTTGTCCCAGAAAAATTTATCTAAAAAAATATTTTGTTATATTACTTACAAACAAATCATTTTCCATTTACCCGTTTTCCTCCAACAAATTTGTTCACAGGTCTATTGAAATGCTCTGCAGGATTATTATTTTTATTGAATAAAAATGAAGGGGCGCAGAGTAATATTCTATTTAATGCAGTTAAAATATCTTGCAATAATCCGCATTCGACCATGTGTGGAATTAAATTAACCTGGGTGTCATTATGGCCATCTTCCCTATTAGTGCAAAAATATTTATCGCAGTTTTTATGGTCGCTAAATATATGGTTTGGAATATTCAAGACGTCCATACTTCTTCTGAATTCAGCTGCTTTTTTTATTGCGATCCTGAATTTTAAGATGTTATTTTCTAATTTTCGTCTTAAAGCAATTGGAACGGGTTTACAATTTGAATGACTTCTGGCCGACTTGGATACTTCTTTAAGCTTATTGCACAAATTTCTGAGTAAATGATTAACACATTCTATTTTTTGTACCATTAAGTGGCCATAAAGTTTTTCCTTTAGAAGTTGTGTAGTAACACTGCTATCCCCGTCACCAACTAATCTGGAATACTTGAATACAGATTTTTGCTCATACATGGGTAATTTGTATTCCTTTAGTTGAATTTCTGGAACAAATTATGCAAAATTTGTTTTTAATTCCTAGAAATAGAACTTTTTTGGTGGCTCCATCAATAATTACAGCTACTCCCGAAAGGGCGCTATAATTGGTCTTATACGATCTTTTCGACCAAGCTCCATCAGCAATAACCGTAATTAAAGGGAAACCATCTGCATCAACATCTCCTCTTTCAATTGCTAGCCTTTTTTCTTCTTCTCCTGCTTTCTCCAGTTGTTTCACTAATGTTAGACGTACATCTTCCTGAAGATGACGCTGAGTTTTAAAATATAACCTAGGACCTATTGGAGGCATATTCATAATTGCAAACAACTCAGATGTTTGTGAATATCCAGCTCCTACTGATGTGGCTCCTAAAAACTTAATATTTGTAGATGTGAATGAAAAAATAAACAAAAAAATATACCTAAAACGGTTGAAATAGTAATATTGGCTGGTATTTCAGGTTCTGTATTTATTCTACTAACTTCATTACACATATTACAGACGATTTTAAAGGTTGATCAAAATCCATTCCTAATTTATCCCAAAATATCGCAGTTTTGAAGAGTGCATTCAAAAGAAGGTATATGCCTAATATTTTTTAATTGTTCCCATAAATAATTTATGCCAAAAATTCTGCGACCTTTTTGTTTGAAGCAGTCTTCATTAATATTGATTGATTCGATTTCAATTTCGTCATACATTGTGTCTTCCGCTTCATCTTCAATCAATTGATTTTCTGATCTACTTGTTCTTTGAGTGGAGTTCTCTGGAAGCACACTTAAAGGTTTTCTCCATCTTCTTTTCGCAGAGCTGCAATAGAACGTTAGGATGACCCTATTTACAGAAAATAGTTTCCTTGAACTGTTATGAACATAGGTATATATTACTGTTTTAAATAAAACTTACTGTTTCTAGATAATTCCACAGTATATTGAAAACTTTTAAAAACTCTAAGAAAATTGACAATTGTTTCGATATAAGATATCATCGTCAGAATGACAGAAGTTACATTTCATTCGATGCCTATTTGATGTTTAATAATTATTTTGGCTAGACCAAGAAGTGACCTACCTAGTGATTGACTTAATATATGTTAATAGAAAAAAGAAGGAGGTATGATATTGCAAATATTGAAGCTTAGATGTTACTAGCCCTATGGATATATTCTGGATATCTTTTTCCAATTAAGATCAGTATAACTGTGCAATGATATAGGAAAGCAGGAAAACTATATCTGCTGATCTTTACAATTATCACAATTTAAAAGTGGAGAGCTCCCTAGATTTATCTGTTCATTGACAACTTGATATTGTGGATTTCTCAAGTGTCTTCTAATTTCTAACTCTTCAAGGAAATCCGGTTCTTGTTTCTTATCACAAATATGCAGTACTTCTAGTTCTGTGTTAGGAAAAAGATATCATCCAGGATATCTCCATAGGGCTAGTAACATCTAAGCTTCAATATTTGTAATATCATACCTTCTTCTTTTTTCTATTGACATATATTAAGTCAATCACTAGGTAGGTCACTTCTTGGTCTAGCCAAAATAATTATTAAACATCAAATAGGCATCAAATTAAATGTAACTTCTGTCATTCTGACGATTATTTCTTATATCGAAACAATTGTCAATTTTCTTTTTTAAAAGTTTTCAATATACTGTGGAATTATCTAGAAACAGTAAGTTTCATTTAAAACAGTAAAATGAGTAGATTCCACGAAGTAAGGGTCGAGACAATTAATTTCATAGGTATATATTGTTCAAGACAATGTGAAACGTTTAAAATAAATCCTAAATAAACTCTAATTATATTTGTTCTTAGTGTTTCTTATATCAATGTATCATATTATCCACATACTTAATTTATTAAATTATTAAACAAAATCATAATATAAGTAGGAGCAAATTTTTTTAAAAGTTACTTACATTTTTCTCGAAACTTTCATGAATCGATATCTAGGTATGTTTAAATAATAACACTGATCCCTGAAAAAAAATTAGGATGACAAATAAAATTGATACTCTATGGAAGATACAGATATTTCACAATCATATTTCACCTGGAATAACTAAACAAAACTGATGATGAAATCATCATTTTGAGATGGTTCATCCTGTATATTCAAATTTTAGATAACAAAAAATCTCAAATGCTTCAAAGAGAGTTCATGCAAGATAACTCAGCTTCTGTGTTACAATAACATAGCCACGATACATTCTAAACATATTACAATTATAAGCCCATTGTATAGGAGAGAATTTATTTTATGCAGTAACTAAATACAAATTTCAAATTAAGTATTACTTTTATAAAGAAGATATAAAAAATTAAATAACACCTTTTTCGCCAATCAATTATTCCACAAAAGTTTTTAAAGTATTATAAATTATTTCAAAGGGATAAATAAACTAAAAACACAACAATAACACATCTACAAACAATACTAAACAACAACAAAACCCATACAATAAATTCACTTTAACTTTGCGCTCAAAATATTTGTAATATGCAATTCAAAACAATCGCCAGTGTCTATTTTGACTGAGTATACCAGTGAAACTGCACGCTTTCTCCGACGGAGGCGCAGTTATCAGCGACTAATAATTTTTCAAATTATTCAAATTTTCGGTACCATTTTCTCTGAAACAATGTAATATTTTCACTTCAAAATTTCAGCATGTATTGAGAGTACCATGGTACACAAGCTATGCATAGTTTTGAATGATTATTTTCAAAATAAACCAAATAAAAAAATAAATCTCATGGAAAAAAATGTATTTACTTAAAAAAAATATGCATGGCTTCTTGACCATGGGGAACCATTTCGACTCCCAAAATTTCGTTAAAATTGTTCCATAAACAAAGGAGAAAATAGTACCGAGAGGAAAATTTCGGCTTTTTTGAAGAAATCAATACCATTTTTCATATTTTTTTTATATTTGACTAGCCCACTAACAAAACCAAAATAAAAACATGTCACAATAATCGAGTCTAAAACATTATTGAAAATTGAGTTAATAAAAACGACGAATACTCAGTGTGTATTTGTTAATTAATTAACAAATACACACTGACTATTCGTCGTTTTCATTCACTCAATTTACATCTAGTGTGTACACCATATCCACAGACAGTTCTAAAACATTATTTTAAATCATTTTTGGGCGGACACGCCACGGTTATTGGCTCTTAACTACTCTTTGTATTGTATGTATTCATCGAATGCTACTACAACTACATTATAATGTGTTCGATTTCATATTTAATACTATTAAAAAAAGTTGTGGAAGTGCGAATGTAAAGTAAGTCGAGTTGATTAATCAATTTTTGTTGTAGCTGTAGCATTAATTAATAGATTGATTAGATTCATGTATATGTATTAATTACATGATAAACAAACAAAAGAGTTTGGAAATGATTAATAACAGATAATTACGGTAATGAGTGTATAGCAATGTAAGTAATCTGAAATAGAGTAATTAAAAATGTAATATAACTATTTGTTAAAAAAATTCAAGAATATGGCAATACACAGTGGTGCGTTAATTATGGGAAAAAGAATAGATATGGATATGTTGCTATCGGGATTTAGCACAATTCAACTTAGTCCAGCTATTTTTCTATAATTTTAACCGTTGTGAATAAATCATCATGGAAATTTTCAAAGACAGATTTTTGTGCTAAGAAAACATTAGAAAGTATACTAACTGTTTAACAAATTATAATGTATGTTGCTATGTCGATTATTTTTTTTTGGAATTAAAAACTTTTACATTATGTGTATTTTTATGACGGAAGCGATGCATGAAATATAAGGAATGGTATCAGAAAAATTTGTCATTAGCTCAAATTATTAATTCTGCGTTGGTAATATTTCAAATGGTTTGTTATAATTTTCCAATAACGTTCAATTTTTGTTTCTCTTGTAC
Organism: Galeruca laticollis; assembly: GCA_963921935.1. Classification (NCBI taxonomy): domain Eukaryota; kingdom Metazoa; phylum Arthropoda; class Insecta; order Coleoptera; family Chrysomelidae; genus Galeruca; species Galeruca laticollis. The sequence continues at coordinate 106,937,133 of OY998182.1, read as the reverse complement.
TAATACAATGTGTGAATGCGTATGAATGGACTCACTTTCAAAATTAAGAAGTATAGCCATCCAGCTTTATTCCAATTACATTTTCTTTCCACTGAAACTGGAGAATTATTCACGTCGCAGTCATAATTTTTTTTCGAGTTGGCCAATTTGAATACAACATCCCCAATGATCTTTTTGTTACAAGTAAATATCAGTAGTGCCTCACTCAAATATACCAAGAAATCATGATGTTTGGATCAAAATATTGTTTCTTATTTGGAACACTTTGTTAATTTTAGATTAAGCAACGTTTTCACTCATTACGTTGTCTAAACGTGGAATTAAAAATAAACTGTTATGACAGGAAGATTATTCTAATTGAACAGAGCTGGATGCAAAAAAGAAAATTAGTCAGTAATGATGGTTATCATGAAATGGGTCGTAATAATGGTCGTATAATCTTTCATAAAAACCATGCTGCCATCATTTTAAAATTCACTGTAAATTTATCGTGGACATCATAAAATGGTTCTGATCTTCGACTAAGAGAGTGTATAAAATATTTGGGAAGATTGTACCTTTTTTAAATCAATTATATATTCAAAAACTTGTGGAAGCCAGCCCTCTACTCATATGTCCTCCATATTTTGTTCATAATACCTACCAAACGCGTCTATACACATTATTTTATAAAAGTGTATGCATTTTCTAATGGAGACTATATACAAAAGAAATGGAATAATAGTATAGTGAAAGAATTTGAACATCAGGGTGTAAGAGGGATTGTCGAGAAAAGAACCGGGGAACTGTTTTCAATGCGGAATCATCATTTCTCTTAGTCTTGCGAACAACAAAGTCCACTTAGTCATCGTCGAATGCTGACCGAAAAATACAAGGGAGAATAAACGCTGCGCCAATTCAACACCATATTTTCAAACTGTGTTTTCGGTGAGAAAACGAATGGACCTGTCTTCGACGACGCATTAAAAATATTCCTTTCGTTTTTTTTCTCCTTTTCTTTTCTCCAACTAACAAGAAAAACTTTCGTTTACAAATGTACTGAATTAAAAGAACTTCTGAAAGGTTGTAATTAGTAACAATACTAATGCATCGATTCGTTCAATTTTTGGGGTTTTTGTCAAGTGAAATGTCACTTCGACATGGCTAATTAGACGAAATGATTGAATGTTTTCTAATCGATATATTTTCACAATAATATGGTTTTAATTCCATATCAGCTATAGAATAGTATTTTTCTACAAAAATCAGTAAAATATGACCTTTTGGAATCTATTTGTTAATCCAAAAGTTTGATTTTTATGAAGGTGACTTGTTGCTATTGGCAGCGTCAGCAAAAGTACTTTAACTACCGCTTAGTGCATCAGTAAAAGTAAAACTGATTAATTACAAGAAACGGGATGGAAACTAATAATAACTACTCATTTTAATTTATATACAGGGTGCTTCTATATTCAACCGACAACGCTCTACCAAAGAGGTATCTCAATAAATGATTCATTTTGATATGGGAATACCAACCCTTAGGGGCCTAGTTGCTGAGATATAGGGTGTTCAAAATTTTAAATCAAAATAAAAAAATTGCCATAAATCAAGAACGCCTTTAAATTTTTTTTCCAAATTTGGTTATCAATATCCTCCCTAATAAAGTAATATTTTGATATAAGCAAACTTTGGAAAAATTTAACCAGTGGCGCGCTGTCAGGGTTAGTTGTCACTTTTATCCCCCTATTTTTTACGGCACTGGAGCAAATTCTTTTTAATTTTGTTTTAAATTGCCTGATTATTTTCAGTTCAAAAGCTAATAACCTTTTATGGAGCTAAAATAAACGGTGTTGTAGAAATTTGCCTCTTAACAAAAGTCTGCAGGTAATTAAATAATACCCAATACTTCTAAATTATAATCTAGTAGGCACGTGTCATATTTTTAACAGTTCGTGGCACTTTGTGGATTTGACATGATCTTGGTAGATTAAATCATAGACGTTTAAATTCGTTTTTACAATAATTTTGCTGTTATAAAATGAATTTTTCATTTGAAAATTGACCGATATGTTAATGATTTACGGGGGAAGCTCGAAAAAATGGTAGAATGGCAGCTCGTTTATACCAACAAATATTTCGCAATTGTCGAATTCCACATCATTCTACATTTGCAAGTATTGAAACAAGGCTGAAAGAAACCGGAAACCTGTTAATTAAAAGAAATAATGCTGGAAAGCAACGTACAACAAAGACTGGCATCTGGAAGAGGAAATATTAAATAATATTTTTGAAATGCCATCTTTAAGTACTCGAACTGTAGGTCGCACTTTAAAAGTGGACCCTTCTACTGTATGGAAAGTTTTAAAAGAACAAGTGTTACATCCATACGAATGTCCAGTGTTCAAGCATTAGAACCTAGAGATTTTCAGGTGCGCATGGAATTTTCAAACTGGTATTTACAAAAGTGTCGTGAACATCGAAATTTTCCAAATTATGTGTTGTATACCGACGAGGCTAGATTTACTAGAAAAGGAATTTTCAACTCTAGAAATAGTCACATTTGAGATGAAGAAAATCCGCACTTTGTTCGTGAAATGGGATTTCAGCATAAATATTCGGTTAATGTGAGGGCGCGTATTGTTGGAGATTGCTTAATCGGTCCGTACATTTTACCAAATAATTTAAATGGAGCAATTTATACGCGCTTATTGGAAGAATTGTTGGAGAATGTACCGTTAAATATTAGACAACACATGTGGTTTCAACACGATGGGGCATCTGTTCATTTTGCTGCAGCGGTAAGAAATTACTTGAACTAACGTTTTAGAGAAAGATCACCTGTCTTAAAACATATCGCTTTTTCATATGGAGGTGAGTCCTTAGTGTACGAAACAATAATCGAATCTTAACAAGATCTAATAGCTAGAATTCAAGCTGCGGCAGAAATCATTCAATCCCATCCAGATTTATTCTTAAAGACACGTTTTTCAATGACAAAATGGTGTAAGAAGTGTATTGAAGTAAGCGGCCAACAGTTTAAACAACTACAGTAACTTTGTCAATTTTGTTACTGTTGTAGTACAGTGTTATTGAAATCTAATGTAATCTTTTTCTTATTTATTTAAACAGTAACCGGGTGGGATAAATTTTTAACACACGGTATGACTACTTATTAATTTATTTAAACACTATACTACTCACTAACACTTAATTTATATATACTTATCTAATCACTTAAATTTAATTTATTTACACACAAACTTAATTATTAATTTATATCAACACCTTACTGTTCGCTGTTTCGGTGTATTCTTGTTTATTTCTCGAGATCACTTTATCAACTGAACTAAATTTTCTCGGGTCGATTCCTTATATATATATATATATATATATATATATATATATATATATATATATATATATATATATTATAGCCTTTTTTTACTAGAAAATTCTGGATTGCGGCTTACACAAAAACAATTGGTTTTGGCATTTTCTGGATAAGACTGGTCACAAAAACAATGTAGATAAGATAGTCGCTATCGTAAACAATTCTAAAAATCCCTGCGCATCCGCCATAATTTTAACTTCCATGCCTGGCTTAGGCAGAGTCGGAATTAGGGACTATACCAGTGTGCTGTTCCGTAACATTACCCCCTCCTTAAATGGAAGTTCCTCCTGGAACTCTTGTGTAGCCGAGACTGGATTTTGGCAACTGGCCCCATTTCTACACTTTCCGATCTTATGGAAATAGCAGGGCACCGTCTTCATTGGATACTGATAACGGGGGTCGTAGCTACAACTTAATATCTGGACACCGGTATCACGAAAGATAACCTCTACCATGTTCCTGATAACTCGCCAATCCAACTGATTACTCGCTATCTTAGGCATAGCCAGATTCTTCACGCTGAATTCTAACACATGGTCTCGGAGGTTTCGAAGTGCTTCCCACACATCGGGGTAGGTAGATCGATCTTGAAATTCATTTTAAGTTACCACGTAGAAGACGTACCGCGAATTATGTTTCAGTTTCTTGCCAAGGGCTGGAATCTGGTCTTCAGGTTTTTCTAATTGCCCGAACTTCTTTCGAAAGACGGATGCCCCTAAATTCATCGAAGGCTTCTTCATATTCAAGAGCAGCAGTTAATGCGTCGAATAATGTTTTTGGATGGGCTAAACGAAGCGTCCTCTGCATATCGGGGTCACGTAAGCCATCAATAAAGGCCTGGATGCCTAAACATTTCATCATGTTATCTGGTGCTGATGGATAAGCAAATCGAACTGGTCGGGCAATATCCAGTTCATACTCTTGAAGGGTTTCGTCACGTTTCCGCCTTCGGTTCTCCAGCTGGAATCTCTACAAATGTTCCAAATGTTCGTGACCGTATCGCATGTCTAACCTCTTCTTCATCTGCTCGAAGTCATCCGTTTCTTCAAGTGGTATCGTCTGTAGTACATTTAAGGCATCTCCCCGAAGCGCGATAGTTAAGTTCCCTGCCTTCTCTCTATCGGACCAATTATTCACTCTAGCGGCTGCTCCAAATGGTTCCACATAATTGGTCCACGACATTTTTCCATTGAACGTTGGGGCCTTGACTCGGGTAAAACTACCAATGTGTTCTAACTTAGGGTGTTTCTGGTTTGCAAGGTTTTGTTTGCTCGGTCTTCTTTTCATCCGCTGGCGTGTCTTGAGTTCTTGTATCTGTCATCTTTTTTTCTAACTCCTTGATTTTCTCGTCCATCGTTGTAATCTTATTCTCAATCTTCTCGTCCATCGCTCTAATCTTATTCTCGATTTTGGATTTTAAAGATGAAATTTCATTTTCAACGTCAGCGGCAATGTCGTTTTTCATTAATAAGATATCGGCAGATATATCGTTCTTCAAAGTAGAAATCTTGTCGACAATATTAGTAGAAATGTCGTTCTTCATAGCAGAGATATCGTTTTTTATATAAGAAATATCGTTTTTCACATTCGTTGAAAGTTTCTCTTCCATGCCAGAAATATCGTTCATCATGGCAGAAATGTCGTTCTTCATAGCAGAAATCTTCTCGGTAATGTTCTCTTCCATGGCAGAAATCTTCTCGTCCATGTTAGCAGAAATATTAGCAGAAATTGACGAGATTAAGGTAGAAGCCTCGTCATTAAATAAGCTGTTTCTGGATCAAAGCCCTCATTTTCCAGTGCCACTTCAAGTCTTTCTACTAATTCACTTTTCTTACCGGACGTTTCCAACTCACGATCTTCCAATTCTGCTCTTAATTCCGCCACTCTCAGATCACATAGTTTCTTGGCCATTTTCACGTAGCAATTTATTTATATTATCCGACTTCTGACACCAATGTAATGTTTTTCTTATTTATTTAAACAGTAAACGGGTGGGATAAATTTTAAACACACGGTATGATTCCTTACTAATTCATTCAAACACTAAACTACTCACTAATACTTAATTTATATATACTTAACTAATCACTTAAATTTAATTTATATGCACACAAACTTAATTATTAATTAATATCAACACTTTACTGTTCGCTGTTTCAGTGTATTCTTGTTTATTTCTCGAGATCACTTTATCAACTAAACTAAACTTTCTCGGGTCGGTTCCTTATATATATTAGTGTCTTTTTTACTAAAAAATTCTGGATTGCGGCTTACACAAAAACAATGGGCTCTGGCATTTTCTAGATAAGACTGGTCACAAAAACAATGTAGACTACTATCGTAAACACTTCTTAGAATTGGGTGAATGTAAACGACGAGTACTTAGTGTGTATATGTTTATTAATTTGCAGCTAAGCGCTTTCGGCCATTAGGTCATTATCACCCTGTAGAGGAAGTGGTCCAAATATGGGCCATGCATTTAGTATGGGCCCCCAAACTATCTGTGAAACCGGTAGCGTCATCTATTAGAAAAATTTCAAAATGTGCTATAGGGCACCTCGCCTACGCTATATTATAGATGCCACGGTCAGTACACTTGTTGATGTTGAATGGTGTGGTGCTTTTGTTTTGTTCTTGACCTTGGACAAAATTTTATTGAGTAAGTTTTTACTGAGTGATATTTGTGTTTTTTGATATTATGTAGGAACTGATATATATCAGTCTGACAGAAGAAAGGACGAAAAAGAGATTCTAGCGTAGATTATGAACAAAAAAATATTTACAAACATCATAATTTAATATTTTTTATGAATGTAAACAGTTTGAAATATGGGCCCCTAGTGTGAGTTAAATATGGGCCGGGGGCCCATATTCAGAACGTAATAATTAAGCCATCTATTTCTTACAGGTTAACAATGTCTGCCAAAAATAGAAAATTTATTTGTCAAAATCTGCGAAAAAAATGGAACCAGGATGACATGAAGAAAGCTGTACGTGCTGTAGAGCAGGGAAACATGGGATTAAAACGTGCCTCCAAAAGTTTCCAGGTGCCAAGAACGACTTTACAGAGAATGGTAAGAAAAGTCAAAACCAACGATTTACCAATTGCTAATATTATAAATTCTAAATTGGGACGAAAACCAGTTCTTGGATACGCCATAGAAGAAGAATTGGTTGAATATATTCTCAAAATGGAGTCTCAGTTTTATGGTTTAACCAGAAAAGATCTGTGTAGAATGGCATACACACTGGCTATTAAAAATAAAATCAAAAATCCTTTTAAAAATGGTATAGCTGGTCGTACCTGGTTAGACGCTTTTTTAAGAAGACATAAAAATGTACTGTCCCCCAGAAGACCAACTGGAACCTCTTTTGCAAGGGCTTTGGGATTCAACAAGGAAAATATCAAAATATTTTTCGATAACCTTGAGGTACAATATGAAAAACATAACTATGGTCCGCATCAAATATATAACGTAGACGAAACTGGTCTTTCCGTTGTACCATCAAGAATTCCTAAAGTCATTGGCCGAAAGGGAAAACGTCAGATTGCTGCCATTACATCGGCTGAGAGAGGTTCGCTAGTGACTATCGTTGCATCAATGAGTGCAGGAGGGCAATTTGTTCCCCCAATGTTGGTCTTCCCGAGAAAAAATAGAAACGATCAGCTTATGCGCGGAGCACCATCTCGAAGTATTTATGCAGTACATCCAAGTGGCTGGATCCAGCAAAAGTTATTCACCGAATGATTCAAACATTTTCTCCAGTTTGTAAAGCCAACTGAGGAGTTACCTGTGTTGCTTGTAGTAGATGGACATTACAGTCACACTAGAAATTTAGAAATTATAAACTTGGCAAGGGAAAATAATGTCTGCATCATATCACTCCCTCCTCACTCGACACATAAACTCCAACCCCTTGACAAAACGTTCATAGGACCACTAAAAGCGTACTACAGCGATGAAATTAGAACTTGGATTCGGGTTAATAACAGAGCCTTATCACAATTTGATCTAGCGGAATTATTGGGTAAAGCTGTTCTGAAATGCCAGACGGCAGAAATAGCTACAAATGGATTTAAGGTAACCGGAATATGGCCAATAAATAAACACATTTTTGCAGATGCTGATTTTATTGCTGAAAAAAGCTGTAACTCAACTGAAACTCAGCTGGAAGAACCGACATGTGACCATTCCAAAACTGTTTCTTCAGGAGGTATATCAATTCGTTCAGAAGATCAACAACCGGGTTGTTCTAAAGACCCCGATCCACCATTAAGGGTCACAATAGCCCCATCAACTGTGCTATTAGGAGACTGTTCAAAAACCTTCGTGAGCCCATTCGTTCTTTCACCTGTCCCATCAGTTACAAAAAGAGCGTCTACAAGAGGAAGAAAAACCTCTCGTTCCCAAATTATAACTTCATCTCCATATAAATCAGATCTTGAATTATCGATTGAGAAAATAAGGAAATCAAAAGAAGGAAACGAAAAGAGGAAAGTATTTTCAGATGAATCAAAAGAAAGTGTAAAGACAAACGAGGGAAAGGGAAAGCGAAAATTATGTATGGAAAATGGAAAATTAAAAAAAAAAGTAAAGAAACCCAAAATAAAAGCAAACACCAGATACAGCTCAGATGAAGAAGAAAAGAAAAATGAATTTTTGCCAGCAGACGATGACCTTGACCCAGACCCAGACCAGATCGGTGAGTACACTCCTGGCAGTAATGATCCTACATGTCAGACAAAGAAGGGAAAGGGAAAGCAAAAGCGAAAGTTATCTATGGTAAATTTAAAAAAAAAAGTAAAGAAACCCAAAATAAAAGCAAACACCAGCTACAGCTCAGATGAAGAGGGAGAGGAAGATGAATTTTTGCCTGCTGACGAGGACCTTGACGTTGACCAGATCGGCGAGTACATTCCTGGCAGTAATGACGCTACATGTCTATTTTGCGAAACACGATTTTCAGATGATACCAGAGGAGAAACCTGGGTTCAGTGTTTAATGTGCAATCTCTGGGCACATGAACAATGTTCCGGAGCAGAAAAAGACACTTACGTTTGTGATTTTTGTCAGTAATTTAGTTCGTTTTTTTTAATAAAACATGTTTATTTTTACTTTGACATTTATTTTTGCTGTTTTATTTTGTATTTTTCATTGTAGAAAGAAAATTTATATATTTTTTGGGGGGCCCATATTTCATACTGTCTGACCCGTTTCAAAAAAGTGCCTCTCTTTATATATTTCTCTGTAAAAGCAACAAACTTCATTAAAAAAAAACAGGTTTTGCAGTTTTGTTACTAAGGTCTTATAGTATGTATAGATGATTTTAGACATTGTTATAAAAAAATAATAAGCAAGTTACGAAAAAAAAACCAATGGGGGGCCCATATTCGGACCACTTCCTCTATAAGTAAAATGGACTTAGAAAGAAATTTGTTTATTAACTTAGTATTGCATTGAATAATTGTTTGTACATGTACCAAATTTTGAGATATCAACAGAATCACGAAGAATAATAATACTCTTTAACATCGCAGATAGAAATACATGCTCAGATTAAGCCAAACATTTTCTGATTGTTTTTGAGCCTAGTATGCCACAATCTTTATTTAAGAATTTTTTAAGCAAGCATAAAGAGAAATCCGCTTAAAGGCTCCGAATCGTCATTGACGGAAGGGGGTTGTACGGAAATCATTAAGCCACAAAAAACGACAGCCAGATACCTATGACGATATGTCTATACGGCGGTACCATAGCATCCTGACGGGCTGTTCGAAATACCCAGTTGCCTAGAGCGTGCATTAGTTATGTCCTTAAAAAAATTAGTAGTTTTTGTAACAGTAGATTAGAGCAACTTTATTTGTCTTGTGAAATAAACTAACATTTATTCCACAAGTGCATAAAATATTGGTTAATACGCTTCATAAGAGTGAATCAAAGTCCAATTAAGGTAGAAGCACCCATTATCTACACCATAAGCGACTTTCTACAGGATAGCAATATTTGAAAGCCTTTAATTTTAAAAATTCATATCCCATCAATTTATTGTGAAGACCAACATTCAAAATAAACCTCCATTTATATAATAACTCATATCCAAATGCCAATTTATAAACAATTTTAAAAAAATAGATTTAATTTAAATTAATGCAAAGGGGGGATTATCGACATACTGAAAATACCAGTAAGGTAGAACGCACACGACAGACTATCGGCGAACGACTAATTTGTAGTAAAATGCAGAATCATGCCTGTAATTCAGTAACGCACATGACCTTCTATAAAGACAGACCGACAAAAAAGTTGTAGCGTGATTCATTTTTGCAAAGAAAGATATAGGTTTTGTTTGTTACAAAGCACACGACCGTTAGTTTAGTCGATAGCTGTTGGGTGCGTAGTGCTCTTGAAAATGGAAACAGATATTCAAAAACTTATCTGCGAGATACAGAAAAGACGACATTTATATGACACAACAATAGCTGAATATTCGGACAGAAACGTAAAGAAAAAAATTTGGGAGGAAGTATGTGTACAACTAACCGCAGATTTGGATAAACTGGAAATTCTCCAATGACACCATTCTAAGCCTGACTCTTTATCATTTTCCAAAAGTTTAATAAATTCTTATCTCTTTCGGAACCTTTCCAGACATCCTTTGTTCTTCGGAAAGTCTGAATTTTCAAGGGAATCTGATTTTCAAAATATTCTAAAAAATCCTTGGCCTTATTATTTCTGATTTGTTCCGTTGCTATTTGGGAACCTTCAAAGATCTTGTTAGATTTATATGCTTCTCTTGATTTTATAAATTTAACATTATTAGCATTAAAAGGGTATAAGTCACAGGATCTGAAACCATTTTCGAGTGTAGATTTGATATTTTCCATAGATTGGAAAACTAAATGTAAAATTGGAACACATTCTTCTCTGGATAGTCGTTGTCCATTATTCTTGATCCGCCAACTATGAATTTTTTTTCCATGCACTTTTCAACGGATGGAAAAAAGCAACGTCTAGAGGTTGTAAGATATGGGTGAAATTGGGCAAAAGAGAAACCAAAATGATTCCATTATTTCTACAAAATTCGCTTAAAGCCATAGTTATATGCAACGTCTGTCCATCCACATAAAGAATAACTGGTAGAGTTATGTCTTTTTATTCAGCCAAGTGTAAAAAATATTCGCTATGCAGATATTCATAAAAATTTTCCATCGTCATCCATCCACACAGATTTTCCAACACCCCATTCAGATGGAACTTTTTGTATAACATTACGTGGTACTCGTTTATAGCTATAGACGATCATAGAAGGTGGCAAATCTCCGGTAGCATTACACATAGTGTAGATACAGTTGTCTCCTTTGTTTTTGAGAGAACCTTATCCTCTTTCAGACTTAAAAAGAATGCAGTTTCGTCACAGTTGAACACTCTGTTTGGATCATTGGCAATATCAAGAAAATTATTAGTTAATTTCGGACTTCATTAAACCAGTTTCTAATAGTATACTCATTTTGAATAGATCGTGAACGTGTTAAATTTTGAGTCATTCTTACGCTTATTTCCTGATGTCTTTTTAAAAAAGCGTGATACCAACTTTTTCCGGGTCTATTATTAGCTAAACAAGTAGATCGTGTCATTTCATTAAGAAGTATTTGGACGCTGTCTAAAAGTTAACTTATTGTAACGGGAAACCCATGTTTATCTCAATGAAGGATCCAATGGTTTAACATGTCTTCTTATTTCGCACTGAGTATTGTTGGGGGGGCAGATTTTCTTTCAACGGGTGTTCTTCCTTTAATTTTATCTAATAATGTTGTGCTGCATATTTGTGAAAAGAAACAAGAACTGGATTTCCTTGAAGAGCTGGAAATTAGAAGACATTTAAGAAACCCACAATATGAAGTTGTCAATGAACAGTTAAATCTAGGAAATTCTCCACTAATAAACTGTCTTCTTAAGTGATAATGGTAAAGATCAGCAGATATAGTTTTCCTGGTTTTCTATATCATTGCAAGGTTATACTGATCTTAATTGGAAAAATGATATCCAGGATATCACCATAGGGCTAATAATATCTAAGCTTCAATATTTGTAATATCACATCTTCTTCTTTTTTCTATAAACATATATTAAGCCAATCACAAGTTAGGTTACTTCTTGGTCTAGCCAAAAATAATTACTAAACATCAGGTAGGCATAAAATGAAATGTAACTTCTGTCATTCTGACGATGATATTGATTTATCGAAACAATTGTCAATTTTTTAGAATTTTCAATAACTTGTATTATATTGTGGAATTAACTAGAGGCCGTGAGTTTCATTTAAAAACACTATTATCACATTTTGTTTTTCCGTTAATATTTTTTTGTAGTCTTTTTGAAGTGTTACTCTTAAGTTTAAGTTTTTTATCAATACATTTTTTGAACTTTATTTCTTGTTTTATTCATAGAAAAAATGTTTTAAATTATTCAGCAGATCCTGATCGATTTTGCCCTAACGCATGATGGATTTTACAAAGTGGTACTGGGTACAAACGATCTATTGCAAGTTAGTCTTTATTAATTTTTTCCGGATTTAATTGTCATTATATGAAATTTACCTTTTCAAATACCTACGCGTAATAAGTGAATTTAACGGTATAGAAAAAAATCAACTGCATCCAATTCGATTTAACGAGTTTTATAACAACTTTAAATTAGGTGAACGAGGTTGCCCGAATCTACCCTACGTATGATAGATACCCTTCCGCTAAATTATGAAGTGTTATTATTTTATATCGCGAGATCTCATTCAAACATTTTCTATTCATGAACAATGAAATATCAATTGTAATATAGTTATAATATTATAAAAACATTTAATAGTTTAATATTTTATCAACAACTTATATCTGATTCGTTAACATTGACCGTCCATTATTGTCACTGCTTAGGGTAGGTTCACATGACATGTAACATGCCCTCCCTTGGGGGTTACTGTACAAAGTCCTGAAACCTAGCTGGCGGTATTCTTTGTCGTTCACTCCTTCTAAGTTGAGTGTCTTGATGAGTCGTAAGATTTTTAGTAGAGTTTGCTTGAGGAAATGATCCTGGCTGTAAACCATTTTCCGGGTGCAGTTGCAGTCTTAGATTTGGAAGTGATTGTTTCCTTATATTTAGTTCGTCATTGTTTGTTGATTGTTCCTTTTCTTCGTGTGTGTTAGGTGGAGAAACTTCAACATTGGGCCCCTGACCCCCTTCATTTCTTCCATTGAAATTCTTTAAGTGATATTTGTTTCGTCGATACACTGCTCCATCTTGAGTTTCAATCCAGTATGAGTTTGGATTTTGATCTCTTGCTAGTACTGTTGCGGGAACCCAGTTCTTCTTATCTTTCTGGACTAGGACATTGTTTCTTAATTCTGGCCGTTCCTTTGTACTGCGATTGAAGTAATGTGCCTGTCTCTGTTGATTAAACTTCAAATTTGCTTCAGTTTGTGGCTTAATACTTTGTATTAATGTCTTCTCCAGGATGGGTAAATTGGTTCTTATTCGTCTTCCTAAGAATAATTCTGCTGGTGACTCTGAGTTTGATTTTGGTGTGCCATTATAAATCATGATTAGCTATTGAGGATCTTCGTCTGGAGTTTTCAAAATGATTGTTTGCACCTGTCGCTCCACTTGTCCATTGGATTGTGGATAGTACGGACTACTGGTTTGATGTTCTATATGTTTTTTCCTTAAGTATTCTCTAAATTCCTGAGAATGAAAAGGTGGCCCGTTATCTGTTATAAGTTGGGTTGGTTTACCTATTAAACAGAACAACATCTTTAAGTAATCAATAACGTTTCTAGCTGTAGTATTCTTCATATGTTGTATGGCTGTATATTTTGAAAAATAGTCTGTCTAGATCAGATAGTTTTGGTTTTTCAATTCCATGAAATACATTCCTTCTCGTTCTAAAGGATATATTGTGAATGGTAGTGGTAATATAGGTTTTTTAACGTTGGACCTGGATTGTCTTTGGCAAATGGGGCAAGATGATACAAAGGTTCGTATGTCTTCCACCACATCCGTCCAAAACAGAGCTTCTTGAGCTCTTCTAGTGCAGGCATTGATACCTTGATGTGCACTATGAATTTTATTTAATATACTGTTCCTGAGGACCTTAGATATAATAACACGTTTGTTTAAAAATAAAAGCCCCTTATGTTCGTAGATCTCATACTTATGTTTGAAAAAAGGTTTTGCTTCTTTGGACACAGTTGCAGGTTTTTTAGGCCATCCATTTCTGACATAGAATAATATTTGCTTCATTTCTGAATCAGTTAAATGTTGTTCCTTAAGTTCTTCTAGTCTTTGTTTACTAGCCACCACAACAGATTGTACTTTCAGTTCTTCTATTTGGAATGGTTGCGTTTTTATGCCTACTCTTGCCAAACGTGAGAGTGCATCTATAATGTACATTGATCTGCCTGGTTGATATTCTAATGTCACGTCGAATTTTAAGAGTCGAAGTACTAAGCTTTGAAGCCTGGGTGATAAATCATCTATTGGCTTATTAACTAGACCTAGTAGAGGTTTGTGGTCTGTTATAGCCTTTATGTTCCTTCCATATATATATATATATATATATATATATATATATATATATATATATATATATATATATATATATATATATATATATATATATATTATATATATATATATATATATATATATATATATATATATATATATAGTAATGATAATGTTCACATACTGAGACCTTTTCGATTACTGAGTATCGGGACTGGGCTGGCGTTAGACTTGTTGATGCGTAAGCCACTGGGTGGATGTCTTGCATCAGTACACTACCGATTGCTTCTTTACTGGCGGTACATATCGTAACTTCTTTCTTGTTATCGAATAGTGCTAAGACTGGAGCAGTTGATATTAATTTCTTTAAATTTGTAAGGCATCTCTCTACGTTATTGGTCCAGAGCCACTCTGTGTCATTTTTCATAAATTGCTTAAGACTGCAGTTTCTTTTGATAAGTTTGGTAAGAATCTTGACAGATAATTAATCATTCCAAGGAATGTTTGTAGTTCCTTTTTATTCTTAGAAACTTCGAGTCCAGTTATCGCCTCTATTTTCTCTTGACAGACTTCTACCCTGTTGTGCGATATCCAGTGACCCAAATACTTGATTTTAGTCACTGCTAATCGCATTTTCTCTTTTTTGATCTCAATGTCAAGATTTCTCGCGTGTTTTAAGACTTATTCTAATATTTGATTATCTTGCGATAGAGTTTTCCAAATACAAGGATATCATCTACATAAGTCACTGTGCCTGGTACTTTTTCTACTAATTGGTTAATAGCTTTTTGAAAAACTTCAGATGAGCTGCATAATCCATATGGTAGTCTGAGATATTTTTATCTACCGAACGGTGTGGCTATGGTACATAGCCTAGAGCTGGCTTCGTCAAGCAGTACTTGATGGAACGCCGAGCTAGCATCCAGTACTGTGAAATATTTTGCATCTCCAATGTTAGCTGATATTGTTTTTAGTGTAGAAAGTTCCAATCTTTCCCGTTTCATGAATTTATTAATGGCCGGGGGTCCATACACAATCTTATTTCACCATTCGGGTTCATAACTGTAACTATGGGGTGTACCCAGTCTGTCGGTTCTTCAATTTTCTGTTTTATTTTTTTCTTGTTCCATTCTTTTTAACTCATAGTCAACTTTAGATAACAGGGCTTGAGGAACTCCTCTTCATCTAGCTATAGAAGGTTCTGCAGTCCCTTGAATCTTTTTTCTATATTTGAACCGGGTATATCCTAAGCCTTCAAATACATATTTGTGGATATCAATTATTTGTTTGCATGTCTCTTGGTTTACTTTTTCTTTTTCAATACTTTCTATTCTTAATATTTCAAGCTTCTGTATCCCATCTAGTCCCAGAAGCGGCTGTGAATTGTTAGCGGTTATGTAAAATTTCAATTCTGCACCTTGATTCTTCGAATAGCATGTTACTAAACTTATGCCTTTTATTCCGATATGATTTCCAGTGTATGACACCAATTTATCATTTGTTGGATGTAGTTTCTTATTTCAAATTTCCAAAAAGGATAATGGTGTCAGATTAGCCTGGCTCCCAGTGTCTAACTTAAATGTAATAGGTGTGTTTTCAACATTTATTTCTTTAACGCATTCGTTATTGATTTGATTTATTTCGTTTATATTTATGGCTCCTATATGGAATTCATTTGAATCTGTACCTGGTTCATATACTTCAATTTCATTAACTGATTTGGTCCTACATGCCTTAGCAAAATGATTAAGGCAATTGCATTTGGTACAGCGTTGTCTAAATGCTGGACAATTTCCATACTTATGATTATACAAGCATTTATCACAACTGTATTTTTTAAGAGTGTTATGTGCTGTCTCCTTTTTGACAGTTTTGTTTTTTATTGCTAGAACTTCTGTAGCTTTAGTCATTTTATTAACCTGCTTCTCGGCACCTTCTTCAGCCCTACAAGTTTGTTCGCACGTTGGTAGGTCTAAATTTCTTATTCTCAGTAATTTTGTTCTTAAGTTATTACTTCTTATCCCGCATATGAATCTGTCTCTGATCAATGACTCTGTTAGATATTTAAACCCACAATCGTTGGCTTTTATTTTCAGTTCGGTTATATATTCATCAATTGATTGTCCTTCCTTTTGGTTAGTAGTGAAGAATATATTTCTTATGTAAGTTTCATTTTTGTACGGATTATAATAGTTTAAGAACGTATCTAAAATAATTTGTACCGTCAGAACTTCTTCAATGTCTCTTGGTTTGCCCTCTGCATCTGGTTCGGCTTCAAAGGTAGATGTATTATACAAATTGATGCATTCTTCTCCCAGAATATGCAGTAATATTGCCCTTTGTATTTTAATCGGTTTCCCGTGTAGTCCTGTTGCAATCCAATAAATTTCTATGAGCTGGCGGTATTTCTCTCACTCTTCAGCTGGGTTATTTCCAGGTTGAAATTGTTTTGGTTGTGATAATGGTAGTGATGCTGCCATTTCGTTTTTGCGCTGCCATTTCTTGTTTCCGCTGCCACCATATAATATAGTTATAATATTATAAAGACTTTTATTTAATAGTTTAATATTTTATCAACACCTTATATCTGAGAATTCTATCACTCACTGATTCGTTGACATTGACTGTTCATTATTGTCACTGCGTAGGGTAGGTTCACATGACATGTAACATGAATATAACAATTTACACCAGGTATAAAGACAGTAGCATGGAAAAATACGTAAATTAATAATTATTGTTC
Source organism: Galeruca laticollis (assembly GCA_963921935.1). Lineage (NCBI taxonomy): Eukaryota > Metazoa > Arthropoda > Insecta > Coleoptera > Chrysomelidae > Galeruca > Galeruca laticollis. Next base: position 106,920,458 of record OY998182.1, on the reverse strand, counting down.
TTGGAAACATAATCCTAGGGAAATGCCAAGACAATGTCATCAAACTTGAACAGTTGAAAATATGAATAACCTTACCTGAAAACTTGGGCTTAAAAATTATGCTGCTAATGAATATCTTCTGGTAGCTATTAGCTAACTTCTATTGACTACAGAAACACAATCCACAGATCAAAATACCTAATAAAAATGAAAAAAGGGGAATGTATTCGTAAAATACTAGAAATATTTCCTTTTGATGTTGACTTAGAAGATAAAGAAATTCCACTGACACAAGACACAATATTAATTATCTGGTCAAATGAAAAATTCCATCAATTCACCTATAATTATTGGTTGTATAAGTGACCAACGTCATCGATCCCATTACAATAATTAACATGTTAAGCGTTCATTCCAGTACCGATGGACGTTTATGGCAGCCATTTATAATTCGGTAATCACTCAGTAATGAAAAAATAAAACTCCAGTAGCGCCAAACAAATGATATCACCCCTCATTCAGAGAAAAAAAAGATAAAATAAAAATTAATAGTCGCTTAGACAAATGGCACTCCTCGTCTGAACAGTCCCAAAAAATATTGTGTGAACATTATTTACAACCACACCTTTTCTAGTGTTTTCATGATGAGGGCAATAAATTATGTTTGCTTTATTTAGATACGTATGAATCTTATTGAACCTACAATATATTTTTTGCTCAACTGATTTATCATTTTGTACGGGCCACTTTTAGATTTATCTGAAAGAGAAGTAGAACGTTAATAAAAATACAAATGAAATGTGTTCTGTTATTTAAAACGCATCAATTAGTATTTCATAAATGATACGGAAATTCCAAATCATTTATAAATATGACGTTGGTAGTTTCACGGAATATATGTTCGGTTTATGACAAATAATGAGAGTACCTACATATTTTATTCAAACTTAGAAGATCCAGAAATGAAGTGTAATTCAAGAGTTTCTTTAACGTGTACAGAGTTATAACGTCAATCACTAACAGTAAATTTTATTTGGAAAAGTAAAGAAGAACTGATTTCAATATAAATTACAAAAATATTTATCAATTTTAGCACGCTCTAGAAGCACAAGTCATTCAAATTTTCTTAATTCAGTATCCATTTATTAACTTGTTCTTGAGTTTTACTTTAAAATGAAAAACATGTCATAATATTCATTTTAAAAATACATAGAATGTGTTATTTTATGTTATACATTTGACGTCTAGTGAAATGAAATGAAGACAACCGTAAACACGATGCCAAGATGATACAGGTCTACAATAAAAAAAAAGTTGTAACGTGGATAAGGCTCCGATTTCAACGATAAAGCAGAATTAAAAACAATTTAACATAAAAAGAGCCAACTTAAATTAAATGCTCTACGTGGCCTCCTCCGACTTCTATGCCTTTCCTAATTCTTGTAATAAAGTACTTTCGGATCTCGAAGAAAACGGCATTCTATTCCCTTATAAAATTAGCCGCATTTTGTCTTTTCCTCTAGAGGTTTCGTGAATTAATTTCATGTACGCAAACTAAGGACTTCATATGTCCCCAAAGGTTCAAATCAAGGCAGTTTTCTCACGACTTCTTGATGGTCATTTAAAATCACTTCCTCTGCTAATTCATCGTTGAGTAAATATGCAACTATTTCTAATATTAATGGAAAATAAGGTGGTGCTCCATTCTGTAGAAACCACATTTTCCTTACTACATCTCATGTCATATCTTTGAAAAAACGATCCAACTTAAAGCAAAGGATAGATATAAAATTCACTGCTCAAGTAGATGAAGAAATAAGGTATTCGAGAAATGTTCTTAGAAGAGTTGTCGCTGTAACTAAAGCATTGGCAGCAAGAGGACTTTTATTTTGAGGCATTGATAAAAAATTTGGATCAGTCCACAGTGGCAATTACATTATGTCGTTAGAATTGATTGCTGAAGTTGATCCGCTTTTAGTCAAGCACATTTCTGGATGGGGAAATCCAGGAAAGGGTGCAGTTTCCTACTTATCTTTTGCTACTTGTGAATAATTCATTAAACTAATGACAGATAAGACAATAGCGATTGTTATTTAGGCCGTAAAGGTATCTAAATATTTTTCTATCATTGTAGATTCAACCCCAGATATTGCGCATATTGATCAACTTTCTTTTGTAATTAAACATGTAAAAGACTTTGAATTTCTATTTGAACATTTCTTTGACTTTCTGCCAAGTACTGTACACAATTCGGAAAAACTAGCCCAGGAAGTTCTGAATTTTATTTCATCTCTAGGCTTGGATATAACAAATTGCAGAGGACAGTTATATGACATCGCGGCCAATATGTCTGGAGTTTATTGTTTACTAACAGCTCGAATTAAAGAAGTTAACCCACTTGCTGAATACATACCATGTTCCGCACATTCTTTAAATTTAGTTGGGACCAGTGTTGCGGAAATTTGTCAAGAAGCTTCTGATTTTTTCTTGTTCCCTCAAAGCCTGTATACATTCTTTTTAGCATCCATACAATGATGGGAAATCCTAAATTCACAACTATCGTCTTCAGTTGATAGTTTGTCAATAAAAAAGCTCTGTCGTACTCGATGGTCCGCTCGCGAGGACGCATGCTTAAGTTTAAATCGAAATTGGGAAAATATGTTAATAGCACTAACCTCAATACACGAGGATGTTTCAGAAAAACCGCAAACACGTTGTGAAGTTTAAGGTCTTGTGTGTCAACTTAATCGACTTGAAACAGCAATTAAGGCGGCAGTTTGGGATTCTATTTTTGAAAGATTTGGAGTGGCATCAAAAAAACTACAAGAACCAAATATAGACGTTCAGGTAGTGGTGCAATTGTATGATTCTCTTATCTCCTTTGTGCGTCACATGGGAGACGAATACCATATATATGAAACAAATGCTTTACAAAGCGATACAGAGCAGAATTACGAGGTCAGTAAAGTTCGCACTAAAAAACGCAAACTTCACAGCGATGAGACTCGCGACGCTGAAGTAGAATTCTCAGCTCGAGACAACTTCCGGATAAACACTTTCACAATAATTATTCACCGACTTTTAAATGAACTCAAAATCAGAAAAGCGCCTTATGTAATTTCTGTGAGAAATTTGGTTTTTTAAATTCATTATCAAGTATGAAAAGCGAAAACATTCTTGAAGCCACTTCCTAATGAAGTCCTTCATTTTAGGTCTCTTTTAGTATCTTTAGAGAATCCACCCAACTCCTCTTCTGAAATGTATCAGCTAATAATTTTTCAGAACGTAAGAGATGTTTATCCAAATACGGAAATTACCTTGCGAATCTTTTTGACGACACCAATTGCGAATTGTTCTGCTAAACGGTCGTTTTCAGCTCTAAAACGAATTAAAAACTATTTACGTACTTCAATGTCTCAAGATCGCTTGAATTTTTTGACAATTCTAAAAGTAAATTCTGCAACAGTAGACTTAGACTATGAGGTCCTTATAGATAGATTCTCGGAAATTAAAGTGAAGAAGAAACAATTATTGTAAAGTAGACATCAATCACTAATTTTATAAATATCATTTTAATATTAGTCGAGCGAGTTACTCTATAGGTAAACCTGTAGTTAATCATCGGTAACAGTAAATCAGTAAATAAAGTAGGTTAATTAAGTTATTGTTTGTGAGATACTCGATAATAAACAAACATGAATGGAAATGTTTAGTTTATCATAATAAATTATTTATTTAAATAAATTCAGTTTTCATCTTCCTTTTCCTATTGAATAAAAATTTGCTCATTTAATTTCCACTTAACCTATTGGTATTGTAAGGTATTTTTACCAGTAAAACACTAATGTGCGGGGAAAAGGGGCGGTAGCTGATAGACTGCATAGGGGCGGCAAAAGCCTAGATACGGCCCTGTAAGTGGTAGTGTAGTAGAATTCGTTGGAAAGAACATTTCAGCATGTTTTTGTTAAAAAATTGTCGAAAGATTCAGCGGTATGTGCTCTCAAGATAAAATAAATAAGTCAACAGATTATGCCAAAGTCAATAATTTTCTTTCTCATATCGAGTGGCATGGAGTTTTATGTGACTTAAACAATTGTATATTAATATGGAACAAATTTCACTCTATGACAACTCCATATCTCGAGCAGAACACTAGAGGATAGCATACCGTAACAAACTAGATAAAACCCTGGATTAACTGGGAACTTCCACAAATGCTGAGACACTTGTAGAAGAAGTATTAACGCTCTTCTTATATCTCTGACTTTTAAACCCATAAAAGATTGTCCAACCGTTTGAAACAGCAATTATCAAGCTCTAGAAAAAACTATGAAGAAACAATTGTCAACAGTGAAAGCAGCAAAATGAATATTCGCACATCGTTTTCCTCAAAATTTGTCACTCCATCTTTTCAACAAGCACATGGAAACCTGTTCTCTGATCACGAAACAGTTGAAATTCTTGCTCTGGCTTTCGCTAACGTTTTTACAAACGAACCATCCATTGATACTACCGGACTTTCTATGAATTTGTATCGAAGCATCACTTCACAATAACACGTTTCCTCAAAACCAAATTGTAGATCACCTGTTGCATCTTAAAACCGATTCCTCTCTAGGTTTATATGGAATAACTGCATTATTCCATAAAATTTATGGAATAACTGCATTATTCCATAAAATTTATGGAATAACTGCATTATTCCATAAAATTTTGCTCACACATTATCATATCCGCTCTCCAAAATCATGAATTACACTTTTACGGAATGTTGTATTCCACTCATGTGGAAATTAGCATCAATCAAGCCAATTTTTGAAAAAGCCATTGGATCCTAGCAATTACCGTTCCAGAAGCCTTTTACTCATTGTCTCCAAGGTAATGGAATCCATTGTTGCCGGGAAAATGTAATCCCAAACTCTCAACACGGTTTCATGAAGGGGGTCGATCACCTCCGACCAATTCACTACATTGTACTAACAATTGGTCCAGAGAACTCGATGACAGACATACTATAGACATAATTTACCTTGACTTCTCTAAAGCCTTTGACACGGTGCCAAAATTTCTAGTAAAGCTCGATCATCTTGGTATAAGAGGTACTCTTAACAAATGGCATTCAGCCTTTCTAACAAACCGGTTCTTCAAAGTCAGATTTGGACAAGAATTCGCCGAGGAAAGACCCGTTACTAGCAGCAGTATTCCACAAGGTTCCGTTCATGGACCCCTACTTTTCATTGTATATTCCAGTGATCTGTCAAGCACAATTTCTGCTTAGGCTCACGACTTAAAACTTTACGAAAATACTAAGATCCGTTATTTAAGTTTGCAGAATGATCTCGACAAACTACAAGAATGGCGTTTTAACTTGTTGATGACTCTGTCGTGTTGCACGTCAGCAGTTCTTTTCGAAGCATATTACAAACTTTACAAATGCTTTGTCTAACCCATACTTGAATACACTGGGCCTTCGTGGTATCCAGATTTAGTTCGCGATCGACAAATTATGGAAAAAGTGCAAAGATGCGCTACCCGCTTCTCTTTTGGTCATGTTAGACCCATGTACGAAGAGAGGTTAGTCATGGCAAATATCACAACATTCGAAGAAAGACTCCAAGGTGACCTCATTCTCTCATTCCGTATTTTGAAATTAAACTTCGGCGACCTTCAAGCGACTTTCCCCCTCCGTTTGGATGTCCAACTCCATGAGGATTCCTTAAAGCTGGAGAAACAGCCTTTTAGAACATATAAAAGGCACCTAACGGATGTGCTTTGAGTGAGTGGTATCAAAAAATCGAAAATAGCGGCAAGTGATCTAAGAATATTTCATTTTCCAAATGCCCGTATGCTTTTTTGAATGGAAGTAGATAACTTTCGACTTCATGTGTTATTAACTACTTGATTGGGTGTGAATTTAGTAGTATCTAACGAAACATAACCTCTAAGTAGGAAGGCGGTAATAAATATTATTGTGTAATTTGAGGCGAATGGGACCATATGAATGGGAGGTGGCAAGAACCGATCCTCATAACCCCCATCAAATTGTTTTGGGTCCTTATCGCCCTATACATTTTTTTATTGATGTATACATCAATAACAGTTTATTGCTTATTTACAGATGGTTCGAACGACACAAAAAGCGCAAATTGGCGCTTTGGACTTCTCAAGATATGGAGGCAACTCTGCAAGCCATAAATACAAACTCTTAATCAATCAATAAAGCAAGGCAACAATTTGAAATACTGAAAATTTGCTTGCTTTGTAGGTTTCGGATGTGACCAAAAAATGATACATACAAAAAAGTTTCCACTGCTTTGTAGGAAAAGTAGTTGGTTGATCATATACTCGACTTGGAAACTCGTTTTTATGAAATAACAACCATGGAATGCCGGAAATTATCCTTTGAAGTAGCAGAAAACTTTAAATATAAGTATACTTTGAATAGAGAAGCCAAACTAGCTGGTATCGACTGGTTAGAGGGCTTCAGGAAAACAAATCCCCAAATCTCCATTCGTGCTCCTGAGGCTAAACATATGGCTAGGGAAGTGGGTTTTATACGCCCAAATATTACACAATCTATTAGTCAAAGTTTCAAAATCGAATATGGTGTAAATACTGTCCCTGTTCCAAGAAGAATTCTAGCGAAGAAGGGAAAAAAGCAGGTTGGTCACATTGTTAATACCGAAAGAGGGTTCAACATTACCAATGTATGTGGAATATCTTCTTCTGGATATTATTTTCCCCATTTTTTTCTCTTCCCAAGACAAAGAATGAATCAGTTGTGAATGCGAGGTTTCCTGCAGGATCACTTGGGTATACTAATTCTTCAGGGTAGATGGACAGTGACCATTTGTTAAATTTCCTTGATCACTTTGTAATGTCTTGTTTGCCGATCCTACCGAAAACAGTTGTTTAGAAAATTGCTAAACATCGGGTGCTATTTTATAAATTAAATTATCGGCAAAACATTTCACCGAGCAAAAAGTTACGGAAAATCGAGTCGTAAACTCAAATTCTATAGTGCAAGAGAAACAAATACAAGTGTCAGGAGATGTAATGGTGTTACTTTACATAATCGTCGCTGTTCTAATTATTAAATTGGTATTAAAAATCCACAATTTTCACTCAAAAGGATAAAAAGAAATGTGAGAAAAGAAATGGTGTGTTCCCGAGCAAGTATGAAGTAACAGTAGTTTGGAGACTGGATCGTGGTACAAGTGTATTAACAAAAATTCCAAATATTGAGACAACAGATCTCAATCAATTTGACATCTATAACATAAAAACCGATAATAGAAACCAATCTCTAATAAAATATTTAGATAAAAACATATTAGAATTTGTTAACAAGGTTTTATTTGATCTTTGCCAAGAATTCTCAGACGTATTTGCATTAAAAACAGACAAAATCACTGCAAATAATGTTTACACACAAACCTTTGAGGTAAAAGATTGCTCCCTACTTATGTAAATAAATATCGTATACCATATTCACAAAAACAAAGAACTAACCCCTCAAGTTCAAAAAATGCTTGAAAACGATGCAATTGGGCCAGTTCTTTTAGTATAGCTCCGATCAGTAGATCAAAAAGCTTGGCGTTTAGTCATTTATTTTCGACAAATAAACAAAAAACTAATTCCGGACAAATTCCTGATAGTCCGAATCGACGTGTTTCGCGATCAGCTTGGTTGCTCTAAGTGGTTCTCAGTGGTCGACCTAATATCAGGATTTAATCAAATATCCTTAGATGAAGAATCACGCGATATTATATATTTTACGTTAGACTGCGGATCTTACCGATTTAAAAGATAACCGTTCGGTCTATACGTCAGCCCTAATAGCGTCGCGAGAACGTCATTAGCTTTCGCAGTTATTACACCCGAAAGGGCATTTCTGTATATGGATGACGTTATAATCTCTAGATGTTCCGAAAAACACCATCTCAGAAATCTGAAAAGTTTATTCGAAACATGTAGGAAATGTATTCTAAAACATAATCCTGAAAAAATACTTGTATATACTTTTAGCTTCCACTGTATTAATATTTTTAATTTCATTTTATTTAACGAGTACATGATATTTATTTTCAGCAAAATATAACATCATATTTATGGTTTACTAGTTTGTTTATTTTTGTATGTATTACGTTTCCGATGCGAGAAAGGTATTTTTTATCTAAAATTAGTCGCATCCACCATAAGGTTATTAGCGATGGAACAATATCAGAGCTATACAGTGATTGCAAACTTACAAATTAAGCATATACAAATATGGAACTGAATATCAACCATATTGAACTAAATACTATTTAAAGCGTTTAGTTCATTAGCTTGACTATTACAGAATGTTCACCAAGCAACTCTTTCAGATTAATAGGGATATCATCTGTTTTGTGTTGCTGATGATATTTGTTGCAATCTATTAATATGTGTTTCACCGATAATATTTCATCACGTGCATCGCATTTGGGACGTTCTGTTTTAGTCATTAAAAATGAATGAGTTAAATTAGTGTGTCCCAGTCGTAATCGTGAAAGAGTCACCTGATTAAGACGACTTAAATGGTTACCCTCCCAAGATGTCACGACCGATTTTACATGTCTCAGCATTGAATCACTGCGATCCCACTCGTTTTGTCACATACCGGACACTTTGTTTTTATAAAAACCTTTCAGGTCACTGCTGGCACATTTTATAACTGTTCCCGCGTTATCACTATCCACTACACGATGCGCACTTTATCAGCTTTCTCGTTACCACTGATGCCAATGTGGGATGGAATCCAGATGAGTTGAACGTTTCTTGAGTCTTCTTGAATTGTTTAAAGTTCGCATTTTATCAACTTTTCAAAGAGATGAGTTGGATATAAATGCTGGATTGACGAAACAGAGCATAAGTAATCCGTGAGGATCAAGCAATTGTTAAGTTTTAGGCAGTGTATATGCTTAAGGGCTTCATATAGCGCATAAAGTTCTGCGGAGAATATACTGCAGGACAAACAAAAACTGAATTCTGGGTGTAATAAAAGCACAACCTACTCCGTCGTTGGATTTAGAAGCGTCTGTATAAATATGAGAATAACCTTCAAAACAGCGATCAGTAATCTCCAGAAATGTATTTTTAATTATGGATTTATTCGACTCATTTTTTTTATAGTACAGGAGTTGTGTATTGGGTTGTGAAGGTTTTAGTGTCCAAGGTGGAGGGTACGATATTGCATTGGGAAATGTATCGGGAGCATTCAGATTAAGGCTTTTCAGCGTGAGTCGTAATCGTTCGCAGTATGGTTTTCTGTTGGTAAATTGATCATTTTCATCTGGATGCTGGTCCCGAAAGGTTTGAAGATGGGTGGGTCTTGTGGTATCTTGTGCGATGGCTGCTGCATGTGTAAGAGTCAACTGCATCCGACGATAATGAAGAGATGGTTCTCCGGCTTCCGCATACATACTTTGTACTGGTGTACTTCTAAAGGCTCCCAAAGAAATCCTTAAGGCGTTGTTATGAAACGCATCTAGGGGTTTCAAGACTGATCTACTTGCCGAAGCGTAAGCTATCGAAGCGAAGAAAATTTTTGATCTGATTAAAGATCTGTACAAATTAAATAAACTAGTTTGATCCGGTCCCCAGTATTTGTTGGATAGGGTTTTTAGTAAATTTAGCTTTTTATTACATGATAATATTAGTTGTTTTATATGTTGCTTCCAAGTTAATTTCTCATCAAATATTGCACCTAGAAATTTCACATGTGGTTTAAATTGTAAGTGTGAGTCGTACAACTTTAGTATATGCTTTTGAACAGTCCTTGAAGAGAAGATCATGCCCGATGTCTTTGAGACATAAAATTCAAATCCAACAGCATTAGACAAAACTTCTAGCTTTTCCAACGTGTTCTGAAAGAGTTGTGAGATGAGATTCAAGTTTTTTCCTTTAATAAATATAACCAGGTCATCTGCATACAAACGTGCTTTAATTGGTTTGTCGATGGCTTTGATGATGTTATTGATTGCAACTAAAAATAGAGTCGGACTTAATACAGAAATCTGAGGCACTCCATTTTGTTGAATAGTATAATTCGAGAAACAATTATTAACTCTCACTTGGAAGCTTCTATTCGTTAGAAAGTTTTCTATGAAAGATAGACAATTTCCTTTAATGTTCCAAGTATGAAGTGTCTTTAATATGTTATATCTCCATGCGGTGTTAAATGCGTGTTTTATATCGAAAAATATAGCTATACACTTCTGTTTAGTAGCTAACGCTTCCTGTATGTTGCTTTCTAAATGTGTCCACTGCCGAACGATTTTGTCTAAAACCATTTTGTTCTTGTGCTATTAATTTATTTTTTTCCAGATACCATAATAAGCGGTTGTTCACAATCTTTTCAAAAACCTTGCACATGGCACATGTTAAAGATATTGGTTTGTATGACTCCGGCATTAGTCGAGTTTTGCCACTTTTTAGAAATGGAATAATTATAGCTCTAGACCAAAGAGATAGAAATTTATGTTCGAACTATATCAAGTTGAAATTTGAAAGTAATTTTTGTTTTGCAGAGTTCATCAGGTTTTTTAGAAATATGGGTGGTATGACATCTGTTCCGGGAGTACTCTCTTTCATTTCATCAAGACAGCTGTTCAATTCGTCGAGTGTTATTGGGTCGTTCATACAATTGTTGTTGTCAGTTTCTTCATATCGTATAATTTCTTCGACTAAGAGCTTGCGTCTGGTAAAGCTATCTTTGTAACTTTCATCAGAGGAATGTTTTCTGTATACATTTGCTAAAGTACTAGCTATTTTCGAGGCAGATGTTATAATATTGGTATCTTTTTGATTCTTTTAATGTTTGTTGAAGTGGGTATTCCAGAAATTTTCCTGATTTTATTCCATACCTAACTGGTTGGGGTGGAGCTATTTATTCCAGACGTAAAATTTTGCCAACACTTCTTTTTTGATAATTTTACTGTTAACTGTGCAAATGCCTTCAGTTTTCTAAACTTATTTTTAGCCGTTTCATATTTCTTGTATCGGTTCAGGGCTGATTTACTCTCAGTTATTGCCTTTTCGCATTCGGCGTTCCACCAAGGAACAGGTTGGCGTACTGAAACTGGTTTGGTCTTTCCAATATGTTTTTCCGCGCTTACGATTATAATTTGATTGAAGTGATAAAGCTTGTTGTTGTCAATATCAAATGAGATTACTAATTGTTTCATACTTTCTTCTATAGTATTGGAGCGTTCCAATTTTTCTTGTGAACTTTCCATTTGCTTAAGTTATTGGAGTTATTCGGTGGAGTGCAACTGCTATTAATAATTATTGGATAATGATCAGTTCCATATGTGAAGTCTAGTGTATCCCATAATAGGGAAGGAGTTAAGTTTGGGTCGCATAGAGTTAGGTCGATGCACGATGATTCGGCTGTGTTAATATTGAATCTTGTAGGTTTACCACCGTTCAAGTAATTTAGATGTAAATCGTCTATAGCTTTTTCTATTAGACTACCTTTTTCGTTCGTGCTTTCTGATCCCCACATAATATTATGTCCGTTAAAGTCGCCTAAAATTATCCGTGCAGTTGGAACTTGCTTAGTTACATTTGTAAAACTTGAATAGTCGACAGGGGCATTGGGAGGTATGTATATATTACAAATATATAACGGAGTATTGGGATTAACTTTCACAACAAGAACTTCTAGGTTTGTGTTTACATCATATATTTCAGAATCAATAGATTTGTTTAATAATGTCATCACGCCACCACTTGCGCGAGCTGCGTCAGTTCTATTTTTTCTGAAGCAATTAAAATGTTTAGTGCCGTATGTTTGGCATGCCTTAAGGTTCGATTCTTGTATACAAATTATTTCAGGTGATAATCTGTAACATAGGCAAGCGATGGAGGCATCCATCAATATTCCACTGTAGTATCGAGCTGAATGCTGCTATTAGATTGTTTACGAGTCCTTGCTGTAGAGTGAGAACTACTTTGCGACGAATCGCTTTCCAGGTCCGGAGCTATTATACCAATTTGGGAGAGAATTTTCTTCTTTAGTTTTGTAATTTTTGTTTTCGTAGACTTGTCAGTTACATGAGGATATATTCTATTTAATAAATTCATTATTCCCAACAAATCCGCTGTATAATCATTAATCACACTTATTGGATCTTGAACGCCTTGAACGTTATCCAATAGAAGCATCAATTGATCGTAGTTTAAAACAAAAGAGGGAGAATGATTGTCGACGAAATTTCTGGTGGAGTCAGCGCCAGAGGATTTGCCATTTGTTTTCGATTTTTTGGTCTTTGCAGAGAAGTTGGATGATGGTTTTGTAAATAAGTTGCATGGGTCTGTGTTGACATCTGAAGGAGGAGAGGCTATTTCTAAAAACTGACGTTTTGTTAGAGGGTGGGGTGAGAAAGGTATTGGTTCACCCCAAAAAATGTTTTATTCACTTATTTTTACGTTTTTCAGTCAGTAAAACACGAAAAACGGGTTTTTTACAAAAAATCCTGTGTGTAAGTTGTTGTCGGCCTCTTTTTCTTGATAGCTCGATATAGCCTCCGAGTGTATACAAGTGACCAATTTTATGATTGGATACTGTTCAGGGGGGCTTCTACCAGATGAACCCTATTGATTTTCAGCTGACCAGAGCCAGTACAACGGGTACTGTCCACATCCAGATATACCACTTTTTGCGTAATTTTTGGGGAAATTTAAGGTATTTTAGCACAATTATACATCCTCCGGAGTGTATAAGTGCGGAAAAGATAATGTTAATACTTAAAATTGTTTCTTTTCGTTTTCTTTGGCCTCTCCTTAGACAGTTACATTCAACAACTTACTAAGGGTAAATCAGGACTTGTTCTTATCATAGTACTAATAATATTGTTTTTATTAATCAAAAGTCGAAAGATTCAACAGTATATATTCTCAAGATAAATAAGATCTATTTCGCAAATGTAATATGTTTTCGGTTCTACAAACAGTACAGATACCACAAGTCAAAGAGAATTATAAAATTGATTTCCAATAGGTAAATATAAAATTGGGAAAAAACTAAAAATAAATTCTGATTTTAAAATTTCATCTGCCAGACTAGAATTCTTATAGATTTTGATTTCTGGAAATACTCGTAATTATCCAAATATACACATTGATTGATTTTACACTTCTATTGTTTCATTTCTATAATATTGAAACTTACGGTGAGAATAGACATTATTCATTTCAATATACATTTAAAAAATCGCGGGCGTTGAATCGTTAGAAGTAAACGACAAAACAAGGCTGTTATTCAAAGAGGCAGCGGCGAAACAATAAAATTTAATTACTTTTCACTTATCACTCATTCATCTGTCTGTATTTCATGGAGAAAGGGAAAGAGAAAAAGAGGGGGTGCTGTGGCGAATAAAGCATCTCACAGTTTAACCATTTCCCATTCATTACTATTCATTTCGTTCGCATTTTCTTGTTCAAGAAGCATTTATGTTCGATACAGGACCGGCGGTTATAAAACCAACAATGATTAGTTTATTTAACCAAAACAACGATAAATACAGTGACTTGCGCAAATATTGGCTTAGTTATCTCAGTGGTTACAAAATATACTGACAATGTAATAAACGAAAATACAGAGTGCGTTTTAAGAATGGTGCCCCTCTATTATTCTGGAGACGGCTGGCACGGTTTTATAAGTTTTTGCGGATCAATTTACATCGTGGTCTAATATGTAATTTTCGAGAAATATGATGAATTAACCTTTTGAGAATTCTAGAGAAATACTGAAAAATTTTCATATTATATTTCCTACCACCAGATGCCATAATTTCGATGTAAAAATAATACATTGAGAATACTACGATTGCAACAAAAACAACTTTAAAGGCAGCTGCTGGTAGTAATTTTCCACCACCACACAAATAACTGCGGACAGAAATTGGTGAGGCATCCGATTGTCCACAAATAATTTTGTAACGCCAAAAATTGCCCGCTCGTTGATAATTTTGGTATGCCTGCTATGAACAGTATCAGCTGTAATCTTTGGACGAGGAGGCCAGTTCTATAAGAATTGCCTTAGCGAGTGGAGGTAGAACGTAAAACCTACCTGTCGGCGGACACCACGATCGAAGTAGCTGTAAATCAAGATATATACCTTTGGAACGGAGGTTGAATTCCCCACTTGTCAACAGTTCCAGCGAAGAAACTCAAAAATCTGGGGGGGTTTTCGTTACCTTTTTTGGACCACAATTGCGGGCCTTGAAGGCTTAGTGTATCTGAGATTTTTCCGGAGGCTTGATCTCCTACCTGACTGGACGAATGCGTTTTAGAATCGCCTTCATCGAGGGATTCGACTACTGTATCCCGTAACTAGCTGTAAAATTATTTTCATTTTCATTTTGTTTCTTATTTGGTAAATTTTATGAATTTGTTTTGAATAGTTGCCTTCAGTATTTAAACCTTTTTTTTACTACTTTTTTTAATTAATTAGCTTTTTTATTTTTATATACATTCTGCTTATTCTTTCGATAAGTTTATTCATTTCTTCACTTTTTATATATATTTGTAGAAATTTATCTTTGGTTGAATTCATTAATTCAATAAATTTATAACGTACTAGTATACCAACGGTGCGTAACTTGGCTGACGCCTTACATATATTTTATAGTTGTTGTATTTTATACATTTTTTTTGATATACCAATGTTTATTACGATAATCATTATTTAGTCTGGATATCAGATATCTATATATTAATTTAACATTGTATGTTCTTTGGTTCGCTGGGTGATTTTTTTGAACATTTGTACACGAACCTGTAACTTTCTGTCTTTTTATGAACGATTTACTAAGGATTCTGTCGTGAACTGAATTGTAAGATCCTCTAGCCTTCAGCTCATAGTTATCTGCATATTACTGGTGCTTCAGCTTCCAGCTGGGTCCAGGTGTTAAACTTAATGGATTTTCTTGATTAAAATTACATTGTAATTTGTATCTTTTTATCTTGGAAAAGAGGCACTAGGCCCAATAATGAATCAGAGACAGTGGATATTTGCTGTTTTAATTTTAAAATCTTACTCGACAAAACACTTTAAGTGTGAAAAAGTGTATTAACCCTCTGAGAAGTTGAGGGTTATTTTAAGGAAGTCTTGGGTGTTTACCTAAACTTCTCTGGCGCCCTATTTTTCGAATCCGACAGAAATATAGATCCACCCTTTCCTAGACTCGAAGCTAGTCGTGGCGAGCATAGATTGGTATACGGGTCAATCTGACATATAAACGAGCACTGAGGTACGTAGTGTGGTGAGAAAAAGTCTCTTTATAATCTGAGTGTATGGCAAGCCATTACTGTACTACAAGAAGCAATCAAAATTCTGGACAAGAATTTTAACGGTCAAAAAACCAAAATAACCTTCCTTTTATTTTTTCTTCACTTGCATATCTTCTATTATAACTCCCCCATTACTTTAGTCACATTTGGAATGTACCATCTGAATTCAAAATAGCACTACTCACCTTATACAATAAAATATGGCAGTCAAATATCTACCCGCCTCATTGGAAAGAGGTGATAATTGTCCCCATTTTGAATTAAAAAAGGGTCCCTTATTTCCTTATAATTATAGGCACATAAGTTTCACATGTAGCATGGGAAATATTCTGGAAAAAAAGGCGAGGAGTAGGATTGTCTTATTGCTTGAATCAGAAAGGATTTTTGGATGACCACCAGATTCCGAAAGCTTCGATCAACTACAGATCAACTCAGATATCTCGAACATACCATACAAGAATCTTTTAGGGAACGCGAAGATACTGTCGCAGTATTTTTTGACCTGAAAAAGCTTACGACCTGACATAGCGGTATGGAATTATGAGAAAACTTTATGACTGAGGATTCCGGGGTAACTCACCTCCCTATTTGAAAGAACTTCCAGTGTGAGGCTGGGCGACACTCTGTCCTCGCTCAAACCCCTTGAAATTGAAATCGCGCAAGGTTCCACTTTCCGTATAACGCTCTCTTCGCTATCGCAGTCAACCACATAGCCACCTCGGTCGACCCGACAGTCGGACTTGGTTATATGTGGACGAACTGACGATAGTTGCTTCTGCACCTCCCATTGAGTTCCTACCCGTAAGCTACATCGATTAGACCAGATTGTTCAAAATGCTAGAGGAGTGGGATATAAGTTTCCTAGAGAAAGAATGAATTGTGTTCACTTCTGCAGACTACGATAGCCTCGCTATGATCCTATATTATACATTAATAATGCATTAATTGAATGAAAAGTATCTATTAAATTACTCGGACTTATATTTGATTTAAAACTAAATTGGCGCAAACATGTAGAGAATTTAGTAGTGCGGTGTAACATGGGATGAATTAATGAAATGCCTTGCCAACATGGGGAGCTGATGCAGACACCTTATTAAATGTTTACCGATCACTTGTAATCGCTAAGATTGACTACGGGTCCACAGTTTATTCATCATCACGGAAATCAACGCTGAGTTTACTAGGTCCTATAATATAATGCTCAATAGGTGCATTTCGTATAACACTTACTGTGAGTATTTGTAGTGAGACTGGGTTTCCACGTTTACGATTACACCGCCAGAAACTACTAACAAATTACATCTCCAGAATATGAGCACAACCAAACCATCGAAATCTTCCGATTTTGTTAGGAGAACATGGCGGATATGCTGGTAGGCCGACTATTAAAAGGCCAGTAGGAATCAGAGCATGGGAAACTCGGTCGCCACTGGAATGGCATAATTTGATCATTCTTTCATTAAATGATTTCGAAGACCTTTCCAAAACATTGTATATCCCTATTAGTCTACCGTCAATGCTTTCTCGAAATCTTACACTCAACAATTTTATATACAGATGGATCTAAAACATCAACCGGCACTCGCAGTGCTCTATCCATCGGTAATCAAATGTATTCTTAGTCCTTGTCCCCTTATTCATCCATATCTAAAGCTGAACTCTATGCTATTTCGCAGACACTTTAGTTTTGCGATGTGGCAACTCTAAATCAAGGAACCATAATCATCTGCAACTTTTTCAGCGTCCTTGTATCAATTTCGAACCCATTTTCGGATGATCCACTAGTCAAGACAATATTATTTCCTCCACAATATCGGTAAATATGTTAAATGTATTTGTGCACCAAGCCATGTCGGAATCATAGGCAACGAAAACATGGATACTGCAGCGCGTGAAGCTGCTGAGAGAAAGACAGTAAAAATTATGATTTTGAGGCAGATGACATAAAAGGTGAATATAAATCCGTATTAAAAGGTATGTGGCAACAGGCATGGAATCAAGAAAATAACAGCCTAAAGTCAAGTAAACCCTCTGGTCGGCATTGGCGAACTCCAATAACACTACCCAGGGCTAACAGGAATATTAATTGATTAAGATTCGGGCACACAGCATTAACGTATACGTTGCTTCTAGAAGAACAACATCCCCTGATATGTCTTCGTCGCGGTAAATTAATCACAGTGTCACATATCATAGGTGCGTGTCCAGGATATGGGAATATGCGGTCGATTTTTAACATATCTGAACATCTCACAGACAATTTCATGAATGCCTACAACATTTAATAATATAACTAAAATCAACTAACCTATTCAACAAAATCTGAGTATGTTCATTAAAATCTCCTGCAACCGAAAACGCAGAATCTGTTTGTTCTTCAAATTCTGGTGTTAATGATCACAGAAATCGATGCACCTAAATTGAATAAAGAAAATAGTTACTTATCTGTATAAAAATTGCTCTTAACAGAATAATATCTTAACCGAAATCTCATACAAAATCTATTGGGAGTGAATGGGTACAAAAAGACTAACCAAGCTGGTGGAGTAGAAGATTTCCCAGATCAGGATGCGGGATGCATTGTTGGGACTTTAGTGTGTGTAACTATAGTAATCAAGAAAATGTGTGGCAGTTTTCAGTTTAATATATAACAGTTTTCAAATAAAAATAAAAGGTTCGTAAGATTATTTTCAATTATTAATTAATAAACCTTGTCCAAAAATCCCATAAATTACATTATTGGCATCCCTGGTGGGGACTTTAGTGTTCTGGAAATAATTTAAAACTGTTTTAAATTTGGAAGTAAATAAATTCAAAATGAACGGCCTCATGTTAGAGAGCGAGACAATCAAGGGGTCACTACAAAAGGTTTTTAAGAAAATAGAAGAGGTGGATCCAAATGATGAGAAACGCATCCAGCGATTCCTGCAACAAGTTATGGGTAAAGCAGAACGTTTGCATTGAACAGCAACATGAAAGAAATAATATTATTTGAAGAAGAATATTGCGCAGAAGATATTAGTGAAGAAATAGAGAATCAAGAGAACATTCGTGATGAAGTAAGTTTGTAAATACAGAAGCCGATGTGAGTTTATGATTAAAAATTCAAGAGAAATGACAATTAGAGAGACTAGAGATGAGAAACTCAATAACCCAGTCAAAAATTTTAATCTGTCAAAGTTAGAAATAAAAAAATTTGACGGCAATGTCAAAAATTAGATAAACTTTTAGGGGCAATTCAAGAAAATTAACGACGATACTAATTTACCAGACGAAGACGAGTACCAATATGTACCACACGCAACAGAAGAAGGATCGCTGGTTGAAAGATTTCCTCATTCAGCAGCGAACTATAAAATCGCTATAGAGCAACTAAAAACCAGGTTCGCAAGGGACGAAATCTTAACTGAAGTATACGTGAGGGAATTACTAAATTTAGTGCCTAATCAGCAATCCTCAAAGGAAAATGCAGGAAATATCGTTTTATCAATTTTGTATGATAGGTTGGAGACTCAGCTTAGAGCATTAGAAACGTTAGGTGTAACATGCGATAAATATGCGGCGATGCTCTTACCACTCGAATCTGCGTTACCGTACGAACTTCTAAAATATGGGAGCGTAATCGAGTATCTGATAATAAGACGTTCAATAATGAATTGCAGGGTTTATTGAAATTTCTAAAATTTAACTAGATGCAGAAGAGCGTATAAAATTAGCTCAGTCAAATTTTGCATATCAAAGTAACACAAACAAATAGAATGAAAAGTATATTGTCGAAACTTTACATAACAGAGAATATAGCAAGTAAAGGTAAGCAGCCAATTTTTTCTTGTATTTTCTGTCAAAATAACTCGCATACTAGCCAGGACTGTATAAAAAGCACAAAAAATTACCTTAGATTAAAAAAGGCCAATTATTGCAAATAAAAAAGGATGTTTTTCTTGTTTAAGGTTATTCCATTCTTTCAGAACATGCAAAACGTTGGTAAAATGCATTAAATGTACGCGAAAACATTATACCATTATGTGTCCTGACTTGAACAAGGAGAAAAAGGAATCTACAGGGACAGATATTACTAGAGAAAATACTGCTACAAACAATAAATGTTAGGGTTACTTCTAAAAATAGAAAATCTAAAATTGTAAGGGCTCTGCTAGATTCTGGCTCTCAATGATCTTATATTACAACACAAAGCGCAGAAGAATTGGAACTTGAAAGGATTGGAGAGGAAAATATAGTACATGGTACATTTGGTAGATTTCAGGGGTAACGGTTAGTTCGAGAAGTAAAAGAGCTGCTTCATCGGCAATTATGAAAGGCATCGCTGTTGTGTGTGATATTTAAACGGTAATTAACGAGAGGCTGCTTACTTATGTTTTTGATGTTCATGAGTGGGAGGTTCCAACCCTATCAAAGTTTTTAAAACCATTGGATAGCGTTCCTGACGAGGCTGTTGATTTCGACATCGTAGATAATATTTTTTTTAAATCTTCCAAGTTTTCACAAAATTTAAGACAAACATTAAGGAGGAGGTTTCAAAATGAATACCTTGCGGAAATGTTTAACGTATGATGCAGAAAAAAACGATAACCTGAAGTTATGAGAAGTAGTGTTAATTGGTTCAGATAATAATAAACGGATTGCTTTGCCTTTGAGAAAGGTTGAGGAATTATATAAAGGAAAGGACGGTATACATAGAGTAGCAAGAATAAAGTCGACTAAGGGTGAACGAAATCGATCACTACAACGCTTACATCCAATGGAATTGTCTTCTTCGATTAAATTAAACTCTGAAGAAAAGTGGAAGAGCTACACATTGAAAACCCAAAGAAAATAATAAAAACACGTTTTGGAAGGGAACTTAAAATTCCCTTGAGATACCAGAGTTAATTGATTCTGTTTTAGGGATTTGAACTACCACGTCAATTCTGGGGCCGCAGCATGTTGGGACTTTAGTGTGTGTACCTATAGTAATAAAAAAAGTGTGTGACAGTTTTGAGTTTAATATATAACAGTTGTCAAATAGAAATAAAAAGGTCGTAAGATTATTTTCAATTAATAGTTAATAAACCTAGGCCCAAAATCCCATAAATTACATGCATCAACCGAACACAAATGTTTAGATTTTACGTGTTATCTAGAAGAATATTCATATTTGATTACGAGAGTAGCATCTTGGGAACTTGCTATTACGGAAAAAATCCGTACAAAGTGAGGTTTGTTACGAAAGTTGTCAGATAAGGATTTTGTAGAAATAAAGTGATTGCAAACACTGTTATGGGAAAATGTTATTATCCAAACTTTTGAGACAATGATATGCCTTTGATGAGGAAAATTTTCTTCTCAAATGTAACATTATTTAGAATAAATAGACTGGCTATCTAACAATTCCCATTGAATGCATATACTTCAAACCTGATATTGACAACAGCTCAAAGTATGAGCTAGGTGACAAAATAATTGGACCCTTTTTGTTGAAGGAAACTTGAATAGTGAGATTTATTGGGAAATTGTATTATACCTGACTTCTATCGATTATTTCCAAATCTCAATTGGTTCTCATTCACAAAGTTCATTGCCTACTTGTAACCTTCAGGGAATTGAAATGTTCCAAGAATAATATTTGGGTGCAATAAGAGATGCTCAACTTTACTATGCGCGTGGGATAATACCTGGAAAATGTATTTCCAGAAGATCAAATGGCGTCCACAATCACCTATATAAATCCAATCAATTATTTCTTATGGGGTCACTAATATTCTGGAACTAAGAAAAGATAGAATCACAGCAGATATTATAAAAGTCAAGCATGTTGCAATGTGCCTGTGGTATTGACGTAAACAGACAAAATTTTCGCCTTTCCTATATGTTTCTTACTTGGATGGGTTGTTACGGGTTGAAAGGAGTAGCTTACCTTATCATGATGGGTCATGCAATATATAGTAAAATATTCAAGTGAAACAAATGAATTTATTATAATACTTCTTTCTTACCATTTCAGAGAATTTGGTTTACAAACTAACACTTGTACACTATCGAATTTAGTATTCATCAATTTTACTTTTTATCACTGAATGTAGCTCCTACAAAGGGAAAAATATTATTAGGAATATCAACTTTCAAAAATTGTAAACAAAACGGTTAATTCACATCAGAAATCAAAGGTTAGATTCCTTCCTCTTCTCTTCTTGATTTTATTGTTAATTTGGCCTCAACCTTTATAAACATACATTTGTTTAAATGATCTTCCAAGATTAAAATCGCTGAGTGGTCTGCCAAAAAAAAGGGTTACTTTTTTGTTTTGGTTTCTTCTAGAATAACGTGGCACTTGCTAAAACGTTAATCACATTTTGTGGATGAAATTTTAAAATTTGAGAGATATTTAAGATTTTTTATGTACTTATGTACCACGGAATAAGTACCATATATATTATATGTATCTTTAATATCATCTGAAATTTATTTAATAACTTAACTTTGGTTAAGCCAAAGCCACTTTAAGGCCGCATGTCAACTTAGGTAAGTTTGAAATGATACATCCTTCACTTCATACTTTTCCAACACTGTATGATATACTAAAGTAAATGTTTGTCTTTCATGTCTTCTTTTTCTGATTTTGCTGTTTTCTTCGTTTTTCTGGCTTCACTTTTGTTCCCATTATATTACGCCGGATATTTCTTGACCATTGGATCTACAGTCTACACATTAGGATAACACCGCTTTCCTGTTACTCTGTATGCTTTCCAGTTAGTGACACTGTCTGAGTCAAAGAAGTAAACTTGGATTCCTGACGTGTGACTAGGTTGCTGACAATTTGGACAATAGTATAGAGTACTCCCCTTATTGGATCGCAACACATTCCATAAGATAAGTGGTAGATATAGGATCTCCATTTAACTAGTTATTAAAATAATAGTTTTTTTATATTCTTTTAATTTAAAATATACTTCCCTACCTCTTCAAGGTATAATCGAGTAATCTACAAGAAAATACGAAATAAATAACATATAATAAAGTTCCAAACTTCACAATTAGATTTATATAGGTAATTCATAACAAATTAATAGAACTTACTTGTAAGCTGGCAGCACAAACTTGTGAACCTTATTCATATACACGTATATATCTTGGAAGGGGCTCTCGAATATTGCTAATCTATTATGATTATTTTTAAAGGCATTTAATTGTATCATCATCATTTGTTTTATAGCACATCGTAATAAAGAGATATTTGAGAATGAACCTGTACTGTTTGCTTTCAGAAAGCACTCCGAACCTACTATTATATTCCTTATCTAACCTCAGGACCGGGGGACGAGAGTATATATAATAAAAAGCTTGTCTCTTGCATATGGTCATAGAGAGATAATAGGGTATCGGACTTCTGTTAGGATAAAAGTTATTGAAGATTATCCAAACTAATTGAATTTGTTTAGTCATAAGTCATAATCATCTACATATACTATTTTCACTATGGCTTTGTGTATAGGGAACATGATAGAAAGTAACCAGTATTTTGCATGACATTAGAAACAAAAAATAGAAGGTTTTAAATATTTTTCCGCATCTGTGAGATGCCCTGAACAATATTCTATCGTAAAATTGTCATCTGTATCATGCAAACAAACTGAAAATTCTCCACAAATGACAACAATTTGGTACTTAAGTACCATGGCACCCGTTGTACTGGCTTTAGTGAGCTGAATATCAATAGGGTTCATCTTTGAGGCACTCTGAATAATATTCAGTCATAAAATTGGTGCCTTGTTTATACTCTGGAGGTTGTATCGTGCTAACAAACTGAAATTTCTCAAAAAATGACAAAAATGTCGTACTTCAAGTACCATAGCACCCATTGTACTGTCTCTAGAGAGCTGAAAATCCATAGGGTTAATCTCAGAGATGTCCTGAACAATATTCAATCATAAAATTGGAGACTTGTTGCACTCCGGACGCTGTATCGTGGTAACAAGACATGTAACTAAAAGTGGCTGACGACGACATACACACAGGATTTTTTTTCTAAAAAGCGGTTTTTCGTATTGTTGTTGAGGTTCGTAGTAAAACGGTTCAATTTAAAGACACAATAAAATATCTCGGTCTCATAATTGACACTGGGCTGCTATACCATGAACACGTTAAAATAAACAGACAAAAATCACTAGACATGGGACACAAGCTTTTTACAATATCAGGGAAGGCCTGGGGACGGAAACCAACTACACTAAAACACATCTACGAGGGAGCGGTGAAGCCCATGCTGCTATATGGGGCTGAAGTTTGGGGAGGGAGAGTCAATGACTCGCGCATACAGAAACAACTGGTTGCGTCGGAGAGGCCATTCCTCCTTACAATAACAAAAGCCTACGAAACGGCACCAAACTCTGCCTCACATGTACTGGCCGGGGTGACACTGCTTGCCGTCGACGCTAGAATCATACACAAAACATACACTGACAAAAGACACCTACCACACCCGAGAAACAGAACAATTAAACTGATAAACACACGGAATTACCTAAGACACAGATATACACTGACGCAAGTGATAAGAACGGGGACAAGATTATAAGGATTTACATCACATCACACGACGAGACAATAAGACAGAAACACAAAATAAACACAACACTACACATTAACAAATTAGAAACACTAGCCTTTAAAATAGGAGCAGACATAATAATACACAACATACATAAAAACAAAAACACAAACATAACATTCAAGACAGACTCCGACAACATACTAAGACAATTACAAAACGGTAACAACCGTGACAAGCGCACAACGACACAGACTACACGTTAACATTCATTACAAAAACAGACAAAAAGGCAAAGACAAAATGACGACATGGCAAAACAGTTGGGACAATGACACAAAGGGTAGGAAAACTTATAACTTAATAATAACTGTCAGACAGACAAAACCGTCTTTGACATGGAAGACAACTCAATGACTACTACAAACGCTTCAAACTCAGACAGACGAACTGATACTGCACAAACTGTAACACGCACGAGGACCAAAAACACGTAATACACGACTGCACACTACCAAACAGACAAAACGCTAGACAAATACTGACTGACAGACTACGACTAAAACAAATGGCGTACCCCCCGGAGGATATCGATCTGAGTGACCCTCAGGTCGTCAGTTGGATAAACCAATGGGGAGACGCCATGATACTTGACGACGACAATGACTATGACTGAACATCAAAACATACACTTGACTAGACACTGGATCCCTGTATTGGTGCTTGGCCAACGCTTAGAATTAAACAACAGCGTTTCCAAACGTCTTATTGCGTAATCAATAAGGCAGGGTCTTCTTTTCTTGCGACATTTTTGGAGTGTGGATGTTGGGATGCGTTCTTCTTGACAAGTGGAACTGTAGATGGTGGACAGTCATTAGCCATATGCCGCAAGGTAGGGGTCTCAGTGTTTTGAGACCAAGCTGAGTGGACAATAAATCATTTTCTTCTGTTTTTGGGGTATATCAATACTTTTCTCGCATATTGGATTGGTTGGGGGGAAAAGTAATATGGTAGTACATGCATTTGAAATAACGAAAATCATTAAGCGACAATCTAACAACGATCATAATATCGACCATATGACAAATCCACTCACAAACTAAGATTCCTGAAAATTGTAAAAGTTAAAAAATTTGCGCATTCCATACTCAAGATTTACTCTGTATATAAGAAATGGATTGGTTGATTTATTTTGCATAACAATGTACATTTTGTATTATAATCAATCCTCTTGTAACAAGAATATATTTGCTTCGGTCCTGTGCAATATGCCTTCTGTTTTCTTTACTTGGGCTCCCTGTCATTTATTTTCATTCTTTGTAAACATAAATGCGCTCGCGATACATTCTCGTTTCAACTTCATGCTTGACTTGATGTTAATCGAATGTTAGAAAGTTTAGATGTACTTTTCAACAACAAGTCATCAATTATTACTTTTTAAGCGGTGCGTTAAAAACAACAACGCGGCCAATCGTCAAGTCCGTACCAATCGTCAGAGAACCAAAGGAAACAGTTGAAATTTTGTCGCTAAATATTTGTCATTAGATCTTTAAACGTTTGTTTAAAGGTGTCACTTGAAGACTTAATGACAGTTGGAGAATGTCAACTCATTACTAACTGTACACCAGGTGATCGTTTGAATTTATATAATACTGTACAATATATAAATAAGTATACATGATTGTTGTGTTTGCATATTTCATGAATAATTTTAAATTATTGATTTCATCGCCTACAGTATATTAAGAACGATTAAAAAGTCTTAGTATAAATAGCTGCAAGTTGGGTTTTAATGTCCATATATTAGTGAGTAATAAAATTTATTTATTAATGGTATTTTGAAAACAAAAGCCAAAATGCCATGACATCAAATAATGTTATGTGAATGAGGCAAGTATTTATATAAATCACAATGGAAGTCTAGAATATACAGGGTGCGGCATTAGTGCGAGGAAGTCCAATTACTCACTTGTCATCAGAGGACCATATTTTGAACTTGCCTTTTTTTAAATGGATCGCCCTGTATATTTCCACATTTTTTTATTCCCCTCGATTTTTTTTTGTGCGATATGATGTATTGCAATGCTATACGAGGTAATTTAAAAGATATAAGCACTTTTTTAGTAATTTCCTAGTAACATCAACACCCTGTACCATTGTATAGATTTGATATCAAGGAATCTATTTACGTTCAAACGATTTTTGATATATATATATATATATATATATATATATATATATGTCCAAAAGTAATAACAAAGCGCGATATTCACTTTTTATATACAGGATTGGTCATAAATCGGAATGATCATTTACTGGGTTTTCTTAAATGGAACACCCTGTATTTTAGTATCGCAATGAAATGGTATAATTATTAATACATGTTCATTCCACAACAAAACAGAAATATGTGTTCCCTATTTTGGTAGTAGTTACGTGTTAACGACGTATTTAGAACGTAACAACGACTAGTAGAAATTACTTTAAGGTTGACTAGATAGTCAGTTTTACGTTTTTACATCTTAAAATGATAGTTGGGTACTTATATCTGAGAAAAACTTTAACTCGTGCGAGGTATTTATGGAATTGTGCCCCTTAGTTCAAGAAGATATATTTCATCCGGCCCTTGTTGCTACTGTGTGTTTAAATAAATGTGAAGTTGTACTTATGGCAGTGGCAGATGCCGATGACTGCTTTTCATTTGTCGATATTGGTGCTTGTGGAAAATTCAGTGACGCAAATATATTCCAAAATTCAACTTCGGGAAAAAAATTACAAGAACATAAGTTGAACATTCCTGAACACAGAAAATTACCGTTTGACGAAAGTGGAGAGCCCATGCCATTTGTTTTTGTAGGCGATGAAGCATTCGCGGTATCTTCTCACGTTTTGCGACCATATCCCAATCGTTTTTTAACCGCAAAAAAAAGGATAATTAATCACCGGCTATGTAGGACCCGACGAATGATTGAGTGTACATTTGGCATATTTGCAAGTAAGTGGAGACTATTTCAACGCAGTTTAGATGTTCAGGTCGATTTTGCTATAGACATTATAAAATCAGCATGCGTTCTTCATAACTTGTACGCAAAAGGAATGGATATAAGTTTGATGACTTGTTGTATCAAGAGTCACTTGACAAGCTTCCGGTTCGAGGCGTACGGGGCACAACAGAAGGAATACAAGCTCAAGATTATTTTGCTACATACTTCACGTCTCCACAAGGGTCACTCTCATGGCAATATGATAAAATTTAAGTTTTAATATATGCGACATAAGAAACTTACCTTGTTTTATTTTATCCTGAATTTCCAGTTTATCCCAATCTGCTATTAGTTGTACACATACTTCCTCCCAAAGCTTTTTCTTTACATTTCTGTCCGAATATTCAGCTGTTGTTGTGTCATATAAATGTCGTATTTTCTGTATCTCGCAGATAAGTTTTTCAATATCCATTTCCATTTTCAAGAGCACTGCGCACCCAACAGCTATCGACTAAACTAACGGTCGTGTGCTTTGTAACAAACAAAACCTATATCTTTATTTGCCCCACCGG
This sequence comes from Galeruca laticollis, assembly GCA_963921935.1. NCBI lineage: Eukaryota > Metazoa > Arthropoda > Insecta > Coleoptera > Chrysomelidae > Galeruca > Galeruca laticollis. The sequence continues at coordinate 106,893,054 of OY998182.1, read as the reverse complement.
TTGTCGGGTCGGTGCAAAAATGAATCATGCTACAACTTTTTTGTCGGTCCGTCTTTTTAGAAGGTCATGTGCGTTACTGAATTACAGGCATGATTCTGCATTTTAACCTACAAATTAGTCGTTCGCCGATATTCTGTCGTGTGCGTTCTACCTTATTAGAATTCAGTACAACGCAGTACACCCAAAAACCCAAAAAAAAATCAGAGAGCGACATAAAGTTTCAAAATGTAGAACAGTGTAATTGTGTAAATGAGATTTTTTTCCAACAGATAATTTTCCTAATTTCAAACGTCAATGTTTATGAATAATGATAACGTCAATATTTGAGGACTTGAGCACAAGTGTCCCTTCTGTTTTAGTACTTTGAATATTGACCATCGACTGATTATAACATATACTTAGTTACACAGTGCTAATAATTTATTTCCATTTACTTTAATTACTTTCACTCTAAATTTGGTAATCCCACATTCCTAATGTCATTAATGAATATTTTCACCTTAATAACATCAAATTCACTTCTAAGTAATTTTGTTTACTACAAACAGTAAGATCATTTCCAACAGGAATCAATCCGCGAGTTATTTCCATCATTTGAACAGACAGTAATTTTAAATGTTGATGTGTAATTATGTGATAGTTTTCTGTTAAAAAATTATTATACAGTTTGATTTTATTATCGTAAATAGCTTCTCTGAGAAATGTTAAACACTTCTAAAAATATTGTCGTGCAATAATTCTATCCCAACAATTCATTTGATTTGTTTTTGTTAGATCATAAAAGATTGTAGTTGCACTGGAATGGAACACAAAAAAATCTATAGAAGGACTAAAATTCTGTTACTTGAAATGCGACATACTTTTAGTTTTTTCTTTACAGCTGCTTGATTTTAACCGAAAGAGAATCAATCACAAATCTCAAAGTGACACTGACATATGATTAACAAGACGCGGGTCTCTACTTCCATTTACCCACTGAAAAAATTTCACACGGGTTCCCTTCTTAGAATATCATTGGCGGAACAATTAAGGATGCAAAAAATCTAATCAATAACCTTATGCATAAGTACATTTGATCCATGAATGAAGATTTAAAAAAAATCACTTCCGAATCACACATATTTAGTTTGAGTGTGTACTTATTGTTTATAGATTAATCAGACTTAGTACTTATTACTGTTGAGATGAATTTTTGTTAATTGTCAAGTGGTCAATTTATTGATAGATTTAAAATAGACAAAAATTATGTGGCAAATTATGTGATAACAACTTGAACGTTAACAGAATACATTATATTGATACATCTGAGAAAGAGGGCAGACTTAATGTCGGTTTTAAATTTAGGGAATAGACGAGAAAACTTATACTGCCAGTTGAATAATTGATTAATAAAACAGGTACACAAACGATTATCTAATATCTATTTATTACTGTAATTGACCAGACATATACTGAATCTACATAGGCTTGGGCAGAAAAAATAGTTCCAGCAATATCTCCATTCTCTCAAAATATCGCAAATGGTTCATTGTAGTGTACATAATTGGGTATGACTTCAAGTAATTAGTAATTAACCACCGGAGCAAATCTGAACGTAGTTGATGACGATATGATTCAGTATTTCAAGAATTTGTACTGTATCCTATATCTGCACTGCAGACGTTTTGAACACACTTTTCACTTATTTATTTCTGCCAGATTCTAATTGAATACTAGCAGCAGGAGTTTCACATTCACTTAGAACACAATAATATGTTTCAAAAATTCAATGGACACTTTGACTACAAAATGGAACACAAATAGATGCTTTAGGTACTAAAATAGAGTAACCAATTCTATATTTAGTTGCCATAAGTCCATTTTAATTTAAATAATGATGATGATTTATACGTTTAAATGTGAATACCTACGTATTCATTCAATATTTTAATCGAAATTGGAAGTTGCAATTTAATTGTTTCCAGAACAAGTTAACTAATACCAGTTCAGTGAGAAGCTTTCTCAAAGTCTACAAATATGCAATCAAGAGATTACCGTAAATTGATCAATTGAGAAACAGGTTAAAAGGAATTGTGAAAATTCTTTTTGTCCCCAAGTTGGCAAAAGTGTCCTTAATACTCAGGGGTCATGTGTCATTCAGTTCGTTTACATTGTTCCATTTTGTCATTTCATCTCAAGTGTATTTATTGACTTTTCCAATGGATCGAACAAATAATCTATTCCAAATTTTATATTGTAAATAGAGTTTCGGGAAGCTCATTAAATGTTAGGTAAGCTTTAGGAGAAATCTATTATATCGAAAATTCATGCGTATAAGTAGTACAGTGCTTTAAAAGTAGATATAAAGGAAATAGTGATCGTTTGAGTATTAGAAATTTTTGAGTCATTTAGTATCATTCCAAAAGATTGCTTGGGCACTATCTCAACAAGCTTATTTTAAACAAATGTCGGGCCAAAAACTCAACGAATATTATAGAACAGCCACTGTTTTCCATTAATTTATAACTGGTCGGCTTGATTCTCTCTCCAATTCCTAAATTGTCACTTTGAGGCGCTTTTTTCGTTTTCATATAGAAGTGATAGAAGAGATTTTTCAGCAGTTGCTGAGTTCGATTGATGAAAAAGCTTTCAAAGATCTTCTGATTATTGAATTATTCGTTGGCGTGAGAGTGTTAGGGTAATTCCGGGAGAGATGACGCGGCGGGTGAGATGGCGCAGTTCAATATCTCCCCTCCTATTGCCAAGCTGACTTCTCAGTCACGCTTAGAAGTTCCTTGCGTATGGTTGCTGTGTTTATCGTGCCGCACTGTTGTAAAATTCCATCCACGAAGGTAAAAAACAATTTTGTATTTAAATATGCTCCATATTTTTTTAACAATTTTTACAAATTATTTATTTTTACACCTTGATACATTGTATTATTTTCGGTTTAGTATTTCCAAGGGGTAGAAAAATATCTGTAGCATCATTATAACCTTAAAAATCATTAGAATACGCAATCAGTAGGGAGCACGTGACTGCGCCATCTCACTTACTGATGTTGGGTTAGTTGGCGCGAGCCATCTCTCCCGAGATCAAAATTTTCGGTTTTTAATTTTTTTTATCACTTGTGTAGATGCCGACCAACTATAAACGTAAGAGAAGCTGCGCCAGAGCTACGTGGAGTGAAGAAGACTTAAAAATAGCTATTCAAGCTGTAAGCAGTGGACATTTGGGAGTTAATGCAGCAGCCAGACAATTCAAGGTGCCTTGTACTACACTGCGGAGAAAAATAAGAACAGAAGTTACAAAAAATAAGCGCTTGGGGCCACAAGCAGTATTTGGGTAAGAAAATGAAATGCATATTAAAAAGATGCAAAAAAGGGTTTTGCCCCAACAAGAACTATGGTGCGTATTATGGCTTATCAACTAGCTCAACAATTAGTCATTAAGCACACTTTAAACAGGAGAAACGAAAAAGCTGGCTTTGACTGGGTTATATCATCCTTGCGACGCAATCCTGATTTGACTGTTTGGAAATCAGAGGGTGTTTCACTTGCTCGAGCACGTGGTATTAATAAAGAAGATGTTGCTAACTATTTTATGTTACTGGGCAATATTTTAGAAGAGCATGACCTGTTCAACAAGCCTGGACATCTGTATAACATGGACGAAACCGGCTTACAGTTAAACAACAGACCAGAGCATGTTATAGCGGAAAAAGGCTCCAAAAATGTAGCTGCGATGACTTCAGGCGAAAAAGGGGAAACTGTTACGGTAATATCCTGCTGTAATGCGGAGGGTGCATTCATACCCCCTACGTGCATTTGAAAGGGTAAAAATATGAAAAAAGAATATGAAGATGGTATGCCTCCTGGGGCCAAAATTTATATGTCAGAAAAATCGGCGTACATAAATACAACACTTTTTGTTAAGTGGTTGCAGTCAGAATTTGTTCCCCGCAAGCCTCAAGGTCCAGTGGTTCTTATTTTGGATGGCCATGCCTCCCACTGTTGTTCCGTAGAAGTTTTAGAATATGCAGAAGCGAACGAAGTCATACTTCTCTGTCTTCCCAGCCATACCACACAATTTTTGCAGCCCCTCGATCGTGCATTTTTTAAGGCTTTAAAAAGTTATTATTATGCTGCCTGCAATTTATTCTTGAGAACTAATCCAACAAGAGCAATCAACTGACTTCAGTTTGGGATATTGTTAGCTGAAGCGTGGGAAAAAGCTGCCACAGTGAAAAATGCAGTTTCAGCTTTTAGATCTACAGGCATCGCTCCATTTAACCCGAACGCAATTCCAGAATATGCCTTTTTCAACAATGAATAAGCTCAGGATGACATTAATCTTCAAATTGTTCACACCGAAAATGATACTGATTCCAACGTAACGAAACGTAATGCTGAAACGCAATATGCAGATATGGCAAACTTTGGCACAAATGAAAAAGAAACTCCTGGTAAAATGTTAGACGTAATTTCTCCTATTCCTAGCACGTCTAAAGTTCATGAAGTTCGAAAACGTAGTCGACAGCTTGCAGAGGTCACAACATCTCCTGAAAATATTTGTAAACGGAAAGAATTGGCTACGAAAAAAGCTAAGAGTTTAATCGACAAAGAAAAAAAGAAGCAACATGTAGAATCTAAAGTGAAAAAAAAAGAAACGGCACAAAATAGATAGCGATATTTTCTCCAATAGCGACGAAAGCATTATTTTAGAAAACGATTCAGCGGTACTGACGGTGAAAATGATTGCATTGGCTGCGAAGGAAATTACGAAAAAACTACAAGCAAAGAAGACTGGTTGCAGTGTCTTGGTTGTCACAGATGGCCACGTTTGCAAACCATAGTCTGCGGTGTGGAAGAAAAGAAAATATTGTCATGTAATATTCGGCTTGCTTCTTGTTCTTATTTCTTATGTTTTAGGCATATAATCATTTTTAAGTTACCTATATATCGTTTTATACTTTTTGTAACATTAATAACCATTAAAGATCTTCGTAACTGTTTATTTTTTAGTTTGTCCGCGTTTTTATTTCTATTTTTTATGTGCGCCATCTTACCCATGACCATAGGGTGAGTTGGTTTTTTCCTGGAATATTTAGAATTTTTATTATTTGGCAAAAAAACTTAAAAATAGAAAAGTTTCCCATCTTACTTTGTGCCTTTAGTCATGGATAACGTTCATTACTATGAGAGACTTTATATTTTGGAATATATTTTGATCTATTAAAAATATTAAAAAGATGTGCCATCTCTCCCGGAATTACCATATTTTGATAGAAACCTACTTTCACGACGATACATTGAACTTGGATGAAAATCACGTATTTCGAAATGTTTTGACACCGTACTAATATATTCTCAAACGTTTTTTTCATGTAGTAGTACATTAATTAAAGCAATGAGGGTATATTCACTATAAGTGCAATACGCCCATATAGATTATCTATGGTAGTTGCCCTCGCGACTATAAATTCTAGTATAAAACCTAGGAGATTCATAAAACAAATTATGAGTGAAGTAGAAAACTATTTACATACCTACGCAAAATTTGGACCAAGGAATCAAATAATGTCAGATATAATTAATGCAATACTCATATCACTTTGTAGACTCGTCGTAAGGCAAATGATCTACCGAATATTCGTTCAAGGTACACTCACTTTTATGTATTATCAAAACCGTCAATGTCATGTTTCAGCAAAACATTCACTTGAAGGATGTTATGTAATTGAAAGACATAATTCCGTGGCAATGAAAATTTAAGGTAATAATGTTATTATCACTTTCACTACCCAAATAAAAAACATGTAAACTTGGTACATATCTTGTTCATTTTGAATTGATATTTTCTTCCGACACACTAATTCTGCAAGATACTTCAATTGTTATAGTAAAGTAATTTGTTACATAAAGTTATTGTTACAATAATATAACAAAAATTCATGGTAATTTTTAAAATCTGGTAAACGGAATTTATTTCAGAAAAAGAATTCATCCACTTCTACACTATGATATACAATTTGAGTTATTTAAAGAAAATGTGTCCTGGAAATATAAGCGAAACATAGGTATGATTCGATTAGGTGATCCTAGTATTTTTATCACATTAACGAAAGTGTTTAAAATATCAACTCCATGATTTATCACTTTCCCCTTCGATAAAATGTTATCCAAGCCACTGTATTAGTCGAAAGTTATTGGAAATTCTATGTGTTCGATACAACGTGCGTGAGAGAGATAAGCAAAGGATTTTTGGACATTTGACTAATAACACGTCATTAATCTGTTTCACTTCTGCTAAAAGCAACTCACCTTTACCTTTTATATGGATAACACTCCTACAGTTTGCGTAAATCGGGTTAACATTTTGGTAAATGGCAAGTAGGACCTTGTTCGGGATTATGACGACCGATTTATTTTTGGGGTTGAATATTTCTTTAGAAGTGACCTTGCTAAAGATTTGCAACGCACATAATTTGCAAATTATAGTGAAACGGAAATTTGCAAAGGTAAAATATTTTCAAATGGAAAGGTAAGATTGTATAACTTTTGTTCGGAATAATTACAGTCAACGAACCCTTTATGAAAGAGTTTTGCAGTTTATGTAAGAAACTTGTGTTCAAGGTACATATTATAAGAGAAATAATATACCGACAATAAACATACGTAAAATTATATTATGATCTTTACATGAAACTAGAAACTGAGTTTTCAATTGATTTACACAAATTAAAATTTCTGCTGATTAGATAATTGTTACACAGTTAAAAAAACTATGAGTTTGAAAGTTCTCTTACAAATATTTTCGAAATATGTCGCTGAATTTACGAAATTATCTGCTATACTCTCGCAGAGTTTGTACGTCTTCTGTCATTTAGGAGGTTTACAGTGCCTCAGTCAATCTGTTTCGTACGCGAAATTATAGAGAATATCACACATGGCTGACGAAAATATATACGTAGAAGGAGTACAGTGTATTCAGAAGTGGTCCAATTATGGTGGAAGATTTAAAACGCTCTTGCCGACTTAATATAACTAAAGTCAAGGAAATTGTGACATAACTGCTAGAATTTCCGTCTCATGAATTTGCACCATTTTAAATGATTATTTGGATACCACGTTACATTAACGTCTGATTTTGAACGAATTTCTGGCCAAAAGCTTAACAATTTTCTAAAAAACCCAAACTACCATGTTGGCAGTGTCTTTCTCCAGTTAGTTAGGAAATTCATAAATTTGATTGGAGGAAACCATTCTACAAATTTAAGGTATCCCCAAATTAGGCAAGTCCTACCTATCCTTTCCATACGTGAAAGTCTATGGAAACCGGCATAAGAGATGCAGTGGTTGTACGCTGGCTACGTATTGGGCATACTCGACAGATTCATGGATATTTATTGGCCGTTTCCAACCCAATCAAATGTCAGCACTGCAAAATACCACTCACAGTTGAGCATATACTTAAGAGTTGCATACAATTTTAAATAATCAGGATCAGTTAACATGCCTAATCAACTATTTAAGAGACATTAATCTAATACAAATAAAAAATAAAGAAAACAACGAAGTTCTCATTGGATACTGACAATCTGTCAAGTTGAAAATGAAGTGTGGCAATATTGTGTTGTAAGAAACACTTACTAAATTATAAGAACGTGCGAAGAAGATTAACCGTTTTTTAATCTACCCAAAAATTGTTCACATTCTAGTTTTAATAAATCCAACGCTTTAGAAGTTGATTCATTTTGCAAAAAGTAGGAGGAAAATAATTAGGTACATCCTATAAGATAAACGAAAGAAATTGCCAAAAATAATTGAAAACTGGAGATGTTCTAGACAGCAAACTTTGGGAAATTTAACTTGTCAAACATCGAAACGATGATCGTCATATAAAGAACAGTGAGGATGTTCTCAATGATTTGTGTGTACACCAACTAAAAAAAATGGTTACCTGATTATTGTAGTGATAATATTACTTATGCCATTGCAAAATTTTGCATCCGTCAAAATACTGAGATAATTTAAGTGCTTATTCAGGTAGATAGAGTGCTCTTGGCGAATTCACTTACCATTGTATGGAAGCTTCCTTTCCAGAAGGGTTGTCAACAACTCTAATTACTGCTATGATTCTTGAAATATATTCACTGGTTTCCCTTGAAAAGGAACTGAAAAATAGAATTTATATTATATTTGGTAGGGTAAGTTCACCTAAAATAGAAAATATCGCTGTAGTCATTTTTCCTTTGTGCGAATATTTTTAAGTGGGGAGTATTATAGATCCCGATTCTTGCTTATTAATGCACAAGGCAAGTAACAGGAGATGATATAACTATTTCCTCCTCTTGTCGCTACCCATATCTGGTTTGGAAGATTCTCAATCTCAGCGCTGACATGTCATAACAAATTGAATCGACTTTTCCTTTTAGTGGTAAACCTGTTCAAATATAAGAGGTTTTAGAGAGAAAGTAAAGCTCCACCTGAATTCGTCCAGTGTCTAGTATCCTTATCACACAAGATGACGTACTTCTTGAAGTGGAATTGTAACGACATGCTGGTCTATATAACATGAGTAAATACTGAGATTCTTAATTATCAAAAATTGTAGTTGCTGTGGTTCTCCTTTTCCAGGATAAATCAGGAGAAAATAGGCTCACAAATCAGTAAATAAAATTTTGTTGAATATGGTGTACCGGAAGGTACAGTATTAGGCCCAGTATTATTCACAATATACTTGAATAACTTATTTTCAGTGACTTCTGTAGGATAAATTATATCATTCGCTTATGATACGGCAATTCTATACAAGACAAACGTGTGGAAGGATATCGCAGAGAAGTATCTTGTCAAAATTAAAGACTGATTTAATTATCCTAACAATTAACTTTAAAAAACCTGTATTTGTTCCTTTTACGGGTATTAAGACTACAATACTGCAATTCTACTTTAAGCGATTCAACTACGTTTCCCGCTTTTTTTATTTACAAGCAAGTCGCGTCTACTACTGGAGTAATTGGCGACATAAATATGAATGAGCCATAGTTTTGTATATATGGTAATGTCACTAAGATATTTAAAAAGATTCTGGGTATTACAGTTTTTGCTAATTACTTGTTCTAGATTGATGTTAAGGTTATTGTCTTGATTGTTGAAACTTTGGGCAATCGGTTCTTAAATGTTTTGACAGTGAGCTGTGTCTTGCGTAATTTGTATTTTGGAGATTCACATTTATGAATGAAGTAACTAGGTGAATATTAGAAAAATGAGGTACTTACGCTTCAACCAAATAAACTGGAGAACAGATAAAATGCAATACACTGTATAGAAATTTATATTTAAATGAAAGTTATTTCTTTCGATACTTTATCTCAAAACAAGTATTTTAAATCTTCTTTCTCTGCGAATCTTTTCTTTTGTTCGCTGATGTTTACATGTTTTTCTTAGCAGCAACAAAAACTGTAAATAATTATTTTCATGATTTTAAATTAGTTCTATCCTCGTATTTGATGTTCGCGGCCGTCGCCAGCATTTAAGCCGGCATTTAAGCCACGTCGAAAAATTGTGGGCATGAAGGAGGCTGGTTTTGGTTCCGGAGAAATTGCAAGAACAATGAATGTCAATCCTTCAGCAGTGTTAAAAATTTGAAAAAGGTGCTCCAATGATGAGTCTTATATGCGTCATGGAGGGTCTGTAAATCCTAGACTACAGCGCTGTGATTTGCAACATTTCAGACTTCTTGCTCTCAAGAATCGCCGGGACAGTATACGCCAAGTAATAGAATAAAATTATTTTACAGTACTTCCGTTCAGGCAATATTAGCTGTGCGTCGGCCGCAGTATTTGGAAAAAAATGAAAGTAAAGTTGATTGTGCCCACATAACATTCCTCAAACTCAACGAATTAAAACAGTTAATAGCTCAAAAGAAAGGACTTCATTCATTGAGTGTTCTTAGACTTGTGTCAACAACCTACGTTAATTATAACTGTAGTTATAAAGGTTTGAGTGAAGGAAAATCTTGAAAAAATTGGATGTAAAGTTGATGGTGCACGCATAACTTTCCTCAAACTCAACGAATTCAAGCAGTTAATAGCTCAAAAGAAAGAGCTTGATCCACTGAGTGTTCTGAGAGTAAAACGATCAAAATCCATCCATTAGAAGAGGAGCTGTGAGAATTCAAATTGCTTGAGTGAAAGTGTCACATAAGAAATGTACAGGGAAGAATCGCGTTTAAGTATAACTTGAGTAAGGTGGGAGTTGAGTAAATTTCAATGATTGATGTCCAATCCGGTCATATCGGAATGTTCAAAATTGTATCCATCTCTTTCTCTAACAAAATTATGTAACACCGTGCAGGCTTTTACTATGCTAATTGCCGTTGCTTCTTGAACATCTAAAGGTCGGTGGAATATTCGCCATTTATTTGCCAACATGTCAAACGCGCACTCAACATATCGTCTTGCTCGTGTTAATCGATAGTTGAATATGCGTTTTTTTTATCTAAATGTGTTCCACAAAAGAACGTAATAAATTGTCATGAAGACCAAAACCTTCATCACCGATAATCAGAAAAGGTATATTTATTTGCGATTGTTCGTGAAAAGGCAAAGGGTCAGGTATATTTAACGTGCCCTGCATGAATTTCTTCCAAACTGTCGATGCTTGAAAAAAAGAAGAATCGCAATCTTTGCCATATGATCCCACATTCACGTATACAAAGCGATATTCGGAATTGACAATTGCTAGTAGTATCAGAGAGAAATAGTCTTTGAAGTTAAAATACATAGAAGCACTGTTATTGGGTTTTTTGAGTCGAATGTGTTTACCATCAACGGCTACTAAGCAATGAGGGAAATTAGCTTTTCTCCAAAATCCGTCAGCTATGGCGTTCCATTTCTGTGGAGAATTTGGAAGTTCCATAAACTCAACAGACAGATTATTCCATATACTTTGAGTAACTTCTATCACTATCTTGCTAATTGTGGAAACTCCAACTCTGAAAGAGTAACAAAGATCTTTATAAGAGCATCTACATGCTAAATACCTAAAAAGTAAGTAATATTTTATTGTTGCTGGGCAATTGCTGTTAAAAAATGGACACATATTCGATATGCGTGGACAAAATCTTTGAAAATACACAAGGATGAAAAAAAATCTGGTTCTACTGCTAAGAAGCCACAGCTCTATTTGTACCATGAACAAATGTCATTCTTAAAGAAAGTTACAGATATGACTGTTGTTCATGAAAGCACCGAAAAATCTGACGATGGCAACGACACTACAATGTATGATAATAATTACGAACCGCACAATACTCAAGGTGTTGCAAGTAACCAGAAAGATAAAACACAGTCTAATTCAGCATCTACAAGAAATAGAAAAAGGAACTTCAATGCACTCGATTCAACAATGCTCAAGTTTATGGAACATCAAATGGCTGCTTCCAACGTTGTACCACAAAAAGAAGACGAGAATTGACATCTGACATTTTTTAAAAGTATTTTTCCCTCGCTTTTTCCATTTGATGATGATGAAACTTTCGAATTGCAGACCGGAGTACTACACTTGATACAACAGATCAAAGCAAAAAAGCGACATTTTGAGCCATACTGTAGGCAGATTCAGTATGGCTATACTCAAACATTCGGAGCTTAATCGAATCAACGGTACTCTATTCAAACACCTCACGGGTACCACATGCAACCTGCAACAAATACGATTGTTGCACCTCCAATGCCAAGCCCGAGCGAGACTTCTCAACAATCACGAGTCACTCAATCTATTGCCAGTGAAGAATATGCTGCATATTCTCAACGATCTTTATTTGATTTAGATGTCAGAGATTTTTAGTTTCTAATAAAAAAATAAAAGTAATGGACTATAAAAGTGAGTTGTTCTTTACCTTAAGTATATATATATACAGTTGTTCCTCAGCAGTAATGCATTTTCTCATATTTGTGTAATTCGTAAGTACTTATACTTTTTTTCTCTATCTTGCATATTTAAAGAGTTATATTAAGAAATATGGGAAAAATGAGCGATTTTTGTGTTTTTTTGCAGTTTATGATTTTTCCTGCAAATAACAAAACTTTTTCAGTTGGCGGACCTTCATATTTTCTTTTCTTACATGATTTCCGAGCAACTCTAACCAATATCTAATCTACGTCACGACACAGCAATATGTCAAAGGTTTGGGATCGAATTTTCCTGGACTACTACGCATATGACGCCAACTATGCCTATATTTGTCAGTTATAATTTTTTCTTCGTGTTTATTACCTGAAACCATGCTAAATAATGAAAAACTCGTTTCAATAAAAATAATCAATTGTAGTTGTTCAAATGAAGCAAAGTGTCACATAATATTCCATTATAAACGTTAGAAAACAGGAGCCGCTGTGATATCCATCCAGTCATTAATTACAGAAACAGATCGGAGGGATCATAAATAAAATTCGACATCCCATTTGGCAACGTCGCGTGGAGGGAGGGGCGGATGTGACGCGATGATGGAACGAACTCCAGAGAAAAATGATCGTGTCAGGAAAGAGAAAGAGGGTGGGATGGGTGTAAGAGAGAGAGACGACAACTTTGACCGGGGGTTGTTCGGCCTTGATGGATTATATACCCACCCCCCTCGAGGGGCGATAGTGGAATACGCTCTCTCTGCGACACACATCTCCCTCATACCAATTAGAATTCCTACGATTGAATCACTGATTACAATATCTACGAATACTCTTCGACGGTTGATTTATAGCATATTTTGAGATTGTGGGGGATGTGTTCTGATTGCTGTTTTTAGTTTGTTTATCTGTTAATTTTGACAGTATTTTCTACATATTGAAAATATTCAAATTAAAATGGAATGAAGTTTCCGTATTAGGTTTCAAGTCTCCTACAATAAATGATAAACAATTTTTGAATGTGAATGATGTGTTCGACATAAATTTTTTTTTTGATTACGGAAGTCAGTTCTTGTTATTTTCGGCCTAAAAACTATTGACATATCCTTTATACTCAAAATTGTTACACCAATTTTTTGTAACTCTATTTATTTCTGGTTGCTATCTTTGTATAATAGTTTTCTATTAGTTCTATTTCATGCTAAGTAACCCAAATTTATAATAATAATTTCATGAAAAGCTGATTGAAGATTTAATTCGAAACAATCTTAATTAAATAATAAGTTTAGTTTTATAACAATTGCTGATAGAAGCTTCAGTTACTGATATGTTATAATATAATTAAAATTTTGAGGTTTGAAAAAAATATGAGGGAATGTGGGAATATGAGCTGAATATTTTCATTAAAGATTGGTTTTGGAAATATAAAGACTAGTTTTGTTTGCAGTCATTGTACTCGTCAATAAATTTGATTATATTTTGTTCCGTTTTACATTTTGGTATTGTTACGTAACGTATATTCTAAAATTTTCAAAAATATTCTCGCGCGTAATTTGAGTGTTCATTGTTTCTCCTAGCGTGAGGTAGATTTGATTTTTATACATATTTAAAGGTTTCTCTGAAAAAGGAATATTTAGTATTGGATTTTCTAAAACTGTATTATCTGTATCCATAGTTTGGTTGGTTTGTTCTTTATTTGTTTGTTCTCTAGGTATTGTTACGTCAGAAATGATATTTATTTGTTTGTTTTGTTGGTTTTTGTCAAGAATGTTTAATTCGTCTGTTACATCTATATCATCTAATATCGGAAGAATATCATTAATTTGTAAAACTTCATCGATATCATTTAAATCGTTTTCGTCATAATTTACAGCTATAGATTCAGTTTCTAATGCATTTAAATTTTGAAAATTTCGCCAAAGACCACTGCTACTTGATTATTTATTCCTTTTAGATACTTTATCTCATAATTAAATTCTTCAAGATTATTATTAAAATTAACTGTTTCATGTTGACTTAGGTTGAATGGGTTGGCATTTACTGGTTCTGCTAAAGTGATAGAAATACATTTATTATAGTGTAATTTTGAACTTCTACAAGGACGAATCCATTTTTTGCAACTGACGGTGTTTAAGGGATTTCAACATTATCTGTAATCTGGGCGTCTATTAAAATTTCACCGTTATCAACAGTAACTGGAAGTGTTTTAATTTGCGTTTACGGAAAAAGAAAATTGTGGTCAAATTTTCGATATTTAAAAGGTATTATTACGCATTGACTGATTAATTTTTTAATAATAAGATCTATATTCAAGTTCATATTAATTAGATCTTGTAATCCGATGATTCCATCGTAAAAATCATGAAAATCATATATGATAAAATCTATAAAATAGTTATAACATTTAAATTCATTAAATGCCGTTACCAGTGCTTGGAATTATATTTTTACTTCCTAAATTAGTCGATAAAGTAATATCACCTTGATAAATTGTCTCTGGATAGAATTGTTCAATTGTTGATGGTTTTATTATAGATCTGGTACTAGTATTTATTGGTAATTTCAATTTTGGATTTTTAATTTCTATATATGCTGGAAACAATGTTAATTTCTGTTATTTGCTCTCGTTGGATGGGCCTGGTATACAAACATCTTCATTATTATTTTCTACTTAATGATTATTATCTGGTTCTATTGACTCGTAATAGTCATTTTGCAAATTGGAATCATTATATTGATTTCAATGTAATTCCTCGGATATAAAATTCGGTCTTTGGTATTATTTCTAAAATAATTATTATTTTGGAAACGATTTCTCGTGCAATGAAGGGTTTCGTGACATTGTAAACACTGTTTCTGGATTTGGCAACTAATTTTCTTAGATTTGGTTTAGTCTGATAACATTTTTATGTGGACCAAATACTTGACGATTTGTTAAGAATTTTCTGTTTTGTGGAATTGGTCGTATATCGATTGGTTGGCTTGGGAATTACGTGTCATTATTGCTATTTTGTTGAGAGGATAGAGGTGGACGATAATTATTGGAATATGACCTATAATTGAAATTTCGAATTTGTGAATAGTTGTTTGAAAACTGGGCATTTTGAGAGTTGTTGTGAAGATTATTTCTACGATTGTAAGATTGCATATTATTATTTGTTCTGTTTGGTTGATGAAGTCTTTCGTTGAAACTTCCATACATTTTTTCAAAGTTTTCGAATTCTGTATCATAACCCATTGAGTATTCTAGACTTCCTAGTTTTTTCAAATGCATATAATCTTTTAATATTCACTACATCCCGCTATAAAAGTGTTCAAAGCAATTTCATTATAGTGATTTATTTCACATTATTTGTCTAATTGATTCATATTTATATCATTACTAACCTTTTGTAATAATCTACTCATAATTAACTGTAATCTACTTCCAAAATGTATTAATTGTTCCCCTTTAAGAAGCCTACTTCTCGTCACTGTACTAGTACAATATTGGATTAAAGCTTGTTTCAATTTATCACAATTATTTATTTCAATTCTATTTCCTACCATAACTTCCGCTCATCCTTCTAATTTTTCTTCTACACATTCAAAAATATGTACTTTTAATTCAGGATAATTATAAGCATTATAAGTAGCTATTCAATTTTCACATTTCAAAATAAACTTAAAAAAATCACAATCACCATTGAAAGGTTTAATATTGTTGACCTTGTATTTTAAGAGGTCCCAATTGTTTGCATTCGGCATATTGTTTCTGTAATTTATATCACTCAAGTTAATGTTCTTTGAAGTTATTAAAATATTATCGATTTCAGTATCACTCATAAGTAGTTTTATTTACTTTTAACGTAATATATCTTTCAAGACCTATAAATTGCGTGAAAGGCAAAAGAGAAGGAATGTCCTCTTCCTCTGACTCTTCGGGCACTCTGGAACTCTGCTGGTTACGATGTAACAATGTTCTCAATAACTAAGGTTTAATCCGCACTTAAAACGTTGAATCATCAAAAGTTGTGAAAATGCACGAAAAAGTCTCACTCGAACTGGACAGTTTGTTTTAATCACAACTTGTACTGGATGCTACTACGACTGCGCCAATACAAACTGTCTGCGGCATGTACATCAAACCATGAAAAGTCAATCTATATATAAAAATAGGAACGCGTTCACCGATCAAGATGGAATTGTGTCAGTTGACTTGGGGCGCTGAGGTGTTGCTACAGTAAAATTTTCAGCCCCTAGCTGTACTCAAAGCTGAGATATAAGTACCTCGTTTTAGGTTGTTTGTTGGTATATATATTTGTGGTAACTTTGTAACGGCTCTAACGATTTCGATAAATCTTCGCAGTATTGCAGTATGAGAGAGCTCGAAAATTTAATACGATCGCATGATACCACGATCCCTGAAAAAATCCTCAAGGGTTCTTAATGGCCATCTAGAATTTCGAATTATAGGTATTTCTAGGTTTTTCCAATTTATACGTTTTTGACCCCATATAGAGAAATAACAATTACAATGGTTTTTGTAGCTCTGTTCTAGACATTTCCAACGGTGCATGATATTTGATATACTTTTTGTACCTTTGTGGAGTTATAGCCAAAATTAATGGTCTACCCTTTGATTTTTTTTCGCTTATTTTTTCCAATTTATATGGTTTTTGACCCCAGAGGGAGAAAATCACCATTTATATTGGTTTCTAGCTCTATTCAAGACATTTATAGTAATGTGTAAAATTAAAATTCTCTGTGTAGCATTGTGGAGTTATAGTCGATATAAATGATACACTCTTTGATTTTTTTTTCGTTTTTCCAAGTTTTTTCAATTAATATGGTTTTTAACCACAGATAACTAGAGAAAAAACATCTCGATATGTCTTTTGCAGCTCTGTTCAAGATCTTTCCAACGGCATGAATATAATATTCCGGGTTTCTGGTGTTTATAGACGTAACGGCCATCTGAATGGAATAAGTCGGTATTTTGATTTTAATTGCATTTTTTAGCTATTTAAAATGGAAATACGTGATCGGAAATGGTTTTACCATGCCTATAATCGATTTTCGAATGATTTCAAATGCCCATCATAAATTTAGTCTTTTCAAAAAATACCAAAATTTTACTAAACATAAAGAAAACAAAACGTACGATAAACTAATTTTTTATGAAAATATTAGAATTTCACTTAATTTAATTTGTTTCATGAACAATCGATTTTTGTGTGAAAATATCGGAATTCCCCTTAATTTTTTGTTCGTTTCATGGACAAAATGTGAGAAAAATTATTTTTTTTTGTAAATATTAAAATTCCACTTAATTTCATTCGTTTCAGGGACAAGATGTGAGAAAAATCGATTTTATGTGAAAATATTAAAATTCCTCTTGTTTTTGTTCGTTTCATGGACAAAATTGATTTTTGATGTAAATATCAAAATGTCCCTTAATTTCATTCGCTTTATGGACAATAGTTTCGATTTTTTGTGAAAACATTAAAATTCCACTTAATTTTTTTCTTTTCATGTACAAAATGACTAAATTGATTTTTTTGGGAATATATCTAAATTTCACTCAAATTTGTTCGTTTCATAGACAAAATGTGGGAAAAATTGATTTTTTGGCTTGCAAAAAGGAATAAAACGATAAGACTAACGGACATGAAATGAAACTGTGTAGCCTGTACCCAGACACCTTGTACAGAATATACAAAATTAAATGGAATTTCGTTATTTACGCAAAAAGCGAAAATCAATTAAGGGGATAAAAATAAGTGAATTTTTTTATTTCAAATGAAATAAATATGGTGGCATGAATATCTAAAAAGGTATAAAAATACATTATAAAACAAAATAAATGGACATTATGCAATGCATAAAATAGAGTAAAGTGTATACGGCGCGCAAAAATCTACATCCAATGTCTTTGATGGGCCACTTACTTGTCAAAGTTTTTCCTAAAGAAAATAATAAAAAAGTTTTTTATTACTACTAATTCATAAAAGAAGGCAGTAGCATCTCTAAAAAGGAAAATTGATATCTATTCAGAAGTGTTTTAAATGAAACTCACTGTTTCTAGCTAATTCCAATATAATGAAAATTGTTGAAAATTCTAAAAAATTGACAATTGTTTCGATAAATAAATATCATCGTCAGAATGACAGACGTTACTTTTCATTTGATGCCTACCTGATGTTTAGAAGTTATTTTTGGCTAGACCATGAAGTAACCTAACTTGTGATTGGCTTAATATATGTTTATAGAAAAAAGAAGATGTGATATTACAAATATTGAAGCTTAGATATTATTAGCCCTATGGTGATATCCAGTTTATTAGTGGAGAACTCCCTAGATTTATTTGTTCATTGACGACTTCATATTGTGGGTTTCTTAAATGTCTTCTAATTTCCAATTCTTCAAGGAAATCCAGTTCTTGTTTCTTTTCACAAATATGCAGTACTTCTAGTTCTGTGTTAGGTGTCAATGAATGATTGGTGTCAAGTAGATGTTTTGCGTAGTGCGATTTATAACGAGACGAATTTGGGAGTGCCAGTTACTTTTCTCTGGTCTCTGTGTTTATTCGTGAAATCACCAAGTTACGAAGAGAAATAATTGTTGGAATTCCACTTAGTGGACTCATAACACTCGCCGGAGCTTATAAAAATCGAGGTACGTCTCTGTTTACGTGAATAATCAGTCTTACCGAACGCGATTGTTTGCTGTTGACATTATTATCATTCAAGTTTTTTTTTCCAATTTGTCGTTTTGGATGTCAGTAAATTGGACTTATTTCAATTGATTGATATACATGTGAATTGTATGCGAGTTAAAATACTGTAACAAATTTGTGCCAACATCAATGAACGGCGAATGAACTATTTACTACCATATATCTAATTGTTTCTACTATATTATTGTGGAAAATAGATCACTGAAAATTTTAAGCGTAAAAGTAATAGTAAAAGCGACCATATACGCTAGAATTCGATCTAGAATTTCAAAGAATGGCAAGTGAATGGGAAAAAGTAATAAAAGTATTGAAGGGGGAAATTATAAAAAATCGAAAGGAACTTAAGTCTGTTATTGAGGCGTCTGAAGCCAAACTATTATTGATAATAGAAGAACTCAACTATAGAATAAATAACGTAGAAATTGAAAATAAAATTCTACATAATAAAATCGAAGCATTGGAGGTAACTTGTAAGAAAAATAATATTGTTATATTTGGACTAGGAGACTCTCAGGAAGTATCTGCACCAGCCGTCTGCAGAGAACTCAAGAAATTATTGGACGTTGATGTCCAGGTATCTGATTTGAATAATTTGTACAGATTAGGAAATAGGAACAAAAACCCTGTCAAAGTTGAGTTCATATCATATTTGAAGAATCTTGAAGTTATTAAAATCTGCAAAAAGTTAAAAGGTACCTGTGTTGGAATCTCAAACGGTCTAACATATAAGCAACTCTGCGAGAATAGAATACTGAGGCACCACTTGAATAGAGCGAGACAACATAATAATTCGTACATAAAGGGAAACAGGTTGTATATCAGCAACAGAGCTTAGACCGTCGAGGAACTTGAAGAAAACGAGAATACCAATACTATAGAAAGAAGACCAAACAGTGCTCCGTCGACCACAAATTCACGAAGCCTCCAACCTGTATTTCAATCAGAAATAGACAATAATCCAACTGAAGAAAATATCGGACAAGATTTAACACCGAAAGAAAAAGAAGATAAAATTACTCCGTCGAAATCTGAAAGTGATAAGAAGGCAACGAAGACATCTGGTCCTCCTCAACAAAAAGACAGAATTAAAAGTTAGGGATCAGGAATTCGATCTTAATATCACTAGGAATGGAAACTTAATGGTGTTTCATTTAGAATAAGGTCAAGTCAAGTACCCCAAAATCTACAGTTAACAAAACGATAGTAGTGTTTTAAATGAAACTCACGGTTTCTAGTTAATTCCACAATATAATAAAAGTTATTGAAAATTCTAAAAAATTGACAATTGTTTCCGTAAATCAATATCATCGTCAGAATGACAGAAGTTACATTTTATTTGATGCCTACCTGATGTTTAGTAGTTATTTTAGGCTAGACCAATAAGTGACCTAACTTGTGATTGACTTAATATATGTTTATAGAAAAAAGAAGAAGATGTGATATTACAAATATTGAAGCTTAGATATTATTAGCCTTATGGTGATATCCTGGATATCATTTTTCCAATTAAGATCAGTATAACTGTGCAATGATATAGAAAACCAGCAAAACTATATCTGCTGATCTTTACAATTATCACTTAAGAAGACAGTTTATTAGTGGAGAACTCCCTAGATTTAACTATTCATTGACAACTTCATATTGTGGGTTTCTTAAATGTCTTCTAATTTCCAATTCTTCAAGGAAATCCAGTTCTTGTTTCTTTTCACAAATATGTGTTAGGTGTCAATTAATGATATCTGGTTTTTTGAACCTGTATGCTCGTAAGTGTTCACTGTATCGGATTTCAAAATTCCTAAGAAACCCACAATATGAAGCTGTCAATGAACAGTTAAATCTAGGGAGTTCTCCACTAATAAACTGTCTTCTTAAGTGATAATTGTAAAGATCAGCAGATATAGCTTTCCTGGTTTTCTATATCATTGCACAGTTATACTGATCTTAATTGGAAAAATTATATCCAGGATATCATCATAGGGCTAATAATATCTAAGCTTCAATATTTGTAATATCACATCTTCTTCTTTTTTCTATAAACATAAATTAAGTCAATCACAAGTTAGGTCACTTCTTGGTCTAGCCAAAAATAACTACTAAACATCAGGTAGGCATCAAATAAAATGTAACTTCTGTCATTCTGACGATGATATTGATTTATCGAAATCATTGTCAATTTTTTATTATATTGTGGAATTAACTAGAAACCGTGAGTTTCATTTAAAACACTAATATGAGTAGATTCCACGAAGTAAGGGTCGAGACAGTTAATTTCATTAAAACGATAGTACCTTAACAATATGAATTAACCAAACCAAGAACACGCTCTGTCAAATAAGTCTGAAACATTTTCTCCTCTTTTATTGTATATTTTTGTATTTAATATCTTCTACAAAATTTTTATCATTATACATTTTTGTATTTTATACTATATTCTAAATTTTGATGGACAAAAATACTAGACCTGTATTTAATTTTATTTTACTGTATTATAAGATTGTTTGTGGTGATTTCACGGAAATATTATATCACGCCTATTTTAATCACTGTATCTTACACTAATCGGAATACTTTTTTTTATGATGGATCCGTACATCAGGGAATATAGAAACGACCTGATAGATGTGAAACATGTTAGTAACATTAGTGAATTCAGTGATTATCTTAGAAATCATATGAAAATCCTCCACATGAATATTCGCAGTATCATGAAAAATATTGATCAATTGTTTGTATTATTAAGTGAAATTCCCGAAAAACTTGATGTTATCATTTTGACGGAAACATACATAGTGACTGATCTTGAAGTTATTCGTATGAAAGGTTACCAAACATTATATAATAAGGGGAAATTAAATAAAAACAATGGTGTTATAGTGTTTATTAGGGAAACACTTGATTTTTCATATAGTATAAAATATATTTCAGAAATAAAAGCTTTACAGATAATCATTGGAGATCGGAATTATAACATATCAATCACAGCTCTCTATAGATCTCCTAATACTTGCCCTATTCAATTTAATATCGGGTTGGAAACGTATCTAGAGGAAATAGGAAACAGTGATATTCAGATAATTACTGGTGATATAAATATTGATACATTGTCAGAATACGATTATGCAGGAGAATACAAGAATCTAATGAATGCACACGGGTCCATATCTTATATAAACGATGTTACACGACCAAGTAGTGGATCTTGTATAGACCATATCTTTATAAAATGTAAACACTAACTCAATTTCAAATCCTTTATTATACAGAGTTGTATAACAGATCATTTTCCTATTGCCGTAACATTCCAATCGGAAAACCAACAAACATATATTAAACCTGAAAATAAATACAAAAAATTTATAAATCATAATAAACTCAGAAAAGAATTGCGAGAAGAACTATGGCATGATATATATAACCAAGATGATACCGAAAAATTAGCCAGAGACTTTGTTGGAAAAATAAAACTGAGCATTGAAAATAGTACTGTTACAGTGAAAATTAAAAATCGCGCTAAGACCAAATGTATCATACCTGAAATAATAGAAAGTGTTAATAGAAAAAATGATCTATATAAAAAAGTACAAACACAACCTGAAAAAATAGAACTACGTGAAGAATACAGGCAACTGAAGAACAATTTGAATAAATCCATAATTAATGCCAAGAAAAAATATGCTAATAAATTGATTGAAGAAAACAAGAATAGTACAAAGGGCCTCTGGAAGACAGTAAATGAAATTTGTGGAAGAACTGAAAATAAAACAATAATAAATGAAATTAAACTGAATGAAGACGCAGTTATCTATAACAAACTCCAAATTTGTGAGGCATTCAATGAATACTATAGCAAACTGGGTGAAAACTATGCAATGAAGATTACCGATCCTCCAGATTATGTAAACATGGAAACAACAATTGAAGGCACCATGTATGTATATCCAACAGAATGAGAATGAAGTGACAGAAATTATAAACCAATTGAAACCTAAAAAATCACCAGGCGATGATGGTATACGCTCTGAAACACTAAAAGAGATAGTGAATGAAATAAAAACTCCGCTAAATTATCTCATAAATCGGTGTATGCATGCAGGATGTTTCCCAAAAATATTGAAATCTGGACTTATAACACCACTCTACAAAAGTGGTGACAGAAGAGATATGGTAAATTATAGACCGCTTTCTCTCATATCAAATATAGCAAAAATTCTGGAAAAGATATTAAAAAAAGAATTTTGAGTTTCCTAGACAAATATAAAGTTATCTCAGATAATCAATATGGGTTCAGAACAGGGCGATCAACGGAAGATGCAATATTCGCTTTAACGTGATATATATATATATATATATATATATATATATATATATATGATGCCTTAGATAAAAAAAATCTACGTTCTGTATCTTCGTTGATTTATCAACGGCCTTCGACACTGTCTGTCATGAAAAACTACTCAAAACAATGTTTACCTACGGACTTAGAGGAAATATTTACAATATTATGAAAAGCTATTGATCTGATAGAAAACAGAGTGTGGATTAGTACCTATAAAACAGTTTCCTATGGAGTTCCACAGGGAACGGTGTTGGGTCCCTTACTGTTTACAATTTATATGAACGGGTTACTCGGAATAAAAACCAGGAGAAATATTTTGAGTTTTGCAGATGATACTGCCATTCTCTATAAAGCAGATACCTGGCGAGAATTAAAGATTCTTGTGGAAGAAGATTTTCTTGACATAGAAAAATGGTTTAGGGGAAATAAACTCACACTGAATTTTACTAAAACAAAATACTTACCATTTTCTTCATATTCAAACGGACTTCCGAATATAGGACCACTTAAAATAGGACAAAGATATGAAATACCGGGAGATAAGTCAATAAAATACCTTGGCATTGTAATAGACTGTCATTTAAGGTGGGACCTACAAATACAAAACGTGGTTAAAAAATTAAGGGGGTTATTATACAGATTCAAATACCTCAGATATTTTCTGGATGCTGAACATTTAAGAATATTGTACTACGCTTTGATCGAATCACAACTACAGTGCGGAATAGTGAGATGGGGTGTAGTGAATGATATACATCTGGAAAAATTGAATGTGGTACAGAAATACATAATTAAAATAATATATCGTAAGGTACGTACGTATCCAAGCGATCAGCTATTCAGAGAATCTAAATTCCTTGATATAAGAGAACTGTTTTGATTAAGTATCCTTAAAAATATAAAAAAAAATATCATAATACGACCTACCACTCACAACCATGAAACAAAAACACGGAATAATACTGTGGTATTACCTTGCTGTAAAAAAACTATAGGCCAACGAAATGCAACTTACCTGGGACCTCGGTTGTACAATATGGTACCAGATCATTTGAGGAATATTAATAAGAAGTACAGTTTCGGTAGGAGAATTAAGAAGTGGATTACAAAAACTGAAAGATCATTTTTCCATGATATTGTGAATCAAAATATTGATTCTTGAGTATAAAAAACTCATTTCTTCCATCTTCACCAATATTTCAAACAATTCTGTCGGGAATTACTTGGTTGTTGATTGATACACATTGTTTACTATTTTTATACTGTGTTTTCATTATTATCTTATACATTGAGACTTTATTTTTGTGGAGGCTTTATAATGGATGTAATGGGTTAGGTGTTAAGTGCTATTACTACTATATCTGTTTATTTGTATTTTAACTAAAAATTTTAATTACATTGAAAACTTTTATATATACTTAAGTTTTAATTGTCAAAATAATATGATTTTATCTACCTTGATTATCTAATAATCGAAGTCACGCACAACAGTATATTGGTTTCTAACTGGTGTACGCTTCTGTGACTTATCCATGTTTATTTGTACGCAAATCTTATTTAATTTCATTGTAAACTATATTCATACAAATAAACTTATTATTATTATTATTATCTAGTTGTTTTAATATGTATGCTTGTAAGTGTTCAGTGTATCGGATTTCAAAATTTCTAAGGGTCTGACCCAAATAGACAGCATTACATTCTGGACATTTGAGTTTATATATACCTGACTTCTTTAATAGTGGTATTTTTGTTTTTACATTTAACAATTTTGTACTAACGTTACTTTCTGTTTTAAAAGAAATTGTTGTATTCGTTGCTAAAGATATTATCTTTGAAATATTATTAGAAATATTACCCGCATATGTGATGGTTTAATAAGTTTTTATTTCACTAGTTTATTTAGGAAATATTAGTTGTAATGCCACTTTTTCCTCTTTTTTATTAATTAGCTTATTTATCATATGTAATGGATAGCCGTTGGATGTTGCTATTTGTCTTATTGTATTAATCTCTCTATCAAAATTACATTTGTTCATAGGAACTGAAAATGCTCTATGTATCATTGAATTATATACCGCTAGTTTACGTGACATGGGGTGATTGGAAGTATATGGAATTGTCACATCAGTGTGTGTTGGTTTTCGGTAAAAAGAATTTTCAAATCAAGAAAATTGATTGATCTATTTTCTTCAATTTTTATTGTGAATTTAATTTTTGGGTGTAAATTTTTAATGTGGTTGAAAAATACATCTAATTGTCGTTCACTACCCATAAAACAAGCTAATATGTCATCTACATATCTATAGCAAAATAAAACATTTTTCGAAATATTACTTTCAAATATCTTTCTTTCTAAATTGTCCATAAAAATGTTTGCCGAAATAAGTGATATAGGACTTCCCATTGGTAAACCTTCATTTTGAATATATAGCTTATTGTCAAACGAGAAATAATTCTTATTAATACATACATCAAATAAATTAAGTATATCTGATATTATTCCTAGATTATTATTTTTATCTTCTAGTAATTTTCTTACAAGTTTTAGACATTCTTTAGGGGGAATTTTAGTGAACATATTAGTAACATCAAATGAAATAAGGTGATAGCAAAAACATATAATCGTTTTTTTATTATTAAATTTATTTACAAACGTCTATTTACATAATAAAAAAAACAAATTAAAATACAAAACAAGTACAAGAGCAAAAAATTATTCTGAATAATATGAAAGAGAATCATAAAATAAATTAACGTCAGGTGTGAGATGATCTTTTAATTATTGCAAATGTAACCATTTGGAATGTTGTATCTTTAGCCTCTCTTGTAATAATCTTTGATATTAAACTACTTTAACATTATTTTGTTTCGGTCTCTGCGATAATTCTTTATAGCTATCACTAATATCAATTTTATAAAATATCTTGTCCTCTGGCGTATATTTTAGGGCTCTAAAATCTGTAACCATTGGCTTATTTTTTTATTTCTTCCTGGCCTAATAGCGTTATAAATAAATGTAGATTTATCATCAAAGTTAAGAAACTGATCATGTGTCAGGTAACAGACGTCAAAAGGTCTAGGTTTTGTTCGACCTTCATCAATGACAGAAATATAATCACTGGGAAGCTGTATCATTCTATGTTTTAACTTTTTTTTGATCAAAGCATGAGCAGAGTCACACTCCATTTTAATTTTCTTTCAAATGTTTTATTATGCATGTGGCAATTACTGATGCACTTAAGTTACCCTCAGTTTCATTCCAAAGATAATTAACGCAACTATGGGACTCTAGATTATAAACGATAAAATTATGGACCTGAAGTTTTGTTTTGTAATAAATCGTACTCACGTTCAGAAAAGGACATAATTTTACCGCTTGTGTATCCATAGTGAAAGTATGAACCTGATTTTGTATACCGTCTTCCTTATCTTTAGTTTTTTCAGATCTTGCTCAGTTTTTTTTTTTGCAAAATGTACATTGTATTCATCATCATCTTATGTTTGTAACACAAATCGCATTCGTCTTTTCTCCGAAGAAAAATCCAAAGTTTCATCTCCTCAAATATACTGCAAAGGGGAAAAAGTGAGTAAGATTCAATTTTAGACTCCACACATTTCTCTTTGTATAATTTATAGATTTGTCTTTTTGATTGAAAAACCTGCTGTAAGTAGGCTTTAGAACTGTTCTTTCTACAGTAGTGTGATGGCTGCTTGGGCAATTCATTGGAAACATTTTTTAGGTGACTCTTCCTTTTGTCGTTTTCATTTCTTCTTCTTCTTAAAGTGCCAAGCAGATTCCTGCGTAGGCGACCGTCTATTTACATCCTGTCAGATTTCTCTATTTAGAGCAGCATTTTGGAGAGACATAAAGTCGTGTATTCCTGTCCATTGTCCGTTTTCATTTGATTGACTATTATTATTTACTGCTTTTGCCGTTGTTTGTAGTATTCCCGAGCTACTTTTTTTACCCACGAATGTATCATTTTTTCCTTGAGGCCCAAAGTGCCCAAAAACATTCTTTTGTATACTTTCAACTTCTCATTATTTAATTTCAATTGGTAAATGTATGTACCAGATCTTCTAGAGGGGCCACAGTGTAACAGCGTTTTTTTTGGATAATAATCTATCAAAGAACAGACCTAAATTTTTTTCGTCCCACGACAAACTCCAGAATTTGGAAACATTTTGTCTGCGTCTTCTTTAGATACCATGCTACAATATCTTTTATTCCTTAAACAGTGTTTCGAATCACAAAGTATTGACTTTCTAGAAGGGCGTTGCACATATTATGGCTTACTTGTCCATCTTTTGTTCTAGTATAACCCAAACAGTTTTCACCTTCCATTCTTTTGATTTTATTTCTCTCCTTTTTCCAATTTTCTGCACAAGCTCTTTTTGACCTATTTAAATTGATTATGTCTTGTGTGTCGTTTTCTGTTAGCTCTTTCTCTTGCAATTTGTGAGGGGTCATCAAAGATTTCTTTATCAGCCAAATCATCTTCACTATTTTCATCAGAAGAGGGAATGTTATATTCTGGATCGTCAATATCAGTGGTTACTGGGGAGTGCAATCGAATAGTAGACGTATACTCTCTAGATATATGTTCTTTATCACTATCTAAATGTTCTTGCTCTGTAGCGTTGAAGGGGATTGTGTCAATAATATTTCTCACTTCGAGATATTGATCAACTGATGTACTAGTACCTGCTTCTGGACTGGTAACGGTTAAACTATAACTTTCGCTAAAACTTTATTCACACTAGAAAAACCTGGTTCAGGATCAGGATCCGTACAAATAACATCCTAAGACACGCATTGTGCGTTGTCAATCAGCTCGAGACATTCGTTTTCGAAAATGAGGCCTCCATCCTCTATTATTTTCTCTATATCAAAGTCATTAGGAATTGTGTTTTCCTGATCTTCTAGAACAGCAGCAATTTGATAAGCGATTGGGCTAATAAAAGAAGTTTATGCATCTTCCTCTCGTTTTTTTTTCTATTGCAAGTTTAACAAGATTGCGGCACCTATTTGACATTTTCCTGGAACCAAAAAACCCCATGAATTACGCGCTTATTTTATACCTATTTAGGTTTAATAAAGACCATCAAAAAAATAGAACTTTCGATTTTTCAAGGTTCATTATAAGAAAATAATACTTGTAAAGCTATTGTTAAAAAAACGGATAATATTACTATATAATAATACTTAAAAACAATGTCTTAAAACTATTCCATACTTATAATTCGTGCATGTAAATAAGACGTATCACATAAAATAATACACTAAAGTTTTAATATCAGCAAAATAGTGTAAAAACATACTTATAGATAGTTATATGAAAAAACCTATGTTTATTTTTCAATACCACACAACTATAAACTAATATCAAACACTTTTTAAATACAAACTTACCGAAATAACACAATAAAATTCAATTTAAGCACAGAGCAATACACAACGTGTGTAGCCGCCATAACATAATAGCGGTTTACGCGCTATTGCAACCAAAAATAATTTCGCTGCGATACGTCATATTACTAGACATTAAAATTCCCGCCTTTCATTTGATCTAGGCTTACGCGGTGTTGCAAGCGCATGCTAAATAATTTTTACCACACGGTGATGTCAAAACTAGGATTTTCAAAAATTGTGGGTTACGTCCTATTGCAAATAAGCCATCGACATATGAAGGGAAGATGTGTCTGAAATGCTGGGAATTGTTATATTTTTTGTAGTGGTAGTAACAAAATTAGTTTCCTGTATATTGTCTTTGGAACATCCCGCATGGATTTTGTTTGCTATATCAATTTTGTTTTTTACTTCTATGTAACCTTCTGTTACAGTGAAGGATTTCTATACTCCGTGCCAATTTAAATTTATAATGTCACCTCCTGTATCTACTAGTAAAGTTGCTGAACTTCGACGAAAGCAGTGGCCGGTAAATTCGCTTGGATTTTCTTTGAGATAAGAGGCGATTTTGCTAGGGGTTTTCCCACAGAATGCAATCCTACTACTTGGGTTGAACACTTCCCATCTTTAAAAAAAATAAAAAACCGTTTATGGTTAAGATGTGGTGGTCTCAACTGCAAATAATTCCAATAAAGTTGCAAATCTCTTTCGGAATTTACAATGAATGTCCTGGTGGTATTTGTCTTGGTTTTGGGAATTCTAACTATCAACATTGTTTCCTTATCTTCGATATCATCGAGTGTCATATTAATGAGTTCCTCGCGGCAGAACCTATAATCAAAAGTACTAAAAACAGAATTAAAGCTCATTGTAAATTGTAACAAGTTTTTATCTTGTTTTCTATTTTAACTTACCTTAAGCATAATATATTCGCTATTGGGAGCATTGTTCAGAAACGTTTCAATTTGTTCTCTTGACAGAATTTTAGATTTCTTCGGTTTATGACCAATAGACTTCTTTTCAATGTAAGCTATTAGTTTGAAGAAATTATTAATGTTCACATTATCTTTTATGGCCAAAGTAGATTTTAGCATTGAATATAAGCTCCATAATGTTGAAAAAACCAGTTATTGGGACTTTTCAGCAAAATATGCTAAAAGGACTTCTTCATTTACATTTTCACTTTTTTTTTCTCGACACCAATTTTTAAATGCGTCGTACGATTTCTCGTAACGGACTTTTGATTTTACTGGTAATGTATCGTAAGTCGCTTTCCACGCTGCTTCTAAAATTTCTTCTGGAATCTCATTTTCCGTGTCGGATAATTCAAAATCTGAATTCATATTATTGTTAAATTTGCGCGAAATAAGTTTGATATAAACGACAAATTAAAAATCAACGAACTGTAATCACTCGACAATATATCGAAACGTTGTTATCATAGTAACGAAATCAAGTTAATTTTCATTATAAAAGAGCGATTGGAAAAATGAAAAATCAGGGACTGGAAAAAGCTTTTGCCGGTCCCGCACGTCCATTTTCCGGTCTTGATCGGCAAAACGTTATTTTCTGGACGAAAAATTGTTTAGAATGTGTATATTTTCTAGTCGGTCTTAAAGAAAGGCATTTTCTAAAGTAGCAGTATAAAAACAATAATACATAAGTATTACTATTTATCACATGTATATCCAATCATCACAAAGCTACTACTTTATATTTCTAATCGTCAAAATCCTTGATTATATTGTTAATACAGGAAGAACAGAACAATAAATTAAATTATTTTCCGTAAAATGAATAAATATGTTCCAGGACATTAGTGTTACAAAATAATGGGAAAAACCGATAAAAATACATGAATTTTTAGGATCTAGAACACGTTGAATTGATAGCCTCTATACCGGTAGGTCAAATCGCAGTTTTATGGTAACTATTCATTATTAAGCTCCAATCTGTCAGAAACTCATATCTCACAGTTAATGCACGTATCAATTGAAATAGTTTATGGAAAGTATTTATTAATGACACAATTTGAAAATTTTCTATCGTCTTTGCGAAAGCTTTTTGTGCAAAATCTTATATACCTTGAATCTATAGTATAGAAAATAGATGATTCCATTTCGAGAACAATAAATATACAAATCCATGGTTTTGAAGGATCTCAAGTTTCTGTTTGTTACGTGAAACATTAATGATTATTCTTCGTGCTCTGACAGTGTGAAATATTTTTAACTGATTACATTTATCAAGAAATGTAATTTTCCATTAACATTCATTGTGACAATATTTGCATTTAAATATGAGATCCTATTGCAGCAGTAGTATTTTGATTTGCTCGAGATATTACCTTTTGTATTAAACGAATAAGAAATATCTCTTGTTTGAAGCAGACATTTAAAAAAAGTAACACTTTCAATAGGATTTATTATGAGCATTAGTCACTGACATACGTCACAGCTGAAACTAGAAAAGATGAAAAATGCATAAGAAAGACGCTAGGGAGGCTGAAGCTCGGAGCGAAAAATACAAAGTAGAAAAAGCTCGGAAGTGGGGATCAGAACTCACAAACAGCTAAAGTTTTTGGGTCTCCTGTGGGAAGCAACGCATTGATACTCGCAAGTGATGGATGTCGGTGATAATGCCCTCTCGTCAATTCCCGTCCGCAACACCGGCCGAACAATGCCGCTTTCCTGGTAATTCACTGCTACCCCTATCTATTCATTTCTACCATTTCAACCCTGTGATGTTTCCTTTCTCTTCCACGTCTTTAACAAATGCTCTGGAATTGTTACACAATAACATTCCATTTTTCATCATTCTGCTCATTATTCATCAATTCATATTAGAAAAAAGTTGAATTCACTAAAAGCCCTTAGAAATGAAAGGGTTTTTGACGGTTACAAATAGAAACACATCTTTTAAAAGCAATAACAAATATTTTGAATTTATTAGGGAAATTATTCCGAGAACATTCTAGCTTCAACGTTAATTCAAAAATTAATGTTGTTGATTCGAGGTTTCCTAATCATTTATCAGCTTCATATACACGAGAATTATTCAATAAGATGTTTTGCGATGGGTTTCTCAAAGTTTGATAATAATTATTACAATGTTCCACAGCTTGGCCTTTGACTCTTGACTTTTATAAAGTATAAGCGTAATATAACAATGCAAAAGGGGAAAAATCGCAATCGAAAAATATCAAGAGGATCTAGGTGTCACTGACAATTAACCTCATTCGTAAAAGTATAAATTTTTCTAATAGAGTTGTACTGTGTCTGATGGCTCCCAGTAGTTGAAGGTTTATTGGCATTATTGGAAGGGATTCTCCTGTAATCACATTTTATAGATTTCTAAGCATTGAAAGTTATCAACAAATATTAGCAAATATGGTAATCAAAGTCTGGTTAAAATTAATTTGATGTTAGATTATTAGTCTCAAAAAATTCCTTAAGGGTCAGTAAATAACTGTAAAGCTGAGATTTCAGTAAATAACCAAAACATAGGTTGAATTCGATTAATCTTACAGGCGCAGATCTGTGCAAATAAAACACCAACAAGCCTTATGGAATTTGATGGTGATCTCTATCAATAAGATTAGATAGGAATTTGAAGAATGGGCGCCAGATAATAAAAGAAAAGCTGACCTCTTTGCAGAGCATCTAGAAGACGCATTCACACCGAATCTAATCTTATATAATTTTGTATTACAAGAAAAGGAAAATTATTCTTTGATGTGAAAAAGGAATGAAAAATCAATCTAGATTTTTAAAAAGCATCTTGTTTGGCGAATACTCTAGGATTAATCAATTATTGCCATATGCAAAAATTGGTATGCAACCAACGCAACATTGAACTGAAATAGATATTTGCATGCTGAAATAGGATGTCTGTTTCATCGGTATTTTCTTCTAAGGTTATTTAAACTCGAGTATTCTACCTAGGCTTTATAAATAATTACCCGGTACTAAGAATTAACAATACAAAGCTCTCTACAGGATCAACTATAGGTACCCCGAATTAATAGGCAATATATACAGTAATGCCACAACAATGATAAGAAAAGATATATCCCAGCACTCTTTCTTGCCCTCCTTGGGTCTGTAAGAGCACTCCACCATTTCCTACGTTGCTTGCGTCAGTGTCTAGAATAAAGTCTCCCTCTGGTAAAGGGTATCCTAATATCGGTGCCGTGGTCTTCAAGGTATCAAAAGCCGTTTGACAATCTTCGTCCCATTGGAAAGCTCTTGCTTCTTCTGTAAGTCGAGTTAGTGGCTTGACAATATCTCCAAACTTCCTGATAAATCTTCTATAATATGTGCAAAGTCCAAGGAAACTCCTAACTTGATGTTTGTCGGTTGGTTGCGCCATTGCTGAATGGAGCAAGATTCTCTGGATCTACCGCCACTCCTTCATTGCTCACTATATGACCTAGATAGTTGACTCGGTTTTGGAACAGCTGACATTTCTTCGGGTTTAACATGAGCTGGGCAGCTTGGAGTCGTTTGAATACGTCTTCCAAATTCTTCAAGTATTCGTCAAATGTCTTCCCCAGTACTACGATGTCGTCCAAATAGACCAGACATGTCTTCCAAGACAACCATCTCAAGACATTTTCCATGAGTCTTTCAAATGTCGCGGGCGCATTACAGATCCCGAATGGCATGACGTTGAATTGCCATAATCCAGATCAAGTGATAAAAGCAGTCTTCTCTTTGTCTTCTGGGTCCATTTCCACTTGCCAATAACCAGACTTCAGGTCCAAGGTGGAAAACAGTTTGCTGCCGGCTAAAGTATCTAGCGTATCGTCAATTCAAGGCAGAGGATAGCTGTCTTTCTTCGTCACGTTGTTAAGCTGGCGATAATCCACCCAGAATCTGGTAGTTCCCTCCTTTTTCAGACGAGCACTACTGGAGACACACATGGACCAGTATATGGTTCTATTACTTTTTCTTCTGCCATCTCTCGAATTATTCTTTCAGGTTCCTCTCTCTTCGCTCGTGAAAGTCTTCGAGCTGATTGCCTAATTGGCTTAGCATTACCAGTATCGATTTTGTGTTTGACGGCTAATGTTCTACCAGTCTTTAATCCCTTTGGTACGAATAGGTCTCGATACTGCAAGAGAAATTCTCTCATTTTCTTTTTTCCCGCTCGATCCAAAGATTGACCAGCTACTGATAACATCTGTTCGAATCTGGCATTAGAATTATCAGTGGTCGTTGTTTGACGAACTAAAGACGTCACTGGTACGTAGGGTCCAATCCTGGTTTCTTTCTGATGGTAACTGGGTAATAATTCACGTTCATCACACGTACTGGGATCTCTTTCGCCGACGTAACCAATCCTTTTCCAATTAGTACTCCTTGCCAACCTCTTCGTCGTGGTTCCTTGGCTCCCTCATAACCGGTGTACCTTCCTCCATGACTCCCTATAGCCGTGCTACTATCATGGTTTCGCTTCGTGCAGGTAGAACGTTATTTTCATGTACAGCTGCCAACACCGCGCTGCCTTCATATGGATGAAGGAATACCTCCTCGGAACCCACTTCAATGGTTCTGTTTCTAAAGTCTAATTGGAAACCATGTACATTCATCACGTCCATTCCCAGAATCACGTCTTCTTCAATATCAGCTACGATTACCGTATGCGTGAACCTTTCTGCGCCAATTCCCAATTGGATTTATGTCTTACCGTGAACATTGACACTCTCACCTGTGGCGATCCGCAGTCGCAGTCTCGGTAAAAACTTTTTCATGGAGTTTATTATTTCTTGTCGTATAATGGTTCTATTTGCTCCAGTGTCTACCAGCAGTATATATATCTTGCCATTCACTTCTCCATCTATATATACACTGTCGTTGCGACATTTGAGAGAATATATCAGTATGAGAGTGTCTTTGGAACGATCATGAGTCGGTGCTGCCCCCTCGTAGCCGACATGTTCTAGTTTTCCTGTGACTGATCTTTCTCGGCTTCTTGTCCATCATACTTTTTATTAAACTGACGAACTGGTCAAATCTGTCTTCGTCACCTTCTTCTTGGATGGTCCTAATTTTATTATATCCCGAAGCCATCGTTGCTGCTTCATATTCAAGAGCAGCTGTCAATACGTCGACTAATGTTTTCGGATGGGCTGAACGAAGCGTCCTCTGCATATCGGGGTCACGTATGCCATCAATAAAGGCCTGGATGCCCAGACATTCCATCATGTACTCTGGTGCTGACGCATAAGCAAATCGAACTAGTCATGCAATGTCCACTTCATATTCTTGATAGGATTCATCACGTTTCTGCCTTCGGTTCTTCAGCTGAGATTGGTACAAATGTTCTAGATGTTCATGACCATATCGCATGTCCAACCTCTTCTTCAGCTGCTCGAAGTCATTCGTCTCTTCCTAAGGTATCGTCTGTAGTACATTTAAGGCATCTCCCCGAAGCGCGATAGTTAAGCTCACTGCCTTCTCTCTATCGGACCAATTATTCACTCTAGCGGCTGCTCCAAATGGTTTCACATAATTGTTTCACGACATTTTTCCATTAAACGTTGGGGCCTCGACTCGTGTAAAACTACCAATGTCTTCTAACTTAGGGTGCTTCTGGTTTGCAAGGTTTTGTTTGCTCGGTCTTCTTTTGTTCCGCTGGCGTGTCTTGAGTTTTTATATCTGTCATCATTCTTTCTAACTCCTTGGTTTTCTCGTCCATCGTTGTCATCTTATTCTCGATTTTCTCGTTCATCGTTGACATCTTATTCACCATTTCAGATTTTAGAGACGAAATTTAATTTTCAACGTCAGCGGCAATATCGTTTTTCATTAATAAGACATCGGCAGATATATCGTTCTTCATAGTAGAAATATCGCTTTTCACATTCGTTGAAATCTTGTCTTCCATGGCAGTAATATCGTTTTTCACATTCGTTGAAATCTTCTCTTCCATAGCAGAAATATTGTTTCTCACATTCGTTGAATTTATCTCTTCCATGGCAGAAATCTTCTCGACCATGTTCTCTTGCATGGCAGAAATCTTCTCGACCATGTTCTCTTCCATGGCAGAAATCTTAGCAGAAATTGAAGAGATTAAGGTGGAAGCCTCGTCGTTAAATAAAACTGTGGATCAAAGCCGTCATTTTCCAGTGCCACTTTAAGTCGTTCTACTAATTCTCTTTTCTTACCGGACGTTTCCAACTCACGAACTTCCAATCCTGCTGTTAGTTCCGTCACTTTCAGGTCACATAGTCTCTTGGCCATTTTTACGTAGCAATTTATTTATATTATCCCACTTCTGACACCAATGTAATGTTTTTTTTTCCTTATCTTTTAAAACGTTTTTATCACGGGTGGGATAAATTCATACACATGGTAGGTTCACTTACTTAATTTATTTATTCACTACAGTATTCACTGATTATCTACTCAGTATATTCACTTAAACTAATTTATATAAACCCTTCACTAATTTATATTCACTTATTCACTGTTTACCTCACGATGTCAAATTATAAACTAAACTATCTCTCCCTGGTCGGGCCCTTAGATATTAGTGCCTTCTTTACTAGATAATTCTAGATTGCGACTTACACAAAAACAATTGGCTCTGGCATTTTCTAGGTAAGACTGGTCACAAAAAAAATGTCTAGATAAGATAGTCACAATCATAAACAGTTCTAAGAAATCACTGCGCATTCGCCATAATTTTAACTTTCATACATGGCTTGGATAGAGTCGGATTCAGGGACTATACCAGTGTGCTGTTTCGTAACATTATTATTTTGTAACTGTATTATACCTTAAAGACAGGTTCTGTAATTGATTTACTTGGAAGGCAATAAATGAGCATCAAATTAGACATTTCCCAAACCCACCTAACCCAACTGTTACTTAACTTTTTTATTAAAAGGTTATTAAATTTTGCTACTACAACAAGGCAACTTGTCTTCATTCATTATTATATTCAATCTAACTTTGATATGTATAAATATCGTAAAGTATGGTCAAATTTAGGATAATTATATATTAGATTCCGATGATTTAAAAATTCATCCTAATCTACCAAGGACAAAAAGTATAGATTTAATATTAAGTATAAAATTCATAAAAATGTGGATACCTAAACATTTTTAAAAATACTTGCAAAACCGGGTCTGTATCTCAGTGTATGTTAAAATTTCACCCCTTGGTAATTTAATGGCTACGTATTGCACTTTCACATATGCCATTATAAAATTACATCCTTGTTGTGTTGGTGAATAAAAATGCGTGATGATTTTAACACTGTTTGTTACGTATGTACGGTTATTATAGTGTTAACCTTAGCGTGTTTTTGTTCGTATCAGAGAGATATTAAGTCATTTCACAATACATTTAAAATTACTACAACACATGGTAGTATTGAGGCAATTTTTATGACACGGAATTAAATAAATTTAACAAAATTTAAGGTCTGAAAATATATCACCTGCAAATAACTATGTAATAATACATTGATATCGTGAGTGCGTTGGTAATAATAAATTGTAGAAATGTCACGAGAGCCGCAACCACATTTAAACAAAAATTAATTTTTTCTTTGAAAAACAGTAACTTCGTTTGAAACTCAAGTAGATATAGCAGAAAACGGAGTTATTGTCAACAAACTATGTTAAGAAACGGTAACTTTTGGAAAACTACCTTAGAAAGTATCAAGCAATAATTGCTGGGTCTGATATGTTTCAATATGAAAGAATGTGCTACATTAGACTAAAAGGCAAATAGTACAACATATCGATCATCTGAGCACATGCCACAACTAATGAGAAGGACGAAGCCACCGAAGATGCCTTCTATGACATCTTAGAGATAACCATTGACACAATGCCCAAACATTACATGCGACTACTCTGTGGACATTTCAATGCAAAAATAGGCAAAGAACCCTGCTTGAAACCAACGATAAGCAAACACAGCCTCCATAATATATCCTATGATAATGGGCAAAAACTTATAAAAGCGGCCACTTCCAACAGTATGCTGATAAAATCGACTATGTTCCCACATAAAGACATCCACAAACAAACCTGAATTTCAAATGACCACACCACACGAACCCAAATAGACCATATCATCGTGGATGCGGGTCACGGAAGCAATGTCCTAGACGTAAGGAGCCTCAGAGGAATAGATGGGGATACAAACCATTACCTAGTCCGAGCGAAAGTTAAAATGAGAATATCGTCCCATAAATACACTAGAATTAAGACAATTCCTCAATGGAACAGGGACGAATTGCATAATGAAACAAAACAGCGACAATGCAGAGAATAACTCGAACAAAATCTAGACTCTGAGACAGAATGTAATGAACCTGAAAAGTTGTTGGAGAGAACTTAAAAAGTAATCACAGAAACCGCTCAAAAAGTATTCGGAAAAAATAAAGTAAAAAGGGCACAAAAATGGTTTGACGACGAGTGTCAGATTCTCCTAGAAGCTAGACAAAAGGGAAGGAAGATAATGCTACAACTCCAAACAAAGGAAAGTATAGAAGAATACGCAAGGTGCCGAAAAGAGACAAGAAAACTAATAAGAACAAAGAAAAAATAGTATGAACGAAGGAAATATGAAGAAATAGAAAGAGACCGCCCATAACCAGGCTCTAGAGGATACTACAGGGCAATTACTTTTGAGAAGAAAGGATTCAAGGCCAAATCCATTCCGA
Source organism: Galeruca laticollis (assembly GCA_963921935.1). Taxonomy (NCBI): domain Eukaryota; kingdom Metazoa; phylum Arthropoda; class Insecta; order Coleoptera; family Chrysomelidae; genus Galeruca; species Galeruca laticollis. The sequence continues at coordinate 106,855,007 of OY998182.1, read as the reverse complement.
CACTTAGGAACGACCAAGGTCACTTAATACTCAAAGAAGAAGAACTGACCGAAGAATGGAGAAGATACTTCAAGGACATCCTAAGCATGAAACCAGAAAGAAGAGACAGCAGACCTGCTAGTACAGAACCCTCCCTTCATAAAAAGAGAGATAAATCAAAATGCGCCAGTTACATGAGAATATCTCTAATAAACACCGCATACAAAAAAATCTCAAACATACTGCTATAAAGAATCACCCCATATACAGAAAACATCCTAGGTGAATATCAACCCGGCTTCAGAAAATACAGGTCACCTGGTCACATAGACCAACTTTTCACACTAAGGCAAATTCTAGAAAAGGCTTGGGAATATAATAGAACAGTACATAACCTCTTCAAAGACTTCCGACAGGCTTATGATAGCATAGGCAGAAGCCAAGTATGGAACGCAATGGCGGAGTTTTCAATTCCAAAAAAGCTGATCCAGGTGACCAAAATTTGCATAGAGGGAGGAGTATCAAAGGTACGGATAATCAATAACCTATCCAGCAGCTTTGGAATAGATAACGGACTAAAACAAGGCGATGCCCTTTCGCCACTACTGTTCAACCTCGTCCTAGAGAAAGCCGTGAGAACAGGTAAGATAAAAACTGAACTGCTAACATCGAAAGGTCCCAAATTGCTGTTAGCATACGCAGATGACATCGACATCATCGGAGATTCTGTCGTAACTATAAAGGACATTTTCAACAATATCGAGAAAACAACAAGTGAAGTAGAACTGAGAATTAACGAGGAAAATACAAAATACATGTGCGTAAATAGAACGGCACGACTACCAACCGATGTCGCATTAGCACTAATGCAGAGGTCCAAGAACTATACAAAGATTAAATCCCAGCGTTTAAGATGGGCAGGACACGTACAGAGGCTACACAACGAAAGATTTGTAAAACTGATATGGGAAGAGACTCAAACAGGCAAAAGATCACTCGGACGCCCCACAATGCATTGGAGAGACAACATAAGATCAGATCTCCAAAAAATGAACATCCTACCCGAGTACAGGTTGATGGAAGACAGGGCCGCCTGGAATAAAGTTGTGCTGTCAGCCAATACCCGTCCAGGGTTATAGCGCCAACTGATGATGATGATGACAAAATATGGAAATACAGTAGAATGTTTCATTTGGTATTATCTTTATAAGTTTTTTCCAGGTATTAGAAATTGACCACGATGTCAAAAACAGTGTACGTAGAATAGTGCATGGTATGTATTTCGCAAAAGAAATACCAACATTGGAGAAGATTGTGCAAGCCGCCCAGAATGACGAAAATCTGCCACAACTATCAAGAACTTCATGGAATGAACTTTCGGTGGGAAAAACAGAACAGAAAATCTTTTCTTATTGATAGGCTGAATATTGTCTGCTGGAGACGAGAATACTTAAGGTCAATCCGAAAATACCGCAACGAAGGTAAGAATATTTTCTATTAGGATGAAACCTGGCTAAATGAAGGACACACCGTATCTAAAGTCTGGAAAGATAAAAATATACTGAATTCCCGACAAGCTTCCATGGAGGGCTGGTCAAGAGGATTAAGACTTCCATCTGGAAAGGGACGCAGGCTTATTATAACCCATATGGGCAATGAAAACAGATTTTTGGATCAAGGATTATTGGAATATCAATCTAATTCAACCAAAGACAACCACGAAGAAATGACGGCTGACGTTTTTGAGGAATATTTCCAACAAATCATCGAATACATTCCCCATAATTCAGTTATTGTAATGTATAACGCCAGCTATCATTCTCGATTAGGTGAGAAGCTTCTCCGATAATTGAGTGGTTGCAGTGTAAAGCGTTAAATTTCGATGATACAATGGTGAAAAAAGAACTTTTGCATATTGTTAGACAGCGTAAGGCAGAGTTTAAAAAGTTTGTAATTGATGAGATGGCAAAAAGTAGACGTATTATTGTACATCGCTTATCCCCCTACAATTATGAACTGAACCCAATAGAGCTTATATGGGCACAAGTCAAAGGTTATGTTGCCAGGAACAACAAAACTTTTAAACTTCAAGAAGTACGGCAACTTTTGATGGATTCATTGGCGAATGTGACTGCTGAAAACTGGCAAAGCGACATAAAACATGTTATAGCTGAGGGGAGGAAAATGTGGGATCTTGACAACTTAATCGACGAAACTGTAGAGATCGAACCGTTAATTATTAACTTAGTACAAGACGATTCTTTAGATTTTTCTGATGAAGAATTAAGTTAATAATGCTGTATATATTATAGTTAAAGTAATGATCACCTGCAATTATTTGTAATATTTTTTTTATTTTTTACAATAATATGTGTGTATATAAATCTTAGTGCACAATTACTTTGTATTTCCATTATAATATTAAATATAATAAACGTTAAGAAAAAATCATGAATATCCGTGATTTACGGCTATGGACCGTTTGGTTACCTGCGTATGCTTTGATTTGCATTTTATTACCTATTGTTATTTGACCGATTACCGAGTGGCCTGGTCACAATTTCTTTCTTCTTAGTCTAGATACATTGTAGAACATAAATAAGAGATAACATTTTTTGAGACACCCGACCTCCGTTTACCGTTTATTATAGGCGCTCTGTGCTATCAACTACTTTGGAACGAACTTTAATTAAAAATTTAATATTTACAATGTGGCATTCTTGGGAAATATCGAGTTCAGTTCAAAATATTGTGTGTAACAATAACGAAAATTTAAATAATTCAATATATGACTCTTACAAATGTAATTAGTTACCAACGATTGAAATAATAAGAAATAAATTGACAAATGTCGGTCCTAATGTAAATGTCTGTTACTAAACCATTGAAAACTGGATTCAAAATTGGGATTCAAATTCAAAACGATTGATAGACGTCAAACAGTCATGGAAAGCAGAAGAATAGTGGATATGCGGTTACATACTTTGAACAAGTAACTAAATATAGAGAAGAAAACCGGTCAATTGTCTATTTGGACGAATCTTGGTATGATGCACACAACGCGGTTAAGAAAGGATGGACTGATGGGTCAAAAATATGTATGCCAACAATGCCTGCAAACAAAGGATCCAGACTTATTATTGCTCAATAAAATACCAAATAGAAGCTACAAGAAGAACGAACAAATTTTTTTAACGGATAATAATTCGTACTTTGAAAATTATTATCCAAAACACAACTGATTGAAGTTTCATAGACAAAGAAATTTAAAAAATTATATGCCCTAGAGAGTATTGCTCAACAACATGGACACTCTATAGTGATACTTCCTCCTTATTTTTGTAATTTCAATCAAATCGAGTTAATTTGAGCACAATTCAAACAGAAATTAAAAAAGTAATCAAAACTGATTGTAACATGTCGCTGAGACATGTTACTATTTTCATCAATTATTTTGGTTACTGATTCGTCGGCTACTCCCACCTCTAATTCCAAATCCTTTTATTTCGAATATTAGGAACGTATTGCTGATAGCTTTTTACTATCATTAAATATCTATTTAAAACTACGATTCAAGGAATCGGCTTGTTCATTTCTTCGCTGAAAACTTATTCAGTAATATCCTCTTTAAATATTATTTTGTGTATTATTTGTAATTTTCTTCGCTGGTAAGTTGTCTATATATTTTCAAATTGTTATTGCGTGCTTACAAATTATTCTATTTCGATTTTTCTATTTAGTTAAATTATTTCGTTTTTTTAAAAGAAAACAATGTTTTTGTTATAGCGTTTTCCTTTTTTTCTTCGCCGGTATTATCTTTCTTTAAAAAAAGTCTGGTGGCGCCCTAAGTTATTTTATGAAGCGAATTTATAACAGATTCTTTATATATGGTTATTTTCCACCGATTTAAATTTGCTTTTTCTGATTATTTTGGGAACAGGACGGTTATATTTTGAAAATTAAATTCAAATTTTTGTATGTATTGGAGTATAAGCTCCTACCTGTTCATTTTATTCCTCCTTTCCAATTTTCAATTTTTTTACTGTTTCTCCTGTTTTCTTATTTCTTTCCCTACAGCTCTGCAGCCTGTACTTTAAGGACCGACCCTAAAGACCGTCTGCAGGATCCACGCATCGGACCACATCGTCCAGTCCAGTAACAACGGCTCAAGAATCCTGGACTACTGCTGCGAGCTGTACGTCCCGAGTCTTCCCAAGATAAGTCCTTAACTCATTTTTGGTATATATAAAATATTGAGTTGGATATTTTTACTAGTTAACTATTATTTATTCGTATTTGTATCGAGAATATATGGTCTTTGTAGATTTATTATTGTGTGTTAAATAAATCCATTTGTCCCGAAATTTTGTTTGTTGATTCACCTTATCCCAATTGAGGTAATGAAAAATAGTGTAACTAAGGCCGAATTCACTACCTGAGCGGAGTCCCAAGACCGGGTGTTTAGGTTGTGACATGATAGTGAGTATAAGAATATTGGGCAAGTCCATATTAATGGAGGAAATAAATTTATTATTGATTTACAAGACGATAGTGATAGTGAAGCAAATGATATTGGGAGAAGGATTAATAGAAAATTTGGAAGAAGAAAATTAATCAAGTTTAATATATTTTTCATGTTACATATATGGTATCCCAATTAAACCTTACGCCCTTTCAACAATTACGTAACATCAAATACAATATAGGTATTAGTGTTTTAAATAAAACTCAACGTTTCTAGCTAGAAACGTTGAGTTTAATTTAAAACACTAATATGAGTAGATTCCACGAAGTAAGGGTCGAGACAGTTAATTTAATATAGGTATTGGTAAATGTAAACAAAATATTAAAATACCTTTCAGAGTCCAGCTCCGCAACATAACTTAAAGGGGATATATGATTACATTGCTACACTATATGTTTTGGGCCAACTATACCTCTATACGGGTACATTATCTTCCGTCGTTACCTATACCGTTGTGCAGAAGCATATATACCCTTATTTTTCATACCTTTGCGTTATCTCTTGATGTTGTGTCTAGAGTATTGTATTTTTTCTCTTATGTTCTGTATAATACAGTTAGTGTATTTTATTTGTATTTTTATCGCATCGCCAAAAATTTCTCCGTGAATGTTTCATATTTTCTGAAATTTTCTTGCTTTAGAAATCAGTTTAGTTTGGAACGAAAATGATGCTTAAATATTTTCTGGAATTCCTCGCTTCAGGCAAATTTTGAGTTCAGGTAATTTTGTAGTAGTCCTTTATCTCTTTTGTTGTATGTGTACTGAGAAATAATATTTTTGCTTGGTATTTTTATCGTCCCTGTATATTGATACGAGTAAAACACTTCCTTTTTGTTACACGACCAATTATGGATTATTTTGGTGAACTGATAGATACTGATAGTATTTTATTAGGGCATATTTCTGTTTTCTTGTTTCCGTTGTTTACAAAACATTTTTTGTAGATAACTTTGTATGTGGTATATAGTTTCGTTACTTTCATCGCGAAAGTATTTCCGATTGATACTATTAAGTTCCTCTATTTAGCTTCCTATTTTTATTTTGTTTCTTGTGTGTATTATCGCTAAATTATTAGCACTTGGTTCAGTCTTGGTGAATTTCTTCTCTCCAAACTTTCCGAGGGTAGGAAACGGGAGAAAAGGCCATGCCTTGTTGGTTTCTTTTACGTTACATAATGTAGTTTACAAAAACACAAAAATTTTTTAATCACCTTAAAAACATCTTTCTTATTAGATTTCTGTCCTTTACTTTGTTTTACTTTTCCGCCCAACCTATCTAATATGCGAGAAAAGTATCGGTTTACCCCAAAAAAAGTTGGAAATTTGAAATTTTTTCTGAAGTATTTTTACGTATTCCATCAATAACAACACAAAAAAACGGTTTATAGAAAAAATGTATGTCGTCGTCGTTGTCGTCGGCCACTTTTCGTTACATGTCTTGTTAGCACGATACAGCCTCCGGAGTGCAACAAGTCACCAATTTTATGATTAAATATTGTTAAGGACATGTCACAGATGAACCCCATTGATTTTCAGCTCACCAGAGCCAGCATAATGGGTGCTATGGTACTTGAAGTACGACATTTTGTCGTTTTTCGAGAAATTTCAGTTTGTTAGCACGATACAGCCTCCGGAGTTCAACATGTCAACAATTTTATGATTGAATATTATTCAGGACATCTCACATATCGACCCTATTAATATTCAGCTCACCAGAGCCAGTACAACAGGTGCTATAGTACTTTAAGTACGATATTTTTGTCATTTTTGGTGAAATTTCAGTTTGTTAGCAGAATACAGCCTCCGAAGTATATACAAGTGACCAATTTTATGATTGGATATTATTCAGAGCGTCTCAAAGATGAATCCTATTGATATTCAGCTCAGTAAAACCAGTACAACGGGTTCTATGATACTTGAAGTACCAAATTTTTGTCATTTTTAGAGAATATTGAGTTTGTTAGCAAGATACAGCCTCCAGTGTGTATACAAGTGACCAATTTTATGATTGAATATTGTTCAAGGTGTCTCACAGATGTACCCTATTGATTTTCAGCTGACTAGAGCGAGTACAGCAGGTCCTATAAATCCAGATATACAACATTTTTGATTACTTTTGGACAAATTTCGGTTTGTTAGCACGATACATCTCCGAAGTGTATACAAGTGACAATTTTATGATAGAATATTATCCAGGGCCACAGATGCGGAAAAGTTAGTTTTAATCTCTAAAACCGTTTATTTTTTCCTATAATATCTCACGAGGATTTTCCTACATGGTTGATGCTCTCATCAATGTATGACTCTGGAATGATTCCTTGCTCTTCTAATACTTTTTTCTTCTTTCTTTTGTTAGTTGTTTTAATTTTTTTCTTTGGAATTTAGTTTACCTGATATCTTAACCACCCCATATCATAATAGATGAGGAACGTAGTTGTTCTCTTGTCTTATCGTTAAGATGTTAGCATATCATATTTTAGGAGAGGTAAGGAATTAGAGGGGTATAATTCTTTCGGATATTTTGCTCCAGCGTTTAGCATGTCTCATTTTGGTGGCGGCTGCCCTCTAATTAATTTTTGTGTATATTTGATCTCTGTTCGGTACCAATAACTGATTTTGTTTAATTTTTTGATAATTTATTTTCTTACTGCATTTTGTTTTCAATTTTTTGAGCTTAAGTGCATTTCATTTGCAATTTTTTGTTATCGGTAATATGTATAAGCACCTATTGTATATGCTGAGTCTTAGCCTCCATTTGAAAAGCTACAATTCTTGGAAATCCATGGAATTTGTTCTTTTCTTTTTCTTCGTTTTATTTTTCTTACCTTCTTTTTATTTCTATTTGGTTTTCTTGAGTCTGTAAGCACTATTACATCTTCTTCTTTTTGATCACCACATTCTTGTTGTTTTGTCTACTTTTCTTTGTAGATTGTTTAGGTTTAAAAAATGATGGGTTTTATATAACATTTCTATGGAGAGTGAGAATATATTATATATAAATGAGCTGCTACTCGAGGAGTAGTGGGTTGCTATTCATATTTATAACCTTGTAATGAAAAAATAAAGGTTTGTGGTTGAGATTTATTGTTTTTCAAAATATTCTCTTTGAATATACACCTCTCCATACGAATGGAGCACTTTATCTAGACCGATCGCATTATGAATTAATCAACCTCTTGTTCTGGTGTGAAAAATGTTTAGATCACCAATCATGGGAATACGAAAAGTCGGTAGATTACCCATCAAGTCGATATTTTGGCAGGTCAATTTCTTTGAACTTCTGTGAAACAGTGATGAAGCATCATTCGCCTCTTCTTTGCTTCTCTCGGAATAGTTTGGTTGACTTTCGGTTCCGGACAAGTATCCATATTATGAAAATCCAGTGCAAAAGAATTATGTGAATGTCAATTAGTGGAATAATAGAATATATACCATATTTATCCAATCTATTGGATTACGAAGAAATGTCAGAAGTTTCATATTCATTTTCTAACATTTCAGATTAGAAGACTTGTAAAAACTAGGTTCACGTATGGCTTAGCATTACCTTCAACCAAGGTTCAAATTACTTGGATTATCATATATAAGAAAAATTAGTTTGGCAAGAAAGTGGCATGTAATTGTTTTGTCTTCAAAGAATGTAGCGTGTTGTGATATTATTTTCAATAACGATAGAACTGAACGATGAAATAAAACAATATAGTTTGTTTAAATCTTCATATATTTGAACTAATGTTCAATTTAAACTTGTTGACGCGTTTCACTAACACAGTAGCTTTGTCAAAACGAATGAAGGTAAAATATAAAAATGTCTTAACATATACAGTGCTAAATCTATTATATCTATATATTAAGACATTTTTATATTTTACCTTCATTCATTTTGACAAAGCTACTGTGTTAGTGAAACGCGTCAACAAGTTGAAATTGAACATTAGTTCAAATATATGAAGATTTAAACAAACTATATTGTTTTATTTCATCGTTCAGTATGGATCTTCATCAAGTAAAAGCCTCATCTATTCAACGATAGAACTGTATAAAAGAATCACTGATAATCAGTCAATGCACAATAAAATATATATTATAAATCTACATTCACTGTATTGATCTCAAAGTGAGCACTTCACGAATTCACTTACTTTAATAAACACCACATATTTCACTTCAGCGATGTTTAGTTCAGATATGGATGGCCAGTTAGAGTTAGGAAAATCTCCAGATAATTCCAGCAACATTTTTGAATAATTTCTATTCTTCAGCTTCAAACACTTGGAAGTAGTTTTTTTTCGGATTCGGAAGACATTAACGCTGGTAATTAAACTAAAAAAACATTCTATCAAATCAATCAATTCATTTCTTTATCAATATTAAATTTATTAATAACCAGTTACAATTTGAAAAAGTGATGGATCTGACCCTGTAACTATTTAAATGCAAAAATAGCAATTTCACGATAGCGGAATTTGTAGTTATTACTGAGATTTAATGCACAGTTGACTGGATTACTTTTAATAACTGCTCTATCACGAACATTAACACACCCAACAATGATTTATATTTCAATGTGTATATATGGTGTATAGTATGGCTACAACAATCATGTTGTTGCATTCCAAATATCAAACATAGCAAAAGTATTCTGAATAATAACTTCCATTATTCCGCTATACATAACCTAGTAATTAATAATCTAGATGTGGTTACCACAAAAAATTTCAAATGATCAAAATATGAGTATAAGCAGTGTGTAACCATCAAATAATGGTAATTATAGGATGTTTCATTTTCCTTCATTTTGCCCCATTGATTTTCTCATGGGAAATGAAAAGCTTCCCAGAACAGGTTTCAAAAAAGGAATCACTTCATCGGCTACAAGCCCTTCATGCATGTCAGTACAATATATTTTTGAAGACTAGATTTTGATGGTAAGTGATCCATCAAATGCAGTTTGGACAGCATGAGTACCTCATGTCCTGTAATTATCAAATATCAAACTACCTACGAGTACAATTAAATACATGGTGGAGTATATAGATCAAGAAGCAGTCATAATTTTTTTGTCTTTGTAACCCTTAAAGAATTTTTTTCACAAAATTTTATATTATTTTTCAACTCTCAAAACTGATCCCTTTTGATGTTTCCTCTTACCTGTTTTGGAAAAACTAGTAACAGGGTTTCAAAGTTATGATTGAATCTCTGAAGAGTGTACCTTTGTCACGTAAAATAAGAAGAGATAAAAATTGGTAAAGTGGAATATCGAAAACCCTCCTTTCTACACATAATCGTTTCAAATTACGGTGTTTAAATTACCGAATGTTGGAAGCCTCTAGCATAATATTTTTCAGTGGCTTATCTGAAAATTTTACCGTGTCAAACAATTATTAGCAATCTGGTAATTATATATAAGTTGGGTATTATTCATTCAAAACAAAGCAAATTCCTTATAATTTAATACACCTACGCAAAAAAATATCTATTTATCCAAATATTTCCGAATATATTATATATACTTGCCATGAATCATCATTTATCTCTTCTATAATATTATTGTAGAAATACTTTTCCATATGTCCAAGATTTGTGCGTACTTTCTCTTAGGAAACTGTGCAGGTAATTTCATTGAGGACGCAAATCAAAATTCGCGAATTGTCAACCAGAAGTGTTAAACAGGAGACATTATTGTACCCTTTTTGGGAGATTTACACCATTTCTATCGTGCATAATAGTTATTTGTAGAACAAGTGTCACATTGACTCGTTTTGTAGTACGAGTGAAGTTTGCGCAACGAACCGCGAAGCGATGAGTTGCGCAAATCACGAGTACTACAGAAAGTCATTGTGGCACAGGTTTTACACAATATTTTTTATAATTCGCATTTATTTAATTATTTAAATAAAATAGAATTTCATATAAGCCCTGTTTTTAAACTAGGAGGAGTGGTTTGAATCTAAGTTGGCAATTCTGTACATTCCTAATTGGTCAGATCACAGATGGTTTTATTCACCACTTCTGACTTTTGACATATTATAACCGAATAATTGTGTAAATTGCAAACAAACTTTCAATTAAGCAAACAGAGGATGATTATTTGTTTAAAAAAGAGCTTCTCCGTACATGCTCTTGCGATCTATTTATATTATATCATGAACAGAATTATTTCTGTAATACATCTTCACATAGATATCTGGTAATTTATCCCAAAAATCGAACGTTATGTATACCTATATATTGATACTATACAATATAAAAATAAACTATTCACAAATCATTCATGAATAAACGTTAGCGTACTTTATTCATTAATATTTTTAATATATAAATCATTCTAATTTACCTTTAAGAGCAATTAATATAATAATTTGCTAGCTAGAACAACGCTAGACCATTTTATTTATAATTTGTGTCAAGGTTAAAGTCAAATGTCAAATAAAAATATAACTATATACAATAACCTACTGTACACTAAAAATTACTAAAACAGTGTTCAAAGAACTTCATTGTGACACTGTAAACAATGTTATAATGAAGTCTTTCACAAAACAGTGCACCGAGCTACAGATCTGCAACATCCTAAAATATCCTTCTCAGCATTTCGATGATAGAACTGTTTCTCCAAGAAAAAACGAATTTCCTTGGCATTTATTGGATCTAACACCATCTGCAAGATTCGATATATCTATCTATTGCACAATAGCCGGATGGTTTTTAATACTACATAGGCATGGGAAATTGCAACTAGTTCAATATGTTTATTATATTGTCCAAATTTCACTTTTACAAATTAAAATGAAAAATAATACGACCTCTCCTATTATAATATTATGCGGTGAATGTCAAACCTTTATTTTCATTCAAATAACTACATTCCTATGAGTGTTTTCTTCTACACACAATAAATTTGTTGCCAAAAATTAAAATACTCGATTATTTTCACTATTATTACCAAAATGTTCAGTACGACAATGGTTAACAAAGTGAAGTTGTCGAAGAAACCGGTCTTAATGTTTGAAAAATTATCAGGATTCATTATTATGAACCTCACTTCATCTGATGACTTTATAATAGCCGGTACTATGCTTTTTGATTGCGGAACTTTGGAATTTTTGTCACCGTTTTTAAACTTGGCAATTAACGGAAACCAGTACCAATTGTCCTCGTTCCCGTGTTTTCAAACAACATTAAGTTTTCCATTACTTAATTATTATTCAAACTGATCAAGCATATTGGATAAATTACCTGTAAAAATTTATTAACCATAATTATTGAAAATTGGTTATTATTTTTAATGCGTAGTTAAAATTGTTCGGTATATTAAAATTCTTGTTGCAGTCTTCTTTTTTAATTCCAGTTTCGCAAGAATAACAAGTTAGTTATATTGTATGCATTTGGATTCACTCCACAATTTAGAGTTACAATAAATAAAGGCTTAGCTCCTTAAGAATATGCTGTCCTTCTACTCTGTTGGATAATGCTCATGACAAAATATGTATTTGGCTATTTAATAATAATACATTGTAAAGTAGTCGTAGTTTGTTTTGAAAAGCTCAAAGTCGTTTTTGTATTAGCTTTCTGCTTGTAATCCGAAATATTATGATTTCATCGTGAATAATGTTTTGTCCCAAATACTGATTATCATTCTTCAAAACCCTTTTTCCAATTTCCGACCTTTCTCATCAAGATATAAATAAATGAAGATCGAAGATATATGATTGATCTTGCCTAGAGAATCTGGGACTTCAATATTTTCTTCTAAGCACTATTTCTCTTAGTCCACTCTTGTTTTACATATATTCCTGCTCGAATACTCCATATTCTCTCTATTTGCCTGTTCTAATGAGTTTTTTATTTCATTTCTCATTTTTGTATATTCTTTTGTCTTCGGGTACTTCTATGTCTATGTCCCACGGTATATTTTTTCCTTCCTTTTATCCCTTGTAAAATACCATTGTATTTCAACAAGTTTGATATCCTCGTTCTTATGTGTATTCGTATGGTCCATTAATACTAAAGGGCATATTAGCAGGCTGTAATATAATAAGTGAAGAGGTAGTGTAATAGTTATGTAATAATTGTTAATCAGTGATCATCTGTATACCCCAGAAGCAAACTATGTTGTCACAAAATAAAATTTCGAGAAAAACGACGATTTTTTCAACTTACTACTAAATTAGTTAGTTATTTTTAAGCATATAATTTAATATTTAGCATAAAGCAATGTGAAACACATTTTGTTTTATTCGAATTCTAACTTTTTTTTATAGTTCGTTTCAAAGTAATTGATAGCACAGAGCGCATATAATAAACGGAAAACGGAGGTCGGGTGTCTCAAAAGTTTTTATCTCTTATTCACGTTTTATAATGTGTCTAGACTAAGAAGAAAGAAATTGTGACCAGGCCACCCGGTAATCGGCCAAATAGCAATAGGTAATAAAATGCAAATGGAAGCATACGCAGGTAACCAAACGATCCATAGCCGTAGAACAGGGTTATTCATGGTTTTTGCATAACGTTCATTATAATTAATATTATAATGAAAATACAAAGTAATTGTGCACTAAGATTTATATACACACATATTCTTGTAAAAAATAAGAAAGTTACAACAAATAATTGCAGATGAACATTACTTTAACTATAATATATACAACATTATTAACTAAATTCTTCATCAGAAAAATCTGATGAATCGTCTTGTCCTAAGTTAATAATTAACGTTTCGATTTCTATAGTTTAGTCGATTAAGTCGTCAAGATGCCACATTTTCCCCTCCTCAGCTAACATGTTTTATGGCGCTTAGCCAGTTTTCGTCAGTCACATTCGCCAATGAATCCATCAAAAGTTGCCGTACTTCTTGAAGTTTGGAAGTTTTGTTGTTCCTGATAACATAACCTTTGACTTGTGCCCATATAAGCTCTATTCGGTTCAGCTCACAATGGTTAGGGGGTAGGCGATGTACAATAATACATCTACTTTTTGCCATCTCACCGATTACAATTTTTTTAAACTCTGTCTTACGCTGCTTAACAATTTGTAAAAGTTCTTTTTTCACCATTGTATCATCGAAATTTAAGGCTTTACACTGCAACCATTCAATAATTGCCGCTTTTTCCTATGAACTTGTGGGAAGCTTGTCAACTAATCGAGAATGATAGCTGGCGTTATCCATGACAATAACTGAATTTTGGGGAATGTATTCGATCATTTGTTGGAAATATTCCTCAATAACCTGAGCCGTCATTTCCTCGTGGTAGTCTTTGGTAGAATTAGATTGGAATTCCAATCATCCTTGATCCAAAAATCCGTTTTCAGTGCCAATATGGGTTATAATAAGCCTGCGTCCCGTTCCAGACGGAAGCCTTAATCCTGTTGACCAAACCTCCATGACAGCTTGTCGGGAATTCAGTATACTTTTATCTTGCCAGACTTTCGATCCGGTGTGTCCTTCATTTAGCCAGGTTTCATCCAAATAGAAAATATTCTTACATTCGTTGCGATACTTTCGGATTGACCTCAAGTATTCTCGTCTTCAGCAGACACTATCCGGCCTATCAATAAGAAAAAAATTTCTGTTCTGCTTTTCCCACCGGAAGTTCATTCCATGAAGAATTCTCCATACTCTAGTTCTTGATAGTTGTGGCAGGTTTTCGTCATTCTGGGCGGCTTGCACAATCTTGTCCAAAGTTGGTATTTCTTTTGCGAAATACATACCATGCACTATTCAACGTACACTGTTTTTGACATCGTCGTCAATTTCTAATGGTTCCTTCCCCGGGTGAGGTATAGGTTCACCGATCTTCCGGCATTTTCTCTCACGTAAAAATCTATGTATCGTTGATTCTCCTACACCTATCATATTGGAACAGTTCGTAATTATGTCGCGAACAGAACTTGTGGGGTTTTGGTACACAAGAGCATCATAAACGTTCAGGATTAATGTTTTTTCCCGCAAAGAATATGCACTTTTGCTAACTCGTTGCATAGGAATTGGAGAAAAACTTGAGCTTGAAGCCATCTTAATTAGACGAACGGACGTTACTTGCTAGTTGCCGGATACTAACTACTTCAAATTTTATTCTATACGGGTAGTTATATATAAATATTAACAGTAAATTGGGTTGTACCTGTATAGGTTACGGGGCAGGTACACAGAAAAAAAGGAGTGTTTGAATATAGTATAACATAATAGCTGCTGGAGATTCTGTACAGCTTTCTATATACCTGGAAAAAACTCATATAGATAATACCAAATGGAATATTCTACTGTATTTCTATCTTTTGTCATGTATAATGAAATCACAAACTACTGAAATTTGCGAACATCAATAGGCAGTAGCATGTGAAGATATTTACCGAGATATTTTAGTTATACGAATTGTAGAATTCAAACAATATCACAAAAATATTTTTCTTCATTCCAGCGGGCATGTTTTTGAACCAAGCAATATATTTTTCCAATAAAAAAAATATTTTTTCACTTGAGTAACTCACATTCATCATTCAAGTATAATTTTAAATCAATTCCTAATTATGCATTTGTTTCAAATAGCGATATTATTGATTCATAATACTACGGATTCTGAAATTAAATGAATATTTGAACAAAATCAATATAAATTTTTTCATTTTAACAGTCTGGTATTTAACCAAACAGTATGTATTCTAAAATTTTAGTAAATATTTGTTTCATTTGAGTATTTATTATTCTAGAATATACAAAATTTGCTTCGATGGTAGAATACATTCTCAGATGAAAGTGAAGTTATTCTTGCATCAAATAAATCCGAAGAATTGAATGGACGAAATATAATAATTGACATCATCTAATATTTTCTTGTATCAAACAAATATTGGTCTTGGAATCCAAATAAACTAGTGTTTTCTTTTAAATGATAGGTTTATTTCGCTATATTGAAACAACAAATTTATTTGAGTGAAATATATTTTTTTTTATTGATGCCGCATATTACCTTTTTAAAGCACGCGTCAGCGTGTTTAAATCGAACTTTCAAACACGCGCGTTTTTTAAAGTCCCCATGGTAACAACAACAACATGAGAAACGTAAGTATCAATGACAACTTTTTTTATTAGTTTTTAAATTGTATATTATCATTGGGAACCAATGTCTTATTTGGTTTTTTCTGCAAAATGTATTTATATATTCATATATACATTGTTTCCCTTTAAATATAAATAAAGAAACTTTTTGATTATTGATCTGACAGCCCGTAACGTCAACTAAAAATAAATACTATTTGACGTTCACGAACCTTGGCTGGGCATCGAGGATGGACTTCCATTTTTTTGTAGTAATAATATAATATTAATATTTTATGATTCCAAAGTGCACCAATAAAAAAAATAGCGTAAAGTATTCGTGGATAACTGGTCTTTCAAACACTTGCTCTATTTCGAGCACTCGGCTACGCCGTCGTGCTCGAAAAATCGCGCGTGTTTGAAAGACCTCTTTATCCACTTATACTTTAATATACTATAGTTTGATTCAATACTTTCTTTTTTTCTGTGTAGTTCCGTCGCGCCTATGGTTTACAACTATTTTATGGTCCGAACCCCCGATCCATGCTATCAACTCCATTGGGATAGACTTTAGTGTCTTAACATAGTTTGTATTTAAAAAATATTTGCTGTGGAAAACACAGATACCACCCATAATTCCTTTTGCATTGGAAAATATGAATCTGCTCTACTATCAACGCTTATAAAATCTTCTATTCTCAACAATATCTTCAGCCGATATATGTTTAGTAATTTTCAATCTTTTCGCATAAGCAAGTTTTTCAATACCAATTTTCTGATAATTTCAATTTTTGCCGTTTAAAAATTTTTCTATTTCAGACATTATTCAGGCGCGATATCCAACGTGTTTTTGTAGTTTTGCTTCCACGGTGGAGTTCATATTATCTGGTGGGGACTTTATGTCTCTCACTGCTTACACGGACGAGTTGCAGGATGCATGATTCTGCATCTTGGTCTTTCTTTTTTAGGGATTTCACAAGCTGACCGGTTCGGGATGACCCCGGAGTACAGCGACAAAACATTATAACACAAAAAAGCTTGAAAAGCACTACTCAAGTTTGGTGTATGTGCACGCATGGACATACCAAACCAAACTAAGATGTCTAGAACCAAACTGCGATCATGTGCCTCAACTTTGTTTAGATCAAGGCTTTTTCGTAGAGGTTAGGGTTAAACATTGACAATACTAAAGTATTAATGTTGCTCATGTACGCAGAAGATCTGATGATCGTTAGTGATTCGCAGATTGATCTCAATAAGGAACTTAAAACTTTACATGAATACTAGGTCCGTAACAGGCTTTCAGTAAATATTTCAAAGACTAAAATCATGATACTCGGGAGATGTGGCTTCCACAATAATTATAATAATTACAGTTTTTATTATAATGATGGAAAACTTGATATTGTTAAACAATTTTCTTACCTTGGGATACTTTTTACTTCGTCCTCGTTATTTTCTGAAATGTCTGTTATGACAGTAATTAGAGTGAAACAAGCCTTTGCAGCCGTCACTGATATAATGGTTCGCTCCAGAATGACTTCTTGGGAGTCAAAATTGAAATTATATAATTTTATTGTAATATCCATACCCTCATATTGCGTTGGTGTCTGGGGTCTGTTATATGGAAATATTCTTGAACGAACCCAAGTAGGTTTTTTCAAAAACCTACTTGGTTTGCTACGAAGTACCACGGATTACGTTGTTAGACTGAAAACTTCAGTAATAAAATTAGATTACACTGTTTCTAAAAGCGGTTTATGTTGGCTATCAAAAGTTATTGCAATGGACGACTAACGTCTACCAAAAATTTGTTTTCTACGTCTACTCCAACTATCGGACGATGATCGTTGTGATATTACTTATAACTGGGTGGCACAAGTAAAATCTGTCTTCCCTTTCCTAAGCAGAATTGATCTTTGGAATCTTTTTATAAATAACAGAACTAAATCTTCAAAAATCCGTAACGAAATTTTTGCCTTATATGAAAATAAGCTAAGATCAGATGATCTTAATTGCCTGGTTTCTGCTGAATCTCTCTGGTTATACAAATTTTTAAATAATAACTCTTACTTAAAACGAAACCTACCATCACATGTCCTTAAAATTATAGCACAAACAGAGCGGGTAGCAAAAAAATGATTAAGTTTACTTATAAAGGTTTAGCATACATAATAAACAGCGAAAGAAATCTGCACAATATGTAATCTAAAAGCGCCAGAGTCCGGCTACCACATATTTTTTGAGTGCCCTCTATATCAACCGTACAGAACGATCTATCTGACAGATATTGCAAATATTGACTTTTCGGTTAAGATCCTTGACACTGGGACCTTAAGGCAATTGACAAATGTAGCTTATTTTATTAGTAATGCCCTAAAATTTGGATCATTTATATTTGATGAGTGACAACCTGAAATATCGGAATGTCGAATACTATTACTTACTTATTAATTTTGTGTGTGGTTAGGACCCTTGCAATAAGATTTTGTAAATTTCTTAAATGCAATATAGATAATCAATAAAGAATTCTGCATCTCGGTCTTTCTTTTATACGGATTTCACAAGATTGCCGGTTCGGAATGACCCCGGAGTACAGCGACAAAACATTATAACACAAAAAAGCATGAAAAGCACTACTCAATTTTGGTGTATGTGCACGCATGGACATACTAAACCAAACTGAGATGTCTAGAGCTAAACTGCGATCATGTGCCTTAACTTTGTTCAGATCAGGGCCTACTTCGCACTTATTTTTATTTAAAAGTAGCTATTTGATATTTGTTCTCAGAGAAACGACAAAGAGCATAAAATAAAGCATATAAAATAATTGACTTAACGTATGGAACTTTATTTTGCCAATTTTGGACCTAACATAGTTTGCTTCTGAGGTTCAGACCTGTAAAACACTATTACAACAATTTGCATTACATAATCAAGTTGAAGTTGCTTAACCAATTGTGTTACAAATATTCTACCTTCTATTTTACAGCCATTTTCCTTTAATTAATTTATTTGCAGCATACATCCTAGTATGGAACCAAAAACTACAGGAAACTATCGAAACTGCAATGTTGATGTCGTTAATTTGGGATGGTTAAAAATTGTTATTATTTTTTCCTGTTTCTTCTTAAAAAATAACTGTTTCTTATATAGTTTCTAATCATTGCTGGTAAATTTTGTTTCAGTATTTATTTGTATTCACAACTATAATTGGTGATTTCTGATTATCTGTGAAATTGCGATTTGGTTCCAATTTGTACAAACCATAAATAAAAATATAATTGTCCTAAATCGATACCTCATTTTTATTTAGAGTGCATAATAAACATCTGTATTTATATGCTTGTATCAAAACGGAAATACAAGTAAACCTAGTCATTCACTACCCACATATTGGTTCAATAAAAAAGAAATCAAACGATTTCAGTAGTAATTACATTTGTTATAATAGCGTAAAATACTCAAGCACAATAGACCATAATTTAGATTTATTTTGTATTTGCATACATGTTATTTTTACCATCGCAACTTCCTAACGACATTATAACTATTCGACAAAATCTATTTTTAATAGCATCGTTGAAGTGTTCGATAGAAGTATTAAGTGGTTAGCTCTCTGATTGGTCAAATATTCGTCCGGTCCTGTGAAGTTTTTACAGAGCCGCACTTTGATTTTTATCAAAGTAGAGGTAATAAATTAAATAAATAAAACCGTTACAAGTTCAGAAAAAATGTAAAAAATATAAATGTGGGAATAATGATTGGAAAAATCAGATTACGTAATGATTCTCTAATGAGTGAGTGCTTAATATATCTACATCATTATGTAATCCGGAAACATTCGCTAACAATTAGTTACATTTTTCGCGTGATGGAGGAGTCACATATACGGAGTTGCTGAAAAGTCTCGCACAAAGTGATTATCTTTGAAACGGATAAAGAGAATGTTATGAAGTTCTAGGACGAAGAATGGGACTTTATAATGCATATTTTGGAGCAAATGTAAAATGTTTTTGACGTCAGCGTTTAGCGTAACGCAGGTTTATGTTTTTCTTAACCCTAGAACACTTATCATCGTAAATTTTACGACGGGCATCTAGTTTGACCACGTGTTTATCGTCGCGAAGCATCTATAAAAGTTGAGCGCCCGTCTATCCCTTAGTAGACTTGAGTTCGACCTGCCACGTATTTTTAGTATGGTGCAAAGTGCCAAGGAAGTGGGTTATTTCAACGGTAGTGTCGCATTTTTTACGAAGGTAAGTATTAACGTTATTATTAAACATTTGGCATCGGGACCGATTTTTTATATTTTTTTACAGTAAATAAATATGGATAAAAAGAAATTAGATATGTTAAGACCACTAAACCCACAAGAATTGGAATTTGAAATGGAGAATGGAGATCTTTTTCCTGGTGAAAGTGATGAAAATGCCTTCGAATCGGATAGCGGCTCCGAATTGGATGACGACGTTGAAGTATTTGTTCCATCGAGGTCAGAGTATAGCCCTTCAAGTGACTCCGATTCTGATTATGATAAACCATCAACTAGCAAAAATAAAAAAATAAAAATCAAACATGACGAAAAGGGAAAAAGCAAAATCCTTAAGAGGGGGGATCAGTATAACGTTGGAACAAATATTACTGAAAGCGAACATATGCAAGAGTGTTCAGTTATAGATGGCGAGAACAATAAAACAGTTCCTACAAATCTAAACAGAGCGGAATGCCAGCTTCCTGTAGGTCTTAAGGGGAAAAACGGCCATAGGTGGTTCTCGGTGACAAAGGCAAAGGCAAGGTCCTACAAATGATGCTAAAGCGGCAGAAACCCCTCTGGATGTTTTTCTTTGTCTGCTAGATCCAAGTATCCTAGAAAAAATAGTGGAATACACAAATCACGAAATTTCAATCCGTTCGCAGAAATACACTACCCAAAAATTGACTACCTCACTTGTGAATTTGGAGGAACTTCATGCTTCACTTGGAGTATTGATATTTGCTGGTTGTCAAAAAGATAATCATTTGTCTACAAGGGAGATATTTGATGACAAAATTTCCGGGTCCATATACAAAGCTACTATGAGTCGCGAAATATTCGAGTTTCTAGTAGACTGCTCACGTTTTGACAACAACTTCGCTGGAGACGGGCCGATAACACCGCCAGAAGAATTACAAGAGCTAGTGAAACACTGCAATAGCAGACGGCTGCCAATTATAATTGGTTGTGATGCCAACGCACACAATACAGTGTGGGGAAGCACTAATAACAACGCAAAAGGTGAGTGTATGAGTTGTTGACGACGAGGATAGCTGAGACACAGCTGGGGAATCAAACCACCTCAGTTAAAGCCACTCGGGGGACACCTCAAGGGGGAGTGATATCTCCCCTTCTATGGAGCCACGTAGTAGATGAGTTGCTCTACAGGCTAACGGAGCTTGGCTTCGAATGTATGAGCTATGCTGATGACATAGTTCTAATAGTCAGAGGCAAGTTCGAGAACATAGTAATTCCATTTACCCAGAAAAAAACAATTCCAGCCATGTAACCCATATCCGTAAACGGGGAAATCGTGGAATGGAAATCAGAAGTTAAATATCTAGGGATAACCCTAGACAGTAAGCTTCTGTGGAATAAGCATGTTGAAATAACTGCTAGTAAAGCAATAAGAGCTTTGATGGCGTGTAGAAATCTAGCTGGTAAGTGGTGGGGCTGTAACCCAAAAATACTGCGATGGATGTACGCCATGATTGTGAGACCAGCAGTTACGTATGGGGCAATAGTTTGGCATGCAAAAGCAAGTCAGTACAGCATGAGGAAGGCACTCGACAAAGTTCAAAGGCTTGCTTGTGATGCATTACTGGAGCTAAGAGGACGTGTCCAACAAGGGCACTTGAGATCATTACAGATCTCACACCTCTACATATGGTGATAGAAAGATCTGCCCAAGAGGCAATTCTTAGAATATCTACGAAAGGCTCAGGCAATAAGTGTATTAAAAATCAGGGAGCCTGGTCCTCTCTAACAAAATACATCTCATCAGCGAATCTTTCCAGTGACAAAATGATCAAGAAAGTAAGTATCGAAAAGAATTTCACAACGATGGTAAATACGATGAGAGACTGTGAAAGGGAATACACCACCCAAGTTCTCAAAGAAAACATCATTAGATGGTATACGGATGGTTCAAAAACCACCACTGGAGCAGGCGCGGTAGTATTTGGGCCTGGCACTAGATACTCATTATCGTTAGGCTCCTTTCCGAGCGTCTTCCAGGCAGAAATACTTGCGATTGAAAGATGCGTGCAAATGAACCTAGAAAGAAACTATCAGAAATGTAACATTTCGATCCATTCTGGTAGTCAAGCAGCTATAAAAGTATTGAGCTCCCATGTCATTGACGCAAAGTTGGCATGGGAGTGCCGAAGAAAACTTGATGAATTAGGCAAGAAGAACAGGGTCTCTTCAGTCTGGGTTCCTGGCCACTCGGGAATCACAGAAAATGAAGACGCCAATACACTAGCTAGGGAAGGAGCACATACACCCTTTATTGGCCTGAAGGCTTTCTGTGGTGTAGGAAAATGCTCCTATACGAAAGAGTTTCATAAGAAGGAGGAAACCGAAAGAGAAGCACTCTGGCGGTGCCTTCCCGGGTTGGAACAATCCAAAAAGTTCCTGCTGAACTTTGACACTGCTAGACCCAAAACATATTTGGATCTCAGTAAAAATAAGCTACATCTCCTCACGGGCTTTCTTACAGTACAATGCCGCCTTAGGAAGCACCTAATGAGAATAGGTCTAGCAGAAACTGACGAGTGTAGATTCTGTGGGGTGGAGGATGAAACTCCGGATCACCTAGTTCTGGAATGCCTCGCCATTGCAAGCCAACGTAAGAAATGCTCCGGACAAGAATCTTGTTAGAGTTAGGATATAAACTCGTTGAAGCCGTTCCAAATACTAGAGTTCATTAGAACCCTGGAACTGGAAGGCGAGCTGTAGTGGTAGCGAGAACAGCTCTGATAGGGGGGCACAATAAACCTTAGGTTTCAGTGCATTGTAACCCCGTTAAATTCTAATCTAATTTAATCTACTTTTCCATAGCCTCTTCGAGGGAAAAACACGAAGACCTCACAGGAATCAATGGGTCAAATGAGATGCAAGTTAGGTTCACACGATAGAGAAGAAGATTTTGGAATATAGATGTCGACCGACATGGATGAAAACTGACTTGCTTATCTATACAGAAAAAATGTATGAATTAATAAGGAGAAAAAGATAATTCATAGGTTGGGTAGTATTTCAGTGAATTATATAATTTATCAGAATTTCTCATATCGTTACTGTTATTAAAAAAATATTTTATTTCAAATAAATTATACAACTATATATCCGTGTTCACATTTTGATATCCTAACAGTTTTATATCTTTTCATATAATTTTTCTCAAATTTTTGTTTCTTATTGCATTGCCTGCTATACATTTGTTCTCCAATCATTGATAATCTCGTTTTTCCATCAAACTCGATCAGTTCCACAAACTTCTGGCGTTTAATTACAGTATCCGCCAAAATAAACAGTACCGAAAATAAAAATAAAAATTAATTTTTAATTCCTGTAATGTAAGTGTTCAAAATGTTCACCATTTCGACGCAAACAAGCTTCATATCGATTTTGTAAGTCAATAAACATATTTATAAAAAGTGGTTGATGTAACTGCCGAAAAATATTTTGTATTCTTTCCCGTAGTTCGGCAATATTCGCCGGCGGATTTTCCGAGTGAAATATTTTGTCCTTCATTATGCCCCAAATGTATGCGTCAGGTGGCGTCAGATCAGGTGAATGAGAAGGATATTCGAAGTCTGTTCCCCGAGAAATTATTCTGTTATCGAAATGCTGACGGAGTAAGTCTAAGGTGCGCACAGCTGTATGGCTCGTTGTACCATCTTGTTGGAACCATTGTGTGCGAAACTGTAGATTTCGTGCACGGCAAAATTTATTTAGATCTCTCACAAAAGGTATAATAATTTTCTCTCTATAACGCTCTTGGTTGACAGTAAGTGTATTCTGATTATCATCTTCAAAGAAATAAGGACCAATCATTCCATGACCAGATACCGCGCACCAAACGGTAACTCGAAGACTGTGGAGTGGTTTCTCTACAATGACATCAGGACGTTCAAATCCAAGGAATCTGGTTGTTTGTCGATTAATATAGCCGCTAAGATGAACGTGACTCTCGTCTGAAAACCATATGTTTTTCAAAAATTCGGGATCTTCGTGAATTAAAACTAAACATGCGACCACAGTAAATTTCTCTTGCACGTTTGTCCGCAGCATTTAGTCGTTGTCCAACTTGAATACGGTATGGATAACCACCAATTGATTTGAACATGCGACGTAAAGACGTTTCACTAATGTTGAGTTTACATGCAGTTCTTATAAGACTTCTTTGAGATGATTGCACAACTTGGTTAAAAACACGTCCTTCATTTTCGTTAGCGCATACTGTTTTTCGATGACCTGAAGAACCTTTACGTTGACACAATACACTACCAGTGCGTCGACATTTTTCAACAACAGCTAACATCACACTTTTACTAGGAGCTGCTTTATTAAATTTTTGTTGATATTTTATTGACACCTGTTCTAAGCTTGGACCATCATTACGACCTTTTCCGTATGAACGAAAATAATGCTCTACCAAAAAAACTTTTTCTTCCGTTGTTAGAACCATTTTTAAATCAAATTTAACTGCAGCGTACTATTAATATATCAACTAATGACAATTAAGTCAAATATGACAAATCCATATTACATAAACAACTCCACAGCACTCTCTGTTTCGGTACTGTTTATTTTGGCGGATACCGTATTTGAAATGTATCTCCTTTGATTATATTCCTCCTACACATTGATTATCCTTAAGGATCATATATAATGATATACTTATATGATTGCTACTAATACCTTGTTTATTTTTGCGCTATTAACAATTTTACCTCAAATAAAATAGCCGCGAAACATATTCACAACGGACATTATTAATTATAATTTGTTAATATTAAGTATCATAAACCCGGCTAGAATAATAACTTATTTTTGTTATATGTATTACTTTAATAATAAGTATCAAAAAGATTCCCGTCCAAACTGCTTCTGTTACGGTCCTGTGAACAGGTTGTTAAAATCTCGTTTAGGCTGCGTGATCCTTGCAACTCCAGCACATATATTAATGTTCCTAGATTATGCTAATTCAGTATATATACATAAACATCTACTTAATGTAGATCGCCTTAATAAAAAATTGGATGCCATCTCAAAACACCCGATTACTTTCTTAACCAACTTTTAATTTTCTTTTACTACAACACTGAAATAATATATCCTTGTAAGCCGGTTGAACTGGTAGCTGCTTTATATTGATCGCGAAGATATCGAAATAAGAAACACGTAATGAGTAAATTATTATGATGATTTATTATTGAAATATTAAGAGCCTATTTACAAATTGTCTTATTGTTTAACGATAGTAAGGATAAATTATTTGTAATGGAAAATAAAAATAAAATCGACAGGCAATGATTAAATATTGATACATCAATAACGAATATTAATGAATAGAAATGTGACAAAGGATCGAATAAAATTCAGTATTTGTTTATTCTATTTTATTATGCTGAATAAAATTTAGAATACTAAGCATAATGAACTATTTTCGTTTACTTTAGAGTAATCAGTGAATTTTATTTCAACCGACTGCAATTAAAACATTAGGATCACTTCGACTCACTATTTACAACGTTCTTCTTGAAAGCCTATGTATAAGTTTGTTGTTAGTACGCTATCCTTATAATATGTATCCTTACTTAGTAATACCTTCTAGAATTTTTCCGTCACAGTTATAATGTCCTCGAAATATTCGGTGGGAAAATTTTGAACAGTAGGAAGTTACATTTTCGAATTTCTGTAGTAATATCACAAGAGGGTGAGAATAAATTGAAAATATATATGACCGATTTTAGAAGATTTTTAAATTATAGTATTGACTGGACTATGACAGTATTCAAATCAATGGATAAGACGAAACTTTAAAGTTCGCACTATATCTCTTACGTGAACTATACAACACAGATCTGTCCATTTTTTGCAGCGCTCTAGGTTTTGGCGGTGTGATATACAATAGGTAGACTGGCAATTCATCGTTCGCTACAGACCACAGTATAATGACATTACTCTGGAATGCACAGTATTATATAGTAGACGCTATCACCTGATGTGACGCCATTCTATTGACGGGCTGAATCCGCTCTTAATTTTATTACTAGTAGTAACAGTCAGTCAGTGGCCCTATTGTGCAGTATATAAGTATCTAATATTGATAATCACATGTTGTGTTTAAAAGTGTAAGATATTATTTTATTCTTACATAAAAAATTCGTTGATAGGCCTATCTAGAAAGTACTTAACAAACATGAGCCCTTACTATTAATAGGGCGACCCTCCTCAAGATAGTTTTCCATTTTTACTTCAGTCTTAAAAAAATATCAATATTAATCGATTCTTTAACAAATCCTATCCATATTTTCATAAGAACTTGAACGAAAACATTTAGAAACAAGTCAAAATTTGAGAAACATTATATATTTTGTTTTGCTTCTTAGTTTAACTTCAAAAACAAAAGTATGTGATGTGTGGTTGGCTTTACAGAGTAGAGTGTTTGTGAATTAGCTCCTGAAACTTAATAAAATTCTACTGGTACGTACTTAACAAAGAATTTTGAATTTTGTACAAAAATTACTTTATACCATAGTGATGTAAATACAAAAGGAGATATTTTGAGAAGTGCAGTAAAAATTAAGATATTTGGGCCGTTTAGAATCATCAACGCTATCGTTGAAAGGCAAAAAAATCCTTATCTTATCAGTCAGTCATTAATAAAATACCTAAATATTAAAGCAGACCATACACGTCTTCTGATTGAAATCCATTGAATTGTAAAATGAGCGAAGAAGAGGTTACAGCAAAACAATTACTAGAAGAAATTATAAAAAACCGAAATGAAGTGAAAAGCTATATAGATGCCTTAGAAGTTAGGCAACAAGTCAAAACTGAAGAATTAAAGAGAAGGGTAGAGCTACTAGAGAAGGAAAATCAAGAACTAAAAACAGAAATAGAAAACTCAAAAAGAGCCGAAAAGAAAAATAATATTATAATCTTCGGAATTGGAAAACGAAGCCCACTATTAACCTGCAAAGAAATTTGCGAAGAGCTCAAAAATCTTCTAAATATTAACATTCCTGAGGAAGAAATAAACAATTTTTACTTTCTGGGTAATAACACAAACAGCCCTCTAAAAATTGAATTTAAACGATTTATTTCAAAACAGCTTGTCATTAAGAATAGAAATCTATTGAAAGGACAGAAAATCAGCATTGCGGACGACCTAACACCACAACAAAGAAAAGAACACCAGTTATTATGGAAACATAGAAAATTGGCAAAAAACGATGGGAAAAATAACTGCTTCATAAAAAACGGTAAATTATTCGTCGATGGGGATTCATACGATTACGAAGAACTATTGGAAATTGAAAAAACTAACGAACAACCAAAGTCAAATAGTACTCCTTCCACTCCTACAGTTCAAACAAACCAGCCAAGCAGCGCCCAAGAACTTGTGTTGAAACAGAACCTAAATAGTAACACCAAGATTCAAGCGAATCCGTCAAACATCTCCCAGGAACTTGCTTTTAATAAAAATAATTCAGATGCGCCACAAAAAAAGGAACTGTAACATCAATAACTGTTAACACTAGGTCTCAAATACAGAAACAAAGAAATAACTCTACTGGTAAAAAATAAATACAATAAGTAATTCTCTAACTTCATTTTTTCTTTAAGGTATAATATAATCAGCGTTAGTTGTTTGTTTTTGTTGTCGTTTATTTTGTGTTTTGGTAAGATTATGGATCCTTATATACGAGATAATGAATATGTGCCACATAAGGCAATCGAAATTGGTAATATTAGAGATTACAATAAAACTACCACCCTAGCAGATAAAAAAAATTATAATTTCAATGTTTTACACCAAAATATAAGAAGTATTGCAAAAAATTTTGATGCCTTTTTAACTTACTTTTGTCAACTACAAGATACTTTTGATTGCATCATTTTGACAGAAACTAGAAATCTCACAGATCTGGATGCTTTTCATTTGGATGGTTATAATACTCTCTACAACGAGGGAAATATAAACATCTGTGACGGAGTAGTAGTTTTCATAAAACAGGAGCTAGATTATACCTTTGAGATAGGGAATATTGGACTGTTTAAAATCATCGACATATTTATTAATGTAAATAATAAAGTAATTAATTTAACAAGCATTTATCGATCCCCGTCGACAAGCGTTGACGTTTTCAATAGTGAGCTACAAGTTTTTATTTCTAACGTAACCAAGAATCACTCAGATTATCATTTAATTGTTGGTGATATTAATATCAATATATTGGAGGAAAACAATGAATCCGTAGATGAGTACCTTAACAATTTATACGAGTTAAATTATAAATCTTTGGTTAATAACATAACAAGACCTCAAAGCAAAACATGCGTAGATCATATTTTTATGAAAAATAGAACAAAAAATACTGAATTCATGTCTATTGTTTTGCAGAGCGATATAACTGATCACTACATGACAATTGCTAAACTACCGATATACACAGTATGTGGCGATTTCAGCACAAAAAACAGATTCAAACAACATATTAATTTTACTTCATTAAAAAACTGTTTACAAAAATATAACTGGGCACATTTTATGGCTATAGATGATATAGAAGAAAGTTCTACTTTCTTCACTAACCTGTTAAAGTCAGTCATTGACAAAAATAGTAAAATGGTGAAAATTTCTCACAATAAAATAAAACGTAAAGAATGGATTACAGATGGACTTGTTCAGTCGATAAACCACAGAAATAAACTATTCCATCAATTAAGAGCAAATCCAATGAATTTTCTTCTAAAACAGGAATATACTAAATACAGAAATACACTAAATAACTTAATAAAACAAGTGAAAACAAATTTCTATAAGGACAAAATTAATAATTTGGGTAATGACTCAAAAGCTCTTTGGCAGGTGGTAAATGAAATATTTCCGAGCAAACAAGAAACAATGATCAAACAAATTAGAAATGAAAACGGACAACTTATAAAAGAAGACGAAGAAATCGCGAACTGTTTTAATAATCACTATGCTTCAATAGGTAAAAATATGGCAAGTAATATCCCAACACCATCTGTTTATCATCTACAAAGAAAGCCGTATCAGTCGTCCCTGTTCCTTGCACCTACAACCAAATATGAAGTACTAGAAATTATAGACTCATTAAAATCCAAAAAAGCGCCAGGTATTGACGGAATAAAAGCTGAAACTTTGAAAGAAATAAGAAACGAAATAGCTCAACCACTTTCTCACTTAATAAATAAAATAATAGAGTCCGGATACTGTCCCACTAATTTCAAAATTGGTTTAATAAAGCCTCTATTTAAAAAGGGTTCTAAATCTGAGGTAATTAACTACAGACCCATATCGTTAATCTCAAATATAGCCAAAATTTTTGAAAAAATCCTTAAAAAAAGAATTATTCAGTACATAAATAAAAATACACTAATTTCTTGCAATCAATATGGCTTTAGAGAAGGTACATCTACGCAGGATGCAATTTGTGCTCTAACCTCTAAATTATATAAATATATAGACCAAACCAAACCAGCTTTATGTGTATTTCTTGATCTAGCTAAAGCTTTTGATTCTGTGGATCACACAAATCTTTTGGAAACTTTGGAAGATCTAGGATTCAGAGGAAATACCTACAACTTAATAAAAAGCTATCTGACTGACCGTTATCAATATGTTAAAATCAACAACTCTATTAGTAAAAAGAAATTAGTAGAATGTGGAGTTCCGCAAGGGACAGTGTTAGGACCAATTTTGTTTATAATATATTTAAACAATTTACTGGCATTTCAATCTAGTGGTGAGATGATCTCCTTTGCTGATGATACTGCAATAGTGTATAGTGCAGATACTTGGATGCAACTAAAAGAAAAAGCAGAAAGTGATCTTGTAAAAATTTTTGATTGCTTTAAACAAAAAAAGTTATCCATAAACTACGATAAAACTTGTTACTTACCTTTTACATGCCTAGCTTCTTTTTTACCTCCGTATAACTTTTTAACTATACAAGGTCACAATGAAAATATTGTATTGCATTCATCAAATAACATTAAATATTTGGGAGTAACAATTGACAGTCATTTACGATGGAATTTTCATAGTAATCAAATACAAAAAACACTACGCAGTATGTTGTTTAAATTTAAAAACTTAGCGAATATTTTAGACACTCATCAGTTAAGAAAACTATACTTTGCGCTTATAGAATCTCGTCTGAGATATGGGATATTGGCTTGGGGAGGTATTGCAAATACTCACCTTAAGAAAGTAGAAGTCCTACAAAAACAGTTTTTAAAAATAGTTTTTAAAAAACCAAGAATATTTCCATCTGATGTATTATATAAAGATAATAAAGTAATGGATATGCGGCAGCTATATTTTTTTAACATTGCAGTGCAGCAGTTCAAGAGAAGGGGATTTCTGGTTTATGTAGATCATGCACATAATACCAGATACAAAAAAGAGACACCCCTAGAAACAGTATTTACTCTAAAAACTGCTACAATGAGATCTCTTGAATACTTGGCCAATAGAGTCTACAACTACCTCCCAAAAGAAATAAAGGATGTAAAAAGTGTTTTTTCTTTTAAAAAGAAAGTTAAAAATTACCTTTGGTTAAAAGAAAGATCTGCAATTAAAGATTTAATTGAACCTAATATGAATTGAAAATATTGTAATGTAAAATTATTAAATGTATTTATTTTCGTCATATTTTAGTTTTAGTCTTTTTGTTCAATGTTTTCAAATCGTAATCTCTGGGATTTTTACATTTTCAAATTGTATCTGTCACTTTTCTTGTCTGTTTTGTTTTTTTATTTGACACTGTTTGTTTTACTCATTGTATGTACTTACTGTTACGAACACCGAGCTAACCATGCCTTAGTTTCCCCACACTCAGGCATTGCCTTAGTGGGTAAATCGGTTTGTTTGTCAGCCAGATATATTTTCATAAAATTATTTTATTTTGTCTTTGTAATCCTGTTTCTATAATTATTTTGTAATTGTTTATGATGATGAATAAACTTATTATATTATATTATATTTAGGTAATATCGAAACAATTGTCAATTATCTTAGCATTTTTAAAATCGTTTCAATATATTGTAGAATTAACTAGAAACAGTAAGTTTCATTTAAAACTCTATGCTTTCTAGCTTATGTGACGACATGCATTTGTAATGTGGAGTAAGCTTATAATAGGAAATAATTATGATGCAAAATGTAATATATGGATAGAAAGGTTTTCAGAATTAACTAAAACTAACTGGATTTATGTTCGCCAATTTTCGAACGCTACATGAAATTGTATAAATGTCAATATTCGTCACAAAACAAAATCGTAGGGAAAAACGAAAAAGGGAGAATAGCCAGATACGAAATAGATAATGCAACGCTTCAATTAATTTTTTGTTTAAGAAAATTAATATAAACGCGATAAGAAATGATGCTATATTAAGAGATGGAGTTAACGTAGAGCTACTATTAAAATCGAACATTCTCACAAAGTAAAGGTGGCAGAAACATAAGGATATTTTCGAGTTACCGAAGAAACGAAAACAGTTTTTGTGTCATATTTTGCTTCAGGAATGTCACCTTCGGCAGTAAGAATATATCATGGCCATTATCGAATTCGAAAACATTGAATATCGTCAGAAATATGTAGCTTATTTTCTTGCCAATGCTCGAGAAAATCCCACAGAGACAAGCTCGATATCTATACGGTGCGGTGGAATAAGTGTTACCCCCCCCCCCCCCCCAATAACACCGGAATATTCTGGGATTTTCATCAGACCAATACCTCACATTTTGCCGATGTACATGTCCGTTAACAAAAAATGTCGCCTCGTCACTAAAACAAATGTGTCGGAGATAATCCTTATTGCGTGCAATAATATTTGTGATAGTTTCACAATATTCCATCCGTCTATCTGTCATCCTCTGTGAGTTCATGCAACATTTGTATTTTATAACGATGGAATTTATTTTTCCTTAACACCTTTCTTCACCTGTCTTCTTATCTACTTCACAAGTTTGTGCTACATTACTGGTTGAAGTAGATGGATTTACGACAAACTCACTCAGTATAGAAACCTGCTTATTTTCGGATATGGGGTTTCTGCCAGACCGTTTCTTATTTTCGACTCCACCTATTTCAAAAAATTTACCGACCACAGATTTAAAATAATGTCGGTCTATTGGGCGGTCAGGAAAGCTTTCATTAAAAATTCTGACCGCCTCAGGATAATTACGACCAGCTTCACTATAAATAACAATCATTTCGCATTTTTCTTGTAAATTGCGAGGTTGTACCATTTTTATTATTAACAATAAACAAACTTATCTTCATGTAGTAACAAAACTGAAATTACTTCAATATTATTTGACAGTAACAACTGATAATAATAAGTTTGCTCATCATCATCATCATCAAACAGCCTGTCTCGTCCACTGCTGAACATAGGCCTCCGTTAACGATCTCCATTTATTTCGATCCTAGGCATCCTGGATCCAATTTGGTGTTACTCTTTTTATGTCATCCGTCCACCGGGTCGGCGGACGACCTCTGTTCCTGAACGCATCTTGCCTAGGTCTCCACTCTATGATCTTTTTGGTCCATCTTTCGTTGGTCATTCTTGCGACATGTCCAGCCCAGTTCCACTTTAGATATGTTATTCGCTGGATTGCATCGGTAACCCCTGTTCTCTGACGTATCCGATCATTTGGTATCCTGTCTCTCAGCGTGACTCCCAACATGGATCGTTCCATGGCTCGCTGGGCCACTCCTACTTTATTTACCGATTTTCGTGTTAGAGTTAAGGTCTCCGAACCATAAGTCAGAACCGGCAGAACACACTGATCAAACACCATCCGCTTAAGGCATATGGGGGTTTCGGACTTAAAAATGTGCTTCAGCCTCCCATAGGCGGCCCACGTTAGTCCTATCCTTCTTTTGATTTCGCAGGTTTGATTGTCCCTGCCAATCGTAATATCATGGCCCAGATATCTGTAGGATGTAACTTGGAAAATTTATTTTCCTTCTACTAAGCAGTTTCGGCTTGGGACTAGATTTGTCATGAAATTTGTTTTCGATGGATTGATTTTAAGCCCAACTTCATGTGAAGCAGATGTTAGTCTCATAATCAGTTTCTCTGCCTTATCCAAGCTATCTGAAATCAGTACAATATCGTCAGCGAACCGAAGGTGGCTGAAATTTTCACCGTTAATATTTATACCCATATTCTCCAACTCGACACTCTTGAACATATACTCCAACAAAGTGGTAAATAGTTTAGGGGAGATTGTGTCGCCTTGTCGTACACCGCGCTGCACTCTGAATCTATCTGTCTCTTCATGGAGTCTTACGCTCGCTGTTGCATTTTCGTATATATGTTGCAGTATAGCAGAGTATCTGTGATCTACTCGGCAGTCGGCAAGTGCTTTAAACATCTCGCTGTGCTTGATGGAATCAAACGCCTTTTCGTAGTCCACAAATATTAACACGAGTGGCTTGTTGTACTCAACGGACTTCTCGATCAATGTCTTAATAACTTGCAGATGGTCATTTGTTCCGTATCCGGATCGGAAACCTGCCTGTTCTGTCGGCTGGTAGAAGTCCAATTTCGATGTTAGACGCTTAGTTAGAATTTTGGTAAACAATTTATAGAGATGAGAAAGCAGGCTAATTGGTCTATAGTTCTTCAGGTCGGCAATGTTGCCCTTCATATGCATGATGATTATGATTGATTGTATTGTTCCAGTTCGTAGGTGTTGTGGTTTCCATGAGACATTAATTGAATAATTTTGTTATGGCCTTTAACAGTTGTTCTCCACCTTCCCTAACTGCCTCAATCACGATGTCGTCATCACCTGGAGCCTTATTGTTTTTCATTTCTGACATTGATTTTAGGACTTCCTCCTCTGTTATGTCAGGCATTTCCTCCGATCCCTGGTTTAAAACTCTAGGGATGTCCTCTGTGCATCTCAGCTGTTCATTATTGCAATATAAATTTGCATAGAAATCTTTCACAGTTTCCAGAATCTCCTGTTTATTTGTGACTATTTGTCCATCTGCGTTTTCCAGTTTAATGATTTCTGTCCTCTCCAAAGCGAGTTTATTTCTGAGTACTTTCATGCTCTTGTTTTCCTCTATGACCCTCGTTACCCATCTTGTGTTGTAATCTCTGATATCTTTCCGTGCGGCTCTCGATATATTCCTATTCAATATTCTCAACTGGTCTCTGTTGATTGATTGTTTGTGTATCATTTCTCGCCTTTGTTTCATAAGGTGGCGGGTGTTCACCGATAGTCTTTCTTCTTTATCACTCCTTTGGGTGCAGTGTATTTGCTGAGCTTCTCGTAGCGATTTCAGTATTGTGTCATTCAAGTCATCTACATCCTTTGTGTCTATATTTCCCAATTTTTCAGCTATGGTCCTTTGATACTCTTCTTTGTTTGCAACTGTATTCCATTTCTTATTTTTTATGTTTTGGAGCTTTCTTCTCTCTTTCCTTAAGTTCAACGTTATTGTTGCTCTCACCATTCTATGGTCGCTTCCCACTGATATACGGTTGAGTACTGTTACATCTTGTATGATTTGCTTCTTATCTGTAATGATGAAATCTATTTCATTTCTCGTGTTTCCATCAGGGCTACCCCAGGTCCATTTCCGTTGTTCCGGTTTCTTAAAGAAGGTATTCATAGCATTTAGGCGGTGTTCTAAGAGAAACTGCAGCAGAAAGTTTCCTCTATCGTTTCTTTCTCCTATCCCATACTGACCAAGGGAGAATTCACTCTCATCCTGCTTTCTTCCGAGTTTAGCATTAAAATCTCCAACTACCACTGTAAAATGTGTTGGGACCTTGGACAATGCCATGGCAATGTCCTCATAGAAGGTTTCTAAATCTTCATCGGAATAGGTGGATGTAGGTGCATAGACTTGAATAATCTTAATGCTGTATCTTTGGTTTAACTTCAGTACTAAAAAGCAAACTCTAGGGCTTACACTCTCAAGGTGTTCAATATAAGTTTGCTAGGTAACGAAAAAGGTCAATTACTATTTGAGAAAAAATCGACAGTGACGTACTCATAATTCGTTAATCTCGCATAACTCAGACTCTGTTAATTTTTTAACCAAAGTGTTATACATTTTTGAAATCAGTATTCCAATAGGTTTCAAATGAGGTGTCGCATGATGCAATTTCTCATTTAAAAAAATCGAAGGGGTGACACCCCCATGAAGAGGGATTATGTCAGGTCCGAAACTTTTATGTCATAACATACTACGTTTAATATTGATCTGTTTGAATTTTTTGTTGAGATATAAAAATAGAGTAGTTAATAGGGAGGGGGGGGCCCACTTATTCCACCGCACCGTATAAGTGGCGGCACTCTCGAAGAAAATAGTTTGGTTGAAGTACTTAAGAATAAAATACCCGTTTTTAAGGAGTCTGCAGGCAAATTGATAATCAAAGAAAACCCCTTTATGATTGCTATTATTACACCAATCATGCGTCGTGCCTTTAATCAAAATATAACAGCTGAAATGATTTTTGCGGATTCTAGCGGTTCATGTGACCAGACCAATAATTGAGTTATTTTTATGTTCGCTTCTAATAAAAGTGGGTCTACACCTATCATAGCATGTGTCCTGCATACGGCACAAACTTAAGCTAATTACACATTAGAATTTCCTTCCCAAAGAGGCTACAGAAGTTGACTGTAAATCATTTTTCCCAAAAATATTTATGGCTGAAAGAAATGCTGTATCAACAGCTTTTCCCAATTTTACTCTGTGCATTTTCATGTTTGTCTGGCTTTATGGATATGGCTTTGGCAGTTAGATCACAACGTCAAAAACGATAATAGAAGATAATGAACATGTTTAGGAATGTTTTGTATGCACTCACTCAAGAAGACGCAGAAGAAGTTTTTACAAATTCAACACATCATAACTTGATTTCTATATATATATGATCATAACATAGTACAAAGTAATAATGCTTCACATCGAATATATATATTATTATTTGGAGTAATAATACGAACAATTACGCGGTATCATATATTAGAATTTTTGAAGACATTGTTCTACAGAGATGTAAAGTCTTTAATTCATGCGCATTAGTGGAATTTATTTTCAAAGTGTACGAAAATTATTACAAGAGAAAATTATTAAAATTTGCAGCCTCAAAGCGTTTCAAACCACAAATTGATTATTCAAATATGTGTAGTAAGTAATTAAAAATAAACGTAATTTATATAATAGCTGATAATCTATTTCATGATGGTTCACAAAATGGAACTCTGCTATTATATACTGTAAATCATTTGGCGTAAGCGACAAAAATTTCAAACATTTGTGTGCAGTCGAAAATAAATTTGGTACTTTATTTAAAACATCACCAATTCTAACCGTCTCGGTTAGAATACAACTGGCATAATTAGCTGTTGGCCAATCAGCCACAGAAGAAAATTTTTATAATAATATGGATAAATATGATGATGTAAACGAAATGGGTTTATCATATACAAATGATACTGCGTTATCATGTGATGGCAGCTCAGTAAATGTCGTTATTGTTGACAATGACAATCAGGAAAAATGTGACGTGGAAATTGCCAGAATGAGTGCTCACTTTTATCGTTTAATTTTCACACTAGGAGAAAATCACCAACTCTTACAATGATAAGTTCAACTCACTCCTACACACCATAAAACACAAGTATTTAGTTTCATGGAAACAAAGTCTCGTCTTTGCGGAAGAAAAAAACGAAAAATTTAACTCCAGCCTACATCAATATTCCGCCGTAAATCTATAGAGGTTTACCATCAAGTAGAGTACAAGATCGAAGGGCTTCCAATAAGAGTAAATTTGTAGCTAATAATAAATAAAAATAAAACAAATTAGATTTAAATATTTTCGTAAATGTCACCTTACTGTGCTGTCACTCTTGATAACTGAGATGAAATTGTGCGATTTCAATGTAAGATGCTAATAAACATGGAAATATTTGTATATACAACTTAGAAACGTCCTCGGCGAGGGAAATGCAATGGATTTGTATATAAAATATGTAGTTCTTAGCAATTCTTACTATTCAAAACTCTCCTTTGAACAGAATACGTCCTCTGCGAGGGTTAAACGTCAATTTTCGAATGACCATAAAATATTGAACATCCGGCTCGAAGGACTGTAAAAATGTAGATAACTGTTCACCTAAACATTCCTTTTAATTGAATTCCGCATGTACTGGTTCGTTGTAGGGACTGTATTTCATTTATAAAGATTAAAACGACTTCAATCTAGCAAGGCAACATAATGATAACTGTTTTGTTTCGTCAAGTCTATCTCTGGCCGAAAGAGCCAAAAAATCGGCACAGTAAATAATTCAGAGATTTCTGTTTGGTTGCTACAAATTATTTTTTTGAAGAAGAATTTTTGTTCTAATTTTGTCCATGAAAAGTTTGTGGGTTGTAACTAAATTTTCCTTTCCTTCGTGAATGTGTACTTTGTCTAAAAAGTTTTCATGATTTATCAGAAAAGTTTTAAGTTCTTGTAAGGTGTGAAGTTCCCCAGCAATTTTATACTGCTCCTAGTCACGAAGTGTTGCAAGATCTAACTGACTTGACACGAAAAAAATATCAAAGGATCCCAAGAACTAGTGTCCAATTGGATGTTTTCTAGACATTTCAAGTTATTTGGTATTGTGTCAGCTAATGGTCTGTAAGAGGAAGGAGTTTCCGCTTTGATTTCAACTAAACTAAAAATGCTTTTCAAATGCTTGTGCATTATTAATTATCGAAGTCTTATATTCTGGCTTTGGCCGTCCGTCCGTCCATTTTGAGCTTCAGCGGACGAACGGTGAGTGCTAAAGCTTAGGTATACACGGATTCGGAATAAGTATGATCTGAAACCTCCCCAATGAAGTATAAATATTTTTTTATCCAGGGTTATTCATTAATCGGAAATTAATGTTTGAAAGTCTTCGTCACATTATGGGGTTTTCCTATTTGTTTTTATAAATGGCGCCTTCAGATTTATATAGCGTGGATAGTTTTCATTGAAATGCTCTATATAATATATCTTATATCGTTATAATTAAGGGTCTTTGTAATCTATGTGTTAGCTTAAATGCCTTATTTTCTAGCAGTATCTTCAAACTGGTCCGCTTCTATTCAAAATTATATATATATATATATATATATATATATATATATATATATATATCCTAACCAATCAGCATTAGAGTAATTTACTACAGGATACTCAAAGCTCGTATTCACCTCAAGCAGGTAGATAATCGTTACAATCTTCTTACATAAATGAAACAAAATGAAGAACATCCGTTACTGCAACCAATACGGAACTAATCGAGTTATAATATTGTGGCAATTACCAAATTGGTACATATCATGTGAGTAGTTTTTTCCATAATTCATATAATGAGTTAGCACTTTTTAGTCTGCTTATTTTAAATCCTCAAGTAACAGCCACGGCAAACTAGCAGCGCGATTATACCTAATTTTGTAATTGGAAACTGAGAATTTCCTATCAAATAATCACATTATAAGAGTAAACGATCTACAAAATTTTTTTTCTCCGATCGTGGGAAAAGTGACACTATTTTGACCTGTTTTCTATGCGCAAAGCTCAACATTGCAGAATAGTGGGTAGTTGCTAAGCAATTAGAAAATAACAGTGCGGTAATATTCTTACCGCACTGCTGTAGCGTGCGGTAATGTTACAAATGGATTATTACAATAAAATGAAACAAAGTATGGTTTTAATTTTTATAGGTATTGATGAAGTTGTTATGAAAGAATTGAAAGAAACATCTAATTTATAACGATATTCTTGAACACACATTAATTGTTAATATTTACATTTATTGTACAGTTTGTACAATTTTTAAATTGTACTGGAGGGCAACGAGAATTTATGGACGTTGAAGCTGCATGGCTAATTGTTTGGTTTATCGCGTTTCGATCATTTTCATTTGAAGTCGAGGCAGGGGTGTTGAATATTTTATTAGCCACTTCTACTTTATTATTAAGTGATTCGTCAATATGTTCTTCCGCCACATTGGGAGATTTCCATCCTCCGTGGCGCTTTATAGAAATAATATCAGCTCCAGCATCTACCAAATGTGTTGCCGATGATCTTCGGAAACAATGTCCTGTATATTCTGTCGGTTTTGGCAACTGTAAATAACTTGCAGCAATTTGCGGCATTTTTCCAAATTGATTTATTCCAATGACTCTCTTCCATCCTTTTCCCTTGTGGAATTAAAAAAAAAACTAGGATTTTCAAAATCATTAGGCCTAAATGATACGTACTTTCTATAAACATTTAAATAGGTTTCGTTAATGATAAATGATCTAGGTCTATTTGTTTTTGTTTCTGGTATTTTTATCAGTATTTTTGAACCGAAATCTTCTATATCCTGAACTATCATTCGCACAAGCTCATCTCGTCGACAGGCTCCTGCTATTCCAAATATTAGAGCTACCTAAAAAGTAATCAAAAATTGTATATTTCGTATTTTGTGAATTTTAAATAATTCTATTTTATCTATATCTACTTACTTTCTTCGATAAAAATATGTCATCTGGGGCATTTAAAATGTATTTCTGAACTTGTTCCGAGGTTAAAATTTTGTACTTTTTTGGTTTGTATCCTGTAGCTTGACGTTTTAAAAATGCTCTCAGTTTTTGGTACTGGGCAATATTAATATTATTTTTAACAGACAAAGTTGATCGAAGCATGGAATAATGTGCCCACAAAGTCGAAGATTTCATTGTTTTAGCCAATTCAGCAACATACGCTATCAGTACATTCTCAGAAAACGATAGACTGTTGTTTTTTCTACAAAAATACATGAACCGTTGGTACGCAAGTTCATACTTCTCTCTGGATTTCGCCGGAAGTAAATTAAGTGAAGTCTACTAGTTCAAGAGGCGTACAAGGTAACAAATAATCACTATCAGTGTTCATGTTTACTAATTCTTCTTTAATTCCTCATAAAATACGAGTCAAACAAAATCGGCTTGTAAATTATTTTACTTTTGTCATAACAAAGTAATTTCCATAGTTACCACTTCTATATTTCAATATGAACATAGAGAAACCTATCTAAACTTACTTGATTACACCTTGAATAAAATATTTTTCAATTAATTTTTTAAATGTAAATCAACGATCGAAGAAAAAATAGTATGTATAATTCGTGGGAAAAGCATATTCCCAAACTCCTGTGTTACCAGACTCGTCGCTACGCTCATCGTCTGGTAATTATCACAGTCGTTTGGGAATATTATGCTTTTCCCACTAATTATACAATATGCTATTATTTTATATGTGAATTATATATTTAACCACTTCGTTGAACATATACAGAAAGAAAGGATCAATGGTTGAGGAATGCAATAAAAAGAGGAGGGGTGATGTTAGGACAATATTTTTGATATTTAAGATCTATTTATCGTGGAGAAGAAACTTTTAAAAATGTTTTACTGATTTTAATAACGAAATTATTTTGATATAAAACAATTTATTTCTATTAGCTCCTCATCTTTTTCTATCTTGACAAGTTACACTTTTTCTCTAGATGATTCTTTTAAGGTTATTTTCCAATATTAGATCCAGTTTAAATACTTGAAGTCAAGGAAGTACCGGGAATTAATTATGCGTTTTGCGATTTTCATCTAAACTTCACATGATGGAAATGGTAACTGAAAAGCGAAATTCAAGTCTAAGAAAGGTAGCTACTGAAATTTATGTGTACCTGTAGTGTACGACTCTGTATACTGATTAGACATTGTAGTGTATGACTTCGTATACTGATTAATAATAAAAAACCGGTGATTGATTACATTAACGAGATCGACCATCGATGACTATAGAGTCAATGGATTCGGGACGTTTGTGGAGTCGAGATCGGACTAAATAAACAGAGTGTTTTATTTATATTCCCCAACCAAATAAGTGGCAAACGTTACATTGGCGACGAGGATAAAACTATACCAAATACTTGAGTACAAACTATAAAATACATCAATATTGTAAGGAATAAGTGTTAAACACCGGATTAACTACATAATTGTAGAAAGCGTAATGTATAGGTGTTAAACACCGGATAAATCATATAATTGTAGGATATGAGAAAAAAAAGATATTCATTTTCACAAAGTGAAAACTACTGAACAACCGAATGAAATAAAGGTGTATTTCAGGAACGATGTCGAGCATTCCATCCCTTGAAGCATTTGATTGCGACGGAGATGTCAGTTCTGTTGGACTTCGATGGCGAAAGGGAAAAAGAGACCTAGTAGACTTGGAAGCTGCCTCCATGAGTGCACCCAAGATTTTTTACAACTTGCATGGTGCAAATGTTACAGATACTAATGTAGAAGATGATGACGTCTTCACTATAGCCATTAAAAAACTAGACGAATATTTCTCTCCGAAGCAAAGCCTAATTTATGAGCGACACCAATTCCGGCTTTTCAAGCAAGAAGTAGGAGAGAAATTTGATAAATTTTTAGTTAGACTGAGACACCTAGCCGAGAAGTGCTAGTTCATGAATTCGGAAGAACAACTTATTGATCAAATCACTGAGAAGTGCCACTCCGTGGACCTCAAAAAGAAAATACTAGCTACAGGAGATTCAAGACCTTTGGAGAAAATTATCGCCGAAGCAAACTCGTCAGAAACGGTTGATATCTGAGTTCATGGAGAAGCCAGGGTGCAGCTTGGTTACTACCGTCAACGCACTTCGTCAAAAGAAGAGACTCATCCCAACAGCTAGATGTACGAGACGTGGATCTGAGATGCAGAGGCCAAGTGCACGATTGCCCAGCAGTCAATTCCATCTGCCGGAAATGTAGCTTCAGGGGTCATTACGAGAAGAATTGTCGTTCTAAAAGAATAAATAAGAATCAGAGAGGAACGCCACCACAGAAATTCAAGCCAAGGAAACCACAAAATGAAGAATTGGACTACGTAGGAACTCAAGGAGAAGTGGAATACGTATTTCACATCGACGATGATGATGTGGTGGATTATAAGGTAGGAGGTATAATAATTAGAATGTTGATATATTCTGGATGTCTTATACTTGTATAGGCTGGTGTTATTTTAGATTTTTGTAACCATATTTTCAAGTTTTCATTTTCGAAATATGTTGCGTTGTGCATAATTATCCTTCTTGGTGATCCATGGTCCAGTATAAATTGGGTTAAACATCTTTTTACTGTTTTTGTGTTAGTCCTAATACATGGATATGCGAAGATATATTTCGAAAAGTTATCGATTATCACGAGTATATGTTTACTGCCCGCTCTGCTTGGAATCAAATTGGATACGAAATCTGCCGATACTATTTCTAGCGGTCTATATGTCAATATGGATTTGGGTATGTTAAAATTATGCGAATTCTTCTCCTTTCCTAATTGACATAACCTGCATGTTCTTGTAACGTTTTTTATTATATTTATATCCTTTTCACATATGTAATTCTCTCTGAATATAAGATGTAATTTTCTTATTCCCAAATGTTTATTCTTGTCATGTAATTCTTTTACTAGTTTCCCAGCAAGTGTTGATGATATCACATATACTTCTTGACTATTTATAATCTTATAATAAATATTATTCTTCCTTAAACACTTACGTTTTTCGTTTTATTCTAAATTTGAATGATCTCGAATTATTTCCTCGAGTGAAAACATTCCTATATGTTGCTTCATAAAGTTTAACCCTATCTTCTATTCATTAGTATCTTTTATTTTCTCTCCGTCCATCCTACTTATTATGCAAAATTACATACAGGTTTAGGAAAAATTTCTAGGACGGTCGATCGACATTTTAGCAACGTTGAACAACTTGTTGTGCCAAATCGGTATGAGATAGAACAAAATAAATTTGACATTCCTATCTTAGTTTTTAAGACCTATCTAATAATTGTTTTATAAAGGTACTGAAGGTGGTACCAAAAATGGTACCTCGTGGTACCAATTACGAAACCACCGTCTCAAAAAACTAAGATAGGAATATGAAATTTATTTAGCCCTAACTCACACCGATTTGGCAGAAATACCTATCAATTTGGCTAAAAAGACGATTTTTAATTGTTTATAACTTCTAAACAAACAATTTAATAATCACAAGTGACATTATACTCGCTATTTTAGAAGAAATCTAAATATGTAAAAATATACATGGTGTTCCATTAAAAAAATTCTCCAAAACTTTGTGAGCGACCCTGTATATTTCAATTTGTCACAGATATGTAGATTTTCAACATCCCTGCAACTTTTAAATAAGACATTTTTGACAACCCCTGTATATTTTGAAATAATCGACTGTTCTGATAATTTTTCCTAACCCTGTATATAAGAACCTTTATAAAAATTCAAGTGGAACCTACTATTAAAATAAAGTCAAACAAAAATGTCTTCAACTTATGTAAACAAAAATGTACGTTGCCTAACTAAAATTAGCATACTATGCAAATTATTGTTCTAATCGAGTTAAATATATGCACTACAAAATAAAAATAAACAAAATTACATACCTGCCTTTGGTCGCAAACACAATAGAAAAAACAACTGCCGGCTATCGCAAACGAAAAGTTTTTCAAAATTGAAGTGCGAGCCACCGCATGTCCGCATGTCCGTCTATTGGAATCCCCGAATGAAAATCGCAGGCCCACCGCCCACAGAACACAAAAGTTAATGCAATAAGCAATTACGAATGATTGCCGATTGCCCGGTAGTCAACCGGTAGTAACTTAGCTGTGTTTGCGGTATTATATTTGGTCGCTCTGATGTGATGAAGATCTTGTATAATAGCATAATATAACCATATTTCAGTTCCACTTTTCTTTTGGCTTCTCTAAAGCCTCTTGAAAATCCCTAGATTTGGGTGTTTTAACAAAAGTTTTCCCTAAATCCCTAGATTACTCCAAAAATCTCTAGATCTAGGGAAATTTCCCTAGACCTGGCAACCTTGGAAACGCTGGAGAAAGAAAAGACACAGGAGGGAAGGAGAAACCTGCGTCAGGTTACGTCTCGAGACAGACCAAGGGTACCCGATAGATATCGGCGTCCCATATACATTGCCCCATTACTCCCAACGTGTTACTGAATACACTACTGAAAACAATCTTTGCGTCCTGATTATTTTGCAACTCATGTGCACCGGAC
This sequence comes from Galeruca laticollis, assembly GCA_963921935.1. Classification (NCBI taxonomy): domain Eukaryota; kingdom Metazoa; phylum Arthropoda; class Insecta; order Coleoptera; family Chrysomelidae; genus Galeruca; species Galeruca laticollis. Next base: position 106,811,015 of record OY998182.1, on the reverse strand, counting down.
CTTAGAGGTATCTACTAGTTTTCTGTCGATATAAAACTTAAAAGAATTCCCTGAACATTCGCGTAAGAAATATCGCTATTTCGGAAACAGCCTACTTTGGATGTAATACATTAAAAATTTAAATGAATAATACGTATTGGCGAATTCTGGATACCTACTTTTGAGAGACAGTAAATAGAGAGAAAAAGAACATTGATCCATCAGGAACTCAATGTTGTGATAACTTTTCTGATCGGATTTTAATTTGCTTAGAATTACACTCTTATTATTGTGAATTCCACGGTTTTTTAGATAACGCTGCTGTTACTATCAATATCTAAATCTAAAAATATGTGCCAATTATGTTTTTCTTACATTTTGAAAACTGGAAGTTTATATCAACATTCAACTATTCAACAACGAACACGTGTACAATTCTCTTTATTTTGGTATTATAACATTGCATAAATAAATCAAAATTTGATAGAACTCATACCTCTCTTGGTAAAAAAAAACAATTTGTTTAATTCTATTAATTTTTCAGTAGCTAAATTGATTCGAGATTAACCTACATGTGTAGTTCAGTTACTCTATCGGTTTCAAAAAACACTAAGCTTTTAAATGCTCGATAATCTCAAGCAATTATGAGTGTCATAATATCAAATTGCCTATAAATTAATTATAGGTGTTGATTAAATTTTTTAACCCTTATAATACCAAGCAAATGCACCCCACATGTACTTTTTTGTATATATCTAAGCCAATTATATTTCGTTTTATTTCCTCTTTTTAGTAGCTGCATTTTTTTAGGTTCCAAATGTAATTTACCTAAAATCTTACATGGATTTTTTCCATCTCAGTAATTATTTAGGTTTTTAGAGTATGGGGTGTGTTCGCACCCCGCTTGGCATTTTACGTATACCAATATTTCTATGTTATTATGAGCTAACGGCTGGGTAAAATCCTTACATGTTGTACTGTTCGTATCCCCACTTCTCTTATACGGCGCGGCGCTTGCATTGCTACGCCGCCGGCCGCCTACTGGTACAGGAGTAATAGTTATTACTATTTAGTGTCGTTTATGCAAGCGTCTGTGTAAGATAAACGAGTCGATTTATAGTGCGCCACGTGGTTGTTTATTCGGTCGAAAATGAGTAATTTCCGAATTCGAAATGAAAAAGCTCTAACGGAGGAGGAAATGTTAATGCTGTTGCAAAATGATGATCCAGAATATGAGGAATTATTGCAGGAAGATGATGCAAGCGACATCGAAAGTGAGGACCATATATCCGACCAACAAGTATTCGATGAAGAAATCTATGCTTCTTCTGATGAAGAAAACATTATCTTAGAGGTACATGTAGCTGATATTCCTGTTTATACAGCTAAAGATGGTACCCAGTGGTATAAAATGCCAATAGATAATCAAGTTCGACGTTCGCAGGCACACAAGATTGTGTATGTTCCAGGACTTACACCGACCAGTGCAGAAATACGTACGATCAAAGAATCGTTTATGCTGTTTTTTTCAGACGATATATTTAACATTATTGTTGCTGAAACCAACCGGAAAGCTGAATTTCATTTTGATAATTATAATGAAACTCATCCCGAGAGTACAAAGAAATATGTGCCAACCAACAGAAGAGAAATCGAGGCCTATATAGGTCTACTTATTACATTAGGAGCATTGCAAGCTAGTACCGAACCCATTGAAGTGCTTTTTACTAGTGACCCTGCATATTGTCGGCCTATAATAACAGCAACTTTGTCTAGAAATCGATTCCATTTTCTGACCAAATTTTTCAGATTCGATAATTTTGAGACCAGGGCTGAGAGAAAGTTAGAAGACAAGCTTACCCCAATAAGGGAAGTATTTGATACATTCGTATCAAACTGTAAAAAAGCACTATATCCGAGTACGCACGTGTGCATTGACGAGCAACTTGTCCCTATTTCGAGGAAAGGCTCCATTTAGGGTCTATATGAAAAGCAAGCCGGCAAAGTATGGAATAAAGATATGGGCACTGGCAGATTGTGAATTCAAGTATACTTTGAATATGCAAGTGTATTTAGGTAAGTCATTTATTTTCATTTATGCTATGTTATCTACCGATTTTTTTTGTTAGGCAAAGTAGGCAACAAGCCTGAAAAAGGACAAGGTGAACGGGTTGTTCTTGAACTTTCTGATTATTTAAGTCAAGGATATGGTATCACAACTGATAACTTCTTTACTAGTCTTCAGCTGTCTCAAAAATTGTTGGATAAGAAGCGTACATTATGAGGCACTCTGCGCAAAAATAAGACGTTTATACCAAAGGAACTACTTCCATCATCTTCAAAAAAAGAATATTCTTCAATGTTTGCTTTTACAAAACATTGTACATTAGTGTCTTATGTGCCGAAAAAGAACAATGCCGTTATTTTGTTATCAACCGAGCATGACGATGACAAAGTAAGTAATAAGGAGTCAGACCACAAACCAGATATTGTTTTGCATTATAATAGTACTAAAGGAGCTGTAGATGCAACAGACCAAATGGCAACAAAATATACCACTCAAAGAAAAACTCTTTGATGGTCCATGGTACTTTTTTACCATATTATCGATATTGGAGCTATAAATGCCTATAAAATATGGAAAATTAAAAATCCAAATTACGGGTCTGGGCACTTAGATGCAAGAAGAAAATATCTTCTTCAGTTGGGAAAGGAACTGGCCAAGGAGAGTATGATTTATATATTAAGAAATACTAATGGTTTGCAAGCAAGCTTAAAAGAAAATATTCTTAAAGTTGTTCCACACCTGGAGCAAAATATCCCTTCAACAAGACCTGTAGGAACTCAAGGTAGATGTTATCTCTGTGAAAGAACCAAAGATAGAAAATCAAGACAACGTGTAACGTAGTATTTACAAACCTATGTAGACGTACATCGACTAAATAACAATACGATGACAGTCTGAGATGCTGGCGGCTGAACTCTAGTGGAGACGGTCGTGCGGTCCACAAATATAAATGATCTCAAATGGGCACCAGATAAATTGTCCCAAGCATCCCCAAGTTCTCCATATAAACCCCCAACTTACCAAAAGGTTTATTACGATATTATAGAAGTCTTATTGTACATACAAAAGTAAACTATTCATAGGTCAAATTCAACTATTTAATAATGACAGTATTATTAATATAAAAAAAGGCTAACGAGAATAATATTTTAGACTAAAATTTAATTATTATATGTTCCTACCGTGGCACTTGCCAATATGTAGATAAATACACTTTCAGTTCTGTGGATGGTAGACACTACCTAGATTTCATTAATTTACTGACCGCTAAGGTGTGGAAAGCGTAGTTTAGTCGCTGTAGGTAGAATAATCCAATAAAAAAAGACACACCGCTTGAGCTTAGGCGCATGCGCGAATAATCCAATTACCTATTGATCTCAACCCAAACCTTAGACGCAGTTTACAAATAATACATTTACCACACTACATAAAATATCCGCACAAGTACGAAAAGTAGGCTTAACGACAACGGTAGAGTTACTACTAACTTAATTACTATGTCTCATCAACAAAAAAAAATGAATCTTACGTAAAACAAGTGATAAACAAACTGAAATTAAATAAGGTGTTACTAAATTCAAGGAAGCGAAACGATGCACTGGAACGCTTAAGTTTACAAACACAAATTCATGTCCAGGCTCAATAGTACACCTATCTAAATAAGTCGCTGCGTTTATTATTAGGAGAGATAATACATCTCCTCATAAAATATTAAATCCAGCTGGTAGGTATATCAAGGATTATCACTAGCTTAAACAAACTTGCATGACTCCTTAGAATTAGAACCCCTTGCCAAGGGGTTCCTTGAGTTATCTTTCAGAGATGCGGTAAGTCACGTAAGACTGGCGAAATCTTCAACAAATATGGTGATTAAGGCCTCAATATTCTTCCTGGTCTTTGTATTTGAAGCAGGAACTACGTGGTAAGCGGCACAAATCCTTCATTGAAGAGGTTACAAGATAATTTTCGAGCAACCCAAACAATCAATTCAATCCATTCAAAATCTTTGTAATAATTTCTTGCTAGAGTAACAAATCCCCCAACAGGTTAGCAACCTAGGCTATTAATATTCCATTTCTAGCAAGATGCACACTTCAAACCACAAGGTACCATTTTCCTATTACACCGAGAAATCAAAAACTGTCGATGTTGATAACTGTTCGATGGTTATCAGACTAAAATTTCGAATTCTACCTTCAAAACGAACGGTGACTAATGAGAATATAATTAATATATACATTTATCGATAACACTAATAGACAACTCGAAATACGTGCTAGGAAATTTTAACAATTTTGAAATACCTAGATGTGGAGTACTTAACGTTAATTCTTAACGTTACAATTCCCCCCCTTTCGTCAAGAAAATTAGCTGACTACAGCTAATTTTCATCTGGAGGTGGGCCTACCGTGTATGGCGGCAGGTCTTTTGTATGCCAGACTCCCTTAGTATTGCCATCCTTGTCGCGCAATTCATAAGTCCAAGGAGAAATGCGTCTATGAATAAAATATGGCCCCACATAGCGAGGTAGTAGCTTCCTTGCGAAGTAATTGGCTGCATCCGAGAGAACATAGTTCTTCTTTCAAACCAGTGCATTAGGCAAATACTCCTCATGCCTACGCCTTAAATTGTATTTGTCACACGACTTCTCGTTAGCAAACTCCAACCGTTTCCTCACTTCACGAAACATTTCCCTGAATCTTACGTTTTTAGTAGACTCTGGAGTCTCAGATCCAACCTGAAATAAATCATCCTTATCAACATAATCCGAACCTGACAGCATCATTGACCTACCGAAATTTATAAAGTAAGGGGTCATTTTCGTTACCTCGTGGGTGGCAGTACGAATTGCGCAAGCAATCTGAGCAATATTCTCATCCCATTTCCGATGGTCACTGGAGACATATGCGCAGAGCATCGTCTTAATCACACGGTTAGTCCTCTCGCAGGGATTGGCTCTGGGATTATAATTGGCACTAAACTTAACTCTAACTTCATACTGAGACGCTAAACGATGAAACTCTTTACTACGGTACTGCACAACATTGCCGCAAATCAGCACTTTTGGGACTCCATACTCAAGGAATACTTCCACTTCGATCTTCTTACGCCTTTTGGAACCACAATTTTCTAGGTATCAGTAGAACACAACAACTCCGAGTACTTGTCAGCTAAATGCTTAAAAAGATGACCGTCCTTTACCCGCCAAGAAGGAAACTTGAGCGGATCGCGAACGACTCTAACCAACATCGACTGATACCACTTGTCCTCAAAAGCTTCGGATACTGGAAAAGGGACTACACCAACTTCCGACTTAGCAGCAACCTCGTCAATAACGGGTACCAAACGCGAGAGGGCATCAGGGACTACATGCTCCTTCCCCTTCCTATGAACTATCTGAAAGTCGTATTGCTGCAATCTTACAGCCCAACGAGCAAGACGACCTCTGGGACTCTCAAGTTTCTGCAGCCAAAGTAGACTATAGTGGTCAGTGATTACCGTAAACGGAACACCTTCCAGATAGGGGCGTAGGTGCTCAATAGCCCATAGAACGGCGAGACATTCCCTTTCAGTGGTGGAATAATTTCTCTCCTGCGGTGTGAGAGACCTGCTAAGATAACATACAACCTTATCGCCACTCTCGTGTGGTTGGCTCAAGACAGCGCCAAGTCCGAAACCACTACTGTCTGTCTGAACCACGAACGGTTTAGAATAATCGGGGCAGCTTAGGATGGGTGCCGAGACTGAACACTCCTTGATCCGGAGGAAGGAAGCGTCGCAAACGTTGTGTACAATGTGAGCGTTTTGTTTGTCTAAATCACTCTCAAAAAGAAATTTTTTGTATCCCATGTAAAGCAAAAAATTGAAATTAATTTTGAATATCTAATTAAGGTTTGTTTATTTTTTAGTAACTAAATTGAAATAAAAATAGATACAAAATAATTTATTTGCGTTTTTCTTTCATTTTACTTAAAAAAAGTGTAAAAATTACAAAGATAGACAAAAAAATGGGGTGCAAATGAACCCCGCTGGATATCGCACGTATGTAAAAAAGCTTGGTATTATAAAGGTTAAAGTTACTGTATGTCATTTATCAGAATTAAAGATGAATATAATAGATAACAAGTTACATATTTTTAAACTTTGTTGCCCAATAAAGGCTAGTATATTTACCATTTGTTATTTAATTTTATCAACCAACTTAATAACGACATTTTTCTCAATTAAACCGCAAAGATCATTGTTGACGATGGGGAAATTCAGGGTACAAGAAGTCTTGATTAATGATGGAGACGTGGATATAGATACGCTCAAAGCTGGCGGTGGAAAGGGACGAAATACTTGTTTTGACTGTAATGTCAAAAGATAAATTCGAAAGGAAGTGTTAGAATATTCGCTAAACGACTTAATATGTATTTTTAAAACTCTTTCAGACATTTGGAAGTAGTTGTTAATGAGTTGACGAATATATGTGGTACAAGGGTGGGGTTAAAATGTCGTTCAGGTTATTGAGACAAAATTATTTCTTGTTATAGATGAAATTCCAATAATCATTACTATAACATGTATTTATACATTGTTTTTCTTGTAGTTCTATGAAATGATATTTCAGTGTTCAGTAGTATAATTGTCTTAATTCTTCTTGGTTCTCTTTTTTCATTTAATATATGTGAAAGATGCATACAATCTTTTGAAAACTAATATCTTTTATTTGGATAAAATTGAGAGATCAATTTATATTGGGCCTTTTACCAATTAGTTTTACTCCCAATTTTAGAAGATAGAAATAAAATAAAAAAATTATAAACAACGAGAAAATTTTATTAACCTAAAACATGTAAAAAATAATCTTGATCGTCTGCGTCGGGCAAAATGGCACACCTCGAAATATAATGCATAATGCGAACTAGAGAAGCAAAATAATTAACAAATCATTCAATAAAAACCAAATATTAGGAAGATATAAAACTTTTTATTGAAAAAAGCACAACAAAACGAACACATATTTTAACACATTTGCATAGCGTAATGAATATGAACAGAATTGCTAACGAAAACGATAACATAAAAACTAATTGTAATAAGGTCACATAGCAAAAACGAAAGGAGAAATTGAGACCCAGATGAGAAATAAAACGGGGTGGGAGGGACTTTCTAAAATAATAGACCATAAGTGGCCAAAAACCTGCTTTGTCAATACAGAAGCTACAGGATCAGAAACTATTAAAGAATATAAAGGCGATATGGGAGACCCCTTTACTGGGAAGGAGACTGAGGACATACTGCATAATTTTCCAGAAGTAGCCGTGTTGATAGAAGAAGAGCAAATAGAAGGTAAGATCGAGTACGTTAAAACAAATAAAGAAATTATACTGAGTAAAGTGAAGAAAAAGGAGGTCTCTAGAGTTCTATATTCACTACCATATGATGTAAAACCAGAGGGAGTAAACGACATATGCAAACTGTATGCTACTATAAATATTCTGCAAAAAGAGCTGCAACCAGATACTACGGAAATTAAGCTGATTGCGTTGGGTAATGTGGATATACTATACGTAAGAAAATGTGCGGAATACAATACGTGGAACTGAAATAAAGGTAGAAGTGACTGCTATGGAAAACTCCAAAAGGAAAAAAAGACATAAATCGTTTAGATGTGAGGAACAATCCAGGACGGAGAAGATCATTATAAAATCAGGAGGTAAAGATTACGCAGACATTCTGCGTACAGTAAAAAGTAGTGTCGATATCGATGCAGCCGGGATCCAAGTCAGATCAATTAAAAAAACTACCAAATGGGGTGTCATGTTGGAAATTCAGGGAGACAGAAACAAAGCTGAGGCTTTTAAAAGGGAAATCCAGAGCAAAAATGACGATACGCGGGTCAGTATCAAAAGGAGTGATGATATAGTCTACATCTCTAATGTTGATGGTGACATAAGTAAACAGGAAATCGAGGAAGCAGTGCGAAAAAGTGTAGGAAACGCAAATGCCGAAGGCGAGGTGAGAGTTTTATCGATACGACCTAGCCAAGGAGGTAGCCAAAATGCTACGATCGCATTAAGGAAAGGGCTGGCGAGAGAGCTCATAAAAAGAGGGAATATACGAATCGGCTGGGTATCCTGTGGGGTGTGACCGCGAGTAAACTCTACCAGATGCTATAGATGCCTAGAATACGGACATCACACAAGCGAATGCACTGGAGAGGATAAGTCTAAGATATGTCTTAAATGTAGTAAAGAAAACCATAGGGCAAAGGACTGCACAAACAATAGTTTTTGCCTAACTTGCAAACAAGAAGGACATAGGGCTGACCAAACTAGGTGCCCAGTAAACACAAAACTGATAGGAGCCAAAGCAAGAGAGGCAGTAGATGGTAGGGAAGGAAATAAAGCATAATGACAATAGAAATATCACAAATAAATGTGGGTAGGGTCTATACAGCACAGGACATGGCATACAGCGTGTAGTAGGCCAAAACTGGCTTACAGACAAGAGGGCGGATGTGGCTATATTAATCATAACAAAAGGTATGGACATAGCAAAACATGTAAGCGGAGAGGGGTTTGTAATGGTGAAAATGAGAAACTTCTCAATGATTGGTTGCTACATATCTCCCAATATAATGCTAAGAGATTATAAAAATGAATCAGATAAAATAATGGGACACGTTAAGCGTAGTAAAACCGATTACATTATACTTGGAGACATAAACGCCAAATCTCCTATATGGGGTTCACCCAAAACCGATAAAAAATGAGAACACTGGATGGAATGGATCTCGGAGCTAGACATGGTTGTGCATAATGCCGGGATAAAGCCTACATTTGTGAGAGGAAACAGTGAATCCTACATTGACGTGATAATTTCAACAAGCAATATTGCAGGGAAAATAGCAAATTGAGAGGTCTTGGAGGATGAATCATTGACACAACATAATTTCATATATTTTGAAATTAATGAAAACTTAAGAAATAAAAAATATATAGGAAATACCACTGTAGATTGGGACACTTTTACTAACAACATCGGACTAATCTGCAGAAATACTTTGGAACCTACTTATCAGACGCTAAGCAAATGGATCCAATAAGCATAAAAAAACTGCACAAATACTGACAGGAAAATTATTAATATCCCATACTGGTGGAATGAAAAAATAGGTGAAAGAAGGGCAGAATGCATAAGATTTAGGAAGAAGTTGACTAGACCAAAAACACGAAGAATAGATGGCATAGAGGACTTAGAAAATCTATATAAAACAACAAAAAATGAATTAAGAAAAGTTATAAAAGAAGCGAAAAAGGAATATTGGAATGAACTGCGCCAAGAGCTGTATATGGGGAGATGCGTACAAAATTGTAGCAAAAAGGTTCAATACATTGGTGCCGTATCATTTAAGTACCGATAAGAAAAGAGAAATTGTGACTCACCTTTTCTCATCTGAGGCTGATAGCTGGGAAATAGTAGAGAATGATACAAACATAAGCCCCTTTACGAACCAGGAACTTGAGACCTCCATTATTAGCATGAAGAACAGAAAGGCCCCTGGATTGGACAAAATTCCACCAGAAGCAATCAAACGGGTTGCTTCTAAATTCCCTGAGCTGACTCTGAGTACTATGAACAGTGTGCTAATGTCACAGGTCTTTCCCGAGGAATAGAAACTGGCTAAAGTTATATTAATACTAAAAGGCGGAAAACCCCCAGAATTAGCAAATTCGTATAGACCACTTTCTATGCTGAATACAATCAGCAAACTTATGGAAACACTCATCAGAAATAGGTTAACGGCTGAATTGGAAAAAAAGGGAGGCCTACGTAAGCATCAGTATGGGTTTCAAAGAGGAAAGTCAGCTGTACAAGATCTGGAGGCCATGAAGGAAATGGTGGAAGAATACAAGCAAAAATGGTGTGTGTTAATAACGGTAGACGTCAAAAACGCGTTTAGCTCGGCCCGTCATAGCATTATCATGAAGAAACTACGAGAAAGAAATATATCTAGCTATCTCATAAACATCATATCTAGCTACCTAAAAAATAGGAAGATTACTGTCGGAAAAGGTGATGCCATAGAAGTTACCGCAGGGGTACCACAGGGCTCGTTCTTAGGACCGACCCTATGGAATATTCTGTATGATGATGTACTAGATCTGGACTTCACAGATGAAGCTTGCTGCATAGGGTTCGCGGATGATCTAGCGTTACTTATAGGAGCCAAAAATAAGCATATCTTAGTACGAAATGCGAATAAGTGTCTACAAGATATTAGCAATTTGATGGAAAGACATAAATTAACAGTAGTGCCAGATAAAATCGAAGCAGTGATACTACTACTCAAGGAATAAATGTCTCTCCGGCAAAAACAATCAAATACTTAGGGATAACTATCGATGAGAAGATGCGCTATGGCAAGCATATTGAAGTTACAGCACAAAAGACTGAAGAAAATGTCTCTGGACTAATAAGGCTCATGACTAATGTTGAAGGACCAAGAAGTAGGCGACGGGCTGTGTTGTGTAGTGCAATGCACAACATATTACTATATGGTGCTCCTGTGTGGAATAGGGCTTTAAAAATTAGAAAATACGGAAAGCGAATGGAAAAAGCTCAAAGAAAGATGCTATTGCGGGTAGCATCGGCATACAGGACGGTTTCATGTGTTGCGCTGCAAGTAGTAACAGCTACATTACCTATAGACCTTATGGTCTGGGAAAGGACATATCTATACAACAATAGACATGAAGTTCAAGCTGGAAAACAGGCAACTCCCTTCAAAATCCTTTGGTTACAAAACACAAAAAAGACGAATTAATGCAGCTTGCCGGTAATTTACTGGTGAAGTTAGAGAAGAAATGTTAGAGAGGAGTTCGAAAATATACCTTATCACTGTTTGTAGTAAACTAGACAAAAATGGCAAGCAAGTTCTAATTACTTCTGTAAGTTTAGAACGCCATTTTTCGAAAAATGCCTATCAATTAATGATGTCAGGTTACCATTGGAAAGAAAATTGAACGCCCATCAAAATGATGTGCCACTTGACTCCCGTTCCCATTTAAGATTCTAATGGTAGTAGGTATTAACCCCTCCTACCCGATTGACCCACGAGGGCTACAAATATCCATTAAAAGTGTAGCATTTGAAAATAAAATTAGCCTGCTTTTTTGATTTTTCTTATTATTCACTGGAAGGAAATTATTAAGGGAGGCAAGTTTTTAAGTTGACACTCCCTAGCTTTTAGGGCTAGAAATTATTTTTCAAAATTTCGTATATCGGCTGTTGCCCTCATAAAGGAATGTTTCTATAAGTATTCTATAAAAACGTACTCGAAAAGTTTTTAAAAAGAGATCCTATATTTATCTGTGACCATTAAAAGCTAACCGTTACTTGAACATTTAAAATATGTTTACAAGTATTTTTAATAGAACCAACCAACAGAAGCCAGTTCTTTGTGTACTAACTAGAGTCTCATGAATCAAAATAATAATAAAAATATTAAAAGACACACGCAAGATCGGTTCGGTTAATCAAAGTCTTTGTGTGACGACTCCTGGTGAGAGGCCCACGGAATATTATACCAATGGTTTAACATGACTTTTTAACTTATTACTCTTTTTAACCGAGTTTATAAACAATATTGCATCACGTCCACTCAGTGGTGGAGATAGAACCTCTATGAAGATTGTTTCTAATTAATTTACTCTAGAACTCCTCGTTTTTCAATCAAAATCAGAATCATAGATTACCATATTTTGCATAAAAAAATTCGACTATCCATTTAGTTTACAATGGTTAACAGAAAATGATACTATCTACATCTCTAGAAAATGTTTTTCTTCACTTCCAAATTCTTCTACTGTTTTTTTTTGATGGAATTTCAATGCCTGTTAAATTTTTCGTAAGATGTGACTGTTTTTTGATTTTCTGGACATGTTATAAATATACCTGCAACCACTTTTTCTTGCAGTCTCTGACTATGATCAATCAATCAATTTCTTATCACATCATAATTCTATATATTTCTTGAAAATAATGGGACTACTTACAGAAATTAAAGTAGTAGACTATAAGCTCCATCTGATCTAGTCTATGTTCACCATTCATAACGATTTATTCTTGTTCTTCAACTTTTTTTTGGCACTACGTAAGTAAAATGTCCCAAATTCGGACAGGTTAAGGTGTACGTAGAACTAAAGTCCCTGCAGAAATGCTATATTCATGAATATTGCAAGAAATATTTCACAGTTTCCCAGATAAAAACACAGTTCTTACATAACATAAGTTTTTCCTATCATGCTAGTGAACTTAATTCTGAAACTGATATTTAGTATGTAGTTCTGACACTTGTGAGTACATTATTCGGACACAGTCTGAAATTCTGACACTATTGAATCTAATTTAGGGATAAATTAAAAGTAATTACTTGGTACAAGAAAGATCTTTATCTCAGGGACACACAAAAATCCACGCTTGTTAGTTAAGACAGGATCCTTTATAGGGAGATACTACCTCGATTCCTGCAATCCGAAATCCTGGAAATACTGATTGATCTCTCTACAAGACCAATCTGATGGACAATTTGGAACACGTCGAAGTAAATGGAGAAAATCACCCGCACTACGACCTGGAACAAAGAGTCGAACAGATCAGTGAGGCAATAATGGAAGCTTTTCATTCCAGTTGCCCACTGTCAAAAGCTCGTTCAGAAAAGGATGCTCCTTGGTGGAATGAGAACCTGTCAAACCTCAGAAAAGAGGTCCGTTGGCTCTTTAATAGAGCCAAGCGTGACGGTAATTGGCAGGGGTACACTGAGCGGCTTACTCAATACAATAGGATGGCCAAAACGCTTAATTCTCAAGCATTTTGTGAAAAGATCACTTTCACGCACACAACAGCCAGACTACAAAAGGTGATGGCAAATGGGGGAACTAACCCCACAATGTCGCTGAAAAATTCAGACGGATCATACACGGAAGGTGAAGAGGATCGATCGATTTCTTCTTCTTAGAATCCGCTTTCCAGGTAGTGAACAAGCAAGAAGCACTGAAATAGCAATGAACTACGCCAAAAAATCCTGCAAGGAAGATGGGGACAAGGGTTGGAATGGGCAGTAAGTACCTTTCAACCATATAAATCCCCAGGAGTGGATGGAATATTTCCAGCAGTCCTGCAGCTAGGGATAGAGGAGATTCGTCCTCACCTGCTGAAGATTACAAGAATCAGTTTAGAAGAGGGTCTAATACCTAGGGCAGGGGTAACCTTCATACCAAAAATAGGGAAAAAGATGGGACTGCTCCCCGATCGTTTAGACCCATCTGCCTAACTTTCTACTCAAGACGTGGAGAAGGTAGTTAATAACTACATGAGAAGAGAGAACCTGGAGAATATACCACTTCATAAATGTCAGCATGCCTACATAATCAACTAAGATGGTTCTGTATCAGCTGACCGAAGTCATCCCGAGAACTCTGAACAACAGAGAAATATATCTGGGGCATTTGACAACACAACTCATATGTCTGTCAAAGAAGCACTAAAAAAGCGATGAGTGAATGAAACCATTGTAAAATGGATGTATGAGTTGTTGACAACGAGGATAGCTGAGACATAGGTGGGGAATTAAACCACCTCAGCTAAAGCCACTCGGAGGACACCTCAAGGGAGAGTGTTATCTCCCCTTCTATGGAGCCTCGTAGTAGATGAGTTGCTCTACAGGCTAACGGAGCTTGGCTTCGAATGTATGGGCTATGCTGATGACATAGTTCTAATAGTCAGAGGCAAGTTCGAGAGCACCTTGTGTGATTTATTACAAAAGGGCCTCAGAATTATTGAGCAATGGTGCTTGTCAGTGGGGCTGAACTTTATTCCAAACAAGATCATAGTAAATCCATTTACCCGCAATTAAACCCCTATCTTTGAAATGGGGAATCATAGAATGGTAATCAGAAGTTAAATATCTAGGGATAACCCTAGATAGTAAGCTTCTGTGGAATAAGCATGTTGAAATAACTGCTAGTAAAGCAATAAGAGCTTTGATGGTGTGCAAAAATCTAGCTGGTAAGAGTTGAGGATGTAACCCAAAAGTACTGCGATGGATTTACGCCATGATTGTGAAACCAACGACTACGTATGGGGCAATAGTTTGGCATACAAAAGCAAGTCAGTACAGCACGAGGAAGACACTCGACCAAATTTAAAGGCTTGCCTATGTGTGCATCACTGGAGCTATGAGAACATGTCCAACTAGGGCACTTGAGATCATTACAGATCTCACACCTTTACATCTGGTGAAGGAAAAATCTGCCCAAAAGGCAATTCTTAGAATATTAAGGAAGGCACTGAGAATATTAAAATTCTCTAAAACAAAATACATCTTGTGTTTGTTTGAAATAATGGACATACCCGTCGAAATAGTCTTCGTCACACTTTTCTCACCAGTGCAAAATGGCATCGGATTCATGACGTCACAACCACTGGCCAGGTTACTGGTGAGATTTCGGAATACACCCCAAATAATGGTCTTGCTCTTGGCTCTTTCAGTTTTGGATTTGTTATGTATAACTGCAATGATATAAAAAACCATGAAAACTATATCTGCTGATCTTTACAAGTATCACTTAAGAAGACAGTTTAAAAGTGGAGAACTACCTAAATTAATCTGTTCATTGACGACTTCAAATTGTGGGTTTCTTAAGTGTCTTTCAAATATATTGTGGAATTATCTAGAAACAGTAAGTATCATTTAAAACAGTAGATGATATTATCCAAAAATACGCTAGTCAAAAGAATAGGAGAATGGAAATGATTATTTAGTTTATAATATTTGATTCTTTGTTTTTTATATTTGGTTATGTTCCATTTGTTATTGAACAGAAATATTGTTTTGTTAAATTTTTTCTGCCTAAGCTTTCTTATAAAATAAATAAATGTATACATATATTTATGAAATATATAAATAGTTTCAACTACAAAAATTTTGACACATGCAAGGAAACTACATATGATATCCTGTTCACTAAAATCAATATTTCTATGAAAAAGCACTTCACTATGACTCAGTAGGCAGTAGGTACCAACAAAAAATTCGCTATTTTGCTAAACTATATGAGCCGTTACTTTCTATGCCTCCCTCCTCAAACATCGCCTGGGTTCGCCCCTACGGCATGGTACCAATCAAAAATAATTGCATGAAGCATAAAAGTGGTGTAGGTATATTATAACTAAATGGTCTAAATTAAATATCTCGCAGTAATTACTTCGGCATTTTACAGCCTCATGAAGCTATAGAAGCGACGTTACACTATTATTTCACTCGTAATACTATCAAAATATTTTTTCGTGTTCTCAGATTATACATATTGCATTCAAACGATAATTTAAGTATAGTAAAAACCAAATAAAGTTGCGTTTACGTCACCAAGGGCGTATTTCTATCGCATGTGTGGCTACATTTCTATCGAAAAGTGCATATACTTAAATATGTTAATTAATCGGTTCTAAAGATAACCCAATCAATAAAAAAACTTTTGTACCAAAATAATGTATAAGCAATATAGCTTTATTGGGTTTAGACGTCCCTCGATGTAAACATTTGTGTTAAAATTTTCATAAAGAAGCCTCCAATTATTAACGGTAAAATAGTCACTGCCAGAAATAATGTCATGTTGCCGCGTTGTTTGTGACTTTTCTACTCGTGTATTGTCATCGATTTTTGAGGTTATAGTTACGTGTTTTATAAAATTTTCTTGTGAGAAATATTTATAATCAAAACTGTTTTTGTTTTCAAAACAACAAAGCATTTTCTTCTGTGATTGTTTAAATGCCCAAACAGCTGAATAGCCGATGCAAAGAACTTGTGGCTTCATTAGTAAATTATTTTGAACAAGAAAGGAATAATAATGGTCCTTTGTTGCCCTTAAATGCTGTACAAGGGGTAGGTAATACGTGAATAAAATATCCTTATTTTACTTATTACTTCTATTATTTTAGCGTGTAGCTGCTCCTTTAAAAATCAGTGCAAGAACAGTAAGCAAAATTTGTCAAACAAAGAAAAAAGGTGAAGTGTTTGAGTCACCAAAGAAAAAACGTTGCGCTCATAAATGAGTAACAAATACAGAAACTTTAACTACAAGCTCTATTCGTGATACCATTTACAACATGTACCAGAGAAGTAAGTATAATTACGACAATTGTATATTTAACATAGTTTTATTTCTGTATGCTTTTAGAACAGCACATAACGATTCAATCATTGTGGTCCCAACTAAGAGAAAAATAATTATTTAATAGTAGTACCACTTCTTTAAATAGATTGCTCAAAGAACTTGGGTTTAAGCGGATGGAGGAAAGTCCATGACGAGGACTTATGGAATTACCTAATGTTGTTTTGAAAAGAGTAGAATTCTTAAGATATTATAAAGAAGCAAAGGACGAGGGTATATACCAATTTGTGTTCATCGATGAAACCTGGATATTTCAAAATGGCATCATAGGTCATTCATGGCAAAATGAAAATATCAAGAGTGTTAAAACCACTAAAACGGATGGCAAAAGGTTCGTTGTATTGCAAAACATAAGTGGTTACTTAAACATTATTTGAATAATATTATTACAGATATAATATACTCCATGCTGGAAATGAAAACGGATTTATGGAAGGTGCTGAAGTAATATTTTGTTCAAAAACCCCACTTAATGATTATCATGGGGAAATGAACCAGGGAAATTTCTCGAAATGGTTTGAATATCAGTTGCTGCAAAATTTAGAGAATCCTTCTCTAATTATACTTGATAATGCACCTTATCACAGCATGTTATTGCATAAAACTCCAAATACAGGATGGTCAAAATGTGCTATTCAGGAATGGTTGGCAGAAAAAAACATTCCCTATTCTCACATGATGTTCAAAACTGTTGCAAATCGTTTCTCAGTAAATCTACAGATATATTCTTACTCATTGCCATTTATTTTAAACATTTTTTTTGTTTTATTTTTAGAAATAAGCCACCAATCAAGTATATAGTGGACGACATGGCAGAACAGTATGAACACAAAGTTTTACGTCTTCCTCCTTACCATTGCATATTCAACTCTATCGAATTAATTTGGGGCATAGCAAAACATTACTACAATAGGCATACTGGTAGGGATGGTAACAGTGCGAATAACTACCTGAACATGTGGCACGAGGCACTGCACATGATAACTCCTGATATGTGGAAAAATTCTATACAACATACTGAAAGAGAGATATTTAAATGGTATGAGAGGTAAAGAATATTTGATCGTCCAGAAATTAGTTCGATAGTTATAAATTTTAATAGTGAAGAGAGTGACACTGATATTGAATCAGATGAAGAAAATGAACAAGAATTTGAATCTTCCTAGTTTCATTTCACAATATGTTGATTTGTTTAATGTTAGTTTTTGTCTTTGATAATACGTTCATTATAAAACATATTTTATTTTATCGCTTGTATTTTTATTATATTTATTTATTAAAAGATTTGGTAAGTCAGTAATAACCTTACCACTTTTATTCTAGAATTCCTTACTTTGTGAAATCTATTCATAAATTTAATTAACAAAAAACTATCAAACTATCAGTGTTTTTAAATAAAACTCAAGGTCTCTAGTTAATTCCACAATATAATACAAGTTATTGAAAATTCTAAAAAATTTTTTAGAATTTTCAATAACTTGTATTATATTGTGGAATTAACTAGAGACCTTGAGTTTCATTTAAAAACACTAATATGAGCATATTCCACGAAGTAAGGGTCGAGACAGTCAACTTTATCTAACTATCGATAATTTTGTAGTTTTCATTTATAATATTGTGAAATTTTCTACATTTACGTTTTTTGTTGACTTCAGTTATTTTCTGTTAATTTCCATATTTCGTGAACACTCTGACAACGCTACAAATGTTCAGAATGATGACGTAAACGCAACTTTATTTGGTTTTTACTATAATACCAATGGTACAGTTTAAAATTAACTGTTTTCACTAGTTTGGTTGAGCTTTAGGAAAGCAGAATAGAAACAAATAGATTGATTCTTAATTCACTTGATAACATCTGCAGTGTGTTAAAAGTGCGTGAAAAAGTGAACTCCAATCGAATAGTTGATGTAGTTCACTTAGAAACAATGGCAGAAAGTAAAAAGTGGCGGCGTTCTTTGTAAAAAATAACTTTATCCTGTTTTTCACTAAAACTGCGCATGAAAGAAGATAAATGTGGGCTATAAACCAGCCGGTAGAAAAAAAATAGTGTGTCGAGCATATAACAGTCATCTAAAGGTTTATCAGTCACGTTGTGTTCAGTGTTCGTTCGGAAAAATATAGATCGACGATGATTTTTTATTACGTTCGATATTTGTTACTTTCCGAATGATAAGACTTTTGTGGTGGCTGCACACATTGGCGTTGATTTCAAGGGGAACTGAATTATTGCTGAAACTTTTAAAATTGAATCCAAATCAAAGAGCAGTTTCAAGATATTGTCTAGTTATAAATCCAGTATTCAGGTTCACAGAACGATGAGAGAGAAGACGAATTGACGGAGCAATAAACATTGTATAATATCCTTATAATTGAATAAATTATTTGTATGTTTAAAAAGATATTGACCAAACTATATATTTGGTTAAGAATGAAATGGTAATTACATTAAATTGGAACAATGTTTGTGGAGAGATATATGGAAAATATTAGGTGGAAACTTAATGTCAAAGTTTTCCTGTTAGAACCAGTTTTTCCGCTGAAATTTCCTTACTCGCGAGACTTACTTTGGTCACCAAAAAATGCTAGATGGTATCAAAGAAATTCACTTTAGGTCTTTAATAATTGAGAAAACAACATGTTCGAAATGTGGAACAATGTGGAAAATGTAGTGTCGATTATGAAGAAAATTGGGATTCGCTCATGTGTATATTGCAAAGTGACACATAATATTTACAATATAGCAATTTCCCAGTCTTAGAACAACACATAGAGCTATAGAACTATGCCAGTAGCGGGCAATTAGACGTTACTGAAGACACATTTTTAACCCTCGAGGTATCGAGCGGGGTACATATGCACCCCGGCGTCAGTTATTATGGCTTAATTTTTAAAATATTGTTTGTTATTCCTCCATATTTTTTATTGTTAATAAAGAGCAGTAAAACTTGATGTCTTTTCAATTTTTTCACAACTCTCAAAGAAACGTAATTAAAAAATAGAAACTGGCACGAGGTGCATTTGTACCCCGCTCGGTACTTGAAGCCAGCAATTTTTGCTGCCACTTCCACATGCGCAGTAAAATTGTTCACTGCCGGGAGAGAGTAAATTCGTGTCTGAGCCTGCAATGTGTGATTGTCAATCGTACATAACGTGTCACGTTATAGTAATTTGTTACAGTTTCTTGCAATAACGTTGCAGTAAAATATGTCTAAAAAATGACAGATACGTAATTCTAAGAGACTGACTGAATTTGAAATGGAACAGTTTGTAAATGACGATAATGAAGACGAATTGGATGATATTATAAACTATTGTGATACTGAAGAAGATAGTGATGGAGAACCGGAAATATGTGAAGAGTAACATTTTAATGAACGCCATCCTGATAAAAAACGAAAGACTCCACTGAACTCCTAGTCTGTTTGAGACTTCTAATTATTTTGGGTTCACTTCAAGCTTCAAAGGAAACTGTAAAAATGCTGTGGAGTACGGAAAAAGGTTATGCTAGGCCAATAATTGCTTCAACAATGTCCCGTACACGCTTTCAGTTGCTATCATCATTTCTTCGGTTTCATGACTTCACAACCAGAGAAGCTCGCAAAGCGATTGATAAATTGGCTCCCATTAGGGACGTTTTTTTATCTTTGTACAGGTTTTTCATTATATATGGACCCTTCTATATCTCACTTATTATTTGATGCAGATAACAATGTTTTAAATAAGAGTTAAAGAGTCATAAATGTAGTCTTTAAAATTCAACAAAAATATTATACAGGATGTCCCAGGAAAGAGGGTCAGAGCCAACGTGTTCTTTCTTAAATGGGACACCCTATATATTTTTATATTTTTAAACTGTTCACTTCAATCCGAACTCAGCAATATACAATTGTTATAGTCTAACCTTAACAGTTTAGAAAATATATTCATTTAAAAATCGTTTTCTGTGGGAAGAAAACCAACTATAAACAACGGGCAATGAAAGCATTGTCATATTTGACAAGTAATTTACACCATTATAAAACATTGTATTTGATAGTTTGGAAAATGCGGTATACAGATGATTAAAAGATAGAAATATTTTCTCTATTTGTAAAAAATAATAATAACAAATTAGATGCAAGGAGAGAATTTATGGAATTATATCCAAATCGGCATGCGCCTAGCAAAAATACGTTCAACAGAATATACCAGCATGTAATGACAACTAATAACTTTTCTAGGAAAAAACGAACGTGTGTAATTAATGAGAGGATGATTTAGATACACTTCTGCATTTTGAAGTTAAAAAAGTATATATTTCTCTGGATTTTATGGTAGTTGAATAAGAAGGGATAATTTTGGCGCTACTCCTTTTTTGCAGAAAACTCTGAAGACTCGTTAGTAACCAGCTCCAATATATTACAAAAACATCCCATGAAAATTTTTAGGACTCTGAAAAGACACAATTATAAACCATATAAGATACTTCCCGTGCAGGCTCTTACTGAATTGCACAAACGGCAACTGTGAATATTTTGTCCGGAAATGCTTCGTCGCTTGAATGAAACTCCAGATATCCTTCAGAAAATCTGTTGGACAGACGAATCCAGTTTTTCCACAGCTGGCGTGTTTAATAGAAAAAATAGACGTTCATGGGAAAATAAAAATCATAGACAGCGGAAAGTGCAACAAATAAAGAAATCTGGACGGAAATCCAATCGATAGATTACTACATCTTACTGTGTCGTATATATTTTCTGAACTTTTAAGGTTAGACTATAACAATCATATATTGTTGAATTCGGATTGAAGTGAACAGTTTAAAATATAAAAATATATAGGGTGTCCCATTTAAGAAAGAACACTTTGGCTCTGACCCTCTTTTTTGGGACATTCTGTATAATATTTTTGTTGCATTTTAAAAACTACTTTAATAACCATTCAACTCTTATTTCAGACATTTTTAATTGTAACAAAAAATAAGTGAGATATGGAAGGGTCCATATATAATGAAAAACCCTGTACGCAAGTGCAAAAAGGCCTACAAACCAGGAAAGCACGTAACTATCGATGAACAGTGGGTTTCATTTAGGGACCGTTGCTCATTTCGGGTTTATATGAAGAGTAAACCCGATAAGTATGGATTGAAAATATGGGCGATGGTCGACCGTGAAACTTGCTATAGCCTTAATTTGCAAGTATACCTGGGCAAACTCAACAATGGTGTAGAAAAAAATCAGGGAGAAAGAGTCGTGCTTGATTTTGTAAGTTCAATAGAGACAGGATACGGTCTTACAACGGACTTCTAGACGAGTTTCTCACTGGCAGATAAATTGCTGGAGAAAGGAATAACACTGTGCGGTACACTTCGAGCAAATAAGACCTATATTCCCAAAGAATTGCTACCCCGACGCTCAAAGCTAGTTTTTTCTAGCATGTTTGCATTTACGCAAAGCCATACAATGGTCTCCTATATGCTATCTACAGAGCATCACGATGATGCTGTTTGAGAAGAAGCTTCCAAATACAAACCCGATATCATAATGCACTACAATAAAACAAAAGGTGCCATAGACACCATTGCTCGAATGGTAAGACAATATTCAGCCCGCCGAATTAGCAACCGTTGGCCAATTGCAATATTTGGACAATTGTTCGATATCGTCGGAATAAATTCGTTTATTTTATGGAAAACTAAATTTCCTGAAATGAAAACAAAAAGCAGGTATGATAGAAGAAAATATTTGCTTCGGTTGGGCGAGGCACTCGTCAAACCAAATATTGTTAGAAGGTTTGAAACCCAAAAAGGTTTACACAAAATTATTAGGAACTAAATGCTTGATGTTATTCCAGAACTAGTACGTAACGAAGCACCGGTGCCAGTTATGAATAACCCACCGTCAACTGCTGGACGGTGCCACTTGTGTGACAGAAAAAGAGACCGAAAATCCAGAAAGTTTTGCATCCAATGTAAAAATTTTGTGTGCTCTGAACATTGTACAACGCAAATAATTTACAGAAGGTGCAAAGAAACCGAGCTGGAATGAAAAGCATTAAGAATGTTTTTTTTTAAGTGGTGAAGAATATTAGCCTGTTTACTTACTTTTGTACTCACTTTAGAAATAAAAATATTATTATCCTTCTTTCTTTCTTTAGATAAAGATTAACTATACCTGCTGCACTGTATGCTTAATGAATACCGCTATAGTATATAATTTTGACATGGGGTACAAATGTACCCCGGACCGTACCACGTGTAATTTTTTTAGTACGGTACCATGAGGATTAAAACGTGTGGTGGAACGTACGTAGGCACTTAGCTTATGCTTGAAGACGAGGTTAGCAGTATGATGCAGGCCATCAGCAAATCGAAACGAACATATAACGCTTGATATTTGTAGTAAAGATTGCAACAAATGCATGGCAACAGTCTATGGATAAAACGCTGCAAGATTTGCTAGGAATTATTATTTCCTCAACGATATCGTAATTTAAAGAAGTATATAGTCATTACTTCAAAAGTTTACATCTATGTAAAAAATACAGCTACGTAAATACAGAAAAATTAAAAACTCTTTTGATACATAAAATATAGAGGACAGGACTTTCCCGTTGATACATTTCTTGTGAATTTAATGTATCACTTTCCAACTGGACGCCTATGGTTCTCTCCATAGAGGTCATCAACAAACGGTCTGAACTGTAATCTGCTTTCTTGATGACCCTTTTTTTGTTTACGACTCATTTACTCAAAAATTTTTCTTCGTGGAAGTCCATTAATAATAAAAGGTAAAAAAGAAGCGTTTTCGTGCATCCTCCTTGCCGAAAGATGAATTAGTTATAATGCTCAAAATAGGAACGTTAAAAATGTAGTTGGTAAAAAATCTTTTCTTTCTCGTTGTGATGTAGAAATGGTTGTGGGTTTTATACACTAGCGTGATACAACAACATCAAAAATATGAATTGCAACTGACAGGTTCACGTATTTCACGTATTATAATAATTATTTCTAATAATTTACAGTACCGGTGCAAAAATGGCATCTTCTTAATGTGTCACAATCTCCATTAATCACATATTTTGGTGTGTCGTTGATTTTAATGTCTACATCGCTAATTCAAATCAACTATCAGCTGATGAATGAATTGGTTAGCTATACTAAATGTGAACAACGATGACGAGTAGTTTGCAGACAACATTGAGAAATTCGTCAGCTACTGCAAAGTCGCCTTAGTATAATGAAAAATATTATTTGTTGAATTCAGCTTGCATTGATAGTAAAGTATTTGGCTGCCAATAGTGAGACCATTTTTTTATTTCTCAGTAGCAGAAAATTCATTTGTGATAAACAAACCATTTTTTTAAAGAAGTTTTGTTAGTAGTAACAAAGTGTTTTAAATATTAAGGGTTTTGAGCTTACGTTGTTATCTTTGACGTAGTTAGGTAAAGTTTTATTTGGCTTTATTTCTTATCATTTATACCCGCGCTTACTAACTGATGATTTCACTTTTTTCAAAGTATTAGTGCTGGTGGTCATCAACTTATTTCGATGTGTATATAACAAACATGAAATATTTTTTCAGAGCCAAAATTCATATCATATAATCGTATTTAATTTTCCTCAGATTACTTTTTTCTGGAATGAAATTTTTAAATACCATATTGGAAAAATAATTGAAATTTTGTGTAGCTGAGATTTTTGATTGTAAAATAGTATATTGTACAATGAGCATGAAATGACATATATTTCCCACGAGTAGGTATATGAAATTTTGTAGTACGAGCGTAGCAAGTACTACAAAATTTCATATACTTACGAGTTGGAAATGGGTCATTTCATGCAAATTGTACACTATACTTTTTCTACAACCATATGAATCATAAACTAATCTATAATATTTTTCATAACAATTTTTATTATTAACTTTACTGCTACTACATTGTTGCATGCTTCAGAGAATTCTTTCTCTGAAATTATTAAGTCGGGCTCTCTTAACGCTGAACAAACCATACATTTTTTTCTTTTTGTACATATACCTACCTACGTCGTGAACCAAATAACGTTCAAAATTTTCATAACTCGGAAATAAAAAAAATTTATGCAGAAAAAATCGTTATACTTAATTCACCTGCGTAAAAAGTTATCAACGATCGTGTCTCTTTAAAGAAGTAATATCACCTCCTGCAATTACCAGGATAGTGAGCGATGTCCTTCTAAAGCAATGGCTAGTTTACATATCGGGATCAGCATGTCAATATCAAATCATCCTCACTATCGCTACCCATTTTCGATTATTAATTTTTTTTTGTAATTTCGAGACTAAAGTGGTCACTTTACTCTCACATGCTATAAATTAAAGCGTCGCTCTTAGACCCAAGGGATATAATGTGACAGGTAAAGATCCAAGGGATTTAAAGTACAAATAAAACCGTACATCCTCGATGCATATCCAAGCATTTTAGAAGTCCGTCCTCGATGCCCAGCCAAGTTTCGTAAAAGTCTCTCCTCGATGCCCAGCCAAGTTAAGTAAAAGTCCATCCTAAGTAGTATTTATTTTTATTAAAAATGTATGTAGAATTACCAGAATTACAAAAAATATTGTATAGACATGTCGACTAAAGTGACAGTAATCCCTTAGGTGGAATAAATGGGTTACTTCAGTCGCTTGGTGTATACTATACTATTATAAACGAATTTTGTAAACACTGATGTGAAATGTCAAATTATTAGACAGACGTTAACAAACATGACTATATCATATATTATAATAAAATGACAGTCTAGTAGCTCATGAAAGTCGTGTGAAATGAAACATTTCGATACAGCTAGCCCGTGGGAAATGAAAATCTGTACTACAACGTGGTAGGTTTCTTAATCGAACACGCACTTGAAATGTACATTTTTCTTCATGCTCGTAGAAAAAATATTTTTTATAATTCACGTATAAAAGAGACTGCATTATAACATTGTTCACAGTGTCACAATGAAGTCTGTTTGAACACTTTTATAGTAATTTTTAGTGTCATACAGTTGGTTATTGTATGTATTATTTCTATTTGACATTTGACTTTAAACTTTAAACACATTATAAAATGGTCTAGCGTTGTTCGAGCTAGTCAATTGTTATATTAAATGGTCTTAAAGATAAATTTGAATGAATTACATATTAAAAATATTAATAAATAAAGTACGCTAAGGTTTATTCATCAATGATTTGTCAATTGTTTATTTTTATATTGTATAGGATATACATAACGTTCGATTTTTGGGATAAATTACCAAATATCTATGTGAAGATATATTATAGAAATAATTCTGTTCGTGATATAATATAAATAGATCGCAAGCATACAGTTGAATTATTGGATCTTTACCCGTCTCATTAATATCTGATAACATAACCGACAACTGTCAAATTATTTTGTTCTGTTCTTCACTATTAATAGAAAGAGATGCCACTTAATAATTATGTCGGTTATGTTATCAGATATTAATGATACACGGGCAAAGATCCAATAATTCAACTATACGAAGAAGCTCTTTTTTAAATTTCATCCTCTGTTTGCTTGAATGAAAGTTTGTTTACAATTTACACAATTATTCGATAATAATATGACAAAAGTGCTGTATAAAACCATCTGTGATCTGACCAATCAGGAATCTACAGAATTGCCAACTCCTTATTTAAAAAATAAAAAAAATGCGAGTTATAATTCCTATTTACATGTATATAATTTCTTCTATTATCAAAATCCGTGTTCATATAATTTCCATTTTCATATGATTTTTATATTATTTGTAAATGATAAAATTTCTATTTATACATCTTTTCTGTATCCTTCCCTTACCATGCACGATTCTTTTTTCGTTTCTAGATTTCGTTCCTATACTCCTGTCTTATTCAATTTTCTTTTCTTTTTCTAAACTTCTTTTTATTCTCTCCTCTTACTGTTTGATTCTCTCTTCGTTTCCTAACTTTCTTCCCATTTTCCACAATGTCCTTTTCAAAATTTTTGTCCCATATCTCACTATTTTCATCATATAATTTTGTTTCAAAATTGTCCATATCATTGGTTTTACTTTTTATTAATTTATTTTCTATCATACTCTCAATTCCCTTCATTTCATTTTTAATTATATTAATGAAAACTTTTGGATCAATTATATTCATATTTCTATCCAGTTTTACTCGTATTTCAAAATTTTCCGTATACATTATTCGTCTTCCATTTCGTAATCTTCTATTCATTTCTTCCAATTTTCAAATAAATTGTTTGACCCTATTATCACTTCTTTAATCATATGTCATCATTTGTCTTGATTCACTACCATAAGTCTTTTATTTTCCAATAAATATTTTCTACATAAATTTTCATAATTTCCTGGCTTCCTAAATCCTGTAAATTAATATCTACCATTTCCTCATTTATTTGTTCTTGTATTTTTATAAATTGTATTTCTTCAGTTATATCCTCATTTTGTTACTTTACTTCCATTTGAATTGCTCTAGAAAAATTTTCTTCTAAGCCTCTATCTAATTCTTGAACTTCTTCTATTACATGTTTTTCAATTTCTTCTGTGATTTTAACTACATTTTCTAGGATTCCTATTTTCAAATACTTATTTTGTTCTTCCATATCTACTTTTATCTCGGCCATTTGTTTCCTAAATTGCTCGTTTTCATCCCTAATTTTCTTAATTTCAATTAAGGTTTCCATTTTTACTTCTTCGATTTTCTTTTCTAGTCTGTTTATGTTTCCCTTTATATCATTCATATTTCCAGTCATATTGTCCATTTTTTCATTTAAATTCTTTTTCATACTATTCATATCTTCCCTCATACTATTGATATCTCCCCTCATATTATTCATCTTCTCATTTTGTTTGTCCATTTTTCCATTCAAACTGATCAAAAATTGCATTAATTGGTCATGGCTATTTGTAGTTTCCCCTCTCTCTTGTCTCGTATCCTCTTGTTCTTGAGCTTCTCTCTGATTATCTATAAGATTCTGTTCCTGTTCGTGTTGATCTCCCTCTGATTGTTCTATTCCTTGTTCCAAATAGTGCACCTGAAAATCACCTCATCCATGACTCTTTTCTTCCCTTTCTTCATCAGATCCACTTTATCCAGTTTTTCCATCAAGAAACCATTTGTAATTCAAAATTGCGCGTTTGTGGTTAGTGGAAATTAAGACGAGGGAAATAGTCCAAAAAATCTAAATCATTCAATAACTACTTCATTATTAATCTAGAAGCTTTTTTAACCATTCTCTATGGTCAGTGTCATTTTTCCAGATCACACATATTTGTTTCTTCGTGATTATTTGGCCAAAACAACAATATAATCATGCCATGGTCTACGAAATGAAAACCACATCACTGGATGATGCTCGAGGCAGTACTAAAAAGGAGTGGGAAGTGTTTAGAGAATTGATAAAAGCATTGCCACAAATGTATTGAATCTAAACAATATTGCTAATTTTATTGCAATAGGAAAACTTATCGTGTCCACTCAGTATTATTTAAAACAAGGCACAAGGTAACTTTTTATTAGGAGGTTGTGATCTATTACATATCTGAATTCTGAAATAATCCAACTGAAAGTAATCTTTCTTAGGATTTGAAGAATATTTCAACCTTTGTCACTCAGAAATATTTGAGAAAGAAAGGAAACTGACCATGATCATAAATATTCTGAAATGTTGGAAAAAAAGGAATCGGAAAACTATATAATTTGTTTTAAAAATTCTATATATCTATCTTTCGGTACATGAAACAAATTGATAGCTTTTTAATATGGTTTTTCCCATTAATCATATTTTTATGACAGAAACAAACCGGATTACAAATGCATAACAGAACTTACCAAAGTACCCAGCTTTATTAATTCTAATACAAACTTTCGGTCACGTCCCGTAGCCTTAGATGTAATTCATTCTCTCAAGATTACTCTCAATAATGGAAGTTTCCTTCAGAAATAATCCACCCTTATTTGATATCATAGCAATCGGCTACCAAACAACCCCTATAAAGCATCCCTTTGCAAGTTGATGGATGCTCGCTGTCAGATTGTTATTGCTGATCGATTTCTGTTATTACTATGAAGTGACAAGTGGGTGTGAAAATCGATAAAGGGGATTATGTAAGTTTTTCTTTGTTGGGAAAAATGTTACAGAAATATGAAGCCTGATTTTTCAGATATATATTTATACATTGGAGAAGCCACTTTAATAATTAATTGGTATTAATTGATTAGAAGAGTCAATTTCAAACAATTATCAGTAAACCTCATACCGACTACTTCTCTTATAATTTTGATATGGTTTGAAAAGATTAGTTATATTACACACATATGTCCAAAAATTTGGAATACGTACGAATAATATATCTACGCCTATGGTGGCTTAAAAACTGTTGTTGATATTTATTCTAGAGCGTTTTTAAATGAAAAAAATCAAAAATTTGATTCGTTTTTGTAGCAATTTGGTCACAAACTGATTTTGGTATTTACACATTATTTCAGTTGTTGTTTAAATTTCATTCGAACCGTTTAAAAATTCCTAGAAACATGATATCTCATTTCGACAGATCTAGAGTAATTGCATTGTTACAACAGGGCTTTATTCAAAGTGATATCGCCAATATTATTGGCGTTACTCAGAGAACTCGAAAATTCCAAAAAAATTCCAAGACACAAATGACGTGAACGATCGCCCCAGAAGTGGCAGAAATCGATGTACAACAGCAGCACAAGACCGGCAAATAACATTGATAGCTCAAAGAAATCGTCTGGAATCTACAAGTGGTATATCCAGAGAAATTGTTAGGCTTGATGGACTGAATATTTCACGGCAAACAATAACACGCAACTAAACGCAGTAAAGTTGTATCGTAGGAGACCCTTACGTGTTCCCAAACTAACCTATCAACACAAAATTGTAAGGTTGCAATGGGTTCGAGAAATGGTACGTCAAGGTCCTAACTGGAATAACGTGATGTTCTCTGATAAATCAAAAATTGGCTTGGTTTCTGATTCGCGAAGAACACTAGGTTGGAGGTCCTCAGGACGACAAGCCCGACTAGAAACAGCCCAACCGCGTGTCCCATTTGAAGGTGGGAGTATTATGGTTTGGGATGGATTATGAGTGGCAAACGGACGCCTCCACTGGTTCTGGAGAGTCACTGGTGCTGTATACATCGAGGAGGTTTCAAATCCTATCGTGCGCCTATTCCGAGGGGCAGTAGGTGATAGATTTGTGTTTATGCATGACAACGCACCTCCGCATGGAACAGCAGCAGTACCAAATTTGCTGGAAGAAGAAGGAATATCCACAATATGGTGGCCCTCGAATTCCCCTGACATGAACGTCATTGAACATGCCTGGGACATTCTCAAAATACGCATTAAGAAGCGAAACAATCCTTCTATTACACTGCGAGAACTAAAATATGCTGCTCGTGAAGAATGGAAGAGAATTCCACAAGCACAACTCGACCATTTAATCGACAGCATGCCAAATCGCCTACAGTCATGCATACAGGCCAATGGAGGAAATACTGATTAATAATTTTATAAAAAAATATTTTTTTCTATACTAATTTAATTTTAAATGTAAGTGGTACATTGTAAATTTTTCATTCCAAAAGAATAAATAATTTTTTTGCATATTGATTATCTGGCTTTGAGATTTTTTTAGTATTGGTGGGATTTGTAGCAAAATGATGTTTAATTATTCAGAAATTTTTGTATATAAAAATAAAAAAAAGATGAAATATTCTAATATTTCAATGTTTTGGACATATGTGAATTTATTGTGCTTCGGTACTGGCGACAGTAGGAGAATACTTTGTGTAATTTCTGCAATGAGACTTAGATTTACATTGTAAATCACGGATTTATGCATTTAAAATAAGCTCCTGGAATTCCTGCTTTTGGAAACTTAGAATTTTCAGCAAGTTAATTGTATAATTTCTATTTCAAGTACATATAATTCTTCGTCGAACGTACTCATTCTACACATATTCAATCAAAGAGCTGTCGTGGTCTTGTATTATCTTTATATATTACATAACCTGGAAATTGTAGGTATGCCGTTAAGAATGAATATCAAAAGAGGATAGGAGAAGGAGTATATCCGTTCTCCTGAGATTTTCCGGTGGAAAAGGTAGATGATATCCGCCATCTAGTTTTGTTAGTAATGCTTGTCATGTCGTTGATGTGTTGCTTAGGTAATTTCGACGGGCGCTCTCTCGAGAGAAAGAGAGAGGCAGACGTTGGTGCAACATGTCTGAAATAGTAAGCTTGAGACCAAACAGTGTCGTCCATCATGAATCAAAATTTTTCAAATCTACAGCCACTTATTAATATGAATGTCACATTATATTATTCTAAAGACTAATATAGAAAGTTAATTTTTAAACTGTTACTTATTTCATTACGAATTTTCGTTGAAGTGGTTATCCTTTCAAAAAATTATGGCAGGAAAAGCGGAAATTATTTATTAGCATCTTCCGTACCTGAAAAATAGAGGAAATTAACACTTAAGAGAAAAAACTTCACAAATTCATAGAATGTAAAATTTATGTAGATTATAAATTCGCTTAGACGGAAGTTAATCTTTTAATTGGTTATTCATGAAAATAAAAAAAAGCTACAGATTTGTTAGCACTTATCAGGGGTTGCACTACATGTCATTTGAACATCTCCAACAAATAAACGGTTTTAATTATTAAAACTAACTTTTCCGCACGTATACACTCCGGATGCTGTATCGTGCTAACAAACCGAAATTTCTTCAAAATGACCAAAAATGTGGTACACCTGAATTTATAGGAGCAGTTGTACTAGCTCCAGGGAGCTGAAAATCAATAGTATTCATCTGTGAGATGCCTATAACAATATTCAATCATAAAATTGGTCACTTGTATACACTCTGGAGGCTGGGAGGCTGTAACGTATTAACAACCCGAAATTACTAAACAATTGACCAAAAATGGGGTATTTCAAGTACCATAGTACCCAGTCTACTGGTTCTGGTGAGCTAAAAATCAGTAGGGTTCATCTGTGAGATGTCCTGAACAATATTTAATCAAAAAATTGGTCACTTGTATACACTCTGGAGGCTGTACCGTATTAACAACCCGAGATTACTAAACAATTGACTAAAAATGGGGTATTTCAATTACCATAGTACCCAGTCTACTGATTCTGGTGAGCTAAAAATCAGTAGGGTGCATCTGTGAGATGACCTGAACAATTTTTAATCTAAAAATTGGTCACTTGTATACACTCCTGAGGCTGTATTGTGCTAACAAACTAAAATTTCTGAATAATTGACCAAAAATGGGGAATTTCACGTACCATAGTACCCAGTCTACTGGCTCTGGTGAGCTAAAAATCAATAGGGTTCATATGTGAGATGTCCTGAATAATATTTATTCAAAAAATTGGTAACTTGTTGCACTCTGGAGGCTGTATCATGCTAACAGGACATGTTAGAAAAAGTGGCCGACGACGTCATACACACAGGATTTTTTCTCTGAAAACCCTTTTTTCGTGTTTTTCTCGCTGAAAACAAAAAAAATCCAGAATTCCAACTTTTTTTGGGATAAACCAATACTTTTCTTGAATATCAGTAGGGTTGAGTGGAAAAGTAATACGATCTGTCAAATTCATATAATTTTCAATATTGTCTATTGAAGTTTCAACTTCAACTCCTAAAAGATTAGTACAATATTTGATGTGGAAGTTAAGAATAGAACCTCAAACTCACTGATGGACACTAATTGACGAGAGGACTGCTCTAATATGGAAGGATTGTTGAATGTTGTCATTGGCGAGTTAAATATTTAGGTTCAATCAAGACAGTGGGTTACGAGAAAATTCGTACATATTTAATGTTGTCGGATTAGGAAAATAATATTCAGCACATGGAACATCAGTACATGGAGTTAAAGAGGCCAGGTCAGTGAGACAAGAAAGAAAGCAAAATGAAGCATACACGTTAACAATTGCAAACTCATATACAGCGAACTAGTGAAACGAGCTGATGGTAACACTAAGACTAGAAAATACCGCACTTAATATTGTTTCTGCTTACTCCCGTGATATCACAAAAAGTAGAAGAGAGGAAGACAGCATCTACGAATATCTACAAGACCTCCCAGATATACAAACATAAACAATAAAATAATTACGAGTAGGTAGAACGCACCTAGAAGGAGTGAAACAAAGGTTTAACGAAGTGACACTCAAGGAAAATGAAGAAAGACTAGAAATCTGCCTAATGAATAGCCTTAGAATTAATAACACATAGGGTAATTTAAGTATAGATGGCGCAGATTGGATGGCATGATAGTTTTACAGCGCAGCCACTAGTGGAGAAGATGAGTGGAGACGCCAATGACGTCCCTGAGTACATAGTAAACCAGCCACCGCACTGTCTGTGTTCACTGGTTAAAGGCCTATTTTAATATTAATTATTTTGTGATCCCGTTGGAACAAAATTTCTTTCCTAATGCCAATGTCGTGTTGGTGAACATTCAATTTAACAGTAATTTCCGTATAATTATCGTTTCAAGTAAGTAAAATCATTTTAGTTTTGCGGTATAACCTTAAAACTGCGAATATTTTGAAGTGAAGATAGACGGCTCACTTATAATTTTTCATTATGCCTACCAAATATAAGCGAACTGGACGGTGCTCCTGAGCCAGTTGGACTGAGAAACAGTTAACAAAAGCCATTCAAGCCGTTAATGAAAATAGAATGGGAGTGAATGAAACTACTCGAAATTTTGGGGTACCGGCAACCACTCTACGAAGAAGAAAATTGTAAAAATGTCTAAAGAAACCGTTGTGCGAAGTATGGCTTTTAAATTGGCATAACAGTTGGGCATTAAACATCGTTTTAGTAAAGAATCGAAATTAGCTAGCTTTCCATGGCTTCAGTCATTTCTGCAAAGAAACCCTGAGTTGTTAGCGAGAAAAGCAGAAGGTGTCTCCATTAATCGATCCTTGGGCATGAACGAAAAGACGTTGTGGTATATTTTCAGCTGCCAGAAATTACTCTGACCGAAAACGGCAAACCTGGACATATTTTTAATATGGACGAGACAGGTATACAACTAAATAACAATCCAAAGCATGTCATTGTTAAGAAAGTGTGTAAAAACAAAACAAGTATCAGCTCCTATGATAAGTGAGAAACCATATCGGTCACAGCTGTTGTAATGCTGCAAGCGTTATTATTCCTCCCACGCTTTAAAAGGCAAGAATAAAAAGAATGAGATGCCCTCAGGATCCTTGGTCTACATGTCGCAAAAGTCGGCGTATATCAACAGTGACATATTTTTTCAATGGTTCAAGGAGTTTGTTCTCAGGAAGCCGACAGGAACAGTTTTCTTAATACTGATGGATATGCTTCACACTGCAGTGACTTTGAGATGCTAGAATACTGAGTTGAACACAATATCATGTACTTTTGCTTGCCAAGTCACATGACATAGTTTTTCCAGCTGCTAGATAAATAACAGTTTGGAAAGTTACTTGCTGGAGGATGCAACTGTAAATAATGGCTTTTAAGGTTACAAGAATTGTGGCTTTTAACCCTTTTACTATCTCCGATGACACCGATTTGATTTAAAATAGTAACTCAGCTGATGTAGCTGTCGCAGTTAAAAATGGAACATCCTGATGCTAGTTCGCTAAGTTCCAGATATTAAGCTGGCGTTCAACAACCTTGCTGCAGTTGGCCGACTGTAGGTGAAAGTCTACAAGAAAAACTGCATTCAGAAACGAATGCAAATACTCATGTACCTACCCCTGGAAAAATACTGGATATGATATTCCAGTTGTTTCTGCCAAAGTTGATTCGGTTCGACGAAGCTGGCAGAAATTTTAACCACACAGACAAAGATTGACGAGAGAAAGAAGAAAATAGCTAAAAGAACACAGATAGAAAAAAAACTCCAGGAACAGAAAAGCCCAAAAATCTGAAAGGACCAAAAATAAACTTAAGAAAAGTTCTGAGACGAAGATCTGAAAGCACCAACATTGGATGACTCTTCAGATGATATAGACGATGCTGACGAGGAATGCGCTGTTTGTGGCGAAATCTATTCTCAAACAACAAAACATGACAAGTGGCTTAATTGCTTACGATGCTTTAAATGGTTTCACGATTCCTGCTCCAAGTTTGTTAACTTTTGCCACGACTGCGGTATTATTGTTTACAAAATGAAGTGATAGTTTAGTCAAAACAATTCTTTTTTAGTTGCGCCATCTCACTTCAGCATTGTGGGGGAGATATTTTTTATACACTTTTTTTTATTTTGGGTATGAATCGTGAGCTTTATTTCTACACGTTTTTGATACGCAATAAATGTTTCTAGCTCAATAAAGATTCATCTTAAAAATTAACGGTAATTTTTTTCAACGTAGAATATAAAAATGTGTACCATCTGTGCTCGAGTTACCCTACTTCGATCACCCTATACAACATAAAATAACTTAGTTGGATACAAGAGGCCGTAATTTTATGATAAACTACATCATAACAGACAGAAAATTACAAACAAAATACATACTAGATGTGCGTACTCTATCGTCAGCTAATGTAGCATCAGATCATGGACTAGTACTGGGAAAAAAATCATAACAAGGAACGACGCAAAGACCAAGAAACAAGAAAAAAATTACAACTAGGAAACACACAAAGACCAAGAAAGAAGAGAGACTAAACATATAGATATCGAGGAGACTAAAAAACTTTACCAAAAGAGACAGATAAGTTAAACAAGCACGAACTAACAGCAGTAACAGATATTGAAGTAATCTCGGAAAACATTAAAGAAAGTATCCAAAAGTCAGCAGAGGAAGCCCTAGGGTAACGAAAAATTCATCGTAACCAACGCGAATTCAAAACACCATGGTTTGACGAAAAAGTGAATACATATATTAGCAAAAGAAAAGAGGGAAGCGTTTCTAGCACATAAAAAATACCAAACACTAGAATCCAGCAAAGAGTATGTAAGAATAAGAAATAGACTCAATCAAGAAATAGGAAACATTTACAAAAGATATGGAATACGACCTATATGGATCTCAAAATCATAAACTGACAAAGAAAAGACGTGAATGAATATATACTTATTGAAAACATCACGGAGGAGCAGTAGATTGAATATTTGACAAACCGATATGGGGAGGCAGAAGAAGAAGAAGAAAATTATATAGAAGAGGCGGGCGAAGATAATAGTGACATAGTACAATTAACAGAAGAGGTAACAAAAATACGAATAAAAAAGTTGAAAATCAAAAAATCGCTAGGCAAGGACGGAATACACAATGAGCTTATAAAGTACGGCGACACAACACTACCAAATATCTCACTAAACTGTTTAATAATATACTAGTCACAGGCAAAGTCCCGATAGAATGAAAAGATAGTTGAGTACTACCCATTCTAAAAAAAGGAGAAATAACGAACCCAGAAAATTATAGAGGTGTTAGTTTAGTGAACAGTACGTTAAAACTACTATTGGCAATAATAAAAGACTAATTAGACGAACAAACAGAAGCAGCGCAAGAACAGCAAGGATTTGGAAAGAGCCTTAGCACCATTGATGCAACATTCATCGTCAGGCAAATAGTGCAAAAGTCAATAGAATACAACAAGCCCGCATACATATGCTTTGTGGATTTAAAAAACGCTTTAGATCGAGTGAAACGGAGTGTTATTTTGTTACTATTGAAAACATAAAACACTAATTAAAATAGTAGAGATAACAGAAATAAAATTATTATGTCGAAAAGTGAGACAATCCACATGTCGCTATAAGGAAACACACATGTCCGCTTTTATTTAACATGATGATGAATAAAATAATACTGGAAGTAAAAAAGCGAGAAGGATATAGAATGGGGCCTCATAAAATCAATATACTGGTTAAAAGTACAGCATGGTAATATCAGCGGAAAAGCAGAATGCGTGGTTATGAGTAAAGAACCCCGCTGGTGTAAACTGATAGAGGAAGGAAAAATAATCGAACAAATAATAACATTTAAATATCTGGGGATTGATATTAGCAGCAATAGAAAGTTAACAACAGAGATAAAAAGACACACAATAAAAGCAGCGAAAATTAGTGGGAGTCTCAGAGAGACAGTTTGGAAAAACAAATACATGACCACCGAAAGCAAGTTAGAAGTATACAAAGTTATGGTGCGGCCAACCCTAACATTCGCATCAAAAACAAGAGCAGGCAGAAAAAGAACGAAACAAATGATAAACATCATAGAAAAGAAACTTCTGAGATCAATATAGGGTGTAATACTCAGGGACAGACTAATCAATAAAACAAAACGCGAACAGAGCATTCATAACATCAGTAAATGGGTAAAAACAAAGAAAAAAAATGGGGCGATTACATAAATAGAATGGACCTTCACAGACTGGCTTACATATACAAGAAAAACAAACCATACACCAAAAGACCACTGGAGAAGATGCGATTAGCATAATAATAAATAAAATGTATGTATCTTGGCGAAAACACTGATAAGACGCATCAAAATCCTCAAATAGCACCTATTTTCAAACTTATTACCCTCACCTCCAAAAATTATACAACTCCGAAGTTTTATTCTGCAAGTATATTTAGAATGGAGACTTATCACGGAAGATAAACCTCCCTTCTTGCCAAGCTAGGTATCATACTGTAACAAACCCGTCATTGGCAGTGACAGTTACTTAAATATTCTCCTCTCCCCTGTTTATTAGTTTTAGGTTAGGTACTCTTCTTTCCCAGTTAAGTAGTTTTGGGTAGGGTATTCTTCTTCCCCTTTTGAGTTGTCCTATGTCAGTTGGGTTGAACAGCAATAGAATGTTCCGGATTGTTCGATCGATGATTCTGGTAGGTTCGAAATGTCATTCTGAAACATTCTGGAAAATTTAGAATGTATATATAACTAAGAAGGAGCGACAGTTGCCATGCCCTGCGATCTTTTATAGCCACTCCTAAACTGCATTTTTAACGCATTCTATTCGCTTGGACGGTTACTAAAGAACTTTATTTTACTGATTGCTGTAATACCGTCAAAGTAATACATCAAAATGTCAGGAGTAAAACAATAACAAATGGATCAGTATATTATAAAATAACAGGTTGTTTTAAAAAGTGTTTAAACTTTGTGTGACTGTTTTTATTTGTTTATTTAAGAAACAATATAGGCATAATTTATAAAAACCTTCAGTATTTGCTTGGCTTGCTATCTAGTAGTAGCTAGTAAACTGTGACTAATCATGCAGGTCTCATTCTTTATTTGTTCCCTGTTGGTGAATATTAACCTTCCACCACAATAGATGGCGCAGCACTCGACAAAACTTTGTGGCTTCGGACTTAATACAGGAGTTTCCATTCTTCCCCGTATTAAAAGTATTTATCTATGACAGTTGCGGAGAGTTGACAACTGTGACGGGAGTGAAGTTGATCGTTTTAGCGAGACGACATTGTAAACGAATTGTAAATTGTATTCCTTGTTTGGTAATAAACCAATTCAAGATATCCACTATCGTGTTACAATACAGTCATCATTCTGTACCTACAATGATAATTGTTATGCTGATCTTGATCACATTTTCTTTGAATGCAACAGTTACATTCACAAAACAAAGAGTTTACCACAGTCACCTTTTAAACACAGCTAACCGTCATACTTTAGATCTACTGGTGAGTTTCATGAAGGATGTAAAAATTAAAAAAAACGTTTCAACAGGCATCATTCACAAATATCAATGTAGCAGATACATACGTAGATCGGGTAAACTTGACGTTACCTTGTTGTTAGAAGTTGTAAGCATTCAAGAATTAGTTCAGGACTTGGAAAATTCTATGTATCCACACAAGGATTAACTATGACGTTAACCACCATCAGGACATTGGAAGCAGTATAAATTTGTTGGGATACTGAAACGTTTGGTTGATGTAGCATTTTTATGTTACATTCAACATTTTTGAAAATGCTAGAAAGTATCATCGAAACGTTATTGTAGCCGAGATGAGAAGATACAAGACGAGATGAGACAAGAAGAGATGAGACGAGATGAGATGTGACGAGAAGAAACGAGACGAGGCGGGACGAGAATAAATGAGATAGCTTGTTATCTCAATCGTTTTAGAAGTAATTACCTTCAAGCAGTTCCCTTTTTAGTTGAACATACCATGCTCGACAACCAAAAACTTTTAGTTTACTAATATCATTTCGGCCATGCCATTTCAGTGATGGGGTTTCCCATTTACCTAGGACTGAGGTAGGTGCTCTATTTATTTCGTATACTGATGATATTAATGCTTCTCCCCACAATGTCTTGGGTACACCTGCGTCGATAATCTTTGTCCTGACCATATTAAAAAAGGATTCGGTTCATGCGTTTTGCTTTACCATTCATATGCGGACTATTGCGGACTATAGGTCATAGTATATTCTGAATGAATGCCCTTACTTTTGACGAAATCTTTAAAATTACGTGATGTGAATTCACCACCATTGTCCAAACGAAATCTTTCAATTTTAACACCAAATTGTCTCTCAATTTCATAAATATATTCAATTAGATTTTGTTCAGCTTCATTTTTGTTTTCCAAAATTTTTACAATAAGGAAATGTGAAAAATCATCCAAGATTACCTGATAATAGTTTTTCTCCAGTTATTGTACAAGGCGTTATTGGTCTGCATAGGTAACTGTGCACAAGTTTTCCTATATGTGTTGCACGTTCTTCATTTGGTTGAAATGTTGGCCTTGTAACTTTTCCTTCCATGCAAGTAGGACAAATCATTTTGGGAACGCCTAATCCAAGTTGCCTCAAAGTTTCTTTTCCAACGTGTCCCAACCTTTCATGCACAGCGTCCATACTAACATGACAATTTTGATTCATCACATTGTCTATATACAATATATTATATAGTCCAACTTTATTATGGCATTTAAGAGAGACATTGGGTCCACAATTTTTTAAGTTTTCTTTTGTTACTATTATCTTGTGTCCTTTTTCAGTTATTTTTGAAAGTTTAATGAGGCTATGCTTCAAATTTGGAATAATGAGGGCTTCGATGACAATACTCTGACCTTGTCACTTTGCATTTAATTTTCACAACTTGTTTGACTTCAAAATTTCACGCTTTTATAAAAGCTTCAAAACTCACTTCATTAGTGTCTCCATGTACATTGGCTAGTCTAGACCCTAGCTATAGCTCTTCACCTAACAGCCTGTCCTTCACAAAATCCATTTTTACATCATTACCTTTTACTAAGGCAGTCACTACTGTATCAAATTTGGATGGCAATGATAACAGTAAGTGGCACACACGATCACTCTCATCGATAGTTGATCCAAGGTCTTTAGGTCACGTATTATTGAATCGAATTTCAACAAATGTTCCTCGAAACTTTCATTGATTACAGTGCGTAAACTGAACAATTTTCTCCACAAAAATAATTTAGTAAAAGAACTTGTTCTAACAAATATATCTTTTAAAGCTTGTAATTGTTCTTTTGCAGTAGCACAATCTTTAACAATATCCAAATGCTTATCTGACACACACTGAACGATTATGGACTTTGCTTTAGCATCAAGGCTCCTGAATTTTTGTAGCTCCTCTTTTTTTTCTCGTTTAACTCCTCAATTGATGCGGTCGACGGTGGCGGATAATTTTCAATAACATTATTAAGGTAGAGGCACCGGTTATTGACACCTTAAGGCTCTTAATGTCACGGGTCGAGTTTCCTAAAATTTAAAGAGCTTCGAAGCATAATTTCATACATTGGTTATCTATTTTCTGAAATCTTCCATTGGATTCGTCAGAAAATTAATTTGATGAGTGAATCAATGATCATAAATCAGATGTGCGAAAGAACCAATGATTGGCATGGCAAAATCAACTCTGCATCACCTTTTGACATAGTGTGCACCAGTTTCTGACATGTGTGAATAGTATTATCCATTTAGAATATAATCCTTAAGTGAGTAATTACTCAATAATCATCCTTCAAGTATAAAATTTTTTACCAATTATTCAAGTACATTCAAAAAGTTTTAACAATATTCAAACGATATTTTACTATAAATATTTTTATTGAAGAAAAATTTTAATCAACAAAATAACAAGCACGTGAAAAAAAAACAGAAAACGAAAGATGGGCAATACTGAAATAATAATTTGAGAAACATCAAATAGGAAATATTATCCGTATTGTTTGATTTCCTTAACTTAATAGTTTTCACGCTTGTTCCTGAGTACTGAGTCTTTAATCACCTCCTGAATTTCTTCTTCGGTATACCACAAAATATCTGCTCGACTAGGCCATTTCCAGTAGACGCCATTTTTTTCCATTGAATTGGCTTCAGACTCAGTTGATCCATTCACATGTCGGACCTGTAATATTTTGGATGGAACATATTGTTCATCATATTTGACAATAACGTAAGCACCCACCACAATATTTTCTTTATTTCCAGTAAACTCATCGATAGAATCTTCTGAATCTACTAGTTTTACATCTGGAGAATTATCCGATTGAGTTGATCGCTTATTAGCTAATTTTTCCAGTCTCTTTCATTTTCTCTCTTCTTTTTTCTGTATCTCTTTCTCCTTCTTCATCTCTTTATTCTTGTAATAAGTTTGCCAGGCTTCACCAGATACCACTGTAGGAATTTTCTCACGTAATTTTCTTTTCACTCCATTTATCTTATTGTTACTGGGTGTTTGGTTGGGCCAAAATAATGACTTCCTCACAGCGGTTGGTATTTTTCACCATCAGTATCCTTCGATTTCTCAAGTAGAACAATTGCTTCAGGACTGATTTCCATTATTGTTGGTATTCTATCTTCAACAATTTTCCTAGCTCCACAGTCATGTACATCATTTTTCTGATTTTTTGACGATTCATCATTTTGAATTCCTTCAACGGAAACATCGGTATCCGAATTTTTCATATTATGCTTTTCTCCGTTATTCACTGCATCAGCGTTTTACTTATCACTAGAATTTTCAATCACAGACTCGTCCATTCGCCTTCTTGATATCGTGTTAGTCAGTTCATTGCTGAATTCTTTTTCTCGATCATCATTGGAACTAATTACAGCCTCTTCATCATATTTTTCAGGTACAGTTTCACTACTGTCTAGATTATTTTGTTTATTAATTGAAGTTTCGATCACAGCTTGAGTTTTAAAGGTAATTGCTGCCTCATTTATTGAATCATCTGAACTTATATTCGTATCGCTTTCAGTGTCTACAAACTCCGTCTGCTCGGGGGCCGGAGCGAATTAACTGAGGCCATTTTCATTGGCAAATTCTGTATCCAAAGCGCTCTT
Organism: Galeruca laticollis; assembly: GCA_963921935.1. Classification (NCBI taxonomy): domain Eukaryota; kingdom Metazoa; phylum Arthropoda; class Insecta; order Coleoptera; family Chrysomelidae; genus Galeruca; species Galeruca laticollis. The sequence goes on along the minus strand of OY998182.1, from coordinate 106,769,388 downwards.
AAGAGAATATCTCCGTCCACAACCCGATTTTGATGAGGTACTGTTACAAGCAACGGAGAAGAAAGCGATGGTTCATTTGCTTCATTATTTTGAATACCTGCATTCTCAAACAATGCAAGTTCATTTTCATTTAAGGGTATATATAAAGTCATCATTTATTGCCGCAACTATGAAATAATTTTCACCATGAACTTTTTTTTTCAAATTCAACCAAAAATAAAAAAGATTCGGGTCTTCTCTATTTCCACTCCACACTTCTCCAAAATTTTCAAATTCCAATATTTTTTCTGGACTTCGTCTCGAAAATATTTCAAAAATTCTTCCAAATGTGGTACCACTACCACATTGCAACCATTACTGGTTTCCAAATTATTATCTGAATTATGAGTTACTTCCTTAGTAGTGTTTCAAATGAGCAGATTCCACGAAGTAAGGGTCGAGACAGTTAATTTCATTACTTCTTTAGTTGTCACTCCACATATCTTTTTATAGTTGATATTATTGGGTTTCAAAGGACCTAGCCCGCAAGTTCTAATACTATTTCTACAAATATTGTCAATATTTTCCATATTGGAATTTGCTGTATTTAATATTGGAGCGAATTCATCCCTGCTAAGTCTCATACCATTATTATTCACCCTCAACTTATGAACTGCTTTCTTCCATTCATTCTTCAATGGATGAAAGAGGTCAAGTGGTTGAAGTAAATGTGTGGAATTTGGAAACAGTGCAATAAGGATTATTTTATTTTTTGAACAAAATTCGCTTAGGTGCATGACATGTGAGAAGTGTGACCATCGACATACAGAATTATTGGCTTTGGTATGGAATTTCTTATCAACCAAGGGTTGAATATATTGGTGACATACTCATAAAAACTTTCGCTCGTCATCCATCTACTGTCAGTGCGACCTACGCCCCAGGATGGGGATATTTTCTCAACAATGTTCTGATGGACTTTTTGGTAGGAGTAAACTATCATCGGGGGTGGGAGATCTCCAAAAGCATTGCACATGACCAATGTAGTGAGGCACTCTTTTTCATCAGTATTGATGAAATGATAGACTGCTTTCTGACCTGTCTTAACGAGTACCTTGTCTTCCTTCAGACTTAGGATAAAAGCAGTCTTATCATAGTTGAAGATACGCTTCGGATCATCTAAAACCTCCAGATAATTATTTCTTTCCAAGCAATCCCGGATTTCCTTGAACCAGTGGCGAAGTTTTTCTTCTGTAACATCGGCTCGACTCTTTATTAAATTCAGAGAAACTCTCAGCGATATTTCTGGATGCCACCTTAGGAAGGCTTTATACCATTGCCTTCCTGGATGGCCATTTGGGAATGGATTTTTCCTCTGTAATTTTTCCACCAATATCTCCACACTATCAAGGAGTTGGGTTTTAGTTGTTGGAAAACCACATTCAGCTGAATGGAAAATCCATTGTACTAGTATGTCCTCCCCTTTCTTGGTTAGAACGCTGTCAGGGTTAATTTTTCTTTCAATGGGGGGCGTTTTGCCTTTGTGTTTATATAGGAGGGCAATTCTCGAGACTTTATATAAAATACTTGCCCATTTCTGGGGCATACCCTCCTGTATTATCTAAAGGGCGTTTTTCATCTCGTTTTCAGAATACTTGAACATTTTTGTCATTTTTGTGTTCTGGAAATAAAGACTGGCATCAGTTAATGACTTACGCAGTATCAATTATTGACACCCGCGAGAATCGCTCAAATATCAACAACAATATTCTTAATACGGGGTGTCAATATCTGATCATACCAAAATATGCATTATTCCAAATTCAGTACTGTGAAAATAAGCTGTTCAATGAAATTTCATACGCAGTTACGGATTTGTCTCGTAGATGCCCACTTAGTACAATTTATTGACATGTATCAGTCTTTGATTCACTGGGGTACCAGATATTGACACTGAGTAATGATTTCATATTGAAAGGGTTCTGATGTAAATAATGAGTGTCAATAACTGATCCGGCCAAAATATTATTCATACAGTGATTACCTGCATATTATCGAAAAAATATATTCAACTCCAATGATATCAAGGAGATTTTCATTTACCAAACTATTGTAGTAGTTATTGACATAGGTGTCAATACCTAGAACAATTTGTGTTTCTGCTGGACCAGTTATTGGCACCATAATTTTTGTGTTTTTTGTACAAAAAATTGTAGATTTCAGATCATAAATGGTAAATTTTGAATATTTATTGTGAAATGAATCGATTTGAGATCATTTTCATCAGTAATTAAAGTTCAACAATACTAGTAGATGTCCCTCTGTTCAGTAGAATTCTGTATTCACTGTACAGATTCCTTATAACAAGGTTATGAAAGCGAAGTGTGTCGACGACTTTTCAATATATAGCGACACTACCTTACACTCTTCTCTAGTTAGCAAAGTCAAGATGCAAAATCTCCAGTTGTTGAAATTATTCGCTTCCAGAATTGGCACAGAAAGGCCACACCTAGCTGCCATTTTGTTGCTGCACCTTTTTCACTTTTACAAACTTTTCGCGATTACGCTAAGAAAAAGTACCCACAGTTTTATAAGGAACAGTCCTGGGCCCATTACCTGATTGTTGTGTCTGCATATAATGATTGTTAATTCGATTAATAAATTAATACGTAAACTAATAATAAGCCTTTAATTACCCACATCAATCACTATCATCTGTCATTCATTATTTCAATATATTATGGAATTATTTAGAAACAGTTAGATTCGTTTAAAAAAGTAATATGAATAAGATGTTCCTCTTTTAAAAAATGCCCATATTGTGTGTATTAGTACCTATGCATAATTCTGATATAAATGATTGTCAACATTTGTCAATCTAGATAATTAAAATATATTTAGCATTTTCATTGGAATCAAGAGAACTCTAGTGAAGACAGAATTTTTGTGTATTATGTAAACATTCAACATTATCATTAAGTAAATTAACAGATAACTTTTAAAGATTTTGTAGCAATAAATTAGTAAAAAATAAGGGAACCAGTCATCCGGTAGTATATTTGAGACGATAAGGGAATATGATTGATAAGATCCCATTTTGAAACCAGTAGTAAAACAATTGTTTTAGCGACGACTCTGATAGTAACAAGAAAGTGCGCGTCAGTGCGCGGTGGGTCGATGATGGAATTAACATTCAGAGATGTAGTCCTGTCCCATCCGCCGTTCTTCTGAAATATGACTCGATCACGCTCTGGGATAAGATGAACCGAATCCATCATTTTGATGTCTTTGTTCGCTTTGTGAGTCGGGCTCTCGGGCTCCCTGAGCGTAAAAAAGCCGAAATGTAGGAATCCCTTGATGCAACGGGGTTGGGCCGAAGAATCCATCAAATTGTCATTTACTAATGGTGTCTCGAAGAAGCCCCGAGAAATGGTCTCCAACAAACCCGACGGTTAAAATGTTTCTTTCACGGCATCCTTGCGATGGTGGTTTTTTTATGGATTAGTTTTCAGTAAAAAATATGTTTGCCCCGAGAATGGGTTGCGTCAGAAAATTTATTTCCGGTACTAATAAATCAATTTCCAGTATTATATTAGCATCAGATTTAGTTGTAATCATTATTTATTGTCATACTTATTTCTGTATTCATTGGGAATTATGAATGATCGCATCAGTTTTTTAAATCTAAATATCTAGAATATTTGAGAGAAATTACATTCAGTCACAATGAAATAATAGATTAGTCAAACACGATCTTAGCTCGCCCTACATTTTTCATTAAATATAGGGAAAACAATTCTACAAAGTTCACATTGATACTTCTACGAACCAACACTAGCATTCTCATTATATGATGCTTATTTTCTCCAATTCATGAATGACAGCCCATACAAGTTGGATTATTGGCAACAGAAAGTATATGACTTCGAATATTTATTATGACAATCCCACAGAATAAAAATATCTACTGGTTAACAGCAGAGTACTAACAGCAAATAACATTCCAAATTCAGAGTTAGGGGTTGGGAGACCTTCGAGTCGGCACTATCGCAGATCAAATTGGGAAATACGCCAGCAGACATACAGAGAGGATCCACAAACATACCAACCTTAAAGTGATACAGCTAATGGGAATCACTCAGTACTGTACTGTGTTACATCAAAAACTAGATTAAGTTGCAGATGGTATCTTTATTAAATATATTCAGAAATTTAGGTATGAGCAAAAATATTGATTCATCTTTCAGATTAGCTGCTTAGATGATCCTTCTTTTAATAATGAACTGAATTCCAAAATTTGTACTGATAAACATTGAAAAATGCTAGCTCCTATATAACACGACCCTCAAAATAATCCATCCAAAATTATACGACAAACAGGGATTAAATGAAACGTGTGGAAGGTAGGGAAAAATAATATTAAAAACTATTTTCCAGATTTTTAAACCAGTCGCCACAATAGCGTCCTTGAGATTTTGTTTGTGGTTTAATATTTGTTTGTGGTTTAGTAGTGTTGTAAATGTGGTTAGATTGAGGCAACGCCTAATTATAATAGTATAATTTAAATAATAGGATATTAGGCAATCGTGTGCCTTCACTATTGAAAAAGCAACTATAGAGTCCAGCAGGTTAAGACGAAGCTTTTTAAGGCTTCAAGGTAAGTGTTAATTTCTGATTTTGCAAAATAAGGTTTACTATAAAATATGTTATATATACATACACATTTAGAATTTGCTTAATCGATGAAACAAAAATAACATAATGGGAGCAGACGTTTTAAAACATACATCTATAGAGAACATGCGTGACCTTGATGATTAGGCACTAGCGCTCATGGTGGCGAAATTTAGCACCGAGTGTGTGAGAGACATTACATTTTATAGAGGTCTACATACAAAATATAAAGTAATTAGTTGAATAATTCATTAATTAGTTACTATGAAGTTGAAAAGGCAAATGTAATAATACACAGTAGCTTTCAAATAGTAAATTTCTCAGATTTACAACATTAAACTAAAAAAATTAAAATGTATATCAGAGTATCCATGTTAAAAGTGTTGAATAATGGAAATGTGAATAATTGCTTAGGTTCCTTTCGTATATAGTTATTGGAAAAAAACTTCTGGTATTATGCTGGATGATGAGGAACTTCAGATTTATTTCCACCAATAAAATGATATTTACCCACTCTTCAATTTTTTGTTGGTTACCTGTGGGTACCACCTGAACTAAAGGAATAATAAACTTCATACGAAAACCATTATATATTCATTGTAAAGGCATATAATCTTGATACCATTCACTAATTTTATCCACTTTTGTCGACGTTCTAATAAATAAGTTTTTGACGGAAATTTAATATTTTAATCCGTCTTGCCATATGCATTGTGGTATAAGACTGAGACAAACGCAATAACCTATGTTACCAGCTTTATTCTATCGACACCTAAATTCATTGAGTCGTATGAATAAAGAGGTAGCATCTGCTTAAAGCAAATACTATGTAGTAATAGCATTTGCTTGGAGTAAATGGTCAGAGTAAAAGCAAATGCTTTAAAATGTATGAGTAATCAAATGCTTTTACTATAAAGCATCTTCTTTCTTGTATTAGGTAGTATGTGCTTAATTTTTTTACATTTAAATAAATTGGTATAGCAGCTGAAGACTGCGTTTGGCGTTCAATATGTCCTCTAGCGAATCATCTTCCTCGTATTCGAAAGATAAAAAGTCGCCCCTGGCTTTCATCACACCTATAGAAGAATATAAAGTTATACTAAATGGATCGATGATTCCAGGTATAAAAATGAAAAAAGAAAGTGCCCTAAGAACTTCAAAACTTTTTAGGAGAAAGACATTAGTGAAAAACAAATTTTAATAAAGGTTAACAATATGAAAACCAAAATTTAAAAAAAATACTGTTATGAATAAAACTGGAAATAAACCGACCAAAGTAAAAGGTTGGGACAAGTTGCTTGATAAAATATTAGAAGTGAAAACAAACACTGCATATAGTCAAGTACCTGGTAAGCATAGATTATTTGCTTTAACCCTGAATGGTGCGCGTTGGCAAATCATGTTCATTCTCTGGACCATCATATGAATTTTGAAGCTGTAAAGGTGTTGGTGACAGAGTCAAACAAAACTAAGAAATCATTCTTAGAAATAGCTATTATTTCACAATTTGATAATGTCATTAACAAAAAGACAGACATAAATCATTTGAGTGAGATTTACTCCTTTCTGTTGTCCTTGGATTTCAAGGAAAACCTAACTGTCACAGGTGGCAGTCATGTTACCCCTAATTGCAGAAACTTAACACCTTAACAACTCCTATAAGCTGGGTGCATTGGTGTTAGTAGATGCACCCATCAATATATATTTTACATAATTGTTATATTACTTTAATGATTACTATATTATTATTAGTATATTCGTTATTTGTATTTTTTGTTTAGCTGGTGGCTGTGTCTCAATATCCTCCACAGTGTAAATTTTATGGTTTATAAACCTCTCACTTACGAGAATAAGATTATTTCCTCTTCTTCTTTCATTTCGACAATTTTTTTTGAAATTACATCATCTACTAAATTATTAGTGTTAATTTCCGTTGAATCTAAATTGGATTTCACTATTTTCGATTTAGACGGTTCAACGAGTATATCGTCTGTTTCAATATCTTTGTTGAGATTTTCTTCAGTATTGTTGTGAGGAGTTTGATGGCTAATGAAGTACAAGATGGGTGAATCAATTTGACTTATTTCACGAATACTATTAATCCTTATTGAATTGAACACAACTAAATGAAACTGCTTCAATATATATATATATATATATATATATATATATATATTTATATATATATTTATATATATATATATATATATATATATATATATTAATACATATCCTCTATCTAAATTCTAAAGAAAACATTGAAATAAAGAAAATAGGCATATTTAGATGTAATACTAGTGATACACACTGTATTATCAATAATTTGAAAGGTTCAATATACCAATAAAATTTGACATTTCAATTTCATATGACATTACTGCAGAATAGACTTAATGACAGATAGATTTTAAAACGATTTGAAAAACCAGAATGCAGATGTCTCTATTAGCAAAATGGCACTTATAAAGAATAATGAAAATCTCTCTTGGTATATAAAAACGTAAATTTTTTTTTTTTTTTTTTAAATTGAATTCTTGGTAACCAAAGGAGAAGAGAGTTATTTATGGAAACAGTTTAGTTCGTTGATTGATAACATCGCGAGAGACAACATCGAAATAAGAGTTGTCTCAGAATTTTTTAAATAGAGTTGAATTTTAATATCTCGAGAGACAACATCGGAATAAGAGTTGTCTCAAATTTATTTGAGAATATCAGAATAATTGGTAGCATTATTATCAAATTAACACAATTTGCCTTTGAAAGCCAGTGCGTGTATTATTCGCAGAGAATTACAGCGGTAAAGTGCTAGTGTTGTTCCAGTTTCTAAATAAGTCATTTAGAAAATTGTTCCAGATATTCTAAAACGTTTTTAGAATACAAACAAGTCTATCTGTATCCAGTTTGGTGAGTCCAGTCCATATTATATTATTTCTCGAGAATTAATACGCCTTTAGTAAAAAATATTTCGAAAGTAGATGCATCTGATGAATTAAATATTTGATCAAATTATAGTAACATTATTGATATATCATTCTACGTAAACTCAAGACAAATTTTGAAAAAGACAATTTACAAGGAAATTGGGGAATGTTACATTGACATATAAGTCATATTGGACTTTTAGTTAACGTATTTAGATAAGAATTTCTAATTTTAGATTGTTTATAATATTAAGGTTTTAATAGAAAATTCTATTTTTGCGTATTCGTTTGTGATATTTTTTGAAAAGTTTTAATTTTTGTAAGTGTTTATTTGATAATATAATATATAAATTTGAATTCTAATCACCTTTTGGCTCTCTTTTCATAATCATTCTTATTACATTTGATAATTTCATCCTATAGAAAATTTAGTACAAGAAGTGACATTTGGTTTAATTTCTGACAGTAATTTCATATGTGTCATAAGATAATTTAATTGTCTTATAGTGTATTGGACAAACAGTTACTTTCGATTTGAATAGTATAATACGTGATTTGGAAATTTATAAATTTTGAATTATTCTTTGAAATTTTGATCCCTTCCTGAGAAAAGAGAGAGTTGATTGATATTGTGTATCAATTTATCTTCCAGGATATAAAATTTAATATTTAGTTAGCCGGGCATATTAATTTGACAACTGCTGTCATTAAAAATTTTATAGGTTATATTTAGCTAAAGGTGTTTTCATATTAGTGTAGTTACAGCTACAAATAAATTCAACGATAAAACAATATAGAATATAATATATTATAATTAAAAACATAGTCGAGATATACTATAATATATATATATATATATATATATATATATATATATATATATATATATACATATATATATAAATATAATAAACAACGAATAGATCAGTGTTGTTTATTGTTCATATGTCACGCACTATTCGTACATCTTGTTTATATAAATATATATATATATATATATATATATATATATATATATATATATATATATATATATATAATAAACCAACAACCTCTAGTAATGACACGGGTTCTCTACCTATAACATTAGATGATGAATATTAAATACAATGCATGATTTAATAATAACTAATATCTGTTTTAGACCCAGAACCTCTTATCTAATGGTCTGACTCACAGTCTCTCAAATATGTTTCCAGATAATTAACAGTAATATAATAACTAATAAGTGTTAATAACTAAAGTTTTTATAACTCTTAAAATGTAACAACAAAAATTCGTGAGAAACTGATGTCAAATAGTTAGAGGAGTTAATCGCAAGTTATAAACTAATGCCTTACAAAGAATGAATAAAAGATTCAAATAGTTTGCACCTGCTTCTTTTTTAAAGAAATTTAACTTGTCGTTGCACAAGGTTTTTTGGTAATTTTCAATTCTAAATGAAATTAAATAAATTTCAAATCCTAAAATCAAAGTTTACGCTACATCTATCTGTTAGTGTTAGTTAGGGTATTCAACCTTTAACCTTAATATTGTCAGTTGTCACCAATATACAAATAATAAAATGAAATTTTACGCTAGATCCAATAGTTAGTGTTAGTTAGGGTATTTAACCTTTATCTTTAACGTTGTCAGTTGTCACTGTTATTTAAAATTCAAAAAAAGTCAAAAAACTATCACTGATCTTAAATTTAATAAAATGAGTCAATCAGTTTTCTCTCCTATTTTGTTAGATATTTCTTGCAATATTTCGTTTTTTATTTTTTATTTTTTGAGTTTCTTGGTTTAACTTTTCTGCATAATAAACGTTTCTATCGTGTCTTATATATTTTAATAAATTGTATTTTCCCATTTTATTGACTTGAATATTTGGTTTTTTTCTCATCAGATTTACGGATACTTTGAGATGATTGACTTGTCGTAGGCCTATTCTCTACAGGGAGTTCTGTAACTTCTGAATTGGATGCTTCTACCTTTTGATTTGTTTCAATCCTTGGAGAATCTACTGTATTACTAGATAATAAAGTTTCTGGATTTATATTATGTATAGGTTCGTAATACTGGAACTCTTTACGGGCTGTTGATTTTGAATTTAATATATATTTCTTGTATGTTCTCTCTAAAACCCTCGCAATGGCCAGGAGTTACATTCGTTCCTGTTGATTGTTTCATTTCTTTTGATATTTCTTCAAACATCCTCTTCATAGTTTTGTATCTTTGGGTTCCAACAAGTTTTCGGTAAATGGCATACAAATCAATTAATGTTAGAGTCTGTGCATGAGTCCATCTGAACACTACATTATCGCTTTCTTTTTTTGCAAACTCTCTAGTTCAAACGACGGACTTTGAGGCCCATCAAACCAATAATAATAAAATTGTTTGTCTACCAATATCCACCCACAATCTTTCGGTTTCAAAGAGGTTGGACATCTTAGAAAAGAATTACACCATATACTAGAAATATACATTGTCCTTTTTATTTGTTGCAAAAGTTCTTCTTCTGTAGGTGGCATGCGAAAAAGATCGTTTTTGATAGTCATATCATGTGGTAAAATTTTCAAAAGCTGTACGAAGTGGTGTACCCAAAATAAACGGGCAAATGAGAAAAACAAAATTTAATTTGATCATGAAGGTATGACATATAGTTTAAGTTACGATTTGTTATAAGTAGTGTGATCACTGTAGTGAGTAAGTTGGTAATATCTTGGTAACTTTATTGCCGGCCCAATAAATAAATGAAACTGTTTCCGGACGATTTTGAAGCATGAAATAGCATTTTTTCTGATCGGAGGACCAAAAACATTTTTTTTTTGAAAAAAAAAATATTTATGATGTTTGAAGTTATAAACATTATTTTTTATTATAATTAAGAGAAAATCGTGCTTTGAAGGTAAATTTTAATAATTATTAAAAATTTGTATTTCACACGTCAGACTGAAAAATTAAAAAACACATTTTATCAGACATCTAAAAAATTGTATTTCATAAGTTCAGGTGTTGATTAGGTTATTTTGTGTACCGTGCCTGGGGAGTCGGATGGAGGAGGCTGGAAGTGATCCACCCCTAATCTTCCATGCGAGTTTCCTGGGAGGGGTTGCCCTACCCGACTCGGCGCGTCCCAATGGCTCATAGGGTGTCTCCACGGGGAGTGGTCGGTCATGGCTCCTGCGCTCCTAAGAGCTGTGAGGGAGGCACGACCGACCAACCCCGGGGATAGGTGATGAAAAGGAACGATTCGTTCTGAATAATCGCCCGCGGATCAAAAGGGATCGATAAGTAAACCTGACAAAAAATCATCGTCGCTGACCTCCTTGCCTCTGCTGAGCATCTTACAATCAGTTAAGGGGAGGAAAAACTTCTTTCTTCATGACTATCACGTCTTACCTACTCTAAGAACCCTCCAATTTCTTGTACTTTCTCTATCCTTCTTTTATTTCTACTCTTCCATATTAACACAATAGACTTCTCTTCATTTTGGATTGCATGTCTGTCTCTCTTCTTTCCTCTCGCCAACCAGGTCACCTATTTCTCTCTTTCTTTTCAGCTTTCTCTTCCACCTACCATATGCTTCAATTTCTTCATGGAACATCTCGGTCTATCCCCCAGATAATCAATTCAACTCAAAGACCACACACAGGGGAGGCAGCTGTGTGGGTCTACCCGTTGGCAAATCTGCGTCCAGAGGCAACCGTGAAAAAAGCCTAGAGGAGTAAACCTCGAAAAAAGAACCTGTAACCCACGTTGTTAGCTATCGTGACTATGGATGAATGGCTGCACGAAACGCAGTCAGAAACGGTGCCTCTGGGATACCTGGCGATCTCCCAGAGTATTCAGCCTTAGCGAGGTAAGGGCGCACTGCCTCGCCGGACTTTCTTTCGACCCAACTCGTGGGAAGTAGTTATGGAGAAGAAAGATAAATCAAAACAGAAAGTTGTGTAGGAGAGGGTGAGGAGTGAGAAGAAGGATGAGGAGAAGATGAAGAAGGAAGATAAATCAAAACAGAAAGATGTGGAGGAGAGGGTGAGGAGTGAGAAGAAGGATGAGGAGATAAGGAAAGATAAGGAAAGCCTATCGGAACAAAAAGAGAAGAAACTGGTAGTGAGGATCAAGAAATCGGAGGACGAAGTGAGGGCAGAATATCAGAGAAAAATGGAGGATGAAGAGAGGAAAAAGTATGAGAGGTGCATGAGAAGAGCCAAGAAAGAATTTGAGAGGTATGGAGGGGAGAAGGGAAAGGAAAAATTAAGAGAAATAGCACTGGATATGGAAAACTCTGCAAGAATGTCGGAAAAGAAAAAAAGAAGGGGGATGGAAACGAGGAGGGAGATCTTGAAGAGCAGGAAAGGAGGATAAGAATAAAGATGCGCGAGCATGTTCAAACAACTAAAAATGAAAGGGAACAAAGATTAAGGTTAGTCATGGAGAAGCAGCCCAGCCCATGCTGTTATGGGATAGGGAAAGCGAGGAGGAGTTAGAATATGAGGATGAGGAAAAGCTATATTCAATAGGAAAGTTAGCAGAAGCAGAGAGGCAATTTAGAATAAGGATAGAGGAGTTGGAAAGAGATAGTGAAGATAGGGTAAGAAGGGTAAGGGAGGAGATGGATGGGAGGGAGAGTGGGGAACATAAAAGAGAGGGGGAGAGAGAAGAGTCAACAGATGAGGGGGCAAGTCAATCCGATGACAGTATTGTCATCGACGAAGACGAGTCTGATGGGAAAAAAAGAAAAAGCAGAGGAGATAGTCCTGAGGAGAAGCAGGTGGGGAATAAAGGAAGGAAAGAGGAGGGAATCAAGGAGAGACTCGGGCGAAAGTTGGAGGTATTAGAAGATCTGGAGAGAAACGCAGAATCTTTCGACATGGAGGTTTTTAGGAGAGCTCTAAGGGAGATAAGGATAATTCATGGGGAGATGAGGGAAAAAAACCAAAAGTTATGTAAGGAGTGTAAGGAGATTGAAGAAAAAAAGGAAACAAGGGAAACTACACAGAAACTGATAGAGGACCTCGATAAGGGAGGGGGGGGGGGTTTAGGGATTTCAGCAAGATCAAGGATGACGTCTGGGACGATGAGGTGTATGTAAGTACTAAATGGATTAAAGGAGATATTGAGGAGATTATTCTGAATGGAGAAAATTGCGCGTTTATACGTAAAGGAGACTGTGACGGTGGGACGCGAGAGAGCGTTATGAAATGTAAAAAGGAGATTTGGAACCTGTGAGAAAGCTGCGAGGAGGGAGGGTGTGACACCCTAGAAAATAGAATAAAAAGTATAAGGTCCCAAAGAACTTGGTATAACTATGTAGCGAATGCGGGGGATAACGAAGATGCGACTTCATATGAAACCATTGAAAGTCTGAATGAAATGGTCAGACAAACACAAGGAGGTGGGGAGGTTAAAGTTGTAATAGGGGAAGGAATAGATAAAACCAGGACAAGGAAGGCGATGGAGTTTATAAGTAGGAAGGCAGGGATCATGTGGATGATAGTTACAAGATCTGAGGAAAGGATGGGAGAAACGAGGGATACGGAAAGGGAGGTGATCCTTATTAAAACGGGGGAGGAAAGGTATGCTGACGTTCTTAACAGAATGAAGTCCCAAGTCTACGTGGATGGCTTGGGCATTAAGGTTGAGAACATCAAGAAAACCAATGGTGGCGATCTCATTTTCAAGATGAGAGGTAGGGGTGCAGCCGTTAGGCTTAGGGATGAGCTGAGGGACAGGATGGGGGAAAAGAAAATGATTGTCAAGAAAGATGAGACAACTTTTGACATTCTGGACATTGATCCGTCTGTCAGTGAGCTAGAGCTCAAAGCGGTGGTATTTCGCTAGACGGGGCTGGTACAAGAGGATTTGAATGTGAGGAGTATGAGGGAAAATAGAGGAGGTGGACAGACTGCAAGCGTGTCCGTCAGGAGGTGCAAAGCGGAGGTGCTACGTAGACACAAAAACATCAAAGTACATTGGCAAATGTGCAGAGTTAGGAAGAGGTTTAACCCTCTTCGCTGCTACAAATGTTTAGAATACGGGCATAACACCTACTCATGCAGAAATGAGGAAAGGAGAAGGGCATGTTTTAACTGCCTTAAGGAAAATCATTGTGCAAAAGATTGCACAAATAAGGCTGTATGTCTGTCATGTAACAAACAGGGGCATAGATCTGACTGTATGAACTGTCCTAAATATAGGGAGATTGTCTTGGGCAAGAGGCAATTATGACGGGAAGAGGAGGTGTGTGAGGGATGACAGGTAGATAGGGGAAAGAAGTTTTGTTCTTACGTTGGGAAGTCTGATGTCATGGCTATTACAAGCCCTTCCGGTGCACACTTATTCCCCAAGCCGAATGAGGAGGGTGGTTTAGTGAGGTGCAAGTCCCACACGAACTCGCAGCATTGCACTGCCCGCTGCGAGGAAGCCCACCTCTTGGGGAAAAAAAAGGTCATTTTGTGTAATAAGCAACAATTATTACCTACCAAAAAGCCAGAATTTTTTTAACAGTTTTTTTTCGTCAACCATTTACTGAGTAAAAGACTAGTTAGTAATTTTCTCCAATTTTTTCATAGTCTTCTAAATTTTATACTTCACAATAAATTAAAAACCAAATCTTTGTAAAGTAGGCATTGAAAAATTCAATCTTAGCACCACTTCATTACTTTTTCAGATTCAGTGTATGAAAGTGAAAATGATTCGGTACCTTATGAGAATCAACATCATAGTCATCAGACGAAGATGAAGAGAATTAATTTGTTTCGTTTTCTTAATTCTTTACGTTTTTTCAAAGTTTTTTTTAATAAAATTTTCAGAATTTAATAAATAATTTAATGTGTACCATATTTTAACCCCCAACGAAGGGCTCTTGTAGAGCGGAGAATGGGAATGTAAACCTTTCTATAGAGAACAAGTAAATAATTTTTGTTTTATATTGTTTAAATTTTATAATTTAACCTTTATTAAGCTATTTTCATCTTAACCTTTAAATCTCCTCTAGACAAATTCAGGGGTAGTAAATCATTTACCTAGATACTGCCGTGTACATCAAAAGTGGTAAAATATACTTACTTTGCTCACTTGAGATGGGATGATCCTGCAACTATTAAAAAATGATGTTTTTTCGTCAGACTCTAGTTACTCCCCACTATATTTATCAGATACTTATACCAAAAATCAAATATTTGTTTTCTTAACATAATTTTCAGGTGTCTGACGGTTATTAATAAATTTTTTGTTGTCAGGAAATCGACAATTTTGACGCGTCAGACTGGGAAATCGGGAAAGAATGTTTGTCAGACAATATAATACGATTTTTGCGTATTTTTTAATAAACGGATACAGCAAAAATCAGGTGGTTAATAATAAATTTTCTTATAGTCGTTTTTCGACATGTTTAAGATGGCGGACACAACCAATAGACCACATTTATTATCAGACAATTTTTTTTCACGTTTCAGATAATGTTTGAAAAAAAAACAGTATCTATAAATTTTCTATATGTCGTCAAAACGGCATGTTTAGACAAACTTAGCGGACAAACGCCCCAAAAACAAAAAAAGTCATAGAGAAATTGGGTGTCAGACTAGGTCCAATGAAGCCATACATGAATTTTTGTGATAGTATGTATCACAAAAGTTTTTCCTGGCGGGCACCGTTGTAATGTCACTTTTTCCTTCTTTCTTATTAATTAGTTTATTTATCATTTGTAATGGGTAACCTTTGCTATTCGTTTAATTGTGTTAATCTCTCTATCAAAATTACATTTGTTCATAGGAACTGAAAACACTAATATGAGTAGATTCCACAAAGTAAGGCTCGAGACAGTTAATTTCATTTAACATATTTGCTGCTTGAAATTACCTAACACGATAAAATCATTTGAATAAAAATATCATTAGTTGTACAGTTATACTGATCTAAAATGGGAAAAAGATATCCAGGATATCCCCATAGGGCTAATAATACCTAAGCTTTAATATTTGTAATATCATATCTTCTTTTTTATATTAACATATATTAAGTCAATCACAGGTAGGTCACTTCTTGGACTAGCCAAAAATAATTAAACATCAGGTAGGCACCAAATAAAATGTAACTTATGTCATTCTGACGATGATATTTAGGTAATATCGAAATAATTGTCATTTTTTTAGAATTTTTAACATTTGTTCAATATATTGTGGAGTTAACTAGAAACAGTAAGTTTCTTTTAAAACACAAATATGTTAAAGACAATATCATGGGTATACAAAATTATGTTGCACAAGTTTCTGTTAAACTACTATCCCAGGATCCTCAAAACGAATTTGTCCATTATTGACCTAGGTTAACAATAGAAAAAATTATTAACCACTAATAGAGAAATTCAACTTCTCAGTTGGCTAGAATACGCAATAATTGTCAACTTCATAGCTAGTAGTGGAAAAACAATTATTATATCGTCTATCCATAACTTTTTCTACGGTTTTTCAAATGCAACC
Organism: Galeruca laticollis; assembly: GCA_963921935.1. NCBI lineage: Eukaryota > Metazoa > Arthropoda > Insecta > Coleoptera > Chrysomelidae > Galeruca > Galeruca laticollis. The sequence goes on along the minus strand of OY998182.1, from coordinate 106,753,346 downwards.
AAATTTATGTCATCAATAGACCAAGAATATACGTAAACAAAGGTAAAAGTCACAAACACAATTAAAAACACATTCTAAACTGATGTTTATGCAATCTTTGTTACAGCTAATGCTCAAAATTAACGTAATGCACTACAAGTTGCATAGATGCACTAATTGTTTAATATCGATTTTTTTTGTTATCTATATTATAGAAAAACACAAAAAATATTTATTTTGTATTCAAATAATGTAAAAGTTGGAGGGGTAAAATTTCAAATTGAACTCACCATTACAAATATGAGACAAAGCTCAATCAATTGTAAAATAAAAACTCCAAATAAAACTTCTATATATATATACATATATATTTACCAGCACACACTCTCACGTGCCTCGGTATACTATTATAATAAAATTAATGACGCACTATGATCCTTGCCTCTGCTACTGCAATTCAAGTTGTTCGTCAGCATATTACTTACCTAACTCGCGTATGTTAACTTTTTTCTTTTCTACGAGGATTTGCTTACAAGGGAAAGGAAAAGCTCATGAATCCTTTCACCTTCTCCTTGTGAGCTCCACCTTATACTTCTACCTTTTCCTTTGAAGGAAACACTTAATTGATTTAATCAAATGTATCCACTAGTTAAAGAATCTAAATTAGAGTTGTGTTTACAGTTCTAATATCACATATTATGAATCTATAAAATTACCAAAAGAGGCGCCTCTTATCTTTATGCAGCTTCTGTATATCTCTTACCTCCGCACGCGCATGAAATGAAGTTATCTGTAGAATATTTCTATATCTCCATGATAATTGCAAAATCTCTATAGATTAAAATAATAGTTTCCAAATTCAAATTAATCCTTCGGCATTGCAGGTACTTATTAGCAAGATTTATGACTTTGGAAGCATGTGAAGGTAGGAAGATCGATAACTAAACAAAACCAGTACTACTATTTATCTCTCGAATAATTATTCACGCATGTCAAAAGACTACTGGATAATTAAAATTAATAACCGCTTTATAACTTAATTATTTCAAATATATGCATTATAAATATAAGAAACTCCTATAAAATTATATACTTTGCATTTTAAATTTCTTAGAATAATTAGGTCCTGGTTCGTTGACGATTTGAAGAATCTGCAATATAGTGGGAAATTAGTTAACACAATTATTATTAATACAGCTTAAACATGCAAGGTGTTAGATATAGATAACATGTTATTAACTTCAATTTCCATATTAACTTCAACAAGACATTGAATAAAATGCAAAAAAATTCCATTGAAGTAACCACATTATGGATAAGTAGAAGTAGGTAACATCATGATGGCATATTGATTTACTGGCGTTTACCCATTCATGAATAAAGAATACGGAGAGAAAGAAAAAAGGCTGGAACGAACAAAGATACGAATTGATAGGAGCAGTATCAAGGGAATTGATTTGTTTGTTGAGTTTATGGCCAAAAATTCGCTAACAATCATAGTGATTTGCTGCGTTATTGCGGTGGGACAGAAAACAGTCTATCTAAGAACTTTGGAAAATACTTTGTCTATTTAGATATACCGTTGAGTACAGCACCGAGATGCAAAATAATTTAGTTTCACCAAAAGGGTATCGAGGATATGATAGGAAATTATTACTACTAGGACCAAATAAACAAAACAAGAATTCACCAGTGTGTAACGATATATCATGGCAAGGAGGCAACAGAAAAAAGGACAAGAATAATTAGTAGGATGATAAAAGGAACAGTATAATTAGGTCCATCGATAAATATGAAACAGAATTAAAAAGGGGAATTAAGGAGTTAACTTGATTGGGAATTTGAAATACAGTGACATGTACGAAGGTATGTAGATCTGATTACACTGGAGATAAAGTCAAAAGAAACCCAATAGAACTTATAAGACAGAAGACAAATGGGGTGCCTGTAAAACAAGGAAAACGAATAGAGGTTGATCAATTAATTCCCTGGAGAAGTAAGCCACAAAACGAATAATTGTCTCACAAAATGATGATTATTCATGTGTATGAATTCAAGGAAACACAAAAAGATCTAATTTGATTCCGACAAATTGAGTGTTTATTCTATTTTTAGATCTCAGAAGGTAACCATGATTAGTTTCTACTCTTCCAACTTCCTATCTGTTTTCAAACTTTGTATTCAATTATATATATATATATATATATATATATATATATATATATATATATATATATATATATTATCAGTAGTCTTAGATGAAATGCTTCCAAACCTGTACTCCAAAGACTTTGAAGTTCTTTTGTACACTAGCATATGCCTGTATACTTGGAACCAGATGATTGGTGTTATATTTGGATTATGTTACAAATTAATCTAGATTTCTATATTTTTAATGTTAAAATGTTCTCTACTTTCAGTGCAAGATTCATCAGAATCAATGCTGCATTTTTAGTTGTGTCATATAACCTCCAAGTTTACCTATCAATCTCAAATATAATATTGATCTACCTCTAGGATTCTACATTTTCCATATATCTAAATATTTTCAAGTTACGAAGTAATTCTGAGCATTGCTTTTGCATATGTCGCAGGCAAATAGTAATTAGGTATAGGCAAATAGCTTTTGTCTAATAGGTATATGTTATCTGTCTGGGCAAATCGTCTTTATTTCTTCTCTTTTCAAATACTGAATGACTAGGCAAATATGCTATTCGACTAGCCAAATGGTATTTGTCTAAACACTTTTTAGACAAATGAAAATAGAAATATTAGTTTTGTAATAACAAACTATACATCTTTTTTACAAGAAAGGCGAAAGGCGAAAACCAACCCATAAATAACGAAATTTGTACCTTAATCATAATGTAATACTGAATACAAGCAAAACTGTAAATTCTGTATACCTTATTTGTTTTGACAATGATTGCTAGAATGGCACTTACTGTTCCAGATATTTTTAGACGTGAAACAAGCTCAACGATTGGTATTACACTGACGTACTGATGGGCAAAATTGACATTTCAAAAATCCTTGTCCCGGAAACGTCGACTGCCCCGCGATGAAACGATCTTGAGGAATTTCATTATAATTAATGGTAGTTGCCGAAATGGGCGTTAGAATCTTAGCAAACCTGTTTCTTAACACACGCGTCTTTGTGGCTATTGGATAAACACTTTTCTCCGCCACTACCTATATAATAATGCACAAATTATTTTTACATATTTAGCTAAATAAGGATATAAATTCTTCACTAGTGAAGAATGAAAAAGAATTCACTCTAACTAGCTAATCAATTTCTATGATTATCAGAAATCACGCTAAAATAAATAAATCAAATCGTCTCTTTTAAAACGTCAATACCCAACTACGCGAATCGCTTCTGACAGCGCGTCGTTTGTAACGTCAAAATAATCATATAATCATAATTTTACTTATATATAAAGGATAAAATGGACAAAAGTAGCGATAGTGAAGATTTAATATGTACGCCTCCCGAAATTAAACAAATTGCTCATTCATCCACAATGAATTTGCTATCGGAGAGATCAAAGCAAGACTATAATAAGATTTATGAATCATTTATAGCATGGTGACATTCCAATAAAGTAAGTTCCTTTTCGGAAAACGTTCTCCTAGCATATTTCACAAAACTTTCCGAAAAATATAAATCTTCAACTTTATGGAAAATATACTCTATACTAAGGAGTACATTAAAGGTTAATAATGAAATACACATTGAGAATTATTCAAAATTGCGGGCGTTCCTTAAACGAAAAAGAAAAGGATTTCAAGCAAAGAAATCGAAAACGTTTACCTCAGAAGATATAAATAAATTTGTCACAGAATCTCCAGACAATATATATCCCGGAACTAAGGTAACAGATTTAACTGTTTCACTTAGATGTTCAAGTTTGAAATTAGTATTTTTTTAGGTTGCATTAATCATAGGGGTTATGGTTGCTTGTCGTAATAACGAAATGAATATAATGAAAATGAAAGACATTCAAGACCTTAATTCAGTTCTTTTAATAACCATACCTAACACTAAAACAGAGATTGTTAGAAAATTTACAGTGACAGGTGTATTTTATGATATATGCAAAAAGTATATAGCACTACGCCCAACTAATGTAACAAATACTTCTTTCTTCTTCAACTACCAACGCGGCAAATGTACTGTTCAGAGAATTGACATCAACAAATTTGCATCAATGTGCTGACAAATAGCAGCCTACTTAAACTTACCAAATGTAAATCTGTACACCGGACATTGTTTCCGTAGATCTTCTGCCACACTATTAATTGATGCGGGGGTATATATTACAGCTCTCAAACGACACGGTGGCTGGAAAAGTACATCCGTAGCTGAGGGCTACCTGGATGACTCAATGACAAATAAAATGAACACTGTGATCAAAATAATGCAGTCGATAAATCACACCGGAATCACCCAACTACATCAGCACAGACTAGCAGTATTAGCACTACTAGCTTTAATCATAATTCAGTACCAACCACATTAAATATTAGCAATTGTAATACCTTTACCATGAATTTTGCAAAAGAATGAATCTAAACTAAGTAATGTTATCTCTATTATTACTCCTAATAATGTTAGAATTTCATTTAAAAATGTAAAGGTTTCTATTAAAAATTCGAGTTACCTTATCTATGTTCTTTACATTTTCATAAATAAATGTGGACGATAGCTCAGTGGTAGAGATACTTGACTCTTAAACGCGGGAGATCGAGGTTCGATTCTCAATAGATGAATTTTTTTATGCATAGTCGTGGAGAAAGTATAGTCTTTTACTTGTGTAGAATGGATATTATTCACTTGGATGATTCCAAAACTCACTCGCTGCACTCACTCGTTTTGGAAACTTCATCCGCGTGAATAATAGCCATCATTCTACAGTCGTTGAAGAATATACTATTCATTTTATCAAGTATAATACCTTCTCAGATTCTTTCCATCTAATTGTCCTCTATCTAGTTTTGGAACAGCAACAGTTAGTCCAGGAGGAATCGGCGCATGAGTACCGAAAACTATTCCACCTCAATTTTTTTATGCGATCCTCTTTGAATTGCCCTACTCATGATATAAATGCATGTTGCCATGGGGTAACCTAGTGCCATATTGTTTAAACCGAAATTGTTTAAACAATTGGAAGGAATTGTTATTTTTCAACCGGACTAATTTTTTTTATATTCTTTATTGAAAAACAAATGAAAAAGGTCCTATGACTTTTCACGATAAAGTTAATATTTTTAGAGATATGAATTTTTAAAGGTTCGAAAAATCTCAAATTTGAGTACTTTTGACCCATGAAAAATATATTAAAAAAATAAAATAAAATATAAATAATAATTTTTTTAAATTCTTTATACAATAGTTAATAATATTCTTAATAGAGATTTAAGAAAATTTCATTGTTTATACCTGTTTTTTAATTGTTAATTTCGCGCGCTCACAAGTATGCGTCGCTACCTTTAAGTATCGCCGTCTCTCTCTGACTCATGCGCTGCATCGACCTCTCTGTGTCCTGAATCATTATTTATCATTTATCTACGAAACCATTAATTTCATCAAGATTGGTACAGAGAGCAATGTTATTAATAATTAAATTGTCTACAATATGTTTTTAACAAAAGTAATTTAAGTATGAATCGGAACATGTAATTAAAATTACTTTTTTGTTATTATCATAGTAATTTATGCATTTTTATCAACAATAATAAGATATAATGATATTTGAAAAATTTTTGGAATCACAATTATTTATAAATAATAAGCTTTTGCCCAAAACATACATTTGGATAAATGCATTGAATCCGGAATATAAAACATTAGATTTTACGAATTTCGGATACAAACTAGAGAATGATACTTTGCTAATACCTTTATTTATAAACAAAAGCCCATTTCCAACTGATCAAAATCCTCCTGGACTAAGTGGCATATTTACCTAATTCTATGTCGCAAAAAATGGTTCTGTTTCTCTTTGTCATTATTTCTGCAGCCTGTACCTGTAGCTTTTAAATAGAAATTATTTTTATGAAGTCATTTTCCTAAGCAGATATAATTTCAATAGATAGAAGACATTTGCCTAGAATTACCATTTGCCAGCGACACAGACAAAGCTTTCCAACTAATATGTATATTATTATCATCCCCAATATTTGTTTCATAGGTCCGATATTTTCAACACTTTGTAACAATTTATTGTTGACTAATTTGTCTTGCCTTCCAGAATAATTTTTTGACAAAGAATATTTTCATTTTACTTGACTTCCCACTAAAGAAGAAACATAACAAGTATTTTTTGTGTTGTTCTTTTTAGAGACTTTTCGTGATGTTTATTTAAAACGTTAATAAGATATCTCCTAGATCTCTTAATTTTATTACCAACTCTATTAACATCCATGTCATGTAATTAAAACATATTTTTCATATACATAAAAAACATATTTTTCATATACATAATAATACTTGAATTCGCAGTTACATACACATCCTATGAACTTCTTTAAATCAACTTCCTATAGGAAAAATTCAGACGATGTTAATTTGTATACTTCTCACTAAAGTTATGGGAACGCATATGGTAATAGGACACCGCTAGATTGCTGAATTGGAATCCCACGGATTATTTTCTTCACAACGTTTTTTATTATCGCATCCAGATTTTATATAGCTTCCTAGTTGTAAAGTCTCATTTTAGTTTGTAGAAATAAAAGTTATTTTTCAAAAAGTAGTTTTTCTAAATTACGAATTTAATTGGCGCAGTCAGTAGAATTGCAAAACGGTTCAACAAAAATCGTGACAGCGGTCAGTTTCTACGGTTTATTTGCAATCTCGATCTTTGTGTTATTTTTGTGGTTTTAAGTTGAGTTCAAGAATCTAGTCCAGGGAAGAGGGACCACATCGCCCAGATCCTAGTGGAGAAGAATGAACATTTTCTTCGTAGTACTGTACTTTTTTTACGTTTTATATGCTTTTGGAAAAGTAAAACATTTTTTAAACATAAGTAATATAATTTAAATTAGTTGTTGAATGACTCGATTGTAAAAGAATTAGCAGATTTATTTAATTCTAGTATAACTTTGGAAAAAAAACTAATATACCAGAAATTGAAGAAATGGCTGATCCAAACTATCAATTATTAAAATTATATATTGATACTATTCCACAATACGAGGGTACTCCTCATACTTTGAATATTTTTCTGGATAACTGTGATACACCAATTTCTCAATCCATAAACCACAAACAAATCCACAAACAAATCCACAATTAAATACTTTTTTATTACGCGCATTGTTAAGTAAATTAGTAGGTACAGCTTTAATGCTTATAGGTTCAAGAGCTGAATTACGAACATGCGTAGAAATAAAACAAGCTCCTCAATTATGTATAACTTTCGTTTTTTAACCGACATTAATGATTTTGGGTTCATTTAAAATAGTTTTTTCTGTTTAATAACATTGATAACATAATTAGATAATTTTGTATAGTTTGCATAGTGGGTTTGCTTTCAAACATATTAAGGGTTTATTATGGAATGTTTGGAGTTGATAGTTGTATTTTATCAAGAGTAAAAACACAAAAGCTTTTTTTTATCGTATAAATTTCTCTTTGTATCGAAACATTTTGCCAATCAGTAAGTTTATAAAAAAAACTGACGTGATAAAATGGCGAGACCGAAGGTCGACCGATTTTATCAAATGTCAGTTTTTAGAGTAAGTTTACAGATGGAAAAATGTTGCGATGAAAAGCCAAATTTATCCAATAAAAAAAAGTTCGCGAGTTTTTTGATAAGATAAATTAAAGACAGAACATAAGAATAAAAAAACAAAAAAACTTTATTTGTATTGAACAATTAATTGATAATTAATAGAACAAATGAATTGAAAGAACAGTTATTGAAAACACAATTATTATAAATTGGTTGCATTGGTCTACTCATTTCAATATTTTCGTGTTGGGTTTGTATATACTCGTATGTCGCATTTTCAAATGATGGGTCTCTTAAATTACTAACAAGATTTTCGTGATGTTCAGGATCTATTTGGAGGTATGGTTTAATTGATTGTGACGATAAGTGCCCTATTATTTTTATTAGTTGTTGATCGCTTACTCCTGCTTTGGCTAGCTGGGAAACTGTACTAGCACGGTGAGAATGATTTGTAATTTTATTATTTATTATGTCTAGTCCAATTTGTGTGGCCGAGTTTTTGGTCCAAGATGATATTGTATTAATTCCCAGAGGAACGTTTTTATACCAACCATTTGAATGATTAGTTTTCCAAAAAGGATTTGGAGTTAAAAATGAACGTTCTCTAGTTATATTTTCATTTATTTTTTTAAGAAATAAATTATACAATTTTACTGGCAAATACTTTCATCAGTGTCATTTTTTGTTAACCATTTGCTGTCTGTTAATTTTTTTTAACCACCCTGTGCCGTTTTTAAAAATATGGCATAGTATTCGATTCTACCTGTTGGAGTTCCATCTTTGTTCTTTTCTTCATTAAAATAATAAATTTTACAATTTACAGATTCCCGTTTCCTCCAAGCCAAGCTATGTGAAATAATCTATTTTACAATCCATCAGGTTCGTCTATATTCCATAATTTTGCCATTTTTGTTATATTTTTTCTGTCTAATGCTACAGAACATAGCTTTCTTTTTTCAGGAATAAATTGCAATTCTTTTCTCTTACTATTTCTAGCATCACTAGCTTCCTTAAATATTATGTCCGCAAAAGGATCAAATTTAATATTGTATTCTTTAAAATATTTTTTTTGCAGTTGCCTTCCATATCGTTTTAACAGCATATCCTTTGTAATCTTCCCCATTTTTTTCATATTGAAAGCCCAATCTTTTAATATATCCGATAATTGTTGTAATGGAGTATTTTCTGATATTGTCGAACATGACAAAATTCCATGAATTGTTTCAATATTGATGATTTCATGTTTTTTGTAAATTGGGGTATTGAATTTTCAATGTTTTTTTCTAATTTGTTCATTTCCAAACCAATTCATATTTTAACAATGTTTTAAAATAAATGCACTATGTTTAAAATTCAAAAATGTGACAGACTGTTCATTGACATTTTTTGTAGTTTTGCCAACACTTAATTGCTGTGAAATTATAGGTAACAAAACTTTATACTTGCGATCAGAGATAAGTTTCAACATTAGATCTAATTGTTGAAACACACTATTTTATCTTTGTTCGCAAGAATAGAGTCGTTCGAATTTGAATTATTCGAACCGCTACAATGCGCTACTTCATATTATCATAAAAGATATACATAGGCTGAGACACAATGCAAAGTTTTATGATTTAAGGTTTACATCCATCACTTCTATCACACAGATTGTCATTGTGTAAAATTGACGTCCGCTTACTAGATATTGAGGAAGAGAAGTTTTTATCCGATATAAAGGATGCACCTTTTTTATCGAAGTCAAAGTGACAATAACATTTCCAGGTATAGTTTATTTACGACAATTTAACTCATGTATAAAAAATCGCATATGCCACAGTGCAACTGTCACTTTGACAGCAGCGGCAAAAGTTAGCTTTAACTTTTACAGCGACAAACACATTAGTGGTTTTTTCACTTATTCATTTGTTCATAAATTATCGCGGTGTAGGTTACCAGAATAAATAGTTTGGCATGTTTGTCAACAACTTATTGAATTTTCAAGAACTAAAAATGAGTCGATTCGGTGTGTCTACGAACGCCGAAATTAGTCTAATTGTACATTAAAATAAAAATGTGTTTATTTTTAATGTTTCATAAATAAAGTTTGCATTGATATGTTTCCAAATTTTTCATTCATTAAATTGTCCTGCCGAATTACACTCGAGGTTTGCATTGATATCGGGTAAATTTGTGTTGTACAAATTCTAAACTGTTTCCTTTAGTAATTTGACTGGAATAACTGTCAACCTAAAAACACTCCACATTCGGTGTCGTGTTTTTAATAGTTGACAGTTATTCTCGTCAAATTGCTAGGAAACAGTTTCTCATTAATTAACCCAAATTTACCCGATACTATACAAATCACTTGTGCAATTATAAGTGATAAAAAGACGATGATGTCATTTTTAGTTACTTTCCTGCGTATCAGAATAAATATTAATTTACCAACCGTGAATACAATTTATCCTCAACAGCCAGGGCAATTTACAGCTAACGGGTTGGCAAAACTTCAAGACGTTGTCAAATCAACTGGTAAAATTCCCCATTTTGTTTTGACGTTTATTGACATTCGATCATCGTCTAAGATTTACAAGTTTTTTTGGTGCTTTTAAATTCTTTGATATTTTAAGATTAAAAAAAACAGTTATTTTCATAACTAATCAGACAAATCTGCAGTGTGTGGTTAATAAAATGCCGAAGCAGCTGAACAGAAAATGTCAAGAGATTGCAACATCTTCGTTGAGCTATTTTGAACGAGAGTGCCGAAATGGGGGCCCGTTTCTCCCGCTTACTGCTGTAAGAGACGTAAGTAATAGTATTCGCTATTTGTATTCATCATTATTAATATTATTGTTACATATTTAAATGTAAATGATTAAGTGTTTTTAATGTTAGGTTAGGTTAATTAAACTTGATAATATATTATTCTTTCATAAATTGAAGTAATTATATTGTAGAGAGTTGCAGAAGCTTTACAACTTAGCGTTACCACTGTTAACCGTATTGCCGCAAATCATAATAGAGGTGAACAGCCTAAAAGCCCACCTAAAAAGAGAGAACGCATAAAACCTACTGTTGAAATTGATAACTTTGATCAAAATGCTTTCCGAAATGTTATATACGAAATGTATGGAAACAGTGAGTATATTGAATTTACTGTTTTATTTTATTCACAATTAACTAACACAATATTTTTTCAGAGGAACACATAACCTTGAAAACTTTAAGAGACCAACTCCAAGAGCGTGAACTCTTCAATGGTTATCTAACATTACTCTGGAAGATAGTGAAAACTATTGGATTCAAATACCAAAAAGATGATCCTCATCGTGGTATAATGGAGTTGCCACATATTGCATTAAAACGTGTACATTTTCTACATGAATATGTCAAGATAAAAAGGGACGGTTTATATCAATTTGTGTTTTTGGATGAGACCTGGATATTTAAAGATAGTACTGTTGGACGTTCTTGGCAAGATTCTAATCATAGAAGCGTGAAAAAAACCAAAATTGGTGGTCCAAGGTAATTGAATAATAAAATTTAGCAATTAATTTATGATGTACTAACATTCCTGCCATTTTAACATTTTAAGACCTTTTCAAATATTTACTAGTCACACTATTTTATTTAAATCTATATAATTATTAATAGTTGTTTTGAGCTAGGCAGTCTATCTAGGAAACCTAGTAGTAATTTGTTATTTCCTTATTGTAAGTAGGGTAAGGTCGGGTATATCGTACCAATATTTAGTTTTTCAAACGCTCTGATTAAGTTTCAAAATATTTATTAAAAATGAAAATCAGACAAATAAGAACACACATTTCCTTATCGGTTAAACATGTTTATACCTGCATTGAAAAGGAAATATTATTAAAAAAACTGAAAAATATGAAATGCTGCAAACAGTACGATTTACCAAACTCGTCGGATAAATCGTACCGGTGGTTTGTAAATCGTACCGATAACTTTTTAAATGCAATTTTCACATTTGTATTTTTTCAGTTTCTTGCCACTTCCTGCACAGGACGTATGAGCCCATTTTTTACACTTTAAGCATTGAACCATATCTTCAACTATGTTTTCTTCACAAACGTGACAAAACCAATCGTTTGGGTTAACACATATTTCGATATTGTTGTTTTCTTGTACAGGTTCTATTGATTGAGGGGCGATGACGCTTGAACTACGAGACTGCTTCGTTGCATTTGAAGAAGTTGATGGCTTACAGATTTTTCTTTTCACTTGCTTTGCTTTGTTTCTCCGTTGCGATTGTTGATTTTCCAAGTCGTCTTTGTATGGTGTACTGCTCAATATGACAGCCGGTTGGGACAACTTCCTTTTATTTTCATTGTTCAATTGCTCGGGCAATGGATAAATTTCGTCGATAGGAACATAAAGATCATGTTTGTTACTTTGGGATAATTGACTTTCGTTTACTGACATGCTCTTTCTATCATTTTCAGTATTTTTTACTCTCATTTGGTTTTGGATATCAGCAGCTTGGATAGAATTTTCTGACACATCATTGTTGTTTGATTCTTTCTCTAGTAAAATACTAGCAGCAACAAAGTCGGTTTCTGCGAAAACTGTCCGATCAACAGGCCAGATCCCAGATTTTTTGAAACCATTAGCAATAGTGCTTATGGTAGCAGTTTTTGCAAAAGCATCAGACAAAAGTACAGTCATGTTATACTGAGAAACGGTACTACCCGGATTTGTTCTCAGAAAGGTTTCAACTGCCTGGGAGAAGTAGGTTTCCATAGGCTTGAAGAAACTTACATCCAAGGGCTGTAAACGGTGTGTTGTGTGTCCGGGGAGCTGTAAGAGCACGACACCATGTTGTCTAGCCAGAATAAGCGCATCTAAATTTTTTGAATGGGTCGTATGTCCATCGAGCAACAGAAGCATTTTATTTTCTGGACTGGGTTTCACGTGTTTAATGAAGTGTTCCAACCATGTAACAAAGAGTTCGGTATTTATGTAACCAGTGTCAGAGATAGTAACAATAGCTCCAGGGGAAGCACCGATTGCAAGTTCAGGAGCCATACGTTTCCGCTTAAAAATGATCATGGGGGGAATACACTGACCTGCAGCACTAGCGCAGCAAACTATGGTAGTGTTTACCCCTCTCTCACCACTTGATATTCCACCAACTTGATGTTTACCTCTTTTTGCAATTATTTTCTGATTTTTCTTTTGCACCGTTGAGAATCCACTTTCATCGACGTTAAATATGGTGAGTGCCGTAAAACCATTTTCGTCGACGCACTTTTCCAATATGTTGAAGAATTCATAAACGTTTTGCTTATTGAATCCTGAGGCCCTAGCCATTGATATTTTTTCGGGTTGTCTAAGTGATAAAAAATCATGTCGCTTCATGAATGAATAATACCAGGCTTTGCCTGCCATTTGCTTATTCATATTAAAATTGTGTGGAATATTATTTCGCACAGCTATTTGGAATGCAAGGCGACGAACATCGCTTATGGTGACACCAAAAAATCTTTCCTCTAACTTTAAGATGTGATTTGCCAGTTCCTTTTCTATGTCAGCAGTGAAGACAGTTAGTCGACCCATTGATTGAACTTTTTCATTGGCTTTTTTATTCAAACAATGCAAATGCCTTCTAAAAGTGGGTTTGGCAATGTTGTACCTCCTACAACACTCGTTAAAACCACACTGCTTTTCTTTGTAAGCTGTTAGGGCACGTTCCATATCATCTGGGGTCCATCCGCAATATTTTCGTTTTTGTTTGGTTTTCGGATTATTCATTTTTCCTGTAATAAAATACCTAACATAAATTATAAAAGCCATATCTGAAAATACTTGGTAGTTAGCTATCTAGTATTTTCGTATAAAAATTTTCATTAGTCGGGAAAATCGTACCGGTACGATTTATCCAACAGACATGGGTACGATTTACCAAACTCTCGCATTTTAATATTTTTTATTTGAATTGAGCCCTAAACTTTAAATTTCCAAACATAAAACTGTTTCAACTACTAAATAAACTCTTATGGTGTAATACAGTAACGTTCCCAACATTTTTTTACTTACCAAATTCAAGAAAATCACTTATAAATTGACTCGCAAAATAACAACGACAATGACACATTTCACATAACCTCTTTCTGACGTTTAACAATAGACGACAGGTGAACGGGTGTTTATGACTTCAGGTTTAATGTAACAAACTTTTAGTTCCCGTTGACAGATGTCGACTTCGGTTTTCTGCTTCGAGTAAAACAGTGGTGGTACGATTTACCCGGCGGTACGATATACCCAACTTTACCCTATATAGTATTGCATGCTGGTTCCTCTTCTGGATTTATTCCTGGAGCAGGGCTAGTTTTTTCTTCCAAAAAACAAGATGGTGATTACCACGGTGAAATAAACCGAGACATTTCTTTGCATTGGTTTGAATACCAGCTTTTAGTGAACTTGGAAGAACCTGCCACAATTGTAATGGATAATGTAAGGCTGATATACAGAACTGGTTGATACAAAATGATATTCCTTCTGAAAATACTCTCCTCAAAACCCAAATATTGAATTTAGTACAACGGCAAGTTGATATAAACATTTTCCAATATATTATGGTAATATTTAGATACCTTATTTTGTTTAAATATATGCATTTTTGTAGGAATAAACCACCAACAGTATATGAAGCTGACATATTATCTGAAAAATGTGGTCAGAAAGTGCTTCGATTTCCCCCTTACCCAATTGAACATATTTGGGGCATAGTCAAAAAAATTTGAAGTAATCATGTGGGAACTGATGGTTCCTCAACAGAACAAGCAATAGGTGTATGGAAAAAGTCTTTAGAAAAAGTGACTCCTGATATTTGGTCAAAGACAATAGAGCACACTGAAAAAATTATACAAGATGGGTGGGATAGAGAAGTAGTATTTGATAGACAGGATGTGCCTCCACTTATTATTAATTTTGACAGTGACGATGAAGATAGTGATGATTTTGTAGTAGAGTAATGGAAATCTTGTGTTTTATTTTTTGTGTATTTTTATCCAATTTGCTTTATTTCCACCTTTTCAAAATCACTAATAAGTATTATTGAATTAATTAGGTACAGTTATTTTATAATACACAAATTAAAACAACGACCACAGTATCTCTACATAAATAATACTGATACTGATATTTTTATATCTTGTAACAAAATTTTATTTTGTGTATCTATATTTTTCTTTTCCATTCTATTTTTATTATAATAAATATAACAGATATTGTATAAAGAAACGATATTTAAATTTGCATGAAGATGATTACAGCTTGAAAAGTTAAATGAATTGTATATTTATTTATTGGCCATAATATATATGAACAAATCTGTTGAAATAACAAAACGCAAACATGATTTATTTGATTTGATTAATTTCCTGTTTACTGCTCTGGTAAACCGCAATAAATATCCAATTAAAGAAATTTACTTTGAAATACACTAATATCTCTGGTTTAAGAGGATATTCATTAAAAGTTATAGAAACTTCCTTTTTACTATGAATTCTTTCCTGTATACAAATAATGTGAAATGTTTTCACACGTAATTTCAATGCAAAGATTAAGTTTTCCATCATTAGTCAAAAGTGTAAGATGTTTGCGGGATCATTTCCTACTAGATTCTAGAAATAATCTTTCTGAACTTCACTAAGAAGCATTTATAATATTATAATGTGTACTACTAATTGCAAACAATAGCGATTCTTTCAGGATATTAATCGTGTATATGAGTTAACTAACTATAGTCAACCAGTTGAAATGAAACATTTGATAAAAATAGTTGGAATAACAAAATTGGATAAAATAATGTGTGAGTTTAACATCAAGAGCGAAGAAAACGAATAAAAAACAACTAAACTGGTGTGAATACTTAACGCGAATGAATAAACAAAAATAGAAAACGTTATGAAAATTAAAAAATTGGAAATAAATAAGGAGGTAGACCAGGAATGTAACTGATAGACCGAATAGATTAAAAATGAAGGAATAATTGAAAGGAAAAACGAAAAAAAACATAGAAATCTTACGCCTTAAAAAGGCACAAAGATTCACAATTCGACGCTTGAAGACACAGATTTAATACAAACCGTTGTGATAGTCAAATAGATATAGAGTTAATGTAACCACTTCTATTCAAGTGGATATATGGAATAATGTTGTTTGATGTGAAACATTATGTTATAAAATCGTGGGATATTTTGTTTGGTCCTCGCCACTACCCCGGTCCCTGGGTGGGCCCTTAAATGATGGTGAAGCCACATAATTACCACACATCAAAAACTACTACCGAGTTCCTCATGGCAGTGTATTTCAAAGAATAGATTAGGTAAAAAATATATCCAATACAGATATGAAAAATTACAGTACGTATATTCAAAGATTCTTATCATAATCAGAGAGTAGTTTAATCCGTGTGAATTTTGGTAACAAGTTGGAATTATTCCAATCCATTATTTGAAGTGGTTTGGTATAAGCATACATCCTGTCTCTTGATTTTTATTTTATATTAATCCTTTCATTGAATGTTTCTCCGTTTACCGTCTCATTTTATATCCTGCCCTCTTTACTTTTGAACATAAATCTTTTTACCGTTTTCCCATTAATTGTATGACTGTTGAGTTTTTTCTCTGTCTCTCCTCTTTCGTTTATGTTTGGTCATGCTATAGTCCTCGTTAATTCCCTCTCAGTTATATTTAGCTCAGTCTTATCTGTTATTCCCATAATATATCGCAAACTTAATCTTAGATTTCAACTATTAAGTGTTATTATGTTTTTTATGTTTCGAACCTTCTTCTACAAGTTCTTATTTATATACCAAAGTGAACTATAACTAGTTAGTGTTCAATAACTCCTTGAATATCTCTACTACTCTACTATTTCGTTGTTCATATTTTTTATGGGCTGAGTATGATCATCTATCTTTTTAACTGGAATTTTATTAATTGTTTTGCTTCCAAATTTAGTTGAAGGAGTGATAATTCCAATGGAATCTCTCATCTGACCTACCTGTGATGATTTATTTCCCTCTGAAGCTCTTTCATATTACTTTTCCATTGTCTACCTATGCATTTGCTCCTCGTAGCAATGTTCCTCCTGTAGAAGCTCTCCAAATATTTGTGTCTTCGGCATTTATCTGTATTGGCATGAAGACGGTAACATTTCAATATGCCGTAACTCCGATTTTACACAAATTTGAAATTGCCGCTTGCAGGCAAGCTTAGCTCCTAGCACGTGGTTTGGAGAAATATTAGAGAGATATTGCTTGGTAAAAAATGCTTTGCGGTAATTACGCTTGCGGTATTTTGACATTTATTGAATGCGCGATTCACTTCTTTACGTCTCTAACGCTAATAACGTTAGCGCTTCGTGTAATTTACGGTTACGTACCGTAGATCGTTATTGTAAATACCGCACATAATTGTCCTGCGCAGTTCTCAAAACAAAACGCATCGGTTTGCTAATATTAGGTTTTTGATTATCATCGCGTTTAGATGATGTTTATGTATGTGCTATGAAATTCTTTTTAAAAGTATGCAAAATCCAATAACTCCTAAAAGAACTAATAAAATATGTAAAAGAGATGAAGCAATGTGCATACTTATTTTTATATCTTATAATACTAACACTAAACTATAACAGAACTACGAGTGAAAGTATAAATTGTTTCAGCGATTCCAAGAGCCTCTGTCAACTTAGAAATACCTTCCCTTTTAAACATAAAATTGTTTTTTACATTATCATCTTGCATATTATCAAAATCAAATACAATCATAGGGTCTTGGATATACTCTATTTGGTTTTGCTCCACTCCTTTTATATTATGCAAAATCACATATTCAATAGCATTTTCACTAGCTCCAGCTAAGAATTTCATCCATTCTTAATTACATTCCATTTTATCAAGTATGCAAATAGTAAGTTTATTTGGTTTTTGGTTTTAACTTTAAAAAAATTATATAAGTACACAAAAAAGACAGGTTATGTTACTTCCTTCCTAACGCAGCGCTACGTTATTAAATAACAGTGATGGCAATATCTCTTATTTCCGAATCAATTTTAGGTAGAGCGTTATTAAAATAGCGCAACATAAATACCGCATCGTATTCGGTATTGCAATTGGCAATATCTCTCTATTATTGGCTTCAACGCAACACAGCGGAGGTACAGAAAACAAACGACAGCATTACGTCGTAACTCGTTTGTATCATTAATTTGTTGTAAGTCATCAGATCGATCTGAATAAGTAAAAATTAATTGAACATACTCGTACTATGCAAAAAATCTATTTCCAAGCAGTATTTAATAAACCTTCATAGACAAAAATACATACGTTTATATCAATGTTGAGTCATGTATTATTGAATGTGTGATATAATCTAATATAATTAGACATACGACGTATTCTCCGGCGATTATCGAAATCCTATCTTTTAATTTTTTTCTCATTTTAATTAACTTTTATTAATTTTTTGTAATAAATTATTAATTAATAATGTATTCGTTATAATTTTTAGAAAATGGCTAGCTCCAGGACGAAGCTGTTACTAGAATTGTGTAATTTAATCCTTTAAAAAAATTTGTGATTCGAGTGCATTGGTTCCTGATAGAAATGTTGAAAAGAAATTTACCGTCAACAACATTCCGCCTCCAAGCGACGATTGCTGTGAAATTACTAAAAAAGATTCTACAAATAACAATTTGCCTGTAGAAAATTGTTCTAATGATATTATAAGCATACCTTTTGATATTATTGGTTATAAAAACCTACTCTCCAATCAAGAACATTCTTTGTATTTCTCTAACCGTGATTTAGTTTCTGAAGTAGACTCTTCATTAGGGAAATTTGTTTTGAATAGACAAGACAAGCAAGTTAATTTTGAAATAGAAGACAGTTGCAAAAAAAATACTACGTGCGATAAAGAAAAAGCGTAGACCACGACGTGGACTATGTCCCTGATGAAAAGACAGGAAAGGAGGCCGACATCGACAGTGACACTGAAGAAGAAAGAACTATTTCTGAAAATAATACTCAGCTTGGTAAACCTGTAAGTAAATACAAAGGGGAATTTAACCTTAAAAAGAATAATCAGAAGTTTTGAGAAAAGGGAAAATCAAATTTTGGATATCGAAGGCATGAACAACAAAGAAAAACTTTTCACGTCACTGAACAGGAAAAAAGGAAGCTTAGATCTGCATGTAAATGTAATTTTTGCCAAATAGCCAAGAAGCGTCAGTACAATATCATTTCGGAAGAAATCAGAAAAAATATGTTTTCCAAATTTTGGTATAATCTATCCTGGAGAGAAAGAAAAACGTATGTCATCAATTTAGTTACAGTTCAGCCCACAAGGGAGAGAAACGCTTCAAATGAGATTTCACGGAGATCCTCGATACTTATGTATCATCTGAAAGTCAAAGAACAAATAGTCCCTATTTGCAAAAAGATGATTATTTCTTCATTGGGTCTTAAAGAATGCTCTCTCCTCAACTGGGTTTCTAATAGTACACATAAAATATCTTATCAGTTAATCAATTCTAATCAAGAAAATCCAGAAATGTAGAGTTAGAATTTTTAAAAACGATCCTTGAAAGTTTAAATTAACTGCCATCACTTCACTGCCAAAAAGAAACGCAGAAGGTATATATTGAACAACATTTTTCAAACCCTACAGAACTTTATAATGCATACAAAACTAAATGTAAGGAATCTGATGAGTACCCTGTATCAAGATCATCACTATTAAATATGGTAAAAAAGTTGAACATTTCTTTATACTCACCAAAGAAAGATAAGTGAGATTTGCGTCTTAAATATGGGTTTCAAAATGAAACAGAAAAGGTATGGATTGTCTATTCTTCTTCTTCTTACGTTAGGATTGAGTCCTGTGTTTTCATCAATAATTTGCCAAGAATAGTTGGGATGCTGAAGACCAGCTTTCATACCATTTTATAGGTGGTCGTCCATGTGGCTGAGATGTATTTCATTTTTTCTCTTTTGCAATGTTTGCCAGCCGATCATTTGACATTCTGTTCCCGTGGTCTCTCCAATCTCTTATTCGGTTTCTTGCCCATCTTACTACATCTTGGATCTTACATATTTCCCTTATTTTTTCACTTCTCTTTCGGTCAGGCAACGTATATCCTGTTATTGACCTTAGTGTTCGCATTTCTGTTGTTCTTAAAAGTCGTTTAGTTGTTGTGTTCTCCGCCCCGTTTTCTATAGCGTATATCATGACCGATCTTATGCAAGTTTTATATATTCTGACTTTACTCCTAGTCCACCAAATTAAATCTCTTAGGTATCCCGATATTATTGATGCCTTTGTTGTTTGGGCTCTCATTTCATCCTTTAGGTTCCTGTTACTTCTTATGCTTTCCCCTAGATATTTGAAAGACATCACTTGCTCTACACTATAATCGTAAATCGCTAGTTTACCTCTTCTCAGTTGTCTAGATACTATCTAGATAATGTAAGTGATTTCATTTTCTTTATGGATATTTGCATTTTGAACGTTTCTGCTATTGTTGGAATTCATACAGGAGTCTCTGTAGCTAATCTTCGTCTTCCGAGATAATCACTGCATCATCAACATAGCATAATATTTTATTTTCTTGATCTCCCATTCGATATTCTCTTCCAGTTTGCTTTATTTCGTTAATGATTTCATCCATTATGATGTTAAATAAGATTGGGCTTAGGCTGTCTCCTGGTCTGATCCCAGTTGCTATAGGCATTCAGCTTTTCAATAACTTTTATTATTGAAATTAACTGTCTCAAACCTTACTTTGTGGAATCTACTCATATTAGTGTTTTAAATGAAGCTTACTGTTTCTAGTTAACTCCACAGTTTATTGAAAAATCTTAAAAATTCTAAAAAATTGACATTGTTTCGATATTACCTAAATATCATCGACAGAATGACAGAAGTTACATTTCATTTGATGCCTACCTGATGTTTAATTATTATGGCTAGTCCAAGAAGTGGATTGACTTATTATATGTTAATAGAAAAAAGGAAATATGATATTACAAATATTAAAGCATAGATGTTATTAGCTCTATGGGGATATCCTGGATATCATTTTTCTCAATTAAGATCAGTAAAACTGTTCAATGATATAGAAAACCAGGAAAACTATATCTGCTGATCTTTACAATTATCACTTAAAAAGACAGTTTAAAAGTGGTGAACTCCCTAGATTTATCTGTTAATTGACGACTTCATATTGTGGGTTTCTTAAGTGTCTTCTAATTGAAGAGTACAGGGGCAAAAAGATGAATGTCACAAAAACACGTTTCCGAGAAAAGCGGTTTTGGAAGTTTGAAGACTTTGATATCATACATCTGGAAACATAAAGGTGTCAAATATTTTTTAAACTTCATATAGTTATATCGTCTTACGTATGTAAAACTACTATAGCGATATGACCACACGCGTAGAAAAAAAATTATTAGGTGACCTCACATTAAAAAAAACGTCAAAATATATGAAATATATATTTTTATGATGGTTGAAAATAAATATAATTTCAATAATACCTTTTATTGTGAACGAACATTATTTTATCTAAAAAGAAATGTGTTATTCAGCATTGAGGATATGGTGTAAATTTTCGAAATAGCTACTTGCTCCAAGATTTTGACAAAACCTCTTCAATTCTTGCAGGTTCTGGTACTTTTTCAATGGTAATAGAAGACGTTCCTTGTACTTTCGACTTGGTAACACGAATTGACCAGCAGGTAATAAATCAAGATTCCTCTGTTTTCGCTTCGGTGGTATCACCACAGAAGTAGTACAGGGTCCATTGTAAGTTTCACGATACTCTATCATTCTGGGCATTCCTTCAAAAATTTTCAGTTACTTTATAGGTCTGCTCTCGAATGGACACTTTTTGAAAAAATACCCCGAAAGATGATCCGTCCAGGAACGAAATATATCCTGATTCTAACAATCTACTAATTTGAATGGATTAGGCTTTGTCCTGACGTTCAAGATCTGTTCATTCCATTCTGCTGGAAGCTCTACGGTGGCTTTCTGGTTTATTAATCCCATAATTCGATCACACTCTAGACAACTATGTCCTCTCACGGGAAAAGTCATCCTCATTTTTTTTCAGTCGCTTTGTTTTATGTACGATGAAATACAAAAAAACGGAATAAAGTATGATTCTTATTTTGGCCGCCACAGGAATCACAAAAAATTTCTAATTCTTCTACTCTCAAATCCAGATAATTAAAAATGAAGTGGAACAGCATAGATGCTACTTCATCAGCTTTTTTTTGTTGCGGTTTCTGTATAAGTATAAAAAAATTATTCACCTGTAGATAGCACATGGATATTGAAGGAGTAAAATGAAAGTTGACGTTTATAGTAGACATTATTGGTGCTTATATTAGGAATTGGTAAATTTTTCTGGAAAGCCAAGGTTATTGCCTCTGTTTTATTATTTATCTGTGCATTGAGGCGTGCCATCCTCTTTCTTTTATAGAAGGTATCAGCCGTCAGAAGGTGAAGTTTGTGTTCTGTTTCCAAGACTGATAAGTTCGCTATTTGTTCGGGATTTTGTACCATACTTAACTTCTTCGCCTTATACTCATCGCAACTGCTGCAAGTGTCTATTCGTGGATATCCAAAACTGATGTTGAACTTTGTCACAAAAATGGTTATGTAGGTTTCATAGGAAACTTTCATCACAGGATATTTTTCCAGATACATTTTATGCATCTTTTTCAAATTCAGCTCTTCAGGTGAATAGATCCTTTCAGAATCGTGGAGGCTGTAATGCGATCTTTTACCCTTGAATGACCTAATATGCTCATAAACCGCGTTTGAAGTTGCTTCTTCAAGTTTGTTTTTATGGTTAGTATGTCGACCTCGCCTATCATGTTGCACATATCCAGAACTGATCAGCTGCTTTTGGATACCTTGAAGACGTTTCGCAGATATGCCGTGCAATGAAAGCATTGCTTCATAACATATCGGTATTTCTAGGAATTATCATCACGCTGAATGTGAACTTTGTACTTATATGAGAATGAGTGGTAATCGGCGTTTTCATCGTTGATTTTCCTGCTCCGATGTCTCTTCACCGGGTGAAATGAAATCAGACCCCCCAAATAGAGATTCGATTCGTCATGTGATTCGAATCCATTAAAATGTTTAATAATCAGTTTTCGATCTCCTTCTGTGATATGTTCGAAACATTTGAGCTTGGTGCAATCACAACTTACACCTGTTTCATGACTCTGTAGTCGCAGTTTCTTTGCAACATCTCTCATACGTCCATGGAAGGCCCCCTTTTTAGAGCTCAATGAAATATTTTCATTCGTTTCGTCAGTCATTGTATAGTACCTGGAACATACTTTATTGAATTCAAATTACCAAAACCAAAGTGTCGAATTCACTCACTTTCTCACTATAGCATGCCTATAAGCAATCTACAAGATTATGCTTTTCTGATGATATTATCACTGCACACTTTTCTTCTTTTAGACAGCTAAAATCAAACTGAATTAATCATGCAAAACAGCACTGAGAAAATACGCGCCAGTGGACATTCATCTTTTTTCGCCAGAACGCAGGGACATTCTCCTGTACTGGTAATTTTAAATTCGCTGTTACATGCCAGTTTCATTGTTTTTACCTTGTTCGAATCACATATTGAATTCTAACGTATTTGTTCTCCAGTTTGACACCATAATCTCAAAATGGCCGTTTTTGGACATTCATCTTTATGCCCCTGTGCCCTTCAATTTCCAATTCTTCAAGGAAATCCAGTTCTTGTTTCTTATCACAAATATGTAGTACTTCTAGAAAAAGTGGCATTACAACTAATATTTCCTAAACAAACTAAAGAAATAAAACCAATACATATGCTGGAAATATTTCTAATACTATTTCTAAGATATTATCTTTAGCAACAAATACAACGATTTATTTTAAAACATAATTACAAAATTGTTAAATGTAAAAACAAAAATATCACCATTGAAGAAATCTGGTATATGTAAACTTAAATGTCCAGAATGTAATGCTGTCTATTTGGGTCAGACCCTTAGAAATTTTAAAATCCGATACAGTGAACACTTACGAGCATATGGATTAAAACAACCAGATAAATCCCACTACGCCAGATATCTACTTGACACCAATCATTCGTTGACACCTAACACAAAACTAGTACTACATATTTGTGATAAGAAACAAGAACTGGATTTCCTTGAAGAATTGGAAATTAGAAGACACTTAAGAAACCCACAATATGAAGTCGTCAATCAACAGATAAATCTAGGGAGTTCTCCACTTTTAAACTGTCTTCTTGAGTGATAATTGTAAAGATCAGCAGATATAGATTTCCTGGTTTTCTATATCATTGCGCAGTTATACTAATCTTAATTGGAAAAATGATATCCGGGATATCCCCATAGGGCTAATAATATCTAAGCTTTAATATTTGTAATATCATAACTTCTTTTTTCTATAAACATATATTAGGTCAATCACAAGATAGGTCACTACTTGGACTAACCAAAAATAATTAAACATCAGGTAGGCATCAAATGAAATGTAACTTCTGTCATTCTGTCGATGATATTTGGGTAATATCGAAACAATTGTCAATTGTTTAGAAATTTTAACATTTTTCAATAAACTGTGGAGTTAACTAGAAACAATAAGTTCCATTTAAAAGACTAACTTTTATTATATTGGGGAGAATGTTCCTTTTTTTTTAGTTGAGTTAAAACATCAGTTAAGCGTATCCTATCGAATGCCTGAGTAAGGTCAATGAAGCTCATATAGGCTGTCTTGTTGAACTCTATGGCTTTTACAGTTTTTTGGCATACTATAAATATGGCGTCTATAGCAGACGTGTTGTTTCTGTTAATATTTTAGTAAATAGTTTCATTAAGCTGATACATCGATAATTTTGTAGGTCAGTTTTTTCTCCCTTTTTGAAAATTGGAATCAAAATACTTTCTTTCCATTCGGATGGGATATTCTTGACTACAAGCATGTTATTGAAGAGAGATTATAGTTCATCATATATTGTATCACCTCCATATTTAATCATTTCGTTAGTTATTTCGTCAATGCCTGGAGCTTTTCTGTTCTTTATTTTGTCCAAGGAAAATATTCTATTTCGGATTTCATTAACGTTTTCATTCTCATGGTGTGATTCCTGTGCTGATGTAGTGGTTTCTGTTGACCTTTGAAGTTTTTCAAAATGTCGTTCTCATTCTTCTGCCGTAATTTTTTTATATTGTAAGTATTCGTTTATTGGTTTATTGGTATGGTTTGTTCACAGAAAAAATAAAGACAGGACAAGGGAAGAAAAAAACATAGACAACCTAGCTAGTTAAAACAGTACATGCCACAAATTGACAAAGGATTTGCAAGCTGTCAAACTATGTCCGTCAATTAATTCTTCTTCAACCTACTATAAAACTATGCTTTGTGTGCACAACGTTACGATATATAATTGGGCCAATTAGCATTATACGTGTTACTACTTTAATGAAACCGAAGCGGATCTTCAGACATTTGCTTTTGATTCATATACATTCGAAGACATTTAAATGACAATAAACCGATACTTATATACTCAGACGGATCCTCATACCACAACAAGAACTCGTTTATGTCTAGTGCTCTTCTTCTTTTCTCAAGTGAATTAAGGATACGAATAAAACACAAGTATCTCATAAAAGGATACACAAAAACGGAGTACGATAGTGTGAAAGCGGCCATTGAGAGAAAAATTAAAAATAAGTCACTATTTTTACCATGTGACTACTCAGATTATATGCAATGTCAGGAAGTATCCAACCTTATGAAACACTGATTTTAAGTCATACCGTTGTTAAGGAAAAATACTTGCTACCATTTAATAAGACATGGATGAGAAAGTGTGGTTCCCACAGTAAATGATATTCGAGCATTACATTACCTATCTGATTTTGATAGTAATTTTTTGGATCTTCCAATGAGTCCTAATATTGTAAAGCTTATAGATTTTCCGCCACTTTATAACAATGGTAGGCTACCAATAAAAAAAACGAAATTTGAGCATCTGCCATAGATAAAGCCAGTAATTCCTGTAGGTTGCTGGTAATTTTATGATTATTTACCATTTAGCGATAATTGACTGATGAATTTGTTGAGCCATATTATTTTTAAATCATACTTGTATTTTTTTAACGTTATTAACTTTTTTATAAACGTAATGTATAATAAATAAACTTTATTATATTTATTATATGGTGGTATTAACTAGAAACCGTGAGTTTCATTTAAAACACTAAACTTTAATCAGTTAGTCGTAAGTTTTGAGATTTCAATGTGGAGTAAACCCATTATACTTTGTAAAAACTCGTTTTTTATGTAAATTTGTGTCATTAGAAATAAAAATATATATTTATTTAATTAACAATTTGTAAAAACTTTCATTATTAATGTAGTTTCCATCCAGACTAGTTTTTTGTGTATCCTGAAAACTTGAAGTATACTTGAGATACGACATATTTAAATGTTACCGTCAATATATCATATTATAATATTACCATCTTCTGTGTAAAGTATCAGTATGATTGTTCCGAATTGTATAATGTTAGATATTAAATTTTATTCAACTTAGAATCTCATTCCATTACGATCTGAATTTTTTTCACCGCAGTATTTTTATTCCTTTACCTACTTTATATTTACTATTCATCTCACTGTTCTAGTTTCTAACATATAGCCAGACTACTCTTTCCATTCCTTTTATCAGTCTTTTCGGTTCACTGCCTGTCTCCTTATTTCTATTATGATGTCCAAATACATACCAAATATAAGCAAGATTATATTTAAAATCTTAATCAATTTTCGTTCGAGACTACATTGGTAGATTGACAAACCAATTAAATACTCCGAAAATATCTGATACCTTCTCATTCAATTTTTTCAATTCAGGATACAATACGAATAATTTCTTCACTCAAATGACTGAATTATTGGCTATGGACGGTTATATTATAACCCATTGGTAGGTATTGCGTAATTAATATTGACGTGTTTGATTAAAGGTTTAAGTAACGTTCAGTTTCGGAGCAATCAATCAAATGTCCCACATGAATTGTGAACTAATAGTCCAGTCGGCAGACGCCGAAAAGTCAGTGCAAGTGGTATTTTCTTGATAACTCAGAAATAACTATGCAGACCTACTTTAAATGACAAGTACAATAACACTTTAAAATGCTGACAAAAAAATGTATCAGGAAAAAAAGTTATTAACAATTTAATTGAAAAGTTCTCGTTTTTTAGCGTATTACCTTAAATAAGTCAGCAGGATGACTGTGTACGAAAAAATGCTTCATATATGATTTATTTGTAATAAAAATAGCTACAAAATGCCGGTGGTCCGATTTTGAAATTTTCAATAACAAAGCCGTGAGATGGAAAAAACGGTAAAAAACGTCAATTTTTTAAAGTTGCTGTAAATATCACAATTATAAACCAAAATGTATTAAACTTACGAAAATTATAGTTCAATTTATAGACAATAATGACGCTAAAGCTGAAAATCAGGAAAGCAAATCTTATTGTTCTATGAGGTTTTATAAATCTACTGCATCGAAAACTCAAGGCTTTGCCAAATTGATTTAAAGCATCGCTGATACTTGAAATTTGGTATACAGGTAGTGTAAATATGCAGAAACAAATATCAATTTGCGAAATTCAATTATCTTCATTTTTACAACTTTGGTAAGGTTTTATACGTCACCCTACTTTTATACGCCACCGTTTTTCACTACTATAGATTTTGCATTTTTTATCTTAGAGAAATCTCTTTGGAGTAAATAGATTCCTTCTATTATTTGACGTATTCTCAAAAAAAATTTTTGTGCCACGACCTTCTGGACTAAAGATACGTATTTTTTCTCAAAAAAATCTGGAAGACGCAATAAACACGTTACTCTGATTTTTGGCTGTTAATATTTAAAAATAGGGTAACGTATAAAACCTCACCAAAGCTGTAAAAATGAAGATAATTGAACTTTGCAAATTGATATTTGTTTCTGTGTATTTACACTACCTGTATACCAAATTTCAAGTATCAGCGATGCTTCAAATCAATTTGGCAAAGCCTTGAGTTTTCGATGCAGTAGATTTATAAAACCTCATAGAAGAAAAAGTTTTGCTTTCCTGATTTTCAGCTTAGCGTCATTGTTGTATATAAATTGAACTATAATTTTCGAAAGTTTAATAAATTTTGGTTTATAATTGTGATTTTTACAGCAACTTCAAAAAATTGACGTTTTTTACGGTTTTTTACATCTCACGGCTCTGTTATTGAAAATTTCAAAATCGGACCGGCATTTTGTAGCTATTTTTATTACAAATAAATCATGTATGAAGCATTTTTTCGTACAAAGTCATCCTGCTGACTTATTTAAAGAAATACGCTAAAAAACCCGAATTTTTCAATTAAATTGTTAATAACTTTTTTTCCTAATAAATTTTTTTGTCAGCATTTTAATGTGTTATTGTACTTGCCATTCAAGGTAGGTCCGCATAGTTATTTCTGAGTTATCACGTTTTGACACAGTCCGAACCTCTACCGACTGGACTATAAACAAAACGGTAGAAGTGGATATAAGAGTTTTAAAAATACTGGTAACGGTCACTATAAACTTTTTGCAGATTTTCAAACGCGATTCATATTTTGTTCAATACTGAAATCAGGGATAATGGTTTCCATTTCCATTTACAACTAACTTAGTACAAAAAAGAATTCCCTTCGTAAAGTTTTGAATAATCTAGTAGTTTGGAACACCGGACTGTAACAAAAATTTGGAATAACTTATATCTCGAGAAAGTCGTGTTTATGTCTATGTGTGATGTAAACTGCAATAGAAAATATATGAATGTAACAAAAAAAGATGGCAATTTTTTTATTTTGGAGAGAAAAAATTTACAAATACGTACAAATAGATTGACTCAAATTTGAATTGATTTATGAATGGAAAAACAAATTTTTTGTCGACTCTTTTGAAAAAATGCAAAATAATAATATATCAGTGCAAATAACATAGGTACTAATTTATCGATAAAAATTTGTTCAAAGAATTTACCTACTTCTAAGTCGCTCCCGAATATTTAACATTTGACAGAGTAGAAAAAACTCCTCCTAAGAAGAATATTTGACTACTACAATTTGGACGTATTTTATAATTTTGTCATGCATTTCTAATGTGTTTAGTGTTTAATATTGGATGATCACGATCAAACTTC
Source organism: Galeruca laticollis (assembly GCA_963921935.1). NCBI lineage: Eukaryota > Metazoa > Arthropoda > Insecta > Coleoptera > Chrysomelidae > Galeruca > Galeruca laticollis. Next base: position 106,724,341 of record OY998182.1, on the reverse strand, counting down.
CTAAAAGGCGCCTCTACACATGGACTTCACCAGAACACTAATTGCAAAAACATAATCAGAAACGAAATTGATTACATTTTGATAAACATAAGGCATCGTAAAGTAATAAAATCGATTAAAGCATATCCAGGCGTGGATATAGCCTCCGACCACAACCCACTGAGAACAAGAAAGTATAACAAAATAGATATCTCTTAATTAAAAGCTCCTTTGGTCAGAGCAGAACTAATCACAAAGATAAATAAAAAATAAACTACATGAAATACGATATCTTTAATGTTCACAAAAAACAATTATCAAGCAAATAACGACTATATAAAAGGTAAACTTAATATGGTAGGAAGAATAAAAATATAGAGGAACTCTTTGCAGACATAAGGCAACAAAATCAGGAACAAACAGGTGAAATATGTCCTGATGTATCTAATGATGAGATCATGAATTTAAGAACATCAAAAACAATAAACTTTCCATACCTGATGAGATCCCATCAGAAAGATTTAGAGCATATAAGTAAGGGCCATAACAAATCTCCTTAAGGCTATTTGCAAAACGGGTGAGATCCCAAAAGAATGGCTTTTGTCGACATTTGTACCAATATCAAAAAATCTAAACGCAAGAGAATGTAGCGATCATAGAACCATAAGCCTCATGTGTGCTATCTTGTAGATATTTTTTCAAATAATCCATAAGGGTTTATATTATAAGATTATAGATGATATATCAGTGAAAGCCAGGTTAAATTCAGAAATGCAGTGGGGATACGGGAAGTATTATTCACCCTAAATGTTCTAATACAGAGGTGTCTAGATTTGAACCAAATTATTTTCGTCTGTTCTGTGGATCATAAAGGATACGAAGCATTTGATCTTGTCAGGCACAACAGACTCATGGACATTATAAGTGGGAAGCATATATACTTTCATAGCATGAGAATAATTATCAATCTATGTTATAATCAAAAAGCTGCTTTTAAACAGGGCTAGGAAATTTCAAACGAGGTAACAGTAAGACACGGATATGTGTTTATCCCTATACTTTTTACCTTTACTCGTAGAAAGTTATGAAGAGACAGCGAGAATAGTAGGTACAGTAGTAAACTCATAAAAACAATATCCGTTTTGCCGACGATACCTTGATCAGAGTAATGCGGACTTACAAAGAATGATGAACTAAATCGTCAATAGTGAAGGAATTGATTTTACTTATCAAGAAGACAAAAGTAATAATTATTGATAAAGCAAACGTCCAGCTGTGAGAGGAGAGTGAAAGACCACAAATACCAGGGTACATACCATGTTGAACGTGATTGGAGAGAACGAAAAATAAAATCCAGAAAATGTCAAGGTACTGCTGCATTTTAGAGATGCATCAAGTCAAACTAGTTTGATTTTACTCTCAACAAACTTATGTAAAAAAGTTTGACTTGCCTTGATTTCGGTATCTTTAGATTTGACTTGAAATCAAACTTTTTCAAACAGTTTGAAGTTTGATTATCATATTGCTCAACGAGTTTATTTCCAATTCTAATAATTAAGAGCGTACCGCCTACCCCTACCGTCATTTGTTTTCATGTCTGAACCTGTATTCTGCTACTTCGCAAATTAGTTATAGTTATGATAGTTATAGAAGGATACGCTTGGCTTGTTACGTTTGTTTTAACATATGTGTGTTGTGCGATAATGTCTGAACAAAGTGAGTCTAATTTAGAAGATCCCCTCGATCCTCCTCTGCAAAAATTATGAGAAAAAATCTGTAGACGAGGCAAAATTAATCAACAAGAAAAAGAAATATACATATTTTTTTGATGTTGCGGCAGGCGATTCCAAAACAATGAAAATTGCAAAGTGTTATTTCTTTAAAATGACATTTGATGAAGAGCCACAAACAATTGTATAAAGAAGAATTTCCGCAGGAAGCAACAACTTCTGGAACAAGCAGTATTTGTGGTAGTCACAACATAAAACGTTGGATCCAAAATTGTAAAAATGACCTGGTAAGTTTTTATACAATTAACCCTAGAACCGCAAATATGTTACCCCACTGCTCACTTTTTTATGACTGCGCCGGTGATTTTTGGCCTTATAGAGGTCAGCCACCATCTACTTTCATGATAAATTTACTTACGAGGCCCCGAACAGATGGAACTACATTGGAGATGCTGCCTTGGTCGTTACAATTCAAACGTTCGAGTAATATTCTGTGACAATGCCGATACTCTTTTAAATTTTCGTATACATGATACAGAATGGAATGTTATTGAAAGAACATGTACCTCAGTATTTACAAAGTTTCAAAATACGAACTACAATTTTAGAAAGAGTGAAATATTCTACCCTTCCTATGGTGGTCATTGGGATCAATATGCTACTCGACAAACTAGAACAATGAGCACATGAACTAGATAATGAAGAAAACAGAGACGATCTTGATGTTAAACTAATTCTTGCCCTTTAGGCAGCTCGCGATAAAATTGTTAAGCATTACAGTAGGACTAACTGGATATATTGTATCGTTTTGATTTTGGATCCTCGTCATAAAATTGAAACTTTTTCTTTAACAACATGGGGACAATCCTCAAAATATGAAGCCATCAAGAAATTTGAAGAAATTTATAAAGAAAATTATTATTCACCTCACAGTGACAAAGAGTCACCCCAAACCCAAATTGAATGTACAGTCAATGTTAAAGTGCAAATTCACTTGACCGACTATAAGCTGGGCCACTGCAATCCCTACCAACTAACTGCGTGAAGCGATGCGCAGACGAGCCAACGCGGGATGCGCAGACGAGCCAACGCGGGATGCGCAGACGACACAACGGACCATGCGCAGACGAGACAAGACGGGGCCGTCGGATTTCGAGCATCGTGGCAAGAAGATGCACTTTCATTTTCATTGTATTAAAATTGTCATTTTTATAAATTATTGTGAGTAAAATAAAGAATTGAAATTACAGTTCACTTAACTAACAACAAAATCATTATTCAACATATGGTCCTTCAGCCGAACGGTATAATATCATCAAATAATCAAAGTGTGAAGTGTAACAACACAGCAGAAATCAAGCCATTAGCAAGAGTGAATGGAAAAAACCTGTAAGTCTGTTCCATTTTTTCATTAATTCCTTTGTTTAAAAAATAGCTCGCGAATTTTTTATTGCATTCAGTAGAGAATTTGTGGTAGATTTATTTAATAATAATGCCTGATACTGAACACCAACCAAACAACCAAATTGAGGCAAATAGGGAAGAGCAAATTCGCCGGTTAACATTTGAACGCGGCCAATTAAAATCAAAATTAACAAAATTTATCACGTTCTATGACAAAATATCCTCTGTAAACACAGATAAAATAAATGAATTAGAAAATCGTCTTGTAACTATTTTAGATATCATAAATAAATTTGATTTTATTCAGTCTCAGTTAGAATATTTAAATGATAATGACGAATCTGATGAAGAGCGTGAAAATTTCGAAAATAAATATTACGCAGTCATAACAAAAGTTAAAAATCTAATAAGTACTCATAGACATGAACAAAGTACGTCTCAAAATGTCTCTCAACCTAGATTGCCTCAACAAAATCAGTCTACTTCTTCACTTCAAAACTCAATAAAACTTCCAACATTAGAACTACCTAAATTCCAGGGAAATATCGATAAATGGAGTCAATTCAGGGATTTATTCATAACCTTAGTACATAATGATAATACAATTGACAATGTTAGGAAGTTTTATTATTTAACAAGCTGTTTGGTTGGCGAAGCTCAAAAGGTAATTGCGTCAATAGAGGTAACCAATGATAACTACCCAGTTGCTTGGGATTTACTGATATCAAGGTACGATAACAAAAATCTCACAATAAAAAATCATGTAAATGCAATTTTAGACTTGCCGGTTATGAATAAAACAGGTTATACTCTGCGAAATCTATGTGACGACTTTCAAACAAGAGTTCGCGCGTTGAAAGTACTTGGCGAGTCCGTAGATCAGTGGAATTCAATTTTAATACAAATTTTAGTACGTAAACTCGACCATAATACAGAAAATGCTTGGGAGGAATATCTTAATACACAGAAAAGCATGTCTCCAACATTAAACGATCTAATAGCATTTTTATCAGATAGGTGTGTGTTATTTGAAAAAAGAGAAAATCGGTACAATCATACTAAAGTATTAAGTGATGAAAATTATCATTCAAAAACAAAGCAAAGTGACTATCATACTAAAACGGATTATTCAAGCTACAAGAATCAAACTAACTTTAATAAGCATACATATCCTAAAAAACAATCAAATTATCTAAAGTCAAGCTCACACGTCTCAACATTTCTTCAAACATGTCCTCATTGTAAAGAGCAACATAAATTATACAGCTGTAAACAATTTCTCAATTTACCAGTGGCGTCGCGCATTCCCATCGTCAACAAACTAAGGTTATGCCACAATTGTTTAAGATCTAATCATGCGACTAATGAATGTATTTCTCAAGGCTGTAAACTATGCAACTAAAAGCATAATACAATACTTCATTTTGAAAATGCGGCAAACAGTAACTCATCAGCAAATATCAGTGTAAATAATGAAAATAACGTTTCCGCGCAGGAGTATAACGAGGTAGCTCATTCGTCCAATGCATACTCAGTATCGAATTATGCAATAAATAGCAGTCAACAAATCATACTATCTACAGCACTCATTCTCATAAAAAATAGTAGCGGTGGTTGGCAAACATGTCGAGCCCTATAAGATAGCGGATCTCAATCGAATTTTATCACGAAAAATTTAGTGGAAAATTTGGGGTTACCATTATCAGACCTAAATGTCCCTCTTACAGGTGTAGGCGGCACTAATACTTTTACAAACAAACGAATTATCACAACCATTAAATCTTGTAATTCCGATTTCTCATCAAAGTTACATCTTCTTGTGTTACCAAAAATCACAGAGTTTTTGCCAACCTACACATTCAATAAAACATCATTACAATTACCTAAAGACATAATTTTAGCCGACGAGAGTTTTAATATCTCATCATCAGTCGATGTTTTGCTAGGAGCAGAAACATTCTACAGTTTGTTATCATCAGGTCAGATCAAACTAGGCAAAAATCTTCCAGTATTGCAAAAAACAGTACTAGGTTGGGTAATCGCAGGTTCCATATTTGATAATAAAAATCAAGCTAGGTCTACTTGTCATTTATCTTTAATCAATGATGATCAAAGGTTAGAAAATGAATTAGAAAAATTTTGGGCAATTGAAGATTACACCGGTAAAAAACATTTATCAGATGAGGAATCGAATTGCGAGGAAATATTTAATACAACTGTGTCTAAGGATACAAATAATCATTTCATAGTAAACTTACCAATAAAAAAAAATATCGTTAACCTAGGTGATTCGTTGCAAAATGCAGTCAAACGTTTGTACGCGATGGAACGTAAATTCACAAAAAATTCTGAATTCAAGGATCAATATGTCAAATTCATGTCTGAATATGAAGAATTAGGGCACATGTCCTCTATTAGCAATCCGTTCAGTACAGATTTAACAAAAAACATTTTTTACTTACCCCATCATGGAGTTATAAAGCAGTCGAGCCTTACAACAAAGTTAAGAGTAGTTTTCGATGGATCATGCAAAAGCACTAATGGCGTGTCATTGAATGATATTTTAATGGTAGGTCCTACATTACAGGCAGATTTATTTGATATATTAATCAGATTTCGTAAACATAACTATGTTCTTACGGGTGACATAGCGAAAATGTACCGACAAGTCAATATAACCGAAAGCCAGAGAGATCTTCAGCGAATAGCGTGGCGAGCGGATTCCTCTCAACCCATAAAACATTACCGATTAAATACTGTAACGTACGGAACATCAGCGGCATCCTTTTTAGCGGTTCAGTGTTTACAACAAGTTGCTATCGAAAATAAACATTTACATCCAAACGTGTGTCAAATCATTATGGAAGATTTTTATGTAGACGACCTCATCACGGGTTCCGAATCTATAGAGGGTGCGATTGAAATTAAATCGGAGATATTCATCAATCTAAAGCAAGGCGGATTTGAGCTTCGGAAATGGGTTTCGAACGACCCTCGAATTATTCAAAAAACAAATCTAGATGTTCATGATAAATACGAGGTTTTATGTCAGGAAACTAGTAAGACTCTCGGTCTTAGCTGGCAAGCTGGAAGAGATATATTAAAATATACAGTCAACACCCAAGATTTAATCAACTCTAACATCTCAAAACGTACTATATTATCATCTATTTCTAAACTATTTGATCCGTTAGGACTTGTATCGCCAATTATCAAGAGCTAAAATTTTAATTCAGCAGCTTTGGTTATCAAAATTAGCGTGGGACGATCCCTTACCTCCAGAAATTAAGACAAGTTGGCTTAACTTCAGGGAGCAACTATCCGAAATCAATAATATCAGAATACCTCGTCAAGTAGTACTAAAAGCCATGTCTTACACCGAATTACATTGTTTTTGCGATGCTTCGCTTAGTTCCTTTGGTGCATGTATTTATGTGAAATCAATTCATTCTAACGGTGCAGTTCTTATAAGACTACTTTGTGCAAAAACGCGCGTTGCTCCTATCAAAACTGTAACATTACCAAGACTTGAGTTATGTGGAGTTGTCTTATCAGCGCAATTATACCAACGAGTTTCAAATTCATTAAAAATGAACATAGATTCAGTCCACTTTTGGACTGACAGTACAATTGCATTAGCTTGGTTGTCGTCTCCTCCAAATACTTGGAAAATATTTGTATCAAATCGCGTCGCTGAAATATTGAGAATATCTACCAGACAACAATGGAGGCATGTACCCAGTAAAAATAACCCTGCGGATATACTTTCAAGGGGGACAACTGCAACCGAATTAAAAACAAACACTTTATGGTGGAACGGACCGCCATGGCTATCATGCGACATTAAATTTTGGCCAAATCAACCGATCATTGCTAATGAAATTCCCGAGAAGCGGCGATCAAATCTAGTTGCACACATTTCTCAAACTAATAATTCAATATTTTTTCGCTATTCAACACTCTACAAGCTTAAGCGTGTTGTAGCTCTGTGTTTCAGATTTTTAAACAATAGTCGTAAGGGTACGCAAAAAACATACGGTGAATTAACACTTGAAGAATTAAATAATGCAATGAAGGCATTATTAAAAATTGCCCAATTAGAGTCATTTCCACTGGAAATTCATTCTTTTCAAAAGGCAAAATCTCTTCCCAGAGAATCTAGATTATTAACTTTAAATCCATTTGTTGACTCTGATTAATCCGTGTCGGTGGTAGGCTTCTTAGAGCTAATATTGTATATGACAAAAAATTCCCAATTGTCATTCATCCGAAACACCCCCTTACTAAATTAATAATTCTAGATGAGCATCATAAGAAATTACATGCAGGTACTCAAACCATTTTAGCTTCGTTACGACAACAATATTGGCCTCTTAATGGGCAGATAACCGTTAAAAACATTGTTCGCAAGTGTGTAACCTGTTTTAGATTAAAACCAACTACATTAATTCAAAAAATGTCCGATTTACCTATTGACAGAATAACACCAAACCAACCATTCTTCATTACTGGAGTTGATGTAGCTGGATCGTTTCTTATAAAGGATGGCAAATTAAGAAATAGAAAAATTATGAAAGCATATTTATGCCTGTTCATCTGCTTTACCACGCGCGCAGTACATTTAGAACCTATCAGCGATATGACTAGTGCTACGTTTCTTAACGCACTTAAGCGATTTACATCTCGACGAGGATTATGTAAAACAATCTATTCCGACAACGGCTTAAATTTTGTTGGCGCAAATAATGAATTGAGAGATATTGTTGATACATTAAAAATTTTTGTAACAAATAAGGCCTTCTCAGAATTTTTCATGGAAAATCAAATTTGTTGGAAGTTTATACCAGCTTACTCTCCACATCATGGTGGCTTATGGGAAGCTGGAATTAAGCAGGCAAAAATTCACATATTAAAGGTATTGAAAAACATTCATCCCACATTTGAGGAACTTGCTACCATATTTTCACAGGTGGAAGCAATATTGAATTCGAGACCTATCACTCCTCTATCCAACGATCCAAACGATTTTAGTGCCTTAACACCCGGGCATTTCCTAATTGGCCGCTCCTTGCTCTCAATTCCCCAGCATGATCATTCCAAACTTCCTACAAACAGGCTAACTCAGTACAAAGCTCTTGAGCAAGCTAGTCAACATTTCTGGTCCCGCTGGTCAAGAGAATATCTTTCTCTACTACAGAATCGTAACAAATGGACGAATTCTGTACAGATGTCATTAACCCCTGGATCTATGGTGCTGCTAGTGGACAAGGATCTTCCTCCTCTAAAATGGAAACTGGGACGAGTAGAAGAATTGCATCCAGGTCAGGATGGACAGATCCGAGTCGTAACTGTCCGAACTCCAACAGGCACTACCACTCGAGCAATTCAAAAACTTTGTATGCTGCCATGTCAACAATAAGTGTTGCGTTTTTATTTGAAAGACTTTGTCATTTCAACGGCGGCGGAATGTTAAAGTGCAAATTCACTTGACCGACTATAAGCTGGGCCACTGCAATCCCTACCAACTAACTGCGTGAAGCGATGCGCAGACGAGCCAACGCGGGATCCGCAGACGACACAACGGACCATGCGCAGACGAGACAAGACGGGGTCGTCGGTTTTCGAGCATCGTGGCAAGAAGATGCACTTTCATTTTCATTGTATTAAAATTGTCATTTTTATAAATTATTGTGAGTAAAATAAAGAATTGAAATTACAGTTCACTTAACTAACAACAAAATCATTATTCAACAGTCAATGTGTTCGAAAAAAGTCTGATGAACATACCGATTTTGATTTAGACTTGTTTGGACTTTTGCAATAATCTCCAAAAATAAATAGAAACGAAAATTTATGGAGATACGAAATCGACAAATACGCAGCTGAATCACGAGCTGACAGTACCGAGGACATACTAAAATGGAGGAAACGGCACGAAACTGCATTTCCAACTTTACCAAAAATGGCGAGAGACTTTCTTGCCACCCCAGCAACATCTGCCTGCATAGAACGTTATTTTTCGAGAGCTTCTTTGACAGTCACAAAAAAACGAAACCGATTAAATGACCAGTCTATTAGAACAATAATATGTTTAAATTCGTGACTTCAACAAGAATCCTTAACAAATATCATACAAGGATCGGAGGAAGAGGTTACTATCTAATATATTGTTGTTGTTGCTTTCACTTAAGTTGTAAGAACTTTACTTATCACGAAGAATTTTGAAGTGACAAGTTGGAGTTGTTTAAAAAAATGATTAATATATTGTATTTTCTTTTTGTTTTAAATAAATGTATTTGTTGTAACTACCTACTATATTTAACATAAATATTTTACTCATTTAAGGTATATCTACGAATTAAATTAATTTTCAAACTCTTTCAAACTAGTTTGATAAACATTTTGAATTTTCAAACCTGTAACCATTGTGCAGTTTGATTTGACTTGAATTATTTGTCAGAAAGATTGACTTGAGTTTGACTTAATTTCAAGTTAAACTCAAGTCAATCTCAAACATTCAAGTCAAACTTGTGCAACTTTCCTGCATTTACAAATATAAAGAAAGTGTCATCCTCTTGAGATATGAACTTTAGATCAAATTGGACAGATATTATATTTTGTCGATTTTCACTATGCAATAGACTCATGGATAATGGGCAAAGATGACTTAAAAATACACCAGGCTTTGGTGTATAGGTATATTTGAATACCCAGAGTTTCTCGGATAGAATAACAATTGCAGATATATTAAGGGGAATCGATCAAGAATCAGACATAGTGGACACTGTACGAAGAAGTAAACTAGCTTACATGGATCACGTTTGCGCGAAGAAGTGTAACACATGCTACACCTAATAATAAAAGCCATTCGCCTTGATAGTCACGCTCCTAAGAGGAGACGGCACAAGAAGATTGGATAATAGTTGAGTGTAATGACTGTAATGAGTGTTTATATTATGAAACCAAAGAAAATGGTCCATGTAAGGAATAATAACAAATACAAACTTAAAGTATTATAACATTTTTTCTGCAAATTTTTTAAAACATAATTTTCCTCGTATCTATTTACCTATCACTTAAATTCAACAACTTTGAGTAGACAAAACATTTTTTTCAACAAAGCAGATGTATAAAATAATAATATTTATGTTAAGTGTCAAAATCATGATGATAGGTACATTAATAATATAAACAAAGAAACTTCATATTTCTATATATTTTAAACGTGGGATAACCTTTGTTAAATTAACATCTTCCAGTGTATTTATACATTATTCATATAATCAACGTACTTTTTAAAAAGGAAAAACACTACACAAAACCCACAAAAGCCTCCATTTACATTTAGAATTCAATTGTACGTCATAAAAAACCTACACCAAACTAAGACATTCAACTATTTACCGCCGTGTCCCTTTTAAAGCTATCAATATCGATTATCAACCATTTTAGACAACTACGGGTTCTTTTTAACGAACAACATGGAACTCTCCAGAACCCCACCCATTCCCTCATTATGTAAAACTTTACACGCCATTATGGGTGTCCTATAACTGTTATTTTTAACCTGAAGCACCATTCGATCGAGACTGAGATGACTGTGTTTGGTAACATAAAAGATTAACCTTGAGATTTTTATGTGGTTGGATTGAACCTGTTTGATGTATTAGGTGTGAGAGCAACAGTGAAACTAAAAGTAACTTTTTTTATTTCTCAATAATTCATTGTTAATCGGGAACATGTTCCGATTTATTTTTTTCGTACTTAGGTACAAGAAATACTTCTAAATAATCTAGAAAGATAAAATTAGTATAAAATGAAAAGTAACTTTGAAGTTAGTGTATAGAGAGAGAAAACTGTAATGAATGGTAAATTGGAGTGTGAGGAGGCAAGAAAACACAAAAATACCGAAAGAGAACAGATAATATGAGCAGAATTAATAATAAAAATCTCATTTTAAGCTCATACTTCAGTACTACAAACGAAATTGCGTAATTGTTATCGTTACCTACATTTAGAAACAGTTAGCTTCATTTATAACGATAACATAAGTAGATTTCACAAATTAAGGGTTGGTACAGTAAATTTAATTAGGTAATTGTAGTAGCATTAATAATTATAGTATCTATGGAGGTAGAAATTGTAATATTCTAAAAATAAAAATCTACTTTGATGCACCGAAATTCGTCTGTAGTAAATTTAATTACAATTTTAAATTTTGTAGTAAGAATAATAGTCTTATTTTAAGCTCACACTTACTACAAACGATGTAGGTCATTGTAGTAACATTTTAATTTCCTTAATAGAAATTGTTATTTCTCAAAAATAGAATCATGAATTAATCCATTAACATACAATTATTATCAAAAATGTTCTCAGCGGATGGATAACACACACAAAATTCATTATTAATTCCTGAGAATGCGTTGAATGTCATACCTTTATTATGTTTAATCGATCGATTCCCAGTAATTTTTTAATATAGTAGATTGTCAGAATTCTATTCTCCTCATTCAGTACTTACGAGATCGAAGTTCTTAAGCAAACATTGGTTCATCAGGTAGAATTTATATGTCGTCTAAAGCTACTTGAACAAAAAGATAATCAGATAAGCTTCTATGCCAACAGTTGATGAGAAAAAATTCATAATCACTCCATTAAAAAGATGTAGAGTCTAACGATCTTAGCTATCAGATTATTTAAGTATTCTTTGTTAATCAAGTTTGGTCGAAAAGTGTACCAAATTGGGATTCAGAAATATGATTTATATGGCAGAATTATTTTGTGAATATATTACAGAACCATAAAAGAGTACCCAGAACGAATATTATGACTGAATTGGACGTCCAAAACCAGCTCGACTGCTGGTAGGTGTAAGTGAAACTAGACAATAGAAGCAAGAGAAGCTTCGTTTGATTCCAGACGTCATTCTACAAGAAAAATTTAACAGAACGTGAATAAGAGATACCGTGCCTGTTTTTAGCTACTCCCAAATACTCCTTAATTTTCTACGGGTGTTAAAGCAAATAAACGAATATAGAGTGTCGGAGGAGATCGGCATGACATTATGTAGTTTCTGAATATAAGATAGTTTAGCTTCAACACATAGGTATTGTACAGCCTCATTTATATCCTGTGAAACAAGAAACTGTTACCAAACATTATCTATGTACATATAAGGAAATTTCTCTAGATTTGAACCTGTTATCAACGTATAACCTGATGTATGCTGTTTCTACAATGCTAGATACACCAAATATTAACCACCTGTATAGCTGTATCCTGCGACAATAATGATTGAAATACCGCTGAGAAAAGTATTTATATTAAGGATGTTTCCAAGAGTATTCAAAGCGTATTACTTTCCCAAACGTTTCAAAGATAAACAGTTTAAAAAAATAATTAATAGAGAAATAAAAATTAATGTTAAAAATTAAAACTTTTAACGAAATTGGATTACTGAATAAATTTTTCAAATAATATAGATGGCGTTTCTATGATTTATTATGTGATTAAATATTAACTAATAATTATTTAATGAAATTAACTGTCTCGACCCTTACTTCGTGGAATCTACTTATATTAAAAATGTTGAAAATTCTAAAAAATTGACGATTGTTTGGATAACTGAATATCATCGTCAGAATGACAGAAATTACATTTCATTTGATGCCTGCCTGATGTTTAGTAGTTATTTTTGGCTAGACCAAGAAGTGACCTACCTTGTAATTGACTTAATATATGTTAATAGAAAAAAGAAGCAGATGTGATATTACAAATATTGAAGCTTAGATATTATTAGCCCTATGGTGATATCCTGGATATCATTTTTCCAATGAGGATCAGTATAACTGTGCAATCACGTATGCAGGAAATATTTCTAATAATATTTCAAAGATAATATCTTTATCAACCAGTACAACAATTCATTTTAAAACAGAAAGTAACGTAAGTACAAAATTGTTAAATGTTAAAACAAAAATACCAACATTAAAGAAATCAGGTATATATAAACTCAAATGTCCAGAATGTAATGCTGTCTAATTGGGTCAGACCCTTAGACATTTTGGAATCCGATACAGTGAACACTCACGAGCATACAGATTAAAACAACCAGATAAATCTCATTACGCAAAACATCTACTTGACACCAACCATTCATTGACACCTAACACAACTAGAAGTACTACATATTGGGGATAAGAAACAAGAACTGGATTTCCTTGAAGAGTTGGAAATTAGGAGACACTTAAGAAACCCACAATATGAAGTCGTCAATGAACAGAAAAATCTAGGGAGTTCTCCACTATTAAACTGTCTTCTTGATAATTGTAAAGATCAGCAAATATAGTTTTCCTGGTTTTCTATATCATTGCACAGTTATACTGATCTTAATTGGAAAAATGATATCCAGGATATCACCATAGGGCTACTAATATCTAAGCTTCAATATTTGTAATATCACATATTCTTCTTTTTTCTATAACCATATATTAAGTCAATCACACTTCTTGGTCTAGCCAAAAATAACTACTAAACATCAGGTAGGCATCAAATGAAATGTTACTTCTGTCATTCTGACGATGATACTCAGTTATCGAAACAATTGTCAATTTTTTAGAATTTTCAACACTTTTCATTATGTTGTCGAATTAGATAGACACATTGAGTTTCATTTGAAACACTAATAATTATTTAATCTGATATAGTAAAAAAATGTATGATAACTGTAGTTAGTCCGTCTGGCCGTTCTATCCTGCAGATTTCCTCCATTTTTTTTTTAAATTAAAAGTATTTTAGACAGATATGTCATCAATCATTGAAATTTACTTAACTTCCACCTTACTCAAGTTATACTCAAACGCGATTGTTCCCTGTACATTTCTTATGTGACACATTCACTTAAGCAATTCAAATTCTCATAGCTCCTCTTCTAATGAATGGATCTTGATCGTTTCACTCTCAGAACACTTAGTGGATTAAGTAAGCTCTTTCTTTTGAGTTATCAATTGCTCAAATTTGTTGAGTTTGAGGAAAGTTATGTGTGCACAATCAACTTTACTTTCAATTTCTTCCAAATACTGCGGTCGATGCACAGCTAATATTGTCTGGAAGGAAGTACTGTAATAGTATATTACGTAACGTGTGTTGTAAGAAGCATTTTACGCACGAAGCCGCGTAGCGGCGAGTGCGTAATTCCGTGAGTGCGTAGAATGTGTTACAACACGAGTTATGTACTATACTTTACCTACGACCCACTTGTACTTGTGTTTATAATCTTATTGAGGTATTTAAATTACAAGTAAAAACGTACATCCTCGATGCCCAGCCAAGTTTTATAAAAGTCGCTCCTCGATGGCCAGCCAAGCATCTTAGAAGTTCACCCTTGATGCCCAGCCAAGTTTCGTAAAAGTCCGTCCTAAGTAGTATTTATTTTTATTAAAAATGTATGTAGAATTACCGGAATTGCATAAAATAGCGTATACACCTCTCGACTAAAGTGACATTAATCCCTTAGGTGGATTACTTCCCTCAGGAATCAAATACCACCCGCAGGATTAAATGGGCCACTTTAGTCGCTTGGTGCATAATATACTATTGTTTACTAATATACTAAAAGATGCGGATTGAATAAAACGGAACCAATTATCATATAGGGGAGAGTGGTCGAATATCAACCGCTGTCCAATATCGATCACACACCCCTACCCAATTCTTGAAGCTTTTCAACTTCTTAATAGAGCGAGACCGCATGCGCTGGGATGGTATTTACTATGTATACAGTCACCTACGCACTTAGTCGATGTTTGACCGTAGTGAATGCTTGATGTTAAATTTTGCCTTATTCCTTATAATATTTGTGACACCGATACGAAAGTAAGTAATGATTTAATTTGATTGTAGCTTTGATTTTTGTGCAGTAAGGTAATTAGATATGTATGTGCTTATTATGTGTGATGAATTATCGTTACATTTTCACAGATTTTTTTTGTAATTCATCTTTTTTGTCTACCACGTGCAGTCGGCTAATGTCAACCGGGGTGGTCGATATTTTCCTACTGTGATCGATATTGTACCAATGGCGTTTATTCTTTTACAGATGCCTCGTCAAAAGTATACACGCAAAACTTCTCGCGCTTCGTGGTCTGAAAAGGATATGGAACGTGCGCTTAAGACAATACATGACAAAGTTGCTTCCATACGAAAAACTGCACAAATGTTCAATATTCCATATGGAACATTACAAGACCGTTTAAAAGGTCGCTTCGCTACAAAAAAGTACAAAATGGGCAGAAAATCTGTTTTTACTGTTGAGCAAGAAGAAGATCTCGCAAAACATGTTATAAACCTCTCTCGCCTTTTTTATGGACTAACATCTTCGTCCATAAGAAAACTTGCATTTGAATTTGCACAAACCAATAAAATAAAAAACACTTTTAATAAAGAGAAAGCAATGTGTGGAAAAGATTGGTTCTATGCATTTATGCGACGCAACCCGACATTGAGCTGCCGTAAACCGGAAGCCACAAGTCTGAGCCGTGTGTTGGCATTCAGTAAAGATGAAGTTACGATATTTTATGATAATTTAGATAAGCTCTACTCTGAACACACTTTTGAAGCTCATCGCATCTTCAATGTAGACGAAACAGGGATTAGTAACGTTCACGTGCCAAGCCGCATTATTGCCCAGAAAGGTCAAAAACAGGTAGGAGCTGTCACAAGTGGTGAGAGGGGCCAACTTGTAACTGTTGTTGTAGCGATGAGTGCTGCAGGTTCGTTTGTTCCACCGATGTTTATTTTCAAACGAAAGAGAATGAAAGAAGCTCTAGAAAGAAACGGGCCAACTGGTGCTGTATATAGGTGCTCTAAGTCTGGATGGATTACTGAGGAGATTTTTGAAGACTGGATTCAACATTTTGCAAAATTTACAAAAGCTAGTAAAGATGATCCGGTCCTGTTATTAATGGATAACCACTCCACTCATTCAACTTTAAGGTCATATCATTATTGCAGAGATAATGGCATTAAAGTTGTTTCAGTTCCGCCCCACACTTCACACCGGTTGCAACCGCTCGATGTTGGTTTTTTCGGACCATTAAAGAGTGCATACAATCAAGAATGCGATAGATATATCAAAGCAAGAAAACACGAGAAGATTCTGCAAACGGATATTGCGGAGTTATTTAAAACTGCTTTTAATAAAGTGGCAGCTGTAGAAAAAGGGGTCAAGGCTTTCGAAACTACTGGCATTTATCCATTTAACCGATCTGTATTCAGTGATGAAGAGTTCAGTACCTTACTAGTCGATCCAGCGCCAAATGCTGAGCAGAATCAAGAACTGATAATTGCTGAAACAAATGCAATAACACGATTAGAAAAAACACTGCATCCTGTACCTGGACCATCTAAGATAAAACAACACGATCGACCTTCCATGAAAAGAGCACTTCCTATATCACCTACCTCCACAGTTCAACAACCATCTCCATTAAAAGTTCCGTCGCCTATCCCTGGACCATCTAAGACAAAACGTCACCGTACACCTTCCTTTGGTAGTGAATCTTCAGAATTAGAGCTTGAAGAAATTGTAGACGATGAATTGACCGACGATGATGATCCGACACTTCAGCTACCCGTGGAAAATATAAGCTTTGCAGAACTTCTACCCTTGCCAACAGTAACAACTAGAACCAAATCGCGAAAAACCAAGCATTCCCAGATACTGACCTCAACGCCATTAAAAGAGGAATTGGAAAATAAAGAAGAGAAAAAGCAACAAAAACTGAAGAAGTTAGAAAAACAAAAAGATATTAAACAGGAGAAGCTGAAAAAAGCTTCACGACGTATAGTTCCCGAAAAGAAAGATAATTCTACAAATGCCGACATATGTTCTGTTTGTCAAGAGTTTGGAAAATCAAATGAAGTATGGTGGAGATGCCGTTCATGTGCCGTGTGGACGCATGCAGATTGCACAATCATTGAAAATGCTAAAGATTATGTTTGTAGTAAATGTTAAAAAGTTTGTTGTAACCTTACTTTTTGAATAAACTAAATTTAAAAAATTTGGTTGATATTACCCGATATGGTTGACATTACCCGACTTTATGGTTGATTTTATCCGACTGGTCGATATTATCCAGAAAAGTACCGGTATGAGTTTTGTACATTAGAAAAGAACAAACATTATTTATTCCATTATCTTTTTTTGCCATAACGTTACTTATAGTTTTTGAGGTAATTTCATATACAAAGCGTCTTTATACATATATTACATATACAGTTATGAACAATTTTGCTTAAGTGGTCGATATTCGACCACTCTCCCCTAATTCCAAATAATTCTTAGTATTAAATGCAATCTCATATGTAATAAATGTTATCTACCATTTATATATAGAATAAAATTCAACGTCAAATATCTAAGTAATACATTTTGAATAAAATGGCTACGTCCATTGACAGTTGCTAAGTGGTTGCTATGGAAGTCGTGCGATTTACTTTACAGCCGTGCGTTTTGTTTTACCGTGTGTAATAGACGTCTTACATTGATTGCCGACTGTGTGTTTTTGACTACTTACAGGGGTGGTCGTAGGTAAAATGATTTTATGTAATAATTACACCCTCTCGTACATAGTTTATCCTAATGCTGCGAAGCAGTACGGGTCCTCTAGTACGTTAAATATATTGATTTTTTATCGACACTTATTTTTTAATTAAACGAATTAATGAGTTTCAGTTTTGTAAAACAAGCGAAAGAAAATGGCAACTAAAACGATCGCTTCAGTATCTGTCAGAATAGGATCTACGTTAGGTATAAATATACAATCTTTAACAGTCAATTTTTAAATATTTAGTGCAATAAGGTGTAAAAAATGTTTCTACATTTAAAGGAGGATATTTTCCAACGGATTTCAAGAAAACTTATTTTCTTGGGAACGTCCTTAAACTTTGGGAGAATTACGTTTTATTTATCATTGTTAGGGACTCTTATGTGTTTGTAATATATTTTTGCAGTAAAATATCTACTAGTTTTTTAGTGAAGCTGCGAATTTGAGTAAATATTGGTCAATCATCTTTACATCATTTTATAACTGCTCTCTTCAATTTTTGTACTGTTTCTCCTAAATATCTGATAAATATATGAATATATTTATTCTACAAAAATCACCGAATTTAAGCAGTATATAAGCGTTGTGAATAAATAAGCTTCAATGCGCTTTATATTACGCAAAATATAAACATCAACGTAATTATAGAGCAGCATAATCACGAGATAGTTTTAAATAAAGATAACACTTCACCAAGACGATTTAATGATACTTCTCATTATTCCCAAAGAGCGGTTACACAAAGTGGCCACACATACCACATCATTACATATTTTTATAGTGGTTGGTTAGCGGCATAAAAGTGGTGAAGGTAATTTTCTCGTAATAACTAACTTTAATATTCATACTATAGCGTGGCAAATACTTATCATTTGCGGTTACAACTGACAAACCCCTTTGATATTTATACCAGTTCTTATTGAGAGAATGATTTAATAGGTTATATAATGTGTTATTCGAAAGCACACTTATTAGTGTGGAGTTTTATGGAAGGACTTTTTCCGATTAATTTTAACAATCTTTATCAAAATGTATAAAACGATTAAAAGAAATCACCTCAAGTTTATAATGGTTTTATGAAAGCGTTAGACGTGTAAGTATAATTTTACTTTTATTCTAAAATGACAAGTATTTGCGCAAATTTCGCAGTGACTTATGCACAATAATATTTAGCATATGTCCGTGTACCTACTCTACGTCCTTTCACATACTCAATGTTTTTACATCATCCTGTACCTACGATCTAAACCTGCGGTCAATAAACCATGTCATTCGCTCGATTTGCAAAACTTTTTGAATTTTTTTTAAAGTGAATAAATCCGAAAATTACAAGGTTGCAATTTTCATAAAGTCCCGGATCGCGTATGAGGTTGCAAAGGAATGCGCACACATTATATGGGAAAATGTCTATCCGTCAAATTTCTTCAATTTTTGATATGTTGTAGAACTGATCATTCTGGTGAAATGTTTCAATGGGCGCAACTCGATCCTATGACTAGTTGAATACGAGAAATATTCACTTTTCATCACTCCGTATCTCCCAAGTTATGATTTAGTTCTGATTTATCTTTGGTGGTATTATCATCACATCCTTGTATAAGAAATTCATGAGAAATTCATTTCCAAATCTTTCCGTATTACAGGGCGATTTCACTTGATAATAATGCTATTTTGTGACTTTCATAATTTTGTTGTTTTATAAAGAGAAAATGCGAAAAAAGGTTGAATTATCACATAATATTAAAAATGTATTTCATCTTTCATCACAGTTGATACAATTCCTACATGGTGATTCACGAATATAGAAAAATAACGAATTTTGTTTTTTCGGACACATTGTAGTAATAAACCCACTGAAAATAACAAAATTCTCGTGAAGGATGTTAAATGATGTGTTTTCATCGTATACAGAGTCGAATGATGTCAATTTGAATAAGTTCGTATTCTTTATTGAATAAAAACCTTGATTATTGTTATCACCCTAAATCTTATAAGGGAGTCCGAAATGGTAGCGATATTTTTTCATAGGAGAACTCGAAATACTTTCATTCATGTCGTACATCAACGGAATCCTATGACGTGATTTTCATATACAAGGCGAACACTTTGTGAAAAAGTCCATATATGCTCACTATTTTTCGCTATCAAATTACCACTTGACTTCACTGGATTGTAGGTGTGGATCTTACATGAGTAGACTAACTAATCCATTTTGAAGTCTTCTGATGTGACTGAGAAGATACTTATGTTAGATATTCATTCAAAACGTAAAAGTAAGGAATTCAGTGAAGTGTAATCAACATTATTTCAAATCATTTCCTCGCCACCCCAGATGTTTTTTCTATGGTGGTATCCCCATGAGGCCTACTCCACTAGAAATATGGATAATTAACCAATCAATCTATAGAGTGATCTCACCTAAGCAGATACTAGATGTAAGAGCTTTAACATCGTCCAATGTAGGATCCGATCACAAATTGATACTGCGGAAATTTTCAATCAACATTCCATTGAACAAGAAAAAACCACCCAATTACGTGTAAAAGATAAACATAGAATTACTAGAGGACCAGACCACAAAATGGCTATATCAGAAAAGATTAGAAGAAAGATTTGAGACACACCCAGTAACAGACGAGGAAAATTTACATGAGATTTGGGCAAAAATGGAATCTAACATATTGCAAGTTGCAAAAGAGAGTATAGGAGTCAGAAAAATTAACGTAAACTCAACAAAAATATCGAAACCGTGGTTCACTGAAGAAATTAGAGATCTAGCATATGGAAAAAGAAAAGCATATCTGCAATATTGCAGTAACAAGACAGCCGACAGCTATCAACAATACAAAATCATAAGAAACGATGTAAACTCTAAGATAAGAATCCTGGAAAGAGACTATTGGACACGGTTTACCAAAGAAATGGAGCAGGATCTATACGGATCGCAACGTAAAGTGTGGAAAGTCATTAAAGGCAGAAAAAAAACCAATCAATGAATATGAAAATCTTAATAAGATAGAACGAGAAAATGAACAGCCTATATTAGAGAACCTTATAATCCAGAAACTAATATACCTAGAAATCAATATACAGAGGAAGATGAAGAAGAAGATGTCGAGGATGAGCAAAACAGAAATAACAAAGGAAGAACTTAAAAATGGCATAGAAAAAATAGAAAAGCCCTAGGACCCGATGGTATACCGAACGAGCTATTCAAATACGGAGGAGAAACGATAATGGAACACATAAGTGCACTCTTTCAGAAAATCTTAGACAGCAAGAAGGAACCAGAACAATGGAAAAATAACATTACAATACCAATATGTAAAAAAGGAAACAAGAATAACTCAATAAAGAATATACGATATCAGAAGAGCAACAGGGCTTCCGACAAAACAGATCAACAATAGATGCCATTTCCATGACCAACATAAATGAAAACTTTAGGATCAATCGCTGGCAAAACATTGAAAGATAGAATTCCAAACATTCAGATAAGAGAACTATGCAAGGTACAAGATGCTGTACGATGGGGAAGACAGAGAAGACGGGAGAGGAACCAGCATGTTACACGAATGAGCGCTGATAGGATAGCCCGAACAGCAAGAGATCTAAAACTATATAGTACCAGACTACCAGGAAGGCCCTTTAAAAGATGGCGGGACAGCTGGCAATCGACCATATAAGATTGCAGCACTAATCGGTATAGAACAGGCCCAAGAGCCTATAGATATGTAGAAGAAGAAAAAGAAGAAGAAGAACCAATCACAATTTGAACGGCCTTGACAGATGGCACACATATATCCCATGACTATAATAAAGATGTCCGTCATGGATAATGCGGGAGTCTCAAGATATCTACTAGGTAGGAGATGTAATATGTCCTATTAATATCCGATGAATGTTACGATATAAGGAACATTTCAAGTGGATAAATCCTATGCACATGTCAGTATGGATGTATGTCGTAGGATACTAGTGTTATCAGGTAGTACGCATGAATCATATGTATGACAGATATCTAGCAACCGCTGTCTTTTGTTGACATAATTATTATTATTATAAATACTAAAGACAAATCAAATCGAAAATCTATAATTTCGTATATGTGGGAATCACAATCGGAATCTACAGGATTGAAGGAGTTTTAGCAAATTCTCTAGATTTTTCATTATTAGTTTTCATTCCTGTAGAGAGGAAAATACTATTGCAATTTGCAATGTCACTAAAACGAATCCGCTCAAGTTGGAGATTATTCAAAACATCTCTTGTCTAATTTATCTACAGTATTCAAATAAATACTCACATCAGTTGGGAAATTAAAATCATCAAACTTCTCCACTTCCTTGCATACTTTCTATCGATGGCAGAATGGGAACTCTTGCTTCATATCAGTCATTAATACATTCGAATGCTCACAAATGTAGCACACCAAGCTACGTATATGGCTAGTTTTTTTCATTAATCTCTGTATATTGTTCATTTTGGTATCAACATTCTAATTTGGATATTGTTGCTTACCAGGAGAATTCTTACTCAAATATACGGAATGTATGTGGGAACTCCCAGCTCATATTAGAAGTTCAAAAAATCTTATATATTTGATAAGTACCAGAGATGTTGTGAAATGAGCCTGGGAATATAATTAGGTATGAGACTTAAAGAGATGTCTAATGAATGTATGTTCGGGATGTATCCTAATTTCTTCCTTGGTAGGATATCCTGAGAATGTAGTGAGGATACCGTATATAGATACCTACTTAGAGATGAGACTTTGGTGAATCACCTATAGATGGAATCAGTTAGTATATATTTATAGATTTACATATACATTAATTGATAAAAGTTCAATGGGATGTGATATATCTTTCGGGTATCCATATCCGCGGATATGGCGACTTGATCAGATATCCATAGGATATCATTCATTAATTGAGTTGGTACGAGCAATGCCCATGGTATATTATGACTACAACACAACGAGGAAAATACTTTATGGATAAATGAATTTTTCCATAATCAAAAAATATCAAATACGAATAAGATGAAGATTCTTATGAACATTCATAAATAAGAAAATATCCAACAGAATTAAACTATTTCTGGACCGATATCCATTTCCTCTGGAAGCATTCTATTTGCAGCATCTCCTATGAAATCTAAAAAACGATTTGATGGAAAATGTACCTATGTTTTCTTGATATCTAGCGTCCCCCAAAACGATATTACGTTAGCAACATGCGCACAAATTCCTAAAGTCCTAGCACCGGACTTACAAGTACAATAATACCCCGAAATGGGGAGAGCAGGGTCTTCTGGATTTTCGTTACCTCTCTCAGTGAAAACAACCCAAAACATGTGTTTAGTAGCAGTCCTAAACCGAGAAAATATTCTAAATCGTGGAAAATTGGGCTCCCCATGTAACTCATTGACTTCTAAAATGTTGTCTATTTCACCATCTCTACGGATGTTCCAGTAAGTAATTTTAAATATTCAATATCAAGGCGAGAGAACGATTCTATATGAAGTTGATTCAAACGAATCCATCAGCTTCAACTAGTGCCTGAACAATGTTGGCATCAACGGAATCAACTAACATTTTTGTGGCCGTATCCAACGTTCCGGGTATATTTATCAAATGATGGAATTTATTTATAAGGGCACCAGCAATTACGTAATAATCACGTAACTTCGTAGCATGTATTGATGACATGGGTTGACGAAAAAATTTGAAAATTGACTTAAAATCTCCATTTCTATCTTCTACAATCCATGTAGTAGTGGTTATTAAACGTGCCTGATTGGCTTCATTTGTCATTAATTGCCTTTGATTCGACGGTAGAAATGGTGGCATATAGTAAGACAAGACAAGTTCTTGTAGACTTTTGATTGAGTTTCTACAGCCTCTATCGCGTATCACAATATCGCCATCTTGAAACCATTATCCCATTCCATTCAAATAAATTTGTAATTCGTTAGTTAGAACACTTGCATTATTATTCCTAGCATCTGCGAAATACGGCCCGTTGATTGCTAACATATATCCATCGGGGGCAACTATGATCTCTGGTTTGACCAAATGTTCATTCTTGTGGAATCAATATGATTGCCTCAATACTTTAAAGTTACTGCTCTTTTCTTTTTTATTGTAGGTACAATCTATAACTATAAACTATTGCTTTGGGATTGTCTGGTGTGAGAATGTACAGTTGATTCGTATAAGGGTATGCATGACTGTTAATATAATTTTCTCATGTTATCGAATTAAATACAATATTATTCGGTACGAACCTTTGTAGAAGAGATAATATCACAGAAATAATGAGGTTTGCTGCTTGTCGGGAAGAATAACTAAACAATATTTTCAAAATCTCATCTGAAACTCCATGTTTCATGTTGATAAAAAATGTGAGCAAATGTTATTTTTCGTCATTTCTTCTCTTTCCACCTTGTTCAATAATATCACAAGATTCTAGTAATTGTGGAAAATTATTTTTTGAAATTGATATGAGCTCCTTAAATTCGTCTTCAGTGAAACAATTGATAACCTCCCAGTTACGGAGTGGCATGTTTCTATTAGTAACTGACCTCATTCTTTGAAGAAAATGTTGAGGATTGGAAATTGCAAGTAATTTGGAAGAAAACCTTGATGAACAAGATGGTGACCAAAAATTCCAAGAAATCTGGGACATAGATATCAGAAGCAACCAAAATATCCACTCTACATTCTAAAGAAAGTCTTTTGACGAGCATTACAAATAATGCACGCACGACTTGATTCGCGGGACAACACATTAAGAAGAAGGCAATTCGGGTTATTTTCTATAGCCATAATGTCATTCATCACTGTGTTATTACAATTGGAACATATTTTTGTATCATCCTGAATATCAATAGGTGGATTCCCCGCAGCTTGTCTTCGATATGTCGCAATTTGCAAAGTATCAATATTATCTCCTCTATTCAGGCGCATTGAGAGTCTAGGAATATCATTTCGGTCACAAACATGACAACTCGCTCTATTTGCGAAGGCCATATTGTTCAGCGAAGTTCAACAAACACTGAAAATCACATAAACTTGAACAGTACAAATAAACTTCAATAATTCAGAAATAGTTCTTGAGCTTTATGACATCAACAAGAAAACGACTATTGACATTAGAATTTTGTTGATTTCACCCTCTTTGAATTGTTCTCCATGCCTACTACGATATAACAGGAATAAGTATAATAATATGTGGTGCTATGTAGGTATTCGAAGATGATTTAGATAACGTTTCAAATACAAGAACAAGAAAGAGAAACGTTCTCGAAATGGTGGGAATATACAAACATATATACAAAAACAGAAATGAAAAATAAAACGTTCCTTTGGTGAAGAAATATGCCGTGAATTTGATCTAATATAATATACTTATACTCTATATAAACCGATAGAAATACGTACAAATTATGGTATTTTCCTTGTGTGACAAATTCATTTTCAAATCTTTTCGTATTACAGGGTGATTTCCTTTGATAATAAGGCTATTTAGAGACGTTAATAATTTTATTGTTTTATAGAGTGAAAATTCGAAATAAGGCTGCGAATGTAACAAGTATAATATGACTTCTGAGAAACACTAAGCATGAAAAACTAACTTCTCCATTGAATCGCTTTTTATACGATGCTGCAAATATTAATTCGAGTTGTGGCTTTTTTTTCGAGGGATACGGTACGCTATGGTACGGTATTATTACCGATCTATACAAGCCCGCCGAAAACTGGAGTGAGAATATAGCAATGGGTAAATGTACAGATCTTAGCTTTTTTCACAAAGTGTTCGCCTTGTATATGAAAATCACGTAATAGGATTCCGTTGAAAATTTTGTACGATATGAATCGAGATCTCCTGTGAAAAATTATCGCTACATTTTCGGACTCCCTAATGAGATATAGGGTGAAGGAAAAAAATCATGGTTTTTATTTAATAAAGTATAAGAAATTTTTCAAATTGACATCATTCGACTATGTATTCGTCATTTTTCTATATTCGTGAATCACCTTGTAGGAATTGTATCAACTGTGATGAAAGATGAAATGAATTTATAATATTATCTGATAATTCAACCTTTTTTCGCCTTTTCTCTTTATAAAACAACAAAATTATGTAAGGCTCAAAATTGCATTATTATCAATTGAGATTTGGAAATGAATTTCTCATGAATTTGTCATACAGGTATGCGATGATAATTCCACCAAAGATAAATCAGAACTAAATCATAACTTGAGAGATACGGAGTGATGGAAAGTGAATATTTCTCATATTCAACACCCTGTATTTCAAAGATTAGTCATAGGATCGTGTTGCGCCCATTGAAACACTTCACCAGAATGATCAATTCTACAACATATCAAAAATTGAAAAAATTTGACGGAGAGCCATTTTCCCATATAAGGTGTGCGGTCCTTTGTAAATGTGTCAGAATAGATGTTTCGAAAATTTGCAACACAAAATTCGAAACTTTTATAATTATTCCCAGACCACTTTTCTCGAAAAAATGACCAGAATTTACAAAATTATAAATAATCCTGTTCTGGTCAACGTATAAAGTTGCAAATCTATACAACTGTTCGGAATATTTTCCGAAGTATCTGTCAAGTTTGCAGAACTTTTAGAATTTTCATGATCCACTTTATTGAAGAAAAACAATAATTTTTAATTTAAAAAATGTTCCGTTTCCTTGAATTGGTTGCAAATTTGATACGTGATAGGAAATATATTTAAAACTACCCTAAGTTTTCAGAACTGGAATTTTTTTCACGAGTATAAAGCAAAATTCAACTTAATTACCATTTTAACAATGTTCCGGACTCTGGAAAAGGTTGCAAAATGTGATTTATTGCTGTCTCGATGTATCATTCACTTAACCAAAATTTGAAGACTTTTGGAATTATTGTTAAATTTTCGATTATTAATGTGTATAATGACTAACCTGATATTTCACTTGTAGCTAGTGGTATATTAATTCTAGTTTTAATTTAATTCCACAAACAAGCTCCTCCACAATCTGGCTCTAGAAATATGGGATGACGGCATTGCAGAAATGATTAACCTATGACTGACATATTTACGTTATTGGAAGTTTAAATTATCAATAATAGTAAATCTCGAGGGATTCGTTTTTTGTGAAAAAAATTTTACGACTTATCAAAGAAGTTGATCAGTAAAATCAATTTGATCAAACCCAAAAGATATGAAATGAACATTTAGAATTTAACACCATACACTTTGATCGCAATTTCAGTGTCACGAGAATATATTCAAGAGCTCTTATGCTGGCAAATCGCGACAATCAAGATTTATTTTTACCCGTGCAAAAAAGTTGGAAAGTGATGTGGTAACTAATGAAATATTAATTAAAATTTTCTCGTTGTTGCGAGGGAAACGCAATGTCTCTTCTGAACCTCGTTTGGTCTTCATAATGTTTTTTGCTCTTGCCAACGTTTTTAATGACAAATATGCAGCTTGGACTGATATTTATTTCAGCAGCCACTTCAATTAATGTACGGCCCTATGTTAATTGGGCTACAACTTTTGATTTACCTTGTTAGGATGTTGTAATAAATAAACCGCATCTGCAATTCAATATTCTTTCATCGGACATTTGATGCAGACAAGATCTATTTGGCAGAATGGCGTCCTAATGTAATTTATTCATATTCTCAGTAAATTTCCCTATATTTTTAATACCGCATAACTGAAAATCCCTAACAACAAAAAAAGCGAAACTTAGAACTCATCAATCAAATTAAATAATTTCATAATTAACCTTTCTAAACATAAATCTAAATTTTAAAATTTAAACGGTAATCACCTCGAAGTTAATTTTTAGTTGCGTGCGTTTTGTATTTATCATTCCATCACGTTATGTCGTTATTTGTAGAACAATTTGCAATGAGTTTATTATTTATCAAAGATCTTTTGAAGTTGAGTAGGTTCGTGATTTTTTATGGTATTGCAACCGCCGTTTACACGAGAACATTATGTGTGAGGATACAATCCATTCAACGTGTTCATTTATTATACCTGGATCACTGAAAAAAATCTACTAATCTGAGTCATCAAGTTTTGCAATGCTAGGAAGTACTGTGAACATCTGAAAATGAATGGCGAAATATATTTATTACATTGACCTTCGAACGTATTTCCTTGCTTTGCTTCAACCCTGATCATCGTATTTATCGTCATTCACATAATGCCAAGGTCTTAAATTAAAAATGATCGTTTTATTATTAAGGCGTCATTTTAATAACTTGGGGATTTTGAATCATAATAATCATTATTTGGGAGAATTGTATACACGTGAAAATTAAAAGGTATAAGTTTATATACAACTAATAGATATTGGAGAAGAAATAATAAACTACTTACGCGTCATCATTGAAATGTTGATAATCGATCAGCTATAAGATTACTTTTCATATCCATATTTTGAAATTGGTAAATTAAAAGGCTAAAACTGGGTGAAATCATGAAATTACTTTGCAAGTGCAACTGTTTTTTGAAGTGTGGGAGACTGAAAAATAATAATAGATATTCACATACTCATATTGACTCAAAATATATATTTTATTGATAAATCAAAGCAATAGCATTTAATTTGTAATAATAGTGCAAGAATAATTTAACAAATTATAAAATGAAATACTTTTCAATTCCTCATCTGAGCCTCATTTTCATACCTCCCAATAATTCGATTTTTTCCTTTTTTATTATCTTCTATTATTATACTTGTTATATAATAACTTACTAAGTAAAGTAAGTAATAAGTAGTAACTGTTACATTTTCTTTTATTATGCTTATTAATAAAGAATACATTTTTAAAAACAAAAAAGTTTCAGAACCGCTGTTCTAAAGAAATAGAAAAGTAAGTTATTGCTTATTATACATTCTCACTGGTATGATGAATTCTCAGCTAATAATAAGAAAATATCAATGAGCTCCCCAACTAATAGGTACTCACATTTTACATTTACCGTGTTTGTTTATCTTTCATTACTTAATCTTTAGTTACAGAAAACATGGAAATACAGTTAATTATAAGTTTGTAACGTACTAAAAAGAAATATGCAAGCATATACAAAGGATACCTTCATACAGTAGCGTAACTTCAAATCCGCAATTCGTATTTAAAAGTATTTTTTTAAAAAACTAATTGTAAAGCAAATCCTTCACTAATATCTTCCTCATAGTTTTCTTTCAATTTATTAGCATGGTCTATGATTTCTAAGTCATTTAGTTGCGATTAGCGCTGGGGTTCAAGAAACATAAACTTATCGCTTATATGAAACATTCCTTAAAACCTAGTTTTTAATTGCTGAGTAACAATATTCACAACCCTATAAAAAACGTTTACTCTGTACATATCCGAATAACAAAAGTACTATTACAAATTACCGTCCAGTTTCCTTATTACCTTATCTCTCAAAAATATTTGAAAAGGTTTTAAAAAAACGATTAATTTCGTACCTAGATAAATATCAAATATTTTCTAAACAGCAGTTTGGTTTTAGAGAAGGAACGTCAACTGAAGATGCGATTTTGGCTTGAACATCGAAAATTACCAAATCTTTTAATGGAAACGAACGATGCTTATGTATTTTTACAGATCTGTCCAGAGCTTTCGATACCGTCCACCACAAGACCCTCCTCATCTCACTAGAGGACATAGGTGTTTGCTTGAAATTATTTAAAAGGTATCTTCTTGACAGGCAACAAAGCGTTAAGATAGATGAAGTCTTCAGCGAATCCAGGAGAGTTAAGTTTGGGGTACCGTAAAGCACAGTCCTAGGCCACCTTTATTTAATATTTATCTGGATGATATTTTCTCTTTAGGTGGCGCTGGTCACGTTATTGGTTTCGCTGATGATACAGCTAGTTTTTATACCGCTAACGCCTGGGATGAGTTTAAGGAAAAACCAGAAAAAGATTTTAAACATATTAAAAAGTGGTTGTCTCATAAATTACTTACAATAAATTTAGATGAAACAAACCATATCCCGTTTAGCTGTAATAAATCTGGCTTGCCCACTTTTAACCATATAACTATCAATGCAGATGATAGTAATTACCTCATTCAAGCAGTGAATAATCTTAAGTATTTAAGTGTTACAATCGACTCACATCTTAGGTGGGAAGAACATATAAAGTTAATTGCGAAAAAGTTACAAGTAATATTATATAAAATAAAATTTTTGAAAAAACCGCTACCTGCGCATTTCTTAAAACTTTCATACTATGCTCTCGTCCGAAGTCATCTTCGTTTCGGAATAGTGGGATGGGGAGCTGCATCAAAAACCTACATACGCTTATTGGAGATAACACAGAAACGTTTTTAAAGGTTATTCTGAATAAACCATACCATTCATCTGGTCAGTTGTATATAGATGCAAAAGTGATGGATATAAGACAATTGTTCTATTATTGTACACTTACTTAATTTCGCAAAACAAAGGACTCATTCCCAACAGCTATATATTCATATGATACCCGCCAGAAAAAACACCACCCAGTACCCCATATCATATAAAAAATCACCAACAGTCTTATACTTACCTGGTTCCAAAATTATACAACACGTTACCGGAATCAATAAAAGTATTAACCAACGTACATTCATTCAAACATAAATTAAAATTGTATATTTTGGAGACATCTAGACATGAGATACATAATTATATAGAGGGTGGGGCAATCTTCTGACATCGGAGGATTATATCGTTGTGGTAAGAGATAAAACTCAAAAGTTTTGTGTGAGCTAATACAGTTACTGAGGGCACATTTTGAAAATACTTTCGATTCTACAGGGTATTCCAAAACCTGTTATTTTATTTTGATTTACTGTTTTGCAGAGTGTTAAAGATGAGGTCTTTTTTGCCAATAATTGGCCATATCTTTTTAAAACACTCATATAAATAATAGAATGCTATATTTTTGTAACGCTCTGGGTGAGATCTTTTCGATTCTTGAACAAAATATAGTACGTTTCATTTGAAAAAATGTAAGTTTGTGCTGCTACGTGGTTTTGGAATACCCTGTAGAATCTAAAGTATTTTCAAAATGTGCTCTCAGTAACTGTATTAGCTCACACAAAACTTTAATGTTCTATCTGTTACCACAACGATATAATCCTCCGATGTCAGAAGATTGCCCCACCCTGAATAAAAATTTAGTATAGACAAATAATCCTAAATTCTTTTTTACTCCTATGTATATTGTAAAATGTCAAAAGTTAGATGTTACATGTAAGATGTTATAGTATGTACAAAAAGTACGAGGAGTAATAAATCATTCATTTAAGTAGATTTCATAGACGTACCACAATATATTTTAAGAGGGTATACCGTAAGGTACATTTTGTATTGAACGAATGAGTTGCAGCTATGCTAAAGAATATACGATTTAGGTCAGAGGTAACGGGATGTACTAATTTTAATAAAAAAAAGTGATAGAGGTAGAGGTCATTCGGAAGCAAAAAATGTAGTTCATTATAAAAAAATTCTACAACTTCCTCAGGACTAAGATACATAATACCGAAATGTACTTTTAAGTATTCGCCAATTACAGAACCTTTCTGTCTGTACTCTTGTACCAAATGAAACTCCTGAATCTTACGAAACCAAGCTTGACAGAGATGAAATTTACAACCAAAAAGAATTTGATCTCTGCCAAAACATTCATATATAGCGTTATGAATGCTTAGTTCAAAATCTACTACGACTTCTTTAGGTTGAAAATTTAAGCCTACTTCTTTACATTTTTGTCTTAAAATTAAAAACAAATTTGAATATGTTTGACTTGATTTGTCCGGCAGCAAACAAAAAACAAGAGGTACGTAATAGCCGTTTTTAAAACCATGAATGGTAAACATTTGGTAAAAAAAAGTTGAACAGTATTTAAAAGTCCCATCCATCAAAATACAATCCGAATTACATAAAAAATTAAGGTTGGAAAAACAGGAGAACACAATAATTTTAAATACCTGGTCTGCTGTTAATAGAAATTCCTCTTCTCGGTTCGTTCGTAATTGTAATTCACGAACACTATTAAATACTTCTTCCTGATTTTTAGGCAATAGTGTAAGTGCATCAACATCCTTCCCCTAATCCCCTAAATATCGATCAAAACAATCAAGATTTCTTCAAAATATTTAATTCAAGAAATCTTTGAAACCTTTCAGAAATATACATAATTCTTTGAAACCTTTCAGAAATATACATAATTCTATGGGCCTCCGATTTTATCTATTATAAACCCTAATGACTCTAATAGGATTAAACTAAATGGTTGCGGCACAGTTCGAACATTTCAGTAATCCTCAAATTGATACAAGTCAGGTAAAATTTTATTTTGTGGCAGAGTTCGGATATGCCCGTTTATACATAATATTTTTTATTTGTATTACTCCTATATGTAGTGTTTGGGGAATTTTTCTCAGAAATTTTAAATGGCAACTGGCCTACTGTAATCGGCTTAATACGATTACACCTATTTACAGATTATTCGATTATTGAGAGGGATTTTCCAAACAACCCAGTTTTCTTAGAAAAATTATCGGGAATATTATTTTAAAAGAAAGTAGGTACATTAAATCAGTACTTAGTATTAGTTCTTTGAGTAAAGTTGTATGGTTGTCATAATATTGTAAACAGTTGGAATATATTTAAAACATTTGTTGAATGTTAATTGTGCAAGTACCAAACAATGTCGATAAGCCAAGGACCATCTAAACGACAAAAAACAGGTCCATTATCTTTAAATGAAAAAACTCTGATATTGAATTGTTATATATCATTGAAAAACAAGGATCCAAGTGCAAGTGTTGATGATATTGTGGAATTAACGGCTGCTATGTTGTGTGTTGCTAAATCAACAATTTATAGATTACTAAAAGAAAGCAAGAATGGAACTCTTCAACCCCCTAAAACTTCTTCAGGCCGAAAACCAATTGAGATCGATGAGTCATTAAAACAAAGACTAAGGCGTAAAGTCCATGGATTTTACTTACGAAAGGAAATTCCAACACTTGACAAAATCATGACATCAGTGCAAGAAGATACGGACTATCCAAAATTCTCCAGAATGACATTATGCAAATTTTTGAAAGATGTGGGTTTCAGATATACAAAACATAATAGAAAATCTCTCTTGATAGATAAACCGGAAATAGTTTTTTGGAGAAGAGACTATTTAAGAAGCATTCGACATGCCAGAGAACAAAATTTGAAAATCTTCTACTTAGACGAAACATGGATAAATGCTGGATATACAGTTTCCAAATCTTGGCAAGATGAAAACATTAAAAGCGGAAGGTTTGTCGTTAGGTTTGCAGCCACCATCTGGAAAAGGAAAAAGACTTATCATTGTCCATGTTGGAAGTTCTGAAGGTTTTGTTGATGGTGGATTATTAACTTTTATTTCAAAACGCACGGGGGACTATCACGACGATATGAATGGGGATGTCTTCGAGGAATGGTTTGTTCAAATGTTGGATCTGATTCCAAAAGGGGCTGTTATTGTTATGGACAACGCAAGTTACCATTCACGGTTACGAGAAGCATTGCCCACAAGTCGTTGGCGTAAAACAGAGCTTTTGGAGTGGCTTATTTCGAAAAATATTAAGTTTCCAAAAGATCCACTAAGGAAAGAACTTTACAGAATTGCAAAAATGAACAAGAATAAATACAAAACCTACATTGTAGAAGAAATGGCTTCTTCTCGTGGTATATCAGTTCTTCGACTTCCCCCTTATCATTGTGAACTTAATCCCATAGAATTAATATGGGCTCAGGTAAAGGGGGAAGTTGGAAAAAAAAATACTACTTTTAAAATAAACGATGTTGTGAAATTGTTTGAGAGTGCTGTAAGTCATGTGAGTAAGGAAAATTGGACAAACTGTATCGAGCATGTTATCAAAGTAGAGGCAAATATGTGGAAAATTGACAATATTTGTGATGATTTAATCGACCCTATTATTATTAATGTCAACAACGATTCTTCCTCTTCCGAGTCGGATATAGAATAAAATGTAAGTAATAAATGTATTCCAATAATTATTTCTTTTCATTTTTTATTATATTATAATTTAAAACGTATTTTTTTCCCAAAAAACACACCACTGCATTGCGTTATTGCTTATCTGCTAATCCTTTAACAATGAATAAACCCTAAACTTTGCTACAACTGAAACAAATACGGGGTCGATCTACCTGGTTTTTAGATTTACGGAAGAAATGTAATTTAAAGTAAGAGATTTATCAAAAATTTCATGGTGCTCCCTGTAAAGGTTTTGCATACTTAATTAGGATTTATTACTCCTCGTACTTTTTGTACATACATAGATGTAAGTTATTTTGTTGTTTACTAATGTGTTATGTATTTGATTTTATTAATATAATTTCTAATATTCTAATAGGTACTTCTACTCGAAACAAGTGTTCACTCACTTATCGAGTATAGGTACTATTCTTATCATTGGTACTTGTATTTCTGATTATAAATTTTGACATAAATCATATCCTGCTCTTGCTCTGATTGCGACGATATGAAATGTCTCATTTTTCATTGACGTTTTTAATAGTTTACAATATATTGTAGTTTAAAGAAATAAGATTAAAACAAAATCGATTTATCAAATTTTGAATAATTCAGAATATAAAGCTTACCAAAAAATATGTGTAGGTTTTAAATATTAACTTGAAAAGCTCACTCTCATTTTCTAAGTAACACTTGCACCTTCATCGAACGAACTAAATATGACCAGTAGTTTTTAAATTTCGAACTGGATAATAACTACCTCCGATAACAAAGAGGAGAAAGTTGCACAAATTCCACACAAACAATTAGGTCTGGTTACCAGTGACATTATCTTGCGTAAAATAAATTTCTGTTTTGCATATAATTTACAACTTTCCGCAAAATGAGTGCTCCTCAGCATGACTTCCTCTTGATTCTTTTATTAAAATACCATTCAAATAAAACTCAGAGAATATTTTTGCATGTTCAAATAAATTTGAAATATGCTTAAGTAGGTCAACTGTCATTATTAGTTTTGAATCTTTTTATGTTTGTGAATAGACATCGACATCTGTTTCACAGTTATTTCAAGAAATATGTATTTTCGTCATACATTTATACCTACATGAGGGACGCATAAGGAACAACCAAAATTAGTTCATAGAGCATAATTCCCGGAAAAATACAATAAATGGCCTAAATTACAGAAGTAAAATGGTTTAAATAATGTCTGCTAATAGATCATATTAAGAATTCAGGTTGCGGTCATGACCACCCACTTCATTCCGAAAAAAAAGATATTTCATGTAACACATATTATTATTTAATTTTTTTTATAATATATTATGAAATGACATGATTGACTCTGTTTATCATAGGCAACAGATTATCAAACATAATGAAACTTCACACCTATTATGCATACAATGAAACTAATTATAGTGTCATCATCATTACAACGTTACGATAATAAAGCTGATAACATCGTTGATAATAATGCAGATCAATGTCTATTTCTACAATTAACGTTATAGCTATTTACATTTTATATTTACAGAAAGCGTTTCCGCATCCATTATTAATGAATGAAATATATTGAAAAATGTTCTGTATATTTACCTACCTACTGAATATTTAAACACAAATACCTCCATAAACTGAATACCAAATACGTTTCTGGGTTATTGGTCTAGAGCTAATTACTTATAATACCTAGGAAACAAAATGAAGCCAAAAATCCAACATATTTTTTTATTCGATATTTTTAATATTTTTGAACTTTGAGGACTAGGCTCACTCAAAAACCCCTGATTTTTGTTTTCATTAATTAATTTTCGAGGTGTGAAATCATATACAATTTGTAAAAATTTTTGCTTATGGACAATGTATTGTTACGAAATAGCACACTAGTGTAGACCCTGAATCCGACTCTGTCTAAGCCATGTATGAAAGTTAAAATTATGGCGGACGCGCAGGGATTTATTAGAACTGTTTACGATTGTGACTATCTTATCTAGACATAATTTTTGTGACCAGTCTTATCCAGAAAATGCCAGAAAGCTAATTGTTTTTGTGTAAGCCGCAATCTAGAATTATCTAGTAAAAAAAGCACTAATATAAAAAGGACCAATCAGGAAGAGTTAGTTCAGTTTATAAAGTGATCTCGACAAATAAACAAAAATACATCGAAATAGCAAACAGTAAAGTGTTGATATAAATTAATAATTAAGGTTGTGTGTATATAAATTAAATTCAAGTGAATAGTTAAGTGTATATAAACTAAGTGTTAGTGAGTAGTTTAGTGTATAAATAACTTCGTAAGTAGCCATACCGTCTGTTTAAAGTTTATCCCACCCGTTTACTGTTTAAATAAATAATTAAAACATTACATTGGTGTCAGAAGTGGGATAATATAAATAAATTGCTACGTAAAAATGGCCAAGAGACTATGTAACCTGAAAGTGACGGAACTAAGAGCAGAATTGGAAGATCGTGAGTTGGAATCGTCCGGTAAGAAAAGTGAATTAGTGAAACGACTTAAAGTGGCACTGGAAAATGACGGCTTGGATTCAGAAACAGTTTTATTTAATGACGAGGCTTCCACCTTAATCTCGTCAATTTCTGCTAAGATTTCTGCCATGGCAGAGAACATGCACGAGAAGATTTCTGCCATGTAAGAGACAATTTGAAACTTTCAACGAATGTGAAAAACGATATTTCTGCTATGAAGTACGATATATCTGCCGATATCTTATTAATGAAAAACGACATTGCCGCTGACGTTGAAAATGAAATTTCGACTCTAAAATCGAGAATAAAATGTCAACGATGGACGTGAAAATTGAGAATGAGATGACAACGATGGATGAGAAAATCAACGAGTTAGAAAGAAAGATGACAGATATAAGAACTCAAGACACGCCAGCAGAAGAAAAGAGGACCGAGCAAACAAAACCTTGCAAGCCAGAAACACGCCCTAAGTTAGAAGACATTGGTAGTTTTACTCGAGTCAAGGCCCCAACGTTCGATGGAAAAATGTCGTGGACAAATGATGTGAAACAGTTTGAAGCAGCCGCTAGAGTGAATAATTGGTCCGATAGAGAGAAGGCAGTGAACCTAACTATCGCGCTTCGGGGAGATGCCTTAGATGTACTACAGACGATACCACTTGAAGAAACGAATGACTTCGAGCAGCTGAAGAAGAGGTTGGACATGCGAGTAATTCGTGTAAGCGGCCCAGGACTCTTGCAAACCAAGAACCCCAGTCAGCTCGAAGACATCCACGAGCGAAGAGAGAGGAAGCTGCTGAAAAAATAATTCGAGAGATGGCAGAAGAAAAACTTATAGAACCATCTACTAGTCCATGGTTGTCTCCAGTGGTACTCGTCAAGAAAAAGGAAGGAACTACTAAATTTTGCGCAGACTATCGCCAGCCTAACAACGTGACGAAGAAAGACAGCTATCCTCTGCCTCGAATCGACGATACGCTGGATACTTTGGCCGGCAGCAAACTTTTTTCCACCTTGGACCTGAAGTCTGGTTATTGGCAAGTAGAAATTGACCCAGAAGACAAAGAGAAGACTGCTTTTACCACCGGATCTAGATTATGGCAATTCAATGTCATGCTATTCGAGCTCTGTAATGCACCCGCGACATTTGAAAGACACATGGAGAATATCTAGAGAGGGTTGTCTTGGAAGACATGCCTGGTGTATTTGGACGACATCGTAGTAATGGGGAAGACATTTCACGAACACTTGAAGAATTTGGAAGACGTATTCAAACGTCTCCAAGCTGCCCAGCTCATGTTAAACCCGAAGAAATTTCAGCTGTTCTAAAACCGAGTCAACTATCTAGGTGATACAGTGAGCAATGAAGGAGTGGCGGTGGATCCAGAGACAATTGCTTCCATTCAGAAATGGCCGCAACCAACCCACAAATATCAAATTAGGAGTGTCTTTGGACTTTGCACATATTATAGAAGATTTATCAAGAAGTCTGGAGATATTGCTAAGCCTCTAACTCGACTTAGAGAAATAGCAAGAGCTTTCCAATGGGACGAAGACTGTCAAACGGCTTTTGAAACCTTGAAGAGGCATTTAACCTCGTCGCCGCCAATATTAGGATACCCATTACAAGAGGGAGACTTTATTCTTGACACTGATGCAAGCAACGTAGAAATTGGAGGAGTGCTCTCACAGATCCAAGGAGGACAAGAAAGAGTGCTGGTATATTTCAGTAAAGTTCTCTCCAGACCAGAACGAAACTACTGCGTCACAAGGCTAGAACATTTGGCGGTTGTGAAGTCCGTGGAACACTTTTACCAGTATCTCTATGGTAGTTTTTAATCCGGACTGATTATGCAGCACTTAAGTGGTTGATGCTGTTCAAGAATCTCGAGGGCCAGATCGCTAGATGGATTGAACGATTTCAACATCGAACATAGGGCTGGTGTGAGTCACCGAAATGCCGACTCCCTGTCCAGACGGCTGTGCCCAACAGACTGCTCCCGCTGCAACAAGGCGGAATCTAGGGAAGCTGCAGTTTCAAGAACTACTGTAGTCAACAATGGTCACCCACCAGGATCAGAGAAGATCAGGCGAATGATCCTCACCTGAAGATGATTCGGCTATGGAAGCAAGAAAATCGGCGACCTACCTGGCAAGATTTTCAGCGAGATTAAGGCGTATTGGGCTCATTGGGACTCCCTTGTCCTGGAAGAAATGCTGTTGAAAAGAGTCCTTGAAATCTCTATGGTTCCGAGATGAGAGAGATGACAACTAGTTACCCCGGGAACAAGAGTAGCTGAAGTACTAAAGAAGTTACACGGCAGTCCATGGGGAGGTCATCTGGGAGTGAAGAAAACCCTCCAGCGAATTTGTGAGAGGCTTTATTGGATGAACAGCTCTGATTATGTGAAGGACTGGTGTAAGGAATGTACGACTTTTGCTACGAGTAATGGACCAAATCGCAAGAGAAAGGCACCCATGAAACAGTATTATGTTGAAAGCCCTTTCGAAAGGATCGCTTTAGACATCGCTGGGCTATTTCCGACGACAGAAAATGGTAGCAAATACATACTGGTTGTAATGGATTATTTCACAAAGTGGGTGGAAAGTTACGCTATCCCGAACCAAGAGTCCAAAGCTGTCGCGAATATATTAGTGAAAGAATTGATCAGCCGATATGGAATGCACTTGGAAATCCACAGTGACCAGGAGAGAAATTTCGAAAGCCATCTATTCCAAGAGATTTGCGACAAGCTGGGAATGAAGAAGTCCAGGACAACAGCATTACATCCACAGTCACATGGAATGGTCGAGAGAATGAACAGGACCATTGGAAAATACCTGTCCAAGATTTGCCGTGAATGAGTCGACGGGTGAAACACCTGCGAAAATCATGATTGGACGTGAAATGAGGCTTCCTTGTGACTTGGAATTTGGCTGTCGCCCTGGAGAAGATCTAGCAGGAGAAGATTACGTGATCCTATTGAGAAGAAGGCTGGACGATATTCATGAATTAGTTCGAACAAATCTTCAAGTTGCCAGCGACATAATGAAAAGTCGGTACGACACGCAGGCCACTGTAGGCGGTTTTAAAGAAGGGGACAAAGTATGATTACACAATCCGACGAGGAGAAAAGGTTTTTCTCTAAAATTACAAAAATCCTAGAAATGTCCATACTTAATCAAGAAAAGGATCAATGATGTTATATATCACATAAGCTAGATACCCAACGGAAAACCAAAAATAGTTCACCAAAATCTACTAGCGCCATTCGAAGGAGACCATGACATAGAGAAAGGAGTAAACCATATTTGAGATGTGTCTGACCCTACCTTCGATGAATTTATGGGCGCGTATGGAGATACAGGGAAAGCTACATATGGAGTCACTTCAGAACAACGATAAGATTTGTTCACTCTCCCGGAAGATTATTCACTGGCATACAACATTCCCGACCGTATCAAGAACGCACGAGGGTTGGCATCCGTCTTTCGAAAGAAGATCGAGCAATTAGAAAAACTTGAAGACCGGATGGAACATGGTAGATATTATCTTCCAAGATACCGGTGTCCAGATATTAATTTGCCGCTGCAACCTCCGTTATCAGTATCCGATGAAGACGGTGCCCTGTTATTTCCATAAAATCGGAAAGTGTAGAAATGGGGCCAGTTGCCGATTCAAACATCCAGTCTCGGTTACACAAAAGTTCCACCAGTAACTTCCATTTAAGGAGGGGGTAATGTTACGAAGTAGCCCACTAGTGTAGACCATGAATCCGACTCTGTCTAAGCCTTGCATTAAAGTTAAAAATATGGCGGATCCGCAGAGACTCCTTAGAACTGTTTACGATTGTGACTATCTTATCTAGACATTGTTTTTGTGACCAGTCTTATCTAGAAAATGCCAGAAAGCCAATTGTTTTTGTTTAAGCCGCAATCTAGAATTGTCTAGTAAAAAAGGCACTAAAATATAAAGCACCGACCAGGGAGAGTTAGTTCAGTTTATAAAGTGATCTCGACAAATAAACAAGAATACACCGATATAGCGAACAGTAAAGATTTGATATAAATTGGTAATTAAGGTTGTATATAAATAAAATTTAAGTTAATAGTTATGTATATATATATATTAAGTGTTAGTGAGTAGTTTAGTGTTTAAATAAATTCGTAAGTAGCCATACCGTGTGTCTAAAGTTTATCCCATCCGTTTACTGTACGTAACTAAATAAGAAAAACATTACAGTATAATTTTGTGTGTGCTTGATTTGAATAACTGGATTTTGAATTTCTGCTCTCGGAAGCAAAATTGAGGTTATTATTGGGAGAAGCAGAATTTGGGATTATCATGATAACAAAAACATTGTTATAGAAGTTTGGAGATGTAATTTAGGTACAAACTTTGTTTTTCACAATAATATCTGAACTACTCCCCAAATTGTTGGTGCCATGTGTGACGTGCAAGGTAGTAAATTCCACTTACCCTTTGAAAAATGGAATGCTACAGTGATTGCAGATTACTAGTCATTTTAAAATAACTATCTGTCCAAGGAACATATGACATAATCAACTTAGTGAAGTATTTCGATAAACAGACATTGATCATTTGAACATGGTATTTAATTCGCATTTTCAGATTTGGTTTCTGCTCTTGCTCTAATAATAATTGCAAATTAACCGTTGAATTAACGGAACACTAACATTCTTCCACTTCTTAGTTCTTCATTGTTATCGAGTTGTCTTTCCGACAGAATATACAATTTCTATAAAAATAGTAGCAATATTATCAATATAAGTATTCTACTGTTTTTACTTTTGGTTATGTCCTATTTATTAATAAAGATAAGAAAACGATTCAAAAGAAAATACCATAGAATAATGTAATAGAAAGAAGCGACAAAAATAAATAATTAACAAAAATCGCAATGCTTATTTGTAAAATTTTTCTTTCATGCGTGGTTTCTTGAATTTATGTGTTTTATTATTACTGAAAAATACTCCTACAACATTTACCTTTAATGATGTTTCATAATAGCAAAATATTCTCTTCCTAAACTTCTAAGTTATTCAAGGTTACTTTCCGTGATTTACATTGAATTTGAAAAGAAAATAACAAAGTCAAACACCAAAGGGGTACGACACAAATAGTTTTATTGCTTGCTTTCTTGTATTCAAATAGTATCAAATTGCATACAAAATAGCAAGGTAACAAAATTTGCGTAGGTACAGTATGAAGGACAAGTTGAAGTCATTGGTGTAACAATTACGAAGTGAAAAGGGTTAACCCAATAAATAAAAGTTTGGATTAAGACTTAACATAGAACTATTAAATTGATGTTTTTATCATTTTATAACTGATATTTTGTGTAACTTACATAACTACATAACTGTTTTTGTGATATTCTTGGTTAGATAAATACTTATGTGTCAAAGTTCAAAATAGATAATGTTGCACAGCTTCTTACCACAGTTTCAATCATATCTAATTAAAAATGAAGAATATGCATTCACGATTTTCACTGATGAGAAGCTACAGCTGGTTCTAAAAGTATAAAAATTTGTAAACAAAGCTATTTTCCAATACGTTAACCTTCTTCTACAAGTTTTAGTTAATTGGAGTGAAATTAACATTGCATGTGATTTACAGATGGTTTCAAAACCAACTCTTAAGTTACACAAACTTTGACGAAGCTATTTTCACGAGTTAAACTCTACACCTTTATGGGTATTTTCATACATATACAGGGTGTCCCGGGACTAATGGGAAAAAAGTCAGGTGCGTATAATATGAGCCAAAATAATGTTAGTACTCCATATAAACTTTTTCTATGCAGGCCCTCGTTTTCGAGTTATAGGCCTCCAAAGTTTTAATTTTGAATTTTGTTTTTATTTTTATTTTTTGTACTAGTTATTTGATCTTTATAAAATTTACGGTAAAGCTATAATGAACGTGTATGTTTATTTTGGAAAGGTGAAGAGATTTACAGTAGTGCATTGAAGCCAGGGACGGGCTACTCGCAATGGTTAGTGATCCAAAAAATTTGCAGGTATGGCACACCCTGTATGGAATTATCGAAATTCACTTCCCCACACATTAAGCTAACGAAAAGGTACTCCTGTTGGAATTCGATAAAATAAGCCGTTTGGCTAATATTTACAGTTTTATTAATGCACTACGTACCAATTTACGCATTCACCATTTTTAGAAGTACGCAACAAGGTAAAAGTCCTTAATTTAACAGTTACAATGGCAGAATTCACTTTTATTGAGTATGCAGATATGCACTTAATGTATGAACTGGCTTCTCGAAACTGTTTAGAGGCTAGAAGGCTTTATGCAGAACATTTTGCAAACAGAGCATCGTCAGACAGACGAATGTTTGAGCGTATTGATCTCAGGATACGAGAAACAGGTATGAATAAATAAATGTAATTTTCCATGTTTACAAAATAAAATTTTAAAGTTTTTTGCCAAGAAAAGGTGGAGAAGGTCCAGTACGAAGTGTACGTACTGTGGCAGTTGATCAAGACTTGTTAAATGCAGTTGATAATAGACCATCAACGAGTTTACGAAAATTACCAAGAGAACATAACGTCTCGAAATCAGTTGTTCATCGCGTCCTGAAAGAATAGCTGTTATATCCTTTTCACATGAAAAAAGTACACAGTATGACAGTGGCTGATTATCCTGCACGACTTGAGTATAGCCAGTGGTTTCTGCGATAACAACAAGCAGACAATACATTTATTAGTAACGTTCTATTTACGAACGAATCCGGTTTCACCATAGATGGAGTCATAAATTCTCATAATATGCATTTATGGGATGATGTGAATCCATATGGCATTATCCAAACTAGGAGCCAGCCTAGATTCATGGTTAATGTTTGGGCAGGAATAGTGGGCAATCATTTGATAGAGCCATACTTTATTGACGGTACTTTAACCGGTCAGAGATATTTGGAGTTTTAGCAAAATGAGTTATGGAACCTGTTTGATGAGGTGCTCCTACAAACTCGTATGAATTTATGGTTCATATCTGATGCATTTCAGTTTAGATCTACGACAGCATTTACACACAAGGTTTCCTAATAGATGGATTGGTCGTGGATGCCCTATTCAATGGCCACCGCGATCAGGAGACGTTAATGCTATGGATTTCTTTCTCTAGGGCTATCTCAAAAGTAAGGTATACGCAACAGCTGTCTGTACAAACAAGGCAAGATTTAATAGACATAATTGTGGTACACTGCAATGTTATTAGAAATAATATGGGATTGCTCTTTCAAGTGCAAAGAAACAATCTTCGTAGACTTAGAAAATGCGTGGAAAGGGGAGGAGCTCATATTGAACATTCATTAGAATAACGTTAGTTTTTGTTGTTGTTTAGGAATTAGTTTTAGTCTAATGTTTTATAACTTGTGTTTATTGAGGTTTTCTTAATAGTTTAATAATGTTGTGTTCGTAATTTTGATTAAAAGCAACTAATTACGTTGTTTGCATACCTATTTCATTCTCATTAAATAAGTTCTTATTGTTTTTATCATCTGCTTTCATCAAATCATTTTTTTGTAGTACTGTATGGAAATGTTGGACATCGTATTAGTAAGTTAGTTAGGTAAATTGGTACGTAGTGCATTAATAAAACTGTAAATATTAGCCAAACGGCTTATTTTATCGAATTCTAACAAGAGAACCTTTTCGTTAGCTTAATGTGTGGGGAAATGAATTTCGATAATTTCATACAGGGAGTGCCATCCCTGCAAAATTTTTGGATGACTAACCATTGCGAGTAGTCCGTCCCTGGCTTCAAGGCTCTACTGTAAATATGTTTACCTCACCAAAATAAACTTACACGTATATTATAGCTTTACCGTTAATTTTATACAGATCAAATAACTGGTTCAAAAAATAAAAATAAAAACCAAATTCAAAATTAGAACTTTGGAGGCCTATAACTCGAAAACTAGAGCCTGCATAGAAAAAGTTTATATGAAGTACTAACATTATTTTGGCTCAGATTATACGCTCCTTACTTTTTTCCCATTAGTCCCGGGACACCCTGTATACTTGCTCGTGCTCATTGTATTTTGTGTTATCCAAAACCTTTAATCGGGGTATGCCAATGTCTCACAGCCCTTTCATCACCATTTGCGATTCTAGATACTATAATATACAGGGAATAAAGATAATCAAGAATATAAGTTCTATCATAATTTATTATATTCAAACTATCGACAGCTTGGAGACAATTTATCATACTCAAAAAGTCAAAACCAATTGTCTCTCCTTAGAAAAAAACTTATCATATTGGTGACCCCGACGTGATCGCAACGGAGTCGCAGTTCCAAGACCGTCCACAACATCGTGTCGACACGGGAAAACGCGCTGACGAATGTGTTAAGCAAACATCTTGTCAGTTGTTTTTGCCATTTCGTCAGATATTGATATTAATTTCGTGATTCGTGGTCTAAATTAATATATGTGAATTTATATAACCGAATATGTCAGTTGAAGAACAAATTGATGACAATAAGCATGTTAAATTTCCAACTTTTCGGCATGCTCCACTAGATAAGTGGTTTAAACTAGTAGAGGTACAGTTTTTTATTAATAATATTAAGGGTGACGACACCAAATATCATTTGGC
This sequence comes from Galeruca laticollis, assembly GCA_963921935.1. NCBI lineage: Eukaryota > Metazoa > Arthropoda > Insecta > Coleoptera > Chrysomelidae > Galeruca > Galeruca laticollis. The sequence goes on along the minus strand of OY998182.1, from coordinate 106,679,403 downwards.
AATTGCAAATTCACCTAGTGGTATTTTTTGTGAAATAGTTGATATAATAGACACGCTGCCAGTAAGGGAAAAATATGAAAATTTAAAAAAGAAAATAATTAATAGATTAACTTTATTCCAGGAACAACGTTTGGAAAAAATCATCTCAAACGTAGAATTAGGAGATCGGCGTTTTATAGAGAATTGTGTTTGCTCGCTGGAGATAAAAACAACCAGGTCGTTGACAAAAAACTCCTTAGCAAACTATGGGCAAGACGACTTCCTAAATTCTTGTCGATAAGTTCAATTTCTAACGACGGAAAGTCGTTGGAGCAGAAATTGGACTTGGCAGTCACAAAATTTTCTTTTCAAATGTTTTTGCTGATTGTCAGAAAAATATCAGATAATGTTTTTTAATTTAACTGGAAAACAATCAATTTTACGTAAAGAAATTGAAACTTTAAACGAAGACAATATGTCGCGAAACAGAAAAGAGAGTTTTTCGTGTAACAGCTGTCGCAATAGGTCTCATAGTCGCCGCCGATGTAAAAACAACGATGAAGTTATATGTTTTTATCACAAAAATTTCAAAAAGATGCTAGAAAATGTAGCGGACCAATTGCTTGCTTTACGACGATATTAAAAGAAAAATAATTCTGGTTCAAAAAAACGAGTAGAATTTTCAACCCAAAAAATCACAGGAACGTTTCCAACAATTTCATAAAGACTTTTTATTAGTGATAAACGTAACAAATTAAATTTCCTAAGAGATAGCGGAACGGACATTAGTATCGTTCCTGTCTCTTCTTTTAAGGGAAACGAACGAGACAATTCTTATGTAACTACAGCAAGCGGAAATCGCATTTCTACTTATGGCAAGCAATCCATGAATATGGATCTTGGTTTAAGGAAGAATGTTCTTTTCATTTCACTATAGCGGAAGTAAATAAACCTATTATAGTAGCTGATTTCCTAGCGAAATATGATATTCTCATTGATCTCAAAAATAGAAGAATAATCGATAATCAAACCATTTCGGTGAGATAAGGAGAATCTGTCGAAATAGATGAGAGCATTTTAAATTTGCCTAAATTTTGCGGTTAAAAATCAGTACACCAAACTGCTTGGAAAATATTCATACCCTTTTTCGGAACCTAATTTTAAAATCACTTCCAAACACAATACAAAACATCATATCGTCACTAAGGGACACATTCCTTTTTCAAAACCCAGGAAGTTAGATTCTAAGAAATTCAAAATTGCCAAAAAAGGATTCGATGAAATGTTAAATTTAGGTATTATTAGACCTTCACCTTTACACATGGCACCTTTTTTTCTCCGAGGAGAGGAAATCTCACATTAGACCCCGGTCTTTCCGGGGTACCGGATTCCTACCGGCTAAAACCTCTCCCCTCTCGCATCTCCCACCGGAACCGCTCACGCATTACTTCGGTGGGAGTGCATCTGCCTGATTTCCAGCTACTCTCTTTATCTCTCTCTATCCTCCTTTTCTTTATTCTCTATAATGAGCCTTATTATTTTGTATGCACTCTCCCACCCTTCTTGGCCTGATGTCAGGGATACCATCATACTATCTACTCCAAATGGTACACCCGTGTCATTTTGGTAGCTTTGACGTGTTACTTCCCATCGTACACATGCAAACAGGGTGTGCTGCACGTCATCTTGTTCTCCACAGTATAGGCAATTTTCAGATTCCGCTCTAATGTGGCAAAATAGGTATTTTCTGAAGCAACCATGTCCACTCAGCGCCTGTGTTGTGAAGTAATCGACCTCTCCATAAGGCCTGTTAATCCAATTTTGTATATTTGGTATCAACCGGTGAGTCCATCTACCATATTTCCCATTTAACGATTTCCTCAGCCAACGTGCCATGAGGTTCGATCTGGCGATAGATCCATCTACTCCTCTGTATTTTTCATTCTTTTCTTGTATAAGAAGTTCAATAGGAGGAACCTCAGCTATTGCTCCAACTGACTCTGTTGATATAGTACGATACGCAAAGCAGATCCTGATGCGCATTTTGCGTTGGATACTGGTGAGTTTGGATATAGGTTTCTGGTTGCTAGTAACTGTATGCCAGGCAGGGCAGCATAAAGCATTCGGGAATGGGCCACACTCAAGAGTAACCTTCTTTTGGATGCCTTCGGTCCTTTTACGTTAGGCATAAATCCAGATAGAGCCGCCACTGTCTTATCCACTTTACGGGCAACTTTCTGTACATGTTCCTTCCGCGAATGTTATCTTTGTATCCAACCAAACTCCCAGGTACTTGATTGCTCTCTTGGGTTTTACAGTAACACCCTGCAGATCAAATTCAATCGTCCCAATTTTCCTTTTGGTCGTAAGCAGAGCAGCTTCTGTTTTTTCGGGTGCCAGTTGAAGACCATTATCCTCCAGCCAGTTGGATATGCGATTCAGTGCTGTATTGGCTGCGCACATTAAACCTTCTTCTCCTTTAGATACCGCCATCATGGCAATATCGTCAGCAAAGCCTATAAGAGTCACTCCTGTTGGCTGCTTTATTCTCAAAAGCCCATCGTAGAATATATTACACAACGTTGGTCCTAAGACTGAACCCTGTGGTACCCCGCTGTTGACGTTTCTAGGTTTTGCTGTATCTTCTACTTTCAGAATGTTCTCCCTTTCTGACAGGTAGGCTCTCATTACCTTGATCAGGCTGCCATTTATCTCCCTTCTCTGCAGTTAATCTAGGATTCTCTGCCAGCTAGCGCTATTGAAGGCATTTCTTATGTCCAACGTGATGATCGCGCAGAGTCGTCGGTGCGCAGTGGAGTATTTTTTTCTGATGCCCTAGCAATTTCTAACACTTCTTCTATAGCGTCTACGGTCTGTTTCCCCTCTACAAAACCGAACTGTCTGTTTGAGAGCCCCCTCCCCCCGTTCGCGATATTTATCCCTTCAGTCTTACGAGGATGAGTTGTTCGTAGAGTTTTCCCTCAACATCCAGCTGGCATATCGGTCTGTATGCGGAGGGACTATCAACTGGCTTGTCTGCTTTCCTCAGAAGTAGCAGTCTTGCCCTTTTTCATTGTACTGGAAATTTTCCACGACTGGCCAAATCATTATATACAGCTAGTACGAAAAGAGGGTCATTTGAGGCAAGGGCTTTAATGATCTCTGGTGGGATATTTCCGGGTCCGGGTGCCTTGTTGTCTTTCAGTTTATTACTTGCTACTCGTAACTCATCTAAGCTAAAATTTAAAAATATCACATTTGTATCACAGTTAAATTCCACATCTTGGTGTAAGGGAATAAGTGATCAGCCACTTCTTCCGCCATTTGCATAGACATTTGTAGTCTGGGAGGGTAGCCGGTCAGGTTTCTCATGACGATTTTATAGCCATTCCCCCAGATATCACAGATCGTTTTCCAACATTTACGTTTGGAGTCTTTGATGTCATTTTGGAGTAATCTTTTGGACTCCTTAAAATCTTCCCAGAGCCTTTGACTTTCTCCTGGCTTATTCCTCCTCCTGGATCTCGTATAGAGCCGTCTCGTACGCATACACTCTCGTCGAGCTTGCGCAATCTTCTCATTCCACTAATAAACAGGATGTTTTTTCGGTGAACATCTTTTCCTAGACATAGTTTTGTCACAGATCCGATTCAGTGTGTGGGTTAGTTCTCTTGCCGAATTTTTTCCGAGTCTCCTACTGTTAATTGAAGAAGTTTCTCCCTGTCCAGTTTCCTAATCTGCCAGCCTCCATATTTCATAGGTGTCCTAGGTAGAGACGATTTTTCTCCTACGATTTCAAAAAGCATGAAGTTATGATCACTCAATGATTCAAAATCGCTGAAATGCCAGTTCTTGATGTTTATCTTGATGTCGGCTGAGGCAAGTGTCAGGTCCAGAATGGAAGAGTAGTCACATCTTTGGAATGTTGGTTTATTCTCGTCATTCACCACAACTAAATCATGTTCAGCCATCCATTCCGTGAGTAGTTGCCCTCTTCTATCTGTAGCATACGTGCCCCATTGGGGGGATTCCGCATTAAAGTCCCATACGACGACTGTGTTTTTCCCGTCGAATCTTATCAAACTTCCAATGTCGTATAATATTCTTTCAAGATCATCTAGTCCTTCGTTGGGTGAGGCGTAGCAGTTGTAGATGGTATATGTTGGTGTTACTATATAGGAGAAGCTGTAACCTTTTCCATGTTGTCTTATGGTGACCTTATCGTCCACTTTCATGGCCGTGTTTAGGTCATCATCGTAAAACCAGTCTTTTCTATTTTTATGGTATTTCGGTTGGGTTCGCTCATGAGGATCACTCCAATGTCCATGTCCTTGGCCATAACAAGCACTAAATCGTAGCATGGCCTCCTCCTGAAATTGTTGATTTGTAGGAACTTAACCATTACTTTGGATAGGACTCTCTGCTGGTTGTGATACACCCAACATCTGTCTTTCTTTGTTCACAGGACATGTGATGCTTCCTGTTTGGTGATCATTCTCTCTACAGTGAATGCAGTAGGGGTTGTTCTTACAGTCTGATGCTTTATGTTCTTATTGAGCGCATCTCAGACACATGGATTGCCTGTCGGGTTCCTTGCACCGCGCTCTCTCATGTCCAAGTTCTCAGCATTTGAAGAATTTTAGCCCCTTCTTCCTTTCCAATGCTCTGCAGGACGACCATCCAATGTGTATTTTCCCTAGGCTCATGAGTTTGACGGCGTCTGTTTCGGGTAGTACGACTGTAACATTTTGCTTGCTCATTCTTGTGGGCCTTAAGGCTCTAATTTCAATATCTACAGGCTTAGCTGCTATGGACTTTGTAATGACCTCCCTGATATCTTCAATGGTTGTTATCTCATCCATGTTCTTGACATGTAGGATTTTTTTGCTAGTTAAGAGAGACATTGATACTTCTGGTACTTTTGTCTGGATACTTTCCTCGAGTTCTTGTAGTCTTCCGGGCCCGTTTTTTACCGTAAGTAGGAGTTCTCCGCTCCTAGTTTTCCGTACGTCCTGGATCTCTACCCCGATATCGCTTGGGTTGACCATCTCTTTTACAGTTTTCAGCAATTCTGCGTAGCTGGTGTTGGGCTTTTTCACAAGTAATGCGTCCTGTTTAGGTTGTACCCGCTTGACGGGTTTCACTGTTCAGGAGCTGATTTGCTGTCTTTCAGGGTATTGACGCCTCTCCTTCATTAAAAGGATTTCTATATCAGTGTTTACGAATAGAATATCCAGAGCTCTACAGATTATCTGGCCTGTTACTCCTTCCATTTCCTAAATAGCTAATTTTTTGCCCCCGTGTTTAAGCATAATTAATTTGGCTTCTGTAAATGCCTTGCACCTTGGCACCTAAAAGCGACGGTACTTGGCGAGCTTGCGGTGACTATAGGCAGCTTAACAATGTAACAGTACCTGAAGGATATCCTCTGCCATTGATTTCAGATGTAAATTTTTCTAAGATAGATATAGTCAAAGCTTATCACCAAATACCTATCGCAGAAGAATATTTTCATAATACGATTACCACACCTTTTGTCGCTTATGTTTTGGAATTCGCAACGCTAGAATGTCATTTTGCGAATGTTTGGTAGGCGTCCTAAAAAATGTAGATTTTCTTCATTTTTATATCGATTATATTCTTGTTATGAGTAAAAATGAAGAAGAGCATCTTCGGCATTTAGAATTATTATTCCAAAGATTTGAAAAATATGGCATCAATATTAAACCAACTGAACGTATTTTTGGTGTAGAAAAGTAACATTTTTAGGTTTCGAAACTTCAGAGAATTGGATAGTTCCAAGCAAGGAGAAGTTAAGGCCATCGAGGATTTCTAAACTCCAACGACAGTAAAACAACTACATCATTTTGTCGGTGTGGTAAGCCATTACCATAAATTTGTTAAGAATTTTGCTGAAATACTTTGTCCTTTGCACGAACTCAGGAACAGTTTGACTAAAAACAAAACTAAAAATATAGACAATTCGTCAGACGCTCAGATGAGCAGTTTTTTGCTAGCGAAGAAAGAGCTTGTGAAAGCTACTTTGTTAGCTCACCCCAAGGATGGCGCTAAACTATGTTTAACCACTGATGCAAGTGGAACAGTTATCGGTGCCATCCTTGAACAGATAGTCGATGGACACAGACAATCATTTGCCTTTTATTCTAAAACATTGTCAAAAACCGAAGCAAATTACTCTACTTTTGACTGAGAATTCTTTGCGGTTTTTTCAGCTATAAAACTTCTTCGGCACATGCTGGAACAGATTTTATCGTATTAACAGACCACAAACCTCTCGAAACAGCAGTTTTTTCAAAAACTGAAAAATCACCTAGGACTTCCGCTACATAGAATTTATATTACAATTCAAGAGTAATATTTTCTACGGTGGAAGTAAAAATGTTCATGTGGCAGATTTTCTTACTCGCATGGAGGAAGACGCCCTTAACATCATATATTTCAATCTAACCCTAATATCAGAAATTCAAAAATCAAATCAAGAACTTATTTTCTTTCTGAGCCACAAAAACGATCAAACTAAAAACACATTCAAATCAAAACATATTTCAGTTGATATTCCTGAAATCAAATTGTTGTGTGAAGTATCACACAACATTCAATGGCCTTATATTCCGAAAGGTTTACGCTTTAGTAGTTTCAAAAAATTAAATAGCTTACCTGATCCGGGATATAAACTATCCACTAAAATGATTATAGGAAAGTGTTTCTGGCCTGCATTGAATCGTGACATACAGAAATGGATTCAATGTTGTCATCCATGTTAAAAAGTGAAAGTTTTGTGGCATACTAAAGCATCAATAGGTGATTTTGACATTCTTAAAGGTCGTTTTGAACATATCCACATGTACATCGTTGGATCTCTTAAAATGTTCCAAGGACGTAATTATTATTTCAAAAACTTTGTTTCAGCTGAAGCAAAATTGAATTTGATAGCATTGAACGAAATACTTGACTCCAAAATTTTTTTTAGTATGAATACTTCAGTGTACTCCACTGTTTTACAATATGCAAACAAGAAAGGTAAAATTTACTATTACATAGATAGGGTTCGAAAGTGAAAAGGATCGTTTGATATATGGCAGCAATTGTTCCTATTCCTTTTGGTCACTTCTCGACGATGCTGCCATAAAGTCATTTATACTTTGACCAAAAGATAATTGCCTACAAATTCACGAAGGGATGCTTCAGATTGCGTTTTGCAAACTTTGGTTAGTCTCGAATTAACGTAACTACTCTCTGGTTACGTTTTTCTTTAATTTCAGTTGTTGTAGAATTAGATCCAAATCGTTCGTTTTAAATTTGTTAGGAGTTAAAGTGTATATCGATTAAGACAATGAAGATCCAAATAACTTGTTTGTATGTCCTGAATAATTGAATGGTATGCTATTCTTGAATATGTAAGTAGACATAAATTTAATATATTTGATTATTATCCTACAAACAATTGGGAGTGTGTTTATATTTCTATTTACTATGAACTTGACTGTAATATCATTTAATTACAATCGTTTAATAATACAGATATTTCTTACCTTTAAAACGGTAGGGAAATAATTCATTATTTACCTTCACTTCCACGCTAGCCGGAAAAGTACTTTTCTGGCTAGAAGTAAGTGTCACTTTTCCGAAAAATAGCAATATCAAGCAGGTTTTAAAAATAATAAGTTAATGCAAACAACTGGTATTTATTTAATTAAATTATTATATACGGAAAAATACTAATATTAGTGTTTTAAATGAAACTCAATGTTTCTAGCTAATTCCACAATATAATGGAAAATGTTGAAAATTCTAAAAAATTGACAACTGTTTCGATAACTGAATATCATCGTCAGAATGACAGAAGTTACATTTCATTTGATGCCTACCTGATGTTTATTAGTTACCTTTGGCTAGACCAAGAAGTGACCTACCTTGTGATTGACTTAATATATGTTAATAGAAAAAAGAAGAAGATGTGATATTACAGATATTGAAGCTTAGATATTGTTAGCCCTATGGTAATATCCTGGATATCATTTTTCCGATAAGATCAGTATAACTGTGCAATCATATAGAAAACCAGAAAAACTATATCTGCTGATCTTTACAATTATCACTTAACAAGACAGTTTAATAGTGGAGAACTCCCTAGATTTATCAGTTCATTGACGACTTCATATTGTGGGTTTCTTAAGTGTCTTCTAATTTCCAACTCTTCAAGGAAATCCAGTTCTTGTTTCTTATCACAAATATGTAGTACTTCTAGTTCTGTGTTAGGTGTCAATGAATGATTGGTGTCAAGTAGATGTTTTGCGTAATGGGATTTATCTGGTTGTTTTAATCTGTATGCTCGTAAGTGTTCACTGTATCGGATTTAAAAATTTCTAAGGGTCTGACCCAAATAGACTGCATTACATTCTGGACATTTGAGTTTATATATACCTGATGTCTTTAATGGTGGTTTTTTTTGTTTTTACATTTAACAATTTTGTTCTTACGTTACTTTCTGTTTTAAAAGAAATTGTTGTATTCGCTGCTAAAGATATTATCTTTGAAATATTATTAGAAACATTTCCTGCATATGTAATGGTTTTATAAGTTTTTATTTCTTCAGTTTGTTTAGGAAATAATAGTTGTAATGCCACTTTTTCCTCTTTTTTATTAATTAGCTTATTTATCATATGTAATGGATAACCGTTGAATGTTGCTATTTGTCTAACTGTATTAATCTCTCTATCAAAATTACATTTGTTCATAGGAACTGAAAATGCTCTATGTATCATTGAATTATATGCCGCTAGTTTATGTGACATGGGGGGATTGGAACTATATGGAATTGTCACATCAGAGCGTGTTGGTTTTTGGTAAATTGAATAATCAAGTACATTATTAACTCTTTGAATTTTCAAATCAAGAAATTTGATTGAGTTATTTTCTTCAACTTTAATGTAAATTTAATTTTTGGGTGTAAATTATTAATGTGGTTGAAAAATATATCTAATTGTCGTTCACTACCTATAAAACAAGCTAATATGTCATCTACACATCTGTACCAAAATAAAACATTTTTTGAAATATCATTTTCAAAGATTTTTCTTTCTAGACTTCCCATTGGTAAACCTTAATTTTGAATATATGTTATTGTCAAAAGTAAAATCATTTTGATTAATATATACATCGAATAAATTAAGTATATCTGATATTGTTCCTGGATTAATTTTCTTACAAGTATTAGACATTCTTTACGAGGGATTTTAGTGAACATATTAGTAACGTCAAATGAAATAAGCTTAGCTTTTAAGTTGAATGCTTTTAATTTTTTGATTAGTTCTATTGAATTTCAAATGGAGTATTTAGATGCATATCCGTAACTATTAAGTATATTGTTAAGCTTCTTTGTCAATATAATATTAGGGTATAACCATGAGAAACTACAGGTCTAATTGGTTTAGTTATTTTATGTAATTTAACGGTTCCATATAATTGTGGACAATGAGGATTCTTATTTATGATATACCTCTTTTCGTAATCACTGAAAAGATAATTTTAATTACTAACAATATCCCTTACATTATTTGAAAACTTTTTTGTTGAGTCTGCTCTAAGAACTGAGTTATATATTTTTGAATTATAATTTTCAGTTGCCAATATGACAGTTGTGTTCCCCTTATCAGATTTTGTAACTGATAGGTTACTATCTTCTACTTTCTTTTTGATTGCATTTAAAACTGCAATGTCATTTTTTGTTTGACGTTTAACTTTTGGAAGTTCAATATTTTTTATTAAATTGGCAATTTTTAATTTCTCATAAAGAAAATTATTTGAATTAGATTTTAAAGCTATTTCTGACTGTGTAGCTATAATTTGTTTAATATTATTCGTAAATTTTGGCGGTATGCTGTACTTTAAACCTTTATTTAAAAATTCTATTTCACTATCTGTAAAATTAGTGTCTGAAAGGTTTTCAAATCGTGGTGCAAAGTGTGTTGGTATGTAGGTGCTTACAGTTTCATGATGGTTAGAGTATTGAATTCTATGTTGTGTGTGTTCAAGTTTATGTAGCTTCTGTTCTTGTTTCTTGAATTTCTTGTGCTTCATCGTGCTGACACTTTCTCTGATTTTGTCATCTAAACAGTCAAATTCTACTGGATGTAATTTGAAAATTATAATTCAAAAATATACAAGTTTATAGAATCTAGCGATGTCTTAGTGCAGACCCAACAAAAAGGTTTTCTAATAATGTGAGGGATATTGTCAATAATTCAAATTATCTTTTAAGTGATTACGAAAAGAGATATATCATAAATAGGAATCCTTATTGTCCACAATTATATGGAACCGTTAAATTACATAAAATAACGAAACTAATTAGACCTGTAGTTTCTTATGTTAATACTCCTAATAATATATTGGCAAAGAAGCTTAACAATATACTTAATAGTTACGGATATGCATATAAATACTCAATTAGGAATTCAGTAGAACTTATCAAAAAATAAAAAGCATTCAGCTTAAAAGATAAGCTAATTTCATTTGACGTTACTAATATGTTTACTAAAATGCCTTCTAAAGAATGAATACTTGTAAGAAAATTACTAGAAGATAAAAATATTAAACCAGGAATAATATCAGATATACTTAATTCATTTGATGTACGTATTAATCAGAATTATTTCACTTTTGACAATATATATATTCAAAATGAAGGTTTACCAATGGGAAGCCCTGTATCACCTATTTTGGTCAACATTTTTGTGGACAGTTTAGAAAGAAAAATCTTTGAAAATAGTATTTCAAAAAATGTTTTATTTTGGTATAGATGTGTAGATGACATATTAGCTTGTTTTATAGGTAGTGAACGACAATTAGATATATTTTTCAACCACATTAATAATTTACACCCAATAATTAAATTCACATTAGAAGTTGTAGAAAATAACTCAATCAATTTTCTTGATTTGAAAGTTCAAAGAATTAATAATGTACTTGATTATTCAATTAACCGAAAACCAACACACACTGATGTGACAATTCCATATAGTTTCAATCACCCCATGTCACATAAACTAGCAGCATATAATGCAATGATAGATAGAGCATTTTCAGTTCCTATGAACAAATGTAATTTTGATAGAGAGATCAATACAGTTAGACAAATAGCAACATCCAACGATTAACCATTACTGATGATAAATGAGCTAATTAATAAAAAAGAGGAAAAAGTTACATTACAACTAATATTCCCTAAACAAACTGAAGAAATAAAAAATTATAAAACCATCACATATGCAGGAAATATTTCTAATAATATTTCAAAGATAATATCTTTAGCAACGAATACAATTTCTTTCAAAACAGGAAGTAACGGAGGTACAAAATTGTTAAATGTAAAAATAAAAATACCACCATTAAAGGGCGTATATGGACTCAAATGTCCAGAATGTAATGCTGTCTATTTGGGTCAGACCCTTAGAAATTTTGAAATCCGATATAGTGAACACTTACGAGCATATAGATTAAAACAACCAGATAAATCCCATTACGCAAAACATCTACTTGACACCAATCATTCATTGACACCTAACACAGAACTAGAAGTACTACATATTTGTGATAAGAAACAAGAACTGGATTTCCTTGAAGAGTTGGAAATTAGAAGACACATAAAAAACCCATAATATGAAGTCGTCAATGAACAGATAAATCTACAGGGTTCTCCACTATTAAACTGTCTTCTTAAGTGATAATTATAAAGATCGACAGATATAGTTTTCCTGGTTTTCTATATCATTGCACAGTTATATTGATCTTAATTGGAAAAATTATATCCAGGATATCACCATAGGGCTAATAATCTCTAAGCTTCAATATTTGTAATATCACATCTTCTTCTTTTTTCTATTAACATATATTAAGTCAATCACAAGGTAGGTCACTTCTTGGTCTTGCCAAAAATAACTACTAAACATCAGGTATGCATCAAATGAAATGTAACTTCTGTCATTCTGACGATGATATGCATTTATCGAAAAAATTGTCAATTTTTTAGAATTTTCAACTTTTTTCATTATATTGTGGAATTAGCTACAAACATTGAGTTTGATTTAAAACACTAATATGAGTAGATTCCCATTGTTATTCCCGGTAGTTATTACAGTCTTTCACATCGCCTTTCTTAAAAATTGGGACTATTAGTGCCTTATACCAGTCTATTAGAAACGTTCTTTTATAGCTTTATTGAAAATATGAGGCACCATGTATTTTCATTTTTGTCGCATATTTTTCATTATTTCTGAAGTTACTTTGTCATAACCGTGTGCTTTTCCATTCGTTAGATCTGTGATTACATGTTCTATGTCTCCTTTGCTAATCTTTATTTCTGTCTTTCTTCCACTATGTCAAGTTATACTTTTTCTTCTGTATGCTCTGAATCATTGTTGAGTAGTTCCTGGTAATATTGTTTTCAATATTCTTTATTTGATATTTTATTTTCCAATTACAATAATTATCAGAATTACATAAAAATAAATTGTATGCCGATGTTCTGGCGATTTTTCTAATTACTTTGTCCATCTGTAGTTGAGACATGGCTCCTTGCTTAAAGCATAATCCACACAGTTTGACTATCTATAATACCTTTGTCCCTAATATATGTTTGCGGCTCCTAGTCTTTCGGCTAAGTTTTCCCTGAAAAGCAGCAGAAAAACAATTATGTGCAAAATATAGGTTGGAGATAAAAAAACCTAGTTATGTAATTAACGAGCCATGCAGAAACCTACACCCACTATCTCGAATGTCTTCTGTGCGATTTTCGTCTATGAGACTCTTACGAACGTCTTTTGGCAGACAATTGTTATAAAAGTTTAAGTTATAAAGTCTCTAATAGTAGGTATATCGGCTTTGACATGTAATCAAGAGTTTCTGTGTTATTTAGCACAATAGGTATGTTTGATTGTCATCCGTAAACACTTCTTCTGTACCAACTGCAGGGAGTGGAAGTTGTGTTTGGTACCTTTGAAGTAAACGTGTGCTGCATATGTAAGTATAGGCCTAATTATGAATTTTATTTTGACTGTGGGTATAAATTGCTCATTGCAATTTTGGCTTTATGTACTTGTTGCATGATGTGCGCATTTGTGTTGGTATTCCCTTGTACAGTATACACCAAGGATTTTAGGTTATTTCTGAGCATGATGAGATGACCATCTACATACAGCTGAGACTGCAAGGAGGTGTTTTTCCTAACTAGTAATAAATACTCTGTTTAGGATACATTAATAGCGAGTTTGAGTTCCTGTAAATAAGGTATTATTTTCGTGTTTATGTATATTTGTGCTACTTCCAATGCGTGATGTGGATTCTTTGCAGTTGCTACGAAACAAGTGTCGTCGACGTATATAGCGGTTGGTATTTGTTGGAGATCCTGGGTGAATAGAGAGTATAACAAAGGTGATAATACAAAGCCTTGGGGTGCTCTAGCTTGGATGAAGTATGGTCCGGACGTGTAGTTGTGTATTTTTGAGTAGAATTTCCTATTTCTAAGGTATGAATTCAAAAATCTTTATAAGTAAGCTGACATTTCTAACTTAACTAGTCCCTCGAGCCATGCGAAGCCTTTTGAATGTCTATGGTAACCACAATCGCTTTATTTTTATTTTGGTTACCTCTCTTGATGTGACTAATGATTCTAATAGCTTGTGCGATAGTGCTATGGGCACTTCTGAATTCGTATGGCTATGGGGAATGGTGTTATATTTATTAAAAAAGTTTTGTAATTTTTTAAAAATTATTTTGTCTATCGCCTTTGCTGTGTGATTCAATAAGGATATTGGTCTGTAGCTATCCACGTAACATGGTTATTTGTTAGCTTTGATGATGGGTAGGACGTTGGCTATCTTGATCATATCAGGGTATTGGCTAGTTTTGATAATATAAGATATACAAGTTAGTTGCGCGATAGCTTTTTGGGGATATAAGTAAGATATTATGTATACTATCTGATCCAGGAGCTATTTATTTTTTAATTGTTGTATTGTGTTATGCCTGCTGTTAATTTTTTTGTTTTTATTGTGTTTAGTGAGTTTATGTGTTGTTGGACTACATGTGTTATAGTTTGGTGTTGTTGTGTGGTTTTCTGCGATATCAGTGGCGTCGATGTTAGTTCGTCATTTACTGACAATTTTTGTTAATTGATTTTGTTGGAGTCTGAGGTGTCTGGTTTTATTCCAGAGCGAGTTATTATCCGGTTTTAATGTGTCTAGGAATCTAGACCAGTCATTGTTTCTATGTTCTTTGAGGAATGTATGTGTTTTGTATTAATACTGTTTGTGTAGTGATTATCATTGTTGTGACTTGTTAACTGCCAGTTTTCACTTGTTTTAATTTTTCTCATGCATTTTTTGAATGATATGATCTGGGAGGGTGTTACGTGTTTGTGTTTTTGGTTTTAGTGCAGTTGAATGATTTCTAGCCTTGATAGTTGTATTCTGTAAATTTTGTATTATTGCTGTTAGGTGTTGTGTGTTTTCTATTTTATCTATACTTGTTATGTTCTCGTTTATATGTTTTCTAAATTTAGTCCAATTCATATTGTTATAATCGTATATTTTTTAATTGTCGGGGTTATGGATGTTATGGGACAGTTTGAGGCGGATGAGCAAGGGTTCATGGTCTGAATTGAAGCCTGCTAATGTTTGTTTATTAGTTAAGTTATTGATGTTTTATACTATCGCTGGGTCGAGCGTGCTAGGGTTGTAGTTAACAGCATTCGAAAAATATGTTGGTTTGTCAGTATTAAATATGTTACACTCCGAGTTGTCACAGAATCTCCAGAGAATACACTTCCAAGTGCGTTGGGGAATTAGGCATATTAATAATAATGATGTTTATTCATTCAATTATTCATAGTACAAATAAAATACAAATCTATTACTAACCTAACCATTGGCGAATAAACAGGAAAATGCCGTAGAAACTGAATGAAATCAATTTGTACACGGTAAGCATATCAAATTAATACAATAACTACACTAACTTACATACTAGATACTAGAGCATGTGATGAAAATTTAAACTTAAATCCAGGTAATGTCGCAATCAGCGTTTTTACGTCCAGCCGGGGGGGGAGTCTTAAATTGAGTGATTTTTTTTTCTTTTAAACCATTATTTAGCGAAAGGCTAATTAGTGAAATTCGAGATTCACTTTATTTTCTTTTGGTATTTACTTTATTTTCAATAGTATATTCATAATGTTAAGCATTTATATATTATATTATGAAATATATACCGATACGTCTCTAGGAGCCAATTTTTAACTCTATTTCTATACGTAATAAAAAAAAATATTTGTTTAAGTTCATTTGGAAAATATTTATATAATTTGGAGCTGATATAGTTACAACTATAATGGCCTATTGTTTTATTACATTTAGGAAGCTGCGTTTTATATTCTTTGTTTCTTGTTTCATACTCATGCTCTGTGTACCGTACCGCATTTCAATTTTCCCTTTATGAATATTAATTAGGATTTTATACGCAAATAATTGTTGTACATCATATATTCCATTTTGTTGATATAAGTAGTTGCTTGGATATAAAATTGGTTTTCTAAAAACTACCCTTAATATCCACTTTTGTATAATATGTAATTTATTCATATGTATATCGGACACTCCGCCCCATCCCAATATACCGTACTGAAGCAAACTTTGTACTAAAGCAAAATAAATAATTTTTAAATGTTCTTTATCCAAAAAAACCCTTAATAATTTAAATCTGGATAAAAGGCCTCTGATTTTATTAGTTAGATTATTTATGTGCAAGTCCCATCTTAGGTGTCTATCAATAATTATTCCAAGATATTTGATGGACTCTGCTTCTGGAATTTCGGTATCTTTATCGATAATTAATCTACCAAATGTAGGTAGCCCAGTAGCATAAGATGAGAAAGAAAGGTATTTGGTTTTTTTATGTTAAGTGCTAGGAGATTATATGCAAACCAATTTTTCACTCGAGTCGAATCTTTCTCTGCGTTTTCTTTTAGTGATAACCATGACGGTTCTTTATATAAAATTGCCGTGTCATCGGCGAAACTTATTATACTTCGCCGTATTTTTATTTTTAATAAACTGTTAATATATAAGGTGATCAGGGTGGGACCTAAGACTGTTCCCTGAGGAACGCCGTATATAACTTTTTTTTGTTTGCTGACAATACTGTTCACTGCAATGGTTTGAGTTCTATCCGTTAAATAGCTTTCTATTAGATTATAGGCATTTCCTCTTATTCCATAATAATATACCTTTTGTAGTAGCCTATAGTGGCAGACAGTATCAAATGCCTTTGAGAGGTCTATAAATATGCAAAGAGCAGGTGTTTTTTTATCAAGTGCGTCGTATATTTCTGATGTTAAGTTGAAAAGTACGTCTTCTGTTGAATTTCCTTTTATAAAGCCGTACTGTATATCACTGATTGTGTTATTCACTTTTAAAAAACTTATTAGTCGGAAGTTTGAAATTTTTTCGATAATTTTCGATATGTTACAGGTCTGTAGTTTGAGATTTCACTTTTTTCTCTGGTTCTATACAGTGGTTTGATTAATCCTGTTTTTAGCACTTGTGGGAAAATTCCTGTTTCGAATATTTTATTTATAATATATGTTAGCGGATCCTTTATTTCATGTGATATTTCTTTAAGTGTTTTAGCTCTAAGACCATCAGCACTAGGTGATTTTCTATTTTTTTATGTATGAATCGTGTTAAATACTTCCGTTTCATTAGTTGGAAACAAGTACATTGTATTTTGTGCAAGTTCAATGTCTTCAGAAAAATTACGAGGTGGTTCAATGGCTTTTGCTAAATTTTCTCCAATTTCACTAAAATAGGTATTAAAAGCATTTGAAATATCTAGTTTGTCGGTAACTATTCCATTTTTGTATAAAATTTTGTCAATTTTTGTTTTATTTTGTTTTTTATGACAAATTTTATTTACACAATTCCAAATATTTTGCGATGAACTGTTTGAATTTTTTATGGTTTTCTTGGTGTATTCTGTTTTACTCTTTTTAATTGTTTGTAGTAATTTATTTTTATAGATTGTGTATTTGTGTTGGAATAAATAAACTTTTCTAGCATCAAATAAATATTTCTTTCACTGTACACATTACGCCATGTTTCCTGCATCAGACTATTTTTTATTTTGTGGTAATTTATAAATTCTTTAAAACTTTTTATCAATATTAATTTTAAGTGAATCGTTATTTATTAATAATGCAATGAGCGAGTGATCGGTCAGATCATATCTAAAGATAAGCGACTAAATTGAAGGTATTGGTTGAATATTGTTTTTGACGAAAAAATGGTCTAGGCAAGTACGACTCTCTGGTCGTGTACATTCATTAATGTAAGACACATAACCCTCTGAATATAAAATATTTTTATATTCTTCCACGTCTACGTTATTTTCATCTAATAAATTAATATTAATGTCGCCAGTTATAATATTAATATCATTTGATTCCTTGGTACTTAAGTATTCATATAGATCTTTATTGAAAGAAAATGGGCAAGTAGAGGAGAACGTTATACTGCTGTAACATCAATTTTGCTTGATAATGACGTAATTACAATTCTCAAAGCCTTTGATAATCCTAAATTAAAAGTGTCTGATACAAATGTCAAATTGTCCTTTATAAAAATTACAGTTCCATCATTTTCGTTGAGCATGCCCTCATTGTACAAAGTAGTATAGCCTTCTAAATGGAATAGACCAATGTCTTGAATTTGCCTTGTTTCTGATAGGACAATTAAATCAAAATCATAGCAGATTTATAAAAATAAAAAATTCATCAAAGTTTTTAGTTAAACTCCTAATGTTCACATGAATAATCTAAATTTCATTATTTTTTAAATAGTGTTGATAAACAGATGGATTATGAATCTATGTAGCATAAAAAGGTTCATTTTCATATTCCTGTACATAGAGGTCCATTTTTTTAACTTTCTGTATAATTGAATTACCAAATCTAAGACACCATAATACTAGGTATAAAATCTAATTTAAAACAAAGACTACCAATTTCTATTTCGAATTAAAATGCATTTAACTAAACTGAACATGTTTAGGATATTAAAACTAAAATTTAATTTATTTATTGGATACTGAGTCAGAGCGCCTCTTAGGTTTGTTTACAATTTTATTTTCCGTCACGACTTCATCCCGTTGACTTGCTCTTGTTGAATTGGGAGTGGGCGACGCGCTATTTGGTTTAGCTGCTTCTATAAGGGATACTTCTACTAAATCTTCTAATGCGTAAGAATTGTTGTCTAACACTGGTTTCTTGTTTTTAATGTAAACTTTCGAATATTCTCCCTGTTTCCGAAAGTGGATCAGGTAGGGTTTAAGATTTTTGTAAGTGTCCCTTTGGTGTGTGGTTAAATCATTTGCGATAGAGATCCCAGATCCTTTTAGTCTTTTAACGTTTTTCAAAATAGCTTTCTTTTTTAAGTTCGATACGAATTCGATTTTTATGGGAGCGGAGTCAGATTTTCCTAGAGAAAAGAAGTTGTTTATATCACGTTCTTCAATATCTACGTCCAGAACTTTGTTTACTTCTCTGCAAAGTTGTTGGGCATTTAGGTCGCGACTTGACTTGTTTATGCCAAAGATAACTACGTTATTAGCTCTACTTTTTATATCTAGCTCTTCAATTCTCTCCTCAAGGAGTACGTTTTCTAATTTTAGTTTTTTTAGTCTTTGGATCTGTTCTTCGATTTTCAGTAATAAGTTTGTTTCTGTTGAATCAATTACTCTTTTTAATTCGTTCTTTGTGTTATTTAATTCATCTAGAATTTTTTTTAGTTGCTTCACCCAGTAGTTTCTCTTATTGCCGTTTCATTCATTCTAAAAATTCCTTCAAGACTTTAAAGATTTTTCAATTCAATTTTATTATTTTCGTTATTATTATTCGAAGATATGATTAAATTCTACTGTACCATAAATAGTTCCTTTAAATCCATACAGGTAAATATTGATTTTGCTATTCTACTAATGATATTTCGACAAGTGTAGTTAGTTTACAATTTAAATTGCTATGCAAAATTCTTCAAAAATTAAATGTGCTACGCACAATCGAAATACATCACTAGATGCAGAATCTTGAACACTTTAATCAGTCAAAATTTCAAACATTTTATTACACTTTTTACCACTTCAACAACTAATTATTTCAGAGAACACACAGTATGCTTGTTTACATTCAAAATATTTCACTACTCATATTGATCCCGCTGTGGATGTTTGCAGTTAAGATCGCTAACAATTAGTACTTTATTGTGTGTTTTAGTGAATGTTGGGAAAGTATCTGATTATGAGGAGTTTATAAAGAACTCCTCGTACATTACAAACAATTATTTTGAGATTGCATCTTTTTGAAAATCTGCTTTATCACCTACGTGCCATATTTGTATGATTTACTTTTTTAATATTCCTCCGTTCCTTATTGTTTATTTTTTAATGTTTTGTAGAAGAGTTGGTGATTTGATATAGAGTCTTCTTCAACCGAACTTAACATTGCTAAAGTAGAAAGGAATGCTGAAAAAAATTAATCGTTCAATTCTGATTTTTTTGTATTCAAGGATTTGATTAAGGCATCCTAAAATTAGTCAATTCCTAAATCGCTCTCATAAAACGCATTGTAACTTGTGATGAGAAATACGTCGTTCTTAGGTTTCAAACGCAACAGTCAACAAGCTTCGTAGACTCTGTTGCCCGAGAGAAAAAGCCACCTGAAGTTGGAAGGTTGACAATCGCAGAAACCAAATTGTGTCTGGTTTATCTACGTCGCTTAGTAACGACCAATGGTGTGGATTGAAGATTTATGCGGATTGGTTTTCACAACAAGTTCGCCCATACGGCTACAACTTTTGGTGGCTTTTTCTCTCGTGAAACAGAGTCTATCCTCCTAAATGAAAAGCAGAAGGTAGTGAATTTCGAATTTTTCACTTGTCGTAGTTTATTCTAATCGAAGCTGAGATATTACACAAATTATATCTGTAATTATCCCCTAAGCAGTCCTGATGAATAGATTCAGTTGCTGGTTTCTCTTCTGATCGGTTATCACATCAAACTATTCCTATGTGTCTAGTAATCCACACAAGGGTGATTCCACTATTTCTAATTAATCATTGAAAAAGCAAATGTTTGCCATTGCTCGTATCTCCTGCCAAGCCTTCCGTAAATTAGTTGATTTTATCTAGTTAAATTTTTCAGCAATATAATTTGAATTAAACGAATCGAGAAACATTTCTCTTTTGATGCAATTGTGAAGATTAAGTATTCTTACATACCTAATATTCAGTCATTTTATAACTTCTCACGAATTTATGTGAAATTTCTCCCATATCTAGGTTCTAATTTCATTTGAAACCTTCATTCTCCATGTCAACAAGATAATATCAGTTATAAAATTTGATTAAATTACCATAAGTCATAAGAAATATATACTTGCTTAAACGTATGTCAAGAACTCTGATTAATGTTGATGAACTGGGAAAAATATTTTCTTGTTTATAGGGTTTGACCAAGTTTATTCTTGTGATAACCCATAGATTACTAATCGATACAACTTTCACTCTTATTTAATTTATTACTTTCGAGAAATTATCATGTGCCATATTTGAATCAACCGTTTTTATGGCTTAATTTGAACAATCCCTTTTCAATTCATGTAAAAAAATGTATTCGCTCCCATTAAAAGTGCTTAAATTAATCATCTTATCCATATACGGCAACACATGTAGGAACCACCTGTATATCTGAATGTATATTTAGTAAGTGTGAATAACCATTTCCGTTATGAAATCAACAGATGAAACGTTGACATTCACGATTTTTTAATTGACATATGTTTTAATACTTTTCTATTAATTAGTTGTTTTGAAATTAACAGGTTAACTAATTATGTTGATGGGCAGATTCCATTTTCGAACAAATTTCTATTACCTGTATAAAACGTCACAGATAATTAAATTCTGTGCTAAAATAACATACAGTTGTCATTTATAAAAAAATGCTTAACGTAGAAACTAGCATTGAAATAAGTTGCATACAACTTTATCAATTGAAAAGATGGATTTATATATTTTAAAATCAATTTATTGTCATTCGATCCACAAATTTATAATTTAAGCAATGTGTAACACCTGGCATCAACATCATATAAGCAGAACTGCGCCCCAATGAAATATATAAATGACGGCAAGCACACATAGCAAGCAGCTATTCATATTATAAGCATTCCATCATACCAAATCATATTTGTAACCTTCTAGAACACATTCTCCGTTCACAATGGCACCCCGCACGGCAGAATCACGAATAACATGTCAACTATTTATTACGCGATGCGATCTGAATTCTAGTGCTAATTTATATCATTGCTTTATAACTAGATGATTATAACAGATTTAACAGTTACGTTTTTTTTATAGAAAAAATTAATGCTGTAAAAATCAATGATACTTAAATAAACTAGACTATCAAATTGCACAATAAAGTTGCAATTTATCAATCGTCTTTGAAAGTATACCCCGGTATTTGATCAACATTTTTCACCTGATAGACAATGAGTCACCCCCAAATGAAGTTTTAGATTATAAAATATCTTAAACTATCAGACATAAAGTATTTACGCGAAAAATTCGAGACTAACTCGGTTGGAATTTAACTCAAATTCCAGTAGGTACTATAACTCAAAGTATATCAAATTCAGTTTCATTCAATAATGGTAATTTTTCGTTATGGATAGTGTAGTGCCCTAAGTATCACTAAAACACGGCTAATATTTTAATAAACTTCTTTATTACAAAAAACTATATTTTATTACACAGAACAATCTATACGTCTGTTTTATACATCAGTAACTAGAAAACTAAAACTAGGTATCATTATATATTCAATCGTCAGCATCTCTTCTCAGTGAGTCAATCATTCACAGTGTCGGGTATCGTTCCAGTGTCGGATCTCCACATCCCTCCTTCTTTCACGAGTCTGAGAGGGGGTATCTGGGGTAGCGAAGTATCCAACTCTACTTGATGATGATCCTGAGCATTGTCCATGGTTGGTCTCGTGCCGTCTAGTGATGAAGACGTTGAAGCAGCTTCCAGTGGAATATTTGGTAATTTCTTTACGTGTGCTACATTTCGTTTAATGATTTTTCCGCTTCTTAGAAGCGTTAACTCATTTCCATTTCTATTTAGTACTTCGTATTCTGCATTATTGAAGTTTGGGGTTAGTTTATTCGGGAAACTAGTATTCATAACCACAACTCGATCGCCTTTCTTAATTTGGTCTATTGTGGCCCTCTTCCTACTGTCTTCCTTTCCTTTCCCTTTTTCTTTGTTAATAAGGTATCGGTCATATACTTCATCATCTAATGTTTCCAATACCATATCATCTATACCTGGTAACTTATCTCTTATTCTTCTGTTTAATAGTAACTCCGACGGTGATTTCCCGGTAGTACCATGAGGTGTAGCATTATACATCATGAGATATGCCATTATTTCCTTTTTATAATCTCGATCGTTTTTCACATAGCTAATCTGTAAACGTTTTTTTAGAGATTTGTTTATATTTTCAACTTCGCCATTTGCTTGTGGCCAATACGGGGGTGAGTTGACTATTTCAATGTTATTTATCTCGCAGTATTTTTTGAATTCTTGACTGTTGAAATTGGTGGCGTTATCAACTTTTATCATTTTTGGTAGCCCTAGCCTACAAAATACTTCTTCTAAGGCCCGAATAACCGTTTTTGAAGAGGTCGATTTCGTGAATATGGCCTCAACATAACGAGAGTAGTAGTCTATTAGTACTAGTAAGTGTTCTTCGTACTGTTCTCCTGACATATAGTCAAGAGCCAGGTATTGCCATGGACCTGCTGGCAATTTTTGTCTTGACATCGGTGCTGGCTTATTTGGTTGTCCAACTAATAAACATTCACGACAATTCTTGACATGTTTTTCACATTCTCTGTCTATTCTTGGCCACCAAATCTTAGATCGTATTCTCCTTTTCATCACAGTCTCTCCTGGATGTCCTTTATGTGCAAGTTGCAATACTCGATTTCGAAAGACTTGCGGGATTACTATTTTATTTCCTCGTAGAAGAATTGGTCCCATAAAGGTAAGTTCGAGTCGAAAAGGATAGTAAGGATTTGTATCATTTGTTTCCCAAGTATTATCTGCAAGTTTACTTATAGTATCTACAATTTCTGGGTCCTTCCGGCTTTCAGTTAGTACCTCTGAAATCGAAAGTGCTTTGGGAATAACTTCTTTTATAATGCTTTGCACATGTTGTTCGTTTGGTTCGTCAAAAGTTTTGTCGAATCCAAGCTTACACAGTCGAGATAGAGGGTCGGCAATGTTAGATTTTCCAGATTTATATTTGACCCGGAATTTAAATGATTGTAGCCTCAATAGCCACCTTTCTATTCTAGCTGGAGGTTTTGATGTGGGTTTAAATATGGCTTCCAATGGTTTATGGTCAGTTACTAACTCGAATTCTATCCCAGCTAAATAAAAGTAAAATCTT
Source organism: Galeruca laticollis (assembly GCA_963921935.1). Lineage (NCBI taxonomy): Eukaryota > Metazoa > Arthropoda > Insecta > Coleoptera > Chrysomelidae > Galeruca > Galeruca laticollis. The sequence goes on along the minus strand of OY998182.1, from coordinate 106,655,832 downwards.
TCGGTGGCCCACACTAACGCCAAGCTTTCTTTCTCCGTTTGTGAATATCTACGTTCCACAGGTGTCAGGCTTTTACTTGCAAATGAAATTACGTGGGGCTCGTTATTTTCATCGAATTGTAATAATACTGCTCCCAGTGCAATAGGACTTGCATCCGCCACTAATTGTGTACGTTTCTGTGGACTAAAGTATGCCAAAGTCGGTAGCCTTGCCAATTCTTTCTTAAGTTTCTCAAAGTTCTCTTGTTGTTTTTGTCCCCACTGAAATTTAGTTTCTTTTCTCAAAAGATGTCGGAGTGGTTCTGTGAGATCGCCCAAGTTAGATATGAATTTACATAAATATGTCACGAGTCCTAGAAAGCTCCTTACTTCTTCTTTATTAGTTGGGACTCGAAAGGTGCTAATCACTTCAATTTTATGTGGGTCTGGTTTTATTCCTGATGATGATAATATATGTCCCAAAAATTCTAATCGATCTGTCTTAAAATGGCATTTCTTCTCATTTAGCAGCACATTATATTTTTTTAGTACTTTCAACACTTCCTTTAAATTGTCATCGTGTTCCTTCTCAGTCTCCCCAAATACTATAACGTCATCTAAATAGTTTAGGCAATTCTTGCATGAAGCAAGTATATTCTGGAATATTCTTTGGAATATTTCTGGAGCTGAGTTTATACCAAATAGTAACCGTTTATATCGAAATAATCCCTTGTGAGAAATGAAAGTAGTTATTGGTCGGCTTTCTTCTTCCAGCTCTAACTGATGATATGCATTTGTCAAGTCCAATCGTGAAAAGTATCTAGCTGTTCCCAATTTTGTCATGAAACTTTCAAAAGTGGGCAGTGGAAAATTTTCCCTATGTATAGCTTCATTAGCTCGGAGCATATCGATACAAATCCTGATGTCTCCATCAGGTTTAAAAACTATTACCATAGGCGATATCCACGGACTATATCCTTCAACCTTTTCGATAATATCTTTGTCAAGTGCTTCCTTTAATTTTTCTTCTACTTTGGATTCTACAGCAACAGGAATCCTTCGTAGTGGTTGTTGCACTGGTTTTACGTTTGGATCTATTGTTAGTCGTACTTTAATATCCCGGAGTTTTGGAAAATGAGTAGTCTCTTTGATGTTATTTATTAACCCTAGTTTCAGTACTCCTAAGGAAATCGCTGTGTCTTTTCCTAGTAAGGAAATTGTTCTATGTTCTACCACCACAAAAGTCTGTAAGGCTTCTCTATTGGTTCCAACACATATGGGTGCTGTGAATTTATATTTGATTACTAATGGTTCATTTGAAGCATAAGCCTTTATATTACTTTTCACATCCTTCTCGACGTTAACCATCGCAGCATTGTTTCTGTTAAGTGTTTCCCAATCTTGTCCGCTAATTACATTACACGAGGCGCCTGAGTCAATTAACATGTCTATGGGAATACCACCAATTTTAAAGTTTATTATTTCCTCTCTGGTACATTCGCTAGGAATTGTTGAATTTCCTATTCTGAAACATTCAAAATTTCTACCACTAGTTGAAGGTGACTCATCGCTGTCATCTGCTTCTTCAATTAGTTGAACTCTTTTTCCCTTTCTCATTCTATAATTGGATCGAAATTTCGACGTATTAGAATAGATGGAGCGATCACCTTTTCCAGTTTTACATCGTCTTGCATAATGTCCTACGCGACCACATTGATGACATTTAATATTTATTGCAGGACAATTCTTCTTCTCTGAAGGATGATGGTTATTTCCACATCGGATACAATCTAATTCGTTTGTATTTCCTCCATATTTCCGTTTTCTTGGATTTTCAATGCGTTTGATAAGTGGTGTGATTGCCTCTGGTTGAGAAATCGCTTTATTTTGCATGATACTACTTTGATTTCTAGTTTGTTCGTATATTTGACACTGTGCTATAACTTCATCCAATGGTAATTCTTTTTCCAAAAGTTTCCTTTTTAAATCGACCGGTGCCCATGTGTCAATTAATTTATCTTTAATGTTTATCTCACGAGCTTCCTGTTCAGTTTTTCCAAATAAACACTTATTTGCTTGTGATCTAGTCCTTACTACGAATTTGTTTAAATTTTCGCCTTCTTCAGGTTTCATATTACGAAAACTGTGCCTTTCAAAACACGAATTTTGTTGAGGTGAAAAGTGATTTCCAAGATTATCTACTAGAATTTTAAATACGTCATTGTTTATTTCAGGATCGTATTCTACAATTGCTCCTGGCAGCTCAAATGCAATTTCCTGTAGCTGTGGCCCCCCCAAATGTAAAAGTTTGTTTTTCTTTTTTACTACATTAGTAATATCTTCGGCATCTAGATATAATTTCACGGATCTTACCCATTTTCTCCATTCATTAGCCAGTAGCGCTTTATCTATGGTGTCACAAGAGAAATGTTTAATTGATGAATCCATTATTTTCCCGTTTCTCTAACTTTTCTGTAAATACACAATCTTCCTTTCTCAGTAGAATTGAATCCACCCAGGTTTCTGTGTTCCAGCAGTAGAATTGAATCTTACTTACTGACTCCCCTAAAACAACAGAGCTGTTTTAGTATGTCCTAGTAACCCAGTAGAATTTAATCCACCCTATTTTATAGTAGAATTTAATCCACTCAACAATTTGGTAGAATTTAATCCACCCTATTAAAAGTTTCCACAACAATAAATACTACGTGAGATATGTATAACTGTTCAAATTTAACTAGTACTCCTTTTTTTTTTTAGTTTTATAAAAAAAAAATTCGTGAATCAATTTTTCTTATTAGGTTTTTTCCATTAGTTTCTATTTTTGCCTACACTTAATTCGTTTAATCTCACTAATCAACAAGAATATAACATAATTTAAGTATATTTACCTCGTCGCCAATTTGTAGTGCCCTAAGTATCACTAAAACACGGCTAATATTTTAATAAACTTCTTTATTACAAAAAACTATATTTTATTACACAGAACAATCTATACGTCTGTTTTATACATCAGTAACTAGAAAACTAAAACTAGGTATCATTATATATTCAATCGTCAGCATCTCTTCTCAGTGAGTCAATCATTCACAGTGTCGGGTATCGTTCCAGTGTCGGATCTCCACAGATAGAATTCCTTCGGTCATTTTATGGAGGTGTATATACTCAGATGGGTAACATTTTTTCAATGCCCGTTGATACAACAATTTGTTTTTACTTACATGAAGAACGACTCGTACCACCTCAACGAAGTTATAAAAATTATTCTTTAGGGTTATATTTATTTATTGCTAATTCATAATATGCTTCATAATGAGTGAATATCATCGGTTTACTGCAAGAAGTCATTTATTGAAAAATTCATTAAGTGCAGTTGGTATCTATCATATTTGAATTCCCCGTGTCCTTTTATCTTTCTCCTTGTTGTAGTTCTCTGCTATTTCAAATGTTTCCCATTCCAGGTTGTTAGCTATTATGGTGTTTACGCTATTATTATAATATATATTGATTGTATAACTTTCATTGTTGTGCCTTTGGCACTTCTTTCTCTCAGAAAACTTCAATCTCTCTCTTGGGACTCTGACGAATGCTCCATATGCTAAATATCTTTTCTTCGCTTTTCATGCTCTCTGTATAATTTGTTTTGAGGAAAATATGTGATCTTGTGCGCTTCTTCCCTTTCTAAACTCACTTTATATATAGATACTATCTATATACCACCAAGTTTTGATATTAGGATTAAACAGTAAATCTAATCAAAGGCTTACTGAATATATATTTACGTAACACCATGCTTCAATCTGATTATTAATAGTTACAAACATTAAAAATAGACCGATAAATGGCATTGTAATGAATAAATTCAATTAATTTGGCGAAATTATTCAATACAGATGTGAGTCTCTCATTTATTACTTCGGACGGTTAACCTAATTTGAACAATGGGCACATATTAGTTGTTTTCCAAATCTTAAGAGATCGTTTAGTTCTTAGAATCAGTTTGAAAAATTAGTTTTGCAGCAACACGTATACTTTTTTCATGAAAAATTGAGAATGTTATCAAGTAAAATGATTTATTAGATTGAATTATGATATCGTAATGTTCTCTTCGGGAACATTTATTCGGTTACTGTTGCCTGGATATGGATATTAATACAAACAACAATAATGTTTTCTTACTTTTCAAAGGATAACCCACTACAAAAACGATAACCCCATTCATAATTTTAATAATAATACTGCTTACCAAGTTAGCCGATAATCAATAATATTCTGTCCTAAATTTTATTGTGTTCAGAAGTCTTATATCAATTATTACATAATTTAGACATTCAAAATAGAATATAACAAAGTTTCTCTACTTGAAATCGTACACATTTTTCATTTCAGTGATTAATTATTATCAAGCAAAGAGATAGAAATATTCGATAAATAATTATCTCTTTCATTTTTGTATCTATTTATTTTATAAGATAACAAAGTGTTTGAAGAGAAATTGCTTGTAAACTGAGCGATAAAAATGTCATTTATTCAATAACATATGTCTGTGTTGACTATCATTAAGGAATGAGGTAATCAATCTACCATGAGTTGCGTTTATTTAATTTATTTGTCTAATAATACTTTCCTTGATACTTTTTTTAAATGTAATGATGCCTCGTATTCGAACGAAAGTTTTTTTTGTGAAAATTCTCGTGGAAGCGGATAAAAAATAACTATTTGTTTGCCAACGTTTCAGTTCAATTAGTCACCTTCATCAGGGCTACAAAAAACAATACCGAACAATTAAAATATAGCTTTACAATAAATTGGAACATACAGCTAACAATTAAAATGCAAAACAAAAACAAATTGAACTGAAGTGCAACAATAATTGAGGAAAAACTCACCTAAAAATATGTATCCAACCAGTTCATAAGAGTGTAAAGTTCTCTGTTCCTGAAATCATAATCCTCTTCGTTTTGACCTTGCATGGCTCTCCTCTCCAATCATGGTTGATTGCTCAATATCTTCCCCCGTTACGAACGATGTGTTCACTAGCTTCTTATATTTCTCTATAAGGTCTTCCTCGAACTTCCGCCTCTCTTCCTCTTCCTCATTTTCTCTCAACTCTTCCTCCACCTTTCTCCTTTTTTCCCTCTCCTTGTCCTTTTTTTTGTTTTAAATCCATCTAGCTCCACGAGTTGGGACGAGTGAAGGTCCAGCGAGGCAGTGCCGCCCTTACCCCGCTAAGGCTGGCTACTCTGGGAGGTCGCCAGGTATCCCATATGCACCGTTTCTGATAGTGAACTTTACTCGATTCTGCTGGGAATTGAACAGAAAACCTGCAATAATATGAAAAGACTCATCCCGACGAAAAATGGAAAAAGAGAAAGGAGAGGCAGAACGAAAGTAGGGAGCACAAGGGGGAAAGCGCTATAGAAACTCTGCGAAGGAAATTAGACAGGCTGTCAGAACTCACGGAGCAGATGAAAGACGGGGAGGTGGAAAGGGACATAGGCGAAATTTTACCTATGGAAATGAGCACCACCCTATAATAATTTATCGCTGTACTAATCAGTTTCCTCGTGTTTTTTTGTCAAAATGGAAAATCGACTCTGCTAATTGGCCTGATTTTCCGAAGCATATCCAAGTCATTATGTCAAACTATAAACTATTCGAAAATATCGATGAATCATTATCAAATTTTAACAATATAATTTTGAGCAGTGCTGAGCTAATTAAAGGCAAAACAAAAAGGACAAAAAAGAATCACGTTCCTGTACCTAAGTGGAATCCAGAATGTGAAGTGGCAATTCGAGCAAGCAAAACAGCTTTGAATGGCTATAAAAGACACGAGACAGTTGAAAATGAGGAATGTTTTATAAAAACATAAGGGTCATCTTCCGATGAAACAAGCAAAAAAATTCTCTTCTTCTTCTTCTTCCTGGTTCCTTAATGGGCCCGCGCCTGTTCCATCTTCGGGTGCTCTCTCACTATATATCCAGATTATCACTCCATCTCTTCCTCGGCCTTCCAATACTCCTTTGGCCGTTTGAGGATCTGTCTCGTGCAATATTTACTAGCATTCTTTCTCCCATTCTACTTATATGGCGATACCATTCTTTTTTACTTTTCAGTGTCCATTCATTCATGTTCACTATATTATAGTTTTGCCTGAGGTCTGTGCTAAGTTGTCTGTCCCATAGTGTTTTTCCTGTGATATCACGGACTATTTTCATTTCACATATTTCCATCAGTCTTTTTGTCCTTGTTGTATCAGGTCTTGTTTCTGCAGTGTAGGTTATAATTGGCCTCACTACTGTCTTACAAATCCTGGCCTTTGTTTATGTCCGTAAATGTTTGTTTCGACAGATAGTGTGTTTAAGACATCCTGCAATTCTGTTGGCTTTGTTTATTTGTTGGGCAACTTCCGCTTCTGTATCTCCATAACTGTGCATTAGTATTCCCAGGTATTTTGATGCTTTTTTCTTGCTGGATTATCTTTCTGTCCACTTCCAGCTTGCACCTTATTGGATCTTTAGATATCACCATACGCATTGTTTTATTCGGTGATATTATCATGCTAAACTTTCTTGCTGTTATATTGAATTGATGTAGAAGTCTCTGAAGATCATCTTCACTCTCCGCAGTCAGTACGGCTTCATCTGCATAGCATAATATAGAGATATTTTCTTCCCCATTGTGTACCCTCTATTCAGATTTTTGACTTTATGGATAATTTCTTCGATGATTAGGTTAAAGAGCAACGGACTCAATGAGTCTCCTTGACGTATTCATCTTTCCACTGGTATCGGCTGTGTTAGTTTGTTATTAATTCTGGCATGTATGTTATTTTTGCTGTATATGTTTTCGATAGTATTGATGGTATCTGATGGAATGTTTCGTTTATATAACAGGTGAATTACGTCGTTTAGCTCTACCCCATCGAATGCCTTCTGAGGGTCTATAAAGCAGCATAAGGCCGGGACGTTGTATTCCAGTGATTTTCCATGACTTGCCTGACGACAAAAACTGTATCGTTACAGGATCGTCCGGATCTGAAGCCTTGTTCTCCATCTGCTAGATCTATTTCGTTGGTGATTTTGGTGGTTATGACTTTTCTGGTCAGTGTTAGAGCGGTGATGAGCAGGTTTATTCCTCTATAGTTCTCGGGTACAGTTCTGTCACCCTTTTTAAACATCAAGATCGTTGTGCTAGTGCGCCAGCTATTTGGTATTGTATGTCCCGAGACAATTTTCTGTACAAGTATCCTTAGTTGTTCAGTTAGTGTGTTTCCACCGTATTTCATCATTTCGTTTGGAATTCTGTCCGGTCCTAGAGATTCACGGTTTTTTAGTTTTTCTAAGGCTTTAGTAATTTCCTCCGTTGTGACGATTACGTTTTCGGTTGTTATATCTGGAGTTTCTGGTTCTCCGCTTGTCTTGAACAGTTGGGTGAGATAGGAAGTCCAGGTGTCGACATTTATTGGTTTCTGTTAATTCGCTCATTTCTTTTCTCTGCGTTCTAATAAATCTCCATATTTGCCTTTGCAGTTCGTAGGAGTCGGCTTCCATTCTTGATGAGAAAACCCGCCAATATTCGTCCTTTGTTTTCTTTACTAATGCTTTAGTTTCGTTTCTTATTCTTTTGTAGTTGTTGTAAGCTTCTGGTATTTGTTGTGATCTTTACTATAAGTAGGCTTCTCGCTTTTCTTCACACTTTGTTTTGATTTCTTGCCGGAACCAGGGCGTTTTGTTAGGCTTCTTGAGGTTTATATTTACTGTTCTTGTTTCTAACGCTTCACATGCCGCCGAGATCAAATTATTTTCTAGTTATTTCCATGCTATCTCTATGTTATCTTCCTTCAAGATTTTATTTGCTTCTATTTTGGAAGTTAATCTTTTCTGATATAGATATCTGATTGATGGTTGCCACATACTTTCGATGTTTATTCTTTGTGTTTTCTCTACTGTTTGCGATCTTCTTGTTTTCCGTCGGACTTCCATTCTTATTTTGCAGATAAGCATACTATGGTCACTTCACACGTTCGCACATCTAATATTTGAGAAGGGTGTATGTTCTTATTTGTTGTTGTTGTTGTAATCTATGGTTGATATCTGACCCCTCGTATTTTGAAATGTACATTTATGTTGTGTCTTGTGTGGGAAGTAGGTGTTATTGATGCGTAGTTCATTGTATGTCCAGCAATTGATCATTGACTCGCCCCATTATCATTTAGCACGTCTTCATTATATCCCTGTTTAATGCCTGGTATGATGTTTTTCCGGATTCGAGCATTAACATCTCCCATCAATCAGAGCGTATCGTTTTTTGGGATATTATCTAGGGTTTTTTGCATTTCCTCATAAAAGGCCTCTTTTTCTGTCTTTGGCTTACAGTCTTCGGGACTGTATACACATACTATATGTAGTTCTTTATATTCTGCTGTTACTTTCACGTGTAGTATTCTTTCCGAGACGTAATGAAAATCCTCTATGCTGTCTTCGATTTTTTGATGGATGAGTATACCCACTCCTGCTTTAGCTCTTTCTTCTCTATTGACACCACTATATATTAGAGTGTAATCATTGTATTGTTTATGTCTCTTTCCCTTCTTCTTTGTCTCCTGGAGAGTGCATATATCGATCTTTCCGTGTCGTAGTTCTTCGATGATTTCTTGTTCTCTATTTTTCACTGATTTTATATTCCTCGTTACGACTGTGATCATATTTTTCTCCTTCCAACTCATATACCTTTTCCTTGTATGGTTCGTCATCTTTAAATTATTCCTGTTCCGAGGCACTTCTCCGGGTCTGTGAGTATGTTTTTCTTTTTACCTCGGGTAGGGTACTAGCCTCACCCGAGAACCTTCCCCCTTTATCCGGGTTTAGCGGGCTTAGGACCGGCGGACCGGCAACGTGAACGCTGGGCTACGCGATCCACCCAATGCCAGGCAGGTGGAGTTAAAGAATTCTCAAAAGTAAATAATTCTACTCCTATCGGTTAAGTGTGGACCAAAGTAAGGAAAATTTCGGGCCTTAATTGTAAGCCAGTAATAACTACACTAAAATCCAACAACGCAGTGACAACCTCTGCAAGTGAAATGGTTGACATATTAGCAAATATTTATAAGCAAATGGCCTCGAACGAAAACCACAACATCACATTCCTCGAGAATAAATTAGCAGCAGAAAACTCAAATCTGTCACTGGATGAAAATGAACAAATTCGTTCAAATATGAGTTTCACAAAGCCGTAATTGGAAAACGCCCTTAATAATTTTAAGACATTCAGTCCCGAACCAGATCAGATCCCAGTCATATTTTTAAAATATCTTCCCAATATTGCAAAAACAACTCTCCTGCAACTAATTAACTGCGTATGGAAACACATCAGTCTGGTCAAAATCCATCGTCCCTCCGCTCCTTAAACACCAAATATCCCGCTTTTAACCTTCATCCTACCAACCTATAAGTTTAACTTGCTCAACCAGCAAACTGCTGGAGAAAATGGTCGATAGTAGACTTTAGAAAAGTCAAACCATTCATTAACTGCGCATGAAAATAACATTAGTTTACATCAGTCTGGTCAAAATCCATCGTCCTTCCGCTCCTTAAACACCAAATATCCTGCCTTGAACCTTCATCCTACCGACCTATAAGTATAGCTTGCTCAACCAGCCAACTGCTGGAGAAAATGGTCGATAGTAGACTTTAGAAACGTCAAATCATTCATTAACTGCACATGAAAATAACATTAGTTTACATCAGTCTAGTCAAAATCCATCCTCCTTCCGGTCCTTAAACACCTAATATCCTGCCTTGAACCTTCATCCTACCGACCTATGAGTTTAACATCCTCAACCATCAAACTGATAGATAAAATGGTCAATGGTAGACTTATGTGGACTTTAGGAAAGTCAAACCATTTAATATCTGAGCAAAATGGTTTCAGACAAAATCGTCCTGGGAGTGATAACATCCTGGATTTAGAAAGGGACATTCATGAAACCCTAAGCTTTTAATACTTGCTGGAAACTCAAATTCTAAAACGACTGCACTTGTAGAATATTCAGTAGAGTTGTTTGAAATTCATCAGTAATTTTATGAAGAGCCTATCTCTTCAAGTAAAACTTTATAGCTCTTACTCTGCAGATCAGATATGAGATAATGGTACACCACAAGGGTCCATGATCAGCCCCATATTATTCTTAGTGGCTATAAACAATATCATCAAAGACCTACCGAATCTTTGAAAGCGCGCCTTACTCATTGTATACAGTAAAGTTAAAAACATCACATCTAAAATATTTTGCAAAACTTTCTAACGCAAATCGAACAATGGTCCTTGAATACCGGTTTTGATGGATGCGTCTCTGCTTTCTCTAATTATGTTTAGTAGTGAAATACGAAAAATAGTTTGAATAAACATCGTAATTACAGCATTTTTAATAAACGCATGAAGCTTTTAATTTACTCGCTTACTGCTCTCGCTGTTACTGCAGAGCTATATTCGTTTTTCTCAAACTTGTTCAGCATGTTTATGTTATATTAATACTTTGATTTTCAAAAATTCATGATTCGGAAAGAGAAAGTATATCGCAAAACCGTCCAGACACAATGCTAATGAATTATGACGACATGCCGCAGAGTCAGTCACATTGTGTGGTTTTTATAAGAATATTTTTCGAATGAATAATAATGCTCTTAATCATAAAAATAAAATTGAAAAATATTACAGACAGGCTACTATTATAATTATTAGAGCGAAAAATGCCTCATATTTATTCTCGTTTTCTGCAAGGGAAAGAATCATTTGTGTCACTGGAATTGTAACAGTGGCGTTGGTAGGTTTTTTCGTTGGAAAGTAATCTATAACAATAGGGTAAATCAGGGTGATAGGGTGAAGAAAAATATTGAACCTCATAAAACACGATAAACTGATTATATGGAAAAATGGAAACACTCTTTTTTCAAAGATTCATAGGCCGTAACAAAAGTGAAAAAAATAGGTTTTTTATCAAATCCACCATTTCACCCATACATAAAGGAGAATTGGCGAATGCACTTTGGGTTAAATGGTGAACTTACTTCTCCTGCTTTTTCCCACATATATCACACGTGGATTCATATTTTGAATTCTTCGTGCAGCCAAAGTTGGCAACTAATACATTTGATACAGTCCACGACCTTTTTAGTGCAACTGTATAGTTCACCGCACCCTACACAACAACACTCTTCATCGTCCACCTAATCATAGTTTCCAAGTGAATATCCAGCGAAGAGTTGAATTCAGTGTCAGACGTAAATTCTTTTCGTTTCCTAGCCTGCTTCATTTTCCTCTTCCCTTTGGTAATGTTTTTTTCTTTTCGCCGTTTCTTAGAGATCGTTCCACTCTTCCTTGACTCGATGGTTTTGTTTAGTCGTTTTCTTCTTATATTGATGATATTTAAATAAATCTCAGCTAAACCTCTGGAATTCTCCTTTGCAGATTCTGCTTGCTTTAGGATAGTTATCGGCGAAATTTGATCCACAGTGTACCAGGAGTTATTTCAGATTGTCCCGTAGCCACTATTGAAGTTTGATCGCTGGCTTCTGATGAGAGTTGCACTAGTGGGTTACATGTTTTCCAGTGGATTCTACTCCTGTTCAAATTCCTGACGACTCTCTACTTCTGCAGTTGCTTTTTCCGCGGGATTCACGACTTCATGCCAATATGAACAACCTGGTTGAGTTGGAATAGGCTCACGTAGCTCCTTGTATTCCTGTTGTTGTTCCGACGCGGATATCAAAAAGGCGTATACCGGAATTGCATCAGGATTGAAGGGCATGATTTCTGTACTTCTGAAACTCGATATGGTATTCTCTGTCGTAGCTGCTTGTACATGTGCCTTTGTCAACAATCCTCCAAACACGAGTCTTGAAACCTCTCTAATTTGAATCCTTTTGATGTAGGAATTGCACGCTTTGTAATAATATGATTTGACAGCTTTAAATAAGGCCTTATCTAGTGGCTGCAGATAGTGGGTTCGTGTGGCTTGGTAGACAGAGCAAAACTATGTTATTCTCTTCTCCAATGTTTTCACACTGCTGTAATGTGAGCTATTTCCGTTCAAAATGAGCACCACTGTTCCCTCAGGCTTCCTGGGTGTAAAATGTTTCCTTAGCCACAGAATGAAAATATCAATGGTCACGTACGCGGACTTTTGTGACATGAAAATAATAGAACCCGCTGGCATACCATTCTTGGGCACGGCCTTTCATTTTTGCCATTAGAGGCACATGCTGGAGGTAAAAACATGCCTTTCCCATTGCAGCAAGCAATCACAGATATAGTTTTGCCTTTCTCACCAGATAAAATTGCTGGAACACTCTTGGATTCCTTTGCTGCCAACACATAACCCGCTTTATTATTTAGCTGAAGTCCGGATTCATCTACGTTGAATATGTTTCCTGGCTTATCAAGAAGATTGTGCTCAACCAAGATACTCTGCAGCAATGAAAAGTAGTCTAAAACGGTTCTCTTGTTTAAACCCCTTGATCGTGCTTGTGGAACTCCCTCCAATTTGCGAACCGAAAGTTCTGAATTTGTTTTTAAGAATAAATGTAGCCGATCCATTCCTGCTATTCCCTTTTTTTGTTAAATTTGTGTCGCTGGTTACATTTCTCTTCTTCTTCTTCTTAAAGTGTCTATCCGCTCCGGATGTTGGCTACTCGAACTTTGTTAACAGTAGATCGAAATAGTTGAGTGGTTGATTTGTTGAACCATATTCTTAAATTTTTCAATCACGATATTCTCCTTCTTCCCACTCATCTAGCTCCCCATACCTTGTATATCGGCTCTCATTACGCATTATATGTCCAATATATTGTAGCTTTCGGGTCTTCACAGTGTTTAGGACTTCTTTTTCCTTGCCCATCCTTCTTATTGCTTCCATGTTGGTTACTTTCTCTGTCCAAGGTATTCGTGGGATTCTTCGGTACAGCCACATTTCAAATGCCTCAAGTTTTTTGGAGGAGGCCTCCGTAAGCGTCCATGATTCGACCCCATAGAAAACGATCGAAAACACGTAACATCGAAGTAGGCGAATTTTGGTTGACATCTGTAAGTCGTGACTGGTAAATACTTTCTTCGTCCTGATGAATGCTGCTCTGCCCTTTTCAATACGCGTTCTGATCTCCACAGAATGGCCCCAGTCATCATTTATGTTCGTGCCCAAGTAAGCGTATTTGTTAACTTTTTCTAAAGGAGTTTCGTCCACCAACAAAATACCGCGGGTGTTTTGATTCTTTCTGATTATCATGAACTTTGTCTTGTTGGTGTTTATTTCTAAGCCATATTGTTGGCTGTATGTTGTAACACTGTCCATTAGGAGTTGTAAGGAAGCTAGGCTGTCCGCAAAAATAACGGTATCATCTGCATACCTCATATTATTCAGTCGGTCTCCGTTTAGCAGGATACCAGCTTCAATGTTTTGCAGGGCTTCCCTGAAAATGAATTCCGAGTACAGGTTGAAAATTACAGGAGATAGTATGCATCCCTGTCTTACACCACATAATATTAGTATCTCTGTTGTCTCTTTGTCCACCATGACACAAGCTCTCTGATTCCAATAGAGATTTCTGATGATTTTGAGGTCCTTCCCGTCCAGGACAGCTTTTTGCGAAACTTTCATTATTTTCGTGTGTCGTACTTGATCAAACGCCTTCCTATAGTCTATAAAACATGCGTAGACATCGCAGTTGACATCCCTGCATCGCTGAAACTGCACCTGGACCGAAAATAGAGCTTCCCTACTCCCCGCAGCGCTTCTAAAGCCGAATTGAGTCTCAGACATATATTCTTCACACAGTTTAAATATCCTATTGTGAATAATCTTCAGGAAAATCTTTAGCAGATGGCTCATCAAGCTTATTGTTCGAAACTCGCTACAGTTCCTAGCATTAGGCTTCTTGGGGAGAGTAATGAATTCAGACCTCAGCCATTCCGTCAATCCGTGGGTATGACGCCCGTATCATAGATCACATTGAAGACTTTTGTCAGCAACTTTAGATTCTTCCCTTCGATCAGCTTTAATATTTCAGCAGGAATCCCGTCGGGGCCCAAGGCCTTTTGATCTTTTGCATTTTTCAAGGCTGCCTGCACTTCTACCTCTAAGATTGGGAGACCATCTGTTTCTTCGATATTGGGTGGCACCGTTCTCACGTCGTCAAACAGTTGTTCAATGTATTCTTCTCAGGTCTGCTTAATTTCCGACTTCTCTACTATAAATCGGCCTTGGTTATCCTTAAGTACATTAACTGTTATTCTCTTCACTGCTCCCACCACATTTAGCTTGACATTCTTCGCTTTCCATATATTTTCCAATTTCTCCTCTTTGGCTGTTCTTATTTTCGCCCCCTTATTTCTTTTTGTAAGTTCATGTATTCTCTTGTATTTCTCGGCCAGTTTATATGCCATGTGCCTTACTTCTATACTTGTCAGTGAAAATCCGAATTTTTGTAATTTTAGAATATGTTTCATCATCTTCTTCTCACATTTTTGAGCTAAGACCCATAGCTTTTTTTGTCAAGTACCCGTTTGCTATTCTTCTTTTCAGCGTTGACCATAGAGCGCCAAACTCCTTTGAGGCTGCATTGACGCTTATTCCATTTTGAACTGCTTTTACGGCATCTTTAAGCTGCTCCTCTATCTAATCAGCACAACTGGATCCTCTTTTCCTTTTATAAAACGTAGGCATAATTTCCTGGAACCATTGTGATAAATGGATCTTGTACGTAGACCAAGAAATATGGGCACAGTATTCTATTTTTATTATGACTAACAAACCAAACCCCATTAAATCGAACAGAAAAAAGTTAGACTGAACTTAAACCCTCACTGGGCCATATCCCTACAGCAGAAAGTTGGATAGATTAGAATATAACTAACTTCCACATAGAGAAAACACTTGAAATGCATGCGTTTGCAAAAACATGTTGGTATGTAAATGAACGCGCTATGCATAAGAAAAGTCTTTCGCCATATCACCCGTGCTCGAATTCACTGTATCTGCCTTTCGCTATGGGTGAAATGGTGAAATAACATGGCAAAAAATTTCAGATATTAGAGGAAACGATTTTTAGGTTATGTCGAATACAAATAGACAGAACATAAAGAAAAATACCTCTCGAACTGCGCTACATGAAGCAAAATCTACGAACGTATGCACCCTATAAAAATTATTGAGCATCTAAAACAGTTTCCTATTAATTACGGTTTTGAAGACGAGGCTGATTTCTAGCAGGTGATCGCTGAACATACGATCATAAACTGTCGATATTCATACTTACAGCGACATCTTTGCGCCCGAAAAGGAAATAGCAATTCACCATATCACCCGATTCACTATATCACCCTGATTTACACTATCAATTGTACTCCAAACAACCCAAAGCAAATCATTATTTGAAACAGATTCATAGTAGATACTTGGTAATTGAGGTACTTATAGTTTGGCACAAAGTACCAACTGAGAGTCATAAACAGTGAGAAAATATGTATATA
Organism: Galeruca laticollis; assembly: GCA_963921935.1. NCBI lineage: Eukaryota > Metazoa > Arthropoda > Insecta > Coleoptera > Chrysomelidae > Galeruca > Galeruca laticollis. The sequence continues at coordinate 106,640,326 of OY998182.1, read as the reverse complement.
TCTATTCCAAATATGGATACAAAAAACTATGTTGTTCTCCTTGTAGTTAGATTGAAGGAAACTAATACAATACATAAAATCTACCCGAAACTTTTCTACTAATAGTTGACAATTGGAGAATCCGTAGATATATTGCTCTCTCATTATATGGATGTTTCCTTCATTCAGTAAGTGTGAATGGACATGTTCTAGGTGAACATACATAAAGAAAAATAAGAAGAGATCATGGCCCTATGAAAAATGTTGCAGCAATCATTGCTATAGAAATAAATTCATGTTATTGCTGCATTTGAATAAAGTTATTAATAGCTAAGGTATTTGGCTCACTCAAAAATCAATTGTGCGAATTTGGCGACTAAAGTAAGTATGTTGGTGACCGCATTCATTGGGATAGATTTATATACACAGTAGAAGCTATTAACTCTATATTTGAAATACCGAATGATGCCGATGTTAAACGCACCATTTCAGCTGTATCCTCTGGAACAATGACTAAAACTAAACATATGGAAAGGTTGTGAGATGCGTAGCTCTAATACCCAGCGAGTATATGATACGAAGACTGTATCAAAACTTGATAACATCCTAGTAATAGAGTTAATAGATATTTTCTTCTGGAGCTATAGTATTTTTGATCATACTAATGAGAGAACCATAACGATGCATGTGACTGAAACGTACTAGTGTTCATACAAATGATTCAGTCCATTCGTATTTCAAGAGATCTGAGATCTATTCCTAATCCGTGAACTATTTGTGTTATAGATCTATTATCATAACTGACCCTCTGCTAGGTATAGTGTGATAGGGATGCTTACTTTCTCCGCTGTTATTCAATATTTATAGTAAATCCATATGCCAAGAGGCGTTACCAGAGAAGAGTGCTGTAATTACAATTAACGGAGAAATTACTAACAGCATACGTTATGCTGACGATACGCTTATAATAGCAGATAATGCGAGTGATTTGTATTATTCACTTGAAAACGTGAGCACATACTGTAACAAATACGATCTTATGCTAAACCTTGGGAAGAATAAATTCATGTTAATAACAAAGAAACTAAACGTGTGCCCAAATATAACAACACACGAATTGAAAGAGTAACCTAAGAGCATTGACCTCAGAAACAAAATAGCAAGCCAAAGGAATTGAAGTAAGAGTAAAAATAGCACGATAAACGTTTGTAAAACTGAAAAGTTTCCTATGTTGCCAAAGTATTAATGTCGACCTCAGAATGCGATGTTTTGTTTTCTCCACATTACTGTATGGTATGGAAGTATGGACACTTGAAGAGACATTAAGCAGATTGAAGCGTTTGAAATATAGTGCTACAGAATAATATGGAGAATATCGTTAACACAGAAAGTAACGAATGAGGAAATACTAAGCAGAATGGAAAAATAATGCGAACTCTTAAAACATATGAAAAAGAGAAAATTAGAATATCTGGATCACACAATGAGAGGGGAAAAATATGAATTATTAAGGCAAAAAATGCTAGGAAAAATAAGTATAACAGAAGTGAAGCCATCGAAAGGTACGGCTACAAGTCAAAAAATCTATTTAGAGCTGCAGTGTAATGATCATTTCCAACTTCCAATAGGAGAGTGAACATGAAGAAGAAGTAGAGAACTTAATTAGCGTATGAACCCACAGCTCTGCTTTCTTGCCAATCCTTTGAATCAGTTAAATAAAATCGTTGCCAAATAATGATTTTTAGCTATGCATTTTTTCCATCCAAATTAAAGGTTTGTAAATGATTTATTATTTTAATAGTTATTAACAAATGATTACATTTACATAGAGACAAGCACATAAGTTAAACACAGAATCAGTGAAACTATCTCAAATATTTTGGCAAAATAAATGAATCATTGTTATAATTAATAATAATAATATTACTAGTTGATCACATTGCTCATACTTATATTCAATGTGCACTTTATTATTTAATTTTTACAATTTATAGAAAGTCCAATAGGTTTTCTAGAGTTCAAATAATCATTTCTCGTTAATATATCATGAAAAAAATAATAAAAAAAGATATAATAAAGGAATTGAAAACATGTTTAATTATCGCCTTATGCGCCGAGTGTAAGAATGCAATGAGGATACTACACTATACCTATTTCAATGGGCCTCACCTTAGCGGCGGTACGTGCCCGTTCCAATTTTTTATTGAGTTAAATAATTTGAATAAACCACATTCAGAGCAAAAAGTTCGAGTTCATGCAAAATGCCTTGAGAATAATATATTAAACAAATCTTCATATATTCATAGAGAAAAATGTAAACAAACATATAAAAATCACATCAGCTTCTTATACATTCTACGTGATGTATACTTGAAAAGTTTTGTCACAAATACAGTTAAATTATTGAATCTTTACCCGTGCGTCATTAATATCTGATAACATAACCGACATAATTATTAAGTGGCATCTCTTTCTATTAATAGTGAAGAACAGAACAAAATAATTTGACATTTGTCGGTTATGTTATCAAATATTAATGACGCACGGGTAAAGATCCAATAATTCAACTGTACTAAACATTCATCAAAGTTTTTTTGTATATTTCTGATGTTCATGTGGAAGATTGATATTCGACTCTTACGTCACGCATTTTGCTTATTATAATCATCTGTTGTGTTGGCTACCTGAGCTTTAGAATTTTAATTTTTGTAACTTTTTAGTTACTGATTCATGATACCAAACCTAGTTTCGAGACTTAGCGGGGTTTAAATGTAATTTCTCAATTTTCCCACTTCTTTTGGTTTTTCCATCCAAATTAAAAGTTTGTAAATGATTTATTATTTTAATGGTTATTAACAAATAACATTTATATAGAGACAAGCACATAAGTTAAACACAGAATCAGTGAAACTATCTCAAATATTTTGGCAATGGGTCATTAGTTTTTGTCTCATAACAAGCTGGAAAACCTTTAAAGTAAGTTATGGCAAAATTCCATAAACAGATACCATAATTTAATGTCTGCTAACACTTGTAATTTACAAATAACATGTCGCGTATTATTAAAAACAAACTTGAAAGTTTTTTTGTGAATATAATAAATATTTATAGATTCATTTGTTTGATAATTACTACATGATAGAGCATTATTTTCCGTTTTATCAGCAGGTGAATACTTAACACGTTTAAGTTAATTTTTATAATCTGCTTCTAATTTTCCTTACACATTCTTCTTTATGGTCTCCACGCACAAATTCGTGCTATGTATATCCTCTACTATTTATATCTAAAAATGTGTACTTTACTATTTTCATATCTAGCTTTTTGAAGATATTTTACTAAATTTAATACAGAATCTAGAAAATCTTCGTTGTTGTATTCAGAATTAAATATTATTATATCTTTGTTCACTTTTTTGAGGACTCGACGCTTGTGTTCTAAAATTTTCACCATATTTTTCCATTTTGTATTGCTCTCTTTCATTACAACTTTTAATTGATTTATTTTTTCTGTTAGTATTTTGTTCGCAAATAAAGTTGTTCTATTTATCCAAATTATTCACTGATATAATTAACTTCGTTAATGCCTGGTCTATAATTATCTTTCTATTATAATGAGCTTATCAGTTTGAAAATGTGCTGGAAATACAATAATAAATAACTACCTCACTGAGATCAGAATTACCTATTGATAGAAATCTCATTGACTCTGTTGCAATTTTTAAAATTTTGACTTCGCTATATTAATTTGCCCAATTAACAAAGCAACTAACATCTTTAAAATAATTTTTTATAGGCAATAGTTCAAATCGCTACAGATAAAAATGTTTTTAATTTTACCGAAAGCGGAAGATAATTATCGTAACATCGAAACAGGTGAATAATTTCATCATTGATTGACAGTGTCTATAATCCCCGTAAGTTGCGTCCCTGGTGGAAATATGAGAGAAAGGAAAATATTTTTGAAAATGGCTGTATGTCGCACGGAATTCGGCTCGACGAAGAGGAGGAATAGCTCTGGCGCGGCCATATCACTCTTCTTTCACGGTGACAGTTCATCATTTGTCAGTGTCTGAAACACAGTTGGCGGCGTAGCAGTGTCATGTGGGACAAAACAGCATCGGCGGATTCTTTGAATGTGAAACTACTCAATCACGGCTACACTTTTAGTCACATTCTGATGTCGCCGCGCGAGGGGAAGTATCATTAAGGCGCTGTCATGTCAATATGATACGATGGGGTGGTTTGGTTCGCTTCGTTCATTCTGTGCCTTTGTACAAAAGGGACTTTTTTAATACCGAATGCGGTTACTGTTTGCATATTAGCTCTGGGATTCCTTTCAACCGAAATCAAATGCATTACTGAGTTTTATTTACTATGCTAATATATTCATGAAATTGAAATAAGGTTTTTTCGACTGGGGGGTTCCGAATACAGAGAGGGTATTATCACTGGAAATACTTTTCAATTGCTCATCAACGTTTGTTTAGAACAGGAATTTGCATTATTTTGAATTTTATAATTTTTCAACTCGAGTTTATCCTGGACGGAAATGAAATTTATTGTAATTATTCAGTGTTTATAAAGTTATATAAACAAGTCAGAAAATTTCCAGTCAATTTCATAGAATTCATGTTGCTCTAAATGCTTATTACTACATTTGAAGCAACAAATGAATTTGTACTTTGTTATTTAATGCTGATGAATATTCTGCATGAATAAAATAATACGCTATTGGAATGTATACCTTTTATTTCTAATGATACACATTTAATAATTGGGTTTGATAATAAATTAGTGAATGTAACTTGATTTGACATAATATATAATCATATAAAGTTGTGGTACAATTCGCGAAAGCTTTCTTCTTCAACATTGATGTAGATGAGGTAAATAACATGGGTAAGATAGAATTCTTAGCAAGATTAGTGAGCTAGGTATCCAGGAAGAAAAAAAGAGTATAATTATCCTTTAAACATTATTAAACACGACGGGGATGATGAAATAATACAAGAAATAACAAATGAAAAAAATTATAGGAGTTTTAAAAGCAACTAGTTTGTAGAGAAGTCACAAGCGACCCAACCAAGCTATAAAATTCAATAGACACGTGATATACAGTATTTTGATTAGAATAGTACGTATCTTGCAACTTGCAACCAGAACGAACATGATCATAAGCAGCATTCCGACAAACACAAAATAACATGGACATCACTAGATCAACAAACAGATTCTCAAAATAGATCAAATGTGAGATTATGTCAAAAATAGAACAAAAAACAAGATGTCACCAAAGCAGAAACAAACTAATAAAATGGGACATTGAAAAATTGCAGATGATAAAAAGAAGGAAATATGTAGAACAACAAACAAATTACCAAACAGCAAATCAGAGTAAAGAACATGATGATGCGAAGGAAGAATGGAGTAATATAAAGTAGGTATACAAGATGCAGCAAAAGAAATAATAGGTAAGAAGAAAAAAGAATGGTATAATAATTAATGTCAGGAAATAATGGAAAGAAAAACGGAAGCTGGATTGAAATGGATAAGAGCAAGCAAACCAGAAAAGAGAGAAAAATATACAACAATAAGGAAGGAGATTAATAAAATAATCAGAGAAAAAGGCAATGGATAGACTTAAAAATATAGAAAACAAAGAAAGAAAAATGGAACAGGAACTCAAAAAAATGTTATAATAAAATAAAAGAAAATAAAATGGTTTTTAAAAATAAATTAGAAGGGATAAAGGAAAAAATTGTGGAAGAGGAAAAACAATACAAGGAGATATGCACGATATACTTTAAAGAATTACTAAATGAACAAATGACAGAAAATGAAAGAGAAAAAGAAGAAGAAAACATTATGGCACAAGAACCAACACGAGAGGAAGTAAAAGAGATTATAATGAGAGGTAACAACGGAAAGGCACCTGGAAAGGATGGAATAAATTAAATACGGAGGAGACATGCTGCACGAAAGAATACATAAACATACTGATTGGAAAAATATGGAAAGAGGAAAGAATGCCTAACGAGTGGGATATTGGATAAACTATAACAATACACAAAAAAGGAGACCAGCAAGAATTATAGAGGTATCACAATATTAAGTGTGGCCTATAAAATATTTTCATCGATAATACAAAGACGACTAATAACTGAAACTAATAATATCATAGCACAATACCAATGCGGATTCGTAAGAGGTAGAGCAACAACAGATGCAATGCATAATATTAAGCAAATCATGGAAAAATAATACGAATATCAATATGAAATAGAAATGTTATTTTTAGACTTCGAGCAAGTCTTTGATTCGATAAAGAGAAATGAAACTAAGAAAGCTTTAAAAGAACAAGGAGTAGGTGAAAAATAAGAAACTAATAGAAAATGCAATGAAACACTCAAAAGTTAGTATTTTGACACAGAGAAAACGGAAGAATTCGAAATAAACAGAGGTGTAAGACAAGGAAATTCGCTATCATCAACGCTCATCAACCTGGCTCTACAATTCGTTTTAAAAAAGTTGCAAAAAGGAAATCTGAGAACAACAGGAGGGCAAATAATTGCATATGCAGATGGCATAGTGCTAGTGATAAAAAGAAGGAAAATCATGGAAGAAACGCTGGAAGAGATTGAAGAAGAAGGGATGAAGATGAGATTAAAAATTAATGAGAAGAAATCTAAAATAATGAGATTTGGGAAAACAGGACAAAATGAATAAATAAAAATAAGAAACAAAAGTTCGAAGAAGTACAAAAGTTTAAATACCTAGGAGTAGATAATGATAGAAAATAAAGGGGAAAGAAAGACGGAAATCGACGAAAAAATAATGGCAACAATCATATCGTACCAAGCAAATAGAAGTCTGTTGAAAAGTAAAATATTAACCAAGAAAACAAAAATGAACATATATAAAACAATAATAAGACCCATAACAATGTATGCAGCAGAAGCAAATACAATGACAAAGAAATAGGAAGACAAGTTGAGAATAAATGATCAAAAGATGTATGTTGTTTTTCTTTTGTTACAAAAAATAATATTTATTTCGCCAAATGTTTGATTCAACTATGAAATGAAGAAAGCTGAAAGCTGATTTTCCTTACTATTCTTCCAATATCACTACAACAAAATCTCACTTTTGGAATATTCGACTTTTAGAAACTACACTGTTAAGTATAATGTCAAATTATGCCCTGATTTAATCACTTCAATTTGCTTAGTAAATTATTCGAATCTCTCATCTGAAGCAAATGTTACTGTTGCATAGTGATTCATCCGACTATATCGTTCGTCTTGAAACTGGTAGAGTGAAACATGCATTCAAGCTTGTGTTCATATCATAATTAGTTTTCGCGCTTCCTATATCCTATCATCATTTTCGATAAAATATGTTTTTCCTAACATATTACCATTTTTAAATACTTGTACTGTTCAGCTTGATCTATTCCTTATTTCTTCAGCGCTTTTATTTTTTCTGTGTAGTGCTTCACGCCCACTTCCTTCATTTTTACATTACTGGCTTGTGAATCTTGTTGTTCATTTCTTGCAAAAACAACAATAAAGACCGCGAAAGCAGATTCCTCTATTTATAGTGTTTTTAAATCACCATATGCCATTATGCCATTCTTGTTATCTATATATTTATCTATTATTAATTTATAAATACTGTAAAAAACATAGGAATATTTGCCTCTACCCCTCTGTTGTTTTAAGTATTCATGATTTCATGTTCATACAGATCACGTATCTCTTATTATCTGCATATAGGCTCTGAATATTTTTTATTAATTTATTTTCAACTCGTTTGCTTCCGATATTTCGCGAGGCTGAGAACGCTTTTCATCTAGCCTTGATGTTTTCCGTTTCAGCTTTTATGTTTTATGGTGAATTCAAGATTCTGTATGCTTTCTGTTTCTACTGGAATTTCCATATAGGTCGAACCTTTTTGCTGAATTTCTTCCATGTAATTTCTATAATGTTCTCAACAATATTGTGCCTCGATAGTTAGTCATTATCCCATTTTATAAAATATGGGATTATTACCAATTTTCTAATGCTCCAAATTATTCCTTTAAGTTCTATTTCTACGTTTCTTTTGTTCCATGTATTACAGTATTTCGATAGTTACTTTATCGTACCATACATATTCATATATTAGTAGGTATGCTCTTCAGGCCTAGGAAAACCCCGGATCGTCACTGCTTCTCATTTGTTGCATTGCTTCTCATCTTTTCGCAAACTTTTATTTCATCATCGGTATTTCCGTTTTGTTTCTCATATTCGACATTTTTTCTGTTTTCTTCGGTTCTTAATTCCTCTGCTATCATATTCTATTTCATTATCGGAATCTTCTGTTTCCTTTATTTCAACTTTCACACTTGTTGCATATCTCTTCTGTCCAATTTACTGATAATTTGGATAGATAGAATAGATCATTTCAATTATTTGATTATTATTAGAATATGATTTTGTACACAGTTAACGACTTCTTTACTTACACTATTTATTATTTTACATTATTTTCACCTTATTCAAATTGATTTATTGAGAATACTAGCCATTCATCCTATCACTATATACCAATTAGTATATGGTGTAGGGTATACTTTTACAATTATACTAATTTCAACTACATCGCATTATGCTTAAGACATATATCCATTTCTTCATCGATGCTTTGGTCCAGATAGAATTTTATTCATGTACAAATTTAGCCCATTGTTTTCCATCTCTTGCCATTGTTTTTGCCTCTGTCCATGTTTTTCCTTTTTATTGCTTTATACCTACCATAACACCATCCCATGTTTGTTTTGGTCTTCCCTTTTTCGTTCTTTTTTGTATTTTTGATTGCCATACTTTTTTAACTGGTCTTGTATCGCTCATTCTTTGTAAATGTCCCCACCAACTCAATTGTCTCTTTTCAATAAATTTAAGTGTTGATTCTATTTCAAGGTCTTCTCTTATTTCCGTATTTCTTAGTTTGTCTTTTTTTGTGATTCCTTTAACTCGCCTAAGGTACTTCATCTCAACTGCTTGTATTCGGCTCTTTTATCTCTTTGTTAATACCCAAGTTTCACATCCGAATGTTATTATTGGCCGGTAAATTGTTTTAAATACGTTTAACTTCGTTTTCATGGAAATTTCTTTTTTATTTATGAATGTCGAGTTCATCGTGTGATAAAGTTTCATCGTTTTTGTACTCTATTGGTAATTTCGACTTCCTGTATTCCATTTTCTTCTATTTCTACTCCCAAGTATTTATATCTTCCAACTTTCTCAATTTTTATTCCATCTAATTGTATATTTAGATGTTTTTGTTTCGGTCCTGTAACCATAACTTTGATTCACTGTCATTCCAAATTCTTCCGATACTGTGCTTCATATTTCTATATTATTTTGTAGATCCTTCTCTTTCCCTGCCATAATTAATAAATTATTAAATCATTTGCAAAAGCTGCTTCTGATATATCCACTCTTCCTAAATGTCTGTATCCAACGTGTAGTTTTGCTATTTTGGTTGACGATTTTTTAATTATTTCATCAATAAAAATTGTAAATAATAATAGACTTAGTCCCCCTTCTTGCCTTAATCCTTCTTGTGTCGGAAATGGTTCTGATGTTTTATTACTGTATATTACAAAATTTCTTTTATTTTTGTAAATGTTTTTGATTATGTCCATTATTTTGTTGTTTACTCCTCTTTCTTCTAGTACTTTCCATAACTTCTCCCTTGGTACTTTGTCAAAAAGCGTTTTCCATGTCTATAAATCCCATATATACTTCTTTTTCTTGTTGTGACAACTTATCAATAATCTGTTTCACTGTGAATATGTGGTCTTGGATGCTTCGCCCTCTTATAAATCCACCTTGCGATTCTTCGAGAGTATTTTCTATCCTTGGTCTTATCTTACTGTCTATAATTTTCTCGTAGACTTTCATAGCTGTACTAAGTAGATTTATTCCTCTATAAGTATTGCAGTTTTGTCTATCCCCATTTATATATATTGGAACTATTAAGGCTGTCTTCCAATCTTCTGGAATCTGTTCTTCACTCCACGCCGTGTTGAATATTTTCAATAATATTTTTGTTGCTGTTTCCCCTAAATTCTTGAACATTTCTGCTGATAATTTATCAATTCCTGGATATTTTCCATTTTTCAATTCATCCATTATTTCCTGTAATTCTTTTAGAGTAACAATGTCTTTATTTTCTATTATTGCATCCTTTTTTTTGTTAATGTCCTGAATTCTGTTGTCTGCTCCTAGTAATTTCTCAAAATACTGTTTCCATCTATCAATTACTTCGTCTTCATTTCTTAGTATATCTCCTTTTTAGTTTTATCCATGTTATTTCTTGTGTTTTTACCTTTCTTAATGACTTCAATGTTTTGTAAAACAGTTTTTGATTTGATTTACTATTGCTTTCCATTTTTTCGCCAAACTCTTTCCACTGATTTCTTTTAGCTACTGCTACTATCTCTTTTACCTTTCTCCCCTTCTCTTCGTACATTTCATACTTTTTCGTTATTTTGTTATTTATATATATTTTCCACGCTTCTTTTTTTAATTTTACTTTTATTTTAATTTCGTCCGTCCACCAAGCTGTTCGTTTTTTCTTATTCGTTTTCTTGCTACAACCACATATTTCTTTAGCGGTTTCCAATACGGTTTTTTTTAAATAATCCCACATTTCTTCTAAATTACCATTTTTAATTATATCACAATTATTTAAGAACTTTCCTGATAATGCTATTTTGTTTTTCTCTGCCATATTTTTGTTCTGGAGTTTGTATGATTTGACCGATTCATATTCTATTCTTTTTTCTACTTTTTGTCTATTATGATATGTAATTTCTACTTGTTCTCTTATTTTTGTTACAAGTAAATAGTAGTCACTTCCTATTTCTGGTCCTCTTCTAACTTTGGTATCCAATACTTGCTTTCTATTTCTCTTTTCCACTAATATGTAATGTATTATTGACCTTTCATTTCTGTTTTCCATCACACGTGTATATTTATGTATGTCTTTATGTTGGAAAAATGTATTAGTTACTATAAAATTGTGTAATATGCAAAAATCCAACAGCCGTTCTCCATTATTATTCCTAAATGCTTCACCATGTTTTCCTATTACTGTTCTGTAAATGTCATCTTTTGTTCCCACTCTGCTATTCAAATCACCAAGTATAATTATTTTTCCTTTTGCATTTTCTGTAGCCATAGTTAGATCTTCCCAAAACCTATCTTTATTTTCTACTGTATCGTCTTCATTTGTCCATATACAATTATTATAGTTTTTGTGTTCATATTTTATTTTTCATTTCCTTCACCAGTAATCTTTCCGACCATCCCGTCCATCCAGTAGTTTGTTCTTCTAACTTTCTATTTATGCATGCAACTCCTGCTGCCGTTTTTTTCTCATTTTCAATACCACTATATATGAGTATATGACCATTATCCATTTTTACTATCCCCTGTCTTTTTTTGTGTCTGTTATAGCTAGTATTCTCAAGTTTGTATTATCAAACTCTTCTTCTAATTCTTTTTTTTTTCCTAAAATACTTCTAACATTCCATGTTCCAATTCTCCACATTTCCGTTGCTAATTTTACTTTATTGTTATCCGTTTCTTCATTTAGTTTTCTGAATGTATTTTTTCAAGTATTTTCATTCTATTTGTTTCTTTATCCCATCTCCATTCTTGCCCATTTACTGTTACCTTCTTGTATCCCATTTTTACGTCTTTTCCCTTTCGGTTTTCTAATTTTGCAAACATCCTCATCTCTTTTTGTTTTTCTCTTTCCTTCTTGGTCATATTATTATTTATAAAAACTCTTTATTCAATCCTCTCCTTTAAGTTAGTTTTATTTTCCATAATTTTCTCTTTATCAGCTTCTTTTTGACATTCCACTACACAGATTTTCTCCCCTATCTTGGTAACTCCTTTAGGCTCGAAATTTATTTTTAGTTGTTGACTCAAAAAGTTTCTGACATATTCTACCAATTTTGACGGTTCGTTAGTATCAAGTTTCAATCCATTTACCATCACATTATCCTTTATTTATCTATAATTTCCATTGTTTTTTTAATCTCTTCCATTTCTGTTTTCATTTCTGCATTTTCTTTTTTAATTGCTTGGTTTTCTTCTCTCAATACTTCGTTTTCAGCTTTCAACTTTATTATTTTCTCGTTAAGCAGAGCCTGTTGATCTTTAGTTTCTTTGATCTCGTTTTTAATTAGTTGTTGTTCCTATTTCACAACCATTTGATCTGCAGACATTTCCTTCATTAACACTATGATTTGATCTAACTTTTCATCTTTTTCACTTTTAAGTGGGGTTCTGCTAGTCCTGTTGCTAACTTCAACCATCCGTTTTTCTATTCTTTTTAATCTTCTGTAGAATAATCATCACTATCCATTTTGTTTATAGTTTGTATTCAGCTACTATTTGATTATATTATTTCCTATCAAAATATTAGGTAAAAGTAAATACTTTACATGGATTGTCTCACTAAGAATAATATTGGGTATATTTGAAATATTTTCCAAAAATGGAATAGATTGACAACGCTTTAGCGGGGGATAATTCGAATGACAAAAAAACGGCTTAAGATAACTGCAAGCAACGTGTCGGTATGAAAACAGTGCTTCTGATTGTTATGTCAAATCTCTAAAACAACACATAAACTCCGAAAATTAGGAAATAATTTTCCCGAATTTTTCACAAACTTGTTGCCAATAAGCAATAACTACGCTTAAGTATCCATTTCCGGGCAAAGCGTTTCAAAATTAGGTAAAATTATTCTCAATCAACTTTAATGTCCCAATCATATTATAAAAAATTATTTGATGTCAATTTTTTTGGAAAAAAAATGTTTAAACACAAAGAAAACAGTTATGTAATGATTTACAGCTTTTTTGTTCGAACAAAAATAAGTTTTTGGTTATCTATGTATTTCCTACAGATCTCCCACACTATTTGATGATAAAAGGATTTTTTGATAACGTATTCATATTTTCTATAGCGGCAAACTCACAAAGATTGTATTACAGCATGCGGGTCCCTGTAACCAGTAAATTAATGATCTTTCTTAGACATCATTGTCATTTCAAGTGTCGCCGATAGAAATCTGGTGTAGTGAAATTAATCTTTCGTAGAGTAAAGAACGGTTGAGCGTATTATTAATTAACTCCTTTCTTCGACTTAACATCATTGTTTTGATACGAAAACAATGTGTCTCAGAAACTTTCGCTTTAATTATTTTGGAAAGAAGATAGGCTAATTCGAACTTTGACTGTTTTGAATGATAAAGTTGTAGCTTGTACCATTAAAATTGAGCTACATCGTTTAAATTATTAATCTGGTTATACTGTCGTTAGATTTTATTATTGTAATACCTAAATGGAATTGTTGGACATCTCAATTTATTCCTTGTCTATATTCGTATATAAAATAGAGAGAAACAAATATAAAATTTATTCATATTTTGTTAATTCAATGCTACAAAACATGGTGGAATTGACACTGCAGCGTTATTATTGAATTAATTATTGATTTTGAACAATAATTACGAATTGAAAGTAACTTGAAGCCGAACGATATTTAATCCACCAATCAGTGTTAGTGGCGTCACTTTTGTTATGATAACTTTTTTCAAGTAATGGTTGTAGAGGGCATTCTTTTATTGCGAAAATTAATCACATTCTTCGAGTAAATATGGGAGTTGGGCTCATAAAAACAGACGGGAGTCTATCAAAAGTCTATCAAAAGCTTGTGTTAACATGATTGTAACTGTTTTGATGAAAGTGCAGTGTTTTCATATGTAGAAATGAAAGGACCTTAACTACTACGATATGTACAAATCACAGTAAAACTTTGTTTTCTATGCAGCCGACTCCTTTTCTAGTACAAAGCATGCACTCCGGTCAATTATAATGTATCTTGATGGTTTTGACCAAATATTTGGAAAGTTGGTAATGAACAATACCTTGAACTATCTACTTTTGATTGTAACTGTTGGTAACAAGTTCCAATACTTTTTATTCAGTCTGCAGATATAAAAGAGAAAATATATTGTGGAGAATATTCCATATTCTGGTTTTTGTATATGTCAATATCATCTACGCCCTTCTTTTTGTTTCAAGAATCTAAATAGTTTCGCAGCCGAGCTCAACTTTGAAACTTAGTTAAGCTAACCTATCAAGAAACTTTGTATTGAAAACTATTTTCTGAGTTATCTAAAACTCAAACTTCAACAAAAAACGCAACATTTCTAAATATACAGATTACCCTACGAGAACTTCGTAACTTTTTTAGGAATTGTTGTTTTCTGTGCCAAAACATCACAAAAGTAGTGAAGAAAGGAAAAGTCAGTGTCACGTCAAATTTCAGTTTAAAGGAACTACAAATAGGAAATATTATTTGGATTTACTTTCTGAAATCCATTTGTTACTAATTTAGGAAAAATTGACTGAAGCTACACATTTTTGATATTTATATTTTTACCTGTGCGTTCATCTGCATCATATTATGAAAAACATGTGCGTTATTCCAATATAGAGCTGCACGTTTGTAGTAAGAAACAAGAATTGGACTTCCTTTAAAAAACTTGAAATTGGAAGACGTTCGCAGATCCATAAATGTGAATGAGCACATAAGTCAAAGAAGTTTATCACTATAAAACTTATATTTCAGTCGTTGGTCTACTCAATAACCAGTGAATATAAGATTGGAGAACATCAAAAAGAGGACCTATAAAAAACTGAACGTCAATGTAAAGTTCTGAAGTTACTATATTCGTATAATTGTATGGCTTCTTCTTCTTGTTCATGTGTATTGATCAATTAGAACTACGTGCTGTAGGAGCTCTCCTTGCAACACTTTATAGCTACAGTGATACGTTGGTGATTTATCTTAAATGCATCGTGGTAAAAATCTCCGTGTTATTTATACCTGTATTTGTTAAATATTTATCAAACAAGATCCACTCTACTCTGCCTTTGTATGATCGGTAGAGGGACTTTTATCCTTTTTCTCTTGAAATGAGACCCAGGTCCCAGCTCTTCTCAGGATGACATCATTTTTACTATATCCATCCATGGTTTCTAAAACCTCCACAACGACCACATCTCAAAAACTTCAGTTTGTTAACAGAGTAGGTACTTCATGTCCACATTCCCAAACCGTACAGTAGTACATCTCACATATAACATTTCGCCATTCTTCATCGCAAACTAGATAATAAATTGCTGGTTAATGTCTTTCATTAATCATAGAATTTTTGTCTATCTAATTTGTTCAATTTGTACATTACCATTATGCAACTGCATTGTTATGTTTGAATATTGACATGCATTTTTTGCCTTTGTTAAATATTGTTGTATGTTGAGTATAAGTTGCATGTCCAGTACATTTTCCTTGATTAAAGGTATAATTAATGCTATTGGAGGCGTAACCATTCACTTTATTATCAAGCAGTGTCTACTTAAGTGTCGTATCAAACTTGTTTTTTGCGTATAAATGGAATAACATCGGCATTGACGTATTCCTTTCAGAATTAATTAATTTTCTCTGTTAGTCTGATGGTTCAGTTTGGCTCAACTTAAGCACTCGGATTCCAATATAGATTCTGATTGAATCCAATGTACATCTGATCTATGTTAGTGCTACGTAAGGTTATTATTCTAGTTAAAAATAATCAATAGATAAAATAAGATGTTGAATATAACTTCTTTCATTCTTATGCTGATAACTCTTTTCAAGCACAGTATTATTACGAAATCGCACTTGGTGTAGTCCCTGAATCCGACCCTGTCTATTAAAGTTGCAATTTTAGCGAAGGCGCTGGGATTTCTTCGAACTGGTTACCAAATTTTGTGTGACCAGTCACCAGTCTTATTTAGATAATTTCAGGGAGGCGATTGTTTTTGTGAGCCGCAAACCTAGAAGGTTCCGGAAAAAAGGCACTTATATATAAAGACTGCCGATATCTTATTAATGAAAAATGACATTGTTGCTAACGTTGAAAATAAAATTTCGTCTCTAAAATCGGATATTGAGGATAAGATGAAAACGATGGACGAGAAAATCAAGAATAAGATGACAACGATGAACGAGAAAATAAAAACAGACATTGAAAATAAGACGACAACGATAAACGAGAAAATCAAGGAGTTAGAGAAAAATATGGCAGATTCAAGACTCCTAGATACGCCAGCAGAAGAAAAGAAGATTGAACATATAAAATCCTGCAAGCCAAGACAGATGATTTTGGCAGTTTTGCCCGAGTGAAGGCTCCAACGTTCAACGGAAAGACATCGTGGACCATTTATGTGAAACAGTTTGAAGCAGCAGCTAGAGAACCGATACGGAGAAGGCAGTAAACTTCAGACGTTACCACTTGAAGAAACGGATGACTCCGATCAGCTGAAAAAGAGGTTGTACATGCGATATGGCTATGAACATCTAGAACCTTTGTACCAATCTCAGCTGAAAAACCGAAGGCAGAAACGTGACGAAACTCTTCAAGAGTATGAGCTGGGTATTGCCCGACTAGTTAGATTTGCTTATCCATCAGCACCAGAGAACATGATAGAATTTTTGGGCATCCAGGCTTTTATTGATGGCTTATATGACCACGATACGAAGAGGACGCTTCGACCAGCCCTATCACAAAACATTGATCGATGCATTGGCTGCTGCTCTTGAATATGAAGCAGCCACGATGGCTTCGGGATACAGCAAAGGTAGGACCATGCAGGAAGAATGTGACGATGATAGACTCGACCAGATCGTCAACTTGTTGAAAGGTATGGTAGACAGGAAGCCGAAGAAGATCAGGTGCTGTAGTTGTGGCGAGCTAGAGCATGTACGCAGTTCGTGTGAGCGTCCTACGACACCTGCAAACCAAGAACCTCTTAAATATAAAGCAGCCATGAAGGATTTGCGGTAAAACAAGGTTAGGACCATGCAAGAAGAAGAAAACGAAGGCAGACTGGACCAAGTCGTTAACTTGATAAATAGTATGGTAGACCAGAAATGTGTACGGTATGTCGGAAATGTGGAGAGCTAGAGCACGTATGCGCCTCAGAACTCCTGCAACCCAAGAGCTCTAGTGACAGGAGAAACTAGACAGAGCGAACATCGAGCTGATGTGAATCACCGAATCGCCGACTCTGTGCCTAGACGGTCATGCCCTGTAGACTATTCTCACTGCAATAGGTCGGAATCTAAGGAAGTTGCTGTTTCAAGAAGTACAGTAGTCAATGAAGAATGGAAAGAAGATCAGGAGAATGATCCTCGCCTAAAGAAAATTCGGCAACAATGGAAGAAAATCGGCAACCTACCTGGCAAAAATTATCAAGATTTTCACCGACACTCAAGGCATATTGGGCTGAGTGGGCATGTTGAAAATAATCCTTGAGAACGATGATGGTTCCAAGAAGAGAAGACAGATAGTTATCCCGAGAACTAGAGTAGCAGAGGTACTTTTAAGAGAGTGGTCGCCAACCTCCGTTAAATGGGGACGGCATTCGAAGAAGAAGAGGTACTGAGAAAGTTACACGACAGTCCTTCGGGAGGTCATCTGGGAGTGAAGAAAACCCTTCAGCAAGTCCGTGGAAGGTTTTATTGGACAGCTCCAACGATGTGAATGACTGGTGTAAGAAATGTATGACTTGTGCTACGAGTAATGGACCACATCGCAAAAGAAAGTCGTCCATGAAACAATATAATGTTGGAAGCCCTTTCGAAAGGATTGCTTTAGACATCGCTGGACTATTTCCGACGACTGAAAATGGTGGTAAATATATCCTGCTAGTAATGGATTCGTTCACAAAGTTGGTGGAAATTTACGGGATCCCGAATCAAGAGACCACAACTGTCGCGGATGTATTGGTGAAATAATATATCAGCCGATATGGGGTGCCTCTGGAATTCCACAGTGATCGAGGAAGAAATTTCCAGAGCCAGGTATTCCAGGAAATTTGTGACAAGCTAGGAATGAACAAGATCAGGACAACAGCGTTGCACCCACAATCAGATCGAATGGTCGAGATAATTAACAGGACCGTTGGAAAGTACCTGTCCAAAGTAGTTTCCAGCCACCAGAGAGATTGGGACCAGTATCTTTCCGTATTTGCGTTGGCTTATCGATTCGCCATAAATGGTTTCACTTGTGAAACGTTTGCGAAAATTCTATTTGGACGTGAAATGAGACTTGTAACCTGAAGTTTGGTTGTCGGTCTGGCGAAGATATAGCAGGAGATTGCGTGATCCAATTGAGAAGAAGGATGGGCGATGTGTACGAATTGGTTCGAACGAGTCTTCAAGTTGCCAGTGACAGGATGAAAAAACGGTATGATACGCAGGCCACAGAAAGCAGTTTCAAAGTACGGTTACACAACCCGACAAGGAGAAAAGGATTTTCTCCAGAATTACAGAAATCATGGAAAGGTCCATACTTAATCAAGAAGAGGATCAACGACATCATCTATCGTATAAGCAAGATCCCCAATGGAAAACTGAGAGTATTCCACCAAAACCGACTATCGCCATTCGAAGGAGTCCATGACAAAGACGAAGGGGTGAACCATCTGACCCAGCCTTCGAAGAATATATGGGCGCATACGGAGGTACCGGGAAAGCTAGACAAGGAGTCGCTACAGAACAAGGACAATATCTTTTCACGCTCTCGGAAGAGTCCTCACTGGCATAACATCGCCAGTAACAAACACGCACGAGGGTTGACAACCGTCTTTCGAAAGAAGTTTGGACGATTAGATAAACTTGAAGATCAGATGTCCACCCCTTGGCAAGACAATGAGACTCAAACACAATTCGCGGTACGTCTTCCATCTGGTAACTAGAAACGAATTTCCAGATGGATCCACCTACTGGGATGTGTGGGAAGCGCCACGAAGCCTTCGAGATCATGTGCTGGAATCTGAGGAGGAGAAACTAGCAATTCCCAGGATAAAGAGCAACCAATTGGATTGGCGAGATATCAGAAACATGATAGATGTGATCTGGTTTCCCCATATTAGTTTGCAGTAATACCCCTCGGTATCGCTATCCGTTGAAGACGGTGCCCTGTTATTTCTATACGACCAGAAAGTGCAGACATGGGTCCAGTTGCCGATTTATACATACATTCCCGGCTACACGGAAGTTCCAGGGGGAGCTTCCTTTTATGGGGTAATGCTACGAATTCGCACACTGGTGTAGTCCCTGAACCCGACTCTGTCTATGAAAGTTAAAATTTTTGCGAATGCGCGGGGATTTCTTCGAAATGTTCACCGTTATTTTTTGTGACCAGTCTTATCTAGATAATTCCAGGGAGGCGATTGTTTTTGTGAGCCGCAAACCTAAGAGGTTCCGGAAAAAATGCACTTATATGTAAAGACTGCCGAACAGCGGGAGAAGTAAGTTTATAATTTGATCTCGTGAGATAAACACTGAACAAGTAAATAAACAATACTGAAGTGTTTATATAAATTAGTGTAAGTGAATATACTGTGTATATAAATAATATAAATTAGTGAATAGTTTAGTGAATAAATAAATTAAGTGAGTACACCTACTGTGTGTATGAATATTACAGTAATATTAACATTCTGACTCAACATCGAATGAATAGTATAAAATAAAAATGCGTTATGGCCAACACAAGACTTCTTCACACACGATACATGTCAAATATTTGACAATCATGTCATACACTAAATAAAAAATATTGATTTGATTGTTTTGAAATAGCTGAATAAAACTCACTTCATAAGGCTTTAGGGCTGTACGTTGTTTCTGGCTGCCTGAGCCCAGCGCTAAAGCCAAAAAAATACATTTTTGAAAAATGTTTCAAAGAAATGTTGTTGAAAATTCAATTATTTTCAAGTTTTATTTCAAAATAGGAAATGTGTGGATGTAAGAGGAGCGCATACTGAACGGCTCTAATTTTTTAAACCGTTTTGACTTTTTTAATATGGTTTGTTATTTGGAATTAATAGAATTTAATTATTTATTTTTCAGGGCTTTGTTGTCATTTTTACTTTTGTTAAGTTAATTTTGGTTTCCATTGGAGTTTTTTATACATAAACAATAGAGAGTTTATTTTTATGATTGTAGACTAAACCGATTTATTACCAATTCACTAATAAAACAGGATGGTTGTAGCATGTGCGTCTCCGGATTTTTGGGTTTGCAGAGTCAGAAAATATGTCTAAGTTAAATAGAAAATTATATCAATGTGAAAACACAGAGGTATCAAAAACTTAGTTTTAATGAAACGATGTCGGTTATGAGACTGCCTCCCCTTCTGCGCAGGTCGCAGTCGTAGTGGGTGTCGCTTACGACCTCTTGCTGGTGTACATGGAAGTAGTATTACCAGGGGCGGCCGTAGTGTATATTTGTTACAGTCTCTCCCCCTGGTCCTGAACTCGTCTCAAGGAAGGGCCAGTAAACTTTCTTGGTCTTCCTCTTCTTCTTAGCGGGACTACAGGAGTCTCTTCGTCTTCTGTATTAGCTATAGTCAATGCTGACATATGATATGTTCCTAGCCATGTTCGTGTGTCTCTGGGATCTGAGACTTGGTAGCTTACTGGTGAAATTATTTTGGAAATTCGGTAAGGTCCATCTCTTTTAGGATGAAACTTGGTTGTGATGCCTTTGGTCGCATTACTATGAGTGTGAGTATCAACCTATACCAGGTCTACTACCTTGATGAATGGGGAATTATGCCTGTTTTTTTCTGCATATGTCTTGTTTACGTCTTAAACCGACTCATTCATTGACTTGGCTTCGTTCCAAGTTGTTGCCATCTTTTTTAAGTACGGAGTAATTTGTGGAATAAAATTGTCGGTTTCTACTATAGTTTTGAAATCATGTTTGATCTGATCTGGTGTGCGGTGCTTTCTGTCGAATGTTAGAAAGGCGGCTGTTTTACCAGTTGCTTCGCTCCATACACTATTCATGGCAAATCTTATAGTAGGTAGTTTTTGTGGCCATGCGCGATGGTCATCTTTTATTAATATGGTTAACCTAGGCTTAAGGTCGCGATTTTTTCTTTCAACCGTATTGGAAGATGGTGAATATAGAGGCGTGAAGGGTTCTTTAATGTCCAAGGAGAAACAAACTTGTTGCATTACTGCAGAAACAAATTGGACACCGTTGTCGCTTCTAATTTTCCGAGGCAGGCCATATCTGAGAAATATCTCATCAATTAGTGTTTTTGCAGACTCTTCTGCTGTGGCTTTCTGCAAGGCAAATAGTTCAACCCATTTACTGGATATATCTTCAACAATAAATATCCACTTTTATTTATTAGTGCCTTCTGGCAGTGGTCCAAAAAGATCAACCAAAAGGGTTTCAAATCTCTGGGCATAAGCTGGAGTTTGAACGAGTCCTGTATCAGGTTTCTGATTCGACGCTTTGTAACGTTGTCATTCGGCACACTTACTGACCTAGTCTAGGATAAAACGTCCCATCCCAGTGAAGTAATAGTTTTTTGCTATCATTTGAAATGTGCGTTCTGATCCATAGTGGCTTGCCGTAGGAGTATCATGGTATTCTTTCAATATTCTTTTCTGTTGTTGACTGGGTACGACCAGCTGCGCTTCTTCTGAGTCTTCCTCAGATGAATACTTATGAAGAACTCCTTGGGAGAGTAAATAACCTCGATCAGTCCACTTTGAGATTGCTTCACGAGTAGGGTCTTCGAACGACTGAATAATTTTAGCGAGATCTGGATCTTTGAGTTGTTCGAGCCTTGTGTCATAGGCGTTTGTGTGAGGAAGCTCAATTACGACTTCGGATATTTCACATTCTTGAGGTAGCTCGTGGTTACATGGAGGTCTGGACAAGGTATCGGCTATGACGTTTCTTTTGCCTGGTAGGTAGTCTATCG
Organism: Galeruca laticollis; assembly: GCA_963921935.1. NCBI lineage: Eukaryota > Metazoa > Arthropoda > Insecta > Coleoptera > Chrysomelidae > Galeruca > Galeruca laticollis. The sequence goes on along the minus strand of OY998182.1, from coordinate 106,618,439 downwards.
TGATGTCATACCCTCGAATGAGAAGTCTCCACCTTGCAAGTCTGCAAGTCAGAGATTTTAAATTATGTAGCCAACGTAAGGGTGGATGATCTGTTTGGATGGTTACAGGTGATCCTTCGATGTAACCTCGGAATTTATATAATGCCCATACGACATCTAACGCTTCTCTTATAGATGTGGAGTAATTTCGTTCTGCTGGGAGTAATAATCGGCTGGCATACTCTATTACTTGTTCGTCCTGGTCTTCTCCTTGGAGTAACACAGCGCCCAGTGCGTAGCTGCTGGCGTCTGTGCAGATTATGAATGGTTTAGTCTCATCACATTGACGTAGAAGCTGAGTAGATGTGAGATTTTTTTACGTATCAAATGATTTCTGTTGCTCAGTAGTCCATTGCCATGCGACAGATTTCTTGGTTAGGTCACTAAGTTTATCGATATGTCACAAGAGGACTCAGTACATATCCCTAAAAATGTTCAAAAAAGTCAATTGTTGCATTTATAACCGAACAAAATTATATTTACCAAAAAATTGCTGCATCCACCATTGAACTTATTCCGTACCTGAATAAACAAGTATAGTGTAGACTTATTTATACCGCCAAAAAGCGTGCAATTATGGTTTTTATTAACCGTTAAAATTTTACTAATTTACAATTAGCCATTTAATAATTATAAAGAAAAACCAATTTTAATTCACAACTTTAGAGCCCTACGATTCGTTAACGGAGGGCGTAAAGCAAATTTTTTATATGAAATACCATCATTATTTTTAGTCTCTCTATCGTCTCCCAAGTTCTTGGTACGAACTCCTTGTATATGTGATGAAAAAGAATAATTTTCAAATTGGTTTAAACTAGTATGTTATGTTGAGATATTGAGAATATTTTTGAAAAACTGATTATCCCAACCTCCCCAGTCCACTGCTTTGGAACCACATCCCCTCAAAAGGAACTAAATAGAGCGAACTGAAACTGGTCGGTAATGAATAATGTAACAGCAGGCGTTGTAAAGAAACAAGGCTTCTAGCGTGATTGAGAGATCGAGAGAAAGGCCCAGAATATAAAATGGAGATCAGAAATCGTTCTGCGGGCGACAAAAACTGATAAATATCCCCGAGATTTACGTGAATCCTTCACCAAAACTTTCATAACGTATTATAGAAGAGAGAAAACTTGTTTAATGTGGCTTTGGCTTTCATTCAATACAGCTCAAAAGTTTTCTGAACATGTTCGTATCTGAACAAACTTTTGAGAGCAAGGTTGATTTCTAAAGAAAAGTTGGAATTTATCTTGCGACAACAGAAAAAATATATTAATTTTATACAATTTATCTAAACTACCGATGTGAACAAAAGTAATGTACCTACATTACTGTTTTTATTATCAATATGACATTAATAACTCCATTTCCATATTTAACTGTTTTCGAAATATTCTATCTTCTATATTAAATTTTTGATGGTTGTATTCATTCTCGTACATATTCAATTTAAATTCTTTAAAGAAACCTTTTAACGTCGTTTCTTAATTGCCCTGCACTCAATATGCTCTATTTGTATTTATATTTCAAAGATACCGACTCGTCTGCTATGGTTACGATATGACTGATTAGTTTGCTTACAAAGATTACATTTTCTTCTTAATTAACATTTATATTAAAAACAATCGCGGATCCGGTTGTTTGAGCGAATATAAATAAGAAGTTGTTAAGAACTGGAGTTATATACAACTGTGTATATGGAAGAAGTCATAAGCATAAAACAAAAAGAATTTTGAGATCTTGATTCAGTAGCGCTCATGAGAAAGTTGTTTAGAGAAATTTTTATCATAAGATGAGAATTACTTAAAACTTACATACCTAAATAAAAAAATTGCCTATTTATTGGTTTTAACAAATTATTTCAAATAGGAAGTCTATAAATATTGATAATTATGTTATACAAATTTTATGTTTCAAGCTTTCATTTATTGATTAATTTAAAACATTTCTTTAGTTGCTGCTAAAATGTCTGTACTCACGTTCTTTGTACATCTCATATAATGTATTGCGTATAACCATTTTACTGCTCTCAGGCATCTCTGTAGTTTTTGGTTTACTGCGAGTTTTACTTTTTGTTGTAAAAAAGAACTAGGATTATTTGCCTTCTTCTTTCTTATAGCAAAAACTGTTTTTAATGCTGCTGCTACTCTCTAAAATAAAATTACCTTAAGAATATATTATATTATGAAAAGTTAAATTTTACCTCTTGAACGTTGTTTAGAGAATATATAATGTTATTTTGAAGCTACGTATAGAATACTATTACTTGATAAACTCCAAAATGCGAGTTGAGAATTTAAAAATATTCCGTGATAGCTTTTGAAGTGCCTATTCTGAATCTCGTTCTGCTTCTCTTTTTTTTTCGTCTAGACATTCCAGTTATGAACCTGTGTCCTACAATCTCATGACTTCTTTGTTAATATATAGATATATCATCTTATTTCTTCCATAGCTGCTGATTATACAATGATATCTATCATCAACTCCACTTTTTCTCAATAGCTTTCTTTTTGATCCAGAGGAGAATCAAGAAAGTACTGACCATTGATGAGTTAAGGAACTGTTAATACAGCTGTCTAGTCTAATCATGCAGAGTTTGTCGTTTTGGTTGTTCAAATTACTCCATTTTGTCAGCTCATTGATTCAAGTTTGTTGCACGATTTTCAGAAGAATAAAAATATGTTATAAATTTTACTCTGCAAATGAAATTTCATATGTGAAAGAATAGTACAAAAAGCCTATTCGAGTTTGTCGAAAACACGTTCGCATGACATGAGTGATACGGTGGATATAAAATCGTTAGAGAAGATGAATAATCAGCTTGCTAGAGTGAAGGTAGAACAAGAGGTTTCAGAAAAAGTTTCTACTAAACGTTATGTTAGACAGGGAAGAAGAAGCGTTGATATATCGCAATGAATGTATTTAGGTTGGTGCTGAAGTCATTAACATCAGATACGCTGATGATACCGCCATAAGGATAGAGGGTTTCGAAGACCTTCAAACGTTGTTAGAGGCAGTGAATAATGTTTGTAATGATAAGGGTTAACGTATTAATGCAAATGAAACGAAATGAGTCGTAGTCGAATATCTCAAAGTAAAATTAGATGGTGAACTTCTGGACAATGTGGAATGCTTCAGGTATTTGGGTAGCTGGATTGATTATAGAATGGAGCGATGAAATAATATTGACCAAAACAGAACTAAAAACTAAAAGATTCATTAGCTGGCGTTCTGTAATATTTAATAGAAGTATCTCGAAGAGTGTCTAAGTGCAAAATTTGGTCTGTAATGCTTTACGGACGCGAGATCTGGACACTGGAGTTAAAGGATCTAAACAGACCCTTAGGAATTTTGAAATACGATACAGTGAGCACTTACGAGCATACAGATTAAAACAACCAGATAAATCCCACTACGCAAAACATCTACTTGACACCAATCATTCATTGACACCTAACACAGAACTAGAAGTGCTGCATATTTGTGAAAAGAAACAAGAACTGGATTTCCTTGAAGAACTGGAAATAAGAAGATATTTGAGAAACCCACAATATGAAGTTGTCAATGAACAGTTAAATCTAGGGAATTCTCCACTAATAAACTGTCTTCTTAAGTGATAATTGTAAAGATCAGGAGATATAGTTTTCCTGGTTTTCTATATCATTGCACAGTTATACTAATCTTAATTGGAAAAATGATATCCAGGATATCACCATAGGGCTAATAATATCTAAGCTTCAATATTTGTAATATCACATCTTCTTCTTTTTCCTATAAACATATATTAAGTCAATCACAAGTTAGGTTACTTCTTGGTCTAGCCAAAAATAACTACTAAACATCAGGTAGGCATAAAATGAAATGTAACTTCTGTCATTCTGACGATGATATTGATTTATCGAGACAATTGTCAATTTTTTAGAATTCTTAATAACTTGTATTATATTGTGGAATTAACTAGAGACCGTGAGTTTCATTTTAAAACACTAAAATTAGAATCATTTGAGTATTGGTGCTACCGGCGTATGTTGGCATATGCTAAAAATCCTATGGAGACCACACGTACCTAAAGAACGTGTGTTATAATCCCTACATAAAGATCGAGAATTGATAATCACTATTAAAATACTTTGTACAAGGGGGCATAAATATCAGGCGATCCGATAAATCATCCAGTAAAAATAGCGGGAAAACGACGGATTGGATAAAACAACTTTCTTGGCCTCGTAATAGTAGACATTGGACAGGTCGAACAGAATTGTTTCATGATGCTACCGACCGAGAAGCATTCAAACAGCTTGTCAACATAATGATAGCCAACGTTGAAAATAAACTAGAAACACAACGAAGAAGATGGAAAGATTATCCTTGATATTCCTGGATAACAACTTCTTCAACAGAAATTAACATGGCTGAAATATAGGATATAGAGGCGAAACATCATCGTGTACGTCTGAGATATATATTCGCTAAAATTTCTCCTGACAAGATTAACATTGTCAACAAATTTCTAGCCAAAACCCCAATAAATAGTATCGAAGGGGATTGTTGGAATTTGTAATTCCGACTGTTCTAATTATATATTTCGTGACACCCTGTATATATGTATTGGAATCGGTGTAGATGTCGCTGGGTGTGTAACAGTAACGAATCTCTGCGCGCGCAATTTCATTTTTGAAAGTACGGCAGTAGCTTTCGCCCTAGGCACACCTACTGTGAGAGTGTCAACGCACGTTATACAGAAACTAGCCATATGTAAGAGTTTCGAGCTTTACAGCTTTATTGTGAAGTTAGTGCGTTGTTGTTCAAGTTGTGTGTTTTAGTTGTGTAACTAACTCAGTTATTCGCCGTGGTCTTTTCTAAAAAAGCCGGTAGTTGGTTCTCTCTCTAACACGTTTAGATTGCCGTGTATGTTGCCCAAGAAGCCGGTATATTTCTCTCTCTCTCTCTCTACATCCATTACGCGTTACCAATTCTCTCTTCTCTCTAACGAAAGTACATTACATTCTTCAAGTTTCTGATACATAGTTTATTTTTCTTTTCATGTAATAATTATTTTATGTTGAGCGCTAAGATTACAGTGTTGCCAAATATTGGCAAGAACAATTCATGGTGATAATATTTTCACATGTTTATTTATTTTGTTTTTATATGATCTTTCGAAGTTGTTTCATTAAAGATCAGTTGAAATTAAACTGACTATTTATTGACATCTCAGTAGTTTGTTTAACCTTTCTTCGCTCCCCGACAGGGATAATACAATTAATATATATGAACATTACATATTTTTCGTCCCATTGGCCGATATCTGGTAATCTCTTGCCATTGTGGTGCATGATTAAGTTCAATTGTTACTTGATTCCTTAGATTTGTTGGTATTTGTACTCCGTTATAATTCCCCGTGGTCATTTATGATCACATCGATCTGTATTTTCAGATCTGGTTGCCTTCTTCTGGTCTAGAATTCTCTGCAGGTATCAATTTCTCCTTTTTTTTTCTAAAGATACGTTAGTATCGTTTTTAAAAAGTTTGTGATCTCTAATCTAAGAGGATTGGTTAGTAATACTTATTAATTATCAAAAAAAAATATTGTTGTTGAAAAGAGTAGGAATGAATAATAGTCATAGAGAGAACTCAGATTCTTCATGCAAAAAATTAATATTTTTATGCAATTGATTGTACGCCGCTGGTTTCGGCATGTCATGAATTTCCAGTTTCATTAATTGACTACCGCTTTAATGAAGGTGATCGGTATTGTGAAAAATCTCTGTAATGAGATTTACGAGATCTTTATCAATGAATAATTGTGTTTGAAGTGCAGTTGATAGCGTTACCGCCATTATTAGCATAATATTTATTGAACGTTGTCAATTATTCTTTTGCAATTGCTGGATTGACTAATAATTTTTGTGGATCACATGCTTTTTGAATTGAGAGGAAAGAATATGGGATGTTGAGAAATGTGGACTTCGTCATTTAAGTAACGTTTGTTCTAAGACCAGAACCAAGTTATATTTACGACGAGATTAGGAAGAGAAGTGTCGTTTCTGTTTGCTCTGTCGATTTTTCAACTGTTGAATAATTATGATGGAATAGGTAGATGAGGCGTTTACTTGATGAAGATATATACTGAACGATGAAATAAAATAATCTAAATTGTTTAAAACTTCATTATATTTGAAAATTTGAACTAATGTTCAATTTAAACTAGTTGACGCGTGTCGCTAACACAGTAGAAATCTCAAAACAAACGAAGGTATAATGAAAAAATGTTTTAAAATATACTGCATTTATGCACTGTATATTATTAAAACTTTTTTTTAATACCCAGCCTTCGACAGACCTCTTGGAATAAACTGCTTTCAAAATGTAGCTCAACAGGCACCCCAAATCGGCTGATGAATTCATTTACCAGGACATTGGCTAAGGTGGCAACTTCTTGATTGGGAACAGCATAGGCTTCAACCCAATATTTAACTCCAATCTATTACCGACTACGGCCTCTGCTTTTCCCACTAATTTTTCTTGATTACGTTCCAATATGTAGCTATTCACCTCAACATTGTTATAATATAAATACGTTTCAATTAATCTTTCACAACGTGTGATGAACTTGTTTAAATTGTTACAATTGTAAATGGCAGATTTTGAAGATGCTGTAGCCATTCTTATATTATTTACTTTACTAGATAAATCTAAATTCTCAAAACTATATTTATCTATTTTTTCTTTGATATTACACTTATCAAATACACTTCAATATTCAAAATATTTTATTTATTTTTCTTTAGTATTAAACGTATCCACTAGTCTTGATAAATCTTCTTTATAAAAATAAATTCAAAATATTTTTCCTATATTCTTTTAAACAGGCAAGGAAAGGTAAAATTAGGAACTTGGTACTCACTGTTTATGGTGGCGCTCAGGTTCTTCTTCAGATCGTAGATTTGTGGAACCGCACTGGATGTTGAAACACCAAAATTGTGAAAGTTCTTTAATCGCACGGATCCTACTGCTAAACTGCGCCAATTGCGTATTAAGCTCACGAAAATACTTCTTCAAAAAGATTTATTAACAAAAAATTTATTTCAATATGAGATTCAGCTGTACAATTAATATCAAACTAAAATCTAGAATAAACTACGTTTATCTATCCTTTTATATATATATATATATATATAAAAAGTATTGGTACGTTTGACTGATGAATATTAACAAAATATGTTCATCAAGAACTGGGTGTAGCAGTCAACAGTGGGGCTGGTGAGAAATCAAACAATTTTATTATTCATCAAGCTTTCAACCCTTGTTTGGGGTCTGCCTCAGGATGACTACAAATATTATATATTTAAAAACAATACGTTACAAAACATAGTCCTACTTACTAAAATGGATTGTCAGATCGACTATACCATAAAAGTTGGAAACAATAAAAACTCAATAAACTATATATACATTTAAAAAACATTTGAAAATAACACAAAAAACCGTTACAAACAATAACATTGTACTGATTTGGATATTTTTATCGGACCAACCACACAATGAATATTACATTTTAAGATGTTAGAAATTAGAAATTACTGACAAAACTCCAAATGAAAACAAATGATAACAAATGGTAAAAGTGACAATTAGCATGGAACAACACGGTGAGCACGGAACAACACAAAATAGCCTTTAACTAAAATGCAAACCAGCGAACACTACATTAACGAAGATGTTATGCATTGTTAGTGTGCTGTGTTAGGGGAAATATTTTAGGAATTTTGTTCTTATTATTCTCATACTCCAAAATGTAATTATAGATGAGACTCAGATTTTGAGTATCTGATCTAGTGTTGAGGGGTCTTTCAATTTTATTAATAAACACCATCTCCAAAAAAATCCTTTTATAGTAGTTATTTTCTCCAATTAAAACTTCAACTCCTTCGAAATCCATATCATGTTGTGATTCAATAACATGGGTCGACAGAGCGCAAGACGGCCTTCCCAATCTGCAATCGCTTTTGTGAGATGTTATTCTACCCTGCAAAAGCCTTGAGGTTTGTCCAATGTATGCTTTATGACAATCCTTACAATTGATCTTATACACAACATTGGAACTTTCTAACGGTTTGACTTTAGTTTTGGTGCGGGTAAACAGGGAACCTACAGTTTTCACATTCCTCGTTGAAATCTTAACATGTGGAATGTGTTTCAAAACAGAAATAAGTTTGGGAGTCAGATCATTGATATAAGGTAAGGAAACAAATTTCATATCTGTTTCACGTATATCATCAACATTAGAACTCTTAACTATAGCCAACCGACGTTGGATTGGAGAAGAAGAACTGAAAATAATGTTGTTGAGAAGTTTAGAAGGATAAGAATTATCAATAAATATATTGTAAAGCATTTTCAAATCACGATTTCTGTATTGAGGATGAGACAATTGGCATACGCGGCTTTTCATAGTATGAATTAAATTAACTTTCAGTTGCATGGTGTGATTGGAATGGTAATTAAGAAATCTATTACTTGCCATGGGTTTACGGTACCAAGATGTGCGTAATACTCCTTGATTGTCTCTATGGACCTTCATGTCAAGAAAAGGAATGTAGTGATCTGTTTCTGTTTCAACCGTGAACTGGATGTCTTTATCCAAACTATTGAAAACATCCAGTGCAATTTGTATATTGTTATGAGGTACGGCAAGTATCAAATCATCAACGTACCTCTTTACGAAAGGAATATGAAAAGGAATAACATCCAGCACTCTCTCAATCAATAAATCCAAAACAAAATTACAAAGTATAGGCGAAATCTTAGAGCCCATAGGAGTGCCAAATTCTTGTTTATAGTAAGTATCATTAAACACTAGTACATTCGAATCGAAAACGAAACTTAGCAAAATAATAAACGTTTCTAGAGTGATTTGACATCTCGAACTAATGATATCCCATCTTCTGCGAATAACTTCGATTGTGGTGGGAAGTGAAAGGTTAGTATAAAGTGAGACTACGTCGAAACTGACCAAAACATAGTCTTCTGGAAGCTTAATGTCATTAACAAATTCGCTGAACATAAAAGAATCTGTGATGTTGAAAGAATTGTTGAAATCATAAGATTCTTTTAGAATTCCAGTAAGGTACGAAGCAATAGGGCCGTAATTATGTATAAAGAGGATTACTTGCAATTGAGTTCCCAACTTCTAGATGATCAAAGATACTATAGGAGACTGAGCAGAAATCCTGGCACCACCTATCAACAAAAAGCCAATAAATTGGTTACAACATTAAAGAACAAAAAGAGCATTCCAGAGGAACATGCTAAATCACTAACAATTTATAATTGCATAACACCGAGATTTTATGCCTTACCCAAGATCCATAAACCAATCCTCAGTATGAGACCAATTGTTTCTTCACTTAATCCACCTAACGGCCCAATTGCTTCGTACCTTACTGGAATTCTAAAAGAATCTTATGATTTCAACAATTCTTTCAACATCACAGATTCTTTTATGTTCAGCGAATTTGTTAATGACATTAAGCTTCCAGAAGACTATGTTTTGGTCAGTTTCGACGTAGTCTCACTTTATACTAACCTTTCACTTCCCACCACAATCGAAGTTATTCGCAGAAGATGAGATATCATTAGTTCGAGATGTCAAATCACTCTAGAAACGTTTATTATTTTGCTAAGTTTCGTTTTCGATTCGAATGTACTAGTGTTTAATGATACTTACTATAAACAAGAATTTGGCACTCCTATGGGCTCTAAGATTTCGCCTATACTTTGTAATTTTGTTTTGGATTTATTGATTGAGAGAGTGCTGGATGTTATTCCTTTTCATATTCCTTTCGTAAAGAGGTACGTTGATGATTTGATACTTGCCGTACCTCATAACAATATACAAATTGCACTGGATGTTTTCAATAGTTTGGATAAAGACATCCAGTTCACGGTTGAAACAGAAACAGATCACTACATTCCTTTTCTTGACATGAAGGTCCATAGAGACAATCAAGGAGTATTACGCACATCTTGGTACCGTAAACCCATGGCAAGTAATAGATTTCTTAATTACCATTCCAATCACACCATGCAAATGAAAGTTAATTTAATTCATACTATCCTTCTAAACTTCTCAACAACATTATTTTCAGTTCTTCTTCTCCAATCCAACGTCGGTTGGCTATAGTTAAGAGTTCTAATGTTGATGATATACGTGAAACAGATATGAAATTTGTTTCCTTACCTTATATCAATGATCTGACTCCCAAACTTATTTCTGTTTTGAAACACATTCCACATGTTAAGATTTCAACGAGGAATGTGAAAACTGTAGGTTCCCTGTTTACCCGCACCAAAACTAAAGTCAAACCGTTAGAAAGTTCCAATGTTGTGTATAAGATCAATTGTAAGGATTGTCATAAAGCATACATTGGACAAACCTCAAGGCTTTTGCAGGGTAGAATAACATCTCACAAAAGCGATTGCAGATTGGGAAGGCCGTCTTGCGCTCTGTCGACCCATGTTATTGAATCACAACATGATATGGATTTCGAAGGAGTTGAAGTTTTAATTGGAGAAAATAACTACTATAAAAGGATTTTTTTGGAGATGGTGTTTATTAATAAAATTGAAAGACCCCTCAACACTAGATCAGATACTCAAAATCTGAGTCTCATCTATAATTACATTTTGGAGTATGAGAATAATAAGAACAAAATTCCTAAAATATTTCCCCTAACACAGCACACTAACAATGCATAACATCTTCGTTAATGTAGTGTTCGCTGGTTTGCATTTTAGTTAAAGGCCATTTTGTGTTGTTCCGTGCTCACCGTGTTGTTCCATGCTAATTGTCACTTTTACCATTTGTTATCATTTGTTTTCATTTGGAGTTTTGTCAGTAATTTCTAATTTCTAACATCTTAAAATGTAATATTCATTGTGTGGTTGGTCCGATACAAATATCCAAATCAGTACAATGTTATTGTTTGTAACGGTTTTTTGTGTTATTTTTAAATGTTTTTTAAATGTATATATTGTTTATTGAGTTTTTATTGTTTCCAACTTTTATGGTATAGTCGATCTGACAATCCATTTTAGTAAGTACGACTATGTTTTGTAACGTATTGTTTTTAAATATATAATATTTGTAGTCATCCTGAGGAAGACCCCAAACAAGGGCTGAAAGCTTGATGAATAATAAAATTGTTTGGTTTCTCACCAGCCCCACTGTTGACTGCTACACCCAGTTCTTGATGAACATATTTTGTTATATATATATATATATATATATATATATATATATATATATTATATAAATAAATGCTAACGCTGCATTCTTCTATTGTTGTTGATTTCGAAATCTCTAGGCCTGTAACTACCACTATGTTTTTACGTTTGAATGAATCTTGGAAATGTGATGGCTCAATGTACAATGGGGCACTGATAATGGTTTTGTTATTAAACTGAAAGCCTATATTCAAGACTGTACCAATACACACATATGATTTTTCCTTTATTGTTATTATTGAAAATGAATATTGAGTACCATATGTATTTTTAACATTTCAGTTACAAAAAAATTCATAAATATCATATTTGCTTGCACCTTGCCTATTTATTATTCAACGAGATTATTGATTCATAGGAAGCCTAAGATTTCCTACGTATCAAATCTCAGTTCCAACGGCAAACTTAAAAGCCGTTATTATGACGAAATTAACAAAGTGATCGAAAATAGAGGAATGAAACTAGCCTGAAAGTCCTACACCAAATAAATGACCGGAAGAAATGGAGAGAGCTATGGAAATAAGACACTATGTCAAAAGCAGCGTAACTCCACGTCTTACATCCGTAAAGGGCAGGAAGACATAAGGATTAAGTACGTAAGTAAGTATTATGTGAATACTACTTACTACGTCAATATTATGCCATATTTCACAAAATTGTGCATCAAATTTGATGTTAATTATTTCATTTACCATTTACGAAAGACAAATTGGAACCAAATATCGATAATTACTAAAAGCATTTCCTCTGATTATTCTTTTCACTTGTCAAAATCTGACATTTTGGTGGTTTCAACCAATAGCAATACACTATTCTAGCCAATCATTCGGTATTATACTAATAAAACTGCTTCCTCATCGATAATACTTTGTTTACATTAAAACGTAATTTTTTTTACCTAAAACCACTCCTGTAAGTAGTCAAAAACACACAGTCGGCAATCAATGTAAGACGTCTATAACGCACGGTAAAACAAAACGCACGGCTGTAAAGTAAATCGCACGGCTTCCCTAGCAACCACTTAGCAGCTGTCAATAGACGTGGCCATTTTATTCAAAATGTATTACTCAGATATTTGACGTTGAATTTTATTCTATATATAAATTGTAGATAACATTTATTAGATATGAGATTGCATTTAATACCAAGAGTTATTTGAAATTATATGATAATTGGTTCTGTTTCATTCAATCCGCTTCTTTTAGCTGTCTTAATGAATCATATTAGTAAACAATATTATATCATATACCAAGCGATTAAAGTGACCCATTTAATGCCGTGGGTGGTGTTTGATTCCTGAGTGAAGTAATCCACCAAGGGATTGATGTCACTATAGTTGAGATGTGTATACGCTATTTTTTGCAATTCCGGTAATTCTACATACATTTTTAATAAAAATAAATACTACTTCAGATGAACTTTTACGAAACTTGGCTGGGCATCGAGGATGTACGTTTTTATTTGTACTTTAGATCTCCTAATAAGATTATCAATACAAGTAGGTCGTAGGTAAAGTATAGTACGTAACACGTGTTGTAACGCATATTACGCAAATACGGAATTACGCACTCGCCGCTACGCGGCTTCTTGCGTAACTTTTCCGTTCGTGCGTAAAATGCTTCTTACAACACTCGTTACGTAATATACTATACTTTGAATTTGTCATTATTGACAACTAAAAGTGCTTCGAAGTTTATTGGAAAATGAACACAAACCGATTCGGTGCTATCACCCAAGAGAATAATGAAGATTTAATACAAAATTCCACTTCACAAAACACAATAAAATCCAAAAAAATGTATATGGAATCAGTTTGAAGGATTTTGCAGAATCAGAAACTACCAACTACAAAAAAATACGAGTATTCAAGAAATTGCAAAAATTCTAGAAGACTGGGCAGCAAATATGAAAAAATATAACGGCGAAGATTACAAAGAATAAACTTTGAAAACCATATGGAATGTAACAGCCAAGTTGATACAGGAAAAATAGTACCCAGAACTCAATATAAGCTTCAATTCGTTTCAAGATTTGGAATTTAAAAGAGCGAGAGATGTGCGAAATGCCAAAACAGAATAATTGCAAAGTTGTATAGAAAAAAGAAAGCAAAGTGCAACAGCACTAGATGAAGAAGAATATATGAGTGTGATCGGTTCGTGTGACCAAAATACGCCTTCGGGTCTCCAAATTAAGTTCTTTCATATTATTTCCTATGAATTAGCATGGCGTGGAGGCGAAGGTGTTAATTGCCTTATCCATAATATCAGGGAGGAATTAAATAATTCAGGTGAAAAAACAGGACGATTAGAATATAATCCTATATTTAGTAAAACTTGCCAGGCTGGGAATAAAAAATGCACTGACACAAAATGGTTGACACCTAACTCAAAGAATCCTGAACGGTGCCCCATAAGATTGTATAATAAATTAATGGATAAACGCGGTGATAATATCACCACTGATCGATTTTTTCTTACTCCAAATCCTTATTGGCTACTTGGTATAAAAATGTACCAATGGGTAAGAATGAAATGGGCAAATGGTTAAAGAAATCAGCTGAAAAATGTGGACTTGACACTAAGAAACGAAGAATAACTAATCACTTAGGCCGATCAACTTTGGTTACTCATCTAATAAAGAAAGGTATACAGGAACAAGATGCCATTAAAATAACAGGTCACGCCACAGCAGCATCGTTGAAGCCATATTTACATATTGATGCCGAACACCTTAAAAATATCATGGATAAAGTTAGAACGAACAAATTGGTATTTATTGCCAATACATCAACAACAGCGTCAACATTAACTAATACATCAACAACTGCGGCAACATTAACTAATAGGATAATTCCGGGAGAGATGGCGCGGCGGGTGAGATGGCGCAGTTCAATATCTCCCCTCCTATTGCCAAGCCGACTTCTCAGTCACGCTTAGAAGTTCCTTGCGTATGGTTGCTGTGTTTATTGAGCCGCGCTGTTGTAAAATTCTATCCACGAAGGTAAATAAAACAATTTTGTATTTAAATATGCTCTCCATGTTTTTTTAACATTTTTACAAATTATTTATTCTTACACCTTGATACATTGTGTTATTTTCGGTTTATTATTTCCAAGAGGTAGCAAAATATCTGTAGCATCATTCTAACCTTAAAAATCATTAGTATACGCAATCAGTAGGGAGCACCTGACTGCGCCATCTCACCCACTGATGTTGGGTTAGTTGGCGCGAGCCATCTCTCCCGAGATCAAAATTTTCGGTTTTTAATTTTGTTTTTTTTATTACTTTTGTAGATTCCGACCACCTATAAACGTGAGGGAAGCTGAGCCACAGCTACGTGGAGTGAAGAAGACTTAAAAATAGCTATTCAAGCTGTAAGCAGTGGAAATTTGGGAGTTAATGCAGCAGCCAGACAATTTAAGGTGCCTTGTACTACACTGTGAAGAAAAATAAGAACAGGAGTTACAAAAAATAAGCGCTTAGGGCCACAAGTAGTCCTTGGGGAAGAAAATGAAAGAAAAATCGTTGCGCATATTAAAAATATGCAAAAGAAGGGTTTTGCCCCAACAAGACCTATGGTGCGTATTATGGCTTATCAACTAGCTCAACAATTAGGCATTAAGCACACTTTCAACAGGAGAAACGAAAAAGCTGCTTTGACTGGGTTATATCATTCTTGCGACGCAATCCTGATTTGACTGTTTGGAAATCAGAGGGTGTTTCACTTGCTCGAGCACGCGGTATGGATAAAGAAGATGTTACTGGGCAATATTTAGAAGAACATGACCTGTTCAACGAGCCTGGACATCTGTATAACATGGACGAAATCGGCTAACAGTTAACCAACAGACCAGAGCATGTTATAGCGGAAAAAGGCTCCAAAAATGTAGTTGCAATGACTTCAGGCAAAAAAAGGGAAACTGTTACGGTAATATCCTGATGTAATGCGGAGGGTGCGTTTATACCCCCTACGTGCATTTTAAAGTGTAAAAATATGAAAAATGAATATGAACATGGTATGCCTCCTGGGGCCAAAATTTATTTGTCAGAAAAATCGGCGTACATAAATACAACACTTTTTCTTAAGTGGTTGCAGTCGGAATTTGTTCCTCGCAAGCCTCAAGGTCCAGTGGTTCTTATCAAGGATGGCCATGCCTCCCACTGTTCTTCCGTAGAAGTTTAAGAATATGCAGAAGCGAACGAAGTCATACTTCTCTGTCTTCCCAGCCATACCACACACTTTTTGCAGCCCCTCGATCGTGCATTTTTAAGGCTTTAAAAAGTTATTATCATGCTGCCTGCAATTTATTCTTGAGAACTAATCCAACAAGAGCAATCAACAGACTTCAGTTTGGGAAATTGTTAGCTGAAGCGTGGGAAAAAGCTGCCACAGTGTAAAAAGCAGTTTCAGCTTTTAGATCTACAGGCATCGCTCCATTTAACCCGAACGCAATTCCAGAATATGCCTTTTTCAACAATGAACAAGCTCAGGATGACATTAATCTTCAAATTGTTCACACCGAAAATGATACTGATTCCAACGTAACGAAACGTAATGCTGAAACGCAATCTGCAGATATGGCAAACCTTGGCACAAATGAAAAAGAAACTCCTGGTAAAATGTTAGACGTAATTTCTCCTATTCCTAGCACGTCTAAAGTTCATGAAGTTCGAAAACGTAGTCGACAGCTTGCAGAGGTCCTAACATCTCCTGAAAATATTTGTAAACGGAAAGAATTGGCTACGAAGAAAGCTAAGAGTTTAATCGACAAAGAAAAAAAGAAGCAACATGTAGAATCTACAGTGAAAACAAAGAAACGGCACAAAATAGATAGCAATATTTCCTCCAATAGCGACAAAAGCATTATTTTAGAAAACGATTCAGACAGCGGTACTGACGGTGAAAATGATTGCAATGGCTGCGGAGAAAATTACGAAAAAACTACAAGCAAAGAAGAGACTGGTTGCAGTGTCTTGGTTGCCACAGATGGCTGCATGAAGGTTGCATCACGTTTGCAAACCATTGTCTGCGGTGTGGAAGAAAAGAAAATATTGTCATGTAATATTCGGCTTGCTTCTTGTTCTTTATTTGTTATGTTTTAGGTATATAATCAGTTTTTAGTTACCTATATATCGTTTTATACTTTTTGTAACATTAATAACCATTAAAGGTATTCGCTACTGTTTATTTTTTAGTTTGTCAACGTTTGTCTTTCTATTTTTTGTGTGCGCCATCTCACCCATGACCATAGGATGAGTTGGTTTTTTCCTGGAATATTTAGAATTTTTATTATTTGGCAAAAAATCTTAAAAATAGAAAAGTTTCCCATCTTACTTTGTGCATTTAGTCATGGATAACGTTCATTACTATGAGATACTTTATATTTTGGAATATATTTTGATTTATTGAAACAATTAAAATGGTGTGCCATGTCTCCCGGAATTACCCTATTATATCCACACATGAGTTGGAAAAGACAGCTGTTCCTGCTGGCCAAACTATTTACAAAAACTGTGTTTTTAATAACTGTAATTTTTCCAATAATTAATTTTTTCTCTTGTTCAAAAAGTTGATTATATTTCCAGTTAGCTTATGTATTCTTTGAATTCAATAAAATAATAAAATGAAAAAATAAAGCAAACTCCTTTTAAATTGTTGAAAAAAATAATCTTCCCAAATACACTCTTTCTTCAAATTTTATCACATAATTTTTCATTTTCATCACTCAAACTTGTTTATTTGAGGCAAAAACATTCAAACAAACCGACTGTATATAAAATCACTCGTCCCAACGGACTCGTGATTTTATCAATCGGTTTGTTTTCATATTTTTGCCAAATGAACACGTTATCGACAAAATTTGAAGTACTCGTAGTATTACCTTTGATTATTTCCCAGAGTAGTATTGCCTCAAACAATACGTCAAACTGACTGACGTATTGTAATGCAATAAAAATTTTCCATGAAATTAATTTCGTTAAATAATACCAAAGTTTTGTTGGAAACTTTATTTATATATATATCTATAATATGTTAAATTATTTGGGTATAAAGAATGAAACAGCCATTGAGTACAGGTTTTTCAGAGTCACGTTAGTGTTTTCTCACTGTATACCCATTTTTTATTGCATCACACTATATATTATCTGAAATGAAAAACGAATTCAGTAAAGGCACCATGCTATCGCTCTTATCAATTAAATTGAAATCATGACTGTATCAGCTCTTGAAAATACCCTAGTCCGGTTAGTTAATCCCGGTACAGTAATATGATAAGCCCTATACACATTTAAACTAAAATCCGTTGAACTTGTAATCCGAAATTATCATAACCAAGTGAATAAACTCCATAATCGTATTCTGATGCTCTTGAAAATATGCATCTAAATTGATAAATCTGTAGAATGTAATTTATAAACCACATTCTAACTGTAACACTTTCTTTCGAATATCAGGTTTCACTCCACAGGAAACGAGCCAGCTACAAAGAGGAGGGTAGAGGGAAAAGTTAATGCAAGTGATTGTAGAAAATTACAAATGATTAATGTACCTACGAATATTTTGGCACCGACAACAATGGAATGCCAAACAGTAGGGAATCAATTTATCAAACAAAATTTGAAATGAAGTGGAACAAACCGGCAAACAATGGGCGAAACAATAGCTTTGATCGAAAATTAATTATAAATGAATGAGTTATATACAACAAGGAACTTCGTGAGATTTCAAACTGACGAAAGGGAATGAAAATTGATGAAACAGGGATAAAATTCATTTATCATGTTAATATATCGGAGTTGATACCTTTACGACAGTGGAGTGCTTGAAAATATACTATTGGATTTAAAAACAAACAAATTGGTATATAATACTTATCGACAATTATTATAGATTTGAAAGAAAATTAAAACTAGTCCATACCGGTCCGATTCCCAATTTTCTATCAAATGTTTCAGTGCCTTATGTCCAATTCCACCAACCATTTCCTAAAGTTAGATAATACCTAAATCAGATTTTGGAAATGCTAAATCCAATTTTCGTTTCATCACGCTCTAAGTAATATCTAAGAGTGATAATATTAGATATTTCCTATCATTCTTAGGTGGTTTTTAACGCGTGGTGAAACGTAAATTGCATTTATCAATTCCAAAAACCTATTTAAGTATTATCTAACTCTAGGAACTGATTGGTGAAATCGGGCATTCGTCTCTTCTAGAAGAAACGAATATTCCTTCCTTCGGTGAGAATTTTATTTCCTTTATTTCAGTAATTTTAAATCGACTAATTCGGAATACACAAATATTTGCTTGACCAAATATATTTCGATCGTCAACTGGTACTCATTTCTAGGCGTTGTGTTATATCTATAGTGGTGGAGCAGGACATGGTACGATAACCATGTATTTTATGTAATGTTGATAGTTGATAGGATGGATAACGACCATAAATTTCAAGATGATCCCATGAAGTAATTGTGGACTTACCCCAATCTGGATTAAAATGTGGAATCCATGGGTTTTATTTACACACTAAATAACACTTAAATTAATGTTTTTAAATATGTTTATAATTATTTGGAATTATATCTTACTATTTGTTTTGTCAATTACAATATTATATTTAGTTAAGCAATTGTTTGAGCTGTATCTACCTCTACATGATCTGAGATCATATAAGTTCGTATGAATTGTTTCTAACCTTAGGGGTTAATCACCACTACCATTCTTGTTCTAGTTTGGCATATGTTTACTAGTACTGTTTTGTTTCTACTTGAGTTAAGTCTGTTTCCAATTAGTATGAAATTTGTTGAATCTGTTACGGGTTCAAACTGATTGAAGTTAGTTAACACTAAATTAAAAATTTCAATTTCAATCACTTAGTCATCACATTGTTTGTTTACTAAATAATATAAGAAATTCTTCTTTTATTGTTCCCTCACTTTAAACGGTCTAAACATAATCCCTACCAAAGAGTCAAGCTGGCTAGTGGAAGACCAGTAAGTAATTAAGGTTGGTACTTTGACTTATCTATCAAATTGATCTACTGTCATTATGCTTTTATTCCCACTCCACTTTTTTGTCTTTTATGGCTGAATTTTACCTGAATGAGGTGAACCGAACTTTTCCGGATTTTTGAGGTCAAAAAGGAAAAAAGGGAAACACTTTCCGAGACATTTTATATTTTCATGTATTGAAAAGCCCGCAAGGGGATATTTTATAAACTAGTCTATTTAAAGCCACTCCACCTTCGGTAAGTCTACCTAACCTAACCTAACCACGTTTCAACTAACCACCATATTCTTTTAACTCTTTTAGGCTTTTTTCTTTGGTTATACTTTGGATCATTTACTGACAGTAATACCATTGCTGTGACCATCTGCATGGTTTACCACAGCTAGACGTCCGGATAGCTCCTTTTTAATATAGCCAGACTACCGACCACAAGTAAGAATATAGTTATTATTTTGTATAGCATCATTCGCCTATCGACTATTGAGAAACTGACTTCCACTCCACCATAGTAGAGGACTCCGCCGAACTAAGATTTTATATGTGTTCATAAAATAACATTTAATATCTACTTACCTTGTGAACCTATCAGTACTAATAGGGGAATTGCGTATAGTGTGAAACCGTAAACAATTTCAACTTTCCTTAAACATCTTGTCTCCTCCACTATTCTATTGCAAAATAAAACTTTAAGAACTGTTACACAGTACCTTTCAGGGTAATTAAATGTGAATAATATTGATTTACCCACCCCTTTCTCCACTGTAACTAGCTGGTCATCAAACTGGTTATATTTAGGATTATAATCAACAAACATTTATTTGTTACCTATTGATCATGTAGGTAACAAACCGTTTTGATGATAGTTGTTCATTCAATATCTAATGAAAAATAAACGGTTTTAAATATGAAAACTAACTTTTCCACACTTATACACTCCGGGTGCTATATCGAGCTAACAAAGCGAAATTTCTCCCAAAATGAAGTATATCTGGGTTTATAGGACCCGTTGTATTGGCACAGATGACCTGAAACTAAATAGAGTGCATCTGTGAGATGTTCTGAACAATATCCCATCATAAAATTGGTCACTTATGTAGACTCCGGAGGCTGTATCGCGCTAACAAAATGAAATTTCTGAAAAAATTACAAAAAATGTGGTACTTCAAGTACCATAGCACCCGTTGTACTGGCTCTAGTGCGCTGAATATCGATAAGGTTCATCTGTGAGATGTTCTGAATAATATCCAATCATGGTCACTTATATAGACTTCGGAAGCTGTATCGTGCTAACAAAGTGAAATTTCTCCCAAAATGAAGTATATCTGGATATATAGGACCCGTTGTACTGGCTTTGGTGAGCTGAAAAATTGATTTCATCTGTGAGAGGCCTAATCATAAAATTGCTCACTTGTATACATTCAGGAGGCTGGATTGTGCAAACAATAAGTGGCCGACGACATACACACAGGATTTTTTTTCTAAACTCACTACTTTCGTGTTTTTCTCCCTGAAAAACGAAAAAATAACTCAAACAAAATCCAAAATCAAACTTATTTGGCGTAAACCAATACGGTTCGTTCATATTAGATATTGTTGGGCGTATTTACCCATAAGTGTTTCTAAGCATAGATCATGGATCTGGTTTATTATTTGTTCTAGCACTTAAGTCTAATTTATCTATGTTGAGATTTGCGCCTAAAGGGTCCAACTCCTTACAGTGTTGCCACAAAGGAAACGTCACACGAAAGGATTAAAATTAAATTATTAGTAATCTTGGCTGTATCTATGAGACCGGAATAGTAACGCCCAAGTACTAACCTTCTGTTTGTGAGGAATCTACACTAGTTCTATAAATAATAAGTTGGATGACAGTAGTGTGAGATGTCATCTACTCGTCAGAGATAAAAAAGGTGTCCCCGTGTGCCGGTTGTTGCAATGGCGGTAGTTACATTTATATTAAGTTCTATGTGTTAGTATTTGGTTGATAATAAATTTTTTTTGTTCCTGGTGAACATACTTTATTATCATAATAAAGTCTTTAAATAGCCAGCGACTTTTATTGGAAAGTCCAGCTATTGAATGTCTCTTTGTTGTCCAACACAAGGGTTTTGGCACCCGATCACGGGGGATGCCTAGAGATTAAATGGTTTCTACCCATAATTTGGCCAAGCTCAAGTCGGATTTTGGAACAGAATAATAGACATTGTGTGAATATCTCAGAAAAACTTCACATATTCCAAATCATTACTGGAAGAACATGTGCACGGTGTGAGTAAAAAAGTTGTTCGAGACTGAACCAAAAGGTCAGTGAATTCATTCTATTTACAAAAAAACGAGGAACTTATTCCACAAATAATATAGAAGTAATACATAAACATTGACAAGTTTTTCATAGTATTTTGTCGAATAAATTGAGATGTACGAGGATAAATTGAAAAATTCTTAGCCCAGTATAGAACCAAACAAAATTTCAATGTCAAAATATTTAATTACTCAACACATCTCTTCTTAATTGGATACATTTATTACAGCGAACAAGCAACGTCTCTAGACCTATAAAAAATGTTTCTTCTTGCTCTGCAAACCAGACCTCCACAGCGTTTATTACCTCCTCGTTGGAAGAAAATTTACGACCTTTTATATTTTTTTACAGTTAAGGAAAGAGATGATAGTCGGACGGAGCCAAATCTGGTGAATGAAGGGGGTGTTCTAGTAATTCAAACCCTAAATCATGAATTTTTTGCATGGCAACATGAGATTTGTGTGCAAGGGCGTTGTCCTGCAAAAACGAAACACCTTTGGATATCTTTCCGCGTCTTTTCTCTTTAATTTTTTCCCGTAGAGTGGTCAGTAATGTCGAATAGTAATCTTCAGTTATTGTTCTACCCTTATCCAAAAAATCAATCATGATTACTCCATGGCAATCCCAAAAAACTGAAGCAAAAACTTTTCCAGCAGATTTTTGGACACGAAACTTCTTAGGTCTTGGAGAACCAGAGTGTCGCCATTCCATCGATTGTTGCTTTGTTTCTGGATCGTATAAATGTACCCAAGTCTCATCCATAATAACAATTCGGTTTAAGAAGTCTACATCGTTTTCAAATCCAGCACATATCGAACGCGATGCTTCTACCCTTGCACGCTTTTGGTCAACATTCAAACATTTGGGGATCCATTTTGCAGCAATTTTTCTCATGTCCAAATTGACGTGAGCTATATGATGAACGCGTGCGTATGAAATATTCAGTGCTTCAGATATCCGTTTTAGCCCAATTCGACGGTCTGATGAAATCATGTCATGAACTGCATCGATATTTTCGGGGACTGACACAAAAACTGGCCTTCTCGATCAGTCATCATCTTCAATGGAAAATTTACCTCTTTTGAAGTTTGCAATCCAATTTTTCACGGTCGCATACGAAGGACATTGTTCACCAAGGGTATTAAGCATATCTCCGTAAATCTGTTTAGCCTTTATCCCTTTTAAATACAGGTACTTGATGATGGCTCGATACTCCAATTTATCGATTTTCACAATTTCGGTGAACATCATTTTTCTTTTAATTGATTGCGTAACTTTGGTTTACTTTTTTGACGTCAAACTTTACACTGATACTTCTAATAAGTTATTGTTCGTTGCTATGGTAACGCAATATTTTGTTTATGCATGGAACTCGTCTAGGCTAACTAGATATCCATACATCCTCGTATTTATTACAGGCAACATCTCTGTAAACACTGTTGTTCACAACTTACACTTGGTGTCACTTAAAGAATAATTATATTCACTCAGAAACAGTCAGAGTTCGACCCTGCTTATATCATATGTGAAAACGTTTCCGTCAGCCCAGAGTTTTAGGGATAACTCTGCCATCATCCTTCTGGCGAAGTGGTGCGGGCTGTAACCAACCCTGTCTTCACATCTTGACTACAATTTTATATTTGTCGCTAGGTAAGTGTGAAGAGTGTAAAGTTTTGTTTTCATATGAAACAAAATGAGCGCCTACCTTTTTAAAAGTCCGGTAATTAGTTTTCTTGTCAGTTTTGTTGCTGTATATTTCATGGGTCTTGAGGGTTAATTTTCTTTCTCTTGTTGCTTTTATTGTAGATATAAGTGACCGTGGGACTACTGATTTTTGCTTTTGTTACATCATATTTGGGTGTTAGCCTCAGTAGTTCGAAAAAAACTGCCCGCTTTAGCTAATAAGTGCTATAACTTATCAGGGTTCGATTGTATTCGACTCCTTGACTTTGTCTAAAACAATTTACTAGTGTTAGATTAAAACATATATTTGCTAATTATTTCATACATACTTGTCTCTCGAGATAGTTGTATATTTGTTGATAATTTATATACCATCTCATGGCTTCAGTAAGTATTTCCATATCGTTCAGAAACTTCTGTTTAAGACTTGGTTGTCATTAGAATATGTTGTAAACATTTACCCATACGGCGTTAACAGTTTGATTACATCTGATTTGTATGATAATTCCGGTTATTTTGGCTTTGTGCATCAACATATGCGGGGGTACTATGGTACTATTATTGTTTAAAATAATTTAAATAATTTATAATACTTATAAGAATCGTTGTATTGTTGTTATTGATAAGTCTGGTTAGGTTAATATTGTCAATTTGTTCGATGACAGATACGTCGTAGATAGCTGCGTTCGTTTGACTTTTCGCACTGGGAGTAGTCGAGATCTCTGTCTAGCAGTTGTGGTTTGACTTTACGAGTTATATATAACTCATTATGCTTACAGATTTCCTCTCCGATGTGCTCGTAGATGACATGCGAACTGTTATTATTAATACTTTTGGATATACTCGACTTTTTGTTCGATGTCTTAAGCGGATTGTGGTTCTATGTTCTGTGGTTAAGACGAATCTCTGTTAGCTGGATTGCTGTTGGTTGGAAAACTTACTCGAGTTGCGTTGTAGGGAGAAGTTCAGTTACTTGTGTTATTGGCGCATCGAAGTCTTTCTCTTCTAATCAAAATTTCGAGATGGCTGCTTGAGTTTCAGTTCTGAGTAATATCTTGATTTATTAATGGTATTTGAAACCATCCCAGTTGGGGATAACAATCAAGATATTGTAAATTGATTCGGGAAGCTGGTGGTGGCTGTATTTTTTTAAATATTTGATGGATATTGGCCGCTTTGGAAACCACGCTGCCTGACCCTTTTTTGAAAGGATTTTTGACTGAAATCATAACGTGGTCAGGATTTGGATAGCTTATTTCCATCCTCGTATTTGATGAGACTATTGTAGGAGTTTTGAGGAAGTTTAGGCCCTCACTTAGAGGTATGTAAAAGAGATCTTATATGTATATTTTTTGCAAAGTATGTTTAGACATTTTTCGCTCATTTTCTATTAAGGAAAAGAATTTGAAGTTGTAACTATTAATAGATATCAATTCGTTGTGAAGTAGTATATATTTTTGTACAGTTCAGGGGTATTTTGTCGTTTTGAACCACAAAAAAAATATGTATGTATTTTTTATAGCTACTTTTTCTAACTGTTCTGCTTATGATTGTATATTTGATATTCGTCACATGAGTTTAATTCTCAAAGTATAAGTATTGATGTCAAGTAATTTTTATATTGTTTCATAGAATGATTAGCATATTACTTATAGGATATCGGCACATGTACTTGCAATATTCTTAGTTGAATAGTTGAAATATATCATTGTTTCATATCTCTACATACTGAAGTAAGGTGTGATCACACATTAGATAATTCTTGGAATATTAATATAATTTTTCAGTTTGTCAATCAGTGCTATGCATAATATTAATTTCTTAGTTATCGCTTAGATTTTGTATATATTTTATTCACATAGTAGTCATTCAGGTTTATCAAGTAAAACTTTATCTCGATTAGTAGAACGCTAGGGAAGAAGCATTTTCTGGTTCTGTATGTAAATAAAGTTTTTCTATGCCGCAGAGGCAATACTTTAGAATATTAGAGAATAACTCTGGGGGAAATATTCAATTTCATTTTAGCTATTATTTTCATCTTATTTTAACAACACGTCTGGTGTTGATAATAATGTAGTCTGGACACATAGCCTTAAGCTGTCTCAGTCGATTAATAGTTTCATCGTTGATGATAACATTTTAGTAATTCGATGTTATCTGTACATTTAAGGGTTTTTTTCCTGGAGGGATACCATATTTTTGGATTACTACTTATTTTCCTAGAGGGATACCTAACTTTTTCCTGGAGGGATACCTTCTTTTCTCTTGGATACTTACCTTTTTCTGGAGGAGTACTTTTCTGGGGTACTTTACCATTTGGTTCCGCCTGGACCGGGGTGAAGAGGCGATCACCGTTCTTCCGGATGAGAAGATGATGAGGGGATAACATGGGGTGGATTTAATTGTATATATATATTTATATGTTTCTTTTATGTAACATATTTTCTAATCGTGTTGTATCACATCCAACCTGAGTTACAGTAGATCGCCTTGGTACCAAAGCTATCCCCTGAATTAAGGTCTGTATTAGTATCACTATTTTTTTTGCGTTGATGACGTATGTTACATCCTAGCTAAGTGTAAGCACATGTATAATTGATAACTGGTGTTTTGTATAACCCAGTTATATTTCATTTTGCGTATTTTTTAATCATTTCACATGTATAATTGATAACTGGTGTTTTGTATAACCCAGTTATATTTCATTTTGCGTATTTTTTTTATCATTTCACATGTATAACAGATAACTGGTGTTTTATATAGCCCAGTTATATTTCATTTTGCGTATTTTTTATTAGTTCATATATTTCATTTTTTTTGGTTCACATGTTTTATTGATAACTCTGAGCTCTGTGTAGCCTAGTTATTTTTCAACTGGATATAGTCCAGTCATTTTTCATCATTTTTTTGAATATTTGGAAATTGACAAGAAATTTGAGTATCAGTCTTTTAAAAAAAAAACTTTGTTAGTTAATAAACACGTTGGTAAGTTTAGGTACCTGTTTTCTTTTTTTCTTTCCTATCCATTTGCTAGGTTTAGGATAGGACGAGCATTTTGGCCGAGTAGAAACCTGACTGGCGCCCATTATATTTTTAAAACATCCCGGATAACCGAAATAACTCACTCCCACTCACCGACTAAGTGAGCTGAAGGCCCGAAAGGTTGTCACCGGGGACAGCTGGACTTACCTGTCGCCCATAGGGTCCATACTAGCGAAGCTAGTGACCAATATGGGTGGTTACAACTCATCTCTCCTGATCAAATTGGTTAATATATTATCAGGACAGTTTGTATTTTGTGGAAGAATTTCTCAGACTGAATCAAAATGGCAGACCTAATTAAAACTCGAACCACTAGTAAAGGCCAGATTACACGGATTGCCAACTGGTATACAAAATACAAACAACAATAATAATATTGTAGATAAAGCTGAGTTAGAATGTAAAATAAACTCGTTAACTGCTCATTTTGGAAAATATAGTGAAGTTCAGGATGTATTAGACGCTTCGATTCTGCACCCGCCAGATACAGAGGATCGAGATGTTGTAGAGGACAATTGTTTTGCTGTGCTTTCCGAACTTCAAAACCATTTAACTAGCCTCAATAAATCATTGAATACTCAACCAGTAACTTAAAACAAAATACAACTGCCTAACATAAAATGTTTACAGAAATTCCTACTGAATGTCAGTCATTTATTGATCTCTTCACAGCTCTGATCATAAATAATACTAATTTACAGTCTAATACTGAGAAATTATTTTACCTCAAAGCTCATCTTAGAGGTGAGCCTCTCACATTGGTAAATAATATTGCCGTTTGCAAAATTTCTCTATTGCACGAGATTTGTTACATAAGCGTTATAGTAATAACAAGCAGTTGGTCAACTCTTATTCTAAACAAATTTTGGATATAGCTGCCATTCAAAAATGTAATGCCGACATACTGAGACATTTCTCCGCTAATAGTAAAGCAGCTTTAGACTCACAATTGACTTTGAATTTTTACCAAAGAACAATTATTTGATCACTTAATTGCATACATTTTGGAAAGTAAACTGGATTTCGCCACTAAAAAAGCTTTTGAAGAGCAAATTAAGTCAAATAATTTAATAGATATTAACACGTTTTTTGAATTTTTAAATAGTAAACGTACAATTTTAGAATATCTTTCTAATGCTAGAAGTCTAGTGGAGAATAGGACACATTTCAAAAATAATTTCAATTCAAATAAGCCAAAAGTCACATTAGTCTCAAATTCAAATGCAGCAATTCACGAAACTCATAGAACTAATGAATCTTCTTCCAGTAGTAATAATCACAACGTTGTAAATCAAGGCTCATCACATATAGCAATGCACTGTGCTTATTGCATAATACGAATCATCTCATTGATTCATGTAAAAAATTTGTTCATGTGTCCGTCTCATACAGATTGAATTATGTTAAATTTAACCATTTTTGTGATTTACCTACTCCGTGCAATGTTGCAGTAAACTCATTGCCCTCCCCAACACATAAAACGTTCTCAACCCCCTCGCACTCCCAAAGTGGTGATCCTCTAAGGTCACAATCTTTCTCTTAACGAAGTGATTCTCTAAGGTCACACTCTGAATTAAATTCTGCTACTCCAGTCAGTTCTCGTGGAGGTGGAGGTGATTCTCTAAGGTCACAACCACAAAATAGGATTTTCTAGTTCCTCTCGTGCTCAATGTACGGTGGTGAACACAACCTCTCTCTCAGCTACTCAGGCTTGCACTTCTCAAATGTTATTAGCAACTGCAAAATTGTTAATTTTCCCCACTCAGTTCCCCCCTATGATGGTCAATCGTCTTCTGAATAACGGAAGCCAATGCTCTTTTATTACTCTTAAGACAGCGGAAGATTTAAACTGTAAATTTGTTTCTCGTTCACTTCAAATTTTAGACATTTTCAATGGTCAAACCGCTATAAATAATATCACTGAGATAGAGTTTCACTCCATTCATGTGCCTTCAGTGAAATTTACAATTTCTGGCGCTGTGGTTGATCAGATTACACAGAACTCACCACAAATCTCTAATAATAAAAACGTATTGAACACCCCCCCCCCCCCACATCAGTCGACGACACCTTCGACACCCAATCAAAAATTGGGATCCTTTTACATTTATTACCTCCTATTAAAATCTGACATTTAGGAAATGAGCTTTCTTAATTGATTCATACTCATCTGGGGTGGATAATTTCAGGAACTTTACCTTATCATTACATGTGTCTCCATGCTGATGTTAATTTAGCACTTCACTCCTTTCACATCGTCATGAACCCAGACGTAACTGAAATTAAGCTAGATGTTATTTTAGAAAAATTCTTTAAACAAGAAGAGGTCTCTGGTCGTCCTCTGGTAATAGATGAAGATGCAAGAACCGAACATATATTTGTTTCCTCCACTAAAATCCTTCCTGGTGGAAGGTTTCCAATCTATTTACCATTGATTTCTCCTCAAGCTCACTGTCAGCTAGGTGACTCCTTCATTTCACCTAGAAATAGATTTTCGTCCCTTGAAAGGAAATTTGAAAAGAATCCTGAGTTGAAAACTGTATGTATGTGTGTGTGGGGTTGTGATATTGACTGCGGATCCTAATGGTTCCATTAGCATAACCAATAAGTTGAAAAACTGAATATAAAATTTTTTTAGAAGAGTAGTTTAGATTAGAACATGCTAAGGTAATACCCCTGTCTTTTCTCTCCCCTCTGTCGGAACATAAATATTTTGTCCCTCACCACAGTGTAGTATAGACCCATAGCGCTAGTACAAAGGTACGGATGGAATTTGATTTTTCCTCGAAAACTTCGAGTTCCCTTTCTTTAAATAATATAACTTTTGACCTAGAGTCCATCCGGAACTATTCGATATTTTAACAAGATTTCGGATTTATCATTATGCTCCAATCGCTGACATCTAAAAGATGTATAGGCAGGTATGCATGCACCTGAAATTTCACTTTTTGCAGAATGTACTTTGAATGGACTCTCCTCACGATCCTTTCACTTGCTTGGAGCTTACCGTCATTGGCCAACGTAGTGCACCTTATTTAGCATGCAAAGTTTTAAAGAAATAGTCCTACAAAATTTTCATTTACCGCATGTACAAGATGCTCTCTTAAATCAGACATATTGACAGGTGCTCACTCAATATCAAATTTGGGACAATTCTATTTTGACTTAAGGCAAACTCTTGGGTCCTCTGGATTTACATATATTTCGTACTAATTCCAATACCACTTCTAAGACATTATTCTCTGACGATTCCTCGTGCAAAAAGCTAGTCTCAAAAGACAACAATCTACAGTTTTAGGTATCACGTGAGATCCTAATTCCGATACATTTAAAATTCACACTCCCTCTTCTTTGAACAATAATGTCCTAACAAAACGAGTGATCTTGTCAATCATTTCACAATGCTATGACCCCTTGGGTCTGGTGAACCCGATACTCGTGCAAGGCAATCATGCAAAACCTGTGGCAGATAGGATTGCAGTGGGATAACCCTATTGACAGTCCACAGACCAACAACAATTGGATAAACTTCCTCAATAACATAATTTTATATACGAAAACATCTCCATTCCTAAGTACATCAGAGTAAAAAAATAAGTTTTATCCTTTGAACTTCATGGCTTTAGTGATGCCAGTGGTAAGGCTTATGGTGGTTGTGTCTATCTGCGAACTATCTACACTGATAATACTGCTACTTCTCATTTAGTGGCTGCTAAGTCCAAAGTCTCCCCGTTATGCAAACCCCTTACTATCCCAAAATTAGAAGTCAATGGCATGGTTCTTTTAGCAAAACTGTTTTCAAGAGTTTCAATAATTTTAAAAAATCATCTTGAAATCTCTGCATATACTCGTATATTATGGTCATATTCTCAAGTAGCGTTGTCATGGATAAGTTCTCCTCCTGAGAAATGGACAATCTACGTTAGTAACACAGTTAAACAAATTCAAGACCTTACCTCTGTAGCTTGTTGGAGGCATATTAAATCTAAATTGAACGGCCTTCATTTCTTAAGTACCACTTCCTCAGATACCGTCATATACGATTCGTTTAAACGAGTAACGCAATTGCCAGAGGAGAGAAAAACGGTTAAGATCTCTGTACACCCAACCACTAATATTTGGCTAGACTTTTTTCATCACATAATAAAATACTACGTTCCATTGCTTATATACTTAGATTTGTTAGTAACATTAGACGCCCTGATAAACGAATTGGTCCCTTGACTCCACCTGAACTATTTCATTATCGTAAATTTCTTATTATTCAGGTTCAATACTCAGCATTCCCACATGTTATCCGGTTGCTGAGAGGTAAAAAACCACCTCAACATAAATATCTTTTGTCTTTAAATGTTTTCCTAGACCAACACTTCATTATTAGAGTAGGTGGTCGTCTGTCCAATGCCGATATACCTATTGACCAACAACACCCTATTTTATTGCCACCCAAGTCTCAGTTTGTGACTCTGTTACTGAGCCACGAACATATTCGTCTTGGCCATAGTGATCCTCAAAATGTGCTAAACAATGTACGAACTAAATTCTAGCCACTTAATGGAGTACGAGAGGTGAAGCGAATTATTTTCAAATGCGTTCTTTGTACCCGACTTAAAACAATCACACCCCAACAAATGATGGCTGATTTGCCTACAGAGCGAGTCACTCCCTCAAGACTATTTTTGCAAGTGGGAGTGGATTTCGGAGGACCATTCCTCCATAAATCTTTAACTCTTAAAAAACCTCTAGTAACAAAATGTTATATGGCCCTTTTTGTCTGCCTTGGAACTTAGGGAGTTCACCTCGAATTGGTGTCGGATTTTACAGCGGAGGCATTTATTGCATGCCTCTAATGTTTCGTTAGCCACAGATGATTTCCGATTACAATTTTTAGTGATAAAACTACCAACTTCGTTGAGGCACACAACCAACTCTATGAGCTCCTTAACACTTCTAATTCACCCGTTTTTGACTATGCAACTTCAACAGCCATCACCTGGAAATACATACGCTCCAGATCACCACACTGGTGAGGAATATGGAAGGATGCCATAATGAGTGCGAAGTTTCATATCACCCGTATGTTACAAGGGTCACATTATGTTATGGAAGGATGCCATAATGAGTGCGAAGTTGCATATTACCCGTATGTTACAAGGATCACATTATGTTTTTGAGCAGTTTGCTATTATACTAGTTCAAATAGATGCAATAATGAATTCAAGACCACTTTTACCATTATCATCAGATCCTTATGACCTTCAGCTTCTGACTCCTGGTAATTTTTTAATAGGGGCTCCTTTAGTAGCTTTTCCTGACCGAGACTGTGTTCAGATCCCTGAAAATAGGTTGAAATCCTGGTAACAATGTACCAAAATCCAACAGTGTTTTTGGAAACGATGGTCCAAAGACTATTTGAACCGTCTCCAAAATCGGCCTAAGTGTCCTTTCCCTCATCCAAACTTAAAGGTTGGAGATATGGTCCTTGTCAAAGATGGGGAAACTTCTCCCTCAAAATGGCCATTGGCCCGTATTATAAAGTTGTTGCCTGGTCCTGATGGAAAAGTAAGGGATGTCCAAGTGAGAACTTCGACAGGAATTTATTCTAGATCCATTCTTAAGCTGATTACTCTCCCGGCTCAATATGACGATGTATATCCCTTCCAACGCTGACGCAGTTAGTTTCTCAATGTTCCTTTTATGTTATACTTGTATATAGTTATAGTTCTATTATGTTTTTTCATAATTATCTCTCCATATATGAGTTGCATTTATTTCTAAGTTGAACCATCGCTTTGTCACTCTAGATGATCATCTCCTTATTGCGCTCCTCAAACCTGGTACTTCAATTTTGTGATCTCCGGCCAGGGAGTATGTTGGGAAACGTCACACGAAAGGATTAAAATTAAATTATTAATAATCTTGGCTTCATCTATGAGACCGGAGCAGTAACCTTCTGTTAGTAAGAAATCTACACTAGTTCCATAAATAATAAGTTGGATGACAGAAGTGTGAGATGTCACCTGCGCGTCAAAGAGAAAAAAGGTATCTCTGTATGCCGGTTGTTGCAATGGTGGCAGTTACATGTATATTAAGTTCTATGTGTTAGTATTTAGTTGATAATACATTTTTTATTATACCTGATGAACATATTTTATTATTATAATGTCTTTAAAGAGCCAGCGACTTTTATTGGAAGCCCCAGTTATTGAAGGTCTCTATGTTGTCCAACACAAAGGTGTTCGCAGCCGATAATGGGGGATGCCAAGAGATTATATGGTTTCTTCCCTATCTCATTATTATGCTTACAGAAGCCTCCATCTATTTAATTTGGTCTTTAGGTTGGATTGTTAACTTTTCTGAAAAACAGTATGATTGGAAATTATTTACGTAATTAAT
Source organism: Galeruca laticollis (assembly GCA_963921935.1). Classification (NCBI taxonomy): domain Eukaryota; kingdom Metazoa; phylum Arthropoda; class Insecta; order Coleoptera; family Chrysomelidae; genus Galeruca; species Galeruca laticollis. Next base: position 106,585,676 of record OY998182.1, on the reverse strand, counting down.
CTCCATTCAACACAATAATTAAGCTTTTCGTTTGTAGTTAGAAGTGGATATGACGGGCTAGAGACTTGCTGATACTCATGATATGAATGATAACTAATACTTGACATGAATGGGGAAATTGAAAAAGAGAGTATATACCTTCTGTTGAAAAAGCGCAGTGATGCCCGAACCAGTCTTTAAATTATACATTTATTGTTTTATCACAAACCTTTCTGGAAAAAACTATTCCAATACACGAGTAGGCATATAACGTGAGTTGTAGTTAATGTTTGTTTTCATAAAAAAGTCTTATTTTAAATTTGAAAATCAATATTTTATAAAAAAAAAGAGGAAAAACTCTATATCTATGAATCTGATTGAGTTGGTCAATAAACCATATTTATTAATTTGAATTTGGCAATAAAAACTTGTAATTTGATGACTGTTTCCGCACTTTATATTGAATAAGCACAAAGTTTTTTACTCTTGACTTATTTGAATACGTTTGAATCATTAGGGATCGGAGCTACCTCGACATTGACATAAATGTGTGAGTTTATGGTTGGGTATTTTCCACTTTTCTGTAGAATCCCGTGTTTCTATAATGCCAAAAGGTGTTGAATTCATAACTTCACTTTTGCTTCCTGAATATCGTTGTACGCTTATTTTCTGTCTTTGTTATTAGTTGTTCAGAAGAATGACAGCTTAAAATATTGGATATATTATTCACAGACTTAACATGGACAGGTGAGATTATTATTAATTTATCCTATCCCAATGTTGACACTAGTTAAATTATTAAGACCATTTTTAAACATTCCATACTTTCAAAATTCATTGTTCGTCCACTCATTGTATATATTTTTACATTTTCGCTGCCTGCGGTGGTCTAACGCAAAAATTAAATGATTGTGTTGTGTAAAATTTTGAATAACATCCCGAGCGTAGGCACATAAGCAATTTATTTCGACCCTCACCTTGATATTTGCCTCTTTTGCCAACATACACCACTGGTTTTGACTTCCATCATCAAGCAGTGGTAGCTACTGTGTTTCGAATCATTTTGCAACACTCATTATTCACAAGCTACTCGTCTGACAAAGCTCGGAACGTAGGTGTTACAATGAAAAATTGAAAATAATTAGTAAATTGCCAAGGGATGTACTTCACCTTAATTATTTTCAGCTACCGACATTAATGTAATGATTGATGAAATTTGGAAGAATTCCAAACGTCTTTTATCATATTCGACATCAATACTCTTGTGAACAAATTACTCATATCGCTGAATCAAAAATTTATATTTTCAATTACATTTTAATTTATCATTATTAACATAAGAATAGATTTTTAAAGTGAGAGTTTATCTACAATAAGGACATAAAGCCAATCACTATTTAGAGGTATTGCTGGTTGCGTCAGAGTTGAATAGTCCATCTACATCTAATGAAAATGATTTATAGCAAATTATTGTGTAGGTAATCGTGCCTAATCCAGTAAAAAACATCGAATAGGCATAGTGGGATTTTAATCGTATTTATATAGTGCAGTATTTTTTTAAACATTTTGTTTTCGTAGATCAATTCGTTAAAGATCTAATTACCTCTATTAAAAAATGTTACTACCTATAATATCAATACAAACAACTTTTCTACAGATACATAATATAGGTACGAGTTAAGATATTTTGTTCTCGAAATATCTTTTTAAAAAGTTGAATTTTAATTAGAAAATACAACTTTATTGCTTTAGAGTTACAAACAGAATGAATGGTAAATGTGAGAGAAATACAAAGTTAGTTTATAGTTAATTGCTGACAATATAATATTATTATATAATATGCAAATTGACTTCACATAACTCATCCCTCCTTAAGATAGAACAACGCCGTCAAAAGGGTTGTTTTGTTGGGGTTGGTGGTTAGCTTCTTTCTTCAGTTTTAAATATCTCCAGAGTATACGAGTTGCGGCAGCTAGTATTAGGCCGAGAATATTCCATACTGCGGGGTGTGTTTCTAGAATTTGTATTGGCTTCGTTAATTTAGTTTAGAATTTCAAATCTTTAATGGATTGAAGATCAATAGCTTCTAATTTTATAAATACTTCTGTGAATTTTGCTGTTTTCGTGTGATCCCATTCGAATTTTGGAAGTATTAGTGGGTTAATTGATGTTGTTTCTTGGATATTACTAAATGTAAAATTTTCGATCCCGATTTCAGATCCTGCGGAGATTTTGAATAGAGTATTTTGTTTGACTAATAATATGAGTCTCTTGTTACAGTTCGATTCAATCTTAATCAGCAAACTTGAAGGTAAAGCTAGGATAAACTGGTCGTTAATTCTTTCAATCAGCGGGCGAGTCAAAATTGCTGAGCTTGCTCGAAGGTGGGTTCTTCAGCTTTCAAAATTTGGATGATGCAGGAGTCTGGACTGATATCTTTGTAATTTTCGCACAGATAAAGGCTATCAACTTCCATGGGATGTCTTCGTATTGATGACTGCTTGTACCGAGTATCAAAAAGGATTTGTCGGGAATGATTATGGAGTTGTGGTAGGGTGTGCTAATAAGACGAAAAGTATGGTAATTATCAATTTTTAAGATAGGTATTGCGAAAATAATATTAGTTTTATTAATTAGAGTTTGTATACCGGCTAATTCGTAATAGTGGTTTTGGAATTTAAGGATTTTATTTTCTCCGTAAAATTTTCCTAAGTGGTCTACTAGTTTCAGTAGTTCGTTAATAGGAATTATTGAGGTACGTTAAACTCCTGAACGAGCAAACATAATGGCGTTTTCGAAATTATATATATATATATATATATATATATATATATATATATAAACCAAAAACCAAAAGTTGGCAGTTAGTCACGGCTGACTAGTTAAAAAATAAAACTTCAAAGAGTGGTCTTTGTTAAAAAAACCCTCAAACTCGTGGGGATAGCAGCCAAAAAAACTTTACAGGTTAGAGATAAAGTGAATCAAATAGTACATTACCCAAGCTTTCGAAGAGCATTGTCTTCATTTTCAAAGGTTGTAGTGTTGATTTAAAATTAAACTCACATTTCACAAATTGCAGGAAAACCTTCATCCACTAAAGACTAAAATGTCAATATGGATGAATCCGGATGGTTTCTTCTCTTTTTCCTCTTCCTCCTTGCAATCACAGCAGTAATCAACGCAATATTGTCTTCTATCGCGGACATATTGACAACTATTACTTTATTATTTGCCAACGGAGGTCTGTTGATAAAAAAGTAGCACTGGGAAACTTGGGTGTGAAAATAAAGACGTTTAGACGCCAGTTACGATGTGCTTGCTGCTTCCTGGCAGCAAGACAAAAATGTAGATTGTATAGTTCTAACAGAAACTTGGCAGATTGCTGATACAAGCATATTTGAGATCGATGGATATAATCTAATATACAATAAAGGTGATCTAAATAAAAATCACGGTGTTGTTCTGTACCTGAAATCACATTTCTTATATGAGCACTCAGTTGTACTAATTAATAATATTAAAGTGCTGAATACCAAAATAAATTTAGATCAATAAGATAATATAGTTGTCACAGCCATGCACAGATCGCCATCCACTGATCCTAAAGAATTTATTGTTTGTCGGGAAAATTGCTTGGAAGAGAATGAGAGTAATACCGAAAACTTCAATATTTTCACAGGAGACATTAATTTAGATCTATTAAAGAATAACGATACTATTTCTGAATACGTAAATACTCTAAATGAGTTTAGCAATAACTCAACAATTAATAGTATAGTATAGTTCGGGACAACATGAAAACTTGTATAGACCACATATTTATTATGGCAAAATTCAATATATTTGAGAACATTAACATTATGGTTCTAGAAACCATTATTACTGATCAAGACAAAAAAAAATGTCAACTAGCACACAATATGTTGATCAGGGTAAACTGAAATCTCTTCTTGAGAGAGCATCTTGGGCTGCTATTTACTCTCCTGAAAATCCTGATTCCAACATAAACATTGATTTATCGAAACAATTGTCAATTTTTTAGAATTTTCAACAATTTTTATTATATTGTGGTATTAACTAGAAACCGTGAGTTTCATTTAAAACACTAATATAAACATATTCGTTGATACTCTATCAAATTTGATTGGCAAGCGATGATATCCAAAAGCAGTAGGAGATAATGTACAAAAATTGAACCTTGGGTGACAAATGCTCTACTGAAATCAATAGATACAAAAAATAAAATGTTCAAAAATACCCTTAAGTATATGGGAAACGTAGAACTAAAAAATGAATACAAACAGTACAAGAATACATTGAATTCGTTGATTCACAGAACAAAGTTTGATTACTATAATCTATATATAAAAAAGAAAGTCGTGTTAGTTACTCCACTTATAACTCAAGAACGGCTGAACCGATTTAGCTGAAAATTGGCAGGGAGGTAGTTTAGAGCCAGGAGAAGGACAAAGGATTAGCTCAACCATCATCTCATACTCAGTATAGATGTATGATCTTGTTAGTGTAGAATACTAACCATATCAAGTTATAATAAAACAAAAACGTAAGAGGTGGATAGTGTGGATTTTGAACCTAAGTATATCATATTGAAATAAATGGTTTTAAAGATAAAAAAACTAACTTTTCTGCACTTATACAATCCAGAGGCTGTATCAGGTTAAGAAACCGAAATTTCTCCAGAAATGGAATGTACCCAGATAGCACTAGATATTCAATGGACGTACTAAAAATATTCGTTTTCGGATATTGTGTTATTCTATAGACCCACTTTAAATATTTATATCCTTTTTCGAATATTCTATGAATATTCTATAAATATTTCCAAGGAATATTCAAGAATATTCTGAGGATATTTGTAGAATGTATATAGCAAGATAATCCAGAATATTCATAGAACATTCCAATAGGCATATTCTACAACTATCCAAGTAATACTAGGAATATTATAAGGATATCTGTGGAACGTATATATCAAAATTTCAAATATTTGTAGAATATCCCAATATGGATAATACCTGTTGAGCGGGAGACATTGAATCATAGTACACCTCCCTTTTCATCTTTAGTTTCAAAGATAATTGTTTGAAATTTGGTAGATCCTGTATACTTAATGAACGACAGTATTGTACATATCAATTTTTTTCCGACCTCCAACGTTCAATATCGCCAATTATTTTATTCATAAGCTCCATTACTGTGAGAGAGAATAGAATTACCCGCCTGGGAAAGCTTCTCTCTCGCACTTATCGAGATTATGGTAAAATTAATCGGCGATATCTCTCCGTAGTCTTTGGAGATATCACCATCAAACCTGGTATCCTTTGATTCCTTAGAATCATTCCTAACCGATCATATAATAATATACAGAGTGTTCCATTTGAAAATCAGAAGTTGGTATCACTTCCTGTGAAAGCGGAAAATAATAATTGATATGTACATAAGTGTCCTTCAGTAAGCAAACGGGATGTCCCAAATTTAAATAAATATACTTTGAAACTAAATGAGAAAAGGGGGAGTACCATGATCCAGTGTTCCCTGGTATATATCTTACAAATATCTAAGGAATATCTCAACATTTCGAATTGTATATATAGGAAAAAATATTTTTAATTGAAAAAATTAAAGTACGGGAAACATCGAGTTCAATTTAATTTATTCATACATAAATATAAGATGTACCTGATAGCATAACTGAAACTAACATAATTTTCAAATCCTAGATTACAAAATTCACTGACTTCCTCCATACTCAACGACACTTTTTCAAACCGATTTCTGCCGTTCCTTACAATTGGCTAAGAAAATTCCTGTTTTCAATTCAACTTCTTTGTTTGTTATGTTCTTGTCCAACTTTTGGATGGCATCTGAAACAATAAAATAATTATATTTTTTATTAATAAGCAATTTCTATTCTACTGTGATTTTTGTGTATGTATGAAATACAATCATAATATAATCCCAAAAACTGAAAGTGAAAGTGAAAATGAAGTTAAACATCAAACATGTAATTGAAAAAATAAGTCTTGTAGGAGACAAGTAAAAAGCAAAATATTCCAATCACAATAGTGACTAGAAGTTATTTGTTTCTTGTACATGATATATTAAATTAATTTACATGTACATTCCAAAATAAAATAACATTATTATACTTACTACTGCTTCAAAGAGCTTTGTTTTTCCAAAGCATTTTTCCCTTTTTATCCATGCATACTGTATCCCTCCATTAAATACTCTGTCAGGATTTTTTGCAAGAATCTTTTAATATATTGTAGCAAATAAGAACCTTCCAATCTTGTCAGAGGTACAACATCAAATTGTATTAATTTGGAAGTTAATCTCATAAGTTTTGAAAATTGAACAATTATAGTTTATAAGCAAAGTTATAACAAACGAAAAAAAATTAACACCGCTTTCATCTGTGTGAACAGTATACATATGCCTGAAACTAGACAATTTACCAGCAATAACTTTTATTTACCAAATGTCAGAACTAATTTAACTTTGAATTATCAGATTACCAGTTGTGTAGAGCTTTCTAGTCAATCCCAATAATTAAAAGGAATAGAGGTAACTATAGACAATTTGAGTAAGGAACTCATAGCATGCATCTCGGTAACATAATTACGTGAAACTACCTGAGAAAATAGATTTTTGTTGTACCTTTAGCAACGAGGTGAATTTCAACTTTACTTACAATTGAAAACATGTATCCATTAATTTTGTTGCAAAAATTTATGAAATCAACAATTATTTTAATATTTTCATGCACTAAAATATAAAAAGTAACACATAAAAACTCCAATATTTCGAGGCAGTTTCATTTTGATTTGGATATAATATTGAACATTCAACTTACGAAAAATTCATAGGATTCTCTGTTCAGCAGGCTGACTCAACTTCTTCAAACTTTGCCTCATCATTTATTGGAAGTTTTAGTAGCAAATGAATAATTTTCTAAAAAATTAATTGATAAATCAACAGGTATTAAAGAAATAAAATAAAACGTACCTGTTTTTATGCGTGAGGTCGTATGTATTAGTTCCACCCGTAGCATGGAATACATCGTAGACAACTTCACAGTGGCAAAAAATTGACTAATTAATTAACGATCAAAAATAATTAATCATACTACTTCTATTTCACCAATAACAATAACTTATATAAAATGGTCGAACCGCCATTTTTCACTGGTTGTTACCGTGAACTGCCAACTGCAACTACTGACGCATGCCCGTGGAACAGAAAGAGTGTTTGACAAAAAGCAATAATCATAGAATATTCTTAGAACTATTTTATTCGAATATTCTAAAAAGAATAATCTGAGGATATTCCAATTGGACTTACATTGAATATTCGATTTAGGTGTACCCACAGATATTCTAGATATCCCCAGAATAACCCTATAATATTTGGATATATATCTTCCAAATCGAAGACTGTCAGGACATCCCATGGATATCTGGTGCTATCTGGGTAGAATATCTGGATTTATGGGACCCATTGTACTGGCTCAGGTGAGCTGAAAACCAATACGGCTCATCTGTGAGACGCTCTGAACAAATATGAAATTGGTCACTTGTATATACTCCTGAGGCGGTATCGGGCTAACAAACCGATTTTTTTTCAAAAATTATCAAAAATGTAGATTACCTGGATTTATAGGTCCAGTTGTACTGGCTCTGGTAAGCTGAAAATCAATAGGGTTCATCTGTGAGACGCCCTGAACAATATAAAATCATAAAATGGGTAACTTGTGTACACTCCGGAGGCTGTGCTAACAAATCAAAATTTCTCCACAAATGAACAAAAATGTGGAATTTCAGGAAACATAGCACCCGTTGTACTGGCTCTGGTGAGCTGAAAATCAATAGGATTCATCTGTCAGATGCCCTGAACAATACCCAATCATCACTGTATCGTGCTAGCAAGACATATTTACACAAAGTGGCAGAAGACAACCAGGACGACGACGGCAGATAGTAAAGGTGGACAATGTCTTCAGTCAGGATGAAACTGTTGTGTGGTGTACCTCAAGGTAGCGTTCTGGGACCACTTTTATTCAATATTCATATAGACGGAATGTTCTCGTTGAAAAGCCGTGCTGAAATAATTGGATTTGCCGATGACACAGCAATAGTATACGATGCTGAGAATTGGGAGGCACTTCGAGATAAAGCTCATGCTAATTTTTCAAACGTAAAGAATTAGCTTGAGCATAAACTATTGACGGTTAACCTTGAGAAAACTTATTATCTGCCTATCAGTTGCAATAATGTGTGCAGACTGGATTTTGATCATCTTGAAATCATTACTTCACGAAATCGAAGTATGTCTATAGTGTCTGTAGACAAAATCAAATACTTAGGTGTAATGATTGATAGTAGTCTGAAATGGGATGTTCACATCAGGAACGTCATTAAGAAATTACAGAGCATCCTCTATAAATTCAGGTACCTCAACAAAATAATAACAATCAAGCATATGAAAATATATTTTACCTTAGTGGAAAGTAACTTACGTTACGGCTTGGTACGTTGGGGTGGAGCCCTAAGAACACACATAAGACCACTGGAGATGGTCCAACAAAGGTTCCTGAAATTGATTTTGAGGTAACTACCACGATATCCTACAGATCGATTATACGAGGAATGCGGGATACTGGATTTGAGACAACTATTTGTTTGACTGTTATATTGAAATATGAAAAAAAATTATGCTCGCTTACCTACGCATAATTACGGTACCCGACAAAGACACCACTATGTTATTCCCCAAATAAGCAGGTCGGTTTGCCAATGATCATTCTTCTACTTAGCACCTAAGGTGTTCAATTCTATTCCTGACCATATAAAAAACATAAACAACTTCAAGATTTTTAAAAGTAAAGTAAAAAGATTCATTAACGAAATACCAAGAGCTGGGTGGGATGGAATTGTTCGACTGGATATGTCCATCTTATTCATTTCATATATTTTACGTCTTCTTACATAATTATGCACTGGTTTTATTTCTTTTATAATTTTTATTTATGCAGTGTGTTGCTTGTAACAGCATGTCTGTGAAACAAACGTACTTTGATAATTTTTACATTTCAAAACGGGCAAGTGCTCTCTAAATGTTTTTATTGTAGTGTTGTTTTTAAAATGATTACTTGTTGTTATGGTCATAACTATTTTTATTTGTACAATGTGTTGTTTGTGGCAGTTCTTTCGAAATAGAGACATACTTTGATAGCTTATGTGTTTCAAATTGATTGTACTTTTAAAGTTTTTTTTTGTTATTGTATTGTTTTGTAACGCACAATTAATGTTATTTATCTTTTTCAAGTGTGCTACATATTTCGTTATTCTGATATGTGTTGAATATTTTTTATACTTAAGTAATACTGTATTTATATTTATATCTTGAAACAAGTGTTCACTCACTTATCGAGTATGTATCATTTATACACTTTTCATTTTTGTATACGTTTCATATTTTTTATTCGTTAATAAATGGTATTATTATTGAAATTGACTGTCTCGACCCTTACTTTGCGGAATATGCTCATATTAGTGTTTTTAAATGAAACTCAAGGTCTCTAGTTAATTCCAATTGTGGAATTAACTAGAGACCTTGAGTTTCATTTAAAAACACTGGTATTATTATTATTATTATTAAGTCGCACGTTGCATACTACTTTGGAACAGTTTATTACTTTCAGAAGTAGTTATATCACTTTGCTGATTTTACTGTACCAACATTTTCTCTCACTCGCATCCACTCCTGTGAAATAAATTCATGATGCCCAGATTTGCTCAGATGCCACAGTGTTGGCTGTTTAATAAGGTTTCAAATCATTATTCTATCAGTTGGCTCCACCTCCATGCGCGTAGGTACAATTTCAGGTTACGCAGTGGAAAAATCAAAACCTAGAGATGGTACCTACAACCAGGCTAGGGACACTGCAGACCGTGTCATCTATAGAGCCCGTCGAGTAACTAAAATCGGTAGATAATTCCAAAAAATTAACGAAAACTGTAACGTCGTTAGTAATCAAATTTTATTGATTTTTATAACTGCGTATGCGCGATATCATATTGCTCGTCCCCATCCCCACATGTTATACTGTTATCATTTCTTAGTTCAAGTGTAGAGGTTATTTTAAGGTTACGGTATTTTGGTGTATTTTTTAATTGCTATAGTGTAATATTTATCTGTTGTTTCGTTGCTTTATTGTTATTTATTGAAAAGACAATGTCAAAGTATATTCTGAAGGAGTCTAATAACTGGTGTACTGGGTAAGTTTTATTAAAAAAAATTGAGCATTTTTTCTTTCACAATTAACAACCATTATCTTCATTTTTATAAAACACAGAGAATTTATACTAATTTAATCGACAACTTCAGAGATCATGGTTGTTTTTTACATTAGCTAAACTGAAAATTGCTGCATTAATAAAGTAAATATTTCTTTTTACAGTTTTGTTCCTCCAACCCAGGAAGATAAAATTAATATGGCTGAAAAGCAGTGGTAATAAATCATTAAATTTGTCGACGAAGAAACGATGGAGGATATGATCCCTTCATTTTCAAAAACAGTGTTTCTTTAGATTTGAGAAAGACGAAGAGAGGTTATTAAGACAGTCTGATTTGCCTTCCCATATGAGTGGAAATTAACAAAAATTGATGGTAAGTTTTATTGTATTCAATATAGCATGCTATATATATTTTTTCCAATTTAATTTACCATTTATGGTCCATCATTTGATATTTCATTTAATTTAAGTTAACATCTAATCATTATTTAGTTAATGGAGTTGAATTGAATTAAATGTCAAATGATGGATTATGAATGGCTATTTTGAAATAAAATAATTAAAATACAGTATATTTGAATATACCGCCAAAACCCAAAATTACAGAAATCTTTCCAACATCACTCAGTTGTTTACTCGACGGGCTCTTTAGATGGCGCCACAATCAGTGTCTCATCTATCTGTGGGTTATCTGTGCCTACAACGAGTAAGCCAACTGTTTCTGTTAGTGTGACTTTGGTGTGAAAGCCTCCTCAAAGAGAGCGCGTACCAAAGCGACGTAGCATCTGATGTGGCACATACACGGCAGTTACATGGCAAAGGCGTCGCATTATTTCTTAGATAGCGCTGATCTGAGTGTAGTGGCAGTGGTGTAAAACATGTCTTCCTCAGAGGACGAAGATTTGTTAGCAATTTGATCCTGATCAATATTAATGAAAATCATTCAAAGCGTCGTTATTGGGTACAGACCTTTTGGTAAACAGGAGAAACAAACATTGGTTTCAGAGCTTTTAAGGAATTAAATATGTATCCAGAAAGATTTAAACCATTCTATAGAAAGAAGAAAGGAAACCTTAAGGCGTTAGTCTGAACAGTTATGCCAATCATTTTAAAAACGGATACAAATTATAAACGAGCAATATCACCTGTTGCTTTTAATTCCTTCGCATTTTGTTTCCCGGACAAATCTTGTATATTTCTGTTTGAATAATCAGAATGTGTGTGGACATAAATACTTGGTTTAGCCTCAATAAGTAAAACAAAACGAATATTGAAATCTGGATCGACCTTCATTTTCACAAAAATTCGCGTAGCGTCTAGTAGCATGTGGCAAATATAAAACAAGTTCTATTTTTGAAGCAGTGCTACAGCAAACAAGGCGGACGTTTCTGACAGAGCTATCTCAGTTTTCACCATTCACTGTTTACCGTTGGTTCAAATCGAAGTAACATGCATCGAGCGTGTTACATTCCAGAGTATGCACCAGATCAGATGCTACGTTACTTCATGTAACATATTCAGTCATTCCCACACAACGTTCCGTTTGTATTTGCAATGTAAAATTTAACATACCTCGTTCGATATTGTCATTCATTGCGAGAATAGTAAAATATTTGATATGGACTAACAAAATGGAGCACGGGGAAATAAATAAATGACATATGACGCTCAAATTCCGCATGAATATCTCTATAGAGGACGGTTGTTCTAAATCAGCAACAAAATAATGTCGACAACAATATTGGAATGCATTACATCATTGTTCACATTCAAACTCTTTATACAAAATGAGAGGTTCTATACAAAGCTCTCAGCCTTGAAAAATTCCATTGTATATGTTGCGTCACCGGATAATCGAAATGCAGTACCTACGTATTCAAGCCCTTAAATTAGATCCATACAAATGTCTTCTAATAGTTTGACCTTAAATCGATGTTATATTGTTTACCTGAAGAGAATATTAAGCCTTAGAGGGTACAACGCGATGGCCTGTGAAATCAAGAATAAGACAACTTTACATATATGGCATTACAGTATCAAAGGCATTCATTGTTCAAGCTCATGATCATCCTAAAGCTTCATAGAGCTTTATTGTTAATTGGAATTGTTTTTATTGCAATTATAAGTGCTTAAATAAAGCATCGACTTCAAATTACATTTTTTTCTTGAAATCAATATTAAGACGGAAATATACTCGTATTAACCACAAATAATCTTCAAAAATAATTCTTAATCCAATATGTATTATTGTTTCAGGTAGACGATAGTGTATGCTAAACCAATATTAAACTGTATTGAATGGAGGATTTATAGTGTTTTTATATAATTAAAACGAATATTATTGTAATATACTTTTTGAAATCCACTTAAATCACTTAAAACCGATATATATATATATATATATATATATATATATATATATATATATATATATATATATATATCGGTTTTAAAACGTCTTTCGACGTTATCCGATGTCTAACTTCCATCTCTTCCTATCGTCCCATTGGCCCTCTCTCAGGTCTCGTGAGCTCATCGCCTTCGCTATTCCTTCTTTCCATGTTTTCCTAGGTCTTCCGCGTTTTCGACGATTAGGCGGCATCCAGTTCATTACTTTCTTGGGAAGTCTTTTCTCTTCCATCCTCTGTACATGCCCGTACCACACTAATTGTTTTCTCTCGATGTCCGTTATTAAGGAGCCTTCTATCCCCATTTGGAGACGTACGTCCTCATTTCGTATTCTTTGTCTTCTGCTGATTCCTAACGATCTTCTGAATACATCCATTTCTACAGCTTCTAATCGTCTTTTGTTGTTTTCTGTTATTCGCCACGTTTCTGACCCATATAATAGGCTGCTCTTTATGAGGGTTTCGTAGATATTATATTTTCTATGTTTTCCGATTTCCTTACTCCAAAATATCCCATTTAAACACCCAATTATCCGTCTAGCTTGTGTGATACGTTTATTTATTTCTTTGTCGTCCTTCCCTGTTATGTCGAAAGTTACACCTAAATATGTATATTCATCGCAAGCCTCAATTTCTTCCTTTTCCAGTTCTATGTTCATCTTCTCTTGTGCTATAGGTAAATATTTATTTTTTTGGGTATTAAGTTGCAAACCCCATTTTTCGTATTCTTCCTGCAGTTTACGTGTCATATATTCTAAATCATCTTTGTCATTTGCTATTAAGACTTGATCATCCGCAAACTGTAAGGTATATAGACAGACACCGCCAAGGTCAACACCCATTCCCTTACACTTTCTCTTCCACAGGTTTAGTGCTCGGGCTACATAAATTTTAAATAGTGTGGGTGAGACACAGCATCCCTGGCGTATTCCTTTATTCACTATAAATTCTGGTGACAATTTATTGCCTACTTTTACTTGTGATATCGTTTGGTCGTAGAGATTTTTCAAGGCTTTTATTAGGGTATGACTAATATTAGTTTCTTGTAGGACTTTCCATAACTTATTTACAGGAACCGTATCATATGCTTTTTGGAGGTCAATAAACATGAGATGTACATCCTGATTGGTACCCATTTTTTTTCTATCATCTGTTTTAAGCAAAAAACGTTGTCTGTGCAGGTTCTTCCAGCTCTAAAACCCGATTGCTCCTCTTCTTCTTGTTCCCTGTATTCAGATTCTATTAAATCTCGAAGGATTCTTCCATATAAGCGGCTCATGGTACTAGTAACAGATATACCCCTATAGTTTGCACAGTCAAGTTTGTTTCCCTTCTTATGAATAGACGAAATGTAGGCGATTTTCCATTCTTTTGGTATAGGAGCGCCATTTAAAAATTGATTCATGCACCATGTTATTGCTTCAAAAAGTTTATTCGTTCCGTTCTTAAGTAACTCGGCCGGAATGTCTCCTGGTCCTGATGCTCTATTGTTTTTCAAGTGTTTTATAGCTTCCTTCACTTTATCATTATCGATTTTAATCATTTCGCCTTCAATAACAACATCCGTCGGTGTGGTTATCATATATTCGTCTCTATTTTCTGTCAGGAGCGTCTCGTAATGTTGTTTCCATTTGTTGATAGAGATTAATTGTAAATTTGTGTCTTTCTTTTCTGTTGTTTTCACTCTGTCTATAAACTTCCATGTTTCTGTACATTTTTTGCCTCCTAAATAGGTATTTATTTCTTGGCATTTTTGGTCCCACATGTCCCTTTTTGATTGATTTACTGTTCTTCTCGTCGTTCTCTTCAGTTCTAGGTATTTATCTCGGTCATCTGGTTGTTTGGTACTTAACCATTTCCCGTAGGCTTACTTCTTTTGTTTTGCAAGTGTTTCTATCTCTTCATTTATCCACAATTTACTACTACTAGTTTTATATCTTTCTCCTAGGGATTCCTCTGCTGCTTCATGCATACTGGCAATTATATTATCATAAACAATTTCTACAGTTTGGTCAGCTGCTAAACTCAATAGTCTGCTATCTAGTCTGCGTTGGTACAGCATTTTAGTACTTTCATTTATTAGGCTATCTAAGTTGTAGTGTTTGGGTGTTATTTTTATTATGTCCTCTGTTTCGACATCAATATTGGGTTTTGTTCTCGTGCGTCTGTATGGTAAGAATATTTTTGACTTGACTATATAATGATCTGAGTCGCATGTTATACCTCTGTACACTCGTACATCATTTATTTTTATCGTAGAGGCTTGTCTAATAATAATGTAGTCTATGACTGATCTTAAGTTTCTTGTAATTTGTATCCATGAATATGTATGAATGTCCTTATGTTTATAGAATCCGTTTGCTATTTTTAGTTTGTTATTTTCGCAAATTTCTATTATTCTTTCTCCATTATTGTTTCTAGTCAGTTCCCCATATGGGCCTACTATTTTGCTCTGTAGTTCTCTTCCGACTCTTCCATTTAGGTCTCCCATTAAAATGATCTCTCTTAGGTTTCCAATTTTGATAATTTCATCGTTGATTTTTTCAAAAAATTCCTCCTTTATGTATATGGGGGATAGGGATTGTTGACGTCTCTATTCCAATAAAACCCTGAGAAATGCACACTAACAAATCCTACTACCACGTCCACGTCGTAGCCTCTGGGCAATGCATGGCGTACAATGGGTGTACGTTATGTAGCTAACGGTAGAGGGTAAAGGCGAATTTCTGGCGCCTAAAAACTGGAACAGGTCGACTAAGGAAAGAAACCCTGACAGAAAACTCTGGTCCTCCAGGTTGGGGGTTTAGGCGTTAGGTTAGCTACCTATCACTAGTAAAAAAATATTTTTGCTAAACAGTCTAACAACTGCTTCGGAAATTCGGACGGATCAAAAAGTAAACGACATTGGCTACGAAAAAGGATAATGAACATTGGTACTTGGAATGTGAGAGGAATAAGGAACAAGATTGATGAAGTTATTCACGAAGTATCTGCTTTGAGCATGGATATTGCAGTCTTGACGGAGACCAAAAAGAAAGGCACCGGTACAGAAATACTAGACAAATATGTGCATATATTTAGTGGTGTCCCTAAATACCAGAGAGCAAGTCGAGGAGTTTCTATTTTGATTCATAAAAAACATCGCCACAAAATTACGGATTTCGAAGCCATAGATGAAAATATACTACGAGTAAACCTAGTTTTAAATCAAAAATCTGTTACAATCTTGGGAGTATATGGTATTTCCGATGACGAACATAAAGGAAATCCACTTGTTTCTACACGAATACAGTACACCCAAAGTAATTGGGAAAAATTGACTACAGTTATAAATATTTATATTTTCTTTGTTTGTCCAATTAAATAATACTATGAAAAACATGGACTCAATTTAGAATGGAGGATTTATATTGTTTTTGCGCTCTAAATCATTCAAACAACATTGTCGGAGCAGTAATAATGTAAATTTTGGAGAGAAACATAAACATTTTGTATCATTATTATAACAATAATATGAGTAGATTCCACATAATAAGAGGCGAAACAGTAAATTTAAACATTTTGTAATCTATCTACTCACAAAGTATTGGCAGAAACTTTTCAATATTTCTAAACTTATATTTTATTTTCCTTTTCACTAGCGCTTTCTCCCAAAGTCATTATCTGTATGTAAATCCTTTTAGGACGCAGAACAAGTTTAAAATATTATGGAATTCAAGTACAGTCACAATTTTTTGTGTATCAATAGTTTATTTACGAGCTCATACTGAAATTTTTCAAGAAATTTTTCAAATGGTTAAGAAGTCTGCATTATTCACACACAGAAGGATTTGAAAATATAAGTATTTGGGAGTCAATCATTAAATATATTTAACAGAAATTTGCAGTTACATAGAGAAATGTGGTTTAATTTTTTCTACTAATTGTAATACAGTTTTAAAAGATAATTCTGCTTCTCAGAGTCTCCAGGATTCAAGGTATAATTACCGTCTATCTGACACGCGTCTCGATAATCTAGCTAACATCTTCAGAGACCAAAGGTAATCTGGCAGTTTATTAGATGAAAAAAAAATGTAATTAATTGTTGGTGTATTGTTTAGGGTAGAGTGAATTTAGTATAGAATATTATCAATGATTCTAGAACCTTAAACTTAATCCATGGAAAAGAAATACGATATACCTATAGTACGCGCAACCTGAATGTCAAAACCAACATTTGATAATGAAATTCAAACTTTCCGTTTTATTCTTTTATTACATCTTAATTTGAAATTGTTTTAAAAGTATTATTCAACTGGGGCTCGAAAGTTGTAGCAAACTTGAAATGGATTAGAACTTCAAGTGCAGTTATTGTTGATTAAAAAATATGTGAAAGTTTTATATTATATTAGGTTAAAGAACGCTGGCAAGAGCCACAAACGTTAAAAAGAAGTGTGAAACAAAGTGTAGGTGAAGTCTAAAATGAAGGTCTCATTGATACCTCAGCAAACTGGTGAAAAAAGCTTCTTCTGAAAAGTTTATTTAACTGCAGTTATTTATAGCCAGGAGAGTTTAAAAATGTATCTTCATTTCACGGTGATAAATTTTGGTATTTTCCAATTAGAAGACGCTCTCTTCTCCTACTTGCGGAAAGTTATCAGTTCTATCTTAGTCTCTGTCTGTAAATTCACATGTTGAAGATTTCCAATCTCTTAACTGATGCGTTTGTTTGTATCCCAAACACATAACATCACAAGACTATGCTCGTCTTTACTTCAATATTAAGATGGAAGTGAGACTTAGGAATTTATGTTCAAAAATTTTTTATATAAAATTGGGTCAAGCATAAATAAATATTCTCATATTTTTGAGCTGCAGAAGAAATAATATTGCTTAAAATTTTGACGAGATAAACCAGTACCTACTTAAAAAATAGGTTATATGTAATTTGGTAACGAAATATTTGGACTCCTTTCGGAGATATAATTAATTTTATATGGTATCTTATATAATTGATAACATCTACACACTTTTAACTACGTGCAGATCAACTTTCATACTTCATAAACGTGTATGAAGCTTTCTTATCATAATTTATCTAAATAAATTCACCCACGTAATTTGGGCTTAAAACAAAAATAGTATCAGATACTTCAGTTCATATTTCCGGTGTACAATAACGAACACTATATAGAGAACAGACATAGATTGTTTGTTGACTTTCCAAGATAGTTGATAAATTTATTAGTTTATTTTTTAATTAGATAACTACCTTTGGATATAAATTATGTTATTTAATTCGCCATATTTTATAATTAATTACACATATCTAGTTGTTGTTGTTACAACTTTATCCAATTTATCTTCCCACCGTTTATCATTTGACAAACCACGATATAAACAACACACAATTAAGAGACCTTCTATTAAGTTTTATTAAAATATATTTTAACAGGATTGGAAGAAATCGAAACGTTAAATACGTATAAACCTAAAAATAATTGGGCGTTATTCGGGTGTATTCGTATTTTTGTAAGTAGGGAAATGTAATCTGTCGGCATAAATGAGCTAATTGACAAGCAACTCATGGCTAGCCAACATTTCTAAATAAATCAGAAATTTATTTAATTATGGACGGCTGTAAAATTTGTACAGCATATTTATTATATAAGCTGCAATGAGTGACTAATGTATAATGAAGTTTTGGTAAGCACTCATTTGACAATTGTTTCGATATTAAATATCATCGTCAGAATGATTTACATTTCATTTGACGCCTACCTGATGTTTAATAACTATTTTTAGCTAAACCTAGAAGGGTTACCTTGTGATTGACTTAATATATGTTAATAGAAAAAAGGAAAAGATATTATATTACAAATATTAAGGCTTAGAATTTTTAGCCCTGTGGGGATATCCTGGATATATTTTTTCCAATTAAGATCAGTATAACTGTCAATGATATAGAAAACCGGGAAAACTATATTTGCTGATCTTCACAATTATCACTTAAGAAAACAGTTCAAATCTGGAGATCTCCCTAGATTTATCTGTTCATTGACGACTTCATATTGTGGGTTTCTTAAGTGTCTTCTAATCTCCAATTCTTCAAGGAAATCCAGTTCTTGTTTCTTTTCACAAATATGTAGTACTTCTAGTTCTATGTTAGGTGTCCATGAATGATTGGTGTCAAGTAGATATTTTGCGTAGTGGGATTTATCTACTTGTTTCAATGTTTATGCTCGTAAGTGTTCACTGTATCGGATTTCAAATTGACCCAAATATACAGCATTACATTCTGGACATTTAAGTTTATACATACCAGTATTCTTTAATGGGGATATTTTTGTTTATACATTTAACAATTTTGTACTCACGTTACTTTCTGTTTTAAAAGAAATTGTTGTATTTGTTGCTAAAGATAAAGAAATATTATTAGAAATATTTCCTGCATATGTGATGGTTTTATAACTTTTCATTTCTTTAGTTTGTTTAGGATATATTAGTTGTAATGCCACTTTTTCATCTTTTTTATTAATTAGTTTATTTATCGTATGTAGGTAATGTATAACCGTTGGATGTTGCTGTTTGTTTAATTGTATTAATTTCTCTATCAAAATTACATTTGTTCATAGGAACTGAAAATGCTCTATGTATCTTTGAATTATATGCTGCTAGTTTATGTTACATGGGATGATTGGAAGTATATGGAATAGTCACATCAGTATGTGTTGGTTTTCTGTAAATTGAATAATTAAGTACAATATTAACTCTTTGAATTTTTAAATCAAGAAAATTGATTGAGATATTTTCTTCAACTCCTAATGTAAATTTAATTTTTGGGTGTAATAATTCCATCATATCTCCATAGCGAATAAGGCTTGTACCTATGCTTTACTTAGCTCGTTAAAATAAGCTATCAACACTTTTTAGTGGTTATATCCTTAACCTTCCTTTTATTGCAACACTTTTCTGATTTTTTAAATACTGCAATATACTGCTCACGAGATTTTTGTGGAACAAGGTTTGAAATAGCCTTATATGCCATTTCTTCAATATCTGAGGGTAATTGATAGTCTTCATATTTTATTAACCCTGAGTACAAGTTATGATTTTGACAGCCTAGTTACTTGATGGTAACTATAGTGACATATTTAAATACGCACCAATCAATTTAACGTATACTGCATTTTAAGCATGAATTCGGCTTTGTTATTGGTTTAAAATAAGCGCTAAATTATTTAGCGCACTGAGTGCGCTACAAGGGCCTTGTATTAACATCCAAATAAGTGTTGTAAGATTGTCATAACGTAATGAGTAATATTTAAAGTAACATCAATATTCCATAAAATAATCATTTTTGAGGAAAATATTAACGCGCAGAACATTTTAGAGTTTTTAAATAACTATATGTCGGACACCATTTATGAGCCAATTAATGAACAATTAAATCTACTTTTTCGGTTAGGGTACGGACACAACGGGGACTATCAGCATAGCATAGCATCCTCGATCCTCCCTTCGTCCCTCGCTACACACCATGTACCATGCCTTAGCTTCAACCTATGTGCGAAGTGATGGTCGGCGCTCCTTTGTTACTACACAGGTCAAACATTGTGTATTTATTTTTTTGGCGAGCGAAGCTATGCTACTAGGCTATGATCGGAGCGATGGTCAGCGCTCTGTTGTGTCCTCCTACTTAGATGGGAGTTCAGTTCACAGATAACCCACAGATAGATGAGACACTGATTGTGGCGCCATCTAAAGAGCCCGTCGAGTAAACAACTGAGTGATGTTAAAAAGATTTATGTAATTTTAGGTTTTGGCGGATTGGCGGTATATTCAAATATACTATATTTTAATTATTTTATTTCAAAATAGCCATTCATAGTCCATCATTTGACATTTCATTCAATTTAACTCCATTAACTAAATAATGATTAGATGTTGAGTTAAATTAAATGAAATATCAAATGATGGACCATAAATGGTTAATTAAATTGGAAAAAATGAAACAATAATCATATAAACAATTTATTTATTTTGGTATAAAAATTCACAACAAATAATTTCTTTCACAAAGTACTTTTCTTAACAAACATAATAACGACAAATAAATTATAGTGTAAAAACCATGCAATAATTAAAAAATATTTTGAGTAACATACATTCTAGATTGGAGTATCATTAAATTTTCAAATGATGTTAAATCAAGATAAAAGTAGAAAATTATGTATGATAAGTTTATATTAATTTATTATTACACTCGTATAAACACACAAAGCTGGACAAACTGCAGGAGTATAACTGCTACTTACCTAATCAAAAAAAGTGTTAGCAGTAAGTTGTTAACTAGTATTTTTGGCAACTTTCTGTGAAAGAAAAGATTTGAGTATAATTACTGTGAATGTTAGAACAAAAGTTATTAAAATATTTTTATAGGAAAAGTTGTTAAATACTGCCCAGCTCTGTAAATACAAGGTGCCAAGTAATTACATATAAGAGTGCTAAACAGCACTTGTGACTGTACAACATTTAAAATAATATATCTAACATTCCATTTCCACTTAAAACACATTTTTA
The DNA here is from genome assembly GCA_963921935.1 of Galeruca laticollis. Taxonomy (NCBI): domain Eukaryota; kingdom Metazoa; phylum Arthropoda; class Insecta; order Coleoptera; family Chrysomelidae; genus Galeruca; species Galeruca laticollis. The sequence continues at coordinate 106,564,408 of OY998182.1, read as the reverse complement.
TTTCTTCACTGGAAGTATTAAATAGGTTTATAACACAAGCTTAAACCTAGTATATTGCATATTTGTATATTTCTACATTTAAAAGCATTCCGTTCTTATGGAACCATTGCATAAGGCAGTTTAAGTTACTCTGCAGCTCCTGGCAGTCTATGATTGTTAAAATGTTTCTTAAGGGCTCTTAAAAATCCCACCGTCTCATGGAGTCCTTTCTCGTTTCTGGTTGAGGTTCTACAAGTAAACACACAAAATAACAACAATAAATAAGTAAACACACAAATATGTTTGAAAATTTATGTCAACAAAAGAAAACAAAATGCGCTTACTATCGAAATAATAAGTTTACACATGTTTTTGTACTAAGCCAAAAAAATATCAAAAAATGTTTGAATGTATACATTTGTTTGGTTTTTTTGATTCCCTTTTTTGAAGCTTTCGATTTTTTAGGAATTCTTGATTTTTAACTATTTTTTTATTTTTTGTCTTTATTGGATATTTCGGATTTTTGGTTACCGCTAGACCAAATACTTAGATGTAATGCCTCAACAAAAGTTAATACACACTTTCATTTCCCATAAATTGTCACACCATGAGCTATATATGAAAATCGGCAAGGGATCAATACCTTCCATCCCATAGCTGGTAGAGGGAATATTGCTATAACATAAAATAAAGCCCAGATTATTATTTTTTCAATGGATAAATTAAAATGGAATTGTCTGAGTATGGTGTACACACTAGATATAAATTGAGTGAATGAAAAGACGAGTACTGAGTGTGTCATTTGATTAAAATTCCAGCTAAGCGCTTTCAGCCATTAGGTCATTCTTAAAGCTGTCGACAAGAGAAAAACATACAACAGGTACAATGTACATACAATGAAATACAATGTTTGATGTTACATCATTATTTAAGTAGAATTTGTTAAAATTACCCTATAAAGAGGGTGTACACACATATCATTTAGTTGGTAATTTCAAATTAGACGTTTCGTTATGTGAATTACAATTGTACACGCTCTTTATAGAGTAATTTTAACAAATTTTAGTTAAATAATGATGTAACATCAAACATTTTATTTCATTGTATGTAGCAGTTACAGGGTTTGATGTTTTTTGACACTGTCTGTATATTTTTTTCTTGTCGAGAGCTTTCAGAATGGTCTAATGGCTGAAAGCGCTTACCTGGAATTTTAATGAAATTACACACTCAGTACTCGTCTTCTCGTTCACTCAATTTACATTTTGAAATGTCCAAAATTATAGCATGCTATATTGAATACAATAAAACTTACCATCAATTTTTGTTAATTTCCACTCATATGGGAAGGCAAATCAAACTGTCTTAATAACCTCTCTTCGTCTTTCCCAAATCTAAAGAAACACTGTTTTTGAAAATGAAGGGATCGTATCCTCCATCGTTTCTCCTTCGACAAATTTAAAGATTTATTACCTGCTTTTCAGCCATATTAATTTTATCTTCCTGGGTTGGAGGAACCAAACTGTAAAAAGAAATATTTACTTTATTAATACAGCAATTTTCAGTTTAGCTAATGTAAAGAACAACCATGATCTCTAAAGTTGTCGATTAAATTAGTAAAAATTCTCTGTGTTTTATAAAAATGAAGATAATGGTTGTTAATTGTGAATGAAAAAATGATCAAATTTTTTTAATAAAACTTACCGAGTACAACACTTATTACTCAGAATACACTTTGACATTGTCTTTTCAATTAATAACAATAAAGAAACGAAACAACAGATAAATATTACATTATAGCAATTAAAAAATACTCCAAAATACCGTAACCTTAATATAACCTCTACACTTGAACTAAGAAATGATAACAGTATAACATATAACATGTGGGGATGGGGACGAGCAATATGATATCGCACATACACAGTTATAAAAATCAATAAAATTTTATTACTAACGACGTTACAGTTTTCGTTAATATTTTGGAATTATCTACCGATTTTAGTTACTCGACGGGCTCTATAGATGGCACGATCTGCAGTGTCCCTAGCCTGGTTCAGTTCATTACGTCATACATTATCCAATCGATAGGCAGTGGTAGCCCGTTGTCCGTTGATAGATTGGTCGCCCAGATCTCCAGATCTAACAATTTTAGACTTCTTTTTCTGGGGACAAATGACAAGAAGTTTACAAAACCCGCTCAAAAGACAGAAACGAACTTTTTGCAAGAATTCGACAGGCTTGTGCAGAAATTACACCTTAAGAGCTGAGGAATGTAATTAAAAACATTCGTAAGTGCTACGGAAAATATATCGAACTAGATAATGGATTGGTAGAGAGAACTAGGATCCAAAATAAAAGTGTAATAATTAGGTATTTTTTGTTACAGTTGAGTATCCAATTTTAGTATTAATTCTGTCCGTTTAAAGTTAAATGTAATTCGGTTCTTTTATCAAATATTGATGTTACTTTAAATATTTTTTCTACGACGGTAGTTTATTCTGAGAATTATTAAAAAAAATAAACATATTGTTCATGTCAATCTATTGTTTTTGCAACTGTTAGCTTAGGAAGCTTTCAAACTTTAAGTTGTCATAACTTTGATATTAATATCTGTTTCGGCAACCGTCCGGGAAGTACGTACTTCCGGGACTAGACCGGGAAGAATCACATCGTTATTGTCATTATACACATGAAAATATTGGTAGGTATGCAGTTGATCATTACCATACGAGCGAAATAACGATTTACAGCTATTTAACATGAAATTAGTTAACATTTTGATTTTTGAATGCATGGTTTTTGGTCGCAATTATCGTAATAAACTATGGAAAGCAGCAGCGATAGTGAGTTTGAAAATGTGCTTAACGAAATTTCCAATGCAGCAGCTATTGCTACAGCACTGAAAAATCAAAGTCCAGATACGAAATCGTTTATGATTTGTTTACGAAATGGATAAATATGAAGAAACGCAAAACAATTACAAATGATGTAATTTTGGCTTATTTGGCGCAAAAATCTGAAACTGTCAAATCCTCTATCCTGAGTAGCATGTATTGTATGTTGGAAAGTACCATTTTAGTGAAAAAAAATGTAAGTCCCCCCAAGGTAACCGCATTGCTTAAAGGGAAGAATATTGGTTGTGAAGCAAAGAGATCAAAAATGTTCAGCAGCGAGCAGATCAACAAATTCATTGGGGAAGCGGATAATGAAACATATCTAATGCTAAAGGTAATTTTACCAAAATATTATGATAGTAGGACATAAAAGTATCAATTTATTTCGTTTTATTTTCAGGTAGCAACAATAATTTGGTTAGTTGTTGCGTGTAGACGGGAAGAACTAACAAAAATATCAATCGATCTAATAAACGACAAGACATGTTGCTTTTGCAGAAATACCAGATTACAAAACTCATATTTATTGAGAGAACTTTTGTTGTAGGCAACCAAACCTCATGTCGTATAGGTAATACTCATCTTTACGGCCATCTCACACTCCACACATCAGATTATCTGTGAATTACAAAAAAGGGGAATGCTCAATTCGGTCTATTGGTATAGTTTTGGGAATCTTGGATTAAGAATCGCAGAATTTTTAAATTTACCCAATCCTAAAAATTACACAGGCCATAGCATTCGTCCAACTTCAACGATGTTATTTGCTAATAATGGTGGAAACATCAAACATTTGAAAAGAGACACGACGGCTGGAAGTCTACCAATGTCGCTTAAGGATATATATACAATATGCCTGCAAACAAAATTAAAATTGCCAAGACCAGTCAAAAATTATCACAATCAACGTGAAACGGAAACTTCACCTTCTCGTTCTGATTTCAACAAAAGGCGTTTAAATATACCAAGCATTTCAAACAAATAGAATCCCTTGAATATTAGCAATTGCGCGAATTTCAATATAAATAAGAATTATAATGTTTCTGTTAGTACCTACTTATCTTCTATTCGAATTTCAATAGATATTTAATACAAATAAGAATTAAAACGTGAGAAATTTTGTTCTACAAAATAATATAATAGATATAGAAATGTGTCTCATTTGTTTGTTATTCTACACGGTTGCCAAAAAATAGTATACGCAACATGTCCGAAGACAGTTTTTTTGAAACTCGCATAGTTTTGTTTACGCACCCACAAAAACAGTATTATCCAAACTTGTTACGTAAATTACTATGGTGCCAAATTTTGGTTACAGCTATTTGGAAGTATTCTGAATCCAGTGGAGAAGATTTTTTTATAAACAAATCGCTAATAACAATTCTCTATTTTCGACTATGAAAAAGTATGGTTTAAAACCGGAAAACAACTTCTAAATCTAAATGAGTAGACAGGTTTTCTCTGCTGATAAATTGTGAAGGGGCATGGTAAATTCGGTCCCAGCAGGTAGCAGATTAAATTAAAAATTTTATACCCTTTTATCGGTAGGTTAATTCCCTCCCAACCAGAGTTTTACGATACTAAGGAGCTTAATCTCTTTCGTAGAATGAAGTAATTATGGTAAGTATGGGCTTTTCCGAAAATAGTAGGTAGTAGTAGGTAAATGAATAATATAAATACATGAAATGGATTGAAATATGTACCATTTAGTTGCGTATGTTTCCCCAGTTTACATATTAGTCGATTCAAGTATTCTTTGTAGTCTGGCACCATGGATCTTAATATTATTTTGAGTGAAAAAGGAAAGCGTATAGTAGTTATAAATAACTATAAGTATAGTTTTCAAAAGATTTTAAAAAGTGGCGAAACGCGGTGGACGTGTATAAATAAAAAGTGTAGATCTTATTTGCTTAGTATGGGTGAAGTGGACAATGTAACTGTTACAAAGCATGTAAAGGATCATTGCCATAATGCAAATGTAGAACAGCTGAACCGCCAAATTGTAAGCACTTCTTGTAAAAGAAAGACTATTGATGATTTATCGGAGAAGCCTGCAAAAATCATCCGCCGGGAGCTTCAAGAAAATCTGCCTTCAACGATCAATACGTCAGACTTTGCGTTAATAAGGAAGAATTTGTACAATGCTCGTCGAAAACTGCCTCCACAATTGCCAACAAGTATTCAACAAACTTTCGGCACTCTGGCGAAGATCAATATTGGAACATCCAGAGGTGAACATTTTTTACTTTTTAATGATGCAGCTGATCAAATCGCCGTCTCTTCTTGTAAATCAAATATTCAATTTATTGGAAAAATCAGACAAATATATTAAGATGGAACATTTAATTACTACTTTTTTGTCAGTTTTTTACGATACACGGGTATTATAACGGCCACTATATTCCTCTGATTTTTTCTCTATTACCCAACAAACGGAGTGAAACGTACCTAAAATTATTTAATATTTTAACAGAGATCTGCATCAAAAATAGTGTCAGATTAGATATTTCTGAAATTGTAATCGATTTTTAAAAAGGTATCCATAAGGCTGTAGAACAAGTTTAGCCATTAGCTCAAATAATCGGATGTCGATTTCATCTTTTGCAGGCATGGTATAGAAAAATTCAGCAAATTAGTTTAATATCTGCCTACAAAGATGAATGTTCCGATGCGGGGCTATGGCTAAAACTGACTTTTGCCCTAACTTTCTTAAATCCTGTAGAAATCAGCGATTGTTTTGTATTCGATCTGCTCTCAATAGCACCAGACGATGAAAAGATTCAAATGTATTCCGATTATTTGATAGATAATTACATATCTGAGGAGTCACTATTCCCTCCTTCACTTTGGGCTACAAACTCAGCAGAACTTACACGGACTACGAATACATGCGAATCTTTCCATAGACAATTTAACGATTCGTTTTACAAGTCTCATCCAAACATTTTTGTTGTTATTAATAAACTCAAAGAGTTTCAAATCGAAGCTTATGTAAAATTACAAAGTGCACATTTGAATACTAAAATTACCGATAGTAAAGTTGAAAACCGTCAAAAATTTATTACAAAAATGATTGAATCATATACGAAAAACGAAATAAGTCGTTTGCATTTTATTAAATTTGTCTCATTTCACTGTGGCGTTTAATTATTAGGTATACAATATTATGTACCTGTGTCTATTTCGTAATTTTCGAGAATTTGGTTTCTTAATATTATTAAATATATAATTGTATGTAATATGTAATATTTTTATAGGTATAAACAATATATAGACATATCAATTCCGTTTATGTAAACTTTGTCAACAATGTAAATATTTTTATTTCATTTAATAAAACTAAAATTATTCAATATTACAGTTTTATTGCATTGGTCCAATCTTAAAATATTTTACCCGGGACCGAATTTACCTATACAGTTTCAGGTAAAAACAATATTACGGACCGAATTTACCCGTTATTTTTGACCCCTTTTTTCTTGGGAGGGAATTTGCCTATCCCCATTGTGAAATCTTGCTTGTCAACTAGTTATTTTCATATTACCCAAATTCATATTATTGTAACCTGTCTGTTTATGATTTAATTACTGACCATTATGAGGACAATTTGCTGACATATTGTAGCTACCAGATATGTCTGCCGCACTATCAGTGGACAACTGTAAAACCGCATAATAGACACTTTTTTACGATATTATACAGTGTGTTCATCTATATTTTCCCTCATTTTCACTGTCCATAACTTCTAAACGGTTTGAAATAGCAACATGCGGTTTTCACTAAAATGTTCCATTTTCGCACAAAAAATGGCGGATGTTTGACAATTTTTTTGTTGACTTTTGTTAATGGAACCCCCAGTATATTTTTTGTAGTTTGAAAGAACCGGCCTTTACCTATCGTTCAGTGCAATTTTTTTTTAAAATCGGTTAACGAGTGACTGAGCAATTAATTTTTAAAATGAGAGATGCTTACTTAGTACTTTTAATAATAGTAAGCTTTGGAAGTTTTATGTCAATTTCATCAACTTTGCGAATGGTCAGTCATTGTTATTGTCTGTTTTTATGTGAAAATGGTGTTTTCAGACGTTGAAAAAGCAAATGTTGTAGGTACTTACCTTTGTTAAAACACAAAGACGTTTTTTCAGAGATTTTAATAAACAACCACCCACTTCAAAAACAAATAGAAGTTGGCACCGCACTTATAAAGAAACTGGATCATTATCTCAAAAGAAAAGAATACCAATTAGCAATTATTTAGATGAGACCATAGCTGTATATGACTTTGTTAGGAGATATCCAAAATCGTCGTTAGGAAAAGTTGCTTCACATTTCAGCATTAGTAAGTCTAAAGTTCATAACATTTCGAAAGCAATAAAACTGAAACATTATAAAATTCAAATTCAGCAAAAATTGAATAAGAAGGACTTCGAAGATCATATTTTTATGTGTGAAATGTTAATGGATCTCAGAAGGAGTGCACCAAACGTCAATCTAATAATGTCTGTTGAAGCCACATTTCATTTAACTGGAGCAGTTAATAAACATAATTGCAGAATGTGGTCTGAAGTAAATCTGCACGAGTTTGAACAATATGAAAGAGATTCACCTAAGGTAAATGTGTGGTGTGCTGTCAACAACAATATATTACATGGACTATTTTTTTTCGCTGGAAAACAATCAATGGAAATACTTATACAGACATGTTGGAATTATTTTTTTATTCACAGTTGGATCAAGACGTGCAATTAAATGGTAATTGGAATGAAATATATTTCGAGTAGGATGGGGCATCCCCCCCCACCATTTTTCTTTAATAGCTAGAAACTCTATTTCCAATAAATTTGGTGACAACTGAATTGGCTGAAGTGGTCCAGTAGAATGGGCTCCTAATTCACGTGACCTAACAGTTCCTATTTTTTTTGAATGGAAATATGTAAAATCTTCAGCGTATAATACTGCACCACAAAATTTGGATGAATTAAAGATTAATATTCGTCATGCATTTAACTTCAATACCCAAGATATGTTGCGCTTGTCTTTTACAAATTTATACGTAAGGTTAAACAAGTGTATTTATAAAGAAGGGCGACACATTGAACAATTAATTAATTAAAACTATCACTTTTTTCTTTGTGTCTTGTTTTGAATAAAATTTAATTTTATTGTTGTTACGTTTTGTGATTAAATATTAATTTGCATCTCTCATTTTAGAAAGTAATTGCTCAGTTACACGTTAACCGATTTCAAAAAATTTTGCTCTGATGAGTAGGTAATGGTCGGTTCTTTCAAACTACAAAAAATATACTGGGTGTTCCATCAACAAAAGTCAACAAAAACGTTGTCAAACATCCGCCATTTTTGTTGTGACGTAGGCAAAACGAATAAAAAAAACTTAACTTTTTTAAACATAACTTGTGCTAAAATTAAACACTTCATTGAAAGCCGCATGTTTCTATCGCAAACTGTTTAGAAGTTATGGGCAGTTAAAATGAGGGAAAATAAAGATGGACACCCGGTATATTCTGTCTGAAAATCATTTTGATTCATTTTGTATAACTCTCAGTTCACTCTTTGTACATTTTTTGTATTAGTTTTTCATAGTTAATTTTAGTTCTTTTTAAAAAGACATTTTCTATAAATAAAAATAAAAGTTGCCTGATTGTTTTATTACGAACAAAATCTTAATATGCTGACTAAATAATTTAAATGCTGTTTTTTGTAGTGAAACATTGAATTATCTCTCAAGATATTTTATATATTAGACGGTGTTTCCAAAACGAAACCATTTTTATGTGCTTGAATTTTTGTTATTATAAACACATTTGTTGTTTCATAAGGAATTCACAAGTACCGATATATCTTATTTTGAACCATTTAAGATTTATCTTAACGAAGAATTATCTAACCAGATTGCTACTCACTTTGAACAGGTTGTATTAAACAGATTAAGAATTAGACATTCAGCTCTCACACATACCAGCATCTGTTTAAACAGGAACCACGTAAACAGTGTTTATAAGTACCGCCAAGTTTTAAACGTATGTCAAATTGTGCAAATCTAGAAGTTGACAAAACAGTGATTAGTATTATATTTACTGTATTGCTCATCTATTTAAAAGGGTAAAAAAGTAGGTACATACATTTCTAAAAGATTGTAAAATTTATTCGAAAATACTGATTTTCTACCTACTTTTACCAACTAAGTATTATTTAATCCTACTGGTTCGATGAATAAACAATTTAGGATGATTTTATTGAAATTGTCGTTATTACTGTAACATCACGGTTCTGCTGAATATATGTACCTAAGTGTTAATCATGGACAATCCATGTCTAGGAAGCGACCCGCGAAACAATAAACATAACAAGTCTATTTTGTGATGTTCTTTTTAGAGATTTTTCGTGATGTTTATTTAAAACGTTAATAAGATATCTCCTAGATGTCTTAATTTTCTCTCCAACTCTATTAACATCCATGTCATGTAAATAAAACATATTTTTGATGTACACAATAATACTTGAATTCGCAGTTACATATATACACATCCTATAAACATCTTTTAACAACTTCCTATAGGAAACATTCATACGATGTTAATTTGTATACTTCTCACTAATATCACATACAGAAAGTTACTGAAATATTACAAATTCATACGATGTTAATTTGTATACTTCTCACTAATATCACATACAGAAAGTTACTGAAATATTACAAATTAACATGTTTCTAAGATGATCACTTGTTGCAGTTACTTTTACATCTTTCGAAATAATTTTTAGTAAGTTCGTGTGATTACGTCTGTACGATGTTAGTTCATAAAACTCTCAGTAATATCTCATATTAAACATCACAGTAACATATAAAAAAGAAGAAAACAGAAGAGGAACTGACGAACGAAACAAGCAGTAGTTTTATCTGTGGAAACAAATGACAAGCATGAAATGGCGGATGGTTTCCAGTTTTTGTGTTATATTTTAATTGCGGGAAGCACATTTTTTGCAAGTACTTGAATAAAGTGGTCTTCGTTTTCGTTAGTTCCTACTTAGCTTCAGTTTCTATACTTAATTATAATTCTTGTTATAATGGACGAATAACAGTTGTTATCGGTAAGTACCTATTCCAAAATCATCATTATTAAAACTTAATACTCATTCAAGACTTTAATCGGCTATTGTACATTGAAATTCCAGGTGGCGGAATTGGTACACTAACATTATACGTATAATAGAGTTTACAAAATCAGGGTTTTTTCTACTTTTAAAATATTTGAGTTAGTAAGTATATTTTAAAAACGATTCACAATATTTCAAATCCTAGATATGCATTATACCCTACAAAAAATTTAATATTGCTATAGGGTAGACATTATTATTAATAATAAAACATGTTCATATGTTGGCAGAGATTTGAATCTAGAAGAAAATATTTTCAATGTTCAAGATGTTTCAGAAGCTACTTACATAAATAAAATAAAAAACAAATAGTTGGTAATTATGTAAAGAAAAAGGAGTAACTATTTCAGATAGTCTGATACAGACATTGTATCAAACAGTACAAAAAATATTGAATCAAGTATCTCTAGTTCTAGTTTTTGTAGTTGTAGTCATAGCCATTAATATAGTTTTGCAGGTTTAGAAAATTTTAACATTAATACTAATAATTCTTGTGAACAATTAGAGACTGTTTAAGACATAAATTTCTGTTAAAAAGCCCATTTCCATTTGAAAATACACTGAATACAATAAATAATCTGTAGGTGTCCCTTATAATGGTACATATATTAATCTAATTGAAGAATATGTAACTTATGACACTGAACTCAATTATTTATTATTGTGGAAATACAGCTACTGGATATTCAATTGGATACAATTAATTATAAACTCATTTAACTTGATAATGTGTTCATATCACTTCTTCATAAGTAGTTTTTTTGTATACAGTGTATTAATAATGTTTAGTTTTCATTAAACTACTGTTAATTAATAGTGAATAAACGTTTTAAATCCATTATTGCTTTTTTTTGCTATTTTATTTTAAATGTAGGTACAGTGTAAACAACTTAGAACGACTGTAGGTCACATGTCAGGAAAGAATCATGGTACAACTTTCATAAAAATTACCTTTAGGTAAATGATCCTGAAAAATTGCTGGAAAATATTTTGTAGTATCTAAAATATCCGCTAGGGGTGGAATGAACACTCGAAAACATAATACTCCAAAAAAACATACTAACGGTGTCCTAAAAATACAATTTTTGAAATCTTGATAAGAATATTAAAAAATTTAATTAAGGAGATTTTTTGCCATCATTCTTCAAATAATGGGTGGGGAAAGTTCAAACTTATGAACAAATGTATAACTTTTTCGTTTTTTAACCGATATTAATGATTTTAGCTGCATTTAAAAGAGTTTTCCTGTGTAATAAGATTGATAACAAAATTAGGAAATTTTGTATCCACTCGGAAATTTCAATTGTAAATTGAAGCATTTTTTAATTTTTATATCTGATTTCGTAAATCTTATATCTTGGAATAGGTTCCAATTTTTTTAACCCCTTTTCATCAGAATTTAAAAAATGCCTCATTACATTTGAAATTTCCGAGAAAAATGGGAAAATTGTCGACTTTTTCACATAGCGTTGACAAAATTGTACAATTTTGTTATTTTTGTTAAGCATATCTTATTAAAGAGGAAAAACTTTTTTAAATGACGCCAAAAACATTGATATCGATTAAAAAACAAAAAGGTGTTACGACATTTGTTTTTTAGGTTGAACCTTCTCCCACCCTTACTTGAAGAATGAGGACAAAAAGTCCCTAACTACATTTTTTCATAATCTCATCAATATATCTAAAATTGTATTTCTAGGATACTTTTAGTGTGTCTTTTGTGGAGATAATCACAGTATTATGTTTTTAAGTGTTCATTCCACCCCATAGCAGATATTTTAGGAAATCAAAGATATTTTCCAGCGATTTTTCAGGGTCATTTTCCTGAAGGTATTTTTTTAAAGTTGTACCATGACTATTTTTTGAAATATGGCTGACAGCCGGCGTTCTTAGTTGTTCATCCTGTATTTGCTATTAGGCACAAAAACATCTATAGGATGTCATCTAGAAGGTATATTATTTAGAGGTTTAAGTAATGTCCATACAACATCTAAGAGAATAAATACACTGTATTGTTTTTGAAGTGTCGCATTTAGAACATTGATAAGATGTTATTTTTTAGACATTGCATTAACATCGACAAGATGTTAAAAGGCATTTCAGAATTTAATAGAAATGTTGTTTTTAGTTCGTTATAAAGACTTCCTTTTGAGGATGCTCTAGTAACATCTCGGTAATGTAAAAAGCATCGCTGAGAAGTTAAGTTGAAACATCACAAAAGTTAACAGCCACAAGCTGGGCATAAGCGGTTGTATAGATGTGCATGTGATGAAAACAAGAGGAAAAAAAGGAAGAACATTATCACAATGTGATGTTGAATTAACATAACTGTAATATTTATTTGCATAGTGGGGAGGATATTCTATCGAAAAAAATCTAAGCGAGTGCCCCACTATCATAATACCTAAGTATTTAATGCTTCAGCTCAAGAAAACAATTGAAGAATGGCTGATATATACGTAGATCATATCTGAATTGTTTAATTTCATCTCAATTTATTTCTGGTATTTGGTACAACTTATTGGGAATATATTCAATTTCATGATTAAAATAACTTAATGAAGTTGATGTGGCATACTTAAACCTTAAGTTAACAAGAAATTTGTAAAATTCGTTCTAAAATCCGTAGCAGTAATTCTTAGAAACATTTTTAAACCCAAGTAAATCACAAATCAGATAAACAAGACAAATGAAGAAATGTGTTAAATGACAGATAAAACGAGTTAGTCAATCGGAAAAACTGTGGATTTCATGAATATTCAAAACAAAACATTTAGCTATTAAAATTATGAGTTGCGAGTTTTATCCAATAGTTAGCACAAATAAATTTATCAACGTCTAATGTTGTGTTTATAATAGACGCTGGAAAGTACAAATATTCTATAAGCAAATATGCGTAACAACTTTCCATTTAATAAGTTAATTAATACATTACACAATTATTATATAATACGTCTTAAACGTTAACAGTGTTTAACCGATGAACTCGTAAAGTAAATATTTAATTAAAATGAATAATTGTACCTATGACATTATTTAATAAGGAAAGTTCATATCAAAAACCAAATATTTTCCCGTCTAATACAACACAAACACTGTTCATATAAAATTACCACGCTATTAACTGAAACTTCTTTAGTGTTCCGTAAGATATGAACCTAACGAAATCATCAACATAAACTATTTAGTTGGAAAAGTTTCCGTAAAATGTAAAAGTGTCGCCAGTGAACAGAGCCGACCTGTATAACCATCTGCTTATTATGTTATCATATATTCGTCAGCCAATCACGCTCAGCGCAGTCTCCCAGAGGCGGCGCTAGCTGCTATTGACAAATCGTTGGGCCGTGCGTATTTGACGTGTGTTTGACAGGTACTAAGTAGTTTAGGAGGAGTTAGGTTAGTTCAGCCTTAATCAGCATGGCCCCTGAACGCGGTAAATTCAAAATTCTTTTATGCGTTTGTTTTTGGAGGGTTTGCGGAAAGAATTTTTGTAGGTTGTTTGGAATAATGAGAATATAATTGCATGTAGTAGTGTTTGATCGGGGAGGTACAATGTAGATAAACTTTTGTTGAATTTAGGCATGGGATCGATAATGTTGGATGACAATAATGCTATATACACTTGGATTATATATTAATCAAAGTTTACACGTTTTTGCGACCGCAACATCGAACAAGTTAATTAAAGAATCAAATGAATGTTAATGAATATAACGAACACGTGGCTTTAAGTATAATATTTGGTATCCTGAACATGGAGATTAAAAGTTTACCCAGAAAATTTTTTAAAATCAGTTAATTGTTTACGAAAATATTAACCTTTCTATTTTGTGAGTTAGAAGGTATAGGAAGATGAAACATCTTGATTGTATATATGATAATCTACCATGATTCCAAAGAAATCTATTCAAATTTACAAATATTTGAGCTTTTCATTCCGAATATGTTAAATTCACATATGTACCTACATACCAGAAATGAATAATTGAATAAGCGAATAGAAATAAGTATGACTAAATAAAATGAGTGTATTTAGTTAATTTGTTGTTATATATTGGCAGCAAACTTGACTTTTAATGTAACATTTATTAGAAAATTAAAAAGGATTATATATTCTTATATTTCCTACAAGAAGTCAAGTTTTGCTATACCTAGTTGGCAACATTAAATTGGTATTGTACAAATCGTACAAATTTGTCCTTCCCACATTGTTTTCATGAGTTGTTAAGCTTCTTAATACGTTTTAGAGGACATTAATGACCGACAGCAGCAGAGTTTATGATTAAATATATTTGGTACCTTTTAGATTTTAAACATAGATATCTCTGGTTCATATTTATAGAAGATATTCCAGGTTCATTGATAGATATGGAATTATTCTTAATAATGCTACCCTCTGGTCAGTGACCAATAAGTAACTTTTCTATTCCTACCAAACTAACTGCTTAAAATCTAAGAGACACACATTGGTGTCTTCTTATTTATTTCTCATGACACTACGGAACTTTTTTCTTATTCACTAAACCAATGCTTACATTTATCAGTTTGTCACAGACTACACCAACTCGTGGGGTTTGGTTCTCTTCAGTTTTCTCTTCAGGTTAGAGTTATCAAGGCGCTGGATGGCCTCGATGTTCTCTTGGAGCAGAACTTTTATTTTCCTTTGTCGACGTGATCCATTCGTGAATCCCTATGGAGGTCTCCATTACGGATGTAACAAAGGACGTTTGCTATGCCCATTAGTACTTTATTTTGAAGGTTTGTATTATTTTAATATGGTCTTTGTGGTACACCCCCATAGTGATATAGCGTACGTTCATACTGCTTATATAATTTCCTTGTATATGAGAAGCTTGTTATGTATTGACAACCCCGAGAATATTCCTTTTAATATTTAATAATTAGTTCTTCTTTTACTCTGCAAGTGTGATTTCCAGCGAAGCTTTGTATCTAATGTTAAACCAAGGTATTTGGCCGTATTGGTATATGGAATATCTTGCCCGGTAATTTTTATTGGTATGTACTGATTTGCACTGGTTCAATTTAGTCATCCATTTGTTAGTCCGTTTTTAGAATTTATTGGCTGTTTCTATATTTTATTATCTCACTGCTAATATGGCAGTGTCGTTGGCAAAAATAGCTATACAGTAAGTATCAAATTCTGGTAAAACAGATGTATAGAGAAAAAATAGGACCGGGCCCAAAATACTACCCTGGGGAACTCCAGCTTTTATCTCTTTAAGATCAGAGTAAACATTGTCCAGCTTGATCCTAAAAGATCAGCCAGTTAAGGATTTAATAATGTCTGTATATGATTTTGGAAGAATTGAATTTGATTTGTAAGATTTGTCAAATGCATGAGCAAAGTCCAAAAATGTAGCTGAATAAAACTTTTCTTTCTTCTAAAGCATTTTCTACTATGCTGGTGACTCTTTGCAGTTGATCTATGCTGGAGTGTTTCTATCTAAAGCAAAATTGATGATTTGGAATTAAGTACTTGTTTTCTTTCAACAATTGTTTTTATCCTTCTAAGCAGCAGCCTTTAAAATAATTTGGACATCATAGGTAGCAGTAATACTGGCCTTTAAGAAGAGGTTATATGTGGTGGCTTACCTGGTTTTGGAATTATTACTATTTCCACCACTTTCCAATGTGGAGGAACATATTTTAGTCACAGCGTTGATTAGATAGGTTTACTTAACTATTGCTTTTCTTGGAATCTGTCCTAATATTTCACCTATTATTAAATCGAAACCAGTAGCTTTTCTTTATATTACACTTAATTTCTTGTTTAATTTCCTCTCCAGCTACAAAGATTATATTCTTCTCTTCTTGAGGAAAAATTTCCTGCTCATGCTTCTTCTTCTGAAGCATGATGCTTTATGATCGCTATACTTCTGGCGGAGGTGCCATTTTATTTTTTAATGGGTGATATTTACATTATTGGTCTTTTCAACCAATTAGTTGCTTCCCACAGAGAGAGTAGGGGAAGTTTTGGAGGAATATCATACACGGAGGAATAACGCGCATCTAGGTTATTCAGAATCTCTAGGCGTACGAAGGACTTGGCAATACTGGATTTGTTCGTCTGCTATAAAAAAACATGCGCCAAAAGATTCGTTATGATTTCACTGAATTGTAGAATGAAAGCGAGATCTTTACGTTTTAGGTTATGTGTTTATGTAATTATGTTGGTGTCTTTAAGTGGAGGTAAGTTTGTTGTATTATATGCTATCAGTATCGTTTTTTTAATTGTAGCTAAATATATACTGTTTGATCTTGACGATTAGAAGCTGTAGAAATGGATGTATTCAGAAGATCGTTAGGAATCAGCAGAAGACAAAGAATACGAAATGAGGACGTACGTCTCCAAATGGGGATAGAAGGCTCCTTAATAACGGACATCGAGAGAAAACAATTAGTGTGGTACGGGCATGTTCAGAAGATGGAAGAGAAAAGACTTCCCAAGAAAGTAATGAACTGGATGCCGCCTAATCGTCGAAAACGCGGAAGACCTAGGAAAACATGGAAACAAGGAATAGCGAAGGCGATGAGCTCACGAGACCTGAGAGAGGGCCAATGGGACGATAGGAAGAGATGGAAGTTAGACATCGGACAACGTCGAAAGACGTTTTAAAACCGATATATATATATATATATATATATATATATATATATATATATATATATATATATCTTGACTATAAATAGAACAGTAGTATTTTATCCTTTGCCAAAAATAACTGTTTTTGTTCGGAGGCGTGCTTTGGGGGAAACCCGCGCAATTATTGTGGGGTCATTGCACGCTGCGCATAATTACCCCTTATGGTTGGTAAGATTTTTTTTATTATAGATAAAATGCCAAGGACAATCAAAGAAAAACAATAAGAGGTCAGTGGAGTGAGGAGCAATTACGAATGGCTATGAATGCAATAGAAGCCGGACGAGCAGTGAGAGAAGTTGGTAGAGCCTTCGGTATACCTGAATCTATTTTAAGGGATAAAAAAGTCAGCAATTTGATCAAATCTGAGGTGGGAAGTCGTCCGGTATTCACCAAGGAAGAGGAGCAAGCGCTTGCTTTACACATTATTAAATTATCAAATGTTTTCTACGAGAAAACTCGTTTAAGACTGTGGACTATTATTTTCCAGTCAAAAAAAACAAAGAAATCAAAGATTCGATAACGGAAAGACGTTGGCTGATGAAGATTGGGTTGAATTATTTTTAAAGCGTAATCCCCAGATAAGCTTTCGAAACCCAGAAGGTACAAGTCAAAATCGTATTACCGCCTTCAACAAAACTGAAGTAAACCGGTTTTACAAGAACCTAGGAGACGTTATGGAAAAGCATAAATTTATAGCCAATCGTATTTACAATGTGGACCAGAAATAAGTTGGCTCGATAACATCTTGGGAGAGGGGAAAAAATGTTACTCTAGTTTGTTCAGTAAGTGCGTCAGGGTAATTCATGCCACCGATGTTCATACTTCAGAGGGCGCATATGGTGCATACTTTGAAGAGAGATGGGCCAATTGGTGCTATCTATGGTTATTCCAAAAATGGATGGATCAACGAAGATGTATTTTTTGAGTGGATAGTACATTTGAATCAGTTTCTTAAGGTAACAACCGATGAACCGATTGAATTCATAAATTTAATGGAAGAAACTGCTCGAATATTCTTTTATAATTTGCAATCATATTATATTTTAGATACACATGAAGTTTTCCTATCTAATATAGTAAAATTCCCTTCTGCTAAAAAAGAAACAATAAGAATGCAATTGTTTCCGAAAAAGTTTGTACCTATATATTTAAAGGCATCTTCAATTAATATAATATTTTTTGGTTATATGTGACATAGTATTACCACCCAAAATGAAAGTGAAAGGAATACCCAAAGGTGCTGATCAATCCGTTATTGGAATGAAATGAAGATGTAATAAAAACTATGAAAACAATAATCTACACTTTGATTCACTCCTCCCCACAAAACCGTTTACTATGCGTGTACCTTATTGGTATACGCTGAAAAAGTGCCGTCATTGTTTTGATGACATTTCGCGTGTACATAAATTTCATGTTTGGTACAAGTTAGCGTGTATCTAGATACAGCGTATTGAAAATAGTTCTCGTGTAACACGAGTCGTGTTTGTTTACAACGCTTATGCTCCCATAGTTTTTATAAATGTAATAATATAAAATTTTAACCATAATCAATTATAAAATGGATATACAACAATAAGTCGTGTTATTATTGAAACACAATTCGACTCATCTAGCGATTGTGGCGATGATGAGATGCTGCTTGTTTGTTGAAAATAACAAAGACGACTTAGAATACCGTATTTTAAATAATTGACACACCCGCCGAAATAGTCACTATCCTCTGCTCAGGGTACTGATGTTTATTTCGGAATACAGGTCCTTTATAAGGATCAGTTGAAAAACAATGAAACCAGTGATTGCTTTTATTTTGGGTAAATATATTCACATAACAGTGGCGTATGTACGGGAAGGGGATAGAACCACCGAACCCAAATTTTTTTAAAAAATAAAAACATTATTAATCACAGAAAGCCTACTTTATTGAAATGTACTAAAAGGTATAAACTGTAGGCTACATTTTAAGAAGGAGTTTCCAATAGCCCAAAATCTGCATTATTACAAGGCGAATCTAGTATATTGGAATCTTGAAGACAGGAGATGAAGACACAAAGGCAGTCAATTTTGAAAAGTGGTTTTCCAATTTCCAATATAGTAAATTTAGTCGAATCAGGGTCGGTAGTATTTGTAGACAATGCATATCATAGTGGTTATTTAGAAAAAAAATTATTCCAGTCTCACGTTGCTTAAAAATAATATAACTTAATTTCTTGGGGGGTACTCAAGTCGATTCCTGGAAATACGTTCAAAAAATTTCTTAATCTACGGATTATTCCTTAACGTGAGTCTATTATTACGAAAATATCCAATTTCAAGATCATATTCATTTGGATGAATTATACACATTTTCTGTTTTATTAACTGATTTCTGTTACTTTTAACTTTACGATTTACTATACAGTGCTCTTGTAAGTATGGAAGTATGAAGATTACTTTGTTATCCTATTTACTTTTTATATTTTTGACGCTGCTAAATATAGGGTAGGGTGGGGCAACGATATATTTTTTTTAGATTTAGAGATAAAAAACGTTTATTGAACACAAAACAACTTTAATGTTTAAGTAATAACCTAGCTTACAAAATAACCAAACTAGCAACTTGTTTGAAATGTCAACATATAAAACAAATGACAAATGACTTGTCTCAATGTGTCGGGTAAGAGAATCATCCCCATGGGGCAATTGAGTTCTTATATGTATGTATACTGTCATAAAGATAAGTATTAGCACCCGGTGCGTTATCGGAATAGTCCTCATGCATCCAGATATTACATTTTACGGCAAGTGTTCCCATATATGCCTGTTGACAGGAAACGCATCTTGTATTATTCTCTTCCTCTGACATTGCTGCTGCAACTGCTGAGACATCCTTTTTCTTTTCCACCTAGGTACCTACCTACTTCCATTTTCACTTTTCCATTACACGAATTTGGCTGTAACTGATTTTGATTTCTCTTCGAGTTCATATATGTAAAGTGAACTAGTAATTATTTTAGATCTTTCTTCTGCCTTTCTAGGTTATGTTTTAGTGTTCTGATTCTGTTCAGCTAGTTTTGGGATTGGAATTAGCTACAGAAATGTAACTACATGATGGCTCTTCCAGTGGTACCATCGGATTCCACTGAATATTATTATCAGGTGATTCTGGATTAGGTGGCAAGTTTTCAGAATTGGAGTGACGTTTTCTGGATTTGATCCTTTATGAAGAATATTCTCAGCCGATTCAAAGTCGTTCTACTGGAATATATCAGTATTATGCGGGTAGATTCCCGTTCTTTCAAAAATTTTAATGATACTGATTGGTATAAACGCCTTGATTAGAGCAGTTTTGATAACAGGATCCATGCCATATTCTGTTATTCTTAAGTCGGCCAATGGTCCATTTCTTTTAACAGGTATGATTTGAATGACCTAAAAACACTTAACTCCACAATTTATGGCAAGTTCCATTGCCTCAATGGAATTGTGACGTGCATGCCCGTCTAAATATAAGTAGACTCGGAGACTCTCTGGATGTTTTTGTACAGGAACGCATCATTCAACTAAGTTGGATTCATTCTTACAAGAGGGAAGATAAAGAATGGTGAAATAAATTTGCCGGTAGTACTGACACGAGCTAATAAAGTTGTATTCTTCCTCCTTGCTTCCTTAGGTTTTCGCCTACTACTTTTCCTGACTTTTGGACGCGGGTGATTCACGCCTCATCATAGTTAAATATACGACGTGGAGCAAAATTGTTCTTGTCCAAGATGTCATTTAAATTTTTTTTTAAATTCACCAACTCTGTGCTTGGAACATCCTGTCAATCTTGCAATGCTTGTTGCTTCAGGTATTCGAATAGGTAGAGGTTTCCTTGACGTCTTACACTCTAAACTCTAAAAGACTGTCTTTCCCTGCCAGCTCCCTATCGTTATTGAACGGATAATTTGGTAAACTTCAGGAAACTGAAATGCAATTCGCCGGAAGTCTATCGTTGAAAGTCCATAAAATAATTTTTCTAGGTAGATATATGGTATTTTGCCACAATTCCGCTTCCAGTGAACACGGGTTTAAATATGCCTAGGCTTGTAACTGTATTCATTCTCTAACGACGTAATAGCAGTAAGATCAAGATGAAGTTTCTGGATCTGAGGATATGCAAAATGACTCCTACAAAGCCAGCAACGTCTCATTCACCGACATGCTTGATACTCCGGAACGAGCAGTAATAAAGGAAAAGAAACCCAAAAAACTTGCTATTAACAGCAGGACACAATTAGTCACGAAGGATTTAATTACGAGCACTTTCAAATCAGAGGACGAAACAGCAAGCACAAGTGAAAAAAAGTGTTACATAAAAACAGTTTCTTCTTCCAAAGGGAAATCTAAAAACAAAACAGAATCTTGGTATTGTAAATTGTGCGAAGAAGCGCATATGCGTTTATGCTCTTCCTGTAGGGAGTATGTCCATGAAGAATACATGGGGCTTACCCCAAAGAACAAAATTGAAATGTTCCTCTGTCCATATTGTGATCGAAAATATTTCTCTTTTTAGTGTTTTTAAATGAAACTCAAGGTCTCTAGTTAATTCCACAATATAATACAAGTTATTGAAAATTTTAAAAAATTGACAATTGTTTCGATAAATCAATATCATCGTCAATTTCATTTCTCTTTTTTATTTTCTTTTGGGTAATACCTACTTACTTTACTTTTAAGCATAAATGTATCATATTTAAGTATGTGGCCATATTACCGACCCCGGATCAACAATATGGCCACTTGTAACTTTTTTTAATAAATCCATAAGAACAAAATTTTGAAAAATTTGCATTTTTATTTATTAAAAACCTGTACTTAAGGCTTTAGTTTATCTAACGCATAGTCCAATATTTGAAAAAATTTTCATCTTCTGCAATTTGAAAGTCCTTAGAGTGGCCATATAACCTGGAGTTACCTTATAAGGTTATATTTTGTATACGACGAAATATCTAGATATTACCTTTAAATCATGAAAAACTCTTATGCAATTTACCTTAAATTTAACAAAGCAATGTGCAGAGTGCCAAAAAGATTGATATTTACCTTAGTTTTATCAATTTCAGCTAGCTTTTATGCATACCGCCTACTTGTAAATAGATACTTAAACTATGGTAAGGATAATTGACTATGATGCCGGTTGTACAAATTATTTAGAGAAGCGGAAGTGATTTTCGGTTACAACAACTCTAGTAACATTATGAGGGTCTTCCACCATCGACAAAAAAATGTCATTTTTTTGCTGTACCATGGAAGTCACTTTTTGGGAGATCTCGTACATGTCAGAGAGGACAGAAATACACACTTCTCCAACTGATAAGGTAATTGGGGGAAAGATGCCAAAAGGGGGAAGATGCCTAATCTAAGTATTTTGGACAATACTCAATAGATCGCGCCACACACACGGCTACGTTGTTATTGTCTTTATTATTACAGAACATCATAGTTTTCCAAGCGCTTAAGTGCATGCAACTGTTCCTTGAGGTGATGTGTTTTTTTATGCCGGTAAGTTTTTTGCGATAGAAATTAATTATGTGATATACAGTGTTAAATGTTTTTTGTTTGTGCTAATATAATTTATGTAGGGTTTTGGCATTCATTACAATACTCCTGTCCTATTTTGAATGAGAAAAAGGGTTTTGTTATTTTGATTTGTGGGTTTGGCATCTTATACCTAAGGGTTGGGGTAAAACGCCAAGATCCGTGTGGGGTAAGATGCCTTATCGTAATTGCACTGTAAACTTTGTAACTCTTGTTTTTTCTCAGGTTTGCGTCTATTTTGGTTAGTGGTTTCCGTTCAATACGTCTAATTGAATAGTTTCTTAATTTATCTTGTTTGTTTTAGGTAAAATGCCACGAACGTACGTCAGAAAATCAACTAGAGGCGAATGGACTGAAGAAGACCTTAGAGCAGCTGCAAATGCTTTACGTCAGCAGCCAACCCTGAGTGCAAATGCGATTGCTAAAGAATATAGAATCCCTCTACGAACCTTGATGAGACGTGTAAAGAATAACAATCTTGAAAAGGGCAGTCTTGGGCCAACCGCGTCCTTAGGTATTGAAAATGAACTTAAACTGGTGTCTGATATAAAACGGTTAGAAAAAATTGGCTATGCTCCAACTTCAAGAGACGTAAGACACCTTGCTAGATTTAACCAAGAAAAAGAATTAGCAGACTACGATTGGTTTAAACTTTTTTTAAAACGACACCCAACCCTAACTATGAGTAGCTCAAGGTCGTTCAATTGCTCGTTCACTTGGTATGTCTGCCGCAGAAGTAGATCCATTCTTCCAAATGTTGAACGATACATTTACGACGCTCAATTTGTTTGATAAACCAGCAAACATTTTCAATATGGACGAGACTGGCTTGCAATTATGCAATAAACCTACCAAAGTCGTAGCCACAAAGGAGCTAGAGATTTTCAGTCGGTCACAAGCTCAGAAAAAGGAGAAACAGTTAGCGTCATCGCTTGCTGTAATGCAGAAGGTAGTTTTTTGCCTCCCTACGTAATATTTGAAGGCAAAAACAAAAAACAAGGAGTTTGAAGATAACATGCCCCCTGGATCGGTAGTAGTGATGTCTCCAGAGTCCGCCTATGTGAAAACCAATATCTTCTTATCATGGACTAAAGACCATTTTTTGCCTCGTAAGGGACCAGGGCCTGCAGTACTAATATTAGATGGTCATGTTTCCCATTGTAATGACGTGGATCTTTTGGACTTATTGGCTGAAAATGAAATTCATGTGGTTTGCTTACCAATTCATACGACTCACTGGCTTCAGCCTCTCGACCGTTCATTTTTTAAACCTTTAAAGACCTTCTGGAATAGCACTTGTGATCAGTGGATAAGAAAACATCCAGGGCGTCGAATAACTAGGTTATTTCATTAAAGTAAATAAGTTTGAAAGATATTTCTTTGTTTCTTGTGCTTTACAGGTATCAGTTTGGGGAACTATTGAACCAAGCGTGGTCTCAAGCCGCAACGGTTCAGAATGGTGTTTCTGGATTTCGGGCTTGTGGAATTTATCCATGCTCCAAAGATGCAATTCCCGACCATGCATATGCTTTAGCTGAGCACCAAACTGGAAATTCACAGGAAGAAGTGGAACATGTCGACGCAGAAAACTCTGACGAACATAGCGGCGACGTAGCTGTAGTAAATTTTTATGATATTGCACCAGTTCCATCCGTAGCTGGTCCTAGTAGGCCAAACGTTAGAAAACAACATGCAGAAGTCCTTACTTCTCCTGACTACCGCCAAAAGAAACGCAAAAAAATTGAAAAAAAACATAAAGAAGCAACAAGGGAAGGCAGCTAAGTTAGAGAAGAAGCTTCGTAAAAAAGGTAACAAAAAAAAGAAGAATGTAGCACACGATAGCAGTAGTGAAGAAGTCAGTGGAGATGAAAATATTGTCTCTGACCATAGCTCTGATGAACCTGACAGTGACAAGGACGACTTCTGTGCAATTTGCGATGGCTTTTACTTTGACAAAAAGGTCCCAAAGTTGACTGGATTTGCTGTGTGGTATGCAACAAGTGGCTACACGAAACCTGTGCTTCGGGGCTGAATATGTGCGATCCCTGCGCAAAAGTCACTAAATAAAACAATCAAAACTTTAGACTTGGTGTAAGATGGCACTTTAGCTGGAGTATGATGGACAATACAATGTTTTCTGTCTATGGCATCACACCCCCAAATTTGTCATCTCACCCCAAGTCTGTCGGCATCTTATCCCGTAGTTGCGGTAAGTTGCCGAAATGACAGCTGTCAATGTTTATCCAACTTTTTCGTTTATTTTTAAGAAAATAAAAACTTTTTTGTGTTTAATCATTTGTTTATTGTATTTGTAATAGAATACACAGTTTTTGTAAGTTTTGAATAAAGTTAATTATTTTTTTTTGATTTTTAAAAAAATGTTACGCGTCTTCCCCCCAATTACCTTAGTTCAGGGAAAGATTGGTGGAAAGCGGATCATTGGAAGGCGCCTTGTGTCCTGGCTAAAGAACCTGAGGGATTGGTTTAACTGTAGCAATGTTCAACTGTTCAGAGCTGCAGTAAACAAGGTCCGAATTTATGTGATGATTGCAAACCTCCGGTAGGAGATGCACTGTGAGAAGAAGTACATGTACACTTTCCTCAAATTTATGAATAAATTTAGATAAAGTGCCACCTGATATAGACGCTATGTCTTCATACTTGTTATTAAATATTTAACATACCTCTTGCTGTCCTACAAAATGTCGCAAATAAAACATACGCAAATTTCAGAATATTTTGGTATTATGTACCTGTTAATACATCCTTTTAGATTAACATTTTTTGAGCCTGTGTTAAATTTACCGTTATATTTTACTCTGATTATTATCGCTGGTTAGCCTATTTAAAAAAAACTATCACGACGTACATACTGATTTAACAAAATGAAGCCAATATTGATATCATTATAAAATCAGCAAACTTTTTTAAACTTTATCAAATTACAAGTAGCCCATTTTACATTCTCTTTATGTTGATATAAACAAACTTTAATATTCTCATACCTAGTTTATACACCAGCATTCAAAATTCTTTGAAACCATATTAATATTACTAATATCTTTTTATTTCCAGATAGTTCGTCTAAGAGCCATTATTAATGGGTGCGGTTAAGACCATGCATTCAAACACGCTTCTTTTTCTGCAGAAAGCAAACATCTTTGCGGACATGTACACTTATCTTTCGATGATCGATAAGTTGCCATCGTGCATTTTTCAAGAGAAACAAGCCCAGAGTTAAAGTCTCGTTGATCGAAAATGTCAGTTGGTAGCTGCATCCGCAAAATTTGTCAATATCATATTTCCTAGGCGGTGGACATCTGGAGATGAATTTCACATTTTGTTGCTAGCAATATTCTTGTAACAATAGATAATATGGAGAAAATTTTTTAGGACATAAACGACGTAATGAAATTATTAAACTATGTAATTTTCATTGAAATTATTAATTCCATGAATTCATACTGAGAGTTTGTGTATGATACTAATTTGTTTGGTAATTAATACAATTGAAAAAAGTATACATATTTTAATAAACACGTGATTACGTTTCCAAAGTTCAGGAAGTTAAACTCGTCAGTATTTTACACGTTGCTGTCTAATTAGTTTTTAAAACCACAAACTTAATTTACAATCTACAACCGGACTACAACAGCTTCTGTGTAGTTACCATGTTTATTTGCAATGAAGATGTAATCATTTTCAACAATTAATGATAACAACCTCTTTTCCCCTATATTATCGAACTAACTATAAGGCTCCTGACAATTAGTATGAATATCCTATATAATTCCTGGAAGCTGTGAAAATTTACTTACTCAAATGTAAAAATAAGCTTACACAAATATGCGTGACGAACTTATATGCACAGGTAAGGACAGGAAACAGAACGTCAACATCAGGACTCAGACAAAGAAACCTGCCACCTTTGCTGCTTAATTTTAGGCCAAGCTACAGAGATTTGGGGTGAGCATTTTGTGTAAAAAGTGTTAGAAGAAAACCAGCTGCGTCATTATTTGGAGAATAGTTTATTACGATGTTTAGTTGAACTAAAAGGTTTGGAGTGACGTGGACGTTTTTTTGGAGGTGTCCAAATAGCATTGTTACATTTTCCTGAACTATTTCTTGGACCTGGGAAACATTTATAAAATAAAAAAAATCTTCAATGAAATCATATGCATTTTTTTTAGAAAGGATATCATAGGTACAAAAATGAGAATTAGAAAAGTAAAACTCGTAACACTGAAAAGCAATGTTAGAACTTACGCTTCGTCATTTGCTGATATTTCATCATCAATATCACTATTATCGACATTGATCATAATATCGATACCTTTATCAGCCATATTATCTACATCATACATTTTCTCTTCTCAGCGCCTAATTAACCACAGGGCACGATGGGCAACTGCCTAGGAGCGAAATTCAAATAGGGGGCGAAACAATTTCATGATTATTAAAATGATACTCGTTAAAGTGGTAAAAGTCTTAAATCTGAATAGGGAAATGATGTTTCATGTTTATATACAAAGCGGCGCGGCGTCCTTTGGGTTTTTTAGGCTTTTTGTCGGAAGCCGCGTCGGAAAAGTGTCGCACTGGACCACTCCGTAACTTTTATTGGCTTCAAAGGCAAAATCGACTTTTTTTGGACTCTTTGAAAAAAAACCGGTAAGACTCAAAGAGAATGATTGCACTTACAATTTGCTATCTAAAAGGACGGAATTCTAGAATCAGTTTTCACAATCTACTCCTCTGAACTGTTGCTATTGTGATTTGTGATAAAAGTTGGAATACATGCTTATAAAATTTAAATTAATCTCAAAATGAGTTATATAAAACCTAGTGGGACACAGAGGTGTAAAGCTCATAAACAAATGCAAGAGAAGTCTGAAAAACTGCTAGAAAAAATTCCCAAATAGGATAATTTCTTCATCGTCAGAAAAAACCTAGCTGCTCGAATTCTCAAGATGAGTTCTCGGTCAACACAGGTATATAGCATCTATTCTACGATATGCAATACTTGAAATTTTCGTTGTGATGGTATTTTTTTGTTTAGTTTAAATGACTCAAAATTATCAGGAACGTCGAGAAAAATAGTATTCAGCAAAATATAAAGTTCTGTCTATGTATTATCATTATTCATTGATTATTATTCCTGATTTCAGTTGATAGTCAAAATAGTGAAAATACAGGCACATGTGTGGATCCGCTTTTTTGTAAGTTGAACATTCAATATTATATCCAAATCAAAATAAAGCTGCCTCGAAATATTTGAGTATTTATGTGTTCATGTTTTCCTCAATAGCAAAAGTATTGTTACGAAACAGCACACTGGTATAGTCCCTGAATCCGACTCTGTCTAAGACATATATGAAAGTTAAAATTATGGCGGGTGCGCAGGGATTTCTTAGAACTGTTTACGATTTTTTTTGTGAATATCTTATCTTTACATTGTTTTTGTGACCAGACTTATCTAGAAAATGCCAGAGAGTCAAATGTTTTTGTGGAAGTCGCAATCTAGAATTATCTGGTAAAAAAGGATATGAAGGATATTAAGGACCGACCAGAGAGTAAAAGTTAGTTTATAATTTGACATCGTGAGATAAACAGTAAAGAAGTGAATATAAATTAGTGAATAGTGTAGTGAGTAAATGAATTAAGTTAGTAGGCATAACGTGTGTGTATAAATTTATCCCACCCGTAATAAAAACGTTTGAATAAATAAGAAAAATATTACATTAGTGTCAGGTGTGGGGTGATATAAATTAATTCCTACGTAAAAATGGCCAAGAGACTATGTGACGTGAAAGTGACGGAACTACGGGCAGAATTGGAAGATCGTGAGTTGGAAACGGATGACTTCGAGCAGCTGAAAAAAAGGTTGAACATGCGATATGGTCACGAACATTTGGAACATTTGTACAGATTCCAGCTGAATAACCGAAGGCGGAAACGTAACGAAACCCTTCAAGACTATGAACTGGATATTGCCCGACTAGTTCGATTTGCTTATCAATCAGCACCAGATAACATGATGTATTGTTAAGGCATCCAGGCCTTTATTGACGGCTTATGTGACCACGATATGGAGAAGACGCTTCGATTAGCCCATCCTAAAACATTGGTCGATGCATTGACTGCTGCTCTTCAATATGAAGCAGACTCGATAGCTTCCGGATACCACAAAGGTAGGACCATACAGGAAGAAGGTGACGAAGACAGACTTGACCAGATCGTCAACTTGTTGAAAGGTATGGTAGACAAGAAGCCGAAGAAAATCAGGTGCCGTAATTGTTGCGAGCTAGAGCATGCCCGCAGTTCGTGTAAACGTCCTACGACTCCTGCAAACCAAGAACCTCTTGAATGCAAAGCAGCTACGAAGAGCTCGCGGTACAACAACGGTAGGACCATGCAGGAAGAAGATGACGATGACAAAATTGACCAGATCGTCAACTTGTTGAAAGGTGTGGCAGACAAGAAGCCGAAGATGATCAAATGCCGAAAGTGTGGCGAGCTAGAGAACGTACGCAGTCCGTATAAGCAGTGGCAAAATTGAAAGCCGTTGGGGGGGCGCGGGGGGCGCCCCCCCCAACGGCTTTCAATTTTGTTCTACTCTACAAAATATTTGATTACCTCACAACATTACAATGGACTCAGCCATGAAAAAATAATATGCCTAATTATTTTTGAATCGAACACCCCGAACACCCGGCCTAAATTATTTAATAGGTCTTATTGCTATTGCTCTTGGTCTGTTAATGCGGCGGCGAGTGCGAGCGGCTTCTTACTTTGAACTCCAAACTCCAGATTTCCAAGAGCGGCAGCGGCGTCTTTGCTTTGTCGGCTTCGCTGATGTTCCGCGCTTCGTTTTTATCCATTTCTGACCTCGACTTGGTTAGTTAGTTAGAAGACTTGAAGACTGATGCATCTGTGTATTTAGTGGTATTATAATAGTGTGTAATTCAATATGTCGAATAAGAGAGTTTCAAATAGTATTTTAAATTATTTTAAAAAATCAAGAACGGAGGAGAGAGTAGAAGATGAAAATACAGATGTTTTACCAACCGATGTTGCAGTTGCTTCTACTTCCACTCAAAACCAAAATTTGATGGAAACTGAACAATTGAAATACGATGTCGGCGCATTTTTAGCGAAAATGGATACCATCCCCGATATCACTAAATATAATTTATTGAAAAATCATTGGGTTCCTGAACCACAATATGAATTTCCTTTTTCAATTCATACCAAACGAGGTCGCGAAGAACGAAGACGTCCAACAAACGCGCATTTTAAAAAATTTGAATGGCTAGTTTTTTCGGAAGAAAAGAAAGGCCTCTGTGAGTTGTTTCAGTTATGTTTGTTTTCTTTTGTTCCGTGTTTAGAAGCGTTTTGTCTCCTTTTAATATACCTATAGAAAACTTAACAAACGTATTTTCTTTTAATTGTATCTCGATGTTTCTCCTCGTGCCCTCCGAATGACCCATTTTATAAAGTTTTATCTTTATACCGTGTGATGCATCGCCGAGTGAAACATAGGAAATCCCATGTAAATTTTGAGGTGGCTAAATATTCGCTCCCCAGTACATTTTATAGAAAAATTTTATAGTAACTTTTTGAAGAGGCCGATGTGATAAACTCATATGCCGAGTTTGAATAAAGTCTAATAAGCAAATACTAAGTTATTCAATTAAATGTAATGGCAAAATTACGAAAATGTTCATAGCTCAGGTAATACAATAAACACCAGCAAATAATTTCTATGACGCTATTGCCAAAAACTGACGTATAAAGTATGTTTCATATTACTTTTTGTTTTGTCAATGTCAAAATTTAATTTGCTGGTGTTTACTGTATTACATTTAATTGAACAACTTAGTATTTGCTTATTTGACTTTATTCAAACTCGGCACATGAGTTTATCATATCGGCCTCTTCAAAAAGTTATAACATTTTTCAATAAAATGTACTAGGGAGTCAATATTTAGCCACTTTAAAATTTTCATGGGATTTCCTATGTTTCACTCGGCAATGCATCACCCGGTATGTAAAAAGTGACAACTTGTAAATTGCAAGCATTTTTAATATATTTTCAATTTTGAACTTTATAGGTGGGAGGGAGAGGCCGATGCGCCCCCCCCAAGTTCAAATCCTAAAGCCGCCACTGCGTATAAGCGCCCCAAGACTCCTGTAACCCAAGAACTCCAGTCACAGGGAAAATCAGACAGGGGTGTACATCCAGTTGATGTCTAGACGGTCAGCCCTATAGACTATTCACAATGCAACAAGTCGAAATCTAAGGAAGTTGCAGTTTCAAGAATTACAGTAGGCAATGAAGAATGGTCACCCACCAGGATCAGAGAAGATCAGGAGAATGATCCTCACCTGAAGACGATCTGGCAATGGAAGGAAGAAAATCGGCGACCTGCCTGGCAAGAAGTGTCAAGAATTTAACCGAAACTCAAGGCGTATTGGGCTCAGTGGAACTCCCTTGTCCTGGAAGAAGGGTTGTTGAAGAGAATCCTTGAAAACAATTATGGTTCCGAGATGAGGAGAGAGCTAGTTATCCCGAGAACAAGAGTAGCTGAAGTACTAAAGAAGTTACACGACAGTCCATCGAAAGGTCATCTGGTAAGAAAGAACACCCTCCAGCGAATCCGTGAGAGGCTTCATTGGATGAACAGCTCCGATGATGTAAAGGACTGTTGTAAGAAATGTACGACTTGTGCTACGAGTAATGGACCACATCGCAAGAGAAAGGCACCCATGAAACAGTACAAGTTGGAAATCCTTTCGAAAGGATTGCTTTAGATATCGCTGGATCATTTCTGACGACAGAAAATGGTGGCAAATATATACCGGTTGTATTGGATTATATAACAAAGTGGGTTAAAATTTACGCTATGCCGAACCAAGAGGCCACAACTGTCGCGGATGTATTGGTGAAAGAATTTATCAGGCGATATGGAGTGCCCTTGGATGTCCACAGTGACAAGGGAAGAAATTTTGAAAGCCATCTATTCCAGGAGATTTGACGACAAGCTGGGAATAAAGAAGACAGCATTACATCCACAGTCAGATGGAATGGTCGAGAGAATGAATAGAACCATTGGAAAATACCTGTCCAAAGTAGTTTCCAGCCATCAGAGAGATTGGGACCAGTATCTTTCTCTATTCGCATTGGCTTATCAATCTGCCGTCATTCACACCACGGGCGAAACACCTACGAAAAACCTGTTTGGACATGAAATGAGGCTTCCTTATTACCTGGAATTTGACTGTCGACCTGGAGAAGATCTAGTAGGCGAAGACTACGTGATTCAATTGAGAAGAAGGCTGGACGATATTCATGAACTAGTTCGAACAAATCTTCAAGCTGCCAGCGACAGAATGAAAAGTCGGTTCGACACTCCACAGTAGCCGGTTTTAAAAAAGGAGACAAAGTATGGTTACACAACCCGACGAGGAGAAAAGGATTCTATCCAAAATTACGAAAATCCTGGGAAGGTCCATACTTAATCAAGAAAAGGATCAATGATGTTATATATCGCATAAGCAAGATCCCCAATGGAAAGCCAAAAGTAGTGTACCAAAACCGAATAGCGCCAATCGAATGAGACATGACCTAGAGAAAGGAGTAAACCATATTCGAGATATGTCTGACCCTACCTTCGATGAATTTATGGGCGCGTATGGAGGTACCGAGAAAGCTAGATATGTAGCCACTTCAGAACAACGACAAGATTTGTTCACTCTCCCGGAAGATTATTCACTGGCATACAACATCCACGCCCGTATCAAGAACGCACGAGGACTGACAACCGTTTTTCGAAAGAAGTTCGGGCAATTAGAAAATTGAAGACCAGATTCCCGCCCCTGGCAAGACACTGAGACTGAAATACAACTCGCGGTACGTCTTATACGTGGTAACTAAAAATTAATTTTAAGATCGATCTACCTACCGCGATGTGTGGGAAGCACTTCGAAACCTTCTATGCCATGTGTTGGAATCCAGTGTGAAGAAACTGGTTATGCCGAAGAAAGCGAGTAACCAGTTGGATTGGCGAGTCATCAGGAACATGGTAGAGGTGATCTTTCAAGATACCGGTTTCCAAATATTAATTTGCAGCTACAACCTCCGTTATCAGTATCCGATGAAGACGGTGCCCTGCTATTTACATAAGATAGGAAAGTGTTGAAATCAGGCCAGTTGCCGATTCAAACATCCAATCTCGGCTGCATAAAAGTTCCAGGAGGAACTTCCATTTATGGAGGGGGTAATGTTACGGAACAGCATGTGTGAAAGTTAAAATTATGGCGGATGCGCATTGATTTCTTAGAACTGTTTACGATTTTTTTTTACTATCTCATCTATACATTGTTTTTGTGACCAGTCTTATCTAGAAAATGCCAGAGAGCCAATTGTTTCTGTGTAAGCCGTCATCTAGAATTATCTAGTAAAAAGAGGCACTAATATATAAAGGACCGACCAGCGAGAGAAGGTTAGTTTATAATTTGACATCGTGAGGTAAACAGTAAATAAGTGAATATAAATTAGTGAAGTGTTTATATAAATTAGTTTAAGTGCATATACCTACTGTGTATATAATATAAATTAGTGAATAATGTAGTGAATAAATGGATTAAGTTAGTAGGCGTAACGTGTGTGTATAAATTTATCCCCACCGTAATAAAAACGTTCAAATATATAAGAAAAACATTACAGTATACTTGCATATGTGTAGAAATTCACCTCGTTGCTAAAGGTGCAACAAAATATTATTTTCTGAGGTATTTTCACGTAATTATGTTACCGAGATGTATGCTATGAGTTCCTTAATCAAATTGCCTATGGTTTCCTCTATTCCTTTTATTAATTGGAATTGACTAAAAAGCTCTACACAACTGGTAATCTGATAATTCAAAGTAAAAATAGTTCTGACATTTGGTAAATAAAAATTATTTTTGGTCAATTGTCTAGTTTCAGGCATATGTATACTGTTCACACAAGTGAAAACGGTGTTATATTTTTGATCGTTTGTTATAACTTTGCTTATAAACCGTAATTGTTCAATTTTTAAAACTTCTAATCAATATTTTGTTTGAAATATTTTGCTTTCTACTTGTCTTCTACAAGACTTATTTTTTGAATTACATGTTTGTTTAATTTCCTCTTTTCAGTTTCAGTTTTTGGGATTATATTTTGAGTGTTATACATACATACGCAAAAATCACAGTAGAATAGAAATTTCTCATTAACAAAAAATATGATTATTTTATTGCTTCAGTTGAATTGAAAACAAGAATTTTCTTAGCCAAATGTAAGGAACGGCAGAAATAGGTTTCAAAATGTGTCATTGAGTATGGAGGAAGTCAGTGAATTCTGTAAACTCGGATTTGAAAATTATGATAGTTTCAGTTATGAGGTACATCTTACATTTATAAATGAATAAATTAAAGTGAACTAACTCTATGTTTCCCGTGCTTTACTTTTTTCAATTAAAAATATTTTTTCCTATATATACAATTCGAAATTTCGAGAGATTTCTTAGATATTTGTAAAATATATAGCAGTGAACACAGGATCATGGTACTCTCCCTTCCCTCCTTTAGTATCAGAGAATATTTATTTAACTTTAGGACAACCTGCTTACTGAACGACACTCCACCGGGAGTGATACCAACTTCCGTTTTTCAAATGAAACACCCCGTAGATCATTACATGATCGGTTAGGGATGATCCTAAGGAATCCAAGGATACCAGGTTTGATGGTGATATTTCCAAAGACTACAAAGAGATATCGCCAATTAATTTTCCCATAATCTCGATAAGTGCGAGAGAGAAGCTTTCCCTGGCGGGTGATTCTTTTTTCTCTCACACTAATGGATAAAATAATTAGCGATATCGAACGAAAGTTTGTATCGCTCCCGGTTGAACAAGAAGTTGAAAAAGAATTGATATGTACAATACTGTCGTTCATTAAGGATCTCCCAAATTTCAATCAATTATCTTTGAAACTAAAGATAAAAAGGGAGTTGTACGATGTTTCAGTGTCACCTTCTCACCAGGTATCATCCATATTGGGATATTCTACAAATATTTAAAAATTTTCTTTATATGATCCACAGATATCCTTATAATATTCCTAATATTACTTGGATATTTGTAGAATATACCTATTGGAATGTTCTATGAATAATCTGGATTATCTTACTATATACATTCAAGAGATATCCTCAGAATATGCTTGAATATTCCTTGGAAATATTTATAGAATATTCAAAAAATTTCCCATTCCATGGTCTATAGAATATTCGAGAAAGGATATAAATATTTGAGTGGGTCTATAGAATATTACAATGTCCGAAAACAAATATTTTTAGTACGTACGTTGAATATCTAGTGCTATCTGGGATAACATTTTAAATTACTGCTGATTGGCCAATGTTCTAACAAGACTTAATTTGTTTATTTTTATTGAGGCTAATTGTAGTTGAATAAGAAGTTGACGTCATTTATCCGTTTCACTTAGCAAAAAGAACTACTTTCGACAAAACCGATTTTCTAAAAATCGGACTTTCTGGCGTTTTTTCATAACAAGTTCCCCACCATCCCCCACCTCTTATTCCAAACGACAGAATATAACTTGTGGAATAAAAAGTATCACGAATTGTTCGTAGGATCTTATTATCCTATTCAAAGTTCTCTTTAATTGGGTGAATTTTTTAAGACGCAGCTTCATTCATTTTTCATTCCAATCGCACCCTCCTGTGATGTACTTTCAATTCTATAAGTAACTTTCTTGAGCCACAAAAAATGTATAGCAATATGGAACAAAGAACCTTTCTCAAATTTTGGATTGCTTATAAATTTCGTACGCGGAAAGGCTTACGGCGAGAGGTTATATTGACCATCTAGACCCAAATCATAGGAACCATATGAGATTAATAAGAGTCAAAGCAAAGTAGATTTATATAATAGTGCTTATTCATTGAGTATATAAAATTCTAAGGCGCTAATAGACAGTGAAATCACTGTCTTAGTTCAATTGAAGTCAACAAGCGTTTTTCTAAAATAATTCATTGATATTGAAGATTTATCTTTAAATATAATGTTCTCAAGAAACACCCACACCTTAGATCAACGGCAAAAAATATACAAAACAATGTTAAATCCTTGATAAGAATATTGATGTTCAGCCCCGCAACGTTTCGGGTTAATATAAAAGAAATGAGAAATGAGGAATGGTAAGGGTGCGAGAGAGACAGTTAAATTCTCGTTATTGATTTATGAGCGCCACCCCAGCATTTTCCATAAAGCTGTTTGCGGTCCTGACGACGACGATCCCTGAAATATATGGCCAAACAAGTGTTTAGTATGATCATCTGAGAAATGTTCCTTTTTTACTTTTTTATTGCACAACTTTTTCGATACACAATTATTTTTGTTTTATAGGTGCATGGTCTAGACACGATTCCATAAATATTGTACAGCGTGAAGTGAAGGGATGAATAGTTAGTTGAGAAAATTTGCAATTAGATATTGAATACGTCTATTTGAGATCACACGTGTATCAATTGGTTCGAGACATAAGAAAGCAAATAATAGTAGATTGTTCTATGAGTTAAGAAAAGTGGTAGTTTTCCAACGAGGTACATTTTTTATTCACGAGCGAACGAAATGAAGCGAGTGAATCAAATTTACATGAGCCTGGAACAATTACTTTTCTGAAAAATATCCGAATTATTGAAATAAATACTCCTAGTTAAAAATCAATACGGATCAGCGTGTGTAAGTATAACGTTGACATAACAACCACAATAGAAAAATAATATAAGTCAGAAAAATAATTTGTGAAATATGCTCATTCAAAATGAATAAATAAAATGAAGTTAATAAAGATATTTTGCAGGCAGTATCAGAAGCGATGTCGAGTTTGTTACCAATAAAGTCAAGTCAAAAATACGAGAGAACGTATCAACAACTTTGTAATTGGAGAAAAGCAAAAAATGTATAAGGAGCTAATGAAAATATACGAATTGCGTACTTTGTTGAAAGGGTTAGTCTTATTTAAGATATTTATTACATTCCAATACTAATATTTAAATATTCCTATGAGTGAAACCTTTTAAAGCTTCTGTAATAATCAAAGCCGGTACGAGGACACCGTCAAGATAATAGATGGAATAGCCAACCCTACGAAAACTTGTGTTCTGTGACGTCATCCGTCACGTGCGCCATCTATCAACTGTCACGTGTATCATTCGTCACAATGCAAATACATGAAAATACATGAAAATGTGGATATTTCCGTCTATAAAAAGTTGCTGGCCTTTCTGAAGCGTCAAAATGAATGCTATGTAGCAAAAATATCTAAGGTTTTTTCAATGGATAATGTGGAAGATGGGGGACACGGAAAGAGCCTCCTCGAAGAATGCATGATTAGTTCATTCGGGCGTCCCCTGGGCAACGGTGCATGAGTACCGGCTGATCTTTCCACAAACTGAGCTACACTCAACATTGAAGACAGACCCCAACAACAAAAAAGCGAAATTCACACTGGCAGATACCTAAATACGAATTAGGAAGCTACTGTGGCGGTGGACTCTCTCCACTCCTACGCGCACTTGTATCATTTTAAAAATCATGCGACCGATGGAAGGTTGAAATTAAATAGTTTCCCATTCAAATGTAGATTTCAATTGTTGTAAAAAATTACCGCCTAATAATTTCAGATAAGTTGGGTAAAGAGAAAATTTTTTCGGAATTATCTCGTGGTTACCACTGAAACGTCTTAAAATCCCATTATGTCCATTGGTTCACATAAATGTCATCGGATTCTCAGTGTATTTTCCATCTGCGTTATCTAATGCACAAAATTTCCTGAAGCTTTTTCATTTAGCTTTTCACTTTGTGATCTTAAGTATTGAAAAGTGTGTATTCCACCAAGGTAAGGATGGACCTGCTGCTCCATTGACCCTGAAAAGGACTGCTCGATTCGAATATCTTGATTATTGCCCCATTCAGATCTTCAAGGTCATGTTTCCATTTTGAAGTGGTGTCTAGCCCTTCCTCTGTTTTGCGCAATTTGCACAAGAATTTCTCTTTATTTTTCATACTTATCTGAGGTCTGCTCAATTCTAACCCAAAAAAATAATACGATGATCGGAGAGGAAAGGTTCTCCCGATCCTCTACAATCTTTAACGATGTGTTTTTAGGCCTGACATAGTGTAATGTGTAAAACT
Organism: Galeruca laticollis; assembly: GCA_963921935.1. Lineage (NCBI taxonomy): Eukaryota > Metazoa > Arthropoda > Insecta > Coleoptera > Chrysomelidae > Galeruca > Galeruca laticollis. The sequence goes on along the minus strand of OY998182.1, from coordinate 106,526,890 downwards.
TCCTGCCTTAATTTGTCACAAACGACTTATGCTCGTAATAAAATATGTCTACCTCTTGAAGACTCTTGTTATTCAGCCATTGGAACGTTTATATTTTAGCTACTCAGAAATTTTTGTTATTTGCAAATTACAAATTTTTCTGTTTAACCTGATACGAATTTGTTGATCCGGTTACACACCCTGTCCTTTTCTTACATAGCTGTTTCCAGTGAAAACAACTGACAGTCAGTACTGCTATGTTTGAAGAAGTGATTTTTGTGTTTGTTTTAGTTATGCAGTGTTGTTCAAGTTGGACTGCAATTGCTCTATATGCCCATCAATAGCCTCGTATAAGAGTTATTTTGTTGTGTTTTGCCGGTTGTTTACGCCCTCAACCAATTGATTCACAATGACAGTAGTGGGAGTCAAGCATTGTTGGTGAAAAACTTTTTTAGTGCTTTTTTGAAAAACTAGCTTGTGTTTTTGTGTGATCTTTGATCCATCTGTGTAACAAAAATATGCCAGATAGTAAGGAAAATTGTGAAAAATGTTGGTTGAGATTTGAAACGTTTTAATTGGTTTTTATAGTAAAGCGAGTAAACGTATCCAGGGCCATTTTTTTGGATAGTTTTCATAATGTTTATTGTTAGATGCACCTTATACCGGGTGGTGACTCGATCTTAGGAGCATGGTCTTCAAAATGGAAAATCAGAAAATCCTAAATATTTGCTTCGCAGCAAAAGAGAACATACTGAAATTTTGTATGGAGGTGACTTTTATACCAAGCGGAACTGTATTAAATTATTGTTGAAAAACGGAATGAACTAGTCAAATCTCTGCAGCAGAGGGTAGTATTTCTCTTTTATTCATATAAGTTTGTCTCACTCAATTAGGGTATACTTACTACCAGAGGTTATTTCTACCAGGTATATTCTACCTGGAGGCCAGAATAATAATTTTTAGGAAAGGTACGTTGAAGTTGTGAGACTTTTAGAGCTTGAAATTCCTTGATGCTAAAGTACAAATTAAAATAATTTGGAACCTACACGGAATAAATAAATATACTGTGGTGTTATTTATATGAAATTGATGTTATACGTATTGAATTTCAAGTATAAGATAATTTAAATGTTAAAGAAACAAAAAATCGTCGTCAGCTAATTGTTTGTGGGTGTAAAGATCGTCAGTTTCTGTTCCAAAGATACTATGCAACGCTCGAATGCGTTGAGCGCGCGACATGTTTATCACGCTGACTGACGGTGTTATCCCCATCAAAAGTACAGGCTGACAATTTTCTTTATTATTTTAAAAGTATAAAAATTGAGATATATAAATTTCAGAAGGTATAAAATAAATTTATTTGTCATATTTCCTAAAAAAATTGCAACGCTACCTTCCGTACAAAAAGGAGAAATAAGAGTTCTATTTTTGTTCGATGCATGTTGTTATTATCGAAAACTGTTATAGAAAACATAAATGAATATTCTCTAGTATACAAATAATAAGATTGAGTCTTATGACAAATGCTGCATCGCAATAATTAATAAAAAACAGCTCTCTGCTTATATTAACTTAATTAAGTAGTTTTATTTGTGAATGTCCTTTTCCTTTTACAAATCTAATAAGTTATGGGCCCAGATTAATAACATGGTGCTCTACTTTTGGTTTCGTGTTTGTATTAACTTGGTATTAACTTTAGTGATTATGGATAGCAACTAAAGCCGTCTTAATATTAGACAACTTGATGGTGAACGTTATAGTATTTGGACATTACCTTTAAGAGCTATACTCGCAGAAGAAGACGCATTAAAAGTGATTGACAAGGAAGTTCCGATGGAATCTGATAGATAATGGGAAAAATTCGAGCGCCTAGCCAAACGTATCATAATTGATTGTTTAAGTGATACAGAAGAAATATGAGCCCACCAAATCATTGAAAAAATTGTTAAGCTTAAAATTTAAAGGGGATATGAAATAAGCAAAATATTTCCTAGGTTTTGATGAACTAATGATTGAGCTGTTAGCTCCTGGAGGGAATTTAACTGAAATGTCGAAAATAGCTCACCTTTTGCTCACCCTAACATAGTTCTATGACGGTAGAGTAACTGCAATTCATTCATTAATTGATGATAATTTGAGCCTTGCATTTACAAAAACAAAATGACTCGATTACGAAACAAAATTACAAAACGAAAGTGGTGACACTAGTAGTAAAGTACTTGTATTACATATAGAACAGCAATAAAATACAAAGTTTTTACTACAAATAAATATAAACACCATAACCAAAAGGCTAAATTTTCCATCCAAACGTGAAAAATATATTATCCAAATCAAGGACATGGAGAATGAACAGGAAATTTCATTCCAATATAAAGTGCAGACATTGTGGACGCAAAAACCATACAATAAAAAATGTTATTTTCACAAGAAAAATCAGTAGAAAGGTGAAGAACCTCGTGAGCGTACTTTACAAACAATTAATACTGAACCAGATAGCGGAAGGGAAAATACAGCTCTTCATGCAAATGAATCAGAAAAACGTTTAACATTTATATTAGAAATTGAATAGATGAGGCTTTTACTTGATGAAGATCCATACTGAACGATGAAATAAAACAATATAGTTTGTTTAAATCTTCATACATTTGAACTAATGTTCAATTTAAACTTGTTGACGCGTTTCACTAACACAGTAGCTTTGTCAAAACGAATGAAGGTAAAATATAAAACTGTCTTAATATAACAGTGCTAAATCTATTTACTAAGGTTAACAATGGTATTGAAAGAAATTACCTGAAAATTCATTCACTGCAAACATTCCTAAGCTATCTTCTAGGTGAAGAGGTTCAATAAAGGAGACTGATTGATATCTATTTGGTCGTTAAGGAGATTACCTGAATATTTATTTTTGTTAATCTCTAGGGCCTCTAATAAATTTAAACTAAAGGATTTACCGACTACATGGAGAATTTCAAAATTTGGGTCGAAAATGCGTTGGTTTTCTAATAAATGATTTGAATAGTTAGAATCTAATTTTTTGTTGTCATAGCTACGTTTGTGTTCCGAAATTCTAGTTTTAAAATTTCTAAAAGTTCTACCGATATAAATTTTATCACAATTGTCATTACCACATTTTAATTTATAAACTCCTGATTTGTTTAGTTTTGAAGATTTAGATTTATTATTTTTAATGAATTTGGATAAATTGTGATCAGTTTTAAAGGAAATATTCATGTCTAAAGTTTCTAAAAATGATTTAATTTTTAAGGATGGTGTTCCAAAGTATGTTAAGCTTTTAAATTGTTTATTATTTTTATATTAGAGTCTGGTGCTATGTTGGTGTCACAATTACAGCGGCGTTAACTGTGACATAATAAAAAGCCCAGAATAGATCATTTGAAAATATTTGGTTCAACTGCCTACATTCATAACAAAGTCAGAAAAGATAAATTTGAACAAAAATCATATAAAAGCATAGTGCTTGGTTATCATCCAAATGGTATAAAATATTGAATATCCAATCTGTGATAAATTCATTATAGTACATAACGTATTTTTTGACGAAATAACATCAAGATCAAAACTTGTTGAAGGAGTTAATAAATAAAGACTAGTACTTAATGAGTGCTTTGAGCCTGAAAATTCCATTCCTAATAAAGTCTCTAAAATAACATAAAAATCTGAAGAAACCTCAATAGCACTTGTACAAAATGAATAAACAGATAAATCTATCACTAAAATAGATAAAACTGTCACGAAATAGATAACGAATACAATAGTATATCTTTGCCAGATGAACATCACAATAATACCGATTTAAGTCGTAGAGAAAGAATTAAAACCCTTCCTTTTAAATCATACAACGAAATACCCTGTATAAATGATTACATTTTGTCGAAGCAAGCAATAAAGGAATAAATAAATTCTTTATTAATTAATAAACCTTGAATATAGTCGATAAACCTGCCGACAAAAATATAGTTGATTGTAAGTGGGTCTTTACTATTGAAAATAACGCTTTTGAGTATCCACAAAGATACATAGCTCGATTGCTGTAGTTGTTCCTCCAATGGTTGTAGTTCCAAGAAAAAACAGAAAAGACCAGTTTATGCGTGGTGCACCGCCTGGATCTATCTATGTAGTTCACCTCAGTGGCTGAAGTCAGCAAAATCTATTTACCATGTAGTTCAACCACTTCATTGAGTTTGTTAAGCCAACTGAAGAGTTTCCAGTGCTGCTTGTATTTGATGGACATTACAGTCAATCAAGAAGTGTGGATGTAATAAAAATAGCAAGGGAAAACCATGTTTACATCTTATCCCTTCCTTCACACTCGACTTCAAACTTCAGCCTCTCGACAAGATTTTTATGGGGCCACTTAATTTCTACTACAGGGAAGAAATTAGGGCTTGGTTAAGAATAAACAACAAGGCAGTAGCATAATTTGATCTCGCCAAATTACTTGGCAATGCTCTGTTGACGTGCCAGACAACGGAGTTAGCTGTAAATGGCTTCAGAGTGACGGGAATCTGTCACTAAATAAACATGTTTTTACGGAGGCTGACTTTATTGCCGAAAACATTGAATCCGAAAAATCATGTAGTTCAGGCTCAGAAACTCAGCTGCAATAACCACAATCTCTTTCAACCATTACTGATGTTGTTAGTTCAAAAGATCTAGATTCCCAACCAGACCGTTCCAAATATCTGAATCCCCAGCCAGGGTGTTCAAAAACCATAGTCAGCCCATTTAATATTTCACCCGTTCCACTGGTTAAGTGGTGATTAAATACAAGGGAACGAAAGCCTTCCAAATCACAAGCTATAATTACATCCCCTTATAAAACAGAACTAGAAATATAAATCGAAAAATTAAACAAAACAAAAAATGGGAATGTAAAAACGAAATTAGTTGCAGTAGAATCCAGTGAAAGTCGATGGAATGCCACAAAAAGAACAAGAGATCAAGCAAGCTCGGAGGAGGATAGAGGATACAGGAATTTGACGTGGATCAAATTGGGCAGTCAGAAAACAACGACGCAACATGTTTATTTTGTAATGAACGATTTTCTCAAGACACCAGGGTGCCTATTCTTGAATTTCAGGGAGTAGAACTTTGCGAGAGAAGTAGGCGTGGTTCTCTTAAAAAGATAGAACACATATTCTTGAAATAAATTTGAGGGAGGGAGCATCTCCCAAGAGAACTCGAAGTTCCCCTACTAGCTAATGAGAGAATTGGAAAAGGGAGTATTTTACATTTGACCTAATCTCTAATAGTTTTGTTTTGGTTTACTGGGGTTCAAAATTTGGAAGAGATTTTAAATATAAGTTTCATACTAAAATGAATGTTGAAGATTTCAATATAATTATGTGGAATAATATAATTAACGAGAATGTGGAGGAGGCGTTAGAAGAAGTGGGTATTGGTAGGGATGTTTTGCACCAGGCAAATCCGTTCCAGCTATCAAACAGAAAATTTGTACAGTTATTTAGAGTCGATAAAGACCTCTGTCATAATATAATTGATATGGTTACCCCTTTTCTACCGCAACCCACAAGAACCTCTGCTCTATCCATACAAACCAAGGTAAGCAAATATAGTAGTTAGTCAAGGCATATATATATAAGTAGGTGCTGATACCTACTTCTCAAAAGTAATTTGCATGGTTTTTAGGTACTTGCTGCCCTGCGATTTTATGCTTCAGGCAGCTACCAGGAAATTACTGGCTCCAACAGTTTTGTAGCCATTAGCCAACCTTCAACCAGCAGAGCTATTAATGAGGTGACAAATGCATTGAACCAACCTGACATTTTAAATAATGTGATAAGGTTTCCTCAAAATACTGTAGAGTTGGAAAGTCTTCGCACTAGGTAAGTTGATATTAACAACAGAAAGAAACATTATTAAAATGTTTAGTCTGTATTCTATTTTTTTCTATCGCTCTACTAGCACTGAGTATAATTCTTTTAGGTTTTAGAGAAAACACCAGTTTCCCGGAATAATTGGATGTATTGACTGTACCCACGTAAGCATTGTGGCTCCTCTGGTTAATGATGAGAATTTTCCTGAGCATGTTTATGTGAACAGAAAGAATTATCATTCACTTAATGTACAACTAGTAAGTCAATTTAAAAAAAAACCTTTGAAGATACCTCTTCATACATAAATTGTTTTTCAGATTTGTGATAACAATATGAAAATATTAAAGGTAAACTCAAGATTCCCAGGGTCCACTCATAATGCACACATTTGGAGAGAATCTGCAGTATCCAATTTAATGGAACAAGTATACAGGAGGAATCCTGCAAATATTTTCTTTTTATTGGGCGATTCGGGTAAGGATTATAGGTGTAAAAAATAAAATTTATTTATTTTCTTGTTTTTTTTTTACTTCTTTGTGAATGATTCGCTAAAAGATTTCGGTGATATTATTTTAGGCTATCCTACTCGTCCTTGGTTATTAACTCCAATTGTGAATCCTCAAAATGATGGACAACAGCTTTATAATGAAAGATTATGTTCCATAATATAAATTATTGAGCGATGTAATGGTGTTCTGAAAAACCGATTTAGGTGTTTGTTGAGATATCGCACTCTACATTACCACCCAACTACTGCTGGAAAAATTGTAAATGCCTGCTGTGTTCTCCATAATCTGTGCTTGGAGAGAAATATTCCAGAACCAGATGAACCTCATGTAGAAGGGCCTGAGTACGGCATGTATAATTATCCAAATTTTATTGATAACATGCCACAACTAATTAATCCTGATTTGGTTGCTGGGAGGAATTTGCAGCAAAACATTATTGCTAATCATTTTAATTATTAATTAGGTTAAGATTTCATTTTGAGAGAAAAATAAAACATTTTAAATAAGTATTGCAAATATTTTATTTACCAACAGTAACAGTACTATAGGTAATCTAAACTGAGTTTAATAAATAAACAAAATAACTAATTTTCTAATAATATAATAATAATAAAAATAAATATATACAACTACCACATTAAACCTAATGCTTTCTCAGGAATGGAATGTTTCACAGTCTCGCATACAGCTGCAATTCTATTTAATGAATTTGAAACTTCATTAAGAATTTCAATTTTTTTTTGATAATATTTTTCTTTACCTTCCAATTTTTTTTGTAATAGTCTTTCTTCATATCATTTTGTGTTGTGATTAATTGTAGTTTTTTTTCTCTATAACTATCTGTAGAAAGTATGCCTTTTTGGCTGATTTCCAGGAACTGCTTATTATTCCCTATAGAATCCATCAACCTTGTGGTTTTTGTATATCTTTTTCTAGGTGCCATATTCTCTTTAATAGCCACCTTTTCGGCTTTGCCCGATGGGGTTGTTTTAGGTGAAGGCACAGTACTATATGTGTGGTCAATTCCTACATATATACCTTCCGTTTCCTCACATTCAATATGGTCTACATTCCAATCTTGCACAGGATATTCAACTTCCTAAAACATACCAGAAAAATAAAATAAGAAATTAGCAATCATGAATACTCTGTTGGCAATAAGAGAATAAGTTCAGGATGATTATTAGTTTGTAAAGTATTGCAAGATTGTATCAAATGTTTTAAAGTAAATCCAAATTCAAAATAAGTATATTAAGATGACATTGATTTTGTTTAAAAGGACATACCTAAATTAATGAATACAAGATGACTAAAGGTCATGTTTTTATTTGTTTCGTTACAGAGGCTTATCTAGAATTGTTTAGTGACTTGAGTACCCAACCTTTTTAAAGTTTTTTTTTAAATATCTTAGCATAATTTTATCACTACTCACCTCAATTTCATTGGTACTTCTAGGGTCTTCAAACTCAAATATACACTGTGATTCGGTTACCTCTTCATTTCCCTGGATGGCAACTGGAGTTATAATTTCAACAATTTTTTCTTCAATTGATTTCTCTGTGTCATTTGGAGGGGACATCGGAGGACCACCACCTGTTCCTTGACTGTGTTTTTTTTCTTTGCTCATTCTGCATTTAACATTTTTTTTAATATCCGTCCATGTCTAAAAAAGTGGTTACAAATAAGAGGAAAACAAACATTTCAAGACAATGAGTAGATGTAGAAACCTTACCTTTCTCCACTGTTTCCAGTCTTTAGTTGCTCCTTCAGGCATAATTCAAAGGGCAGGTCACTTCTTTCCACATTAGTACACTTATTGCCTTTGTATAAGTGGCGGTTAGTTTGCCTTTGTACATTTCGGGTCGCGCGTAAACAAAATCAACCAAAGTTTCTTTTTGTTTAGGACTCAGCTGTTTACTTTTAACATCCATGTTATGTTTTTTAAAAATTTGACAAAATATTAACCAAAAGCAAATAACAAAGACAAAATAGTGAGGTTATCAATTAATTCGGTTATCTTGACTGTCAAAATTTCTGCACGTTCATTGGTTAAGCTAACTGGCAACGCTGTTCCCCGATTCAGCTCCCTCATCACTGCTCTCCCGTACTTTTTACTTTTCAAGAATATGACGTTTTTTCATTGGGGAGCTCAAGTGAGGGAGCTCTCCCTGGGAGTACTCCTTTCTCGTTCTTTCAAGAATACGCGTCCAGGGGAGAACTTTGGGTACAGTGTCTTATGTGTCGCTTAGGGGCACATGAACAGTGCTCCGGTGCTGAGAAGGATGCCTACGTGTGCGATATTTGTCAGCAGTTTGGTAACACCTTTTGTGCAATTTATTTTTTTACAGATAGGATTGTTTTTCATTATTTTTTTTGATGTATGTATCCTTTTTTAGTTATTTTATTGAGAGGCTCATATTCCACATTCTCTGACCAAATATCAGAAATGTGGACTGTTTTGTTTTATTCGTTATCATAAATATTGTAATGTTTTTCTTATTTATTTAAACGTTTCTTCTACGGGTGGGATAAATTTTAAACACACGGTATGGCTACTTACTAATTTATTTATACACTAAGCTACTCACTAACACTTAATTTATATATACTTAACTAATCACTTAAATTTAATTTATATGCACACAAACTTAATTATTAATTTATATCAACACTTTACTGTTCGCTATTTCGTGTATTCTTGTTTATTTCTCGAGATCACTTTATCAACTAAACTCAACTTTCTCGGGTCGGTTGCTTACATATTAGTGCCTTTTTCACTAGATAATTCTAGATTGCGACTTACACAAAAACAATTGGCTTTCTGGCATTTTCTAGATAACACTGGTCACAAAAACATTGTAGATAAGATAGTCACTACCGTAAACAATTCCAAGAATCCCTGCGCGTCCGCCATAATTTTAACTTTCATACCTGGCTTAGACAGAGTCGGATTTAGGGACTATACCAGTGTGCTGTTTCGTAACAATATATTATACGTTTTTGCGAAAAGTTAACGTTGGAATTTATTCACTAGGTCTTCACAACGTCCATAAACCTTTTTACATACAATCATAATGAAAAAATAAAAAATTTAATTCAAAAAAATAAAATGGGGCCCATATTCGGACCATCTCCTCTAGGTATATAATATATGGTACGTGTCTTTCAATTAGATACAAAAAGGTGTAATAAGAGTTTTGTTTATGTTTGATGAATGCATGCTTTCATTATTGAAAACTGTTGATGGAAGCATAAGTGAATATTTTCTAATATACAAATATCGAGATTTCGTCTTATGACATATGCTGTACCGGCATAATCAATAAATCAGCTATCTACTTTATTTAGTTGTTTTATTTGTGTATATCGTTTTCCTATTACAAATCTAATATTTATCATCTTCCTTACTACCTATTATATCAGCTGTTTAATTTTTTGAAGCTACATACGAAAAACAAATAAAAGAAGGCACGTTTCAAACGCGACAATATTTATACTCCCTCGTATTACAGCTGAAAATTAAAACATAATCCCAAATTGTTCGCATTGAAAAACAAACGTTACTAGCTAAATTATTACCACGTTAATCACTTGTACGAAAGCTTGATCCCCATTTCTATCGAAGTCATAAACACATCGTAAAATATTTAATGGTGGAAAAGACAACAGACTATTTTGAAATATCATCTGCGATTTTATAGATGTCGTATTCATCGTCCTCTCTTTTGTATGTCACCGCCATCTGTATCTATCTTTGTCTTACACGTTGAACAACCGCCGCTATTCAACTAAGATAAACGTGTATAGCGTGTGCCCACAATGATTTAGTGGCAGATTACTTTAAGAGACCACTTGTTATTGCCCATAACTTCTGATTCAAGTGCTTAAGAAACACGTAACGCATGCGGAATAGAGGTACACCAATGATCGAGACGAAGATGGACGATTAAATGGTTGTTTTCGTTTACAGGGTCGTACTTAAAAATTGGATATTTGAATATGTTGGACATAAATGGTGAAGAAAGTGTTTGACATGAAAATGAATAAGAGTTGAAATAATCATGTGTGGTAGGATCCATAATACAGGAATGTTTGAAAAAATGTGAAAATAGTAAAGATGAATGTAATTGAAACGTTTTTAGATTGGGAATTTGTGGAACTGGATAATCATGAAAAGAAAATTTAAAATTGGTTTCTATTTAAATTGTTTCCTGAACTAATTTCTATCTAAAGCGGTATTTTTTTTTATAATAAACCTGACGAGACGAACAAAGATCTATCTATATAAAGCAGTTATAAGATCCGTAGTTATGTACAGCTGTGCCACATGGCCGATAACAATGGCAAATGAAGAGAGATGGCGAGTTTGGAAAAGGAAAGTCCTAAGGAAAATATTTGGAGCGACGCTTGAAGAGAAGACAATACACTGTAGAATAAAGACCCACAGAGAGTGGGAAGACATATTCCGAGATGTCAATCTAGTAAAAGATTGCTACGAAACAGCACACTGGTATAGTCCCTGATTCCGACTCTGTCTAAGCCATGTATGAAAGTTAAAATTATGGTGGATGCGCAGGGATTTCTTGGAACTGTTTACGATTGTGACTATCTTCTCTAGACATTGTTTTTGTGACCAGTCTAATCTAGAAAATGTCAGAGAGCCAATTGTTTTTGTGTAAGCCGCAATCTAGAATTATATAGTAAAAAAGGCACTGATATATAAAGAACCGACCAGCGAAAGAGTTAGTTTTTAATTTTACATCGTGAGATAAACAGTAAATAAGTGAATATAAATTAGTGAAGTGTTTATATAAATTCGTTTAAGTGCATATATCGTGTATATAACATAAATTAGTGAATAGTGTAGTGAATAAATCAATTAAGTTAGTAGACATAACGTGTGTGTATAAATTTATCCCACCCCTAATAAAGACGTTTAAATAAATAAGAAAAACATTACATTGGTGACAGGTGTGAGATAATATAAATAAAGTGCTACGTAAAAATGGCCAAGACACTGTGTGACCTGAAAGTGACGGAAGTAAGAGCAGAATTGGAAGATCGTGAGTTGGAAACGTCCGGAAAGAAAAGTGAATTAGTAAAACGACTTAAAGTAGCACTGGAAAATGACGGCTTTGATCCAGAAACAGTTTTATTTATTGACGAGGCTTCCACCTTAATCTCGTCAATTTCTGCTAAAATTTCTGCCATGGAAAAGAACGTGGACGAGAAGATTTCTGCCATGGAAGAGAAACTTTCAACGAATGTGAAAAACGATATTCCTGCCACGGAAGAGATGATTTCAACAAACGTGAAAAACGAAATTTCTGCTATGAAGAACGATATATCTGTCGATATCTTATTACTGAAAAACGACATTGCCGCTGATGTTTAAAATTAAATTTTGTCTCTAAAATCTGAAATCGAGAATAAGATGACAACGATGGACGATAAAATCAAGGAGTTAGAAAGAAAGATGACAGATATAAGAACTGAAGACACGCCAGCGGAAGAAAAGAAGACCGAGCAATCAAAAACTTGCAAGACAGAAACACACCCTAAGTTAGAAGACATTGGCAGTTTTACCCGAGTCAAGGTCCCAACGTTCGATGGAAAAATGTCGTGGACCAATTATGTGAAACAGTTTGAAGCAGCCGCTAGAGTGAATAATTGGTCCGATAAGGAGAAAGCAGTGAACCTAACTATAGCGCTTCGGGGAGATGCCTTAGATGTACTTCAGACGATACCTTTGGAAGAAACGGATGACTTCGAGCAGCTGAAGAAGAGGTTGTACATGCGATACGGTCACGAACAATTGGAACATTTGTGCAGATTCCAGCTGAAGAACTGAAGGCGGAAACGTGACGAAACCCTTCAAGAGTATGAGCTGGATATTGCCTGACTACTTCGATTTGCTTATCCATCAGCACCAGATAACATGATGGAATGTTTAGGCATCCAGGCCTTTATTGATGGCTTACGTGACCCCGATATGCAGAGGACGCTTCGTCTAGCCCATCCGAAAACATTAGTCGACGCATTGACAGCTGCTTTTGGATATGAAGCAGCCACGATGGCTTCCGGATACAACAAAGGTAGGACCATACAGAAAGAAAGTGACGATGACAGACTTGACCAGATCGCCAACTTGTTGAAAGGTATGGAAGACAAGAAGCCGAAGAAAATCAGGTACTGTAATTGTGGTGAGCTAGAGCATGCACGTAGTTCGTGTAAGCGTCCTACGACTCCTGCAAACCAAGAACCTCTTAAATGCAAAGCAGCCACGAAGAGCTCGCGGTACAACAAAGGTGGAATCATGCAGGAAGAAGATGACGATGACAAACTTGACCAGATCGTCAACTTGTTGAAAGGTATGACAGATGAGAAGCCGAAGAAGATCAAATGACGGAAGTGTGGCCAGCTAGAGCACGTACGCAGTCCGTCTAAGAGCCCCAAGACTCCCGTAACCCAAGAACTCCAGTCACAAGAGAAATCAGACTGGGGTGAACATCCAGCTGATGTGAATCACCGAAAAGGCAACTCTTTGTCTAGACGGTCATGCCCTGTAGACTATTCACAATGCAACAAGTCGAAATCTAAGAAAGTTGCAGTTTCAAGAATTACAGTAGTCAATGAAGAATGGTCACCCACCATGATCAGAGATCAGGAGAATGATCCTCACCTGAAGATGATCCGGCAATGGAAGGAAGAAAATCGGCGACCTACCTGGCAAGAAGTGTCAAGATTTCCACCGAAACTCAAGGCGTATTGGGCTCATTGGGACTCCCTTGTCCTGGAAGAAGGGCTGTTGAAAAGAGTCCTTGAAAACGATTATGGTTCCGAGATGAGGAGACAGCTTGTTATCCATAGAACGAGAGTAGCTGAGGTACTGGAGAAGTTACACGACAGTCCATCGGGAGGTCATCTGGGAGTGAAGAAAACCCTCCAGCGAATCCGTGAGAGGTTTTATTGGATGAACAGCTCCGATGATGTGAAGGACTGGTGTAAGAAATGTACGACTTGTGCTACGAGTAATGGACCACATCGCAAGAGAAAGGCACCCATGAATACATACTGGTTGTAATGGATTATTTCACAAAGTGGGTGGAAATTTACGCTATCCCGAACCAAGAGGCCACAACTGTCGCGGATGTATTGGTGAAAGAATTTATCAGCCGATATGGAAGTTCACAGTGACCAGGGGAGAAATTTCGAAAGCCATATATTCCAGGATATTTACGAGAAGCTGGGAATGAAGAAGGCCAGGACAACAGCATTACATCCAGTCAGATGTAATGGTCGAGAGAATGAACAGGACTATTGGAAAATACCTGTCCAAAATAGTTTCCAGCCATCAGAGAGATTGGGACCAGTATCTTTCCCTATTTGCATTCATTGGCTTATCGATCTGCCGTCAACGAGTCCACGGGTGAAACACCTGCGAAAATCCTGTTTGGATGTGAAATGATGCTTCTTTGTGACCTGGAATTTGGCTGTCGGCCTGGAGAAGATCTAGCAGGAGAAGACTACATGATCCAATTGAGAAGAATGCTGGACGATATTCATTAATTAGTTCGAACAGATCTTCAAGTTGCCAGCGACAGAATGAAAAGTCGGTACGACACGCAGGCCACAGAAGGCGGTTTTAAAAAAGGGGACAAAGTATGGTTACACAAACCGACGAGGAGAAAAGGATTTTCTCCTAACTTACAAAAATCCTGGGAAGGTCCATACTTAATCAAGAAAAGGATCAATGATGTTATATATCGCATAAGCAAGATCCTCAACGGAAAACCAAAAGTAGTTCACCAAAACCGACTAGCGCCATTCGAAGGAGACCATGACCTAGAGAAAGGAGTAAACCATATTCGAGATGTGTCTGACCCTACCTTCGATGAATTTATGGGTGCGTATGGAGGTACCGGGAAAGCTAGATATGGAGTCACTTTAGAACAACGACAAGATTTGTTCACTCTCCCGGAAGATTATTCACTGGCATACAACATCCCCGCCCGTCTCAAGAACGCACGCGGGTTGGCATCCGTCTTTCGAAAGAAGTTTGGGCAATTAGAAAATCTTGAAGACCAGATTCCAGCCCCTGGCAAGACACTGAAACTGAAACATAATTAGCGGTACGTCTTCTATGTGGTAACTAAAAATGAAGTTCAAGATCGATCTGCCTACCGCGATGTGTGGAAAGCACTTCGAAACCTCCGAGACCATGTGTTAGAATCCAGCGTGAAGAAACTGGCTATGCCTAAATAGCAAGTAACCAGTTGGATTGGCGAGTCATCAGGAACATGGTAAAGGTTATCTTCCAAGATACCGGTGTCCAGATATTAATTTGCAGCTACAGCCCCCGTTATCAGTATCCGATGAAGATGGTGCCCTGCTATTTCGGAAAGTGTAGAAATGGGGCCAGTTGACAATTCAAACATCCAGTCTCGGCTACCCAAAAGTTCTAGGAGGAACTTCCATTTAAGGAGGGGTAAATAATACCAGAAAGTTAAATTACCCAATTAAGAAAACTGTGGAAATAACAAAAAAAATTAGTTACACTGAAACAGTCAAATAGTTCATGAACTATTGCTGAAAATTATTGGCTAGAATGTATAACAGTAATTGTTCGATTTTTAGAATTTATGTTAGTTTTTAATTTTTATTGGTCGAGCTCTTGGCAATACTGTAATCATTCCTTTCCTCAAAAATAAATGTTCCCTCCGCCTATGTCCTAATTTTTAACCTAGCACAAATAACCTGATCATTCGATACTCGAATTAAAATATACTTGAATAAAGAGACTCGTCGTGGATAGTTTTTAATTGAGCTTTTCGGTAACCGGAACCAAGTGTATTGTTATGTGCATAAAGCGAGGGTGCAGATCAGCTTTTATCCCATCTCCCATATCCTAAGGTAGGTGATATTGTTCTAAACTCGACTATTTGTTATTTTTTCCAATACAATTATTAAATAAATAAATGGATGGACTGTAGTTAAATTATCATATGCACTAGTAGACCAGGGTAGTAGCCTTTAAAAATAATAAAAAGTGAAAAAAAAATAAAAGTAGGATGAAACCCATTAGAAAAGGAGGGGAATGTTATAAAAATGAAAAGAAAAATAATTTACGGGCGATCTGAGGTCGGGAAGGGGATGGGGGTGAGTTTTTAATGGTAAAAAACGGTTTTTCTCGATTTCCGGCAAAACTAAAAGTCCTATCGAAAAAAGCCAAATGGCAAAGTTGTAGGTAATAAAAATATCTAAAACTTTTGCATTTTTACTTTTTTCACATACCCTCAAAATTTATGCGAAAAATTCATAAAACCAGGTTTTTGGTTTTTAATTTTTATCTTTTACAAAAAAAATTTTTTTAACGAAATTTGGTGAAAACTTACCTCTTTATGTCCCAAATACGCTGTAATTTATTTGATTAAAAATATTTATTTTTTCACCCTATTTTGAATTAATATCGAAAAAACACCCTAATTTTCAATCGAAAACTCACCCGTCAAAATATCAGCTTTTTTAAAAAGTTGGTATGTTTTCTGTTCGTTGAAATCTCTACTTTCCGATGGTGAAAAAAAATATATGTTACCATAGTAAATCTTCTCAGAAAATGCAAAAAATCGAAAAAACTCGAATTCGTATTTTTTTTTAATTATTATAAAAAATTTTGAGCTATTTATTAAAATTAACACTTTAATTACTCGAAAAACGTTAGATCACATGTTACATTGATAAAAAAATTCCAAATAAAAATATACTACTATAATTAACAAACAAATAAGTTAATAAAATTAATATTTGGAGGAAGTTGTCGAATCTTCTTTAAATGATATCCGTAGATGTCTATTTATAACTATTTTAAGATAAATTATATACCTGAGTGACAGTGTAAAATTTAAAAGGAAAAACAAAGTCTTGTCTTTAAAAATAGTTCAATCTTCCGTTAAAGTGAACGGAGATAATATAGCTATCGATCCATTATTGTTGTTTCAAAGAATATCGTTAACTATTGACAGTAAAAAAGATATGGAAACTTTTTTACATTATGAGCTTGCACCTTTTCCATTGTCACTTTTTACAGAAAATGGACTCAGGAAAAATGTTAAATCTCAACTTTACGATTTATTTGTGAGTGCGAATGGACCAACGCTTTATGACGGTGTAGTGCATGTCGTTGACGGTGGATGTTTACTGCACAAAGTAATTTGGCAAAAAAATGAAACAGTAGAAGAGATAATGAATAAATATTTGCGCTATGTAGAAAAACATTACGCAGTAAGCAGCTATATTGTCTTTGATGGGTATCCCGAAATTAAAAAATCAGTTAGTGTCACAACAGTACCAGCAGCTACTTCAACTAAAAGAGGAGAACGTAGTCGTAGAAAAACCTCAGACAATATTCCAGAGTTCGATTATCAAAATCATACAAATATACCTTTTTTGCAAGAAAAATTTTTATCTAACGAGAAAAATAAGGATAAAATAATAAAAACTTTGATGAAAAGATTACAGTCACGAGGATTTTCCTGCAACCAAGTAGAAGAAGATGCCGATGCTGACATAATTGAAACCGCGATAAAAGTTGCAATGAGTAGGGGAGGTC
This sequence comes from Galeruca laticollis, assembly GCA_963921935.1. Taxonomy (NCBI): domain Eukaryota; kingdom Metazoa; phylum Arthropoda; class Insecta; order Coleoptera; family Chrysomelidae; genus Galeruca; species Galeruca laticollis. Next base: position 106,509,929 of record OY998182.1, on the reverse strand, counting down.
GGGTACAATTGTAACGCGGTACGAATGTAACAACAGATAGAAAAACGTCTAGTGTAATTTTTTAAATTTGGCAACGTGGCCAACAAATAGGTTGTAGTGTGAAGTAGTTTGCATGTTCATTAGAGCGGTCCATGTAATACGAGTCAAAAGTTATGTTAAATAGGTTGTTTTGAAGACAGGTAAGTAAAATTTTAGTGTTTTGCCTTTTTATGTATAACCTATACCATGTTTACATTTATCGCAAAGAATTTATAGTTGACGTTTAGAGCAAACATGACTTTAAAAAGTCCTAATGCTAATTTGAGGTTATGACTTGTCTTGTTCTGGTAACTAAGCCAAACATTTCAAAATGTCGTTCGGGTACAAATGTAACAACACTAGTCGGTACAATTGTAACGTGTTACATTTGTACCCCTTATGTTGAGTTTATGAATTCCATGTTTCAGGGAACAATGCCACGCCAAAGAATTAGAAAAACCAACAGAAGTCCTTCAAATGAACTAATGGAAAGGGCAGCTAATCTAATAATGGAGGGAAATCTTTCACAACGACAGGTAGCAAGAGATTTAGGTATTTGCCACGTAACACTTAACCGTTATATGAAAAAACGAAATAATGGTGAAATGCCAAAAATGGGTTACAATCCACACACGAGAATTTTATCAGAGGAATAAGAAGAAGCGTTTTTGAGATATATACGGATGTCTTCAGTTATATATTTTGGGCTAACGCCAAAAGAAATTCGTAAATTGGTGTATCAATTCGCGAAAGAAAACGAAATGGCGGTCCCTCCCAAATGGTCAGAAAATGGACAAGCTGGTAAGGGCTGGTTTACAAATTTCATGCATAGACACCCTAATTTATCTATAAGAACTCCAGAGGCAACCAGCTATGCACGTGCGATTAACTTTAACAAAGTAAATGTCGGTAAATTCTACGATAATCTCTCAAATCTTCTTGAAAAATATAAATTTGAGGCCGCTGACATTTACAACGTCGACGAAACTGGGGTCACCACCGTACAAAAGCCAAACAAAATCGTTGCCATAAAAGGCACAAAACAAGTAGGTGCAGTTACTTCTGGAGAAGGAGCAGCAGAACAACATTGTTACAGGGCATATTATCAGCTTCAAACTTGGTTGGGTAACGAACTAACAGCAACAGATTGGGACTGGAAGCAATATCAACGTGGAATTATGCCCAAATTTACACAAAAAGAATTAATTCCGGAAATATAGCTCAAAACTATTTGCTGCAGCTGTGAAACTGGATGTAACAGTTTAAAATGTGGTTGCCGAAAACATGGTTTAAAATGCACAAATTTATGTTCAAACTGTCATGGTTCTGGAAATTGCTCCAATATTGAAAAAGAAACATACGAGGAAGTTAATGATTCAGAAGAAATTTTGGATGAAGAACCAACGCAGTCTGGAAATAATGTTGGAGAGGAAGAAGGTGATAGTCATGAAGATTTCGAAGATCTACTAGAATCGGAGATGTTTGACGAATCTAACGATGAAGAAATGCCATCAAAAAGACAGAAACTAATGGATAAGTGATTAGAATTGAATATAAGGTATTTATGAATGATAAGATTAATGTGTTAAAAATATTGTAATGAATAACGTAATCAGAATAAAGTATCTACATTTAATTGTACGATTTACATTTATATTTATATCTAATGAGATTTTATATGACATAAATGTAATTAGTATTAATTAAATCAACTTTTTAATTGAAACAAATTGCAGCAATCACATTTTTTAGATGAAATTATTTTTAATAATTAAAAAAAAATTCGAAAACGAGTTTTTTTCGATTTTTTGCATTTTCTGAGAAGATTTACTATAGTAACATATATTTTTTTTCACCATCGGAAAGTAGAGATTTCAACGAACAGAAAACATACCAACTTTTTGAAAAAAGCTGATATTTTGACGGGTGAGTTTTCGATTGAAAATTAGGGTGTTTTTTCGATATTAATTCAAAATAAGGTGAAAAAATAAATATTTTCAATCAAATAAATTACAGCGTATTTGGGACATAAAAAGGTAAGATTTCACCAAATTTCGTTAAAAAAATTTTTTTTCTAAAAGATGAAAATAAAAAACCAAAAGCCTGGTTTTTTGAATTTTTCACATAAATTTTGAGGTTATTTGAAAAAAGTGTGAATACAAAAGTTTTAGATCTTTTTATTACCTACAACTTTGCCATTTGACTTTTTTCGATAGGACTTTTAGTTTTGCCGAAAATCGAGAAAAACCACTTTTTACCCTTAAAAACTCACCCCCATCCCCTTCCCGACCTCAGATCGCCCGTAAATTATCTTTCCTTTCATTTTTATAATATTCCCCTTCTTTACTAATGGGTTTCATCCTACTATTATTTTTTTTGGTTTTAAAAATTATCGACCCTGGTCTATATATAGTTCTAGGAAGTAATAAAAAACAAAAAAAAATGAATTAAAAAAAGGTAAGCAAAAGTTTACAAGCTGAAGGCCACTGTTAGGAAGTAATCAATACCTATAATATAATAATTAAAAAACGAAGTAAAAGAAAATAATTTTACAAGTAGTTCAGGATGCAGTAGTCGAATCCCTCGATGACGTTGCTCATAAAAAGAAAACTCTAGCTCTCCCGGCTTTAATCCAGTTGAGTGGACATGTAAAACGTCTACGAAGTTCCGGTTATAGAAGTGGAGAAAAGTCCACGGCCAGCAATCAGCGGATTGATAAAAACCAAACCGTTAAAAAAAACAGACCTTTGAGTTCCTGAACTTGAACTGTCCAACGAGTGGAGAATCACTCTCAATCCCACAGTTTTACACGATAGCTAAGAAGCTTTAAACTTCTCAAAGGTAATGGCCGCCGGCAAGTAAATCTTGAGTTACACCTCCACTCTTTAGGGCAATTCTCATAGGACTACCTTCCTCGTCGAAAATTACTAGCGGATACCGTTCGTGGCAGGTATACCAACCGATATTCTTAGCGAACGGGCAATTTTTCGCGTTACAGCGTGTCTCACGTTTCCAAGAAAAACAACTCTTCGATTGTATTATCGATAATGCACAATTATATTATATATTATTTGACAATGAGACAAAAGTGGTGTTTACGCCCTGGATCAGAAATCTTGAACTTATTCGACTTCCCGCAGGACTCGCCGATGGCCAGTGGTTATTTTTCATAATATGATTCTGAATGTCCCGGCAATGAACAGCAGAGATATCAATTCGCTGCCAAACAGAAAAACATTTCTAGACTGATTTTTTTTAAAAATCTTGGACGTTAATTATGCGCCAAGCTCACATGAGATTCAGAATTAACAATAACAAATTACCACGGAAATTGAGACAAATGACCGCCGTTATACTTGCGGTGGTTATAGAAACTTATTGCATTCCTCAGTAAGCTCAGGGTGCATCAAAGAGAAAGATATGTGCTTCCTGTCCACCCAAGAAGGACCCCAGAACGAACATTTTTTGTGGCCACCAATGTAAAAAAAATCCGCCCAAAGTGTGTTTAGGATATGTTTTGCATGAAACTGATTTTTATTTGCAACATGAAAAAGTGGGTGAAATTGACCCGTGGATATCTCTAGTGCATTACTTATGATAAGATAGTAGTTAAGGGTTAAGAAGAAATGAGATATTGGGACTCAGACATCTGTGAGATGCTGACATAAACTGTTATTGTCGAACAAGGGCAAGAAAGTCAAAATTTGTTTTTCGAACTCATCAGCGGATGATAGTGACGTGAATAGTTCGAAATATCGTATACAGACAATAATTAACAGTAAGTTCTTGTTAACTTTGAATTTTATCTTTGGTATAATCAAATTCACAATTCTATTGTCAAAAGAGTTTACAGATACCTTTCAGTCAAAGCAACAAAAGGCAGCTTCTAGATAATTAATGCTATTGAAATGTTAGAGAATTCATTTGGCATGGATAAAATTAATTATCGGTTGTCGTAAGAATCTACGAGTTCTTCCAGAACATTTTCAATAACTTCCCAGAATTGAACTATCCCAAAGGTTTTTGTTAGATTTCTTCGACCAGTACTCAAGTCAGCACTTTTAGCTGCCCATAGCCAAATACATCTATTATTGTTAACCCACTCACTCCTATCAGAGCTATATAGACAGGTAAGGAATGCTGTAAAGAAGAATTTATTATTTTTTACTCATTTACGAGTATGCCAAAGTGATTTCTCGCATCTCGAGAAATGAATTATTATTCGGCTGCTTGTATTCATAGTTATATAGTAAGAATGTGCATAATATTCTGGAGCACAAACATTCAAGAAAAAGTATCCAATATTAATAGTACCCAACGCAGGATTCACTGCCAATCTTGAGTTTCTAGGATAATAAGCTTGATAATTTATCGACTTATCTGAGCTTATTTTCGACAGTTAATAAACTATTTGGAAAACAGCGCATTAGTTCCGGGAGCTGAGAATTTATCTGAATAATCTCAACCTCCTCATGGTGCAACAGACTAGACTAGACTAGGACACACACCTAGTCTGACAATTTTGTAATATTTGTTGTTATTTAATAAAGAATATGCAACTCTAATTTGAATCAGCAGCTACTTCATTCAAGTCTACTTCTTTCCCAATTTTGCCATTACTCTCGACTTGTGATCCTTAATTAAACGCTGCGGTTTTTTTGGAAAATTTCGTCGACATTAATTTTCAAATTTTGTCAAGCGAGTTACACCGACTATTTTTATATTAATCAATTTTTTCAAATATTCATAATTATTTGTTATTATACTTGTTTCGTGACCTATTATTATTATTATAGGGTGTGGGCGTAGTGAAAAACTATATGTATATAAAATGATTCGCGAAATGTGTTTGTTGTCGCAAAACTCTGTGGCGCTAATTTTTTTAGCTAAGTTACGTAGGTAAAAGTAAAATAAGAGACACAAAATATAATCTTATATTATTTGTGGCAGGCGTACTTTACCAGATATAGAAACCAGGCTTTCTGAAGACTACTGTTTGATCTTATAAGATGTGCCGGCGGTGGCCCGTCACTAGCTTTTAGACACGTCACTAGCTTTTAGACAGTGGAGAAGGGAGGGGTACACCAATACCTATACTCAAGGAATTTATATCGCGCCACAAGATTCTCACCGCTAGGCACAGATGTTTGACTAGAATCTTGAAGAGCCAACTAAATTGGTTTTGATCAACAAAATAGTAAATCCATACTTTACCTGGTTCCCCGGAACCTATTTACCACAACCAAACATCGGGAGGGTAACTAAATAAAAGGTATATCAAGTATTACAATATGAATGTATTGAGTTTACTCTACACGATAAATAAAAAATATGACCTGAATTTACTCTACGCAAAATTAAAATGATTGTCGAAGTCAGAGTGATAGAGAACTATTTTCTCAATCCTGAATATTAAGTATTACAATATGAATGTACTGAGTTTACTCTACACGATAAATAAAAAATAAAAATATGACCTGAATTCACTTCATAACATAAAGTCAATGTGATAGTGAACTATCCTTTCAGTCCTGAATATTACATAACCATTTAATGGAATATAAAAATATTTTAAAGTTAAACCAGCAAGTGGCGTCTACCCAGTTCCCCCGATGTGCGCACAACGAGTTTACAGCATAGGTAGCTGTAGCTCACCTCTAAATTGTAATAACTGCTTAAATAAGCTTGTATGCTGAACAAGTATTATTTATCAAAAAATAAGAAAATAGGTGCACACACCTCTAAATTGTAATAAATGCTTAAATAGGCTTGTATGCTGAACAAGTATTATTTATCAAAAAATAAGAAAATATGTGCACACACCTCTAAATTGTAATAAATGCTTAAATAGGCTTGTATGCTGAACAAGTATTATTTATCAAAAAATAAGAAAATAGGTGCACACACCTCTAAATTGTAATAAATGCTTAAATAGGCTTGTATGCTGAACAAGTATTATTTATCAAAAAATAAGAAAATATGTGCACACACCTCTAAATTGTAATAAATGCTTAAATAGGCTTGTATGCTGAACAAGTATTATTTATCAAAAAATAAGAAAATAGGTGCACACACCTCTAAATTGTAATAAATGCTTAAATAGGCTTGTATGCTGAACAAGTATTATTTATCAAAAAATAAGAAAATAGGTGCACACACCTCTCAAACATAAATAGATATACAAAAATTCATAATGGTAATGAGATTAGTTAACACTTAGCTGCACTGGGACGGTATAGCAATCTCAGCTTCTTATCCAGGAAGTTAATTACTCTGTCCTCAGGGTACTCTTAGCTCAAGTGAACAGGGAGCCTTTCGAATATCTGAACCCGTCACCAGAATCCTAAATTAAATGAATTAATTTAGTATTACGCAAAAAACTTATGCTCATACAACTTATACAGCAAAAATGTAACCAAAAGGTGTAGACAAAACTTCTTACCTCTTTCACTCTAGAGGGTTTCTCTGTAGTGTTCTTAGACGTCTGCTCATAAAAAACACATCCAGGCAAATATAGCTCAGCAGGAAAATATAAATTGGTGAGGTTAGTCAATGTAGGGTCTATAAAGAATAGCAAAACGTAAGAAAATGCCAAGATAAACTAATAAATGTAATATAATACATGAATAAAATCCACAAATAGGGCTACCAGTCTCTCTGGGGTGATTGATCCCTATAAAGGAAGCGGTACCGGTCACAAAATCTACTCCTACAATTCCAGCAGGCCAATTACAAAAACCCAGTACCGCATGAGAACTTCTCAAAATCCCCAAAATGGGTGAAGAAAAACAATCTTCAAATGGGAAAGTCCTATACGCACCACGCTGAGATGGGGCCTCACGATTCACAATGAACCAATACCAAAAATTAATTATTACCCACATCGTGAACAAATTAATACCTGATGCGAAGAAGAATAAAAACCTCACGAACAACATTTCCGGCAACTTCTTATAGCACACCAAAAGAAAGCAACACATGAAAAGCAAAATCCTCGAATAATTCTATTATCCCAGACATACGGTTTTTCAAATACATCCATTAGCCAAGACATACAGAAAGTATATCTATCTCATTTTGTAACCCAGCCGAGCTGAGCAAGACAAAGATAGACAGAACGATGCTATAAACGCTGCGTTGTTGGCTGCCTACCTTCGAGCTTAGAGTTAAAAATAAAGTTTAAATAATAACCTTTAAGGTTGATCGATCCACCAACCCGATATTGCGAATTCTTAAAAGACATTGCTGAATATCTCATCAGACAGTAACAATAGAAGATATCCAATTCAGTCTCTGTTGAAAAGTAGCAACATAGTTGGCGAAATATCGAAACCGAGGCCCTAAAATATAAGAAGACTGGTTTGACATTAAGCACATAACAGCCTATGAATTACAATAATAAATCTACTTGTAAACAAATATCAAGTGCCACAACAAAAGGACATTGAAAATGCCTCCTGCAACACAATATGGGCACAGTGTCTGTCAATCTGGGAGTACGACTTCGCAATGTTACTATGATGAAGGTTTTATGTTCAGAAACTCAAATAGTGCGAGGAAAATACAAGCAAAGGTCGGTATCACATTATAACCAACCATACATAATAATAGAAAGACTTTCTTTTTCAAGAGCCATAAAATATATTATGAAAAATACCTACTGGCTTGATTTACAATTAATAGCTGAGTAAGTACTAATTAAGATATTGTAACGTGATTGGGAAGTAACTTTAAAGTTGAAAAATTAACGTTACATTTCAATTCGGCTTTTTTGTTGTGACGGGTAATGTGAGGAGTACGTTTTTACGCTATTTTTTCACTAAATACAGCAACAGAGGATTATTGTGAAGGTGAAAAAGACCCACCTAAGGTTGTAGTGGATAAGTAAGTTAGTTCCATACTACTGAAATTATATGAGATAATTATAATTTCTCATAAAACTTTTATTCACGATATGATAGAAGATAACTTGGATTTGTTAATGATATTGATTATAACAGAAATATTTGACAATTTGAACTTCCTAATATATATGAAATTGAAATTGCTGAATACACTTGTAATTTTAAAAATGAAGAAACTAAGTTGTATTGAGTGAATTATTTTAAAAATGTTATTGTTAAACAAATTGCTTTCAACAATGGTTATCTACCTAACATCATAAATAAACTCATTCACAGACTCAAGTTAAAGAGGAATATAAATCTGGCCTCCAACTCTTCTCCTGATATTCAAACTCCCAAACTAATTTCTTCTCTATTCCTTTTTTCAACCACAATATGTGCAAAGAAATTTCCAAATTCATACGTGAACCTTTTCCTGATATTAAATTTTTTTACAAATCTTGTAACAGCTTAAGTAACCATTAAGTCAATTCAAAAAATAAAATTAGTGAACTAAAAAGTAGTGGTGTTTATAGGTTGGACTGCTCCGATTGCTTCTTTTGTGACATATGTCGTAATTGTAGACCTCTTTCAACTGATATCATTGAACATTTGTAAATGCTTGATCAATCAGCATTTGGTTTCCATTTGAAATTTAATAAGTTCAGTCCTAGTAGAAATTCAACAATCCTACACAAGATTGATAACCAAATTTGCTTGAGATTAGATTTGTATGGGGAATTGGAAATTGCAAAAGAACTTTCCAACAATGTCCATTGTCTTAACACTCAAATCAACATAAATAGGGATTTTCTCCCCATTACAAAAAGATTGAGTTCTAGTTCGTTTTTTTCTATAATGTTGAGATGACTTCGTTGTCCACAGTTCTGTATTTTCCATTATTTATTAACTAGTCGTTGAAAAACTCTCTTAATTTTGTCATGAAGTAATTTTACCTCATAATTTATTAATAATCTCTCCTCTAATTACTTTTCATATTAACGGAGTTTTCAGATTTTTTATTTATAAAATTTTAGAATGAATTTTCAACAAAAAATGTTTTTCAAACAATTAGTTGTCCTCATTCACAATTTAACTAATTAACTATCAATTTAGTATTCATCCTAAAATTGTAAGTCTTAGCGTTACACAGAACAGGTTGTAGATATTCATAAAATATGACATAACAAATGACAATTTAGGCAGCCAGTCACTTGTCGATTTATTATTCAGACATTTCCACGTGGTTCTACCACATTTTATTGATATAAAGATCTCTATGATGTTGGATTATTGTCTAAATTTATAACAAGATGCATCTTATTGTTAGACTTCCTGTAGTTGACTTGTGTGTTTAGCAAAAAAATTGAAATTAATCATTCACTCAATCTTAAAATATATTAAAAACTAAATTTTTTCAAAACACTTCAACATGAATATTCACTTTCAGGAAGAACAGATGATGACGGAAGTGGAAAGCGTTTCGCAATTTTTCAAATTATATACTCATACAGTTTCATTATTCCCGAATATGTGTTCCATATCTGGTCACATCGTTCTCATTCCAGCTCTGTTTCTTAAGTACGTTATTTCGATGACTCAATTTTCAGTGGACAGCTACATTACCATACAATTCCCATTGAAGACACAACAATAATTTATTTTATTCTTGACTGATGGGTTAGTTTGTAAGGTGGGACACAGTTTATTGTGAATTTAGTGTAAGAGCCCATGTGAACCTAATTGTAATATATCATTATAGTGCATGATTAAAAATTGTATCAAACACGTTAGAGCTTTAAAAGTTATTTACCATAGTGTTAATCACCGGCCTTTATCATTCAAAACTGCTACTTTCAATTTGGATCATGCTCCGAAATATCTTAATCATTGCGATTCTTAGAACAATAATGAATAACAATTTAACATTCTGCTATTTGCATGTGAGTTAAACATATGAATGAGTGATCAACATTTATTAACATTTGCCCACAAAATTATTATTTCAATAAGTAAAAATTAAATAAAACATAGAATATCACCCTACTTATACTATTTGATAAAAAAAATTGCTAGATATCTTTTTCTCTACATCAGGAATTTGTAAAAAAACAGTCAATCTACAAAAATTTTAAGATATTGTAAGTGTTTTCCTGAAAATAAGGATCATCTACTATGAATATAATAAATCACTTTCTAGCGTCACTAGAAATAGCAGACAGCAACATCCTTAGCTGGAAATTAGTATATAGAAAACCCCAGAAAATATCTACTAAGCAACATGTAACAATAGATCATTAATCCACTAGAAAATCTGTATTTGTATTGGCTAACATTATTCAAAGTGGTTAACATAGTGCTTTTCGGTATATCAGGTCTTTCTTTTGTATGCTCCTGAAATATCTGATAACCATTCCAACTTTTAAAAACTGACAATAAGGAATCGTCCTATTTTAGTAAACATGAAAAGAGCTTAATAGATAAGGCCTAAAATGATGTAGTGTGGAGTGAAAATGCAAAATTTGAAATACTAGTAAGACAGATAAAGACCTACAAAAAAGAATCAGAAACGAAATTGGAAGGCGAAGGAAAAATGGCTTACCGGAAGGTGTGAAGAAGGTAAACATATCAACCGTCCTAATGATACTTTCAACCTATATAAGAAAGTTAAGGAAATAGCTGGGATTTACCAGAAAAGTCCAATACAGGCCATTAGAGATGAAAACAATACAACTGCAGGAGATGCAGACAGAATTTCGGAAATCTGAAAGGAATACGGGACTAAGCATTTTAAACAATCCATCGGTTCAAATAAGGGAACTAACAGGATCTAGGATATTAGAAAGTTGAATCAGACATGCAATAATGCTTATGAAAGATGAAGATACTCCAAGAACTGACAACGGAATATAAATAGAATTCTCTCTTTAACAAAATTTTCGATCCTGGACATCTTCTAGAAGACCAGCTTCCCTATATCTTTAATACTTCACCAAAATCAAGTAGTACAAAAACATTCAATTATTTACCGTCTTACAAGTTTATAAAGTCATTTCCTGAAACTCTCTTTGAGAATTTCACTACTGCTAGTAGCTGCATGCGAACCTCGGCTCAAGCCAAGGTTCCGATACTCAGGCCATTGGCGGGCCCATTGTACCATTCCCGCTACTTATGCATCCATGACGCAAAGTCTTTCGACGAAGGATCCAATCCTCTTTAATGGATGCCTGCTTGTGTCTCAAGGGTCCATAACAGGGACTCCGAATATTCGCTTTCGTAGTGCAGTCCAATGCGGACCCACTAAGGAGAACAAGGACCGACGTTTCGTCATGCATGCCGCAACCCCCACATAGGTTAGGGAGGTGTTGCCCCTGACAGCAGTGCCATGTTAGAAGTCCTCCGATCTTTCTTAACCTATTTCTTGGTCATTTTATCGCCGCCCTAGCATGCACACCTGTTCATCAGCCCTCAATAGGAGCTTGTGGTGCTTGTTTTGTAAGGCCCAAGGTGGGGTCCGGGCCGCTAAAAGGAGGTGCTACCTCTGCAACAACCAGTGCTTCCGCCCTTTCATTGCCTTCAAAATGAGAGTGGACCTGAACCCATCCAAACTAGACTACATTCTGTTTTGCTAAGTCAGCAAGCCGTTCTTGGCATTTAGCAGGAATCCCTGAGTTGATGGTATATTCACTCAGGGCAATGATTGCCATCTGACTGTCGGTGTATATGGTTATGTGTGGGCCCACATACCTCCTGTCTAGATTCATCTATGCACATTCCAAGATAGCGTAAAGCTCTGCATGATATGCAGATACACCCTTTCCCAAAGGAACACAAATTGGTGCCTTTGAGTTCTTGGAGTAAATTCCAGCCCCCGCACCATCGCTGGGGCATGGGCCGTCTGTGTACCAGACGATCCCATGAGGTAGTGAATTTCCCCCTCTTTACTCCCTATCTACAACCGGGGAAGTGAGTCTCTAATAAGTGCTGCAAGGTATCCCCCGGAGTTTCCCAGAAAACACCCGTTGCAATTTCCAGGCAGCCAAGAGCACTGTCAGGAGACTTCTTTAAGACTCGACGTAGGCTTGACATTTGAGGTACCGAGGCGATATCCTAGCAGACGCATCTCTGCGAGCCAGCCTAACGGCGCTCTTATACTCATTTCGTACCCCAATCCAGATCTGCCTTTGTCTTCCTAGCCCAATTAAATAGACGCCGGATTTGTTATCGCAGCGAGTCCAGAGAGTTATTGCACCACTTGTGGCCCTTACTCTCTTTCCTCATTTTATTCTGCGCAATTATCTTCATAAGACGCCTTACGAAGCTCCTCAGTGGGCATACGACTAAATTACGCCCCGCACTGTTCTCTCTCGATAAATCCACCCTAACCGCTACTAGAATCCCTTGTCAGTATTGAATTTACACGACTATGTGTAGAAATGCACACTTTCCGGTTAAGTTCACCCACAGTGTAGAAAAACCTACGCGCTGTGTGCCCAGAACTCGTACAAGACCTCTACATACCCATGACTCTTGTATGAGGCATATGCCTGTCTGCAGACTTGTCATCTACTGCGCGACTGCTCTTGCAGCAGCCCGGTAGGGCTGCAAGTTTATCTGGGTGAATTTAAGGCCGTTACAAACAGATACCAAAGATCTGAAAAGGTACGTTCTTCTCCCATTTTTTACTCCGGGCTACTCTCCGAAGTTCCCGAGAAGATAAGTCTTATCTTCCTGAGCCCATATCGGATTTCTCTCTGCGTTTGGTTAATTATCTCATCCGACCTAGGATCGAATCCCAATACGATGTTTTGCCTCAAACAGGCAGCATTCCATCGGAAGACCCAAATCACCCACCCTTCAGTCCTCAAAGCCGGATTGCCAGTCCGGATTCTCTTGAGGAGCTCTTACGGAGACTTGATCGGCGCTGGTATCCAAACCATTGCCCTTTTTGGCGTTGTAGGGTCGAATGCTCAATGATCTTGAGCGCCGGTCCCTCTAGCTTAATCCCGCCCACGGCCTTTTTAAGCCAAGCCAGAGAGCCCTCTCCTGCTGAACAGGTCAACATAACAGCTCCTCGAGCAAACGAGTGCCCTTCAAAACTTAGCACCGTGGTGCCAGGTTTGGATATATCCTCATGCAGCTGCGAGAGGATACACGCGAACTGCTGCTCCCTGGTGAGCTAATTGTCCAGGTAGCCATAGTAAACGATGGCCACATTGAGATTGCTTCATGCGGCTTCCCTATAGGATTTGTGCCCACCAGTCGCAGGGCACGCTCTTTTGCGGCATCAGGCTTGACCACGCCGGGAGCAAAGCTCTCGTGCGTGGCCCGGTTCGGCCCGTTACTGCCAACTCCTTGCAAGGGTCAGTTAGGGACCACCTTTCGGTGTCCCTTCTGCCTCCCCTGCAGCCCGGCATCAACTCCTCTTTTCGACCCCTCAGTTTTTGGGGCAGTTGTTCCTGGCATCGCCTGGGCCCTCACCGCTCCCTTCACTTTCTGCTCCGGGGGCCAGAATTTTACTTACTCTATAAAAAATGCGAAGAAGCTAGCAGCAACAGTCAATTTAGGCTTAAGAATGGTTTCGGAAGAAGCATACACACTTTGTTACAAAACTGCCAAGATCAAAGGAAGGATGTTTTCATGTGTTTTATTGACTATGAAAAAGCTTTCGATAGTGTTAAACATAATTTTTTAACATCGTACCTTGAGGACTAAACGATAAAGACATACGATACGAGTGACCAACTTGTCAACAACCGAGCAGTTTGATATAGAATAAAAAGAGTTAGACAGGGCTACATTTTATTACGTTATTTAATATCTACTCCGAAAAAGTATTTTTTTAGTCAATCTCAGGTAACCCTATAGGCCTTAAAATTAACGGGATACCCATTACCAATATTAGATATGGAGATGGTTCTGTGATAATCGAAGACAATGAAAACGACCTTAAGGAACTACCGGATCATGTAAATCAAGCTAGCACAAGATTAGGCTTGAAAGTTACTATAAAAGAAACTAATTTTATGATCGTTAGTAGAACTGATATTCCACGAACCACAATATAGTTAAATGGAGAGAATATTGAGCAAGTGTCGCAATTTAAATATCTAAGATGTATGTTAAACCAAAAGCAAAGCTTGGATTGCCATACAGAGTTCAGGGAAAGTCCGAAAAAACGAAGAATTTCAGACTTTGCCATAGACGGGGCAGCAAAAAGCACTTTAGCTAGACGAATCTACTTATGACTGCACAACGGACATTGCCGGTAACACATATACTCAAACAGGTACATAGTTTTGATTTGATTTGGGTGGGTATTTCTAATTATAATAAACATTATTGACCATAGACTATATCCAAGGATAATTTGTCAGGGGATTTTAATCCAGATTATGTTTGTGGCAGTTAACAATCAATATAGAGTTTAGTGTCCACTCAAATTCCCAGTCCCAGAGTGAGCAACAGCTATTTCTGGCGAAGACCTCAGTAAGAATAGAGAGGAGAATAGGACCAAAATGGGAAGGAGCAAAAAATAGGTAATTGTTATGAGTATTCCATTGAAGAGCTACTTAATTATCTAAGAACTCACCTTGGTTGGCATAGGACATTAAAATGTGGCTTCTTATAGAAGTTTGCTAAATACCGAAATTTTGTAGGTAATATACAGGGTGTCCCGGGACTAATGGGAAAAAAGTCGGGAGCGTATAATATGAGCTAAAATAATGTTAGTACTTCATATAAACTTTTTCTATGCAGGCCCTCGTTTTCGAGTTATAGGCCTCCAAAGTTTTAATTTTGAATTTGGTTTTTATTTTTAATTTTTGTACTAGTTATTTGATCTTTATAAAATTTACGGCAAAGATATAATGTATGTGTATGTTTATTTTGGTAAGGTAAACAGATTTACAGTAGTGCATTGAAGCCAGGGACGAACTACTTGCAATGGTTAGTGATCCAAAAATTTTGCAGGGATGGCACACCCTGTATGAAATTATCGAATTTCACTTCCCCACATATTAAGCTACAGAAAAGATACTCTTGTTGGAATTCGATAAAATGAGCCGTTTGGCTAATATTTACAGTTTTATTCATGCACTACGTACCAATTTACGCATTCACCATTTTTATAAGTACACAACGAGGTAAAACGTAACTTATTAATACATGTCCAAGATTTACCTACAGTACTACAAAAAAATAATAGCAGGAGATGAAAAACATTAACGACTTATTAATTCGAAAGTTGGTAAAAACTTTTTATAAGTGTTTTTACCGTTTATCAAGTTACCATAGGATTAGTTGTCAAACGTTGTGTAGAATAGTTCGTAGTCAGTACTTGTCAATAATTCATAAGTCCTTAATTTAACAGTTACAATGGCAAAATTCGCTTTTATCGAGTACGCAGTTATGCATCTAATGTATGGACTGGCTTCTCGAAACTGTTTAGAGACCAGAAGGCTTTATGAAGAACATTTTGCAAACAGAGCATTGCCAGACAGACGAATGTTTGAGTGTATTGATCTCAGGTTACGAGAAACAGGTATGAATAAGTAAATGTAATTTTCTATGTATACAAAACAAAATTTTCAATTCTAGGAATATTTTTGCCAAAAAAAAGTGGAGAAGGTCCAGTACGAAGCATACGTACTGTGGCAGTTGAACAAGACTTGTTAAATGCAGTTGATAATGAACCATCAACGAGTTTTCTAAAAGTATCAAGAGAACATAACGTCTCGAAATTAGTTGTTCATCGCGTCCTAAAAGAACAGCTGTTATATCCTTTTCACATGAAAAAAGTACACAGTATGACAGTGGCTGATTATCCTGCACGGCTTGAGTATAGCCAGTGGTTTCTGCGACAACAACAAGCAGACAATACATTTATTAGTAACGTTCTCTTTACGAACTAATCCAGTTTCACCAGAGATGGGGAATCATAAATTCTCATAATATGCATTTATGGGATGATGTGAATCCACATGGCATTATCCAAACTAGGAGCCAGCATAGATTCATGGTTATTGTTTGGGCAGGAATAGTTGGCAATCATTTGATAGAGCCATATACTTTATTGACGGTACTTTGACTAGTCAGAGATATTTGGAGTTTTTGCAAAATTAGTTATGGAACCTGTTTGATGATGTGCTACTACAAACTCGTAGGAATTTATGGTTCATGCATGATGGGGCCCCTCCTCATTTCAGTTTAGATGTACGACAGCATTTACACACAAGGTTTCCTAATAGATGGATTGGTCGTGGAGGCCCTTTTCAATGGCCACCGCGATCAGGAGACGTTAATCCTATGGATTTCTTTCTCTAGGATTATCTCAAAAGTAAGGTATACGCAACACCTGTGCAAACAAGACAAGATTTAATAGACAGAATTGTGTTACACTGCAATGTTATTAGAAATAATGTGGGATTGCTCATTTAAGTGCAAAGAAACAACCTTCGTAGACTTAGAATGTGCGTGGAAGTGGGAGGAGCTCATATTGAACATTTATTAGAATAACGTTAGTTTTTGTTGTTGTTTAGGAATTACTATTAGTCTAATGTTTTATAACTTGTGTTTTTTGAGGTTTTCTTAATGGTTTAATAATGTTATGTTCGTAATTTTGATTAAAAGGAAGTAAATCCTGGACATCGTATTAATAAGTTAGTCAGGTAGATTTGTACGTAGTGCATTAATAAAACTGTAAATATTATCCAAACGGCTTATTTTATCGAATTCTAACAAGAGTACCTTTTCGTTAGCTTAATGTGTGGGGAAGTCAATTTCGATGATTTCATACAGGGTGTGCCATCCCTGCAAATTTTTTGGATCACTAACCATTGCGAGTAGTCCGTCCCTGGCTTCAAGGCAGTACTGTAAATCTGTTTACCTTTCCAAAATAAACATACACGTACATTATAGCTTTGCCGTAAATTTGATAAAGATCAAGTAACTAGTACAAAAAATAAAAATAAAAACCAAATTCAAAATTGATACTTTGGAGGCCTATAACTCGAAAACGAGGGCCTTCATAGAAAAAGTTTATATGAAGTACTAACATTATTTTGGCTCAGATTATACGCTCCTGACTTTTTTCCCATTAGTCCCGGGACACCCTGTATATCTTACGATTTATTGCTGCATTTATTCCTATTTAAGCCACTTCTTCATTAATTTTACTACAAAATTCGTTTTAAAAGAATCCGCTAAATGTAGCACGTTTCTCAGGAACAGTTGCTTTCAAAAAGGAAATGAAAGATGACCAGAAGTGTTCTGTTTTTTCCTTAGTCCTGTACCACTGTTAACCTACTAATCAAGCTTAAAACTAATATTGATTCTTACCATTCTAACAATGATGTTAAGAAGTTTGATTGACGATACTAATTGGAGGTACAATTTATTTGTATGTAACCATTGAGAATTATTTAAATATTTAATAATTTTCTTCATTTTTCATGTGATTCCGAGAGACAAGGAAAATAAAATTAACGCATCATAAGTCAATTCGAGAATTGTGATATTACATAGATGAAACCTATTTCATACAATCTTAAATTGTTATTGCATAATCACAGTTTACGTTGTTTGACTTTTCTACCATTAGTGCTCAAATTATCCTAAGCAGGTAAATTTTCATGCATGTAACATATTCACAATGTTAAGACGAGTAGATTCCATAAGGTAAGGGTTGAAACATTAAATTTAATATTCTCAATAAATATATAGTTCATATCTTACCTATTATTCCTAATCTTCTTTGATTTCCTAACTGAGATCAAGAAATTGGGACGTTGTCCTCGGCCAGGTCTTGATTAATTTTCTTGTGAACTTATCTAAAGCAACATAGAGATAAAATACTATTATTAATCTATCCAGGACAAAGAGTGATGATGTGACATTGAGTATGTGGACAAAAATAGTTCGAAAATTACCACCTATTGCTATCCCCGCTAAACAATATCTGAAAGAAACATTTATCAACTCTCAGTAGCTATTTAGTAGTTTAATTCAATGTCGGAAAATATTTGAATATATTCTATAAAGTTTATTTTTATTTATATAATTTTTCCTGATGTTTGCTTGATCAAATAATACAGTATAGATAGACTAAGTTATTTAATCCCGAATTTGCCTCATTGTATACAAAATAAAAAACTTCACTATTATTTTGCTGAAATTTATAGACCAATATAAGTAAAAAATATTATTCTTAACTTTGGAAATTGGGCAAAGAGGCTCTAAGCAACCAATCCTTTCATCGTTAGATGTTGCAAAAAAGATATGTTTAATGTTTTTGATTTATTTAATGTCGGTACAATTTTTAGAGAGTGTATTTATTTTAATTCCACCACACCTCTTCCAATAGAGGGATTCATCACTAACTTAAAACAACTCTTTAGTCTTCACATTCTATCACTAAACCATCCTGAGCAGTATTTCAATGGAAGCGAATACAGTAATGTTAGTATCTGCTACACATTTTTCTCATCTTCAATGGTTTATTGGTTGCACCATGCTTACATCGCCAAATTAGCCTCTCCCTTTGGACTAACTAGCTCTGGCACAATATTAACCAGTTTTGATCTTCATTCCATGGAAATAGTAATCAAAATTTTCAATTATTCTACTTGTTACAAGATATTATTTGCTAGGATAATATCTGAGGTTTTATAATTGAAAAATTAAGATGATTCTAGAGCGTTAATCAATATTTCACCCCTCTCTAGGAAATCTATTGTGAAACTGCGCAGAAAAAATAAGATACAACAGAGTGATGTCAGACGCAACCCGTCTTATGGGCGACCACTAATTTTCCCTTTTGCCACCAGCAACGCAACCAATGATATATCAGTGAAACTCTCAATACTTACTTCTCTGCTACAAGTTTTTGTAGAACTGGATGAGAAGCAGATACAGAAAATATGCTGTATTGGTGCATGTGTCACCTCATCATGTTTATGATAACTTGCTTACTACTATCGATAACGCTAATGAATGTGAAACTAACGTTGAGCAGTGGTTAGAAAATAATAACACAGAGTATGTGAATCACACATCTCCCAAATAAAGTTATCACGGGATGAAATTTCAAGTTAAATGCCTCAATCGGAAGCAGTATACAAAACAATTCTTTTCCTCATCGAGGAACTGGAAATAACAACTATTTGGAAATCGGAAAACCAACAGACAACCCACGATAAACTCGATAGGAAAAATATTCTTGGTAATCCCAAATAGACAATAAACTTGCAGAAATTGCTAAATTCCCATATAAACATTCAAATACGTGACGAAGTAGGCTGATTCTATTTTTGAATAAAGACAATTTGATGAAAAAATGGTTGCTTAAAGTCCAACTTCAATCTCCCCCGTGGCAGCAGCTGCTTGAAACTAGACATATGTTAATAGATAGATAGTTAGACTACAGTAGAAACCTTGAATTTTTTCCGACACGTGACTGACGTCATCAACCATATGCGTCTGAATCAAAACAATAGGACAAATGCTTGTATTGAGTATCGTTCTTTTTCTGTTATTAGAACAAGACAGTACCAATATAGTATGTGTTGGATAATATCAATAACTAAGTTACGTGTCAGAAAAGCTTCAGCATTTAGATTTTAATATGAGTGTCCAACAAACTATATATAATTCTTTATAAACCAGGAGTAACTTACCTTATGTTTAAATGGCGCATCGTAAAACTTCTCATCTGGGAAAAAGGGTCGCAGGATCGCTTTGGACACAGTACGCCTCTCAAGTATCAATGAGGTATAGTATGCTTATAGCAGGATCACATAATGTACAGTGCCAGAGTCGGTACAGTCGAGATTGTTGCTGGGTCGTAATCGGTACTACTTGTAATTTCGTTGCCTTCTGTTTCGAGTTTTCTAGCTGCTTCTAAACAACAAATGAATTTCTATACGTAATTTTTTTATATATATATATATATATATATATATATATATATATATATATAACAGTGTAATAATAATCTATTGATTGAATTATCTCAAGCACTAATGAACATAATATATATTCTACCTCTAACTCTTAATTTTTGCACTTGCCGCTTACTTTCCTCTTTTCCCGTTGGATATTATTATTATAATATATGTAATTATGGATGTTCCCTATTAGATTGGTTTCCACCATACTTGCTTGTTTCAGTGTGCTCTTTTTCCATAGTAATACACACTGGTATGCTATTCAATATCCATACCTGTAGATACACAATCCCACTGAATCTCTAATATTTTTCAATAGGCCACTATAGATGTATGTTTATTCACTTTAAACTTGCAGCAAGTCAGAATTAATTTTTTATGGCTCTTTTACAGAGTCATTTTGGGAAAATTTTGCTAATAGTAATCTCTGATTTCACAAAAAGGTTGATTCTGGTTTGGATAGGGTAATTTCGGGAGAGATGGCACACCTTTTTAATTTTTTTAATAAATCAAAATATATTCCAAAATATGAAGTCTCTCATAGTAATGAACGTTATCCATGACTAAATGCACAAAGTAACATGGGAAACTATTTTTAAGTTTTTTTGCCAAATAATACAAATTCTAAATATTCCAGAAAAAACCAACTCACCCTATGGTCATGGGTGAGATGGCGCACACAAAAAATAGAAAGAAAAACGTTGACAAACTAAAAAATAAACAGTAACGAAGACCTTTAATAGTTAATTATGTTACAAAAAGTATAAAACGATATATAGGTAACTAAAAAATGATTATATACCTAAAACAAAACAGTGTTTTTAAATGAAACTCAAGGTCTCTAGTTAATTCCACAATATAATACAAGTTATTGAAAGTTCTAAAAAATTGACAATTGTTTCGATAAATCAATATCATCGTCAGAATGACAGAAGTTATATTTCATTTTATGCCTACCTGATGTTTAGTAGTTATTTTTGGCTAGACCAAGAAGTAACCTAACTTGTGATTGGCTTAATATATGTTTATAGAAAAAAGAAGAAGATGTGATATTACAAATATTGAAGCTTAGATATTATTAGCCCTATGGTGATATCCTGGATATCATTTTTCCAATTAAGATCAGTATAACTGTGCAATGATATTTATAGAAAACCAGGAAAACTATATCTGCTGATCTTTACAATTATTATTATTAATTTTTCCAATTAAGATCAGTATAACTGTGCAATGATATTTATAGAAAACCAGGAAAACTATATCTGCTGATCTTTACAATTAACACTTAAGAAGACAGTTTATTAGTGGAGAATTCCCTAGATTTAATTGTATTTAATTGTTCATTGACAACTTCATATTGTGGGTTTCTTAAATGTCTTCTAATTTCCAGTTCTTCAAGGAAATCCAGTTCTTGTTTCGTTTCACAAATATGCAGTACTTCTAGTTCTGTGTTAGGTGTCAATGAATGATTGGTGTCAAGTAGATGTTTTGCGTAGTGGGATTTATCTGGTTGTTTTAATCTGTATGCTCGTAAGTGCTCACTGTATCGTATTTCAAAATTCCTAAGGGTCTGACCCAAATAGACAGCATTACATTCTGGACATTTGAGTTTATATATACCTGACTTCTTTAATAGTGGTATTTTTGTTTTTACATTTAACAATTTTGTACTAACGTTACTTTCTGTTTTAAAAGAAATTGTTGTATTCGTTGCTGAAGATATTATCTTTGAAATATTATTAGAAATATTTCCTGCATATGTGATGGTTTTATAGGTTTTAATTTCATCAGCTTGTTTAGGATATATTAGTTGTAATGCCACTTTTTCCTCTTTTTTACTAATTAGCTTATTTATCATATATAATGGATAACCGTTAGATGTTGCTATTTGTCTAATTGTATTAATCTCTCTATCAAAATTACATTTGTTCATGGGAACTGAAAAAGCTCTATGTATCATTGAATTATATGCTGCTAGTCTGTGTGACACAGGGTGGTTAGAATTGAATGGAATTGTTACATCATTTTGTGTTGGTTTTCGGTAAATTGAATAATCAAGTACATTATTAACTCTTTGAATTTTTAAATCAAGAAAATTGATTGAGCTATTTTCTTCAATTTCTAATGTAAATTTAATTTTCAGGTGTAAATTATTGATGTGGTTGAAAAATACATCTAATTGTCGTTCACTACCCATAAAACAAGCTAATATGTCATCTACATATCTATACCAAAATAAAATATTTTTCGAAATATTACTTTCAAAGATCTTTCTTTCTAAATTGTCCATAAAAATGTTTGCTAAAATAGATGATATAGGGCTTCCCATTGGTAAACCTTCATTTTGAATATATATCTTATTGGCAAAAGTGAAATAATTCTGATTAATGCATACATCAAATGAATTAAGTATATCTGATATTATTCCTGGATTAATATTTCTTTTAAAACAGAAAGTAACGTTAGTACAAAATTGTTAAATGTAAAAACAAAAATACCACTATTAAAGAAGTCAGGTATATATAAACTCAAATGTCCAGAATGTAATGCTGTCTATTTGGGTCAGACCCTTAGGAATTTTGAAATACAATACAGTGAGCACTTACGAGCATACAGATTAAAACAACCAGATAAATCCCACTACGCAAAACATCTACTTGACACCAATCATTCATTGACACCTAACACAGAACTAGAAGTACTGCATATTTGTCAAAAGAAACGAGAACTGGATTTCCTTGAAGAACTGGAAATTAGAAGACATTTAAGAAACCGACAATATGAAGTTGTCAATGAACAATTAAATCTAGGGAATTCTCCACTAATAAACTGTCTTCTTAAGTGATAAAGATCAGCAAATATAGTTTTCCTGGTTTTCTATATCATTGCACAGTTATACAGATCTTAATTGGAAAAATGATATCCAGGATATCACCATACGGCTAATAATATCTAAGCTTCAATATTTGTAATATCACATCTTCTTCTTTTTTCTATAAACATATGTTAAGCCAATCACAAGTTAGGTTACTTCTTGGTCTAGCCAAAAATAACTACTAAACATCAGGTAGGCATAAAATGAAATGTAGGTAACTTCTGTCATTCTGACGATGATATTGATTTATGGAAACAATTGTCAATTTTTTAGAATTTTCAATAACTCGTATTATATTGTGAAATTAACTAGAGACCTTGAGTTTCATTTAAAAACACTAATATGAGCATATTCCACGAAGTAAGGGTCGAGACAGTCAATTTCATTAAAACAAAACAAATAAGAACAAGAAGCCAGCCGAATATTACATGGCAATATTTTCTTTTCTTCCACACCGCAGACAATGGTTTGCAAATATGGTGCAACCTTCATACAGCCATCTGTGGCAACCAACTATTTTGTGCCGTTTCTTTGTTTTCACTTTATATTCTACATGTTGCTTCTTTCTTTCTCTGTCGATTAAACTCTTAGCTTTCTTCGTAGCCAATTCTTTTCGCTTACAAATATTGTCAGGAGATGTTAGGACTTCTGCAAGCTGTCGACTACGTTTTCGAACTTCATGGACTTCAGACGTGCTAGGAATAGGAGAAATTACGTCTAACATTTTACCAGGAGTTTCTTTTTCATTTGTGCCAAGGTTTGCCATGTCTGCAGATTGCGTTTCAGCATTACGTTTCGTTACGTTGGAATCAGTATCATTCTCGGTGTGAACAATTTCAAGATTAATGTCATCCTAAGCTTGTTCATTGTTGAGGAAGGTATATTCTGGAATTGCGTTCGGGTTGAATGGAGCGATGCCTGTAGATCTAAAAGCTGAAACTGCGTTTTTCATTGTGGCAGCTTTTTCCCACGCTTCAGCTAACAATTCCCAAACTGAAGTCTGTTGATTGCTCTTGTTGGATTAGTTCTCAAGAATAAATTGCAGGCAGCATAATAATAACTTTTTAAAGCCTTAAAAAATGCACGATCGAGGGGCTGCAAAAATTGTGTGATATGGCTGGAAAGACAGAGAAGTATGACTTCGTTGGTTCTGCATATTATAAAACTTCTACGGAAGAACAGTGGGAGGCATGGCCATCCAAAATAAGAACCACTGGACTTTGAGGCTTGCGAGGAGCAAATTCCGACTGCAACCACTTGAGAAAAAGTGTTGTATTTATGTACGCCGATTTTTCTGACATATAAATTTTGGCCCCAGGAGGCAAACCATCTTAATATTCTTTTTTCATATTTCTACCCTTTGAAATGCACGTAGGGGGTATGAATGCACCCTCCGCATTACAGCAGGATATTACCGTAACAGTGGCACCTTTTTCGCCCGAAGTCACTGCAGCTACATTTTTGGAGCCTTTTTCCGCTATACCATACTCTGGTCTGTTGTTTAACTGTAAGCCGGTTTCGTCCATGTTATACAGATATCCAGGCTTGTTGAACAGGTCATATTCTCCTAAAATATTGCCCAGTAACTTTAAATAGTTAGCAACATCTTCTTTATTCATACCGCGTGCTCGAGCAAGTGAAACATCCTCTGATTTCCGAACAGTCAAATCAGGATTGCGTCGCAAGAATGATATAACCCAGTCATAGCTAGCTTTTTCATTTCTCCTGTTGAAAGTGCTTAATGTCTAATTGTTCAGCTAGTTGATTAGCCATAATACGCACCATAGTTCTTGTTGGGGCAAAACCCTTTTTTGCATCTTTTTAATATGCGCAACAATGTTTCTTTCATGTTCTTCCCCAAGGACTGCTTGTGGTCCCAAGCGCTTATTTCTTGTAACTCCTGTTCTTATTTCTCTCCGCAGTGTAGTACAAGGCACCTTAAATTGTCTGGTTGCTGCATTAACTCCCAAATTTCCACTGCTTACAGCTTGAATAGCTATTTTAAAGTCTTCTTCATTCCACGTAGCTCTGGCGCAGCTTCCCTTACGTTTAAAGGTGGTCGCCATCTACAAAAGTAATGAAAAAAAAATTAAAAACCGAAAATTTTGATCTCGAGAGAGATGGCTCCCGCCAACTAACCCAACATCAGTGGGTGAGATGGCGCAGTTACGTGCTCCCTACTGATTGCGTATACTAATGATGTTTAAGGTTAGAATGATGCTACAAATATTTTGCTACCCCTTGGAAATACTAAATCGAAAATAGTACAATGTATCAAGGTGTAAAAATAAATAATTTGTAAGAATGTTAAACAAATATGGAGCATATTTAAATACAAAATTGTTTCATTTACCTTCGTGGATGGAATTTTACAACAGCGCGGCACAATAAACACAGCAACCATACGCAAGGAACTTCTAAGCGTGACTGAGAAGTCGGCTCGGCAATAGGAGGGGAGATATTGAACTGCGCCATTTCTCCCGGAATTACCCTACTTAACAGAAAATATAAGGAATTACGCTTTAGATATATTTGTTCATCTTACGTTATGACTTTTTCCTGTGTACTCTACAGAGGTCCTCATTCTTGGGATGTGCACAACATACGTTCCAACGTTTTGGTGGTCTACCTTGAAATCTCGAAAGGCTAGGTTTTCCATGTTTGCTATTTTGGGAAGTCGGTCATCAGACCTATCTATCAGATCTCTTTCTAATAACCTCATTTTTCTTACTGTAGTTCACTTTGTAGCCTGTTGATATTCTCATCTCTGTTGTTCTTGATAACCTATTGGTTGGTGCACTTTCTCACTACGCCATGATGGATATAACACACGTTTCGTAGATTATAACTTTTCCAGATGTACTTAAGTATTTGTTTCCCTATACTATGTCGCGGAGGTACCCTGATAGCTTCTGTTATTTGGTTCTGCGCCTCTTCTTTTAGGCTTCTACTACAACATTAGTCTAGTTAATGCGTGTTTAAAGCTGCCGATTTCATAACAATATTGCGGAAGTTTTTTTCTTGACGGTTTTATATGTTTTCGAGAGTGCTGAGTCTTAGTTTATGGTTTATTGCCTTGTAGGATATCAACTTCATAGCCAAAAATGCAAACGATTAAAATGTTCCAGCACTTTCTTCAGTTTTTATTATATCTCAAAAGCTATGAGTTTTTTGAAGATCAGTGCCCTATACAAAATTAAAGTGAATTAAATTTCCTACAAAATGCACTAGTCATTTTCGATTTTCAGATAAACAATATTGGCGCTAGAGCTCGTTAAAAAACAACGATTTTTTGGCATTCCTACAAAAACACCCAATCCCATCTCTTAAAAGTCGAGAAATATACGAGCTCTTCAGTTAACAAAAAACTTTATTCCATGTAGACCGGCGTTAAAGCACTCGCTTTCTAAATTGTGACGGCGCGGCACCGCCAATGTTCGCAGACCGATCTAGGGTACGTGTATTCCCGCCTCTTCGATAGCCTGCTTTTGCTACTTTGTACAAAGCCTTTACATCTTATCCAAACAAGACGCAATTGGACAGCAGTACAGTTTATGTGATGGAGGCTTTTTATTGCAGATAGTGGTATGGCCGATATACATTTCAAGAAATTTGCAAATCATATATCCATTTTGTACGTTGTAAGTACAACCAAAATGCGATAATTGAAGTCGGATGAACATAAGAGTACCAAGTTCATGGAACGCTTGAGAAGGTCGACTAAGAAGCAGTCCAGTACAGTATACGAGCGCCATGACACCATCAGTTTCACAAGCCCATTTTTTATCATATGCGAAAGACAAGGATAGGCTAACCCACATGCCGATGAGAAAACGCAATGAACAGACGCATTGATAGTTCAAACAGCAGAATCTCTGGCTTCGGCTCACAAAAGTGTCGCAATTGTTTGAGAAGACGTTGACTTTCTGATCATACTGATGGATCATGAAACTTCCACCAGTGTGTATTTCCTCAAACCAGGAAGAGGCAAATCACTTCAGCTTCTCTACGAACCAGAAACTGTGGGTGGAGAAAAGTGTTGCCAAGCACATACGTTTTCTTCATACAATGAATGGTTGCGATTCTATGTCCGTGTTTTTCAACCAAGGCAAGATTCAATTTCTCAAAACCCTTACAAAAAATCCGGATCTGGAATCATGTGTTACGACTTCGCTGATCCTTCAGCACATCCAAATGTAATAACAGCTGTTAGTGAAAGATGTCTGGTTGCCCCTTATAACGTCAACCCAACCCATCCAATCGCAAGACTCAACAAATTGTGGTACAAGCAATACTTGACATCAGCTGACAAAGTATCAGCAAATACGGCGTCCTTACCTCTCACTGAAATTGCCGTCCAACAACACGCCTTCGGAGTTTTTCATCAGGTGCAGCACTACTTGGATCCAGAAAAGTGGGGTTGGAAGTTGACAAAAAATGGGTTGGTTCCCATTACCACACCGAAACCCCCGGCTGTCGATAGGCTTCTTCAGCTAATATCTTGCAAATGCAAGACTGATTGCCAAGTTCGATGTGGGTGAAAGCACGCAGGACTGTTCTGCACGAATCTGTGCTATCAATGAAGGGTCGTGCTCCAACATCGACAACTACGTACGTCTTTTTATAATGTACATACGCTTAATATAAGGGTTTATTAACATATAGGTAGGGTAACTCTGGTAGAGATGCCGATTGCTTATATCTCAGACTGTACTCGCCTACAAGGCCGAAGCCGCGATCTACAGCAGTCATGTACCAACGCTTGTCACAGCCGGTTGTCGCTATTGCGCAATCTTGAAGCATTTCGATTTAGCCTAATATTGTTTATTTTGGTGCAGTGAAAAGTTTTTCGGAGCATAAAGTAAGTAGACCTTATATACCTAATTATTCCCCCGGTGAAAATTTTAAATGCTGGTGGTGAAAGAACATGTAAAGAGGTTATACGTCTTTGTATTCGTGCACTATTTGCATTAATTTCAACTGTGATACGGCTGTCGGCATCTATCCCAGTTTTCCGAGTGAGATGCCTTGCTAATTTAAAACTATTTAATTGCAGCAATGCCAAGCAAATACGAAAGAAGGTGTCCCAATAGGAGTAGATGAAGCGTAGAAAGTTTGCAAGCGGCTATAAGAAGCATGGCAGAAGGAATGGTTGTAAATGAAGCTTCTAGGGTGTTTAGCATTCCACCAAGAACTTTAAAACGTAGAGGTACATCAGGCAATTCCAAACAAGGACGAATGGGACCTGACAGTTTACTTGGTGAAGAAGCTGAAATAAAAATGGTTGTTCACATAAATAAACTGCAAGAAAGAGGATTTACACGAGAACTGAAGCTAGGCGCATGGATTTTCACCTGGCCATAAATTTGTCAGACAAGCTGAACTCGCAGGTTACGACTGGCTTACGTCCTTTTTACTAAGACATCCTGAACTGGTCATAAGAAAAGCTGAAGCCTTATCCCGTAGTAGCAGTTTCAGCATGGCTAAAAATATAGTTACAAACTACTTTGAACTGCTGGCTTCTACAATGGAAGAACACCAGTTGTTCGACAAACCCGCTTGTGTTTACAACATGGACGAAACGGGGCTCCAGCTAAACAACCGCCCAGGTAAAGTCATTGCCAAAAAAGGCTCTAAAGTTGTGTCTACTTTGACGGCTGCGGAACACAGCGGAACAATAACAGTTATAAGCTGTTGCAACGCGAAAGGCACTTTCTTGCCGCCTGCGTGCATTCCCAAAGGTAAAAATAAGAAACCAGAGTTCGAGGATGGAATGCCACCCGGATCTATTGTGTACTAGAATCTGAAGTCAGCATACATCAACACAGAGATTTTTCTCGAATGGCTCAGAAAAACTGCGGGAAAAGTGCTACTAATTCTTGATGGCCACGGATCTCACTGCAGCTCAGTGGAGGCTCTGACATACGCTGATGAGAATGACATAATCCTGCTTTGCCTTCCCCCTCATACTACCCACTATCTTCAACCTCTCGATAGATCCTTTTTTAAATCGTTGAAGATAGCATTTTATCAAGCTTGCGAAACTTGGGTTAAATCCAATGCTGATAGAAAAATCGGAAGGCTACAGTTCGGACGACTCCTAGGTGTTGCTTTGTGAAAGGTTGCTGCGAAAATGATGTGCCAAGAGGAGGAACGAATTACTAAACCCATACCTTCAACTTCACGTACTACCGATTTAGCTGATGAGCCTATAGTTGAAACCCAAACATCTACTCCTCCAAAAATTACGCCGGGAAAAGTCTTGGATATCGTATCTCCTATTCCAGCTGCTGCTGTGCTAGACGCTAAAAGAAAAGGAGGGAAACTCGCAGAGATTTTAAATAATGCAGAAGCCATAGAAAGGCGCAAAAGCATTCAGGAGCACAAACAAGTGTATCTCAACAAAACAAAATGTGTCACAAAGGCATCTAAAACACCTGTGGTATCTAAAAAGGAGAACTGCGAAAATGGTGCCAAAAGAAAAACAGAAGATCCTAAAACTGCAGGTTGAGTCCAGTGACGAAGATTCAACCTTGTCTCTTCATGATAGCAGTTCAGATTTGGAAAATCATGATGACGCAACCTGCACTGCATGTGGCGAAGAGTATACAAAGACAACTAAAGATGAAGATTGGATTCAATGCATTCATTGCCAGCAGTGGGTGCATGAGGGTATCAAAGTATCAAAATACGTGCGAGGTCTGTGTTAAAGTGCTTATTAAGAGGCGTATAGTGTAATGGCATCTCTACCTTAACCTGACGGCGTCTTTCCCTCACGGTTAGGTAGAGAAGCCGATTTGCAGAATTTTGAAAAAAATTTTTTAATATTTGTTACATGTTTATTGCGGAATAAAACTTATGTTTCTGTTTTGATAAATAAATGTTGAATCTAACGACGTATTTTTTGATTATGACATGTTAATTTGGAAGCATTAATCAAAGTCGATATGAAAAATCGGCATCTTTTCCGGACTTACCCTATATTTCTCGATTTGGAGGAGATGGAAGTGGATGTTTTTGACGTTTTGATGGTAATAAAAACACTGGTTTTCACTGAGCTTATCAGAAAATGAAAGATAATCAGTGCATTTTGTAGGAAAATTTGTTTCCTTTAATTTTGTACAAAGCGCTCAT
This sequence comes from Galeruca laticollis, assembly GCA_963921935.1. Taxonomy (NCBI): domain Eukaryota; kingdom Metazoa; phylum Arthropoda; class Insecta; order Coleoptera; family Chrysomelidae; genus Galeruca; species Galeruca laticollis. The sequence continues at coordinate 106,480,074 of OY998182.1, read as the reverse complement.
CTTCAAAAAACGTATTGCATTTGATATGAAAAAATAAAAATAGAAGAAAGTGTTAAAAAATTTGGGATTTTTGGCTATGAAACCGACCACCTACAAGGCAGCAAAAACATATAAACCCCAATTTTGTTTTGGTCAAACTACGATTTGACTGGGATATATGCCAAAAGGAAACAATGTTCCATTAGATGAAGACTCGGAAGATCAAAAGAAGTAACAATTCTAGATGAAAACTTGAGAACCAAAATAATGGATATATTTTAGACACCACCCCATTAAAGCTCTTCAATATGACGTGTCATAATTGTTTACATTTGTATCATAAAGTGGTGATAATGGGAAGAAAATTACGCAATAGATTAGTGTTTTTAAATGAAACTCAAGGTCTCTAGTTAATTCCACAATATAATACAAGTTATTGAAAATTCTAAAAAATTGATAATTGTTTCGATAAATCAATACCATCGAAACAATTGTCAATTTTTTAGAATTTTCAATAACTTGTATTATATTGTGGAATTAACTAGAGACCTTGAGTTTCATTTAAAAACACTAATATGAGCATATTCCACGAAGTAAGGGTCGAGACAGTCAATTACGCAATAGATGCTCACTTGGAGGTCGAATAAAACAAATGTTTCAACCAATATTAGGAAATTCAAGAATTTGAACGAGTATTTTGCGAATGTTCCCCAATTTCCAGACTATTTTTTAACTAGAGAAATGAACTTTTCTGTTCAATAATGTTATGAGGGATGAACTTTTTTCTAACATTTGATTTCCAAGATTAGTTAGACATTACAAATTTATTAATTAAAATGGAAAAATTGAAGTCGATCAAACTGTTGAGTGAACTCCCAGATTTTCCAATTCTTTGAATATTAATACACTCAAATCTTGAAAATTTCACCATTAAATTAAATAATTGAGAGAAGATAATTCAAATGGAAATCATTTCCCAAGACCTTTTTTCCTATTGATTTTTGTAGGTCGGTATCGGCAACCCATTTTTCTTGATTATCAGAAATATGTTCAGTATATATGTTTATATTTCTATCTCCAACTGGAGTTAGTTAACAGCGAGGGTTCGTACATGCCAAAGAAGAGTCATCAATCATTACGTCTAATGTGGATGGAAAGGCGGAGCGTTACTCACAAATATAACCAATAATAGTCTCTAGTAAAAGTAGCCATCTTGTCATATTTTATACATACTCGGATAATTTCAGTGAATCATAAATACAACTTATCCAAATATTTGTATGAACTACATTTTAAGTGTCACAAATAAACTGATCGCTGAATTTACCACAGCTTTAGCTCCATCTGATATACTGAAAACAAATTACTTAGTTGTATCCAGGAAAATAAAATATGAATAAAAATTTGTTTACAAGGAATAGTAAGAATTGAATTCAATAAAAATAGCTGGAAAACAAAAATAATTCCATTAGCAACATTTTAATTTTAATTTACCTATTACACTCAAACTAAAAAAAAACGATTAGCCACATAAGAAACCTTGAAGTAGTAATTCCTAATACATGAAATATTTGAAGAGATTACAGTTGAATTATTAAGTGGCATCTCTTTCTATTAATAGTGAAGAACAGAACAAAATGATTTGACATTTGTCGGTTATGTTATAAGATATTAATGACGCACGGGTAAAGATAAGGTAAGATTCAATAATTCAACTGTATATGATGTTAAAATTAAAAGTGATATTCGCTATTTCACGTGGGCTTTTCTTGTGTTTCATTGGGTAACAATCACATTGATGTCTCTCTAATGTTATTAATGTACAGAAACATTTTCACTAGGTATGCTGCTAGGTATTAAATATTTGGAGATGCACGTTTCAAAAAAAGTTATTACCGGCGAAGATTATTTAATAGTAGAATTATTGGTAATAATCTTAAAGAAGAAGTATACTTATTGTGATTCTTTTCAGGAACGCATTTTGCATTTTATCAGATTGAGAACAAAACATTAGTTTCTGTGACTTAAAGAGATCAGTCATCAATAGTCGATTTTTGTATCTCTATTCCAACTAACTGTTTAGATACACATATATATTTATCTCTTTGTGCCGCTGTATTATTTGTATTCACCTCTTCTCATATTATGATTCTTATGAACTCAATGTTGATCATTTTTTTTACATTATCAGTATATCATTAGTCTTGTCGTCATTATTATGTCTTCTTTGTAATGAATACGATATCGTTTGCAAACATTCTTAATATCCCATTGATTGAGTTTCTGCAGGGAATTTCATGTTACTTTTCAGTCAAACATGCCGAAGACCACTTCGAAGTATATAAACGTTAGAACCATCTCTACTTCCACCGGGGAATATTTTCTTTGTACAGGGTTTGGGATAAACAGATTGCTCCAACGCAGTATTATTTTTATTGTTATTACCGTGTAAATGCTCTACTGAGAAATACACCTCTAAGCGAAAATGGTGAAGGTGATCCTAATTGATGACACAGTATTTAGCTCTCAAAAGACACGTTTATTTCAGAAACTTATAATTAATGAGATTTGTGGAGTTGATGTTTACTATTCACAAGACACTCTATATATGGATTGAATTTTGACAATCTCAGGCGTTGGTCAATTTCTACATGAAACCTATTTCTGCATTTATTTTTCAAGTGGAGAATGCGAACGAATAGGTAGGGGAAGGGTGGGTAATGTGGCCACCCTAACGGAACATAAATTATTACGAGACATCTAAAAGTAGCAAACTGTAGCAACTGTGGATAGTCTAGAATTACGTAATATTACTTTTCCGCCCAACCTATCTAATATGCGAGAAAAGTATTAGTTTACACCAAAAAAAGTTGGAATTTTGAAAAAAAAATTTGAGTTATTTTTACGTTTTCAATCAACAACAACACGAAAAAATGGTTTTTAGAAAAAAAATCCTGTGTGTATGTCGTCGTCGTCGTTGTCGTCGGCCACTTTTCCTTACATGTCTTGTTAGCACGATACAGCCTCCGGAGTGCAATAAGTCAGCAATTTTATGATTGAATATTGTTAAGGACATGTCACAGATGAACCCTATTGATTTTCAGCTCACCAGAGCCAGTACAACGGGTGCTATGGTACTTGAAGGACGACAATTTGTCATTTTTTGAGAAATTTCAGTTTGTTAGCACGATACAGCCTCCAGAGTTCAAGAAGTCGCCCATTTTATGATTGAATATTATTCAGGATATCTCACTGATGAACTCTATTGATTTTCAGCTCTTCAGAGCCAATACAACATGTGCTACAGTACTTTAAGTACGATATTTTTGTAATTTTTGGAGAAGTTTCAGTTTGTTAGCACGATACAGCCTCCGGAGTAAATACAAGTGACCAATTTTTATGATTGGATATTATTCAGAGCGTCTCAAAGATTAACCCTATTGATAATCACCTCACTAAAGCCAGTACAACGGGTGCTATAGTATTTGTACATTTGTATGGTACAGGCATTTTTATCATTTTTGGAGAACTTTCAGTTTGTTAGCACGATACAGCCTCCAGAGAGTATACGATTGATCAGTTTTATGATTGAATATTGTTCAAGGAGTCCTACAGATGTACCCTATTGATTTTCAGTTGACTAGAGCGAATACAGCGGGTCCTATAAATCCAGATATACTAAATTTTTGGTTATTTTTAGAGAAATTCCGGTTTGTTAGCACGATACATCCCCCGAAGTGTATACAAGTAAAAATGTTATGATGATTGTTCAGGGCCACAGATGCGGAAAAGTTAGTTTAAATCTTTAAAACCATTTATTTTTTATTTCTGTTGAACAATTGTAGTATTCGGTAGGGGGGAGTTGACTCTGTAAGGTGCAAAATGGCCACTTTACCCATGTTGATAGGGTAAAGTGGTTAGGGCTGGCTACATTACCCGCATAGGACGATTTACGTTATAAATACCTGATAATATCAAAAATAATATGTCGAAGTGAGATATTTATTAAAAAGTCAGATATTACTATATAGGAGAAAACATTAAAACATGTTTAAAAATCAAATAAACTTATTTTAGGTCGCTAACGGAACATAATTTTTGGTAAGATTCATGAGATCGAAGTAACAAACATTATGAAACTAATAAAACAAACTAAATGGGCTATTTACAAAATTCGCATTCAAACTCGTCATCGTCATCTTCGCAACCGATACATTCTTCAAGTGCCCATTGCTTACACTTGCAACACTTAATCCAATCTTCGTTATCCTTAGACTTCGAGAACGGCCCACGACAATAAAAACATTCCACAACTTGTTTGTCGAATGGTTGATCATCTGATTCAAAAAGCTGTTTTTTGGCATTCTCCTTTTTGATTGCATTTCCCTTTTAATTTTCTGTTCTTTTCTGTTTTTTCTTCTCCAAGACGCTTTTGGATGTTGAAGGTTTCACTTCATTTTCTTCATGCTTTCTTTTCTTTTTATTATCCTCGTCCTCTTTTTTTAACTTCTCTTGTAAGAGCCCATTTTTGTAAGGTCTTGATGTTATTATCGCTATCTTGCCCTATTTTCGGTTTGTTTTGCTTTGTTTTAGGCTTTTTTGGTTACGGAAAGGAATGATATCTTTTGGGCGTAGTATTACAAATTATTTGGGTTGTGATTTCGGAGTACTCTCTACTACATTGTTTACGTTTCTCGTAACTTCATCTTGGGAAGCAGGTTCTTCATCTGCAACTTCAGCTTCTGGTATATGTACTCTATTGTTTTCATCTACCGCATTTCCTGCAGCTGTCGCTCGACCTTCTAGTCCATTCGCTGCACAATATTTAGCTTTATCTCCAACTTCGCGTTCAACCACTGCTCCTCCTTCAGCTGTAGTCGCATTCTGCTCGTCCATCAACTGCTGCATTTTTATCATTTGACACATCACCTTCAGCATTAGGGGATGATGTTTTCAGGAATCATGGTGATGTCAGATACCTCAGCACCAACAAAATCTACGTTAGAGAACACGTTGGTTCTATAGAGAAAATGTCACACTTACGAAATCCATATATCGTTGTAGTTGGTACAGCTACATGCATAAATGCCTCTGCAAGAAGTGTACTTATCTAGAAGTGTGTTATAACTCTGACCGGGTTGTTACGCCGGAATTTATCACAAGCTTGGACGTAGAAAGTTTTGAAAGGTGCCATAAATGACACATCTAGAGGTTGTAACTTGTGGCTGCAGCGGGAGGGGGGGAGGGGGTAAACATACGACAGTTGTAAAATTCTTTCTGTCCTTTTCTATAAAGTCAATATTTTTGGTGTGGGTGGCATGACCATCCAGAATTAACAGCACTGGATGCTGATCGGATGGTTTAGCGGGTTTCAAAAAATGGTCAAACCATCGCATGAATATATACGTCTGCATCCATCGGCTGGGATTGCAGGCAAACTCGGTTCCTGGAGAAAGGATCACAAATGGAGGAAAGAAAGTGCCTCCTGCGGACATGCAAACTGCAAATGTGGACAGCAAACCTCTTTCGGCGTAATAGCACCAACTACCTAATAGCACCAACTTGACGCCTTCCCTTTAACGAGAAACCTTTAGTGTTCCTTGTTTGAACTGTCAAAAGACCAGTTTCATCCACATTGTATATTCGATGAGCAGAATAGAAATGTTTGTCTTGCACTGATTGAAGGATGTTAAAAAATGTGTTTACATTGGTTCTGTTAAACCCCTGTGCTCTGGCCATCGACGTGGATTCTGCTTTTCTTAGGGTGATATTAGAGTGGCGTTTTCTAGAGCATGTCACCCAATCCTTGCCTGCCATTATCTTTTCTTTGTTGAATCGATGCAGTAGATTGTTTTTTTTCAGCAAGCTGAAATTCCAAATGGCGTAGATCCTGCATTGATTTACCATAAAATCGTTGTTCAATATCAAAGGTATGATTATGGAGTTCTTCCTCTTCTTACTTTTCCGCCCAACCTATCTATATGCGAGAAAAGTATTGGTTTACCCCAAAAAAAGTTGTAATTTTGAAAAAATTTTTGAGTTATTTTTACGTTTTCCATCAACAACAACACAAAAAAACGGTTTTTAGGAAAAAATCCTGTGGGTATGTCGTCGGCTACTTTTCCTTACATGTCTTGTTAGCACGATACAGCCTCCTGAGTGCAATAAGTCAGCAATTTTATGATTAAATATTGTTAAGGACATGTCACAGATGAACCCTATTGATTTTAAGCTCACCAGAGCCAGTACTACGGGTGCTATGGTACTTGAAGTACGACATTTTGTCATTTTTTGAGAAATTTCAGTTTGTTAGCACGATACAGCCTCCGGAGTTCAACAAGTCACCAATTTTATGACTGAATATTATTCAGGACATCTCACTGATGAACCATATTGATTTTCAGCTCACCAGCACCAATACAACAGGTGCTACAGTAGATGAAGTACGATATTTTTGTCATTTTTGGAGAAGTATCAGTTTTTTAGCACGATACAGCCTCCGGAGTATATATAAGTGACCAATTTTATGATTGGATATTATTCAGAGCGTCTCAAAGATTAACCCTATTGATAATCAGCTCACTAAAGCCAGTACAACGGGTGCTATAGTATTTGTACATTTGTATGGTACAGGCATTTTTATCATTTTTGGAGAACTTTCAGTTTGTTAGCACAATACAGCCTCCAAAGAGTATACGATTGATCAATTTTATGATTGAATATGGTTCAAGGCATCTCACAGATGTACTCTATAGATTTTCAATTGACTAGAGCGAGTACAGCTGGTCCTATAAATCCAGATATACTAAATTTTTGGTTATTTTTGGAGAAATTTCGGTTTGTTAGCACGATACATCTCCAGAAGTGTATACAAGTATCAATTTTATGATAGAATATTGTTCAGGGCCACAGATGCGGAAAAGTTAGTTTTAATCTTTAAAACCGTTAATACATATCGATTGCTTCCTAGAATCTTCCCACCTTCAATGGCATCACGATTTTTCTCGAGAACTCCCTTTTTGAGAGTGCTTCGTGGGATATTAAACTGTCTGGCTGCTGTAGCAAACGGCATATTATCACCTTTTACTGCTGCTATAGCCTGTTGCATTGCTATAGGATTCCATGACAGTTGGATTGACTTCCTTACGTAGTTCGACGGTATCTTGATGTCGCCCTGTAACAAAAACAAATGTCTGCAACAAAACCGGAGTGGTTACCTATATACGCGGAAAAAAAGCAGGGTGGCCACTTTACCCGATGAGTTTGGTGATCACTTTGCCGGCTAGACGCCATTAGAAAAAATGTGATCTGCACTCAATCTAGATCACTCACGCCGATCCAAAACAAACGAGTTTTAAGGCTAAAATACGCCGATTCAACATTACTACAGCAATTAATTATCACGTTACTTTAAACTTATCTAGGAGCAACTATATTACCTACTTACCTTACATCAAACACGTGAAAAACACAAAAATTAATACCGAGACGGAACAAGCGCAGCTTTCACCTTCAAAGACTCTGAGAACATTGACTGCGATTAACTCTACGGTCTAATGTGTACCCCACCATGAGAAGTACTAGTTAGGTAGAGATATTATAGATTTTTACTTTACCCGTCGTGACTACATTATCCACCCTTCCCCTACGCAGTTGCTAATCGCATCAGCTCTTCTAAAGATATGTTTGAAAGAACTGGAACTTCTTGCCTTTATCCAAAATGGGATTAAGCTTGACTTCTTGAATTTAGATTTCATAGCTGAATATATTGAAGTTCTATCAGGGAGTCTTCTTCAGATGTTGACAGTTTCGCGGATTTCTTACCCAGAGCAGCTTGTCTTAATTTTTGGTAAGTACTTCCAGGAAGTTCACTGGACTCGTTGCTCATGCTATTACTAACGTTATTGAAACGAGTATTCTCGTTCCTAACTTTCATTTTATTAGTGCACTGCTTTTCTCATTTTATTTTGAGAATATATAAATAGCTATCCTTTTTATAAACGGTTTTCTAATGATGTAGTAAGAAGTAAGAATGAAACATATGTCATGTGATATGTTCAATTTTCTCTACATTTGAACGGAGAAAACACTTCAAAAGTGTTAAATGTTTAATCTGCTCCTTCGATCCATCCAAATTGCTCCAGTCATCCCCTAGTGGGTTACGACTCATAATTTAGGAACCACTGCTCTTTTAATTCCTCTTATAACTTAACCATTCTAACCCTGAGCTATACCGTCTTTTCAATCGCTTCTTCTACTTTCTTTGCTTCTATGACATACTCCAATTCTCCTTTTGTTGTCCAATGTAATTATTTCGCCGAGATCTCTCTAAACAAAGATTATTTTTGTTAAATTGCTTCGCACTTTTCTGTGAGAGATGTTTTCCAAGTACCTATTCACTTTCTTCCTCTCGTTGTTCGTGATTGGTTAAAATTTTTATTTGTTGTTTCCTCTTGTCGTTTCATCTAATACATCAATCAAACTGTATTCAGATTTTAGTTACCTATTTCACATTGAATTAATTCCCAATTATTACTTTTCCGCCCAACCAATCTAATATGCGAGTTTACCCCAAAAAAAGAATTTGAAATTTTTTTTGAGTTATTTTTACGTTTTTCATCATCAACACGAAAAAACGGTTTTTAGAAAAAAAGAAACGCTTTTAAAGATCAAAACTAACTTTTCCGCATTTATGAGATACCCTGAACATTATCCTATCATAAAAGTGTCACTTGTATACACTTGGGAGGCTGTATCGTGTTAACAAACCGAAATTTCTCAAAAAATAACCAAAAATGTAGTATAACTGGAATTATAGGACCTGTTGTACTCGCTTAGTCAGCTGAAAATCATCTGTGACATACACTCAGGAACATCCCATTATAATATTGGTCACTTGTATACACTCCGGAAGCTGTATCGTGCTAACAACCCGAAATTTCTCAAAAAATGACCAAAAAAGTGGCCCTTCCAGTGCCATAGCACCCGTTGTACTATCTCCAGTGACCTATAAATCAATAAGGTTCATCTGTAACACCCTCAACAATATCCAATCATAAAAATGGTCACTTGTACACACTCCAGAGGCTGTATTGTGCTAACAAACTGAAAATTCTTCAAAAATGACAAAAATTTGGTACTTCAACTACCATAGCACCCGTTGTACTGGCACTAGTCAGCTGAAAATCAATAGATTTCATCGGTGAGACGTTCTGAACCAAAACCAATCCTAAAATTAGTTACTTGTATACACTCCGGAGGCTGTATCGTGCTAACAAACTGATATTTCTCCTAAAATTACAAAAATGTAGTACTTCAAGTACCATAGCACCCGTTGTACTGTCTCTGGTTTACTGAAAATCAATAGGGTTCATCTGTGATATGTCATGAACAATATTCAATCATAGATTTGGTAACTTGTTGCACTCCGGAGGCTGTATCGTGCTAACAAGAGCATGTTACGAAAAGTGGCCGACGACAACGACGACGACATACTGTTTGTTAGCACGATACAGCCTCCGGAGTGCAACAAGTCGCCAATTTTTTGATTTAATATTATTCGCGACATCTCACAGATGAACCCTATTGATTTTCAGCTCACCAGAGCCAATACAACAATAGCTATAGTACTTTATGTACGACATTTTTGTCATTTTAGGAGAAATTTCAGTTTGTTAGCACGATACAGCGTCCGGAGTATCTACAAGCGACTAATTTTATAATTGTATATTATTCACAGCATCTCAAAGATGAACCACATCGATATTCAGCTCACTAAAGTCAGTACAACGGATGCTATGGTACTTGAAGTAGCAAATTTTTGTATTTTAGGAGCATTTTTAGTTTGTTAGCACGATATATACAAGTGGCCAATTTTATGATTGAATATTGTTCAAGGTGTCTCACAGATGTAACCTATTGATTTTCAGTTGAATAGAGCGAGAACAGCGTGTCCTATAAATCCAGATATACATTTTTGGTTACTTTTGGAGAAATTTCGGTTTGTTATCACGATACATCCCCCAAAGTGTATACAAGTGACATTTTATAATAGAATATTATTCAGGGCATCTCATAGATGCGGAAAAGTTAGTTTTACTCTTTAAAACCGTTTATTTTACAAGGCATTTTTGTATCATAAGCCCGTCAGCAAAAACATTGGAGGTTAAGGTTTGAGGTGGCTGGTCTTAACAAGGCACAAGAGACATTAAAGGTGAGTATTTATTCCCTTTCAAACACCCTACTTTGAATGAAGTCAATAATGAAAATATCGATCACACGTTATATAATCCTTCGACATTAAACATTCTCAGATGATCCGAATCCCAAAAGTTATTACTTGACTGTGAATCTCAATACTTGTATAAGTACCTACTACCAGAATTAGACCAAGTCGGACCAACTTAACATAGTCACATAGACACGATTTAGTGAATATGATCATAAAACAGCAAAAATTTACCCATATCTCGAGCGCTTTTGAATATAATGTACCACTTACACGTATGTGTGATTGAAGTCGAGTCATCGTTATTCTTTGAAAAATATTCAGCGCATCCGCTGCATTTTTAAAGCCAACACAGTTGAGATGGCCTAATAAAATTAAGTATTATGAACAAACTTATCAAGTCAATAATCAAGGGAAAAGTTATACCATATTAGCGACAAGGAGAATGTCGACAATCCCTGAAAAAGGGAAGCTACCTTCAACTTTATATTAACAGTAATCTGATTTCAAGAACCACAATTGATATTTGCTGAATACTCTAAATTAGAACAAATTGAAAAGTAACCTAACTTTATTCCATTCAAAACCTGCAATAGTCACAATCCAGCTTTGATATAAATGAATTGAAACTGGCTTGGTTGTATAGGAGTAACAATTGATTATTGTCTTTGTCTTTACACCATCCTACAAAATCTCATAACATGACAACACCTCACAAGACGAACAAAGAAGAACGAGCCTGAGAAAGGAGAGTCCTAAGGAAAATTTATGGTCAACGATTGAAGAGACAAGTCCAATAAAGAGTTGGAATACTTATTCGGGGATACGAATGTAGTAAAAGAAATAAAGTTGAGAAGACGCCAGTGGGACGGCCATGTCCCTGATGACAGAACAACAAGACTCGTATGAGAAGAAGCCTCCACTGGGAAAAGACCACAAGGACATCCTCGACTTCGGTGGCGAGAGAGTGTAGCAAAAAATTTCAAAGCTTTAGGCATCGAGGAAGCCATGGAAATAAACTATTGTCAATAACTGAATTGAACATGGTTGAAAGATGCATATAACACACAAAACCGAGAATATGATCAATTTAGAGCTTCTGGAAGAAGACCAAAGTTAAGATTCAACTATAAATAAGAATTTTTCTATTGCGAATTTAATATCTTAACTTCATGTTTGAAATGGGTAAAAAGGTCAAAAATAATATAAAGACGTGAATAAATTTACAGTAATATTTATTTTTACATATAATTTATATGTACGGTATATATAAGATGAAATCCACAAGACAGAAATCCAGGTAATAAAGTATTGAGACTCAAAATATAATTTATATATGACGGTTAAAAATAATGATTTATATTACAATAACTCCATTTACAAAATAATAAAAAAACTTTTCTCCCGAAACGGTAGATGTCTCAAAAACTCAGTATTTCTAAAATCTAAAATATTACACCACAGCACAAAGAACTATATCTCTATTTTTTTTATCCATATAGGTACAAATATACAGCATGCCACTGCAAAATATAGATTACCCTGTAGACAACGGAAATTAACTTTTTATACGTTCCTGTCTATCATTATCTAGGAACATAATCATAGCATCAACCGCAGCTAAAAGATTAGTTATAGATAAAATACGAGGTCGAACATAATTAAGTAAAATAAATTTACACTCTTCTTACTCAGATTTAAAAATCAATTTGACCTCATAAATTATCTTAGATAACATCCACATCACTTTACAATTAACCATGTAATTTTTTCCATACAAAAACTGTTTGGAATTGTCTTTATTAATATTTTTTATATGACTCGACATTTTCATCAACAGTTCTTTTGAAGAAATTTTCTTAATGGAGCTACTAAAGAATGCCTATGAAGGTTCATATTGTTTAATATATTAATCGATTTTAAAGTTATTAGTTTTCTCTTAGTCTTGTTCCTTTTCATAGTTTGGTAACGCTCTTCTAACATGCAAAAACGTTTGTATCAAATGGTTGCAGGATGGAAACTAACATCATATATTTTTGTGTGTTCATGAGCGTCGAGTTTATTGGTTCTTTAAATGAGTTGCTAAAAATGTTTGTAGCACACAATGGTAAAAATATTATCTCCTTTAGTGTGGTGATCTATAAATGGAACATAACGCAATGGTTGTCTTCAAATGGTTGTAGAAGAAGAGCAACCATTGCCTACCAGTTCTCTTTAATAACGCTTTATGCACCGTTTTCCTTTAGTAAATGTTAATGGGTAAAACACTTGCAGACCATCATTACTTGTATTATTTCAGTTTTCTATATATATTTTTTCATATTTATTCCAAACCTGGTACCACTGTCTGCTGTTAATAGACGAAGGAATGTATATTAATAATACTTTCAAAGGACGACTGTATATGTTACATTATTTAGCATGTTGAGTCACTAGAATTTTAAATATCTATTTTCAACGATGATCCCAAAAAGTAACTTGATGAATAAATCACACTTTATTAACTCCCAAATGTGGATGTAGCATTTTCAAGAATAACTCTAATTTATAAAACTATATACACATTCCATTTCCAATTATCTACTGGGTGATCTACGTATCCCTAAAATTTAGAGTATAAATATTTTTTATATTATAAATGTTAACCAATTTAAATAGGAATTTTTTAATTACAAAAATTTTAATTACGTATTAATGAGTATCAATTATTCGGAAACAATAAGGCCCTATTTAACTTGTCTAACGTTTGTTACATTAATTAATTTTTTCATAGTAAAATAATTACGTATACTTTTTTTGTAGCATGGTTTACGTATTTTTGTTACTATTATCACTAGCAATTCTGATAGAAATTTTAAAATATCTGGAATTACAGAATCCAATTTCAAATGTACAAAATAGTTTTCGTATTCGAATTTTTTGAACAATAATATTTAACATATTCACAGTTTACAAATAATTTGTATCAAAAGAGTTACTTCTTTGATAAGGTTACACAAAAATATTCCACCACTCGATATAAAACATGTCTCAAATTCAAGTACTTCTAATAAAATAATTTTCTGTTGTTTCATATTTAGTAGAACATATGAATATTTGAAGTGGAGATAAAATGGTTTTGCATTTATAAATTTTCCAAATTTCATGGTTGTTTAGATTCTATCAATTTAATTTGATTTGTCTTTTAAATTTTTAAATTTCATATATCACCTGCAATTCATTCAACTTTTCCTTCGCATGTTACTAAAAATGTAATGAACTATTTTCACTACAAATAAATGAACTGGCAACTCTCTTCTTGTATAAATTTTGATTTTTCAATATATACAAATTGATATACAACAAGAAAAGAGAAGAAGTTGATGAATTCAAGTATCTCAGATGCTGCAAAACAAAATATTCTAAACCAAAAACGAAAATACGCATAGAAAACGCATGAAAATATTTGGCAAACCCGACGCTGTTGCTGAAAATATAATACAGATTCTTTGCTATGGTATTGAATCATGGACTTTGGGAAGATATTCGACACGGCTGGAAAATGTAAAGATGCGTAGGATGCTAGGGATATCGTGGAGAAAACACATCTAAAATGTAACGCAATGAAGAGCTAGTTATCACCAACAGGAAATATTAGGCATAACAAATTACTAGTGGCCAAAAAATGTGAAGGATTCGATTAGACTAGATTCCCAGATGGTACTAAGAGGAGTCCAAGATAGACGATATTATTGCTGACATTTTTGGAGGAGGACGTTACCTTGAGCAGAATATATGAGGAGTGGAAAACAGAAAAACAAACACAAGCTAGAACAGAAAAAGCATCTCAATAAAAAATAATAACTTCACTGTTCAAGCAAATACCTTTTTTCATAAACATTTTTTGCAATAGTGAAGTCTAGGTCACAATACCTTCAAGAAAACAAAATACAGTGATTGAATCTTCGTATATATAAATACAGTCTTATATACATCTTCATATATATAATTCAATTTAAATGGAAAACTGAATGGTTGAGGGGATTTACTTAAAAGCAGAAATTATTAGTTATGTAACCAAGATGACAGATATAAACATTTTAATTCTCTTCAATTCTTAACGTATTCATTCACTTATGTTTAGATTTTGAAGATACATTCATGGCTGAAGATGTCCCAGTTTACGACTACGCATATTCTGCTTGTTGTTGACTTAACACCGCTATACCAGTCCCAAGACTGGGGCCTCACCATGCTAGAGGTGAGGAAGTGTGGAGGGATCGAGGAGTAACACCTCGCAAAAAAACGTGGGTTCAGCTGGCCCTGGCTGATAGTACCCTGTAAGGGCCCCTTGTCCAGGGTTATGGATGAAGACCCCAACGACGGGAAAGGCGTAGAGGAAGAATCCTCAAAATGGTAGAACCGCTGGAAGGGACAATCCTCGATTTTAGGAATAGTATAAAATCAAAAAAGGGAAGATGAATCTCTTGAGTCGTAGAGAAGACAATCTGCCTAGGAGAGAGACACTCCTAAATCAAAGCTCTGGTCCTCTAGGATGGGGGTTGAGGCATCGGGCCAACCCCTCGATACTCGTTAAAAATTCCAGTAAAAATTGGCCTCGGAACGTGCGGAACAAAAGAAGACGACCCAAGCTTAGAAAACGGACAATGAATATTGGTACTTGCAACGTTCAAGGCCTCTCCCAAAAATTAGACGCTGTAATATCCGAAGTAAAGAACGCAAAGATGGATATAGTGGTGCTGACCGAAACAAAGGAAACAAAGAAAAAAGGAGTATGCTTAGAAAATCTAGAACATTATGACCACTTTTGCTCAGGGGTATCAAAAGACAAAAGAGCCCAACAAGGAGTGTCTATACTTATTCGTAAAAATCTGAGAAGGTGCATCACATCCTGGGAAGAAATCAGTCAACGAATCATGAAAATGAACCTAAGTATACACGGAAATAAAGTTATAATCATAAGAGCGTACGCTACTAATGATAAAGATGAATTCTTCGAGTAACTGTCATATGAAATCTCCAAAATTGGAACATCCCGAGAAATAATACTGGTAGGAGACCTAACTCTAGAACGGGAAAGAAACAGCAAGATAAAATAGTGGGACAATTCGCAGAAGACACTGTAAATAACAATGGAAATAGACTCATCAATATGTGCGATCAAAACAACCTGCGGTTTCTGAACGGCTTTTTTCAACATCGAGAAATACATAAGTATACCTGGGTGCAACACTCTAGTAACCTAAAAACTATCATAGATTATGTGATAGTCCGGCAAACTGCAACACTGACAATACAGGACGGTAGAGCCTATAGAGACGCGGCGTGTTGAAGTGACCACCATCTTGTGAAATCCAAAATACTACCCTTCCATGTAACGAAGGAAAAAGGAAAAGACATAAGCCAACAAGAACAAAAAACACAGAAATCAGGTACAACCTAGATAGCCTTAGCCAAGATAGCGTAAAGGAATTTTACAAAAAATGACTTGATGAAAAACTCATACAAGAAAGATTTGGAAACACAGAAGATCAATACGAGTATCTTAAAAGATGCTTGAAAAACGCCGCACTGGAAGCCATGGGAGAATACGCAAAGCCCAATCGAAGAACACCAGAACGTTATAAACTGATTTATAGATAGATAAAATAATCATAAAGTGAGGAAATTGAGTAAAAGAGCTAGAGGCATAATAAATTACTAGTGGCCAAAAAATGTCAAGGATTCGATTAGACTAGATTCTCAGATGGTACTAAGAGGAGTCCAAGATAGAGGATATTATTGCTAACATTTTTGGAAGAGGACGTTACCTTGAGCAGAATATATGAGGAGTGGAAAATAGAAGAACAAGCACAAGCTAGAACAGAAAAAGCATCTCAATGGAGAATAACAACTTCGCTGTTCAAGCAAATACTTTTTTTCAGAAACATTCTTTGCAATCGTGAAGCCTAGGTCACAATACCTTCAAGAAAACAAAATACAGTGATTAAATCTTCATATATAGAATTCAAATTGAATGGCTTCAGGAATTGATTCAAAAGCAGAAGTTATGTAACCAAGATGATAGATAAAATTTTTTTTATTCTCTTGCAGGTGTCAAATTCAATCCTAAACATGAGATGCCCCAATTTACAACTACGCATATTCTGCTTGTTATCTAACTTAATCATTCACTAATATGGTAAAAAAGTGGATTAAAATCATGCAATGCAGTTTTCTTCTAATAATATTTACGGTATCTTGTTTCATACCTATATTCCAGCATTATTTAGTGTGAAGTTATAATAGGTGATGTTTCGTTTCACTTTAATAGCATACTTGATATAAGAGCATCTGATTTAAATTTGCCTAGAAAGCTCATGAATTAATTTGTACAACGGTCTAAGTAGATTCAGTAATAAAATTGTGTAATACTCGAGGACTTCAGAAGCAACTCACATGATACCAAATTACTTGTAATGAAACATTTTCATTTCTAGAGATTCTCTTAAATGCTATAAAATGGTGTTATAACATAATTACTAT
This sequence comes from Galeruca laticollis, assembly GCA_963921935.1. Lineage (NCBI taxonomy): Eukaryota > Metazoa > Arthropoda > Insecta > Coleoptera > Chrysomelidae > Galeruca > Galeruca laticollis. The sequence continues at coordinate 106,463,342 of OY998182.1, read as the reverse complement.
GTTGAGTATTAAATTATCATCCTACATGGATAACTTTACTCTAACTTTGGCATGAAAGTGCGTAATTTATATAATATCGTATATTTCATATCCTTTTCTTTCCGGATTTATTTACATCTTTCGCGTATAAATTATTTGTTTTTTCAACCAAATATACAGAGAGGAGATATCTACAAGGTAATAAACAACACTACAGGTTAGGTTATTTCTCAGAATTTCATTTGTTTCTGAACTGTTGATTACAAAATTTTTTTCGTAATTTCATTTGGATAACTATGTACATACATACAAAACTATTCAATTTAACCTAATTTGTTTATCCATTTTATAGATATTTAATCATAAGGGAATGATTATAAGGATTGCACTCTAATTAACAGGTACTCAAGGACAATAGGCCATTGTTATTTATGCCTATCGATTGATAGTATGCCAAAAGTTCCGTATTTGCAGAAATTATAATTCTTTTTGGTTTTATTATATAGCCAGCATTTTTCCCCAAAATCTAAAAGATTTTCACTTGGAAATGAATCGTTTGTTACAATACTTATTTAGGTAGAAATGATAATATATCGATAAAACCAATAAGTTAGAAGGTTTATAATATACCAAATTCAAATAATCCCAATGTGCCTTTAAGGCTTTTGCAAATAAAACAACAAATCAATATTCATTAGTATATTAAATTCATCAGAAAAATCTCTAAAAAAGAACTAGTTATAAAGATGGGCGATTTTAATGCAAAAGTGGGGAGAGAAAAAGATCAGTAAACCCCATTGGACCCCATGGGCATAAAGTAAGAAATGCGTGTGGAGAAAAACTCTGTACTTTTGCTGGAGAAAACGATTTGGTTATAATGAACACATTTTTTGAGATGCCTCCGCGCAGATTATATACCTGGAAAGCCCCAAAAGATGTAAAATATGGTACAATCATACGAAACCAAGTCGACTACTTAATTATTAATCAAAGATATAGAAACAGCTGTAAGATGGCGAATACTTATCCGGGAGCTGACATGGACTCTGATCACAATTTATTGGTAGCAGAATTTAGGGTACAGTAGAAGAAACTGAAAGTAAAACAAAGCACAACCACTTATGATAGAAGAAAAATCAATTAACCAGAGGTAAGAACTCAGGCCATGAACCTAATAAATAACGCCTCACTGGATGTAAAAAATAGCTCAGAAGTGGAGAAAAAACTAGAGAAAATAGTCAAAGTCACAAAAACAATAAAGAAAGAGATGCTAACAGCAAATATAGACAAGAGGAAACCCTGGATGACTGAAGAAATACTAAAATTAATGGAAGAAAGAAGGAAGACCAAAATAAATAATGACATGAACAGATATAGAACCATCAACAACCAGATTAGGAGAAAAATCAGAGAAGTAAAACAACAAGAACTCAAGGACAAGTGCAAAGAGATTAAAACAGCACAATCAAAGCATACACATTTGGTGTATATAAGAAGTTCAAGGAAGGTTACGTGAAAAATTGTTCTCAGACACAAGAACAGAACAACAAATAACAAACGACATAACAGGACCGGACATTCTTTTAGTCGAAGTTGAGGCAGCAATACTGATCTTCAAGGATAGAAAAGCGGCTGGCCCAGATGAGGTGCAGAGATTATCAAACTTTTTGATACGGATTTCTAAAAAGAAATAATCATATTCAATGATATATACAACAGTGGGGAAATACCCAAAGAATGGTTGATATCGGAGTTGATGGTTCTCCCAAAGAAGCCAAAAAGTGCACTAACTACAGAACAAAAAGCCTTATTAGTCACTTATTAAAATTATTTTCAAAAACCATACATCGGATACTGTACAAACTCTGTGAAGAACAGATATCGCCAACACAGTTTGGTTTTATGAAGGGACTTGGAACAAGAGAGGCCCTTTTCAGTGTACAGAGGCTTTTCCAGCGTTGCAGGGATATGAATTGTGAGGTGTATACTTGTTTCATTGATTATCAAAAGGCGTTTGATAAAATTCAACACAACAAAATGGTGGAAGTTCTGCAAGATAGTGGACTTGACGACAAATACCTACGCATAATCAAGAACTTATATTGGAATCAACCAGCTTCCGTTAGAATTAACCATGCCGAAACAGAGGAAGTGCAATTCTTAAGAGGAGTACGCCGGGGATGTATATTGTCACCTCTCATATTCCACATGTACTCAGAGAAAATTTTGCAAGAAGCCCTAGAATACACGGAGTTATTAAATGGCGAAAGAATAAACAATTTTGTATTGTTAATTCAGGAATGGTGTTGTATTTTAGGTTCTTTAACCTACATTTTACCATGTTTTCACATCTTTTCCGTGCTCATGACTTTTGTTAGAAAGGTGGAGCGTTTTACACCGGTGATCGGGAAATACCGTCGCAAATATTAGGGTAATATGCCTCAGTTTATTATGTGATATTATTTGCAGAAAATGGGTAAAATTTATGTACCAAAGACCGCTAGGGCTAGTTTCACTCTCAAGATACGTAATGGCCATTAAGAAAGTAAATTCACGCGAGATGGGAGTAAATGAAGCTAGCCGTGAATATGGAATATATTCAAGAACGCTGAGAAGGCACCTGAAAAGTGAAAGCGCAATTGTGAGCCTAGGGCGAGGTCAGGAATTAGGACCTAAGCATGAAAATATGATCGCTGTCCATATCAAAGCCCTGGAAAAGATCGGCCCTATGATGCCACTGCAATGAAAAATATGGCTAACAAACATTATTTGAGCCCTTGAAAACGCATTTCTCTCAAGAAGCAAAAACCGGATGGTTGACAACAAGGAAAGGAAGTTATCAGGAATGACAAATACTGGACTGGTAGGTAACGCGTGGGGTAAATCTGCAGCCGTTGCGAATGCAAGCTCAGGATTTAGAGCATGTGGAATACATCCGTTTAACACGTTAATCGTCACAATGTAACAAATTATATTTGTCTCCGGGGCCACGGAAGAAAAACTGACTCATTGTGAATAAGATTGTAGAAAATAATAAAATAACACTTATGACAATTATCTTGATTTAAAAGCAGTGTGTCTCACGCGGCCTCTTGTATCAAAATTTTTAGGAGTGACACATGAAGTTTACGTGATTCATAACACAAACTAGTCTGTTCTTGTCAGTTTTCGTTGTTTATTCGCAGTTGCATTTGGTTACTTGCACAGTTAAGTTTGAATTAAGGTAGTGTGTCGAAAAATTGTTATAATTTGCTGTTTCTTTAAGAAAAGGTAACAATTTTGACAAATCTTAATATAATATATAATTTTATATATTTTTTAAAGCAATGTGGATAATTACGAAAAGGAACAGCAACGTTTGCAAAACATAATGGATTCTATCCTATCTGATGAGGAGGTTGAACTCTTCCATGCTTCTTCGGATGACTACGAGCCCGAATCTAGCGATTCGTTATCTTCATCATCCGCAGACACTGACACACCCATAAGAAAAAACCATTATATTTTGGTAGTAATACGTTACTTGGTGAATATTGTAGTAGGCAGACCCCTGAAGACAGTGTTACAGTATCCCACCATAACCCAGATCTAATGTCAGAGACTATAGAGGCAGTTATCGCTCAGTTTCAAGTCGACAATTCAGATGAACATGAAGACGAACCTTTGCCTCCGTCACAGACATGGCACAATGTTCCTGGACAGTATCTCAAAGACTTTCAGGTTGACATATCAGGTAAAGGAGTTTTGACTGTTTTATTTGACCACATTAATAAAGCACCAGTTTTCTTGTTCAAACTGCTTGTGGACGAAATCTTGTAGCTAACATGGTAACAGAAACAAGTTACGCATGTCAAAAGAAGGAAGCTACTTGTAGAAAATGGGCTTGAATAAACAAGTGGAAATATACTACCACTGAGAAAATGATGGTCTTCGTAGGTTTACAAATTTATATGGGTTCATAGCGCGTTCCTAAGTCAAGTGATTATTGGTCAAAAAAAAGAATGTACAGAAACCAAATGGCAAATGTAATGGCACCTAATAGATTTGAGTTCTTATTAGCCAATTGGCACTTTCAAGATAATCAACAAGCCGATACTTCTGACAGACTGTACAAGATCGGGCCACTAATAATTAGTGTGAAAGATAATTTTAAGAAATTCTGCAGTCTTGCAGTGCAGATATGCGTTGACGAAACATTAGTTCCTTTCCGTGGTAAACTGGCTTTTAGACAGTATATCAAGAATAAAAGGCACAGGTTTGGTGTAAAGTTATATAAATTGTGTCCTGAAGGAGTATACAATTATGACTTAAAAATATACTGTGACAAAGAGAAATTGGATGGAGTAACTGTGCCTACCAGCGTTGTTATGTCTTTGTGTGAATCCCTTTCGGATTGTGGTCGTAGCATTTATGTAGATAATTACTACACAAGTGTGGAGCTGGCACACGAGTTATCAGTTAGAAAAACCCATTTAGTTGGTACATTGAGGAAAGACCGAAGGAACAATCCGAAAGATGTTATAAATAAAAAGTTGAAGAGGGGTGAATGTTATTGTCAAGGAAGCTTCTCAGGGATTGTGATAACTAAGTGGCAAGACAAAAGAGAAGTACTTCCTTTATCTACAAAAAACAAGGGTAGCAAAATTAAAGTAAAATCATGTCGCAACGAACAATCTGAAAAACCTGATGTCGTTGTAGAGTACAACTCATGCAAAGCATTTATTGATCTCTCTGATCAACTCAAATCATATTCCACGCCACTGAGGAAGTGGTATAGAAAAATTGCTGATGGGAGCTGCTATAGTAAATGCATACATTTTATTCAGAACAGTAACTGGACAAAAAATGACAATTACAACGTTTAGAGAGCAAGTTGCTATGTCCTTACTAAAGTTTCCCGAAGAAAGCCGTAACCAACAGGACACACAATATTCCAGCACAGTACATCATGTTTTCGAAGATGTGGGCACTTATAAAAGGCGACGATGTTGTGTTTGCTATGCTAAAATGTCCAAGGACGGGGGAAGAACAACGGCTGCTAAAAGTACTCCACAAACAAGATAGAAATGTGTCCAGTGTGACAAATACTATTGTGTTGCATGTTTTACAACTTCGCATGTTTCCACAAGTGAATAATGTCAAAATAACTTTTTTTGTCGTATTACTGTTTTTATTTTATTTTGTATTAATAAAGTATTATTAATTTTGTGTATTGTTTGTAAAGCAATTTGAAATGATTTATTTAAAAAAACTTTTAATGAATTTTAGAATTGAAAAAAAAGGAAGTTATAAAATTTAACGTGCGTTAATGAGTTTGTTTTGTTTGGCAGGCCAAGCTTAACCAGTCCCTATGTTTTTGTATGCCTAGTGTGAATCGTCGTTGAGCTACGGAGAGAAAATCAAAAGACTTCGCGTGAACCATGACTGATTCACGCGGCATAGCAAATAAATTGCCTGTGAGACACGCATGCTTCACGTGGTGGTTAACGTGTTAATCCCCAAGCAGTCCCAGATCATTTATTGCCAATATCAGATGCATGCTTACAAAAAAACAACTTCTTCTTCTTCTTCTTCAGTAAGTCTTACAGTGGTAAAACAAAAGCCGGAATTCAAGAAACAGCAGCAAAATTTAATGCAAAAACCTGGGCCCCCAAATCAGACGAAAACTCTATTGGCAACATATACAGAAACCTCCAACGAGAAGGAAGCCCCTTAAAAATATTTATAAGAAATTCAGCATTTCCAGTAATTCCTAATACAGGCGTCTCTAAAAGAAACAATTGGCTGTAGTACTAACGTCTCCAGAAAATCATGTAAAACATACTTGATTTACTCTACTACTACTAAACTATAGTGAACTTTATATTCAATCAAGTTTGTATAAATAATAAAAGTGCCAGATGGCAAGAGCAAACAGTCAAAATGTGAGTTGAAAAATGCTAAGGAAAAAAAGGAAGTGGAGACGTTAGCAGTAGTCAAAGACGGTTTAAAATTGTGGGGTTTTAGGAGTGATAAAGAGTATGAGATCTTGGAGCCAAAAACCTTTTACCCTGTCTTGCTGGATACATATATTTTAATGAGCTGTGGTAATACAGGGTGTCCCACTTAACTTTTCGAGCTTTTGATTGCTTCTAATTCGATTGTTTTGGGAATCGAAACATGCGGTTTTCGTTATATTGAAATCCATATAAGCTTTTTTCTCAGTAAAGGGATTTTTATCGGAATTTCGATTTGTCCAGAAATTAATACGGTGATTTTTGGGTATAGAAAAACTTTGTTATTTGATCTAGAACACCCATTTTATTTTTAGTCTAACACAAATCTCTAACTTTAAGGTTTCTAAACATATTTTGGCAGTAAATTATGGCCTAAAATTGAACATTTTGTATTGCAATTTATTATAAATAACAATAAAATTAACAATTTTGAGCTTAAAAACATAAAGTATAATAAATCTTCGAAATGGTGCCCTTTGATGTTTATACACATTCGCCATATTTTAATTAATTTCCGGTCAAACAAGCGGGACACCCGGTATAACAATTAGTCTAAATATATTGCTTCCGGTGGGTTACCAGACAACGATAGTACGACAAGAAACAAAATTAGAATTCTAGGCGCTAAATTACGATTTAGATGTTAAACAGGTTTATAAAACTGCAAATAATGAAGTTAATTAGCACTAAACGTGTTATATTTATTAGCTACTGTAAAATGCAGAGATTGTGTATTCGTTGGATCAAATGAATCAAAAATTCCGATTGCAATGTTCACTGTTTATGTTCAATATGAAAAAACAATTATACCAAGTAAGTAAACGTTCAAACAAGGTTTTAACAAAAATATTTTTGTAATCAATTTGAATTTTCTTAGAAATAACCTGTTTTTTATAAGTACACTAACGTGTAATTTATTCACTGTTTTTAAAAACTTGCAGATCCGCGTTAGATTTCGTTGTTATATAATCAACAGATTTCCGAATCTTTTTGTTTTTCTAGAAGTATCAGTTTCAACAAACACACTTTTGACCAAAAGATCAAAAATGGAACTTATTTAATACTGTGGATATTTTATAAAACGAGAGAATGGTTTTTTTCGATATTTTTGTGAGGAAATAATTTTATCTATTCATTGTTCTTATTTATCACAAAAGCACATAAAGTCATGCAAAAGTACTGTCAGTCTTTGTATTTTAATCCAATGACGTTTTTTGGAACTGACACTACCATAACTGGATGCATGCTTTTTTTTCAGTAACACAAAAAACTAAATACACTAAATCTCGAACAAACTAACTTGAACTTTGTACAACATTACAAATGCTTTAACTTTTTGTTCAAGTTAGCTTGCAAACTAAAAATGTTCTTTAAGCACCGTCCTTTTTTAGAAAGAGGAAACGTTTTACATTATTTACTGCCTGGAGTTCAAAATATCGATTATAAAACTTGACCTAAACCAACATACCATTTCAATGTAATAATAATCACACAAGATAATTAATGTTTATCACTTTTTCAATTTGTGAATATTATTAATATTAATAAAAACGCAAATGGTTATTACATGTTTTGAATGAATATTTCATATTATGCATGAGATTTTACTAATTATTATATTTAATCATTTAGTAAACACCCATTATTCATAGATAAATCATGATTTCGTTAATTTAATTTTATTGCTTTTACGATCAAAGTTACTTTTCCAAACAGCAATAATAATGTTCAATTCTTGATCTAAGAAAATTAATATATTGCAATTTACACGAATAATTGTCAGATACAATAGTTTCAAAGTAAACAATGCTTAGAGAACAATTTTATTGATTTCTCAATCAGTTTACACACATGTCTTAGAACAAAAACTCTTTCACTGACCTTCTCAATTTTCCAGATGAGAAGCCGATACCAAAAACATTCTCAGCTATATTTTTTTTAAAAATATAGAAAATATTTATACAAAAAATTTAAATCCGGGTTTACATTAGTTTTCATTCTCTTTCACTAAGGAAGTCCTTTAGCTTCCATACAATTGCACGTTTTGCACTGGCCTCATAAAGTTTATATACCGGAGTCCAAAAATTTAAAATTCGCGCAAATCAATAAAAATACTATATTATCTACAATATAAATAAATAAACTATAAAAATGAATCTATTCCTCGCGTATCGAAACTTACATATTCGAATTTAATTATACACAAAAAAGGACTTATTAAGAGGTCATTACGGTTGTGTAAGGTAAAATGGGCTTCTTACAAAATATATCCACAATTCAGTTAAAAATTCATTCAACAAAGAAATCAATCATGCACAAACCTCTTGATAGAAATAGAATAAACAGATCCTTTTCAATTTTCCCTTGGGTTAAGATTGTTTATCAATAAATGCTCATTACACAATTTACTTTATGCTTTACTAAGTAAACACTTCAAAAATAAAGATTGAACTGAATACAATAAGTAAAAGGATTCATTCTACTTCTAATAAGCATGTCTTAATTAAACTAATTGCAGTTGTGGAGACTGCAAGGTGTTCATTTTAGTTCAATTTATACAGAAAAACAAGTTGAGATTTGTTTTGAAATAACTTGAGCTGTTATAAGTTAAATATTATAATTATCCCGACATTCCATAGGTATTGCGAATAGTATGCACATGGTTTATTATATCTCTTGTTACATAACAAATAAATCTGGCAAATAATTTTGAAACCGCATAGTCGGACCACTAATCGAAAAATTGTATATGAAGACGACAGAAACGGATGTTAAAACGGAACCCTTAATTTTTAAGGAAAATTATATACGAATTTGGTGGTCCCGACTACTAAGGGTTCAGTATAATTTGTTAATAATACCGATGAAAATAGCCAGCTCAATCACTTTAAGACTTTTTACTGTAGGGAACCCTAATTGTAAAGTTTCTCCTATAATTTTGGGAAATTTTCAAAATTTAGAGCAATTAATTATTGGAGAATGTAGGAAAATATCACGAACATATTCAAATATGGAGAAATAGCTTTGAATTGGTTTGTGTGTTGAAAAGTTTAAAAAGGTATAATATTTCTGTAAACTCCGATACTATATTAACGGGTTATTTATCAACATTTTCAATCAATACTACACACAACTTCAACTGTTTTGAAACTAATTGTGGGCCTAAGACAAGATTTTTGACTAGCGCTTCGTATATGGATAATTTAATAAGTAAATTATTCATTAGACTAAAATAAGTTTTTTTGTTACAAGATAATCAATTTTTATAATTCGATTAGAGACCAAAATTATATTTGTAAGTCAGAACGCTTTGAGAAATGCTATTTCGAGTTAAACTTAACACATATTTAATCAAAAATTTAACAATTTATCTTTATAGATAACTAAGGAGAGGCGATAATTGATATAGTAGAACTGCCACGGAACTGGATTTTTGTATGTACATCAAAAAATTTTACTTACATTCGAAATATTAGTTGAATCAAAATAATTAAAAAAGTAAATCATCGAAACTGAAACCTATAAAAATCGAATCTGATAACAGTTAACAAGAACATCTTTTTTGTCTCTACTACCTCTAGATTTTCACAAAATGTACATTTGACTAATTATTAGTATATCTTTTCCTTGCATATCGATAGTGAGGTGAACTTTTCTATTTGTCTTAAGCAAAAATGAACTTCATCAAACTAATGGATTTTATACAGGGTATTTAAAAATGACTCTTACAACGTTTGTCTGAAGAAACTTCTCTTAAAATTAGACTAATTGAAATAGGTATACATCTTTTTTTTACTTTTTGATATACATATAAGGTGTTTAAGTTGAAAAAAATAAAAATATTTTATTTCATAACTTTAGAACGAATCAATATTTCATTTTGAAATTTCGTAGAATGTTTTTACATTTAAATTGGCATATTTTGGGTGAAAAACAATTTTCATTACTTGAGCCAGTGGCGTGCTTTTGGAAAAATTAGTAACTTTTTCGGCATAATTTTTCACGCCACTGACCTTTCAAGCTCAATGATTTTTAAGTAAAAAACTCAATACCTTTACATATCGTAAAACTTACTGCCTGCATTATATTGGTTGTTTATGATAAGCTTGCAACATCAAAAAGAAAATAACTTTAGTGAAATATTTTGTTAGTATTTTCTAAATATTTATACTAAATATTGTTTTTCAAGTAAGTTTTATAAGCTGACAGTAGACTGAAGTTATTTTCAAAACGTCTGAATCAAGCTGTTTTCTTTTATAGATAATAGATAAAACGTGATGTTGCATGCGTGATGTTTTTTACATAAAAATTATTAAGCAATACAAAAAATTGCTTGAAAGTAAGGAAAATCGTTTTTCACCCAAAATATCCGAATTTATATATAAAAACATTCTGCCTAATTTCAAATTGAAATATTGATCCGTTTTAAAGTTATGAAATAAAATCCTTTTTTTAAAACTTAAACACCCTATATTTCGAAAACTGCTCATTCTCTACTTAAATTAGTCTAATTTTAAGAGAAGTTTCTTCAGGCAAGCGTGGTATATAAGCTTCAATTTGAAACACCCTATATATTCAGAATTAGAGGTAATATAATTTGCTCAAAGCGTTGAACTTTAATTATTTCAAAACATATGTACACAAGTTTCCTTTTATATTCGATGGTGAGATATTTATTTCTCATTTTTATTAACAGTGGTTAAGGTTTATTCTGTTATAAAGCAACAGAATATTGTTTTTGAAATATAATAATCGAGGCAATAACTGAACTGGAAATATATTGTGTAAGAAGCCCGAATGAAGAGGTTCCAAAAAGGCCTTTGGCTGGTAGCAAAAGGCAAATGCAATGACTAACATATGTATTAAGGTACATGGTTTTTTTAATACGTCTTGGTTCACTGCGGCGACCCTTGTGGACTAATATCATCTCCGCCACCTTCCGATCCACCTTCTCCTTTGGTTTTGTTTTCCTTTTTCCACTTCATTCTTCTATTTTGGAACCAGATTTTGATCTGCCTTTCGGTCAGACAAAGCGCATGTGCGATTTCTATTCTCCGTCGCCTTGTCAGGTACCTGTTGAAATGGAACTCTTTCTCTAACTCCAAAGTTTGGTACCTGGTGTACGTTTGGCGACCTCGTTTCCTTTCTGCAAAAGAAAACTTGTTATTAATCAAATATAATTCATACATATACAAATTAAAAATAGGACAATACGTCAATTTAGGTAATATTAAATGGACTTTAGATAACGTGAATAACTTCTATAAACCTAGCATTTATTCGGATGTTAACTCTAGGCTATTAATTGACACAATGTCATTCTGTAATTTTTCACAATTACCAAAGTTTAAAAATGTGGCTGATAAAGTTCTAGATTTGATGTTTTGTAACAGATTTGTTGTTGATAATGTTATTAATTCTCATGTGCCACTAACTTGTTATTATTGACAGCTTGGGATGTTTTTGTTAACAATCTTATTACCGAACAATGTATTAGTGAGTTATATTCTACACTTAATAGCATGATTGATATTTACGTCCCTTAGAACTGATCTTAGTATAAAAAAATTCCTTTACGGTACAGCGTTAGCACAATAAAGGTTAGTCGGGAAAAGAATAAATATCATAAGCTGTGGAACAGGCAAAATTACCCTGTCGATTACTTAATATTTAAACTTCTTCGGGGTCGATCAAAGTTTTTAATCAAAGAAGATTATAATAATTATATTGGTAATTGTGAGAGAAAGTCAATTGAAAATCCTAAAAATATTTGGCAGTCTGTAAAATCCAAACGAAGGAATTCATCATCTATCAATTCCATATCTCACAATATGTACTGGTTACCGATGGACAAGCTGTTTGTGACATTTTTTCGCTGTTCTTTTCGTCTTCTTGTATTCAAAATAATAAGGGAAACCTGGCCAAAAATGACATACTTGAAGTTTATTTAACTTGGCAGCATTGCTTGCTGATCCCATATTCATGCGCCGTCTAGTTTAAAACATTAGTTCCTCACATTCCCTGGAAACTTAAATGAGAATGACAGTTCTTTCTAAAATAGTTGATCCTCCAGCTGTATGTGGCGCTGACTCAAATTGGCAAGTGACAAGTTTCTGTATTTGTCATAATGTTCTGTTATCTATAATATTTGTTTTCATTGACTTCCAATATATTTTTATTTGTGTTATTTGTATTAAATAAATTTCCTATAAAAATGGTGTTTGTGTGCTGTGTTAAAGACTGTTTTAACTCTACTAAAAAAGGATTTCAGATGCATCGTTTCCCGAATAATCAGGAAGTAAGTTAACCTTAAAAAGTTCCCCAATGTTAATTTTTATATTTTGAATATAAAAATACACATATTTCGAACTAAATTTGTATATCTCTAGCTAAAAACGTTGGTTTTATAGAAAAAGTTTACATTGTGTACTGTTTTTGAGGATATTTTGTTACAATATTTCAATAAAAGTAATTGAATAAGCTTGAGCAAACGGCATTTATTTTATAATTTTAGATGTGCAATATTTGGTTGTCTGCAATTGGACGTTTGGATATGAAGGAAAAACCTCTTGAAAGAATTCCTGCATCTTATAGAGTTTGTGGCATACATTTTGGACCAGAAGCTGTTTATGTTGGTAGCAGATATGGATCAACAATAAAAGCTGATGCTGTGCCCACTCTATTGGGCAATTCTATTGAAAAATGTAAGTTTTTTAATGAAAAACCAACTAATTTTTGTATTATTTTGTGGAAATGAAGGAAAAGTAATTATACATTTATATTTTAGTTCAAGAACACAATTTAAACCAAGTTGATGAGCAACATAATATAAATGCTGTTCCTCTTTTTCTGTTATTTGAAGAAGACAGTACCAACATATAGTGTGTGTTGAATAATATCGTCAGCTAAGTCACATGATGGAAAAGTTTCACCGTTTCTACAGTATTTCCTTGCGTTAGTGGTTTTTTTTTAAATTGTATTTGTAATATTTTTTAATGGATTTCTAATTTTTTTTTATTTTATAATTTGTAATAAACTTGTGTTCAAACGTTCAAATTGTGTTTTACAGAAGTTGATTGAAATTGTCGAGTGAACTCAAAATGGGTAAATTTGATTAGACAATATTCGAGGTCACTCGATAATTTCATTCGATTTTCACCCAATCTAGATTCAAGAATCGCGGCTCTTATTAAATAATTCAAATCGTAAAATTATACACTCAAAAGAACCGCCGCGCCAAATTTAATTGAACCTCCAACCGTAAGGGGCGCTACCGGTTCTCTGGGATCTCGAGTTTTAACGTAAGATTCCGATCTATCCGTGCATATAATATTCTCTTATCTATGTTCCTCAGTCGAGCGGTTAATGTGTTAGAAACCGTTAAGTGCAGTGGACTGGTGCTGAATATTTTTTCCCGTACAAAAAAAATCTGCAGCATCATAGTTTTGCATAACTACAAGTTCCAGGTACCTATACGTACTTCTTATACATGGAAAAAATATTAGAGAGCTCTCAGAAAATTGTAGGTTATTTCGTGTCTACAACTGGTGAATGTTCTTGGGCAGCATGACACATTGTTCACATGGATAAAATGACATGGTATGTCATTTTACACCAGTTGGAGTAATTTTGTGATTTTAATATCTAAAAGTACCTAATATTGTCTTAATATGGTAGGATAATACCAAAGGAAAACTAGACGTCAGTCATGGGAACCAGTGCAAATGCACGAAGCTGATGTAGCTATGCAAAATGGGATAGCCGAAGGCGTCAAAAACTTTTAATGTCCCTCAAACTACATTGAGGAGAAGAGTTTCTCGTGAAAATAAGAGAATTACAGGAATTAATAAGGGCCTTGGCCGTTATGAAATAACATTGTACGCTGAACTAGAAAGGCAGCTTATGCAACATATAAAATTATTGGAGAACACTCTGTTTGGCTTATCTTGTAATGATGTCCGTTCTCTGGCATACCAGTTAGCGGAACGGAATGGAATAACAAAACGTTTTAACCAAACTACTAAAATGACTGGCTGGAGTTGGTTGCGTGGATTTAGGTCTAGGAATCCAGATATATCACTCAGGAAACCTGAAGCTATCTCAGCTGCAAGGGCACAGTACTTCAATAAACCCCAAGTGGCAACCGTAAACAAGTGCAGAAAAGGGGCAACACTTAACAATGGTTAACGGCATGAGCTCAGCTGGTAATTTTACTACTCCCACACTCATATTTCCTAGGAAAAACTGAACACGAGAGTTATCAGATGAAGCACCATTAGGGACCTTCGTAATAGTATTGAAAACAGGATGCACCACTGTACACACCGACTATAGCTGGTCAAATAAAACTTACTATGACCAGGAAGTGACAAAATAGTTAAAGGGCCATCGAGGCCGAACTGTTTCTCAATATCATGTTGCGAAGGCAGCGACAAATCATAATGCTACTAGTGGATTCTTAAACAGTGGAATGTGACCTATCAATCGAGACATATTTCCTGACTGTTTATTAAATCCTGCATTCGTTACAAATATACCACCAGAACAAGACACACTCCAAGCTATGGTCGAGCCAGAAGAAAATAACAATCATTCTCAAGTTTCCGCCGAACAAGTCAACACTCCTACGTCACCAACAGCAATTACAAATCGTCCTCTTATTCGGCTTCAAGAAATTTCTCCTGTCATCCACTTCAGGTGTGCAACAAAAGTCTAAGAAAAAGAAAGCTGAGGGAACAACAGTTCTTACAAGCACTCCTATTATCGACGACATAACTGAAATTTCTCCAGAAATGACAAAAATATCGTTCTTAAAGTACTGTTGCACCTATTGTATTAGCTAGGGTGAGCTGAAAATCAATAGGGTTTATCAGTGAGATGTCCTGAATAATACTCAATCATAAAATTGGTGAGTTGTTGAACTCCGGAGGCTGTATCGTGCTAACAAACTGAAATTTCTCAAAAAATGACTAAATGTCGTACTTCTAGTACCATAACACCCGTTGTACTGGCTCTGGTGAGCTGAAAATCAATAGAGTTCATCTGTGACATGTGCTTAACAATATTCCATCATAAATTGGTGATTTATTGCACTCCGGAGGCTGTATCGTGCTAACAAGACATATAAGGAAAAGTGGCCGACGACAACGACGACGACGACATACACACAACACTAAAAACCGTTTTTTCGTGTTGTTATTGATGGAAAACGTAAAAATAACTCAAGAAAAATTTCAAAATTCCAACTTTTTTTGGGGTAAACCAATACCTTTTTCGCATATTAGATATGTTGGGCGGAAAAGTAAAAAATGAACGGTTTTAAAGATTAAAACTAACTTTTTCGCATCTGTGGCTCTGAACAATATTCTATCATAAAATTGTTACTTGTATACACTTCAGGGTATGTATCGTGCTAACAAACCGAAATTTCTTCAAAAATAACCAAAAATTTAGTATATCTGAATTTATAGGACCCGCTGTACTCGCTCTAGTCAACTGAAAATCAATAGGGTACATATGTGACACCTTGAACAATATTCAATCATAAAATGGATCAATCGTATACTCTCTGGACGCTGTAGCGTGCTAACAAAATGAAAATTCTCCAAAAATGACAAAAATTTGGTACTTCAAGTAACATAGTACCCGTTGTACTGACTTTAGTGAGCTGAATATCAATAGGGTTCATCTTTAAGACGCTTTGAATAATATGCAATCATAAAATTGGTCACTTGTATATACTCCGGAGGCTGTATCGTGCTAACAAACTTAAATTTCTCCAAAAATGACAAAAATATCTTGCTTAAAGTACTGTAGCACCTATTTTATTGGCTCCGGTGAGCTGAAAATCAATAGGGTTCATCAGTGAGATGTCCTAAATAATACTCAATCATAAAATTGGTGAATTATTGAACTCCGGAGGCTGTATCATGCTAACAAGACATGTAAGGAAAAGTGGCCGACGACAACGACGACGACATACACACAGAATTTTTTTCTAAAAAGTGTTTTTTCGTTTGTTGTTTATGGAAAACGTAAAAATAGATCAAAACAAATTTCAAAATTACAACTTTTTTTGGGGTAAACCATTACTTTTCTCGCATATTAGATAGGTTGGGCGGAAAAGTAATAACTATGTTACAAACGAAAAACAAAGTGGTATGTCATTTTAGGCCAGGTTCCCCAATATGAACAAGCTTGAATTTGATCAAACTCGATTTTTCTCGGACAATATATCTCTAAATACAGAATTGAAATAGAAACTGTTAAAAAAAATTAAATCTCTTTCTAACAAACCTTCAGGTCCCGACTCCATTCCCACTTGTTTAATAAAACATTGTGTTAAACGGCTTTCTTATCGGCTGCTTTTAATATTTAATAAATCATTATCCGAAATTATTTGAGACAGTGATGTCTAATTTTTTGTTTTTGATGTTATCAATATTTTAAGCCCTCAGCAGCATGGTTTTATTAAAAAAGATCGGTTGAAACAAATAG
Organism: Galeruca laticollis; assembly: GCA_963921935.1. Classification (NCBI taxonomy): domain Eukaryota; kingdom Metazoa; phylum Arthropoda; class Insecta; order Coleoptera; family Chrysomelidae; genus Galeruca; species Galeruca laticollis. Next base: position 106,446,870 of record OY998182.1, on the reverse strand, counting down.
TAAGTACATTTTAGAAAATCTAAATAAACAAACACAGTTTGACGCAGTATACACTGACTTTAGTAAGGCATTTGATAAATTTGAGTACAATATAATGGTAAAAAAACTTTCGGGCATCTTTTATTATGGCTTAACTCTTATTTAATCCACCGAACTCAATCTGTGACTTACGGACAATAAAATGAAAATTGGAAAACTGATTAAATTAATAGAATTAATTTGCAAATAGTTTGCAAAAACATGTTTAGCAATATAATAAAGATAAAAGTGATCAAATTCATTGATAATGCCGATAATCTGCCTTTCTATAGCTTGCACTTTATTGAGAAATTTGGTTATGCTTCTTGCAATCCTCCCACTAATTAACAATGGATATTCACGAATCAAATCAAAAGAACAAGTCAGACAAGTAATACGGCCTAAAATTGATTAGAATAAGATTTTCACAACTTAAAGCACAAAAATATCCACAAAATGACCACAATATAAATAAAAGGTTGAAAACTCAGTGGCAAATCAAATATGGGGTTGTTAGAAATAGGATGTGTCAGAAAATCTTGAATATTCAAGGACTTTTCTCGATGAATCATTCAAATATTTTCAAGGTATGAAAAATGTTTGAATTTTCTATTTGTCAGTTCAAATAAATTTTGTAGGTAACATGAGTGTCTCTTCTAACCACATTCGATACAGACCAGTCTAGTTAGAATAATTGGTATTATTAAAAATCAAAAATCTTTGTCAAATTTTTGTATGCCGCATTTTATTTTAAAAGCTTTTATTATACAAATTATTACCTGAACCACATCGGCGACTACATGGAAGAAAGCAACAAAGAAAAAAACAAAAATTACAAGGAAAATAATTATATACATCGGTTTGAAGGGAGGTAAAATCGGCCTTGTGACGCCAATCAAAGTGGTCTTTAGGCGGTCTCAGCCTGTATCCCATATAATGAGTTTATAAATGATGCATAAATCATTTTTCCTTCTTGTCTCTACTTGCGACTTGACGTTCTTGCGAAATTTCGAAATATGTGCACATAATAATTAGGATTAGTTAACTTACTGATATTAACAGTAGAGCAAGAGAAGATTGACTGACTTTTTAATTAAATTTCAGTTCAATTAACCGATGGAATAGTAACTAAAATAAAATGTGTTTTAGAAACGCAATATATATTCAACGTTAACAATATAATCTTTCGGATACAAAGTTATGAATAAACAAAATAATAGCACATTGTACGTATTTTAAAACAACATCAATATTTAAAAAATGGATGTATATTCGAAACTACCTACAATTATTTCATTATAAAAATTGCCATAATAAAATGCAGCATAATATATAAAATAGATGAGCCATTAACTAACGCTACTTGCATAATAATTGGATGGTTTTAGATGTAAATTTATAGATAGACATATTTAGTTATTTTCGTTCTTGGTCTTTTTTTTTATTTATATATTCTTTACTTTGTATTTTTGGGTGTAAGGACCATTTGTAAAAAATTTAACTTGTATTTAATACATTTATATTTAAGGTTTCAGTCTTACCATCACCTTCATCAGAAATAAAATTTGTTTAACTAAAAGAAATGGTACATGTTTCTATTAGAATTTTAAAAGCAAATAAATAAGTTTTAACTTTAACAGAACGGTAATTGGATCAATTAGCATATTTTATAGACATTTATGACATATCACACAAAAGAAGAAAACTCACACCTAAACACAACGATCATTTTGAAAACAAGATAGACATCGATGAAGATTTGGATTCAAATATATTTGTTCTATATAATGAAAGCAGGCAAAACGTGGTTTTTAGTTTTTTATACTGTGGTATTGAAATGAATTTTATATTTATAGCTAGTGACAACAAATTTATTATATTGCAATTGCGCTGTGTGTTTTTCTATATTTATTTGTTTTTATAATATAATTATAAATTTTACTAAGATTTTTATTGTCAGTCTTTAAATTTACCGAATTGTTTTGTTTTGGATTTCTATCAGAGATCAAACTATTTACGAACAACTGAAGAATGATCCTAATACACATATATACCAGAAGAAAAACAATGCATTAATAACGAATTGGGAAAATAAAACGTATATTTTACTAAACACAGCAAACAATTTGAAAATACAAAATTCGCTTCTACCTAGAATCTATAGTCTACCAAAACTACACAAAGAAGGAATACCAGTTCGAACTCTATTTCAAATGTCATTGCCCAATTAGTTATGGAGGATCTGGATGAGACAATCTTGAACAATCATTTTATTATAGGTATGTTGACGACTGCATATTAGCAATACAAAAAAATGCAGAACGTTTGTTCTTAAATAGTTTCAACAGTTATCATGGAAAAAATAACCAAATGAGCTTTTTAGACCTTATCCTCCATCATATACAAAATTCCCGGGAAAATACCATAAAAACAGAATGGCACACAAAAGATACCTGGTTCTCCCGATATTTAAACTTCAAATCACAACTCCCTCTAGAACAGAAAAATCTGTTATCATAGGACTTGCAGATTGATCAATAAATCTATCCGACCCCGAACTCAGGGAGAATGCAATAATAAACACTAAAGATGCCCTTATACTCAACAACTATCCTACAAATTTGATAAGCAAAATATTTAAAAAACGATTACATCTATTTTATAACCATAATAATACAAAAACTAAAATAGATAATAAAACAAACCAATTTCTCACTTTACCATATAAACCAAATTCATCAGAAAACCTAAAAAATACATTTTCACGCCACAACATATATGTTGCTCAAAAAAGATACAACTTACTAAAAACCAATTACACCTGCTTAAAAATTTCAATCCCAAAAAAAAAGAGCAATATAATCTATAAAATACCATGTAAAACTGTGAAGGTGTCTACATCGGACAAACAATCTAGTATTTAAAAAACAGAATAAATAGTTACAAATATGAAAAATGAAACAAAATGGCACTCATTAACCATATTTCAGAAAACAAACACGAATTTTATTTCTAGAATGTAAAAATTCTTCGAACTGAAAACCACACAAAAAACGTTCTAGAAATGATAGAAATCTAAAAAAACAATTCCGTAAATTTAAAGACTGACACTAGAAATATTAATAAAATATGGCAATATGGCCAACTCCTCATAACTCGGTAACTACCTAAAATTTGAAGTAGACGGCGCAAAACGTATAAACAGCATATTCGCCAAATACACCAGCCGCTAAAGTCATCAGTCTGAGTGTGTGCTGCTTTCCAAAGGAAAATTTTAATTCATTCATTCAATGCCGCATAGAAAAGTAACATTTTTTAAATCTACTGTTTTACTAACAATCACGTGAGTATTGTTTAAGTTGATATTATGTTTAGATTGTGCAAATGTACGATGATAACATAGTGCAGTTATTTCTTTAAGTGAATATAAACGACGAGTACCCAGTGTGTATATATCTATTACACACTGAGTACTCGTCGTTTACATTCACTCAATTTATATCTAGTGTGTACACCACACCCACAGACAGTTCTAGTTATTCTTTTGATAAGTTTATGATAGTGCCTGATATTTGAAGAAAAAAACAGTTTATTTGGTACATGTGAGCAATATGGCCATTATCGATAGATAGCAATATGGCCAGCAATATGGCCATGGCCATATTGCTATACATGTGCATTTTGTAGAAATACGTATGTTAATGATATCATAACTGTTCATTTATAATTTTTTCTCCCTTGTTACAGGAATAAAGATGGGTCGTATTCTCTCCAGAGGCTTAAGAGGCCAATGGAAGCAAGAAGACTTTACCCACGCGCTTCAATCAGTGAAAAGTGGCATGTCAGTAAATAAGGCGGGTATCACTTTCAGTCTACCAAGAAGAACCCTTAGGGGCCATGTAGAAAAAGGTGAGATTGGAAAAGCAGCTATGGGTCGCAAGCCAATCTCAACTCAAGAACAAGAAACTGAATTAAGTCGAAGAATAATTCGCTTATCCCAACTAGGTTACCCGCTCACTGCAAGTGTACTTTGTCGATGTGTTTACCAGTATACCAAGTTGAATAATATTCCAAATCCTTTTAAAGAGGAAAAAAAAGGCTGGACGATATCGGCTAAAGGGATTTATGGAAAGAAACCCTCAAATTCGAGTTAGAAAATCACAAAATTTAAACCCGCCAAGAGCCCAAAAACTAAACAAATTTATTGTTGATGACCATTTCACCAAGCTAGAAGAAATAATGAGATCTTTAAATATAATGGAATATCCTGAAAGAATCTATAATATCGACGAGAAATGATGTAGGCTCTGTTTGCACCATCAACAAAAGGTATTAGCTTCAAAAGGAGCACGACGGGTACATGTCGTTACGAACGAATACGCACCAAATGTTTCTGTTGTGGCCTGTGCTAACGCAATCGGAGCAGCAATACCACCCGTAATTTTATTCAAAGGAAAGCGCCAAAAATTAGAATGGGGTGATTCAATGCCTGCAGGGACTTCAGTACTTATGACTGAAAAAGGTATCAAGACACAAGCAGCATTTTCCCGTTGGATAAAGCATTTTGCAAAGTTTAAGGTTCAAGGTTAGGTTCTGCTTATTTTTGATGGAACCAAGGGTTATTTGGATTTCAGTATTTTGGAAACCGCTGACAGATTCGACATTACGTTGTATTGTTTGCCCAGTAATACAACGCACGAACTCCAACCAACGGATAAAGCTGTCTTTAGAGCGTTTGAGTACTACTGGGACGATGAGGTTGTAAAATATTTTTCCAAGCATCCCGAAGAATGTTCTATTATTAAGATTCGTTTTGGAAGCATATTTTCAGTTGTTTGGGATGGAACAATGACCATGTGAAATATTAAAGCTGGCTTCAAGGCAACAGGAATATATCCTTTAAATAGGAATGCAATTCCAGAGATTGCATTTGCTCCCAGCACCATAACAATTCAAAATCAGGACCAAGAAACTCAATAGCAACAGCAACTATCTCAAAAACAATTCGACCTACATCTAGTTTATTAGAGAATAAGGAAAATTATGTCGATTACTCAATTTCTTTCGAAGCTGGTCCATCCACATATGGTGTAAGATTACAGAAGAAAACCCGTACTAGAGACATAACTTCTAGTCATGATGACAGCAGCAGTAATACAGAGAGTCTCTTCAGTGTACACGATGAATCTGATGAATTTTATTCTGAAGAAGAAATTGTAGAGGATCTTGCCTTGAATAACTTTTACTGAGATGCTGCCAACTCCGGATCAAGCACCAACCAAAGCTAAGAAGCACAGAAAACCTGCTCCGAACAGTAGAGCCCAAATTGTTACAAGAAACCTGTTCAATAAAGAAAACAAAACTAAAGACTCATGTACAAATTATTACTCATATTTTTGTAATGGTCAATATGGTTGACTTTTAATTACTTACAATATCTGCCTAATAATGTACTTCATACTATAGCTTATCCATAATTTTGAAAAGTTCAAACATCGTGATGTAAAAAAATAAAACGTTTTGGCATGGCCATATTGGCTGCATATGCCTTATATAAAAACTTAGAAATGTAGAAAAACACACAGCACACTTCAAATTTTATATTCTCTCTTATGCTGCTAATATAGGTACATATTGAGTTCCTCGGCTAAATTACATAATCGCCTTCCATTACCGTTAGTTATTTCATATATAGTGTACTTCCCTGCAACATTATTTAATTAGTCTTCTTTTCCTATTTTCGCATTCATATCTCCAATAATAATTATATTAATGTATCATGCCTTGCGGCTTCCTCACATACCTTCACCAGATTCTCAAAAATTTCATTTTTGTCTTCATCTTTTGCTTTTTCCATCGGTGAATAAGTATTAATTATTGTGATATTTACTATGTAGTTTTTCAAACAGTCTTTTGCTTATCATAAAGTCTGTACTGTTCTTTCCTCGTCTGTCTTCCCCTCCATAAAACACAGTATATTTTCCTTTGTTTAATTGACTTTCTCCTTTCCATCATATTTTTGAAGTGCCAAAATGTATGTATTTCCAATTTCGTATTTTCCAATTTCCTCCATTTTTCCCAGCATTGAGTCTTCATGAATCCATTTTAATGTTGCTCAATATCAGAATGGTTTGATGCAGATGTATATAATTGATAAAATTCATCGTAATTGAATCTATAGCTCGTGATGAAGCTTTGCAGCGAGAATTTATAGGTTTCTGTATTTAAGTAGATAATTGATAATTATTAAAGTAATTGACAACTACGAATACTATAAATCCATTTATTTAATATAAATAATTACAGTGGGCTTCAAAATCGTTTTGACGCCCACCTTATATATTTACATTAACAAATGATTTTGTTTCTTTGCCAAACTTGAAGAGAATTTGTATTTACTACAGGTAAATCTATTTATTTGATGGAAACCTGTAAACTTATGGTAGAATCTTTGAGCAATGAAGATTTGGTCATTAGATGGATCAATTTTATTAAAGAGTGAGATATAATGTCAAAAAATTGTTATGCAGAAGTAAAGTTATACCTAATTAATGTTCATTTACTTTATTAAACTTGTTGTGAAAATAATTCGCTTTTTTAATTTTGAAATACAATGAAGATAACTTTTCATATGCCCATGATAGTTCTTAACATTTGAAAGTATAATTCTTTGATAAATTTACAATTTACCAATATTCTACGAATATTTCCGTCATATTCTACGCCAATGCCTATTATGATTAACCTTAATTATGTAGATAATCTCAGGTATAATAATGTTCATGTCAGAAGTATAGAATGTCGGATTTGATGATGACGAATGGCCGGAAAAAAAGGTAACCAATAGCACCGTTTCCAATTCGGAATGGAGCATTGGAAATCGACTTAAAATATTCTGGGAATAATTAAATGTTGGATTTGATATGGCGGCATGACAGCAAATGATTAATTACGTTTGGTGGCAAATTTCACGAGAAGTTCGTAATTGTATGTAAATAAAAAATGGATAAAGCAAAATTATAGCTGTTATTTCCAACCTTGATTCATTGAATTTATCAACTAAGAATGGAGAAAAACGTTAACTCAAATTACAGGTGACTATCTATAAGGTCAATTGATGGAATAAGAGACTTATATTCTTAATATTTTCATCTCTGTTGCATTTATCATCAAAATAGAATAATAAAATTTTTTTGTGTGTGTTCAAATTGAAGAGTTAATTAGTTTTATATCTGGGAAGATATATGATGTAAGAACGATGTTAGTTAAAATGGCGAGGTAAATAATTCAATTCCATGGACTAGGAATTCATTTATTGAGCACGACTTCAACATCAATAAAATTTAATAGAATGAATTATTACTCCAATAATCAATATTGTCTACTTAATGCTTTTAATTACAAACAAAAGGGGATGTGCTAACAGGAGCAGAATACCATCGCATCTACATGAATATTATTTGATATCTATCGAGACATACGGGTTGTTTTATTTTCAAGAGAGTAGTCAAAGGTTAAATTAAGAAATATTTTAGAAAAATAAGGGTATTTTTAATTAAATTGAAGGATTTTTGTGTTGTATAAATAAATAAATGCATTTTTATTAGACGATTATAAGGCCAATTATCACCTTCGCAATGGAAACAAGAACCATAATAATAGAAGAGAAAAATAATCTAAAAACATTAGAGCGAAAAATAATGAAAATAATTCTGGGACCAATCACTACAAGAGAGGCAACAGTAAGACACAAAAGTAATAAAGAAATAGAGGATGACCTGGCAGACCAAAACATTATAAGGTTCATAAATGTACAAAGATTACAATGGGCAGGATATATAATACGGATAATATTATTGGAAGTGATCAGGAAAATTACAAAGTAGATCCCGATCTGGTCTAGACAAAGAGGAATACGCAGAAAAAGATGGAATGATGCAATAGAAGTAGGTACAAAGAGTATAGAAATAAATAACTGGAAATTGAAATGTAAGAATATGGTAGCCAGGACCCACTGTTAAAAAATAGAGGAGAAGAGGAATGATCCACCTCAATAAATGGACCAAGATCAAGGATTGAATGGTTTAATGGTAATGATGATGAGAATCTGTCGGTAGTTCAATCAAAGCGCTATTTCACATTGTTGTTCGCAAAAACAATTATACCAACTCAAATTCGCTGGTTATCAGATAACAGTAGGACTATTATTACCTGAAATACATGACGAGAAAGCTAGTGGAAATGTAAAGCAAATGGAGAACTTAATTAAAACAGAATACATACATATACGAAGAAGAGCATCGAGGAGAACTACAACAACAGATAAAATACAAATAAAGGGATAATATGATAATAAATAATGGCTTGAGACCTCATATGTGGTTACGCCGCTTAGTTGGGGTGGATCAGTCCCCGTTGTAGGTTTAAATTTTTTCACTTATGTCCCTCCATAATTTCCTATTTCTCGTTTTCTCTTTCCAGGTTGCTACTCCTGTTATATTAAGGTCCACCTATACCTCATTTTCTCACTTTGACCTGGGCCTAACCACGTCTCCTCCTACCTCCTGGGTTCCACAGCAAGATATTGTAGGTAACTCATTTAGCTTCTTCTCTCTGTACATGATTTAGCCATTTGATTTCGTCCATAATTTCACGATTCGTTCTAAATCTATATTCATTTTCTTTTATTTTTACAGGTCCCAATATTGTTCTCATTATCTTCCTTTCAGTTATTCTTAATTTTTCCTCTTCCATCTTTGTTAATGTCATTGTTTCTGCAGAGTACATCATTATTGGCCTCATTATCGTTTTATATATACTTAATTTTGTTTGTTTTGTTAACATTTTACTTTTAAGATGTTTATTAAAATAAGGCTCTATTTGTAGTGATTTTCTTTTCCTCAATTTCGGTGCTTCTACCTCCGGTATTGTTAATCACGACCCCCCAAATATTTATATTTTTTAACTTCTTCAAATTCTTAAGCGTTAATTTTTCTTTTTGGCTTAAGTTCCCAGGCTTAAGTTCCCAAGTAGTATTAGCTTTATTTTACTTTCATTTATTTTTAACCCCATTTTTCCTTCCTCTCACCTTTAACATATCTTCCATTATTCTTCTTCTTTTGGTTACAAACACGATATCGTCCGCATAGGCTATTATTCTGGTTTTCTCATTGTGTATTCTAATGATAAATTGAATAGCGTGGTGGACAATGGGTCACCTTGTCTTACCCTTTTGTTAATCATATATTCATCTGTTTCTCCTTTTTGCGTTATTATACTGACCCTTGTTTCATTCATTGTCATTATAATAATTAGCCTTCTTAGTTTTGTGTCTACTCCTTGTTCTTTTAATGTTGTCATGAGCTCACTTTTTATGATTGAGTCGAAGGGAATATATAAGTGTTACCAATAACAGTACATTGGACAGAGCAATTACCCAAATAAAGGCGCAACAAATAAATAACAAACGGCGTGAATATTATGGAACAAAAACGTCTCGGAGAAAAATAATACATAATATATAAAAGCATGGTGAAGAGTAGGTAAAACAACATGCAGCAGTAAAGTCTGGAATTTGAAAGAAAAAAATAAATAGAATGCTCGTAGCCACTGCTCTGTGTGTTAGTTTGATGGTCTACATTTTCTTCTATTTAAAAAAACTTGTAACGACCTTGATTCCATCAAGCTTTGCAAAAATAATAGAAATTCGTTGGCGTTATTAGGTAGAATTAATGTTTTTCATTTAGTACCGGTATTAGTTGGACGGTCATAACTTCCTGAACTTCCAAATCAAATTACTATTTTTTCTCTTTTAATGCTTTTATTCATATCTATTAAAAAAGTTCGGTATGTGAATCTAACTGCTAGTTCCACCTCTGGATGACGAATTCGGTTAATTTTGGGTAAGCGAATCGCGTTCTTGGAAGAATTCTAGCTGGAGAAATATCGTATGGAGTATAAAAACATTTAATCTTCACAAAACAATATATACTATTTTGCATATATCAAACGACACGTTCGCAAATAAATTACCGTTCTTAGCTTCTGCTTTATAATGTGATCATTTCACAAAAAGTATGTAGTTAATTCATGCAAATTTCTTTTTAATGTGTAATTAGCTACTTCTTCTGGTATAACGAACAATTTGTCAGTCATTAAAGATATATTAGGAAGACAATTTGATAAATGGTGCTCATTTTGTGACTGAACTTAAACAATAACATGGTTTCCCACTTTATATTGAATACGAATGTCATTATGACTATATTAGTGGCTAGTGTAACTAATGATGTTGGCTTTATAATATCGCTTTTATCGTTGCTGTAACACAACGTGTCAATGAAATTATCTTGTGTAATTTGATGTTGTTTGCGTTTTGGATGTTTTTTCGACTATTATTTTTCTAGTCCGAACAAAACGTTAATTTTATGTGGGAGATGTATTATTTTTAAACGGTTTTATTTTCTAGAATGCTTTGTAATTTCTGCTGTATTATCCCAAGCGTTTCTTCATTTTCCTACGATTAATTCTGCCAACTATTTGAGCTGCTTTATATAAGAATTAGATGTAATGACCTTGAAGCTGTTGTCCAAAAAATAGAAAGTATCATAGCAAACGATTCTTGCATACAAGCAAACCTAAAAAAGTGGATCCACACCGGCCGGGTGTTTAGTCTAAAAGTGTGATACTTCCAAGATGGACGCCAACGCAGACATTCGACGTTTCAAAGCGATCTAACGTTCTTATGCCTGCTTTTAAAAGATTTTATATATGACGCTTTCAATTCATAAAAAGATACGGATCAACAAATATCACACAAATTGTTATTATAAGTATAAATTTATAGATAATGGTAGATAAATAACTTTAGTGTCCTTTCTATTAATTTGAAAGTAATTTTATATTCAAACAGTTGATTGTGTGACTTCTAAGTAGATTTTTGTTTGTTTCAAATTGTATGCAATCAGTGTACACATTAGTAAAGGTTTTACTGAAAACTTATAGTGTACCGTGAACCTACTTATCGAAATATAAAATGTCTTCACATCAAAAAATGGACCCCCTACAAAGATTGGACCTACCACCTTCAGTAAGGAAGAAAAATAAGACCACAGACTCCTCCTTGTGTATTTTGTGTCAAGAAAAAAAATAGCCCATTAGTAGTTCCCACGTCGTGTGACAAGGCATTATAGTGTATCAAAAATAGAGCGGAATGGCACGAAATGGAATATAAAAATATTTTAAGCCAGCTCAGGAGCATAAGCAGTTTTCTCCTGGTAGTCTTCCAAACAAGGATGCTAAATGACATTCTGACTGCTATAACAAATTTACATATAAGGCCAAAATGGAAAGAGGTGGAAGATTGCACCAACAACGATTACTTGAGTCCATGCATTCAACATCGGAATGCGAAACTACATTTTAAGATCAAAAATACCATTATTCGACAAGTAAATGTGTTTTTTTCTTAGACAAAGCGGATTGCAAAAGAGACCAGTTACGTAAAGTGGCAACTGGTTCGGCAATAATTTGTTTAGAAGTTCCATAGAAATATCACATAGAAAAGATTTGAAGCTTCGGCTCAGTGATTGTTCTGATCCTGGAAATTGACCCCCCACCCGCAGATATTTCCTACCACAATATGTGCTGGAATAATATTGTTACTAATTTGTTGAGACCAAAGCCATCCACAAGTGATCCATTGCATTCAACTTGTTACCAGACAATAAACGTATATCATCCCTCAGGGATTTTCTTCTCGAAGACAATGTACCGACAATGGGTGAAATTGCAAACTACTACAACAGAACCGCTTCTGACAATGGCCTACTGGAGGGACAAAGGATGTCTGGGAAAAGACTCAAGTCTTTTATAGAGGAAGAGCTAGAAGATCTTGGACTTAGTAAGCCAAAAAGGGTGAACGAGCCACAGTGGTTATCATTAAAAGTAACAGCAGATGTTGCGTTGGCCAGTACTGAAGGAGAGTACAAGGATATTGAGCACGATATGAGAATTCTTCATGAAGCATCAAACATTTTACGGAAGGCTGTGCTGTGTTAATGTAGAAGAAGTTGTTCCAGAAGAAGTTGGTATTTTCTTTAAGTGATGTTGTCGAGGGCAGAAAAACATCAAGATTGTGCCACACATTCGTGATGTCAATATTACAAAAACCGCTCTGATATTATCACAATTGTTTATGTTTGCAATGCTTTCACCAAGGCAAGCTTCTTGCGTTAGTGCAATTACCAGATGACATACCCGCCAATTACCTTTGCAAGTGGCAGTTGGAGTAACAATGCACACTTCTACTCAAAGTAAATTCATTATTCAAATGCTACAGAGAATTGGAGTATCCATAGATTATTCAAAAGTTTTTCGGCTTGAAACAGAAATTGCAGCAGAACTTATAAATCGCAATGAAGGTAGTTGAGCAGTTTATACTCCATCACATTTGAAAAAGAGTTTTGTGTATTGTGCTGTGGTCAACGTAGACTTCCAAGAGAATACTCCATATCGTAAAAGAACGAACGTTACATGTTACAGTCATAGTTATTCATCGAGTAATGGAGACATCAGATATTCTCAATCCAATAGAAATAATAGGGAAATCATCATTTCGTTCTTAACAAAATGTTTCACAGTTTGTTTCTGAAACTATTATAGGCACCATTCCAACAGGATGCAGGCCAAAAAAACTGGGCTGAAACAGCTACTACTGAGTCGTACAAAAGCTGAAAGTTGCTCACACTAAACAGTGTATTCGTGACAGGCACTGAAGCTAATAGGATATCAATACAATTTATCGTATTTATTCTTCCCTAAATCCCAAGCACGTTATTAGGAATTCATGCACTGTCTGGGTGTGACACAACAGGTTGTTTGAAGAATAGAAGCGAACAATATTTGTGGAAATGTTTTGAATTTTCTGAAGAAAATATTCCAGAAGCATTTGATAGATTGGGGTGCCCAATGTTTACACCCGAAGATAAAAATTTTCAGCGTGTATTCCAAGGAAAATTTCTAAAAAAGACGTTGAAGGTGAGAGCTTGCCGCCAATAAGGCCAGTTCTACACGAACACATCTTAAGAACTCACTATCAAGTGATGGAGTGGTGATGAGCCGGATCTCCCTAACCAAGGGGCGTCAATAATTTTAAGAGGTTTAAAAGGTTAAAGGCTTTTTGGTTTAAGTAATAAAAAAATCACATTGTAGAGAGCTATAAATAACATATATTAGAATTAGGTAAAAAGCTTCTTTGGACAAATAAATCACAAATCAAACAGCCTTGAGCATGTTAATTGTCACATTTAATTAATGAATGGGGGGTAAACACCCATATCGACGTCCTTGCCCTGACCCGTCTAATTCTGCATGGGAATTGCAAGTACCGGGCTCAATCACTTAGATGTACAGAACTGTGCAAGGAACCGCAAAGTAATAGCTAATATCTCTTTCACTGAGATGGCCTCTCTGTAGTTCGTGTCGCGTTTCTGTATTTTGGGCCCGAGTAGATTAATAATATATTCAAAGTCTCTAGATGACATTCTACAGTTGTTTTTGAATTGCCAAGATTCAGGTGAGAATAAATCATTTAAAAGATTGCCACCACCATAGTTTTTTGGACTGTTTAGTACCGTAAGTTGGGGTGAATTGGATTAAAAAAAGAGAATTTTAAAAAACTGATTAGAAATGACGTTTATGCTAAAACTATTCAACTCTATCGACTGTATTATGTTGGTATATGTAATTATATTTTCGTAAGTATTGATTGGCAACACTGAATTATGAAATTAACCTCAAATATGTGGCAGCTACCTGATTTTGAAGTAAGGCTGGAAATGTTTTTGTGAAAAGTTTACGAAAACTACACGTGAAATCTATGTAAGTGTTTGTTTAGTGTTATATAACAAAGTAATGGTCATAAACTTCAATTAAAAATTTGTATAAAATATTTTTTTAGTAATGCATTTTTAGATTCAAATCGGGGTGGGTGGGTAAACTATGCTTACAGATGTAGAAGAGCAGTTGATCGTTGAAAGGTTACTAATATGCAGTGAATAGGTCTATCAATTAGATACCTATGATCTAAGAGTAATCATTCAGCAACATCTAAATAGATCTGGAAGAGTGGTTAAAATATTTAAGGATAATCTGCCTAGTAGAGAATTCACATATGGTTTTCTAAAACGTCATTGCAATGTCCTATCACAAAGGTACTGTCGGAACATACAACGTGCCCGTGCTAGGGCTAGTAGGGAGGCAATAAATCAGTATTTTATGCACCTTGCTGCTGAATTAGAAGGCATTCTACCTGAGAATGTGATTAAATATAATGAGATCAAGCTTTCTGATGATCCTGGACGAAAAATATTATCACAAAGCGTGGGTGCAAATATCGCGAGAGGATAATTAATCACAGTAAGTCGTCAACTTCTATTATATTTGTCTCATCTGAATCAGGGGAATTATTACTTCGCTATGTTGTCTGCAAGACGTTGAACATGTACAGTTCTTGGACAACAAATGGACCTCCTCTTACCAGATAAAATCGGAGTAAGTCAGGCTGGTTCAACAGCTTCTGTGACAAGCTGGGAATGAAGAAGACCAAGACAACAGCATCACATCCACAGTCAGATGGAATGGTCGAAAGACTGAACAGGACTATTGGAAAATACCTGTCCCATGTGGTTTCCAGCCATCAGAGAGATTGGGACCAGTATCTTTCCCTATTCGCATTGGCTTATCGATCTGCCGTCAATGAGGCCACGGGTGAAACACCTGCGAAAATCCTGTTTAAAATAAGGGCTTCCTTGTGACCTTGAATTTGGCTGTCGGCCTGGAGAAGATTTAACAGGAGAAGACTACGTGATCCAATTGAGAAGAAGGCTGGACGATATTCATGAATTTGTTCGAACAAATCTTCAAGTTGCCAGCGACAGAATGAAAAGTCGGTACGACATGCAGGCCACAGTAGGCTGGTTTGAAGACGGGGACAAAGTATGGTTACACAACCCGACGAGGAGAAAAGGATTTTCTACAAAATTACAAAAATCTTGGGAAGATCCATACTTAATCAAGAAAAGGATCAATGATGTTATATATCGCATAAGCAAGATCCCCTACGGAAAACCAAAAGTAGTTCACCAAAACCGACTAGCGCCATTCGAAGGAGACCATGACCTAGAGAAAGGAGTAAAACATATTCGAGATGTGTCTGACCCTACCTTCAAGGAATTTATGGGCGCGTATGGAGGTACCGGAAAAGCTAGATATGGAGTCACTTCAGAACAACGATAAGATTTGTTCACTCTCCCGAAAGATTATTTACTGGCATACAACATCCCCGCCCGTCTCAAGAACGCACGGGGGTTAGCATCCGTCTTTCGAAAGAAGCTCGGGTAATTAGAAAAACTTGAAGACCAGATCCCAGCCCCTGGCAAGACACTGAAACATAATTCGCGGTACGTCTTATACGTGGTAACTGAAAATGAATTTCAAGATCGATCTACCTACCGCGATGTGTGGGAAGCACTTCGAAACCTCCGAGACCATGGTTATCTTCCAAGATACCGGTGTCCAGATATTAATTTGCAGCTACAACCTCCGTTATCAGTATCCGATGAAGACGGTGCCCTGTTATTTCTATAAGATCGGAAAGTGTAGAAATGGGGCCAGTTGCCGATTCAAACGGCTACAAAAAAGTTCCAGGAGGAATTTCCATTTAAGGAGGGGGTAATGTTACGAATTAGCACACTGGTGTAGACCCTGAATCCGACTCTGTCTAAGCCATGTATGAAACTTAAAATTATGGCGGATGCGCAGGGATCTCTTAAAACTGTTTACGATTGTAACTATCTTATCTAGACATTGTTTTTGTGACCTGTCATATCTAGAAAATGCCAGAGAGCCAATTGTTTTTGTGTAAGCCGCAATCTAGAATTATCTAGTAAAAAAGGCACTAATATATAAAGGGAGAGTTAGTTTTAGTTTATAATTTGACATCGTGAGATAAACAGTAAATGAGTGAATATAAATTAGTGAAGTGATTATATGAATTAGTTCAAGTGCATATACTGTGTATATAATATAAATTAGGGAACAGTGTAGTGAATAAATACATTCGTAAATAGCCATACCGTGTGCTTAAAGTTTATTCCACCCGTTTACTGTTTAAATAAATAAGAAAAACATTACAGTATATTCTTGCAAAGTATATTGAAGACAGTTATTTTGTTATTCAATCGAACGTCTCGACCATTAAAAAGATTCACCAAAATATATTTCAAATATTACTCAGAAAATTACAAAATATTGCGGAATGTATTAAAGGAAAGAAACCCCAGAAATTCATATATCCTAAAGAAACAACAGAAAAGCAAACAACATGTCTAGTGAAAAATAAAATACGTTACATGGTCATTATTATTTCAAAATATTAACAAATAGTAACTTCAAAGAAATGTTACACCTCATCCTTCCAAACACTGCCTTTGTAGTGATTGAATAGAATATTTCATAATTTCCTTCTAAATGAAACGAGTAGAGTTTAATGTAGCAATGGGCAGTGTCGTACGAATGGATATCTGTCAAAATTATAAGTTCAATTTGCACTTTTTCCGATGACGTGGACTTATTTTTACTACTCCACAGATGAAATGTCTTATGAAAAGAAACTCCCATAATTAACACTAGGTTTCAATATGGTTGACTATAATCAAGGAAGTGTAATAATATTTTGTTACAAATATAAAAGAGCCAATATGTAACTTTAAATATCAACTCAAAGTTCAACTGAGGCATCATGTAGCGAGATGAGATTAAAATTGGCGAAGAAAACCAAAATAACCGAATAATAATGCGACAAGTCCTTGATATGAAATTTCCTTTCATCAAAATGTTTTCAATTGGAAAATTATCCATCAATAGATATTTTTATTCAAATTTACGACAATTCATAAAAAAATGCCGAAAATCCAATATTCCAATGATTATCTGCTTCTTGGACTACCAGAAGGTCTTTGTGTAACTGGAAAATACTGTGGAGGGTTTTTCGAGAGATGGTTGTGCCTGATCACCTAATTGCACATATAAGAAATCTTTATGATAACAGCATGGTCAAAATCAGAATAGACACTCACTCCCCTCTAAAACTTGCAGGGGAGTTCGTCAAGAATACATCCTCTCCCCAGATCTCTTTAACATAGAATACACAATGAGCAAATCATTGTACGACTGTAACCGATGAATCTCAGTTGCGGACAAAAAAATTACAAACCTGAGATAGGTATGCTGACGATATAACTGAGAGAGCAAGAGAGCAAAAAAAAAGAAAATTATGATTGTCGACCATTCTAACACTCTATAAAGGTTTCAAATCCTAGTCCATATTTATGTACCCAGGCTCACATAGTAGTAACAATGGTTCGAGTGAGAGCGACATCCTAATAAGGATAGAACTAGCTAAAAGTGTAATTAGTAAACTATCCAAGATCTGGAAAGACCGCTCTGTATCGAAATGAGGCTAGTTCAATCACTGATTTTCTCAATCTTCTGATATTGGGCTAAAACTTGGAGGTGTAGTGCTGGAGATGCGTGCTACGAATTCCTTGGACAGTGCATATGTCGAACGAGTCAATTCTAGATAACTTACCATCTACATTGTATTCTACTTGCCTTGCCAGCATATTATTGAGATTTTTTAGAGACATAATACGAAGAGATGATAACAATCTAGAGAAGTTGATAGTTACGTGAAACACAGAGTGGCGAAGGTCTAGAGCAGTGGTGAGGAAACTTTTTTTAAGACGGGCCATTTGCAATAACTAGACAATCGTAGCGGGCCAAAGAATAATGCTCAATCGTTAAAAAAATTATGTGTTCTATAAACATATACATATATTATTACATACACTTATTATTTTAATAGTAAAAAAGCAAAAGGTAAGAAAATTATAAGAACAAAATATAATATGAATTTATTGTAGTTCTTGATGTGAAGTATTATCACTTTATTTTCTGGTGTCATTACTGGTTGATGGTGCATGAGAAAAATGAAATTGAGACTGTTTCATCAAAATTTCATCATAGTCCGGTTCCATTTGCGAAGCAGAAATTCTTAAAACTGATGAAAGGTGCTCATCTGTAATTCTGTTTCTTAAAGAAGTTTTCCTGAGCTTCATTGTTGAAAAGATTTGTTCGCATATATAAGATGAGCCGAACATTGTCATTATCTTCATTGCATGAGTAATTAGATTATGGAAATTATCTGGACTCAAATTTTTATAAAATTCTAGTAATGGTACTGTATGAAAAGTTTGTTTCAGGAGAGTATTACATTCCAGTTCTATTAACTCAAGTTCTTCGTAATTAACATCGAATGGTGTCGCAAAAATACTAAACTCTGGTTCCATTTTTCTAAAGTCCTGAAATCTCCTTTTAAATTTTGAAGATAGTTTTCTCAAATTAATTTCGTATTTTTTAATCTTATTGTTTGATATAGTGAATTTTAAAGATTGTATTCTTGGAAAATGAGAAAAATCAGATTGAAAGATCTGATTAGCAAATAATAATAACTGTAATTTGAAACTTTTCAGGTATTGCCAAATATCGTGAAGAAACTGGATGTTTCCCTTGCAATTTGTGATTAAGTTTATTCATGTGTACGAGGTCTGTGAAAAAAGCGAAATCATAAAGCCACGTTTCGTTTTCTAAGACGTCAAATAGATTATATATGTCTTTATCAAGACGATTCACAATATCGTCCTTTAAATCCCAAATTCTTTCAAATACTTTTCCAGCACTTAACCAACGAACTTTTGAATAATACAGGATATCGGAATGCTCAGCATGTACTAGTTTTACAACAATATTAAGTATATAGTCAATATCTAAAGCCAATTTACAGAGAGCATCCTGATGTATAAGGCAATGCAAAAAAACAACATCATTTTCCGGATACTTAGAATTAAATTTCCCAACAAATCCTTGATTGATTCCAACCATATTAGGAGCACCATCTGTAGTTACATTACATAACTTATCAATAGGTAAACAGAACAATGAATCGAAAATGCGAGAGTGTCTGGAAGTTTCGAGTGAAGATGAGTCATCTGTTTAGGTCGGATGGATTTGTCCAGAATACTATTGTGTTTTGAATATCGCCGCAGGTAGTTTTTATGCGGGTCGTCACATTACGAAGTATGAACGCGTTCAAACATTCTCACGACGGCACTCTTAAACGGGCCGGATTAAACCTTTCCGAGGGCCGGACTTGGCCAGCGGGCCGTAGTTTCCCCATCACTAGTCTAGAGGGCGCACTCGATGGACTGATCAGATTCAAAAAGAGCCACCAGCATCTCATTCTAGGGTTTTGTAAGTGAAGCTTGAAATCGAAGTCAATGGAGAGTAATAACAGTACAAGTTGTCAATGATCTCGATTCTCGGCGATTATAAAACGACCAGAGAGAGAAACATTCCAATGATCTCCAAGGAACCAAAATAAGACTTCTCACTTAAATAGTGTCTAGAATATTATATTATTCCCATTCTAATGCATATTGTAATTCAAAATCAAAAGAAAAGTGGTTTGAACCAATTATTTTATCGCCAGAACATATCGTTCATATAAAAACATAAAAATACTGTTTAAAATGTCATAAGAATCAATTTTTTGAATAATTAGATATTGAGATTATGTCACATATATAAATATATATTTGTTCATAATTTTCAGCCTCTGAGACGCTACTGTGCATCTAGAAGACTGTCTATGAAAATGAAAATAGGTGTGCATATTGCCAGGTATGACATCTGATAAATCGGTTTATTTGAAATAAGCATTCCACCGCAAATCAGAAAGCATCACAGTGTAGAGACGAGCAAAAGTATTCACCAAAAATAAAAAGCCGAAGCTAACGTTAATTAAAGAAGCATCGAACTAATCAGAGTTCATGTCTGTGTTGAAATAAATCAAACTCAGAACAGACTGGGTTAAAATAATTACACGTCTTGTTCGGGGTAGAGCAGCGTTCATCACGGAGTGCGCTGCATCCAAATCTAATATCGTTAATTAGATAACGGAAACCTTTTGGGAATCGACAGAATTTAAAAAGTTTACTTTTAACTTTTATTAATGGCCGCTGCAGAGAGGACTTTAATCACTTCACTAGATTTCAAAACAATCCACCAGTTTCTCATAGTTCTACAGAAGAAAAAATTCCACCTTGGTTTATATATAACCCACGAACACACAAATATCTTCAAAGAATTTGGATGATAATGCATTTAGAGAATATACAGATTGTTACATGAAAAAAATTATATTATATACTTATTCACGGAAATATATTGGTACTGCAATATTCCAGATGTTAACAAAAATGTAAATATGTCATACTTTATTCGATGAATGAATGTATATTGACTTCATCTATTCAGTACATTATTTTGCAATCAATTATTGGTACTTCAAAATTGAAAGAAACAAATGCATAAAGAAAATTCTCACCTTCTGCGGAATATACGTATACTACACCTTTCGGAGTACAATTTCAAAACAAAAAATAATGACATTCCCAAATCGCCTCAGAAATATCCTCAGGTGCCTGCCTTCACTGTGTCTGTCGATAGTCCTCCAAGGAAATCTTGTAACAGAGAAGAAACAACCATAGTAAAGAACAAAGAAAAGAGTGTGATGTGAAAAAAGAGAAATGAAAGGCATTAGATGTGAGAGTCTTCATTGGATCTCGAATGTTGGTTTTTAAAACTAGGGTTACCAAACTGGGGGGCGTAAACGCAAATCGGGTCTGGGGGAGATGGGGGTTTGGGTGGGGGGTAGTGTGAGACCAGTTGAAAATAAAAGAAAAAATGAAAGGTGTCTTAGATGAAAGGTGGCCTGTGAGAGGCTTCGTTGGATTTCGAAATTGTAATGTTGAAGGCTTTAAAACTAGGGGCTTTAACACTGAGGGGCATGTGAGATCAGTTCAAAACAAAAAGTTCGTTGTGGCTCCAAAGCAAATACGTCGGCAAGATTATTTGAGAGCTCCGAGATGAAGCAATCACCTTCTTAGAAAAGTAGCAGCAAAATGAGTTAACGTGCACTACAAAAAAAAAACAGAGAATTCAAATAATTTTGCTTATTTAACAGACTTATTTAACCCGTTAAACAGCCTCAAATTAAAATTGCAGGGTGGAGAATTAAATATAGTTATTCATCAAGCTGTTATACTAAGAAATTGCAACTTTGGAGACGTATAATATTAGCAAATCCCCACAGTTATTCGAATTTCACCAGAGCGTTGTCAATCTCAGAAGAAACAAGCTTTAAGGAGGTTATTGTAGGATCATATTTGAAAACTCCAATATCAAACTATTTGGAATATATTTACAGATTATCAACTGATCCTTCCAATGTCAATTTAGACTCCCTGCCAGAAGCACTTCAAGAAGAAAGTTTTGGAAATAAGAAATGATTCTTCAAACTGACAAAATGGACAAACCATTATTTTGAATAAAATACTTCGAAGTGTATCCCAGTCAATATCCATTATATTTAACTTTGTCAAGCACCTATTTACGTGAAATGGCATGTTGAACACTAGTTAAAAAAATACAAAATCCTTCTCACCAATTATTTTTCTCTTACCAGTACTTTAACTTAAATTAGAACTTAATTTGTGTCTTCTTATGGCAGTAAAAATAAATGTTTTGTAAGAGATATAATAGGCCTACTTGTTATTTTTTCATACCCAAGTTTATAGTCTAGGGAGGCGGGGCGTGGGAGGCTTTAATATTAACAACACGGGACGTGATAGAATCAAGTTTGGGAGCCCCTAGTTGAAAACCTTCGAAAGTGTGAATCTACAACTATCCAATTAATTTGGTTTCAACAACCATAATTAAACTGTCGGACATTTCCATGACTGATTTTAAAATCCGGAAAAATGCGTGATCTTCGCAAATGACAAACAAATGTTAAACATAAATGGCTAGTCATTACTTCTTGGAACAAAAGAAAGGAGGACGGAAAATATAGCCAGTCGATCCACTTCCTGTGAAGGCCTGGTTCTAGCAGAATCACAAACCAAGCGGGAAGCTCATAAATAAGTGAACTGATACTCCTCAAATACAGACCACGTTCTTCAAATGTGGAAGAGAGATGTCATGAATGTCTTAGGAACTGACAATTCACAACAAAAGGTTATATTTACATGCCTGCTTCGTAGTTTTCTTTAGTTACAACATTTGAACGGACAAGAGACAAAACCAATAATCGAAGTGAGAGATTTTTTAATAATGCGGGCAGTAATGGTTATTTATAGACATTATAGACATCAAGTAATGTGCGTGATAGGTACATACAATATTTAATGTCTTGCTGAGAGTTCTATACCTACCTTGGAGAACAATAATTTAATGTTGTTATAATTGAAGTTTAATGTGGCGAGTGGTCTGTGAATTTGGTAACTAGGTTTGTTTTGCAGAATCTGCTGACAAAACGAAATACAAAATAATGAGTACTGGAGAAATTATTGAAATGTCTAAGGAAATTTTTGAAAGAGCAGTGAGAGCAGCGGAAAACATATTGCCGCGAAAGTCAAAAAGATCGTACGAAGTGAAATTCGACAAATTTCAAAAATGGATCTTAGACAACGCTGTTGCACTCATTGATGAAACAGTTTTGTTGGGATATTTTGAAGAATTGGTCCACACTGTTATTATCATCATGGTAATTCGTTTACCTATTTACAGTCTGGGAAGTTTCCTGCGAACGCGCTGTGCACAAAGTTTTCTATGCTCAAGAAAACAGTACTAGTGAACCAAAATAGTGATATTGGAAAATGCCCCAAGTTAGTAGCTTATTTAAAACAAAGATCTAAAGGAAATGAACCAAACAAATCGATGGTTTTAATTCGGGAGGAAGTGATAAAGTTTATTCAGGAAGCACAAAACGTTTCTGATGATTAAAGGGACGCTGTTATTTGGGGTGTTTGGAGGTTGCAGGCGGGAAGAATTAGTGAATATGTTAATTGATCACATAGACTACACTGATGAAGTCATTGTTGGGACCATACCCGACACGATAACTGAGAAGAAACGTATTTTTATCATTGGATTCTTTGAAGCTGTTAAGAAAATATGGATCCTTGCGACCACAAGGCTTATGGAGGTACTTCCTAAATTATAGAAACAGCCGCTTTTGTACTCAGATTCTTGGAAAAAATACATTCAGAAAGATTTCTGCTACCATACCTACATATTTAAATTTGAAAGATGCCGACCGAAAGGTCAATGTTTGCGAAGAACATCAGCGACCTTACCAGCGGACGCAGGAGACATTATGAGTACATTTAAGAGACATGGTGGCTGAAGGATTTCTATGTTGTGGAAGGATATTTAGAAGACAGTATGGCATCTAAAAATAAAGCCGCAAAATCTCTAGCCGGAGGGTCTTCAATATTAAATACAGGAAGCTTACAATTTGGCAGGAAAATTGTTTCTATTGCTGGTACATTTAATCATTATAAATTAAATTAAAAAAAAGACAAATGTCAACTTGTGTTTGTATTGTATTAACTATTTGAAACTATAGCAATCCCATATCATAATCATCCTTTTTAAGTCCGCGTATCGAAGTTGTTAAGATCTAATAAGGTTCTGGTAAGACATTCAATATTATATAACACCGATTTGACATTTTTTTGTGTAGTTCTTGAAACCAAAATTATCCCTTATTCCAAAATGTCAAAGTCAAACGTATAAAAATATGATTAAAGCTACAACTATAATATGGTGGATGAAGAACAGATACAAAATGAACAGTATAATTTAAAAACTTATGTATATTGCAACCTTATCAAACCGTTTTTTAATGTTACAATCCCATAACTGATTTTTTCACTTCAAAGGTAGTATAACAATTATTAAAATGCAATTACCATATAGTTAAATTATATCAATATATTCCAAACAAAATAATAATAATAATTTGATATAAAAACTCACTTCTCATGCCAAAAGTTTCCGTTACATATTTATCGAGATATTAATTTTCATAATGCTACGACACAGATAAATTTTTCTGTCTAACCTAAGGTCTATTTTCTTAATAAGAAACGTAAGGGTGAGGCTTCGGAAAGTCGCGGAGGGGAAAAGGAGGTTAGAATGACGAAGATAAATGTTAGTTTCCGTCGTAAACATAGAGATGGAGGAAAAAAACCGACATGTGTGTTCGGATAACGCTTGAGAGCACACCGAAATGAAACCCTTAGATGATTCGATTTCCACTCCCTTTTCATAGTATCAAGTCGTTTTCCTACCGATCGCTTTTTCTGTCGAAAAGAAAAAACAACAATGAGGAGAATAAATCGCCGGAAGGACATAAATTAGTTAAAATAAAAGATTTTGTTAAATGGTCCGGTAAATTAATTCTCGAAAAAAATTTTTAAGTTCAGTTTGTCAGTTTGATATATATGTGTACTGAATAGTGAACATTCTAAATGATCAGACAATGATAAAGGATGATTCGTTTTTAAACTATTAAAAAGTACAAATGAATCAATTAGATATACAATTTGCAGATATTAACGAGTACATTGCGCAAAAATAACAGTAAGTGGGTAACTGATGACGTAAATATATATTTTCCAAACTACAACCAACGTATAACATAAGGTACAAATGAATCAAATTGTCAATATTGAACTAACGGCAAGGGATAGTTGAAATTTTATGTACTGCACAATGTAAACGGATGTCTAGCTTATATTGCTTAGGATAGTATATTAAGTTGGTAAATAATTCATCTGCAAAACCTGATTTTTTCAAAATACTATACTTTCATTTATTGAAAAGTATTATACCTACAAATATGATTGATATATGAATATAATCACAAAATATTCCAGTCTTATGCTCTCCAGGTGGCTTTGTAAACCTGGCTGGCAACACTAGTTCAGTATCTTCCAGTTACCCTGCGAACGGTTCAATTTATCTAGACATGTTGCAGTTATGGTTATTCAAGCAACTATCCGAAGATTCCACGGATTTTGTCTACCAACAACACGCGCCTCTCATTGGAACCTCGATGTCCGTGCTTACCTGCATTGCTAGATTGACTGTGTATGGAATGAATCGAACTACGGCCTGGACGTGTGACCAAAGGGGCACACATAGAACATTTGTAGCATGAGCAAAAGAATTGAGTATAATGTGGTTATCAAACATAATAGTGAATATAATACTTGGAATAAATCGGGTTTTGAAACTGATGAATTCTTTTTAGTAACAATGTGTAATAAAGAAAACTTCCAAATAAGGACGCATTGTTGGAGGAGAAATATAATGCGATATACCAAAATTCGAAGCTATAATAACTATAAATATCTGTATTTTAAACTGATTCAATTTAAAAGTATACTGTAAAATGGGGTGATTAGGGACAGTTTTGGACTTTGTACTATTTTGAAAACTTTGCACAATAGTACAAAAAGTTGTTTCCTTCAAAGGAATTTCGAGATATTAAATAAGTGTTAAATTTAATGAAAAAAGAATTAAACGAAACTTAGATTTTCGGTCTTGTCCTCTTTTTTTTTAAATATGTATGAATTATTTATTTACATAATACCAAAAAAAAATATTGGTGTTCCTATAAACACCACGAGGTAGGTGAATAGGAACAGACTCTGTTTCAAGGTTTGTTTCGATCCACTCATGAGAAGGGTGATTAGAATCCTGATGGTCTGATGCAGAATTCAAAGACCAGCATTTTCTGATTACAAATTATACTTTATGCACACTTTTATATTATATAAAATACAAGAAAATTAAATTTACCCAAGTTACAACGGAAACACTATAGCCACGAGTTTATGTGTGGCTTAAATTGGTAATTGTTTTCATGAGCAAAGACAAATGTCATGGTTTTGATTCTAATAAGATATAATCTACTACTTAATAATGGTACTACCTACAAAATAAATTGGAAGAAACTAGCAGAAAATAAGTGAAAATTTCTACAAATAGGAAAGAAACAAATCTAGGATTGTGAGTCCAGCCAGGTCATCATGTTCAAAAATGTTACTGAAACCTGAAACGGTGGCTGGTGAACCAAACTTGCGAACAACATCTATCTTATCTACACTTAACTTCAGTTTTACCAAACACTTTCACAACTAAAAAGCCTCTTGGTAATATGAAACTTGAGTGTTTGAGTTATAAATGTTTGATTGGTCATCATCATCTGAGTCAGACATGCACAAGTCATCGTCACTACCCTGCAAAGAATAGTCAGAGGACTCTACTGCAGAGGATGGTGCCGGTGTTTTTTTCTTTATATTTATTGTTTTAGGAGCACCTTTTTAGATGTACTTGGTTGAAGCACATCGACTGTCTCGCCCTCTACTCGCGGTTCTTCAAAATCTTTGGCAGACACTTTTCCCAGGTTTAACTATTTTTTCTTGTTTTTGGTGACTCAGTTTGTCTCAAGCTTTTCAACAGTTCTTTCAAGCAGTCATCAATCTCTTTAACAGCTGATTCAGGAATGTTGGTACAAATTGATTGTGCAGGAGTGTTAGAGAAGGATATCTTTGGTAGCCTATCAAGAAGTATTTGAGGATTTAGGGGGATGATTCCAAATTGTTTAAAGCCGGATAACACATTCTCAGATTTGCAGGTTTCAAATACCTTCTTCAAGAGGGGAGCTTGTTTTTAGGGACTGTTGCTTCATATCTACCTGGCACATTTTTCCATTCTTGAAGCTTGGTCCTCCAAGATATCTTTAGAGGACGGAAAAATGTCACGTCCAGTGGCTGAGTGATACTGTTTCCGTTCACCCCACTATTTGAAAGAACTTGTCGTCATGATAACAAGAAAGTCTACAATGTTAAATTGAAATAACTAAAAATTTTAAATAAACTGAATCAACTAATATGTAAGTGATAATCAAAATAATTACAAAATAGTTGCTAGACAGAACTTATTTTTAGTACGTACGTGATAAATTTAGGAGGATTTACAATGTGATGTCATTGCTTTTCTCATGAAAACAAGGAACTGGCAGTGTTACTTAGAGGTCAAAATTATTTTTCCCTGCAACTGTGAGTATTACCCTCAAAGGAAACTAATTCGTTTTGTTCCTCGTTGATAAAATATTGAAAATTTTGTTTCTAATCATTCCACTGTTCCTATTTTTCCCATTTTACGGTATTTCTTCCAGTTACACATTTTCTATGCCTTAGTTGTTAAAGCACAAATTGTTACCTCTGAAGCTGAAGCCTCTTTCAATTTTAGGAATTTTTGGAATTGCTATTTTATAAAATAAAAACTGTTTCAGTCTTGCGGATGTAAATATACTTTGAAAAGAATCGCAGCTTTAATTACCAGTACAATGAACTTTAATTTCAAATTTAATATAGTTTTTTTCAAAGATACCAGGAGTGTTCTCTAATTTTATGCGAATGTATTCAATATCATTAATTAAATTCAATTTCTATTTTGTAACGTTGAAAATCTTGAATAAATATTGCGTCCAAACCTTTCTCATCTCACTGAACAAAAACAAATGAGTTTATCTACATGTAGCGATAGTTTTATCAAGATTAATGTGCTTGCCCTCATATTAATAATTGATGGCCCTCTCATTACTCGGTTTACTTATATCAGTAAAGCCAACTTTGATGAAATGATTATTATTTATGCATGAAGTACAAAGCAGATAGGATGTTAACCTTGTGAGAAGATTTTAGTTGGGAGAAATTAGTTGTAACAATATCTTTGTTAATTAGAAAATAAGTTTAAGCTGAAGTTTTACTTCATTGCTCTGTAAAGATATTATTTGCTTCAAATGAAAATATTCGTTGTAGTTTGGTTAGGTGCTAAGTGAAAGAGAGGTCTTTATATAAAGTGCTTAGAAGAATTGATGAGGCAGTAAAAATCATCGGATATGTGTGAATAAAACAATGAAGAGAATACATGCAATTTATACGATAGGTAAGAAAAAAGATTGCGATCAATTAAAGTTGTAAAATTGTCCAATGATTATTATAAACATTAATTAATTGTGAGGGTACCTAACCATTGTCTTTATTTGATTTTTGCATTGTAGTACAACGTTCCTCCAGTTTTGTAGATTTTACCTCCATAATACAATGATTCACTATGTGATGCGAAATATTTCTTCGATGCAAATGTGTTCTGTAAACTTAAATTTTTTTTATTTGTTACTCTAATTCCACTCCATTTCATTTCGTCTATAGGTCCAAATACGTTTGGTCATGCAAGTGATCTTTTAACATTCTTTTTCTGATATGATACTCAGTTTCTAGAGTTTTCTAGGTTAGGTTACGTTAGGTTTATAATGAGTGGGTCAATGAGGCCCTCCACTGCGACTCGTAACAGTCTATTGTGACTCATACCTATTCAAATTTCACCAAACAAATTCAGCTTCTTAACGAAGCCGATTAATTTGTTCAGTGAATGATATTTCAGGTCCGAGGGCAAGAGAGTGGCCCTGCCAAACATCAGATACCTGACTCGAGCCGCGGCGGGGCAGGCACAAATTATATGCTCTGCTGTTTCATCATCTTCCAAACAAAGACGGCAAATCGGATGGTCCGACAGTCCAATTTTCAGCATATGATTATTCAAACGACAGTGGCCTGTTAGGCACCGTAGATCGTGTCTATTATAGCCTAACATTTGTTTGGATACATTATTCGAAGGATGTATGAAGGCCTTTGAATGAACCAATCCTGGTATATTATGCCAGCAGTCGAAAACTCTTCTTGCAGTCCAGGTATTTAGTGTTTGTTTGGCAACACTTGTTGCGATGCCAATTGTATGTTCTGGTCCGATAAAGTCATGAGCGGCACCCTCTCTTGCAAGAGAGTCCGCCTTCTCATTACCATCCATACCACAGTGGCCAGGGATCCAAACCAACGATACCCTGTTGCGTTCTCCTAATGAGGCGGGTCTTTTTTGGCAGTCTAGAACCAATTTCGACGTTACACGGTACGAGCTAAGTGCTTTCAAGGCCGCTTGGCCGTGAAATTTTTTATTGATCTATGTGTGTGGTTGGATTGCCCCAATATCTCCATACATGAAGCAATGGCATAAATTTCCGCCTGAAATACGGTTGCATAGGATCCCAGAGAGGTTGAGATTTCTGTCCTAGGTCTTCGCCCGTATACACCCGCACCAAAGCCTGAGGGTGTCTTTGATCAATCAGTGTACCAACAGATGTCTGCCTTCGAGAGTTCATCCTTGCGGAGGACCCACTCATCTCTATTTGGAAATAGGACGGTATAAGCCAGATTATAGTTTACTGTTGGGAGCATTATATCAGAGGTCATTCCCACAACACTATGACTTTCGGAGGCCGCTAGCATTCTACTTTGCTTGGTATAAGCCTGTTTTGTGCATTTAGAAATATGCACAATTCTATATGCTGTCCATCTGGTCTCCTTTTCCAGAAGTATATGGAGAGGAGGAAGATCTAGGAGGATTTCCATGGCTGTGGACTGTGTGGTGCTGATGGCACCAGTTATAGCCAAACAAGCCTGTCTCTGTACCTATGCCAGAGAGCTTTGCTTGGGCCGTTTTCTGTAAAGCTTTTGACCACCAAGCAATGGCTCCATATGTGATCATTGGTCTAACAATCATCACATATATCTAATGGATTTGTTTGGGACCCAAGCCCCAAGATTTTCCACAGATCCTGCGACATGTCCACAAGGATAGTCTGGCCTTATGGATGACTTTTTCCAAGTGAGCGTTCCAAGTAAGTTTTTTATCTAGGATGATCCCCAAATATTTTACTTCCGCTGCAAATGG
This sequence comes from Galeruca laticollis, assembly GCA_963921935.1. NCBI lineage: Eukaryota > Metazoa > Arthropoda > Insecta > Coleoptera > Chrysomelidae > Galeruca > Galeruca laticollis. The sequence continues at coordinate 106,417,023 of OY998182.1, read as the reverse complement.
AATAACCTCACCATTATAGGAATGTGGCGGAAGGTCTTGGTTCTTGCCAGAATGACAAGGTCGTCTGCATAGGCTTGCAGCTCTACCCCTCTTCCTATGAGAGTACCAAGCAGGTCATCCACCAGGAGTGACCACAAAAGGAGAGATAACACTCCACCCTGCGGGCAGCCCCTGGAAACCTTAAAGCTAATAACCTCGTCTTGAATAGATGTAGTGGCTGTTCTATTAGTGAGCATGGTATATATCCAGCCGATAATCGTTTGTTTAATGCCCTTTTCAGTCAAAGCTGAACCAATGGAGGCCGGTAGTGCATTGTCGAATGCTCCTTCGATTTTGAGAAAAATGGCCACCCCAACCTCCTTATTGTTAAGGGATTGTGTGATTTTCTCAACAAGGTTATGTAATCATAAATCTGTTGATTTGCCTGTTTGATAAGCGTACTGGTGGATGCTCAGGGGGAAGCTATATAAAGCTACCTGCCTGATATGGCAGTCCAGTACTCTTTCAAGTCCTTTAAGCAGGAAATATGTTAGACTAATTGGTCTGATAGATTTAGGGTGTGGGTCTGTGCGGCCCACTTTCGGTATGTATACTACCCTAGCCGCCAACCAACTGGGTGGTATATAATTCCACGCCAGACTAGGGTTTTCTAAGCAATAATTATCTCTACCCAAATCATTTTATCTCGTGGAGAATATCTTCCATGACTCCTGATGATTGCTTGAAATTTCTTATAACTGTTGGAAACTGTGAGCTATGTTAGCGCAACGTGGACGAAATGGGAACCGTTGAAGAAGAATTAAGTTGACAACTCAAGACTGACATGTAATGATTTTTTTGACTCTGTGTTCATGTTCCGTCATAATTATATTTGATTTTGTCAGTTAGTAATATTTTTGAGTAAATTTTGCCTTTTTAAAGTTTTGAATCGTTGTTTGATCGTATCATTTCACTCTCCTTGTCTACTGTGTTAGAAATTTAACAATAATAAACAAGTCAATGTGAACTAAAGAGATTTGATAAATCCTTTCCATTATTCAATATATTAGCCAAGCATTTTTTTAAGGAAAATTGGACAGAAGAAATTATGCATTGGCTTTTATTATTATGCTTTTTTTAAACATATGTAGTTAGGAGCTGTAATCATTTTTGTATCATTTTCATTAAATAAACTATTTACTATTTTTGTGTCGCATACTGAAATTGCCAGAACTTTTAAGTAGTTTATTGAAAGAACAAGATATTGTTGTTTTTAAGGCTATTATTTTACTGTTGAGTTATATTTGTTTAATATTCGTAAATTTTTTTAATTTGTTAAGATATGTACATTCCAACTTACATTATTATAGAATTACTTCTTGTAGTTAAATAATATCAAAATTGTTGTAAGTTGGACATCATTATGTGCTAAATACACAAACTACTTCTTTTAGTTTAATAATATCCAAAAAGTTGTAAGTGTACTAAATATAAGGACTCTATTTAAATTTGGTGCCTAACAATTTAAACTTAGAACCAAATTAGCCCGCCTAACATACTCTGATTGGGTGTACATTCTTTACTTGTAATGTATTCTAGGATATACTCTATTCTGCCTTCTGTGAGGTTTCTTCTGAGGAGTACTGAGAGAAACAGTACTACAAGCGAAGTGGAGTTTTGAAGAGAGCTATCGGACCGGGGTTGATTTTTAATCAATCGATCCGGCGAAAAGCCAAAAACAGCGCTATAAACGCAAATAGTATTTCTTAACACTTTTTAGTGTTATGAAAATTTTAAAAACTTATTAATTTTTAAAATCATAATCTACTGATGTTTTAAATTCTTAGGGATGCCGAAGAAAAAGAATAACGACAGCAGCGCCAGCAGCCAAGCTAATAACAAGATGGAGACAACGACACCAAGCAATCGCCCTTACTATGATGAAAAAGAAGAAACCCTACCAGAATTCGTAGAGAGGATGTGTGTCAGAGGCAACAGGTACAAAAGAAAATTCGACGAAGCCACAAAAGAAGCGGAGGAAGCCACAAAAAATGCGGAGGAAGCCATAAAAGAATCGGAGGAGCTCAAGAAGACCATCCAGCGCATAGAAGCGGAGGTAACAGGACTGAGGATTGCCATGGAGAACATGACAAAGACAATGCAGGACTTACAAGAAGACAAGAGAAGCCGAAGCCGATCCGAAAGCGTCCGAATGAGGGCACAGAGGACGGAATCTCCCCAATCCCTAGAAAGCGAGGTCGAGGCGATGGACTTCACGAAAGTGTTGTCCATCAAGACAATACAGAAGGAGCAGAGGAAGGAAGCCGCCGCAAGGAGGGAGAGAGAAGAGAAAGACATGATGGACGAAGCCATCCGCCAGAACCAGACGGAGACGATCAGGCCACCACCAGCCATCCTACGGAGACCAACCACTGGGGCTCCATAAGAAGAGAAATCCACCAGAGAGAAATAAAAACGAGGTTCATCACCATCTGAGAGAGGCTCGGAGTGAAGATCCCCTGCGAAGGACCGGAGGACTACAAGTATATGACGAGCTACCTGAACGAGAGGAAAGAAGTGGAATGGTACACCCACACACCACGGGACACGAAGAAGGGAAAGATCGTCATCAAGGGCCTGACGAGCAGCGAGGATTTCGACGAACTCAAGGAGGAGACCGAAAAAGTGGGAATCAAAATCGGAAGATTAAGCCAAATCCACTCCAGATTCGGCGAAAGAAAACCACTGCCCATCCACGTAGTAGATCTAGACGTGGAAGAGAATATCAAGGCAAGAAAAATATAGCACATCCAGCAAGTGGGGATAAGATGGGAAGAACTCAAGAGAGGAAATGGACCAACACAGTGCTACAACTGCCAGGGATTCCACCACGGACAGACGACGTGCAGAGTCAACACCAAATGTGTCAAATGCGGAGGACCCCACCGATCCAATGAATGCACAAGACCGAGGTACAAGCGAGCCACCTACGCATACTGCCAGGGAGAACATCCGGCGAACTACAAGGGATGCCCACAATCCCCAAATAACAGGACGACGAAGAAACCACAACCCCCAGCAGGAACGAAGCCAGGAGTCAGCTACGGCCAAGCGACAACCAAGAAGACAATATGAAGGAACCCCTGAAGAAACAAGATATCCTTGATCAAGTGTCAAGGCTGTTAGCCCAGCTAATATCCTAAAGTCACTATTGAGAATCTCGTAAAGACCCGCCTACGAGAAGGCTCGGCACATCCATAAAAATATGAGCCGAGGTTTCAACTAGGTCATCAAAAACAAGTGGATCCACTCTATAAAGTCGTCTTCGTAATAAGTCGGCTAAGGATTTGCCCCTTATAGAGGCAGCGAAAATCACACACAACAAGAGATACACAAAGCGTAAAGACCGCCGAAGATATAGCCACACTCCTGAGGCTACACGGCGAAAAGAAGATAGCACATCTCTGGCCAACGGCCATTCGGCCAGGGAAGAGCAGCAACGCGATAAACGCTAACGACGACTGAGGACCCATCGGATGAGATGGGGGGTGGATGGAAGGTTTCTTCCCAGGATGCAACGCTCTCTGAGGGTTGCATCCCGGGAGGGACGGGCTGAGTACCGCGTTTGTGTGTGACGTTTCTTTTCAGAAAATCATCCCCTCTTCGCATCTCGTCTTACATCGTACCCTACTTGTCTCACAAATTAATCTTGGCTTCATAACAAATCGAATTTATGAATGAATGGTTGGGGATATGGCCTAAGCCAACTACACTTTTTTTAGACAATCAAAATGCAATGTAGCTAATCAAAAACCTCGAATTTCATCCTAGACCGAAATACATGGTCATACAATTTAATTTTGTAAGAAGAACAAGAGATCAAACCAGAATATGTCAATACTAAAAACCAACAAGCCGATATTTTCACAAAATCACTACCAAAAGGAAGATTTGAAAAGATTCGAGAAACATTAGGTACAAGATATTTTTAAATTAAACAAAATCACAAAAGCTGGGAGTGTTAAAATAGTATTGTTATTTTAACTATGGTATGACTATTTTAATTTTATGTTTTATTCTATGGTTCATATTGATTATCAAACAATCAGTATTTAGTCTTGTCAGTGATTTGTCATTGAAATAATTTATGTAGTCTATCTGATTAAAATAATATTTAAAAAATTGGTTTAATACAATTTAAAAATAATAAGCAAGAAAGTGTATTTTTGTGTACTAAGAAGAACACGATAATTATTCAACAACTACACCCAAATGAAGTAACCAATCAAATGCCGTCTTCACGAGAACGAAGCCCATTAGAGTATCTCCCTTCAATATTGATTGATTTCTTTGACCCTACACGCCATTACTTTGAAGTCTTTATAGAGCATACAAATAATGACATTTCAGTAGCTGTCACAAAACAATATTAATCTCAATTCCATTTTCAGTGCTGGCATTTCTACAATTCCAAAAAAAACATTTATCATTAACGGGTCCAACTCGTCCTCTACAGTAGCAATGTTGTACAATTTGAAATGGAAATGTGAATAATTTGTGTCAGAAAAATTATGAACAAGTCACAGCGTTGTAACTCCATGCAAATATAATATGAACATGTCCCCAGTTTAATTAAATTTAATTAATTTTATTTGCATATTTTCCAAATACCATGTAGGGTACAGAGTGAATAGCACAATGAAGGAGAATGTGTATGCTGTTAATCACACATTTACAAGGTTTTTGAAAAAGTCACAGTATTAATGTGGATGTAACAATATACACACACTATCATTTGGATAAAAAGAAAAGCAAGATTGTTCATGTCTCTACGAAAACTGGATTTTTGTATCTAAATAATTGTACCAAATTTAAACATGCTTTTTAATATACAAGTAAGTCTTGAACATTGCTCCACCAGACTTCTTCAGTCACGTATTCGTTTACCTTTCACTTACTTCTCTTGATCCCACTTTATTTCTTCTCTTTGACATTTTTCACGCTATTTGTTTGACGTTCCTGTTCTGATCAATCCTCTTCAAATACCCAACTACTACTGGTAATTCGTCTGTTATTTTTAATTCTTCCTACAATATTTTTTCTCTATAAATTCGACTTAGAATTATTGTTTCTCACATATTAAGCAAGATGTCTTGAGTCACAGTCGCAACGTGGGTTTCACTTAGAGTACTGTCGGTCCCATAACTGTTGTGTTTTTTCTGTTATTCTTGAAACTTGCTCTGATTTTAAGATTTGAGTAGCACTTTAGACACTATTTGATTTACTTCTATTTAATTAGTGCTGTTGTTGTTGATCAGACTGATTATTTTATACTATTGTTATCATTTCCAATCTCTAGCTCAAACATTTCTGTATCTTCTTTATTATTTACTGAGCCTCATATAAATATTGACTTTTACTTTCATTCACATTTGGGTTCACCTTTCTTACTGCTCCTAGTAATAGTTCCGCTATTTTCTTCGGATCATCTTATTTCTACTATTCTGAAGACATTCTCTATGATCAGATTGAGTAGCATAGTAGATAGAAGTACTCTTTACCTTATTCATCAGTTGCCTTTGATTCTTTGGTGTCCTCAACGTCTGTTCTCATGCAATTTTTTGTCCAAATGTTATTTTTATTAGTTCACAGAGCTTCTTTGAGATTATTATTGATTCGTTTTGTTTATTGTATCATAAGTTGCCGAAAACTCCAAATTCATTTTAAACATTCTATTTGATCCCTTAGAATAAGAGTAGAATTCTTAATTGTGGCGTCTAATCCACTTCTGAAACTAATTTTCAGTATGTAATTGTATCGAATAAGATTTTTCCTCTATAACTCTTGAAATCTGGCACATCTACGTTTTTTTATGAGTTTTATTTCTTCTTTGGTTTTTTCCTCTCTTCTATATCTCTTGTATCGGGATTTTGGAACTGATTGATTGAAATTTACCAGCGTATGCAAGATATACTTTCAAAAATATTTCTCAATTTGTTGATATTGTGTACGTTGCAATATTTGTTTGTTGATTTCATATTTATTGTAATAAAAAATTGTTTGGATCCAGCATTGAGTGATTATATGTCCTCTCATTCTCTACTCTACAGGGAAGTAATTAATTTTGATTTGAACACCAAAGGAGATAAATGGCATTCCAAATAATGTAAAATATGTATATAATTTAAAAAATTAAACAAAAAACTTAATCTCATAACAATACAGATATTTTATTGTGTAAATTACTCTCAAAAAGTGGTGTTAGAGTAATTTATATTCAAATAATTTTCAACATTTCATTCGCCTTTCGTTAACATCAGCAGAACTTAACAGAGATATCACATAACCACAATAGGAAGTGACAAAGAAATATGGGTTTTTATTGTGCGTCGACATACAATTGCATAATCTGCGGAATAATAGCTCCGCTTTCCCATTTTACATTTCGGGATTTATTTATTCTGTTCTCTGTTCTATGGAGGCCCCCTACCAACAATAAAAATGGGGAGAAGAATGCGGCGGGCATGAGAACGTAGTCTGTAGGCCAGAAAACATAGAAAAAAACTACTATAATAACAAAGTTAATTAATTCAATTTTGATTAAAGCCATCGGCTGCTTTCCTATTTTGCTTTAAAAGAAGAACCGATAAAGTAGAATTCCTTTATAAATTGTTGGTTAGATCTCAGATCCATCATGTCCTACAGGATTTTGTTAGCCTCTAAGGACAAACTGGGAATATTTGATGGAATACGTTCCATACAATATTATTTAATCTTTTTTTATTATCATGATCTGATCATTAACGTAAACTACTAGGATCTTGATACTAGGGATGTTACTCAAGAGACGTTTCCTACAATATAACTAGGTAACGTAAGAATTCGCAAACTTTGCTTTCACTTGACACTTGAAAACTAATTCAAAGAGCTTCAACTTTTTTAGTCTTTTTGTCTGGTTGTTGCTGCCAAGGAGTTCGACAGCCTTAGCATTCGAGTGATCTTGAAGTCTTTGTTCGTGACTATTGGTAAATTTGGAGATTGTCTGAGTCTGTACTCACTTCTAAGTCTAAATGGAGGTCAGTATTTCCAAAGTACCATGATGAATCATGACGTAACTTAGCACATTTTTCAGGAATCTCTGGAGGATTCTTATTAATCGAATATATGGATTTATCCGATCTTTTTTTGACGGAAGTGTAAGAGTAAATAGTTCGTAGTGTCCATAGTTGTCTACGCGTGTCTTTGTCAATATTTGATTTTTGAGATATAAAATCTCATAATACGGTTTTTTTATTTAATGTTCCTAATTAGTAGGGGAAGCTTGCTAATATCGTACCGGCTCCTGAATCGTACCTCCTAATTTTCTCCTGAATGGTAAATCTCAGCGCCATCCCGGTAATTGCCTAACAAACCACTTCACTAACAACCAATAACAAAACAACAGTAGTCGTCTAGAGCTCGCATCAGCAGCAACATCGGTGATGTTATTTTTTCACTTTAAATGTAAGTATCCTCTTATTTTGCTATCAAGAAACTAATAACCTGTGATATGTTGTTTAATAGAGCATAGTTTTAACTGCTTAAAAGTGTGCTTCTTGTATTTATTGTCGAAAGGTTAGGATAAAAATCTTAGGTTAGGAAAATAAATGTATCAGTTTCCTATATCGTACATCTTTCATGTTACCTAAATCGTACCGGTACGATATAGGCGCCTGCCCTCTATAGAACAACATTTTATTCTGCCATTAAATTGTAGGCTTGTAAGTTTTTTAGAAAAAAATATAGTGTTTCGCTTTTTTGTCTACTCGGAAAAATCTTACTCACCTTAGTAATTGTGAAAAATATTTTATTTCTAGATGGAGAGAACAGAAAAAAAGAAAAGAGAATATTTCACATGGACAGAACGGGAAATGCAGGCTGCCACTTCATAGATACCGTCAAGCCAGCTGTCGATAACAAGGTCCTGTTGCTTCTTGACGGCCACACAACGCATACTAAAAACATATAGAAGCAATTGATTTGGCTAAGGCAAATGGCGTGATATTGTTGCAGCTCCCAGTCCATACCACCCACCGTCTGCAGCCCATCGACGTTGGATTTTTTGCGCCAATGGAGGTTTAGTACCAACAAGCTGCGGAGACCTAGCTGAAAATGCATCCTTCCTCCGTGCTCACACAGTTTCAAGTCTCAAAACTACTATGCCAAGCTTACACAAAAGCAGCAAATATTTCAAATATTATGGGGTCCTTTCGAGGAGCAGGAATATGGCCTATAAATACGTTCGTCTTCAAAGATTCTGACTTCATAGCTGCAGATGCCCTAACTGCACCAGAATTTCCAGACGAAATAGAAAATGTCAGTGACTATATCATAGTGGATAAAAAGAAAGAGAAATAAACTTCTGGGTCTCTAATTAGAGAAGAAAATAATAACAATTCCCAGACATCTGACGAAGATGATGATATCCCACTAATAAACTTCACGAAGGAAAACAAAAGCAGTAAAGTTACAGTGGAAAGCGACGAAGAATCTAATCAAGAAAAGTTATATTTTTCGCCCGAAATTCTCAAGCCTTTTGCGAAAATATCAAATCAACAGAAGAAATCAAGAGCAGCACAGAAAGCAGTTGAGCTCACGTCAACCCCCTACAAAGAAGATCTGAGAGCTAAAAAAGAAAAGATGAAATCGAAAAAAGTTTTCGGAGTCAAAAAGAAGTTAGTGACGGAAAACAAGTCTGTGGCAAATGTGAAAAAGGTTAAAAAAAGCTATGGCCAAGTACCTGGAACTTCGACATCAAACAAAGAAATTGAGATAAATTTGGATGAATGGTACTGCTTCATATGTGACGAAAGAGTGGTTGAAGAGATGATTCAGTCCTGCCAGCGTGAAACATGGGTTCACTTTTCTTGCTCCACAGCCGAAAAAAACAAAAAAATTTATATTTGTGACAAATGCTTGTAAACTTAGATTTTAAGAACAAAACAAATAATTATCTGTTTATTTTTTACATTTCAAGATAATAAAAATTCATAAATAAAAACGTATCGTATTTTCTATTCACTTTTTTTATACTGAAATAGCATGATACGATTTAGGATATAGAGGTACGATTTAGGATATAGGGGGTATGTTTTAGGAGACTAGTTTCCTAAATAGTACCGTTTGCATCTATTTTTTAAATAATAGTAAATAGTGTTTTCGATGAACTTCTTTATTTGGGTGTTAGATATTTATTGTAGAAAGGTTAGTAGTTTTTTTTGAAGAAAAAGTATTGTTTCTTTTCAGATAATGCCTGAATTATTTGAATTTTTGCAAAAATGGTACGATATAGGCAATATTCCCCTAATAGGAAATTGCAAGAACTGATTATCTCAAAAATAGGGTAACAGAATCCCCATTCCTGATAAAATATATGACTCATATTCTCACAAAAATTGACATCCGTGTTGTTGAACCCTAAACAACGCCCACTTTCATTTTTCGAAAATAAGAAAATTAATGAATTTATCCCTCACCTAACATAATTAATCATTATTTTTTAATTTTCACTTTCAGCTCATAGACTATTGGCTACGAGGTAAAATATCTAAAATAACATGGCGGTTCCATTCTCATGTTTTTTGACGGGCTGTTCGTAGGTATACATTTGACATGGGTCTGACGTAACTAGAATGGAAACAAGAATTGGGTTGCATTCATCAGATAAGTCACAGTCTGTGGGTCGAATAGGGTGACCGACAAAATCATCAGTCATGCGAGCCGACAGCATTTCTAATTAGGAACGAACACTTGCTTGAATCGTTGTAATGGTGGACGGTTTTTTAAAATTGTTGTTCTATTTTTAACGAATATTTTATCCCGATAATTTTCTAATTGTATTTCTAATTAATATCATAGGGTTAATGTTCCCATATTGAATTAAGTTTTTCCAGTTCAGACAAAAAACTAGCAGAAAATGTTTATCCAAAAATTGATTGTCCTAATAATATAGTGTTGTTTGAAAAGAGGTTAAGATGAACAGTCAATTCAGAATTGAAAAAAATATCTGACGTATTTAAGATCAATAAACTAAAAGTAAATGAATCCAAATCTAAATTTATGTTTATTGGGGGTCTTATTTTGCGTGCTAAATTTTTAAACCTTGATTTGAGTGTTAAGATAAATGATCAGGACCTAGAGAGTGTACGAGTACATGTAATGAAATATTTAGGTTTTATGATGAACTAAAATTTAATAGTCACGTAGATTACATATGTAGAAAGATTGGGAAAAAATTGGTTTTTTGAGAAGAATTTCACCATTTCTGTCAATGCATACTAAGCTTATGGTTTACAATACATTGATTCTACCACATTTTTATTACTGTTGTTCACTAATTTATACAGGTTGTTCTAGAGCTAGTTATGAACGATTACAAATTATTCAAAACAAGGCGATGAGAGTAATTCTGGGATGCAATAGGTATACTAGTGTGGAATTGATGACTAACTGTTTAAATTGGTTAAAAGTTGAGAAGTTTCTGTATGTACAAATAATGATTTTCATCTTCAAAATAATCAATAATCTCTTACCGCAATATTTACATAGTAAGCTAGTTCCAATCTCACAAATACATGATAAAAACACAAGATCACCAAATTCAATTAATTTTTATGTGAAAACAACCATTAAAGGAAGTTCGATGAAGAATTTATTCCACAAAAGTGTTGTACAATTTGATGATCTACCGGAGTACATAAAAGTTTTCAAAGCGTAAAAATATTTAAAAAGTTATTGATCATATACATTAAAAGTAATCCCACTGAAATCTAGTGGTTCATATTCATGTTTATATTCATATTTGTTTATTGGCATTATTGGCATGTATATAATATACATTTCTTGTAATATTTTATATTTTTTATATTAATTTTTATTGCTTACATAGTACTTTTTATGCTTATTATATTTTATTTTGTGTATGTTTATTTTATATTTTGTTCATATTATATATTACTTTATTTCATGGTTGCTTTATACATGTTTCTGTTTAATTTTGGTACAGTTTGTTTGATTATTTGCTTATACTATTTTATTGATATTACTAATTGTACATTTTTATATTTCTATTTATGTTTTGTGCTTACATCCTGTATATTTGTATGCTTGTATTTTGTAGCTTGCAGATTGCTCTTTGCGTTGTTTTTCGTTTTTTCTTTTTGTCTAGTTATTTTTCGATCATCTGGCTTATTAAGTATGTACTTCAATGTTTTTATTGTTTATTGTTAACATTATCTATGATAAATAAAGCGTAATAATTAAATCGAAAAGCTGGCCACCTATTTCCATATAGATCAATAGTTGTGTTCACTGGCTTCAAAAGATATACAAATATGTTTAATTCTTAAGTGATTATTACTTAGAGCAAATTATTTATCGCTGTGTATACTTTTTTTGATTTACTAAAATCAAAAAGCTGTCCATCTATTTCCATATAGATCAATAGTTGTGTTCAGAAGATATTTTTGTTGTTGCTTCATCTACAACTTATCTCAAGCTTATATATTGCATTGAATTGTTAAAATCAGTTATCAGATGTGACATTTACTGCTAAGTTATGATATCCCATCACTAATATCAGCACGCAAATCAAGGTATACATGTCCTTGACATATTCCGCACAGTTTAAATAAGAAACAAAGAGTAACAAAAAGATGTAAGTAATCAAGTGATCCCTGTAGAAACGCGTCCAACTTTATATTGAAAACATTTCTAATTACACCAAAGTTGGTTTCCGAATGTATACTATTAATTAAACTGTAGAAGAAAACACTGTAAACGGCAGATATCAATCTGAAAACGATAGATACGCTAATAATGATAAGTCCCTATAAGAGGAGGAAAATGATTAAATAATTTACAGCACTATCAAATCTCATCGCGTCACAATTTATCACCGGAATGCTTATTTAATAGCGTAGTCGAGCGTAGTCGGATTCGCACGATGCCGATACGAGTGCATCCTTGGTTCATAAATTTTGCTCAACAAGTTGGCTATATACACCGTGCCACGGCGGTTATATTGTTATTACCCGTGCTTATGGTTGCCAACAGATGTAAATTCCAACTCTATTAGTTTAATCGTTCCTCTTTACAACCGTACCAAACATAATATTTACGCCTTTTGAATTTTGCACATCATTGAGTTTAATAGAATGGCGAATAAACTTTTAATTCTTATGTCATGATGATCAAGAGTCCATTATAATTTCAGAATTTGTTACACAGTTGGACGAACATAAAGTAAATTTATAATACTATGAATATAAACTAAGAAATTGGAATAATAGAGAACGTAGACCAACGACAGGATAGAAGGTACAGTTTGTACAAAAACATAGGAATATTGTCGAAGTCGAAGTGAATAGAATAAGAAATAAATTGGCGAAATGACAACATAGGTCTAGAAAACATGAAAAATTTGCGTAAATCTCGGAAAACTCTACCAATTTGATCCCAATACGTAACAAAAATGATAAGACATAATGAAATAGTGACAAAGCAAAAAGCGATAGGTCAGCTAATCAATAATATAGTAATGTAATCCATTGAATGAGAACAATAACAAATATGCTCAAAATCCGACATAAAAGCGGCGTTCCAAGTAATTCAAGCATTTCAAGTATAAGAACAGAGAACATTACCCTTCTCCGATTAGTCCAGAGTCAATAAATAAATGAGACATGAAACGAAATAGTTACTGAAATATGGAAATATAAAGAAAGACTTGTATGAAAGCACGAAATAGATTTGAAGAAGTATTATGTCGATGTGATATGGTTAATTTGAATAAATGTGAATGCATAAATTGGAACAGCTAGAGTAATATTCAATAATGGAGGGAAGAGAAATACTTAAAAATCAACTGAAAGAGAACTTCTATTTACCAATGTTGCTGAAAAACAGTTGGACACAAAGTAGAGACATAAATATCAACATTGTTATTCTAACATTCATTCTCAAGTAATACATTTGTTTTTGAAGAACCACGTTTTATATAAACAAATACCACAACTTTACATGGGGTCAGAAGTGATAATTACAATAATTTTGAAGTATTAACGATAAAGAAAAGACGTGAGAAACTTGTAAAATGGATACGAACGACGCAGTATCTGGAAAAGAGCCACCAGCCAACCTACAAATTGACTCGGACACATGTACGAGGTGGAATAATTAGCAACTACAGTTTGAGTGATATGCTACAGCTATTAAACTAAATAAAAAGCCAGCCGAAGTTCAAGCATGAGAATTCATGGTTGTGATAGGTGCAGACACGATCGAAATTTACAACAGTTTCAATCTTAAAAACGCAGACTAAAATAACCTAAGTATAAATTATTAGAGTTATATTTAAAGAGTATATTGCGCCAAAAACAAACACGTATTTCGAAAGATATGTATTTTTCAAGATAGAACAAAATGAAGACGAACAATTCAACTAGTTTCTTACTAGAATAAAAACATGAGCTAATACATGTGAGTTGACTTGACGAAATGCTAAAAGACAAGGTAATATTTGAAATTCGAACTAATCAAATAAGAGAAAAATTATTGACAGAAGATTAAGTAATAACTATATCTAAAACAAGCGAACAAGCTACCAAACAACTGATAAAGTATTAGTGATACAAAATGAAAGTACCAAAAACAAACAAAGCAATAATTTTGACCGCAGAAGATGCAGTACGAACAATAAACCCAGAGAAAGCCCAGCTTTTAACCAACCTTGTATCGATTACAATAAAAACGGTCATTTTGCTAAAATGTGACGTACCAAGATGATAAGAAAGTTCAGATTCCGAAGCTGACGTATACATATCTGTTATAAGTGCTGTAGAAGAGAAAAACTGGACAAAAAAATACGAGTTGACAATGTGAAGTCAAAGTCAAAGTCGAAGTCAAAGTCAAGAGCAGAGTGTAACGTATTAACGAAGCACTTGATGGACAAAACAAATGCAAACCTAAAATCAAGCCGTAAAAAAAAACAATAAGCTATACAAACAAAAAAATGACAATTCTCGGCAAAGTAGAGCTAACATGCAAGATCAAACATTTATGTTCAAAGTAGTTCCAGAAAATATTGAGTCAAAACCTTGAAGGTAATTCAAAGTACATATGATATATTTAATGGTTTGGTTTGTTACAGGGATTTCGACTATTTCGAGTATAATATTGATTTAATCGAAAAGTCAAAACTCGAAATCAAACTATCAAGAAGACTTTCACATACTCACATATCTGTTAAAAGTGCTGGAGAAAAGAAAAACTGGACAGAAAAATACGAATTGACAATGTGAAGTTTACAGTCAAAGTAGATACAGGAGTAGAATGCAATGTATTACAGAAGCACTTGATGGACAAAACAAATGCAAACCTAAAATCAAGCCGTACAAAAAATTTAATAAGTTATACAGAAAAAAAGTGACAATTCATGGCGAAGTAGAACTAACATGCAAGAACAAAAATGAAAAAACAAACATTATATTCAAAGTAGTTCAAGAAAAAGTTACAACGATCCTAGGACTCGATACCTGTGATAAATTGGGAATTATTGCAAAAGTCAAAACATTGAAGGTAAGTCAAAGTACAGATGATATATTTGAAGACTTGGGCTGTTACAGAGATAACAAGTACGGTATTGATTTAATCGAGAACCCAAAACTCGAAATCAAACCGTCAAGAAGTATTCCACATACTATAAGAGATAAGGTGAAGCCAGAATTTGACAGACTGGTGTAGTTAGATGTTATAAAGCCAGAGACAGAGCCCACTCCTGCTGTGAGTCCTATCGTAGACATCAAACAAAAATGTAAAGTAAGAATCTGTATAGATCCATCAGTCATAAAAAAACATTTCCACTCATTTCTATAGAAAAGATTTCAGCCAACATCAAAGGCTCTAAATTTTTAGCACTATTAGATTGCACAAAAGGATTTTGGCAAATTAAGCTGTCAGGGAGAACACAAAAAAATATTAACGTTTGCTATCCTATGGGGAAGATATTCATTTAAGCCTTTAGAGTATTGTCTGCACCAGAAATATGTCAAGACATTTTTGCAAATTTGCTAAATAAATTTAGAAATGTGAGGGTATCCATCGATGATATATTCATACATGCAAAAACTATAGAAAAGCTACGCAAAACTGTTAATGAAGTTATTGAAGTACTAAATAAATCGAGTTCAAACTCAACAAAAATGGTTGTATTTTTGAAACAAAAAGAATAAAATTTCTAGGACACATCATTTCAGCGAACGAATTAGAAGCAGATCCAGATAAGGTAGCAGATATACAAGCAACTAAAACACCAAAAAACAAAACAGAACTACAAAGACTACTAGGGATGATATGTCACACTTACAAATCCACTAAGAGATCTACTTCACAAAAACACTAGTTTCACATGGAAAATACATCACGAAGAAGTTCTTAACAAAATAAAATAAGTTACAGTACTGAGATTGAATTACGTAAACAAACCGGTAACTTTAACTGTAGATTCAAGTTCAAAAAACCTTGGCGCTGCAATTCTTCAAGAGGAACATCCAATAGCTTATAGAGCAAGAGCTTTGACCAAATCTGAATAAAGTTATCCACAGGTTGGAAAAGAAGCGTCGCTATACTTTTGGATGCATATATGTATCGTAAAGAACTGACAGTGTAATCGGGCCATAAACTATTTGAGACAATTTTCAAGAAGAACATACAAGCCGCTCCTGTGAGGTTATAACGCATAATGTTTAATCTCACACCGTACACACCAAGAGTCATATTTAAAAAGATGATAGAAATACCCTTAGCACGTTTTCATAGTGGAGACAGCAATTCATCTAACCAAAAATATGAACGAGAAGAAGATTTAAAAGTCGCAGTCATACTTACAATGTCACTAGATGCTAAAGAAGAACTAATCAAAGATACAAAGGTAGATCCACATTTACAGTTACTCCTTAAGTACGACATTATTTTAACTTCAAAGAAGTACTAAGCTACATTAAAGGAATCAAAGGTGACAAAATTGTAGTACCAAAATTAAAAATTCCGAAAATGCAAAAGAACATTAATCAATCTCATCGAGGTATTCAAAGCTGTTTAAGAATAATCCGACAATTCATTTACTGGAAAGGACAAAATGATGACATTTTAAAATTAATCAGAAACTGATCTGTATGCGAAAAAAAGAGATAACACGAGAGGTATCGTACCAGTCAAAAATATCCCAACTTTCCCACGGCAAATAGTTGCAACATACTTATTCGAACTGAAAGAAAAAATTTACATAGTAATCTACGACAGTCACTTTGAGTACTTAGGTTTCCAACAGCTAAAAAGTCAGTCATCATATGAAGTTATCGAACAACTTAAAAAATGGTTTTCTGTTCATATAGTACCAGAAGAGTTACAAACCGATACTGGTACACAATATATGTCCAGATAACTCAAGATTTTCTAAAAAGAGTGGATATTTAGCCATGTCACGTCCAGTCCTCATTACCATCAAGGCAACGGACTTGCAGAAAAAGCAGTACAAACAGCAAACAACGTACTAAGAAAATTAGCATCGATAAGTCAGACGTTCAACTCGCCTGATTGAATTGGAGAAACACCGCTTATGTTCGTACAACCAACGCCTCTTCAGCAGAATTATTACTAAATCTCCAATACCTACAAGTGAAAACATGTTAAAACCGAACATAATTCAAGGAGTCACAGCTGAATTTCAGCGGTTGTGAGTAAAACAAGTTACAGTAATAAACTTACTACGAAACTAGTCAAATCAACGATAAAGACAGACATAAAGCTGCGCACCGACATTGGAATGAGGCAAAAGTAGTTGAAAAGTCTGAATATCTACCAAGATCAGTGATAATTCAAACTGATCAAGGCCAAATCTTGCAAAGAAACTTCAATCATTTTTATAAAACACAAGCAGACATAAACAGCGACAGAGTTGTAGTAGCCAAAACTAAATACTCAGACGAAACAGCAGTAGAACAGACCCCAACTCAAGGACAATCACCACCTAAGTCAGTCCCAACATCAACACACTCATTACCACGCATTTTTAATCATACGCAGAAGCTCAGTCGGCGACCGCATCAAAAACTTCTAGGTTTGGTTGAATAATCAAACCAATAAATAGACTTGATCTTTAATAAGTACATTCCTGTATTTTAAAGTAGACAGAATAATATAATTTGTTGTTTATTTATGTTTTGTGTACTTAGAATTAAGGTTTATTTCATTCACAATGAAAGGAAGATGTAAAGTAAGATCATTTATGATCGATCTCAATAAAAAACACGACATAACTGTCAACATTGTTATTGTAGCATTCATTCTCAAGTAATACATTTGTTATTGAAAAACCTTTTTTCATTTGAACAAATACCTTGAATATAGCAATGAAAGGAGCTTTACCAGTAAAAAATAAACGCTGTAAGATGTAGATGAGAGAAGAAAAGATAGATCCATAAAACTCATAAATTATTTTGCACTTTATGTTTTTTTTGAAAGCCAATACCTTCATAACTCACACTCTCTTTTTTTCTCTTCAAGTTCTTATCTGTTGTCATATTTCAGGAAATTGTTGGCACCTCTTTTAGCCTATTAGTGACAAGCAAGCCTTGAACCTACAGTGTAATTATAACTATTATCTATACTTATGTCTGTAATTACTGCTTTCGTTCTTTTGAACTTTCAACTTACGTTTTTATTATTCACTCAATCTTTCAACACTTCACTCTGATGGTTTCACTTTTAACTAATTCCTCATTTAGTAGATTTTCTTCATAAAGCTCTCAGTTCAAAGGCGTTCACGTATCATTTCTTTTTAATATTTTTTAAATTTCATTCCGTGTTTATTATTGGTGTTTGTGATTCTTAGGTAGACCATATAATCAATCCGCTTGATTCCTTCTCATCTGTTATGATTTCCGTCTTTTTTTCTGGGCATACAATTACAACATCTGTAATCAGCGTTTAATCTTTATTTTGTTTTTCTTTGAAAAGTATCAAAATCAAAAATTCCATTCAGCTGAGAAAGACACTGAATGAATCACTACTCACTGCAAAACATGAACAATTCCTTATGGTAGACTTAAAGTTACAAATTTATAAAAATATTGTCGTATACAAAGCTTTTTAATTAAACTTTATTAATTTATAATTATGGCGAATGCGCTGTCGTTACTAACAAAAAGATGCCCCAAAAGATTTGGATTATATATTATCAGCTCTTCCTCGGTGAAGAGTTGAAAAATAGCCTCTCATTCAAACATACCCTATTTTTTCGATGCACTACGTATATTGTGAATTTATGATTGGTCACAAACACAAGAAATTGATTGTGGAATCAGAAATTATTAGTAGATCCACCATAAACGACTAACAAATTTTTGAAAAATGGTGGAATAATGGAATAATTAAATATCGACTAGGTCTAATGGAAAGACCGTATAAGCAGGAGAGAAAGTCGAACAGAAAAGTTAGTTTTTAATTAATCTGCATAAAAAACAACTCGTCCAAAAGCTCAAAAATTAAGATTTTTTATTTAGGACAGTATTTTAGTTGAGCTAAGTTGAGTTAATGCAGCGTGAAGAAACTGAGAATGTGGAATTGGAATGGTATAATGCTAGAGTTCAGCGGAAAGTCAGTTGAGGAGAGAAAAAAACGGAATAAACAAGCAATGGTATGATGAAAAATGTCGAGATATTGTAAGAGCAAAAGTAATCGCTAGAATAAAATGGATAAGTACAAACAACCCAGAAGATCGAGAGGAATATGAGAGAATAAGGAAAAATTGCAACAAATTGATAAGAAATGCTAAAAGAGAATGGACGAATGAGAATAAGAAATATAGAAAATGAAAAAGCTAACAAAAACACAAAAGACTATTATAAAAAAATAAATGAACAAAATAAGACTTATAAAGGTAAAATTAAAGGTATAAGGAATAAAAACGGCGAAGTGATACAAGAAGAAGCTCATTATAAACAAATTTGGAAAGAGTATTTCGAGGAACTGCTAACTGAGGCACTCTCAGATAATACAACAGTGGAAGAAAGCGAAGAAGATGAAGAAGAAAATATATCACAGGAATCAACAAAAAATGAAGTAGTAGAAGTTATTAAAAGAAGTAAGAATGGGAAAACACCGGGCAAAGACGAAATAAACATGGAATTGATCGAGTATGGAGGAGAGGAACTGCACGAAAGACTATATCGGCTAATAAAGAAAATATGGAGAGAAGAAAGAATGCCCGAAGAATGGGAGGTTGGACAAATTGTCATAATTCACAAAAAAGTAAATCAGGAGGAGTGCTAAAACTACAAAGGTATAACTCTCTTAAAAGTAGCTTACAAAATAATGTTAGCAATAATTTAAAGTCGCTTAGCTCGAAAAGCGAAAGCAATATTAGGTCAATACCAATGCGGTTTCACACAAGAAAAGTCAGTCAAGCAGATAATGGAAAAGGCCCATGAACACAAAATGGAAATAGAAATGCTATTCCAACACGCATTTGACTCAATAAAACGAAGTAAACTGATGAGAGAATTGAAAGAACAGGGGATAGAAAGTAAGTTAAGAAGATTAATTGCAAATGCCTATGAACGAGTCAAAAGTGAATATACTTACAAGTAAAGGAGAAACGGAAGGCTTTGTAGCTAATAGAGGTGTAAGAACCTAACCTAACCTAACCTATCAACAACACTATTTAATGTGGCCCCGGAGCATGTGTTATGAGAAACGTGAACAATGGAAATTTAAGAACGAGCGGAAGTCAGGTAGTCACAGATGCAGATGACATAGTGATAGTAACGAAAAAAAGGAATATTCTGAATCAAATGCTACTAGAATTAACAAAAGAGGGCGAAAAAATGGGATTAAAAATAAATAGCAACCAAACCAAAATAATGAGAGTTGGCAAACATTGTGAAAACAGAATGATAAAAATAGGGGGATATGAATTTGAGGAAGTGGAAAAATTCAAATATCTGGGAGTCACGATCAGCAGCAATGGGGAACGAATATCAGAAATCGACGAAGAAATAATGGCAGCTAATAGGGCATACTATGCCGATAAGAAATTATTGAAAAGCAAACTATTAAGAAGATCCACGAAATTTAGCATTTATAACACAATAATAAGACCTGTGTTAATGTATAGAGCAGAAACGATGACAATAGCAAAGAGAGATGAAGATGAGTTGAGGATAGTAGAACGCAAAATAATGATAACAACTCTAGGGCCAATAAAAGTGGACGACAATGAATATATGCAACATATGAACCATGAAATATTGAGAGAAATGAACGGGAAAGATATAGTAAACAGAATAAAGAGGCAAAGAATAAAATGGCTCGGCCATGTATGGAGAGAAGGAGACCGCGAAATCGTTCGCTCAATGATACAGTGGGATCCAGGTGGTAGGAGAAGGCAAGGTAGACCCAGATCTAAGTGGCTGAAAGAAGTTGAGGAAGACTTAAGAAGGATAGGAATCGTTAGATGGAAGAAAAAAATGGGGATAGGACTTTATGGAGAAAAATGAGCGCGAAAATGCTGAAATGACGGGGATTGATCCACACCAGAAAGCGGATCTAGAAAGCATTTATGCGGCGCAACCCTACAAGTTGTGTCTAGCCACTTTATATATTAGTTGAGCAGTGTAGTTGATAAACATACTTAAAATAGCAAAATACTGAGTAATTTGAAAAATATTCGATATGAGCAACTATTCAGATGACAAGAATACCAATTTACATACAAATTCAACGAAATAGTTTCAATAGGATAGTTCCAATGTATGGTGAGATTTTGACTAAAAAGTCGAATCGAGCTTCGTTCAATTCCTATTTTAAATTTTCCAAATTTAGAATGGTATTTCAATAAGCTCTATAATATCTATTTAAAATTTGGAAGCTTTGTTCAGGTTAGGACACTTACAAATGACGATGATATTATCGACAGATGGAAAACGTATTTCCAAAACTCATGGAGTGGAGAGAACGTTGAAGATCAAAGGAATCATGAACTCAGAGCAAATGAGGCACAAAAGGATGAGAAAAAATCAAAATCAGAAAGTTTAAAAAAGTAATGCAGCTAGACATGTTGGTGTTATTGGAGAAATATTAGAAAATATAGGCAGAAAAGCAGCTCAACTACTGGTAACAATATGCAATAGAGCACGGATTGAAGAAGAGGTACCAACAGATTGGGAAATTATTCCTATCTACAAGAAGGAAGATAAGAGGAATTGCAACAATTACCGAGGTTGAACATTACTGAATATTGTTTCAAAAGTATATGATAGGGTATCGAAAAAAGGTTGACAAAAGAAATAGAGGCACAATGGGAAGAATCCCAAAGCAGGTTTTCAGAAGGAAGAAGTATACATGACCATATATTTACAATAAAACAAAAAATAGAGAAAACTAAGAACACAAACACCAAAGATTACCAAGCATTTCTAGACTTTAATCGAGTACCATGAGAAATGGTCAGAGAATGGTTACAAAATAAAAATATGCCACAAAATTTTTCCTAGCAAGAATGAGCCATATTCAAAAATCCAGTCTTATGCCCACCACGATTCAACAATGTAATGGATGACGTAATAAAGCAAACAAACCGAAGAGCAACAACATTATACGTTGGGTGCAAAAACCTGGAACCATTCTATATCTGAGAAGGTGCTTTTGCTGATGATATTGTGCTGTTTGGTAAAGAGAAAAAAGAACCAAAACCCTATAAAAAAGGAACGAAGAATTGAAAAAAAATAAAATGAATATTAATGGTATAAAAACAAAGATAACGGTAATACGACAAACCAATGAGGCTGTTAACATTAGTCTAAATGGGGATACACTGGAACACGTTAACAATTATGAGTAAATATGGACAACAAAGGATATTAAGAAATATAAATAAATGCTAGAATAGAGTGCAGCCGAGTGTATGCCACAAAATCAAGTATCTAAAAAAGCTAAGTTGATTGTATACAATTCCGTATATGAACCAATCCTTACTTTTGACTGCGAAAGCTGGGTACTAACAAAAAAGCTCAAAATTCAAGCGGTGGAATTGAAGTATCTAAGAAAAGTGTTGAGAGTTGAAAGAATAGGCAAAACCCGAAATGAACTCATAGGGCTGCGGCTGATCGTTAAACGGATTTCAGAAAAAATTAAAACACTAAACTGAAATGGTATACGGCCACCTTAGACGCATGAAGAATAAGGGAAAGGTCAGAAAGCATGGGAAGCAAGAAGACGCGGGAAAAGCTTAGAGGAAGACCACCAACAACATGGGACCGCTGTGTAGAGGGTTAACGAAGTCAGAAGCAGCGACCCTGGCAGGGGATAGGAGAAGATGAGGAAAAATAATCCACCGCACAAATTAAAAATTGTAGAATGCTTTACACTTACGTGTAGAAAGGCTTATAGATTAGTTATATAGGATCAGGAAGCAGTTATCAACATTGAATATAAGTTTAAGATACATTATTACTTAAAAGTAGAAATCATATGGAGTATTGTCATTTGTTCAAAATTTACGTAATTAAAATAGTTTGCTAGTGAAGTGACCAAAAAAGAAAATGTATTATTGTTATTTATTGTATTGGTGTTCTAGATAGCATTTTATTCGCTCAAGAATGTTAAGCGTTTAATTTTCTAAAGTGAATAAAATGTATCTAAAACACGCATGCAATTTAACGTTTTATCACTCATTTAGAATCAGAATCACCGAAATTCAAACTGATGCGATGAAAATTTGGTTTGACATTTCACTCAGTCATGGGCTATTACCTAAAAAATCATTGAAATCTCGCATTAACTGAGAAATATCAGATGTTAGATCGATTGCTATATATTGACAATGTTTTGACTTTTGGCGTGAATATTGATGAAAATATTAATAAACAAATAAATTCTTTTTGAGGGTTTTATGGTGTGTTTTATTACTTATCAATCACTTAAGTTCTATAGACCACATCCAATGTCAAGAAGCATTTGAATGATGATTTTATAATACAGTGATTATGTATAAAAATAGTACTGGCAATATTATATCCTCATGATTTATTAAAATTGACTTGTTCAAATTATGTGGTTATATTATAAGAAATATTAAATCTATTTTCATATCAACAGTACCACTAAACTTACGTAATTCACTTCTCTGATACTTACACAACGACCACTTACACAGTACTGATACCAATAGGTGAACTAAGATTGCTCAAAGATTCTGACAAAGCAATAAAAGGTACCTTAATAAAACAGCAAGAGATCTTTTGTGGGTATTTCCAACCAAATTATTTTCATTTTTACTCGAAAAATATTCTCGTTTTCCGCAAATATTAATATAATCTCGGTTCCTGACATCCATAATTTTTCAAACCAAAAATATATTAAATTACAACGATGAAAGTAGCAGTAACAAATGAGTATAATAAGTTTTGGCCCTAAAAACAGTGTTAATGGTAAAAATTGCATTATGTTAGCCTAACCAGACCCCCTGGTGGAAAGGACAGTTTTATGTTAAATTGAGACATTCAAAGACGACGAACGGTTATGCAAAATTCAACCAGAAGTTCAAAGGAGTGTCATAAATTTGCTGAAATAATAAATGTCAACCTCTTGACTTTACAAGGTCGGTGACTGAATAACTAGATCACCTTTCGCAAAATGTTTTATAACGATCCAAGTTTTCTCGGTAGTTTTAGTTTAGTCCTATTGAACCTGTCACTCTCTGTGGCATGAATAATAAAGAAACTTTCTTAACTAGGGGATTTTCAAGAGTTACCGCATAACGAATTCTATGAAACTTATATAGTAATGATAAGTAGAGTACGGAATTTAATTATACCTTTAGGAGGAATTGAGAAAAATTATTCATTATATAAGAGGTTATGAAAAATAGTGATTTTTCACTTGGTGGGAAGCAGTAGTGTGGATTAATAGATAAGCTGCAATTGGCTAGTTTCCGCTACCCTTATGACTCAGGGTAATAATTATAACTGTAAATTGTAGAGAAAACAAAACGAATTGTGAATATTTCTCACCTCAAACGTGAAAAATATTTTCGTTGCATTGTATCTCTTAGTGAAGAAATCATTTTATTTTAGATGTAGATATATTTTGAAAATGGCTTGAGTGAGCCGAAACGTTAATATATGATGGTAATCCCAACTTAAACCGTCTTTTTGTGTTTATATTTTATAAAAACGACCTAAAACCAAGAAAAACTTTAGATATATGTATATATACTATAAAAGGTCAAAGAAAGTATCCCGCACATGAAATATATATATATATATATATATATATATATATATATATATATATATATATATATATATATATATATATATATACTACTTACTTGTGGTATTATCTCATATTTGATGTTTTTTTAAATCTCAGCCTTTGTGGCATCTACGCCTGGTGCTTTATTATTTTTAAGTGAATCTATTATGTTTTTGATTTCGTTTTCAGTGGTGTCAGATAGGAATATAGAGTTTTTGTTTTTTGTGGATGTTATTTGTGGTTTCAAGATTTTATCAGCATAATTTTTACCAATGTTACTAAAGTGTTCAATAAAGAGTTCAGCTTTATTATATTTGTCTACTGAGTGGCATCTACCATCATGGGTTTGCAATTCTGTTTCTTTTTTTTGAGTTATTTTCAGTTAAATTATTATTTACTATGTTCCATAAATTTTTAGTATGGTCATTATTTTTAATAATCTCATTTCTATAATCATTATTTTTTATTACTTTAATTAGTGTTTTTAATTTTTCTCTATAATTGCAATAATCAGTTTTCTTTAATGAATCATTGAGATTTTTTATATATTCTCTATATATTTTTTTATTAACTGAATTTACCAAACCCTCTGTCATCCATTTATGTCTTTTTTGTTCTGATTTTTTTATTTTTATTAATTGGGTATTCTGTTCTACCAATTTTTTAAGGGTGTTAATAAATATGTTACATCCTCAGAGTTGTAGTAACTATTTGAATTGTTGTTTTGAATGTCATTTTTTAGTTTATTGTAATTAATGATGTTTTTATGTGATTGTGATATTTAATATTAGAGGAATTTACTGGTTTCAGTGGAATATTTAGTATTACAGCTTTATGGACTGACACATAGCTTTCAAATGTTGCTGCTAGGATATTTTGTTTGGTATTATTGCAGTTACTTTTTAGAAAAATGTGATCAATGCAACTTTTCCAGTGTCCTCTTATTCTAGTGCATTTGTTTATTATCGATTCAAAATTAAATTCATACAATATATTAAGGTACTCAAAGGCGGGTTCTGAAATATTTCCCTTAATATTTACATTACTATCTCCCAGATATATGTTGTTAAACAATTTAATTTATGTTTTAGTTCAAGATACTGCCGTAGCTCAATAATGAATTCATTAGTATCAGTGGCTGAAGAGCGATACATACATGTTATTAATATTTCTTTTTTGTTCTCACAAGTAATATAGATTTCCACAACTAAAAATTGTTCTATTTGAGATCTATATTTGTATTTATTCCTTAAGAAAACCACTACTCCATCGTTTCTATTTATATTACCATAATTATACACAATTTAATAGTCCAGATTTTCAAAATATTCTATATGATTTCTAACAAATGTTTGGGTTAGAACAATCATATTAAAATTTTGTTTTAATTGAGATAATAAAACATTAAATTCATCAAAATTCTTTTTCATACTGCAAATGTTTTTATGGATTATAGTAAATGTATATATATTGAAAAAAGTTGTTCAAAATATTATTATAACCCCATATACTGATTTTCATGACAAAATATTAAATGTCAGTCATTTTTAAGTTTTTTTATTCTAGTTAGTGAGTTAACTATCTCAGAATTAAAATGTCATTGACTTTAAGAGAAAAAATCGAAATAATCTGATTGTTTGGAGATCATGCTTGTAGCAGCAAGAAGTTGCTGTAGACTTTAACTTGAGACACCCTTAACGTGTTCCTATTACCTATTGAAAAACAGCTACAATAAATGCTCTTTTTAGTGCAACTGGTAGTTTTATTGAAGTCCATCATAATGGTCAACCTCATCGAATACACCCGCATCTTGATGATAACTATATATTGGGGGAACATCGAGCAAATCCATGCATGAGCAATTTATCATCTAACTTAATATCGACAAGGATAATATTAGAAGATGTTTCGATCGTCACAAGATTAAGCTCTACAGACACATTAAAAGAAGATGATAATAGTAAAAGATAAGACTATTGCTACTGGGCTCCAGGTAATTTTTTAAATGACAGACATTTTCTAAAAAAAATAAACGGTTTTAAATATTAAAACTAACTTTTCCGCTTCAGTGAAACATCCTGAACAATATCCTATCATAAAATTGGTCACTTGTATACACTTCCAAGGCTGTATCGTGCTAACAAACAGAAATTTCTCCAAAATTACCAAAAATATAGTAAATCTGGATTTATTGGACCTGTTGTACTGACTCTGGGGAGCTGAAGATTAATAGGGTTGATCTGTGAGACACCCTGAATAATATCCAATCATAAAATTGGTCACTTGTACATACTCCGGAGGCTGTATCGAGCTAACAACCCAAAATGTCTCCAAAAATGACCAACAATGTAGTACTTCAAGTACCATAGCACCCGTTGTACTGGCTCTAGTGAGATGATAATCAATAGGGTTCTTCAGTGAGGTATCCTGAACAATACTCATTCATAAAATAGGTGACTTGTTGCACTACGGAGGCTATATCGTGCTAACAAGATAGGTTAAGAAAACGACAACGACGACGACATACACACAGGATTTTTTTCTAAAAACAGTTTTTTTGTTATTTTATTGCAAAAAAACTGAAAAATAACTCAAAAAATTGTGAATTCCAACTTTTTTGCGGTAAACCAATACTTTTCTGGCATATTAGATAGGGTTGGACGTAAAAATGAAAGACCACGAACTGATATCAACAACTCACAAGACCTATTGGAAGAAGGCGCAATCCGCATCTTCACAGACGGGTCTAAATCCAATGTGGGCTCAGAATGTGGTATTTTTTCCAGATCCCTGAGTCTAAACTAAAATTGGGCAATGGGCTGCAATGCATGTGTTGCTCAAACAGAGCTCACTGCTATCTGCATTGCTGCTAAAGAGATTACCAAAAGGAAAACCACAGGTAATGATATATACATCCTTACGGACAGTAGACAAACACTACTAGCCCTGAACAGACCACGTATTACATCAGGTCTAGTACTAGAATGTCACATGGCCTTAATCGAAGCCTGTAACCACAACACGGTCACTTTAGGCTGGATCAAGGGCCATAAGAAATCGAAAGGAAACCGTATTGCAGACTCGCTAGCCAGGAAGGTAGCCTCCCAAAAACTCTTGAGACCTGGCACTTTCATTGGTCTATCGGCGTCAGCGACGGCCGACCTATTAAAGGAACACTCCCTTAATATGTTTAAGGGTAGATGGGACGACGCAGAAGGCTGCAGGCTTGCCAAGGAACTGCTACAGTATCCGGATAGCAAAGTAGCCAAAAAATACGTGACTATGAACAGGCGGAACCTACGAACAGCCACGGGTATTCTGACTGGTCACTGTCACCTACGAAAACACCTTCACAGACTGGGTCTATCTAACAACCCCCCCCCCCCACTTTGTAGAGGATGTGAACAAGAAGATGAGACTGTCGAACACATTCATTGCGAATGTCAGACACTCTCATTTTAGGTTTCAAGTATTCGGCGAGCACAGGCTAACATACGCCAATATGAGGGAACTTAATTCAGGCGACGTTATCGCCTACTTCAAGGAAGTAGGCTGGATAACTAGCTAGAAGGAAGTTTTGAACCTCAGAAGGATGCACAATGGGCCAATTGTGGCCTAAGTGCTGTGGGGTCACCCACCCTTCAAACCTTTACAGATACAGATGATATCAAGAAAATGGCTTAGAACAGTAGAAGACACTTGTTCATTCACAGGCGCAAATGTGGATTCGAACCGATAAGTTTTTTTTGTATATTTTCTCCTAAATTTTATCGTTTTAAACTAATCATTCCTGAAATTTTTGGGTACATGAGACTATTAAATTGTCAATGTGTCAAATTATTACTTTTCAAGGCACATTAAATAACAAATTAAAAAGAAAAACTTGAAATAATTTCTTATAAAGATCAAAATAATAAAAAAATTGAAAACGTTAATTTTGTCATGAAAATAGATATATTTTTTCTAATAAACTTCTTTCGATATTTCTAACGCGAAGCAAAATATCGAGATTTGGCTCTATTTGTCAACTCGTAGTAGTTGGGGTATAAATTTTAAATTTCAGTTATCAGGTATCTTTAGAAATTAGGCCCGTAGCCCTGTATAACTGCGTAAAAATCAAATACGAATTCCTTCTAATAACGAAAATATGGAGGCGTCTTCATCTTAAATGCGACACACTATACACGGCATATTCGAAATAAAATTTAAAAGAATGGTATAATATACAAGAGATCCTGATACAACGATGTCTATGGTAGATGATATCCATACAATATTTTCTGTAAAAAATGTAGGAGACGGAACCTGATGGAGAATTACATTCTTAAAGAAAACAGCTAAATTCTTTATGATTTGTTTTGGATGATTATGGATTGAATGAGGATAGTTCAGCCATCAGCATTAAAGTCAACTGATGCAAAAGAATGGAGAGCATTTACTGCACTCCCATACAATTGTACAAAGGTTTGACAACATACATTCTAGCTCTTCTGATGATGATAGAATATTCATTGGAATCACAGAACAATATCGCCTAATAAAAATTCTCAAAAATTGGTTTAGCCAGAATATGATATCATTACCAAATTAATAACTCGTGGTATTTAGAACTATTAAGCTGGGGAATTTCAGATATATCAGATATAATTAAATTAAAAAAGGTTTGGAAAACCAAAAAATATAATTTCTGCTCTTCAGCTGGAACAGGAGGTTGAAATGGACTCAGATCCAGATTTTAATAACAAACAGGTATCACAGAAGCTAAAAATGGCGATAGTAGGGATGAAATTCAAGAGAATAGTTGAAAAACAATATGACGTTCACTAAGTATTGCAAGAACTGACAGTTGTAAACATCTACAGATTTCCCATAAAATCGTAAGGAGTAAAAATAATTGAAATTAATATATCAAATGAACACTCTACAACAAATTTTGGTTTAAATGAGTTTCAGCTAATATAAATTTAACAGATCATTTACACGATTATGATTACATGTTTTTTTTAAAGAAAGTGACATTTTCTTGTATATTTCTTTGACTGTCAGTAGATCAGTGAATAAATATCAAATTTTACAAAAATACAAGACTTTTCAATGAAAAATATCCATATGACAAACGAACTGAATACTCAAAGAATGAAAAAGTTCACCGAAAGCTGTTGTCACCTAATTACAATCAACGTGTAACTGGGATAGTTACAGGATGATAAGTATCTACTATTCTATGGTTTAATAAAAAATACCAACTTACCAAACTGACTCCTCATCCATGGATAAAGAGGACTAGGTAACGCAGAAGCCGTGTTATTGGGTGGCTGCTGTCCAGGCTGTGGTTGTTGCTGAAGAGGAGGTTGATGTGGAGAGGGTTGGTGCATATTCGCGTTCTGCGGCGCTCCATACATCATATGTTGCTGCTGATGATGCGCCTGCGGAATATGCTGCGCATGTTGCTCCTGCATATGATGTCCCATGTGTTGAGTATTCATATTCTGCGCACTATCTAAAGGTGGACTACCAGTGGGGCCTAATACCCCATTTTGGGTCACCGATGCCGCTTGCAATTTACAACTAGCATACACAATTGGTGTTTGGTGTCCGTTTGGAGGTACTGTTGTCGCTGACATATGCATGTTGGAGGGACTATCCGGCCTGTACTGACCGTCCATTTGCTGCTGTTGCGCGTTGTAATATCCCGCGTTTCTGATGTCCATTCTATCGTACGGTGGAAACCTAGGATATGGCATTCCTTGAGGAGGCTGACCCGCTGTAGGCGGACCGCCATAATGGTGAGGAGGTATTCCCTGTCGTAAGCCGACAACCGAAGGATCACCCGAGCACGAGCTCGGATCGCCTTGAACTGGTCCACCACTTTGAGCCACTTGTACAGCGGCAGCGTAATGCTGATGTTGATGTTCAGCAGATACAACACCACCATTTCTCATGTCTGGCATATAATTATTAAAGTAAGAACTCATGCTAATTTTTATTAATCACAGCAAATATTCGACACCGAGTTTGGTTTCACTACAATCACATTAATCACTTAGAGCTGCATTCTTTCATTGCCACAACCGTTTTACGCACCTAAATGTAACACTGTTAGTTCACTTTGCTGCCTTGTTTACTTCATCCGATGTATACGAGAAGCCTCATGTACTCCTGCAACAAAACAAACTAAGTTAGGGTACATTCAATGCATTGTATTAAGCGACATTATACAAATAAATTGTTTAGTTATTTCAACCGGGACACAATACGTCGAGTCATATTCATGTTTTATGATCGTAAACAATGCTATTCGGGAGTGTGATGGCGAATGAATACATTTCTGGAACTTTTAGGCTAACAAAATGAGTGACACATGTAAACCCAGACATTTCATCATTAAGTTTCACGCATCATATACACATGTGGTCGCGGAATGCAATGATTGCTCCCAGTTAGCCATGCTTCTTTCCGATTCTGACAAAGTTTATATATCCGGATTTTTCTAAAATAACACCCAATTATATAATTCATTTTGTACCGCGTAAATAAAACACACAACATTACAACTTGATAAATTCAACAATTGAATTCAATTAATTAAATTTAAGACCGTTTGAAATTAAACAACAGTACATAGAAATTAAGTATGTTAACATATGTCAACTCAAGATTAACATAACGGATTATAAAAACATGTACCAATCTACAGAGTGATTCTCTAGAAATTTCAATTAGACCTTCAAATACAAATAAGACATAATGGTAAAAATTTAGATAACATTTTTGTGTACAAATAGTCAATCATGAATATGAAATTTCTGTTATACCATTCGAAACAAACCTTTTTATTTTCATTGCACATTCTGCTTGTTAATTTCTTTTGATACGAAATTTTGCTACATCTTACCACATAATAATCATTGCTGACACAAATATGGATACAACTTATCACACTCAGTTTAAATGACAAAATAATTATTGTTCGTGTGTGTGTATATGTATACATTTTTTGAAACTGGAAATAAAAGCAGTTATGATTCAATATAAAAAATATTTATTCGTTTCCGTTGGTATTATTTGGACATTTCAAAGTAAGTTTGCATAGATGGCTATTGATATGTTGCTATCTACATACGAAAATATATCTTTGCTATTCATATGATACAGACAATCAATCTTCTATGAGATACAGCCGAGAAATATGAGGGTAAATGTTGATGTACCTAATTGGTCTATTTTTGGTAAATTTGATAAGAATAACATTCTTTTGAGATATCTTATAGCAGTCAGTACTTATGTACAGTGCGTCCAGAAAGTAAGGCATAATATCAATGATATAGGATGAATAACCTTTAAGTGATGACGTCCACAACAAATTTTTAAAATGAACCCCTTTTTTCGAAAGGTATTTGGAAAGACAAAGTAAATTGTATTCCACCAAAAGAAGACGATGAATCACAGTACGTCGCTGATATACAATAATCCCAGAATGCCTCAAAATAGACGGAAGAATTAAAAAGAATAAAGGACAAATCTAAGAAATAAAATTTTAAATTTTCATCAACTGGTATTCGTAGATGACGAAGACACTAATACTACCAATATTAAACACAAATACTTTAAACATGCCCAACACCTGCTAAGAATCGATAGATATACAAACTTTAAACAAGTGTCTCGAACTGACTAACAACAAACTCAAAGAAAAGTGTCTAGAATGGTCAAACAGCGAAAAGTGTCTAGGAAGAACAGACAACGAAAAGTGTATAGGAAGACCTGGCAACAAAGAGTGTCTAAGAACAATAGAAATCGAAAAGTGTGAAAATTCCAATTATTAAAAAGTGTATAGAACATGTCAACAAGACACCTAAGAATGACAAAAATACGTGTCTAGAAAGCTGCGACGACCTAACAAAGACAGATTCGATAGAAAAGTGTATAGAAACTAATATTGTAGGAGACCCCAGCCTGCCTAGAGTTCTCAATCGCAACCGTCGAGGACAAACATCAACAAGAACCTCAACGCCAGATAGATCTACAAGAGAGAATAAATTACACGAAATAACCAACATGGAAGAAGACACGATTGTAACTCTGATATCCTTGCTGGAGTACATCAAGAAAAAGACTTTTATCTCTGATGGATCAAAACCATAATGGTAAGATTTTTTTTTTAATTTGAAGGATGTTAATTTTATCCACAAGACGATGACAGCTTGTGCAATTTTTAAAGAATTTTGTCTTTATTATTGGGAAAGAATAATCAGGCATTATCTTCAGGACCTGCTACAGACATCTTTGAGAGATTGATGAAAGGATCAAGTACTCAAAAGTACTAACGAGAGTTGAGCTTACACTAGCATTCTATTCACGGAAAGCATCTAATTTTGTCAGAGGTACATTCAATAAGAGCCTACCATATTTAACTACTTTCTCAAAATGGTATATGTCAGTAGATGTAAGAAATATAGGAGTAGGTCAATTTACCAGAGCTATCTTGTTTAGGAATGAGTAGTAAATATTTTATAATTGTAGCATTGATAGAGGAGAAGGTATAATTATGGGCTAGGTTTGGGATATGGGCTACCGTGTTATTTCCGATACACTTATAGTCATCTATCGGTAAACGTGCCTGTTATACGCGCTTTAGTATTCGTAACCGCCAATAAAAGACTGAACTCTTATTTTCATTGACGTAGTATTGTTTAGTGTGATTTGTAATTTTGCTATGTTTCAAAGTTTTGCAGTGTTGGTTATTTGCCGTTGAAACTAAGTGGGTTTTAGGAACTAATATGATTTCTAATAATCAAGATTGAATAGGTTCGTATTTTTAGGTTTTGTTTTTAAATTTGCACAGATATAAGATATAAAATATTTATGAATCTATGTTTTTGATATTATCTCTAATATGGGCCATTGTTATGTTTGTAATATGGGCTAGCCCATATTTGTAGCAATATTTAAAATGGTGCGCTTTGTTTAAGAATGCCACGCAAAACACTTATGGTGACTTCCAATTTGAGCCCCAAGCGGCGAAAGACGTGGGATATAGAGGACATAAAAAAGGCTGTTTAAGCAGTAAGAGAAAAAAGTATGGACACTATAAGGGAGACTAAAACTTTTGAGGTTCCAAGGACTACAGTGCAGCGATTAGCTAAAATGGATAATCTTAGCGTGGAGCAGGATGTTCAAATTAAACTGGGACGAGATACAGTTTTGAATTCAGACTTGGAAGAAACATTGGTTAGGTCTATCCTGGAAATGGAAGCCAAGTTTTGTGGCTTGACCCGCAAAGACATTCAACGTATGGGATTTAACTTGGCAGAAATCTTTCAATAAGGCTAAAAGAACCAGACTCGAAGAGGATTGGAACACATACAAGTCTCACCTCAAGGAGTATAAAAAAGTCATTAGACAAGAACAAAGAGAAGCATGGATAATCTATTGCGAGGAAATCGAAGATTTCCCCCAAGTAGCTAGGCTCCAAAAAACCCGCTCAAAGAATCTACACTGTCATATCGGTATACTAACCAAAGAGGACTTCAACTATTAATGTAAAGCCACTTCCCTGACTCTAGATGCACAAACACGGCAGCCTGGGAGGATAAGGAGAATCGCTACCCGACGGACGTATATCGCGACAGATCGTCGACGCGGATAGACTGAGGTGGACCATCTCTGGCTTCTCCCCCTTTAAATCCTCAGGAACGGACGACGGCATTTATTCAGCTCTACTTCAGTGGGGTCTGTATGACCTAATACTGCAGCTGGTAGGAATCCTCAGATCTTCACTGGCAATGAGGTATATTCCAAAAGGTTGGAAAGAAGTTAAAGTTGTGTTCATACAAAATCCAGGGAGAATGGACCATTCCGTTACAACAGCATATCGACGCATTATCCTCACATCGTTGTCAATGAAGACCTGTGCGAACGATGTAGTGATAACACAAAATCCACTGCATCCAAATCAACATGCATACGCTCTAGGAAAATCCACCGATTCGGCTCTTCATCTCGTGGCGGGCCGCATCGAGAGATCGTTAGGAAGAAGAGTCCAACCTGGGTGTATTCCTAGACATAGAAGGTGCGTTCGATAGAATCGCTTTTGCTAAAATAACAAACGCACTTTCCCACAAGAATATCCCCCAAACCATAAATCGCTGGATATATAACATGCTTGGTTGTAAAAGGTTGTTCACAGGGAGGGATACTCTCGCCACTACCGTGGAACATGATCTTAGACTCCTTGGTCAGCCGCCTCAACGATGACAACTTCTACAGAATAGCATATGCTGATGACCTAGTGATTCTGCTAACAGGAAGATTCGAGGAGACACTCTGCGCTTTAATGCCAGAGGCCCCTCAATATCATAGAACAATGGTGCAAAGACCATTCACTGTCAATAAATCCAAAAAAGACGGAGATGGTTCTTTTGACGAAAAAAAGGAAGCTTGTAAAACATCAAGCCCCAAAGCTCCTAGATACTAAATTTAAATTTTCTTCAGAGGTGAAATACTTAGGGGTCACCTTCCACAGTAAGTTAACGTGGAACTCTCATTTAGAAAGCAGATTTAAAAAAGCATAAACTTCTTGTGTACAGTGTCGTAGAACCATCGGCCGTACTTGGGGAACGTCACCTAGGGTGGCGGCCTGGATCTACACTGCCATCATCAGACCTATGCTGACGTATGGCGCGATTTCCTGGGGAGCTAAAGCAAACCAGCTGACAGTCGTCCGAAAACTGGATCAGGTCGAAGCAACAGCACGCCTCAACACAACAGGGGGGGTATGAAAACCACATCGACAAGAGCTATTGAGGTAATCCTTGGTCTCACTCCCCTTGACATATACATCAATGAGATTGTTTTGATGACCATGACACGTCTACGCTCTACTGGCATACAACCTGATGTAGGATCCGGTAAACTGAGACGTAACTTGTGGCGTGAGGCCCTCAGAGAGGTCCCACTGCTGCAGGCCAATACGGACTCGATTCCACCGCGATATGCCTTCCACAGGCCCTACAAGGTAATCTTTAAAATAACACACAAGACCCATTAGAAGAAGGCGCAATCCGCATCTTCATAGAATTGTCTAAAACCAATGTAGGCTCAGGATGTGGAATTTTTTCCAGATCCCTAAATCTAAACATAAAATGGCCAATGGGCTGCAAATCAAGTGTTGCTCATACAGAGCTCACTGCTACCTGCATCGCTGCTAAATAGATTGCCAAAAGGAACGCCATAGGTAATAATATATACATACTTACGGATAGTAGACAAACACTACTAGCCCTGAACAGATCACGCATTACATCAGGCCTAGTACTAGAATGTCACATGGTCTTAATCGAAGCCTGTAACAGCAACACGGTCACTTTAGGCTGGATCAAGGGCCATGAGGAATCGAAAGGAACCCGTATTGCAGACTCCCTAGCCAGAAAAGCAGCCTCCCACAAATTCTTGGGACCTGGCACTTTCATTGGTCCATCAGCATCAGCGACGGCTGCCCTATTAAATGTACACTCCCTTGATATGTTTAAGGGTAGACGGGACGACGCAGAAGGCTGCAGGCTTGCCTAGGAACTGCTATAGTATCCGGACAGCAAAGTAGCCAAAAAATACGTGACTCTGAACGGGCAGAACCTACGAACAGCCACGGGTATTCTGACTGGTCACTGCCACCTACGAAAACCCCTCCACAGACTGGGTCTGTCTGACACCCTCACTTTGTAGAGGATGTGAACGAGAAGATGACACTGTCGAACACATTCTTTGCGAATGTCACACTCTCTCATTTTAGGTTTCATGTATTCGGCGAGCACAGGCTAACATACGCCAGTATGAGGGAACTTAATTCAGGCGACTTTATCGCCTACTTCAAATAATTAGGCTGGATGACGAGATAGAAGGAAGTTTTGAACCTTAGAAGGATGCACGATGGGCCAATCGTGGCCTAAGTGCTGTGGGGTCACCCACCCTTCAAACTCTTACAGATACAGATGTTCTTTACTAGCACATTGTTAGAGAATGTAATGATGGCTTGTAACGTTAAGAATTAACGTTAAGTATTCCACCTCTAGGTATTTCAAAATTGTTAAAATTCCCTAGCCCGTATTTCAAGTTGTCGATAAGTGTTATCGATAAATGTATATTAATTATATTCTCATTAGTTTCCGTTCGTTTTGAACGTAGTATTCGAATTTTTAGTGTGATACCCCTCGAACAGTTATCAGCATCGACAGTTTTTGATTTCCGGTGTGATTGGAAAATGGTACCTCGTGGTTTTGAAGTGTGCATCTTGCTAGAAATTAAATATTAATAGCCTAGGTTGCTAACCTGTTGGGGGATTTGTTACTCTAGCGAGAAATTATTACAAAGATTTTGAGTGAATTGAATTGTTTGTTTGGACTGCTCGAAAATTCTCTTGTAACCTCTTCTTTGAACGATTTGTGCCGCTTACCGCGTAGTTCTTGCTTCAAATACAAACACCAGGAAGAATATTGAGGCCATAATCACCATATTTGTTGAATATTTCGCCAGTCTTTCGTGACTTACCGCATCTCTGAAAGATAACCCAAGGAACCCCTTGGCCAGGGTAAGACTTATTATTAATTAGCAATTGTATATTTTAACAAATATAACTTTAGAATTTTGGTGATGGTACATCTCTATACCGTTCGCTCGTCGTAAATTCTTTCAATAACTTTTTTCATATTGTCCGTTTTTTTGCTTTTTATGATTAATGAGTTTTGACTAGTGGCTTTTATATTAAATATACGTTCTTATTAAAATTAATGGGAATTAAGCATTTGAAAGTTTGATCTTAAAAAGTTATACATTTTGATGGGTATGAGAAATATATTGGGACATAAGAAATAAACCTTAACTGTTGAAAGAGAGAGAGAGAGAGAGAGAGAGAGAGAGAAAGAAATTCGTAATGAATTTTGTGTTGCATGGCTTGGTTTTTGGATGGAATTGTTGTTTTCGGGAATGGTGCCCTGGCGTAGGATTAGTTTCCTCTTCAGGGCTGGGTTGGAGTGTACTGGATGTTTTAGTGGGCGTTGACTGAAAAACTGAATTGGTGGTTAGTAGAATTGGGGGTTGAACAAGTGTCTAGAAAAGGTTTTTTGAAAAAGTGACTACGAAAATGTGTATGGAATTGAGAAAATTTGATCGGGCTATTCGCTAGAATGTAACTGGAGGAAGGTTTCATGTTAAGATATATCGGGAGTTGATATTTGTTACCAGCGAAGCTTAAACGTGCGCGGAGTGGTGTGACAAAAAGTGTCTAGGATAGGGGCGGTCTGGTGGAAGACAAACCATGCATCGCTGCCCATACATAAGATGTACTGTTGAGCTGGCTAGGTGTCGGAAATTATTTAGTGAAAGATGGGTGGTATTTTACTGAATTTGGGATGTCTCCGGAGTTTTAAGAGAAGAGATATTGATTTGTAAATTTTATTGGTTTTTGGAATTTTTGGTGGAAAAGAGTGTAGGAGACATTGTGAAAAATGTGTAGAATTGGGTGATTTGTTGAGATTGGAATAAAATGTTGCGGTGACGTGCCTTAGGTGGTTTGGGACATTTTCGGTGGTCGGCGTTAAGAATAACAATAATAATGATCTTAAATATAAGGCGGGTACAGCTGCGGCTGCATTAGTTCCCTGTCGACGATCGTCGGTCCATTTGGCAGGAAAACCTATTTTTGTTTTGTTGTTGTACTGTTGAGTACTAGAGCCCGTTTAATATATTAGAGGTTATCTTAATGTAATCAACAAGTTGTAAATAGATAATAAATGATTTATTCGATAGTTTGCTTGCATAAAAGCAGATCGAAGGCATAATGGGATTGGTAATCATTGCTTATTTTTTTAGGGTTTAGGAGTCACGCAACTTTGTTTAAGCTAGTGATAATCCTTGATATACCTACTAGCTGGATTGAATATTTTATGAGGAGATGTACTATCTCTCCTAATAATAAACGCAGCGACTTATTTAGATAGGTGTACTATTGAGCCCGGACATGAATTTGTGTTTGTAGACTTAAGCGTTCCAGTGCATCGTTTCGCTTCCTTGAATTTAGCAGCACCTTATTTAATTTTAGTTTGCTTATCACTTGTTTTACGTAAGATTCATTTTTTTTTGTTGATGAGAGATAGTAATTAAGTTAATAGTAATTCTACCGGTGTCGTTAAGCCTACTTTTCCCACTTGTGGCGGATATTTTATGTAGTGTGGTAAATTTATTATTTGTAAACTGCGTCTAAGGTTTGGGTTTGAGATCTATAAATAATTGGATTAATCGCGCATGCGCCTGAGCTCAAGCGGTGTGTCTTCTTTTTATTGAATTATTCTACCTACAGCGACTAAACTACACCTTCCTCACCTTAGCGGTCAGTATATTAATGAAATCTAGGTAGTGTCTACCGTTCACAGAACTGAAGGTGTATTTATCTACATATTGGCAAGTGTCACGGTAGGAACATACAATAATTAAATTTCAGTCTAGAATATTATTCTCGTTAGCCTTTTTTTATATTAATAATACTGTCATTATTAAACAGTTGAATTCGACATATAAGTAGTTTACTTTTGTATGTACAATAAGACT
This sequence comes from Galeruca laticollis, assembly GCA_963921935.1. Lineage (NCBI taxonomy): Eukaryota > Metazoa > Arthropoda > Insecta > Coleoptera > Chrysomelidae > Galeruca > Galeruca laticollis. The sequence goes on along the minus strand of OY998182.1, from coordinate 106,378,092 downwards.
TCTATAATATTGTAATAAACCTTTTTGGTAAGTTGAGGGTTTATATGGAGAACTTGGGGATGCTTGGAACAATTTATCTGGCGCTCATTTGAGAAAATTTATATTTGAGGACCGCACGACCGTCTCCACTAGAGTTCATCCGCGAGCATCTCAGACTGTTATCGTATTGTTATTTGGTCGATGTACAGTGTTATTGGTTATAATTTGACCACCTCTTTCTTTCTCTTACGCGTACAGATACAAAAAAAGTTGTAGGAGTATAAAAGAATTTTAATAAAATGTACTTTACACACTAATAGCGTTTTTGAATTACGGGGTATAATATAAAAATTTTTTTAAATAGGACGCCCTATATATTATGACATATTCGGATAGGGCCTTTTTTTCTCATGACAAAAATATATACTTTTATAGGTATATCTTTTATACTTTCCAAAATAATGGACAGTAAACTCCTAAAGTATTTAAGTTAGTATTTAGCTAAAAAAAGTAGCTTACTGTGTTTATTACGAAATACAATACAATAGCAAACAACATAAAAATCAATAGTGTTTATTACAAAATAGAAACCGATTTGATATTTTCATAAATTTTAAGCAAACTAAAGTAAGTGCTCAAAATAACCGCCGTTAGTTTCAATACAAAGTTCATACCTTCTCCTTAAATTTTCTATACATTTTAAAGTTTTATTACTATTTCGATGGTTAAGAAGTTCAATTTCAGCTTCAATTTTCTCTCTAATTATTGCAATACTGTAACTGGTATCGGAATAAACTTTTTCTTTTAAATAGTCCCATAAAAAGCCATCTAAAGACGTTAAATCAGGACTATTTGCGGCCATTGAATCGTGCCACCATTACCTATCCAAGTTGCGAACTCATTATTTAAGTGTTCTCGCACTTCTCTTACATTATCCGGAGGTGCTCCATCTTGTTGCCATATTATGACATTACGCGCATCTTCTGGATATTCCTTAAGTAAATTGTCAACTTGTGGCAAAATGTCATCAAAATATAATTGACCCGTTACAGTGAAATTATAGAATATTGGCCCAACTACTTTACCCCGAAAAATTCCACACCAGACATTAATAGATTTTTGACCTTTTTTTTAATTTGTTTAATTTTGTATTTCCTTAACCTTTTTCGTTCCCACGAACATCTATTTTTTCTGTTAAACAGACCTGATGTAGAGAAACTTGATTCATCCGTCCAAATAATTTGTTTAAAGTAATTTTCGTTGTCGTCTAAATTTCTTATCATTTGTTGACAAAATTCCAATCGTTTTCGCTTATGTTCTTCATATACCTAGTTCCTGTACTGGTAAAATTTTGTAAGGACCATAGTTATTATTTTTTAGTGTTTTTTGAACTTTATAGTAACTTGTCTGTAATTCGCCGGAAGCTTTTTTATACTAGTTTCTGCATTCTCTAAAATAAAAATAATTGATATTTTGGTGTGTCTTATTCTAAGAATATATTTTTAGGTAATTTAATAATAATTGAATAAAAGAATTATTTTACCTTCAAAGTGTAACAGTATATTCAACTGTTCTTCTTCCTTTACTATGGCAATACGTTTCTTTCTCAAAAAGTTATGATAGACATTGACGTGATGGTAAATATTTACAAATGTGTTTAGACTAGGACATCATCGACTTGGATACAACTGTAGATATTCTCGTCTTGCAGCACGTTTATTATTGTTATTTTTGACATATACAGAAAATATTTCTACTTTTTCAAAAGCCGTATCTTCCATTTTTGAAAAATATAGCTAGCAATTAGTTGTATTTGTTACATTAGTTTCAGATAACATCAACAATTTTGCAGTAAGACATACATAGCCAACTACGTTTTTTAGCTAGATTCTAACTTAAATACTTTAGGAATTTACTGTCCATTATTTTGGAAAGTATAAAAGCTAGACCTATAAAAGTATATATTTTTGTTATGAGAAAAAAGCCCTCTCCGAATATGTCATAATATACAGGGTGTTCTATTTAAAAATATATATTCTTATTCTATACCCCCTAATGCAAAAACGCTACTGGTGTTTCATTTATACTCCTACAACTTTTATTTGAAACTTTTTTTTGTATCTGTATGCATAAGAGACATAATGGGGTGGTCAAATTATAACAAATAACCCTGTACGTCTACATGGGTTGGTAAATACTACGTTACAGGCTTCAAAATAATCCCGATATTATGACTGAGATACTAGGTCTATTCTATTCTTTGTCATTGTTTTCCGTTTCCAAAGCATATTAATAAAACAAATGTTCCAGAATGTTTATTTCAAAGAACATAGGTACTTATGCAGAATTATTATTCTCAAATTTCATAAGAGCCGATCCTGCTTTTCTGCTACTGCTACTGATTGTATTGAATTAAGTATTCCAATGAATGGATTGTAAAGTTTTTCGATGCCAAAAAATAATCTGTATGACAAATGACTTCCTGAAAAAAAGATCTATGAAGCAAATACTAATTATATCCAAACAAGATTTTATTTTTTAAAATAGATTCATTGGAATATTTTTAAGGAATTTGCGTATGAAAAAAAATTTGATAAGAAAAAAGTAATGGCAATCACCCACCCAAGAGAGTTTCGGGCTTCAGTCTCCGACACTCGATTTGTCAAGCTAAAAGGTTCCGCACTCACACACATGTAATTCGTTAACCACAACCAGCCAACGTGACGCCGCCATCATGCCATCAAGCTTTTGCTTTCTGCTAAACCTATATTTTTTACCACAGACATGTTTTGATGTACTCTCTGCCTTTGTTTTTTAATGTCACAGATTTATGAGTTATTGCAGTATCGGACTTGTAAATTGTAAACAACACTATATCAAAGAATTGCAGAAGTTATCTTACTGATTTCATAAATAACATATTTTGCATTCCTTCCGTATTAAATATATGAATATATAATTCCACAAATAATTTATCAACAAATCTATTGATCATCTGCAGATGTCTCAAATCTATACAGATAGTAACAGGTAGAGATTATAATAACCTACTATTTATCTATATATGCAGTTAATAAAAAAACATTACGTGATTAGATTAGAAACACATATCTATTTCTAATATGACAGTGCTAATTCTAACTTGACAAACATGAAAGCAATCAAATAACATAAAATACTAATCTATTAGCAATTTTTTTTAAAAACAAAAGTTTATATATAATAATTCTTCGGATTGTAATAAGAAGGTCATTCATAATTCAAACGATCAGGTGGTCTTCGAATTCTTGAAGATCGTCGTAGTAAATTCAGGTTTTCTTCGAACTGATTAGTAACAACATCTGTTTGCTGATTAACAGGACTGGATGGGAAACCATAAAACGGTGTACATGTGGATTCAGACGGATCAGACACACGTGAGGGTGAACATCCATAAAATATAGAACTGGATGTCGCATCATTGTGTTCACGGTGGATTGACATTTTACTGGATGAATCTCTATTTTGATTCTCATTTCCTTGCCTTGTAAAATTGTCGTAGATCCAAATAATCTTCTTTGTGATGGTACGAATTGCGATTGATTCATTTTCTATTTTTTGGCGCATATATATTTTCTCTGATTCCTGTACTAGTTCATTTACAATAGTTGCAGATCTTGGATTTCTAATATTACAAGGTCTAAGTGATCTAAATGTTTTTAAATTGTGTAACCATCATCTAGCTCTATTATATAATGTAATTTCCCCAAGCGCTGTAGAACGGTTCCACATTTCCATAAAACGTTTCCATGATAATTTCGTTATTGTACTCTTGTTCCGATCAGATAAAATTTATTAAATATTGGTTGTTCTGAATTATTTTTATCTGATTCCTGAGATCGAATGAAATCTAATTTTGTTCGAATATTTTGACCAAAATGTAATTCTGCTGGTGTCATCTCATTCGAAAGAGGCGTTGATCTAAAATAAACTTATGCAAAAATCCGTGTAATTTTTATGTAAAGTTCCTGGTTCTTCCAACATTTTTTTCCATTTTATCTTTAAAAGTCTGTATATATCGTTCTGCTCGTCCATTTGTTGCAGGATGGTTTGGAGTAATGAATCTTTGTCTCATTCCATTTCTGTTACAAAAATCTGTGAAATCTATTGATTTGAAAATAGACGTTTTGTCGCTCACAAGTATTTCGGGTAATCCGTAGCAGCTGAAAATTTCTCGTAAGTAATGTATTGCTCCTGAAGTTGTTAGTGCATTTCTGGACATCCTAATTTCTGGCCAATTGCTTTTTGCATCGCAACTATGAAGAAGTGATTAGTCAAAAAAGGACCTGCATAATCAATATGAACCCGTACCCAATTTTTTGCTGGTTCTTCCCATTGGTGTTGTGGAGCTTTGTCAGGATTTTTATTAATGCCATAGCATGCTTTACAACTTTTTGCTAGATCTTCTATATCTTTGTCGATACCTTTCCAGTAACAATATCTGCGAGCTAGAGACTTCATTTTAACTATTCCCATGTGTGTGGATTGTACTTCTTCAAATAATGTGTCTTGAACACTTCGTGGTATAACTACTCGATTGCTTTTGAAAACTATGCCTTCTTGTAAGCTGAACTCTGGATCAAACATATACCCATTGAGTAGCTTTTCCTTTAACTGTTTTAATTCTGGATCTCGCAATGTCTCTTGTGCAATAATGTTTGAATCTAGTGTCGTCGTAGAAATAAATATTCTGAAAAAATTGGTCGTACACAGAATGTTTTTCTTCTTCTTCTAGAGGTAGTGGATTCCTCGATAAATAACCCACGTTTGTATGACAGGAGGATTTTTTAGATTCTATAGCATAATCAAATCCTGAAGGTACGGGAAGTTGTTTTGTTGCGTTGAAAATGGGTATAAGAGTTTTATTGTCGACAACAAGTATGAAATGTCTTCCATAAATTTAATGAAACATTTTTTTGAATGCGGTTGCTTCCCTATCTAATTGGCTATAGTATCTTTCCGATTTTGTGTGAGATCTTGAAATGAACGCCACTGGTTTTTCTAGACCATTTGAAAGTTTATGTGAAAGAACACCAGAGATACCATGTGGACTCGCATCAGTAGCTAACATTATCGGAAATTCTTAATGCAAGCTATTTCTTGTTTCGCTTTGATGCAAGCTGTTTCATATTCCGGTGTCCAAGCAATTTTTTTTTATTTTTTTGTAATAAATTATTTCATCATTATCACCCAGCCCCTTCAGTCCACTGCTGGACATAGTCCTCCCTTGATTGCTTCCATATCTTCCTATCCTGTGCTGCTTGTATCCAGTTTTAATGGATATGTCTCAAGTCGTCATGCCAACGTGTTAGCGGTCTTCCCCTATTTCGAAATGCTTCATGTCTAGGTCTCCACTCCATAATCTTTTTAGTCCATCTATTGTCTGTTAATCTAGCTATATGACCCGCCCAGTTCCATTTTATGGATGCGAAATTGTTTAGTGGCTGTAAAAATGTTGAAGCGTATGGTAGAAATTCATCATAATATCGGACCATTCCAAGAAATTGTTGTACTAGCTCTATATTTTCTGGTTTTGGTGCTTTTTGTATAGCTTCAATTTTTTTATCTGACATTTTTTGACCGTCTTTGGTCCAAGATATTGAATTTCGTCTATGAAAAATTTGCATTTTTCCTTATTTAAATGTAAGTTGTATTATCTTTGCTTTTCCAAAAAATGGATCAATCTTGTCTTGCATTCTTCAAGTGAGGACCCTTGGATCAAAATGTCATCGAAGTATGCAGTAATTCCATCTCAATCAATAGTAATTTGATCAATAATTTTATGAAATTCATTTGGTACAGTTTTTATTCCGAAATTTAATTGTTTGGCAAGATATGTCCCTCTGTGTGTTGATGTTGCCTGAACTCTGGCACTCTCATCTTCTACTGGTATAATACATGTAAGTATGTTTTATATACAGTGCTATTCATAAGTCCCCTCCCCCCCCTCATATCTTTTGAACGGTTACACTTACATTAATAAAATTTGGAGGGTGAAAATAAAGTGTTGTAAACTTCTCTACGAATGGTAACAGGTGACGTAATAGTAATAGATGACGTCATAGTGCCACTCTGGCCAATAATTTCAAATAGGACCTTATGGCAAGTGATATTTCGTTTGAAAGGCATTGACATTGGCTACATATCCATATTAATTTTGTTTGGGTCTTAATTAATTTTGACAGGTAAATTAAATAAATATCAAAATTATTATTTCACATTTAAATATTGACCTTTTTTCAGTCCGCCTCTGGTTAGTTGTCAAAAAAATTAACGTTTTTAATTAAGTATTTGTTGCTCTGCAAAGTTTTTCTAAATAGCTTAAATATTTAATTTTATTATTGTTTAACGAGACGTTTAAGAGTTTACATAGGCAAAATGATACGTACTCAAGCCGACAAAGTAGCAGCTATCTTAATAATTGGTGAATATAGATAGAATCTCCATGAAGCAGAACGTTTATTTAATGAGAGATACCCAGATCGCCATATCTCGAGAACTTATTCGAGGGAGCTTCTTCACAAGTTTGAAGCAACAGGTAGTGTTCAAGATGCTAACCGATCTGGTCGACCAACATTTAGTGATGATAAAAAAATTGATATAGTTGCTGAAATGGTAGTAAACCCTACTTCCTCTTCAACAAAAGTTCCGTCTATCTGTGAAGTAAGTAAAAGTAGCGTACAGAGAGTGTTGGCTAAAAATAAATTTCATCCATACAAGTTAAAAATGGTGCACCACCTTTCGGATGGCGACCCCGACAGAAGACTCGAATTCTGTGAATGTATGACAAATAAAATTAGTCTAAACCCACATTACACAAAAACAATTTGTTTTAGTGACGAAAGTACTTTTTGCCTCAATGGAAATGTGACAACACAAAATGTAAGGTATTGCAGTGACACAAATCCTCACACCTTTCGTGAACCACATACCCAATTTCCAGAAAAAGTCCTGTTTGGGCAGGTATTTTGGGAAACCACATAGTTGGTCCTGTTTTTCTAAATTCAAATTTAAGCGGTGAAGTGTATCTGGAGATGTTACAAAATGCAATTGAGCCGTTAATTCGTGAAATTCTGAAAGATAATCAAGATGAATTCGGCCATCTGGAAATAACATTTCAACAAGATGGTGCTCCTACACATTATTATGGTGCAGAAAGACGTTACCTGGATGAAGAATATCGAGGTAGATGGATCGGCCGACGAGGTCCTATAGAATGGACACCTCGGTCACCAGATCTGACACCATTAGATTTTTTCTATCGGGGTACTTGAAATCCAAGGCTTATACTACGGCACCAGATAGCATTGGCGTTTTGAAAGAAAGAATTACTGAAGAATGCAATGATATTTCAGCTGAAACATTCGAACGAGTACGACAAGAGTTTACTAATAGGATGTATTACTGTCAGGAAGTAGACGGAGCACATTTCGAACACTTGCATTGTTGCTATTTGATTAATTAAATTTAAAAAAATAATTTCAATAATTTTGGTATTTATTTAATTTATACGTCAATATTAATTTAAACCCAAACAAAATTAATATGGCTATATAGCCAATGTCAATGCCTTTCAAACGAGATATCACTTGCCATAAGGTCCTATTTAAAATTATTGGCCAGAGTGGCATTGTGACGTCATCTATTACTATTACGTCACCTGTTACCATTCGTAGAGAAGTTTACAACACTTTATTTTCACCCTCCAAATTTTATCACTGTAAGTGTAGCCGTTCAAAAGATACGAGGGGGGTAGGGGAATTTTGAATAGCACTGTATAGTAGTGACATACAGAAGTTAGACATAATATTTATTTTTAAAGAAGTTTAGCTTCGCAACATAACTTAAAGGGGGTCTACGATTACATTGCTACACAATATCTTTGACGCCAACTATACAACTCAGACGATTAGGTGTGAGCGCGCCGTACGTTCGCCGAGCAACACGCTAATGTATACGCACTTTAAGCGATGTCTGTATCGACAAAAAAGTCGGGGACTTTTGAATAGCACTGTATATCAAGGGTACACAAATATTGTCCATTTTTCATTTTATTAAAAATATCTTCTATTCTTGTAATTTGATAACGATTATCTTGAAGTTGTTGATTGACGGTAGCCTTATAGTCTGCACATAATCGAATTTGTCCATTACTTTTCGGTACAATGACTAATATGACAGTGCTAATTCTAACTTGAGAAACATGAAAACAATCAAATCAAAAATAAAATACTAAATGACAAAAGTTTGTATATAATAAAATTAATACATTGGAAATTGATATTTCGAAACTAAGAAGGTAGATTATGATGTACAGCGCGTTTGGGAGTCCAGAAACGAGTCAAGCGATTACTTTTTTGTAGATAATTAGATTTATTCATTATATTCCTTCTATTTTGTCATAATTTTTATGAGAAACTTACAAATATCATCTCTTCTACTGTTCACTGATATAAACAAAGCTTATTTGCTATATTTTTCAGGTTTGATGGTACTGGGTACTAGGTTTTGTTGTATAAACTGATTAACCCCAGAAGTCAAAATTTCAACTGAATATTTCAAGAAATGCTACATTTCAAGGAATCATCATTTATTAACATAATCTCTTCAGGCACTGACATGAACCAGAACTGTAGATGAATATAGGCAAGAAAAGTATTTGATGATACTAGAGAATAAGTTGGGAGCCAAAACAGTAGGTATAATATACCTTGTACAAAGCAAAAACAATATTGGTTAGTGTTGAAGACAATTTTAAAATAATGGAGTCGAAATGTGTGACGTATTCAGTATTCTGCTGATTATATTCAAAGACAAAGATAACGCTTCGTGATGTGATAGTGAATAATGACTTCAAATTCAGTCTAAACATACTAACCATCGTAGCAAACAGGTATTAGAAGAAGTCGAATGATAAAGCAATGGACACAATCATGTCAGTGAGGCATTGAATATAGAATGTGAAAAAGTTGATTTTTAGCCACGGAAAATTGTATTTTTTCCATGACAGTACAACTAACTATATAGACTAAAAGTAGGTGAATGTTAAATAATGCTAATGCCTCGAAATTGTGATTCATGTTTTGCTGATCCACAATTATTATTGCTATATAGTAGATTCATTTTCATATTGCTCAAAAAATTCATTGTAATGCAGCTAATATATATAGCTATGTCAGAGCATTAATTGAAGAATTATTTTCAAATGAGTTATGATAGTGGGCTGATCCATTCCTGAAACAGAAAACAGAAAGAAATGGAAAATACATGAGCGAGGATGTGCAAATGAGATTTGAAACCGCGATTTTCGTTGTTTTATTATTACTTTCGTGTTGTAATTTCAAATACACACATGAAAACTGAGCTGTCATAGAAGCGAAAAACGAAAAAATTAGGATGAAACGAAACAGAGAGACGCATGACTTGGCTACTAGTTGCAGCTACTGCAACGTTTCAAACATATTTATTTAAGTTAAAATACAAATCACAGGACTGGAAATCGTAATCTAACTGAGAGATTAACATCATAACAGAACGAAGAAAGAAATTACAAATTAGAATACCATAAAGTTAATACACAATTATATTCAAATTGATTTGTAGGCTGGATCAGCAGAATCAAAAAATTATAGTGAAGGTTGAACAAAAGTATCCCGTAACGTTGTAAGTATTGGTTTACTTATGATTTTGAAGAAAATATGTAAGCGGTTAATGTGACATATGAAAACTATATTTTGAATGACGTTTCAATGATGATCAACAAGTTTTACAATGGGTGTCTATACTTTACATCTCCCTTTCTTTGTAAACTAAAAACATTGTTTTCCAAACTTACCGTGAAAATAATATTAATTTATAGATGTTTCCAAACATCCTATTATGTTAATGGTTAACTAATTATACCTATAATCATAAATTGCAGAGCATAACTTAATGTAGCTTATAAAATAGTATTGTAACTACTAATTTAAGTATTATTAAATATCAAGTCTATTCATTGGTTTAATTATTCTACCATTTTTGGTCCATTCGTTGAATTTATTAATGGCTTTGTGTAACTTTTGAGTAGCTTCTTCCACATTTGTTCCTGCAGCAAGAACAGCGATGTCATCAGCAAATGTGGCAATTTTTATATCGTTCATATCTAGTATGGCATATGTATATAGTAGATATAGAACTGGGCCAAGCACGCTCCCTTGTGGCACAACTGCTTTTATTTGTTTTAGTTCAGAGTATTCAGTTTCTTGTTTAACTCTGAAAAATCGATCTGTTATGTAAGATTCCAATAAATTTGCATATTATTTTGGGAGAATTTTTTCCATTTTCTTTATGAGCCCCTCGTGCCAGACCTTATCAAACGCCTAGACTATGTCTAGGAACAGAGCAGCGCATACCTACTTCTATTTCTTCATAGACTTTTTCTATTATCACAATGACTTTCCTTGGTAGTTTTTTTAATATTGCTCCTGTGATTAGATCGTATATCCAGGCGCTTTTTTGGATTCAGATTTGTTTTTATTCCATCGGCTACTTCTCTGGGAGTGACCAATTTGATATCTTTTTCTCCAGCTGATTGTCTTCCTCTCTGTTGCTAGTTCATTAGGTTGGAATGTCTCTAAAAGGTGTTCTGCAAATAGATATTGCTTTTCGCATATTAATTTTTGCCCAACCTCCCTCTTCTTTCCTAATTGCTGGCGTTTGGGTGATTGGCCTTTAAATATTCTTGTTGCTTTCCAGAGTATTCTTGTCGTCTGTAAGTTCGTTTAGATGTTAACAAACTTTATCGTTTTTTATATTTGTATTTTCCTTTTTAATCGTTGGACAATTCTATTGGATGCTGTTTTGTCATTAGGGTTTCTAGAAGTTTGCAATTTCTTCCTTGCCTTGCTTGCAAGAGCCTATTTTGACGAACATAACCAATTTCTTCAAATAGAAGCTCCTACGAAGTTATGTTTCGTCTGTTCGTTAGTTTGTGGGAGTGAAGCTGTTGCAATTCAAAATCAGCCATATCTACAATAATAGATAAATTGTTACAACATAGTTAGTAGGTACAGTTATCCTTGAGAAAATATTTGAAGAAATTATCAAAATTAAGGTTATCATTATTATTGATATGTTTGATTACTTTTATTCACTTGAATATAATGATAAAGGAAACATCTATCAAAGTTATAGAAGGTTTTTGGGTTCAGAAAGTTAATTAGCATGCCACAGAACTTCTAGTTCTGTTTCTGTCAATATGCAGCACCATAGCATGTCTATGTTTCTCGCTTTTCGACCCATTTCATATTGTCTAATACTTGTATTATGAGACTTTGCTATATCTGATATATTATTTTCTTTCAGCTGGACTGTTACATAATTAAGCATACGTTTGCTAGACACTTTAAATATTTGAACCATACAGAAATGGAAGGTATCAGTCTAACGCCGAAATTATTCTATGGACAAAGACATAATATGAAATAATTTAATTAATACAAGTTAGTCATAGAGTAGATTTTTCATCAAATTCTAGTTTATCAAAGTTATTGTACAAGTTTAACATTCACACGAGTGGTGAGATAAGTTAGTTATAAAAATTAACTGTAAGGTAGAACATTATAACAAAAACAATGAATACGGAGAAGTAACTGAAAAAACAACATACCATAAACGTAATTTTAAAACTCATGTTTTTATATCCGGGTAGATTGTACTAAGAAAACATTTACCTTTTCACATCAAAATAACACGACAGTAGAAATTTCTGAGAAAAAGAACATATAAAATGTATCCCACCTTGACATTAAGATTTTATCAGATATAGTAGATTTCCAAGAATTTCACGCATAACACATGACACTACAAAGATTGTTACTAAATGAATAAAAGTTCACGAACTACATTATACAGTGCATTCCAAAATAGATACATTTAAATTGATACATTTTTCATTTGAACTCTGATAAGCATTACCATTAAGGTATACAGAAATGAAAACATAAGAGGAACAAATCACTTATCTAGACATGTATTATTTATGCAGAAGTCTTCAGTAAACGTGTACATACATTAAGTTGATATAATTCGAAATCATATACCAACAAGTGCTTTCGAGAATGGGCAAAGGCGTAAGCTTCGCAATTAAAACAAGAAAGTTGTCAATACCTTGGCAATGTTTCGCGTGGAGAAAAATACCAACTTATACAGTTGATAATACAGGGTGAGATCCAGGAGAAACGAAGCATGGGCATAATCATTATGTCATTGCTAAGAAACGCCAGAGAGTGGTTTGGTTGCAGCTCCAATCAACTATTTTGAGTTGCAGTCCTGCAGTATCAAATATTCCTATTCCATTGATGATTGTCGACCTCCGTAGCGAATATGACATGTAAAGAAGAAGTTAATCATATATGACAGTCAGTTGAATGAATAGGTAAGTAATTGATACTACCATGGAAGAAGCGAGCAAGGTAAACACAGACTAGTTAAATTTTTAAAGTTAAGTTGTATGCATATAAAATATAGCAATATATTTTAAGAAATTGTTTGTTATCACGTTGACAATCCCAATTTGTCAAAAGCCAGGGGCTTTAAAAGCAAGGAATTTATTATTATATGTTGAGAAGCTATTATTTCAGTCTAGTACAAACACTCCCTGATTGTATTACATATTTGTAAGCAATATTGTTAAGAAGTCAGTCTATTATTATCCAATAATTGAAACTGAATCATTGACAACTTCCTTCTCATTTCCAAATAATCGGAATTCTGGATCATCCGTATTGTTTCCATTGAGACCATAAAACTATTGCTAATTTTAACTACACATTCACATTAAAAATATCTCATTCAATATTCCAACCAATAACTCACATATCAGAACCAGTCAAAATGAATGTTGAAGACAACAGTCATCAAAGATTAGTTCCTAATTTATGTATGCAAAGATCTATATAAGTAATATGGAAATAAGGAAGAAAATCTCTTAAAATAAACGGTTTTTAAGATTAAAACTAACTTTTCCGCATCTGTGGCCCTGAACAGTATTCTATGATAAAATTGTTACTTGTATACACTTCGGGGGATGTATCGTGCTAACAAACTGAAATTTCTCCAAAAGTAACCAAAAATGTAGTATATCTGGATTTATAGGACCCGCTGTACTCGCTCCTATCAACAAAATCAATAGGGTAAATCTGTGAGACACCTTGAGCAAGATTCAATCATAAAATTGATCAATCGTATACTCTATGTAGGCTGTATCGTGCTAACAAACTGAAAATTCTCCTAAAATGACAAAAATTTGGTACTTCAAGTACCATAGCACCCGTTGTACTGGCTTTAGTGAGCTGAATATTAATAGGGTTGATGTTTAAGACGCTCTGAATAATATCCCATCATAAAATTGGTTACTTGTATATACTCCGGAGGCTGTATCGTGCTAACAAACTGAAACTTCTCCAAAAATGACAAAAATATCGTACTTAAAATACTGTAGCACCTGTTGTATTGGCTCTGGTGAGCTGAAAATCAATAGGATTCATCTGCGAGATGTCCTAAATAATACTCAATCATAAAATTGGTGAGTTGTTGAACTCCGGAGGCTGTATCGTGCTAACAAGACATGTAAGGAAAAGTGGCCGACGACAACGACGACGACATACACACAGAATTTTTTTCTAAAAACCGTTTTTTCGTTTGTTGTTTATGGAAAACGTAAAAATAGATCAAAACAAATTTCAAAATTCCAACTTTTTTTGGAGTAAACCAATACTTTTCTCGCATATTAGATAGGTTGGGCGGAAAAGTATAATATGTGGCAAACGGAACCGCGTATTGACTTGCTACCAATTATCAATCAAGAGCCTTTGGCATGCTCTGAAAAGATCATAAACATTCACATGTGGTTTTCCAAATCAAAATTGACATAGGATTAGTCCACTATCAATAAGCATCCTAACTGATTCTTGGTACTTCAGAATTAACCACAGTTACAGGGAAAATAATCGCAAAACAAAGGCTACGCAACCTTTTTTGCAATTTCAAAAAATCATTTTGAGCAACTCTTGCGGTGCAGGTGGATCAGCAGTTTTTATTGGATTTAATAACCCTTTCTTACTGACCCATCCATATATATGCCACATAAGACGATAGTTTTGGGTCCATATTATTGTGTACTTTCACTTTGCTCTAAATATTCATGCTCCGAAATGTTCAGTTTACTAAATATAAAAAAATACGGTTTTTGGAACGTAACTCCTACAATTTTGAAGCTATCACAACGCAACAAAAACCATTTTAAAGGTAATTTGAAGAGCTACAACTTTTTATGTCATGATATGTAGTCATAAACCTCTTATTTTGAAACGGTGAAGGGTCAAAAGGCTCGAGAGAGACGGCGATGGCGCTACAGCACGCTCTTTAAACAATCATATTTCCGTCAATTTTGGTGTGACAAAAAAAGAAATAAAAAGAAAATTTTTATCAAAAACAGACCTACATTTTTTATTATTACAGTTTTTCCCGTATCTTCCATTATTTTTGAAATATTATGAAAAAAGTTGTTTTTTTTTTCAAAAATATAAATTTCTTTTTTTCTCAAAATCGTGATTTTTTTAAAAATATGTATTCCAAAGCAGTGAAACTGCTGGAATCCAATAAACTCTCCATATTAAAGTGAAATCTAGACGAATCGAATTTAAAAAAAAAACATTAGATGTCCCTCTTTTTTTCATTACAACTCACTCACTTTATGCGCAAAAAACTTAACTGTGCTCATTTTAAAGATTATTTTGAGCACTATAAAAAAGTTTGGTATTGTCATATGGATAAAATGTATCCGTTGTCCGCTAGATGGCATTGAATACATCGATTAAATTTCAGACCTAAATAAACGGCTTTGATCATCAATATCTCGCTTAATATTGCACTTAGAATATTTTATAAAAAACCAATTTGTTTATTTTTCACTTGCTATAATTTTGTCCATTATAAGATTAACGTTAAAATGTATATTTTTTGAGATATTTGCAAAAAACCGTTGAAATCCGTGGGAAAATTCCGAATTTTCAATCGCCAATAATTTGAGAATTATTGAGTTTTTGAAAAACTTCACAAAACATTTTTTGCTTAGAATTAGGTTTTCTATCGATATTCAAGGTTATTTTGAAAAAAAAATTCCACCACCGAGAAGGGTTGGCAACCACCCTCAGGGTGAGAACGGAGGTCGGGTCAATATCACTTTTGAAGTTAAGGGTGAGATAAGCCTAATTTCAAAACTTCATGTAAATCGGTTGATAGTGAAAAATTTAGAAGGTAAAAAGCTTTAATGACTGCACTACTAACATGGTCAAGAGACCAAAATATTTGAGTGTAAAACCAGAGCACGACGCTACTTCATATATTGATATTGGATAGTTAACATTTATATGATGCTAATTATTAACTATAGGTACATAGTTTCTCATTACTGATTTATATATGCAGATCAATTATCACTAGTTAATTTGGGAGCGATTCAATTTTCTTGGTGTAAACGTGTAGGTACGGTAAACTTGATTTCCAACTTGATTATTGATTGTTGTACAAACGAGACGAACTTTAATAAACGCGGAGAGGAGGATAGAAACATTAGAAGACAGAGATACTTTGAGGGCTCTCTGAATATTAATTGGCCCAGAGCGGATCCCGTTGCACCCGCTAAAACCGACACATTTACACCTCATACTTCTCTCACCCTTGCTTTGTGCCCTTTGCATAACCATTCCATCCAAAAACACCCTGGAGTGTCAAGTTCTTTGATTAAATTAAAAGTTTCACCCCTGTTGGGCCTTTGTCACTATTTACATGCAAATCTCATTTCGTCCAATTACCTTCAATGTTTTCCTTGAATGTTTTTAATACGCCGAGTTATGTAAATGAGGAAACAAGGACATGTAGCTCATATGTGGTCACTATCTCCAAAATATAAAATCTTACTTGTGGTTAATAATGAAAAAAATACAATGTCCATCCGTCTCTTTTCTTCGGGGTATTTATAAAAAGAATGCAATGAAGAAGTAGTCCAAAATTACTTTTAATATATAAGGTTAGTTTATACTTATTCTATATTTGTGATAATTTATGTCGTTATTATGATACAATGACTTCTGTCAAACAGATCAGGTAAGTGGGAAGTTTTGAAAAAGATATTTTGATATCGTTATGAAAAATTAAATCATATTTGAATTTTGGGACAAATAAAATTATTAATCATTAAAGTAACGAAATTTTTAAACTTAAATTTTGATGCCTGAGACTACATGGCGGTCAACTAATTACAAACCTTTATTTATACGCACTTTGGTTAACATTTGTCTCTTTTTCCAATAGGAAATGTTTCGGTCGATTTTCCGCGAAAGACTTGCTGGTGTTCATTTTGGACCTACCAATCGTTTTCAGAATATTTCCCATACAATAATAACTAAAAATATTCTGATAAGTATTCTAAAATCGCAAATTGGTGAAAACTTGGACATTTTGTCCTAATTTTATTTCGTGTGGACAGTTTAATAGATATTATTATGGTCGCATAGTTATACACAAAATTACTTCCTAATTACGTATTTATGACATTTTCTTTCATTTCCTATAAACAATACAATTTCGTTGGACCGTATTGTTACGAAATAGCACACTAGTATAGACCTTGAATCCGACTCTGCCTAAGCCATATGTATGAAACTTAAAATTTTGGCGGATGCGCAGGGATTTCTTACAATTGTTTACGATTGTGACTATATTATCTAGGCATTGTTTTTGTGACCAGTCTTATCTAGAAAATGCCAGAGAGCCAATTGTTTTTGTGTAAGCCGCAATCTAGAATTATCTAGTGAAAAAGGCACTAATATATAAAGGAGCGACCAGCGAGAGTAAGTTAGTTGATAAAGTGATCTCGTGATATAAATAGCGAACAGTAAAGTGTTGATATAAATTAAGGTTGTGTGAATATAAATTAAATTTAAGTGAATAGTTAAGTGTATACAAATTAAGTGTTAGTGAGAAGTTTAGTATTTAAATAGATTCGTAAGTAGCCATACCGTGTGTTCAAAATTTATCCCACCCGTTTACTGTTTAAATAAATAAGAAATACATTACATTGGTGTCAGAAGTGGGATAATATAAATAAATTGCTACGTAAAAATGGCCAAGAGATTATGTGACCTGAAAGTGACGGAACTAAGAGCAGAACTGGGAGATCGTGAATTGGAAACGTCCGGTAAGAATAGTGAATTAGTAGAAAGACTTAAAGTGACACTGGAAAATGACTGCTTTGATCCAGAAACAGTTTTATACAATGGCGAGGCGTCCACCTTAATCACGTCAATTTCTGCTAATATTTCTGTTAACATGGAAGAGAAGATTTCTGCCATGGAAGAGAAGATTTCTGGCATGGAAGTGAAGATTTCTACGAATGTGAAAAGCGATATTTCGGCTATAAAGAACGATATTTCTGCTATGAGGAACGACATTTCTGCTAATATGGACGAGAAGATTTCTGCTATCAAGAACGATATATCTGCCGATATCTTATTATTGAAAAACGACATTGCCGCTGACGTTGAAAATGGAATTTCGTCTCTAAAATCTGAAATCGAGAATAAGATGTCAACGATGGACGAGAAAATTGAGAATAAGATGACAACGATGGACGAGAAAATCAAGGAGTCAGAAAGAAAGAAAAATGACAGATATTAGAACTAAAGACACGCCAGCGGAAGAAAAGAAGATCGAGAAAACAAAACCTTGCAAGCCAGAAACACACCCTAAGTTAGAAGACATTGGCAGTTTTATCCGAGCCAAGGCCCCAATGTTCGATGGAAATATGTCGTGGACCAATTATGTGAAACAGTTTGGAGCAGCCGCTAGAGTGAATAATTGGTCCGATAGGGAGAAAGCAGTGAACCTAACTATAGCAATTCGGGGAGATACCTTAGATGTACTTCAGACGATGCCTCTGGAAGAAACGAATGACTTTGAGCAGCTTAAGAAGAGGTTGGACATGCGATATGGCCATGAACATTTGGAACATTTGTACAGATTCCAGCTGAAGAACCGAAGGCGGAAGCATGACGAAACCCTTCAAGAGTATGAACTGGATATTGCCCGACTAGTTCGATTTGCTTATCATCAGCACCAGATAACATGATGGAATGTTTAGTCATCCAGGCCTTTATTGACGGCTGATGTGACCACGATATGGAGAAGACGTTTCGATTAGCCCATCCTAAAACATTGGTCGACGCATTGACTGCTGCTCTTGACTATGAAGCAGCCACGATGGCTTCGGGATACAACAAAGGTAGGACCATACAGGAAGAAGGTGACGATGACAGACTTGACCAGATCGTCAACTTGTTGAAAGGTATGGTAGACAAGAAGCCGAGGAAAATCAGGTGCTGTAATTGTGGCGAGCTAAAGCATGAACGCAGTTCGGTTAAGCGTCCTACGACTCCTGCACACCAAGAACCTCTTAAATGCAAAGCAGCTACGAAGGGCTCGCGGTACAACAAAGGTAGGACCATGCAGGAAGAAGATGACGATGACAAACTTCACCAGATCATCAACTGGTTGAAAGGTATGGCAGACGAGAAGCCGAAGAAGATCAAATGCCGGGAGTGTGGCAAGCTAGAGCACGTACGCAGTCCGTCTAAGCGCCCCAAGATTCCTGCAACCCAAGAACTCCAGTCGCAGGGGAAATCAGACAGGGGTGAACATCCAGCTGATGTGAATCACCGAGAAGCCAACTCTTTTCCTAGACGGTCATGCCCTGTAGATTATTCTCAATGCAACAAGTCGAAATCTAAGGATGTTGGTACGTTTATTTGTTTCAGGATATGAACTGCGTCTATGGTTGATTTACCTTTATTAAACCCATATTGAAATTGCCCTAATATTGTATTTATTCTGCTTGCTAGTCTTTTTGGATAAGCGTAGACAGTTTTTTATATGTCGTGTTAAGTAGTGTAATCCCTCTATAATTTGTGCAATTATGTTGATCCTCTTTTCTATGTATTGTTACTATTTGACCTTGCCTCCACTCTTCCGGCATCTTTCCATCTCTCCATATACGTCTTATTAATTCGTATATCTGTTCTGTTAGTTTTTCTCCTACATACTTAATTAATTCAATATTTATCCCATCACTTCCTAGTGCTTTCCCGTTTTAATTTTTACTGATGAGATCTTCGAGCGTTGGTTCCGGCATTTCATCTTCTTCTACTTCTTGATCTTCCAAAAATTCTTTCAGTATGTCCGTCTCTGTTAATACATTCCTAAAATATTCCATCCCGGCTGCTTTATATCCTGTTTCATTTTCTACCAATTTTTCATTTTTATCTTTAATGCCAATTTGTTTGGGCTTACATACTCAATTTTGTTCATTCATTTTTTTGTAGAATAATTTTGAGATTTTATTATTATTTTCGGCTTCTATTATCTCTATTGTGCTACTTCCTTTTTTGCTAGTTTTGATAATTTGCCATATTCGTTCTTGTCTTCATCTTTATTCGTCCTAAGCTATTTGTTCCAAGCACCCCTTTTCCTTTCCACTATTATTCTGCACTTCTCATTATACCAACCTTTTTTTGGTCTGTTCTTTTTAAAGTCTATTTTTTCTTTTCCGCTGTATTTATAGATTCTTCTATTTGTTCTCATTTGTCTGGAACATCATTGATATACATTACTTTTTCCTTGTCTTCCAGTAATATTTCAATACGCTTGTCATATCCTTTTCTAGTTTTTGTCTTCTAACTTTTGTATATCCCATTTATTAATTATATGTCTACTATTGGACTATGTTTGTGTTGGTGTTTGATATGATTGTGTTATTTTATCTTTTGTGTTTATTGAATGACAAAAAGTCAGCTGACAGCGCTTCTGAATTATTGGCATATTTTTGACAGAAAAATAAAGGGTGTCAGTTATATTTGCTCGTACTTATTTTAATTAAATAGTAGTTTTACAACACAATAGTGGCGACGAGGAAAAGAAATGTCGGAAGGGGAAGATTTACAGAAACTTAAGAAGACACGGGCTGTAATTAAAGGCCAATTCACAAAGGCCAAAAGACATGCAGAAGGTAACCCTACATTGAATGTGCTTAGTGTCAAGCTAAATACTACTGCAGAATACTGCGATCATTATAAACGAATTCAGGATAGTATCGATTCTCTAACTGATGAAAACGAGTTAGAGAATGAAATAGAATGTAGATGCAATGTTGAAGATGAACACTTACAACTTACAGCTAAATTGCAGGACTTAATACAGAATCTAAAACCTGCTAGTTCAATTACTATACCTTACTCATCTTAGGATCAAACTGTTTGTACCTCACATGGTTTTACACCAGGCAGCATCAATTTTACTCCTTATAATCCTGATGAAACGATTACAAATTATATTATAAAACTAGAGGTATTTCTACATCTGAAAGGCCAACTCATTGATGATAAAAGTAAGGTTTACACATTACTGCACGCTCCTACTCCCCGGTTTCACAAGCAGCTTCATGATATCTGTGCTCCTGAAAATCCATTATCAAAAAACTATAATGAGTTAGTAAATCTACTACAGGATTTTGTTGGCCCACGGCCAAGCCAATTTGCTCTACAACACAAATTTATCTCTAGAACACAACATGAATCTGTAAACAATTTTCAGTAGCTCTCAAGAAAATGACGATTAACTGCGACTTTTATTGTGGATGTGGAAAGTCCGTGGCAGAAATGTTTCTCAAATTACAGTTTATTCGTGGGATTAATGACATGAACATTCGAACGAGATTGCTTCAAGATCGAGAGAAACGCACATACAAAGATATAGTTAACATAGCTTCGGCTATAGAGTTGGCCAAGTCAGAAAGTATGAGTATACATAATAAAACTACAGAACCAGTTGGTTTAAATAAAATCGACACCAGAAATGTCAGTGTCAGTAGGAATAACAAAACAAGGGACGACACGAATAGATAAACGCCTCTTAACCCACAATCTTCAAGATCAGGAATCGACAAACTTAGAGGCAAATGTTATAGATGTGGTTAATCTTCACACAGGGCTAATGAATGTCGATTTATAGATACAGAATGTCGAAAGTGTAGAAAAGTTGGACACATTGCAAGTGTATGTTTACAGAAAAATCTCAACTATTGGTACCCAAAAATGTAAGGCAACATCAAACTGAAAATGGATCTGAAAATAGTGAAAACGAATATCAAATCAACGTTCTTATTGACAAATACAATGACAAATTTATGGTTGAGATTAGCATAGAAGGAAAGCCTGTACTCAAGGAATTAGATAAGGGAGCCGCCCTTAGTACAATGTCTTAAAGTTTAAAAAACTGAATATACATCTGAAAATGTTTTCAACAAATATTGAACTTCGCACTTATACTGGAGAAGCTATCAAACCAAAAGCGATCACATTTGCTAATTGCATGTACAAGACACAGACGTTTGTGGGAAAACTGTATCTTATTGATCAAAATGTGGATGCAATATTCGGAAGGGACTGGCTACGAGAGGTCAGGTTAGACTGGGGTGAAATCAAAAGTCTGAAGACAACTCAACCCTCAAATTTGACAAACATTTTAAGTGAATTTAGTGATATCTTTGATAAAAAAATCGGTGAAATACTGAGTATTTGGGACAGTTTAGGCTTATCGATGATGCTACACCAATTTTTATTAAGCGAAGACAGGTACCATTTTCAATCAAAACTAAAGTAGAAAACGAACTTGAAAGACTTGAAGAATGTGGCATAATAACAAAAGTTAAGCACTCTGACTGGGGTACCCCTATTGTGCCCATTGTCAAGCCAAATGGCCAAGTGCGGATTTGTGCTGACTATAAAGTTACAGTGAACAAAGTCATAAAGGACGAAAACTATCCGATACCTAGAATAGAAGAGATTCACTCACAAATTAATGGAGGAAAACTATTTTGTACCTTGGATATTAGCAACGCGTACCTTCACATGAAAATGAATGAAGAAAGTGCACTCATGCAAACATTAAGTACACACTAAGGAGTGTACAAAGTGAACCGCCTTATGTTTGGGGTAAAAGTAGCACCTTCTCTCTGGCAACAGTTCATGGACAAGACTTTACAAGGAATAGAGGGAATACAATGCTTCTTTGACGACATTATATTATAGGGTAAAACGTCTGACGAATTAATGACAAAATTACGAATCGTCCTACAACGCTTAAGAAACGCCAACCTAAGACTGAACCAGGATAAGTGCAAATTCTTTCAAACCAGTATACAGTATCTTGGACACGTTATTGACGCTCAGGGCCTCCACAAAACAAAAGATAAAGTAGCATCCATCATGAACAGTAAGAAACCAGAGAATATTAATGAACTTCAGGAATTCCTTGGTCTAGCAAACTATTATAATAAATTCATAAACAACAGCCACGATCCTTCACTCACTCAACAATCTGCTTCAAAATGACAAACCGTATATATGGACATCCAAATGTGAAGAAAGTTTCCAAATGGTAAAATCATAGATAGCAAGTGATAATGTTCTCGTTCACTACAACCCAGATTTGCCCTTAGTACTTGCAACCGACGCATCCCCAGTAGGTCTTGGAGGTATAATTTCTCATCGTTACAGTGATGGAAGTGAAAGACCAATTAGTTTTGCCTCCCGCAGTTTAACAAAATGTGAGCTGAACTACAGTCAAATTGACAAGGAAGCGACGGGCATCTATTGGGGACTAAAAAAAATTTCCCCTACTGCTATGGTCGTAAATTTACCTTGATTACAGACCATAAACCGTTAGTGTCCATATTTAACCCTACAAAGACACTTCCATCGATATCTGCTAGCAGACTATTCAACTACGCACACTTTCTGTCTGGTTTGGATTATAACATCGAATACAGAAGAACCTCTGATCATGCTAACATTGATTTTTTATCTCGTTTTCCTACAGAACATACTTCTCGTAACCTGATGGATAGCTGCAGCTTGTTTCAACTTATTCAGCTTGATTCACTGCAAGTTGATAGGTAAGTGATTTGTAGAACAACCACAATAAATTTTAAATGCACTCAAAAAGGGAGAATCAATAGAACAGTTTGGTTTTCACGACAACGAACTTACCCTGCAAGATGGATGTACTTCTAAAGGCAGTAGGGTAGTAATTCCAGAAGATCTTCATCGGAGTGTGCTTAAGGAATTACATGTCGGACATCTAGGCATAGAGAAAATGAAAGCACTAGCTAGAAGCTATTGTACATGGAAAAATATCGATCGAGATATTGAACATATGGTGGAAACTTGCAAACAATGTCGACTAAAACAAAATCAACCCAGCAAAGAAAAAAATCATCTGTGTTTAACTCCTCGAGGTCCGTGGGAGAGAATCCATATTGACTTTGCAGGACCAATGCAAGGACAATGGTACTTTATTGTTGTTAACGCATTTACGAAGTGGGTTGAAGTAATTCCCACCGAAAACACTTCTTCAGATTGGTGCGTGAGAAAACTCAGAAAAATGTTTGTTACATTTGGCCTTCCATTGGTTTTAGTTTCAGACAATGGAAGCCAATTTATATCTGGCACGTTTCGACAGTTTTTATGTGGAAATGGTGTAGCACAGAAAACTACAGCACCATACCACCCGTCATCGAACGGACAAGCGGAACGATTCGTTCAGTCAGTGAAAAAGTCACTTACAGCAATGAGAGAGGAGGGAGGAAAACTAGACATCAAACTTTTTAGGCTCCTCATGCAGTTGCGACAAATACCACCGGATCAAATGCATACCACTTAATGTACGGAAGGAAGATTCGAACTCACTTGAGCTTAATGCATCCCAAAATCGATCAAGAAACAACTACTACAAAGGAGGTAAAAAGGCACTTTGATGACGGGGACAGAGTTCAAGCACGGAATTACACAAATTCAAAACATAAGTGGGACTTTGGGAACATTGTAGAGAAAGAGGGTACTTTAATTTACAAGATTAGAATGGACGATGGCAGTATTTGGCGAAGACATATTGACCAGCTTCTAAAATGTGAAGTGTTCCAGTCATAACAAATTAGAGGGGAGAGTTGATATGATTGTGTTATTTTATCTTTTGTGTTTATTGAATGACAAAAAGTCAGCTGACAGCGCTTCTGAATTATTGGCATATTTTTGACAGAAAAATAAATGTTGTCATTTATATTTGCTCGTACTTATTTTAATTAAAAAGTAGTTTCACAACACAATAGTGGCGACGAGGAAAAGAAATGTCGGAAGAGGGAGATTTACAGAAACTTAAGAAGACACGGGCTGTAATTAAAGCCCAATTCACAAAGGCCAAAATACATACATTGAACGAGCTTAATGTCAAGCTAAATGTTATTGCAGAATACTGGGATCATTATAAACGAATTCAGGATAGTATCGATTCTCTAACTGATTCAAACGAGTTAGAGAACGAAATAGAATGTAGATGCAATGTTGAAGACACAATAGTGTTTTGTACTGCTTATCACCATGCCGGCGTACGCTGCGACATTACAAAGTTTTTGTCCATTATTATTGGTTTTTTCGTGTATGGCATGTTTGCCAGCCACATTTTTTATATGATCGTCTTTGCCAATATGTGCATTAAAATCTCCGAAAATCACTACTGTATCTTCTGTATGTACTTTCAGAATATCTTCCTTAAGTTTTTGGTAAAATATCTCTTTTTCATCATCTTTTGCAGTTTTTATTGGTGCGTATACGTCGAGGACTGATAAATTATGTGGTTTTGCTACAATTCTCAAGAATGCTATCCTCTCATTTACTGCTCTCAATTCCAAGATATTTTCTTTTAGTTTTTTTCCCACAATAAATGCTACTTCCTAATGGTAAAAATCCAAAAAAACTGACAATTGATTCGATGATAGTAATATCGAAACAATTATCACTTTTTTGGAATTTTTACCCCTTTTTCATTATATTGTAGAACTATTTTAAAACAGTTAGTTTCATTTAAAAAAGAAATATTGCTTTTACAACCCATTTGTTCATGTAAAATAAACCATTCTTTACATGCCTGAAATATTTTTATCATATTTCATATTTTAATGCTACTGAATTCTCAGCAGATAATTTTTCCACCTATTTTTTTTCGTAAAAATAGAAAACCAATTTGGCAATTACTACCGACAGCCTTATAATTTCAATAAAAAGTTAAAGTTGCAAATCACTTCTGATCAGATAAACAGAAGACAAATTAATTAAATGGATAAAGTAGTGTGATAATAAATCATATTTGATATATTCAATTAAAATGCAGTTTACATATAATAACAGATATAATTAGTTGATTGAATATAATTTAAATAAATCGTAAACTATAATTATTGCAACTTTTATAATGAAACTACTGAAATTGACTCAATTATTTCAGACTGCGAATAACATTGTTATTAAGAAAAAATTATGATTGAGTAGTGTATTGCTACTGGAGTAATACAATAGGTAATTACGTACCTAAATAAATAAAAAGCTTGAAGTAATGTTTTCAAAATTAATTATCAGTTAAAGTATGTTTCAGAAATACATCCTTTTAATTCCAAATTAGAAACAAACGTACATTTAATTCCAAAATAATGTAAAATAATTAATAATAGACTTTTTTTCTATTTTATATAAAAATTCCGTACGAAAAACTGAAATAGATCTAACCCCTGTAGCTTTATTGAATTTATAAACTACCATTTAAAGTTAAAATCAAGTTTTCATTTCCATATATTTACAAATCAAAATCAATAGTTTTAAAAGAATTAAATGTACCGCCAAATATAGAATCGAATGCATCATCTATCGGTTAATAGCCAAAGTTTTTTCAACCAACTACCGGTTCGTCGACGCATTGGTAAGCCGGTAAAACAGTTCCCTTGTCAACGAGTTGCCGTTGGTAAATTATCGCAGCCTCGAACCTGTTAGAAAGTTTCTTTCAAATAGATTTCTTTATTCACTTTGCAGAATGGTGGTCGTGTCGAGGGAGAACAGAAACCCACTTGATTTGTTTAACGTGGAATACTTATCGATTAGAAGCGCTGTTGTCTACGTTTATTTTATTACCGGAAATTGACATTATTATGAATATTTTTTTGTTTTGGCAATTATTATGAGTATTTACAATGATACTACACAACACAACAAAGAGAAAGTGCATAAAAAGAAAATTAGGAACTTAGTATAACATAAAAAATACTACACCGTTTTATGCGGCAATGTAAATATACAGGATAAACCGAATATAGTTTTCAAAGATGATTTATATACAGATTGTTCGAAACTTAATGCAGTGTGGGTCATATCATGAGACATTTTAGAAAACATATTTCTAGGATCAAACAGACTTTGGAGCTTTCTCCTTAAAGTAACAAACGTTGTAGTTTTGTAATATCTAACAAAAAACTACAAGCTCTATTTTATCTACAATTTACAAGCTGTTTTTACTTGATTGCTTCGAATTCCTGGATTATTTTACAATGTAAATAATAATATCATTTGTATCTGATATTCAATTTATGTTAGATCTCAATTATTAGTTTGAAACTTCAATTGTTTTTCAAAATTATTATATAGTCTTTAATAATGTAATGACTTATATGATTTGTACAAATATCCAAGAGTGATTTTTAACGTAGATAACTGTGTAAATTGATCAGTGTTTGCTGGATGAATGGACACCTCGCCTTAACATGTTGTATTCTTTGATGTTTGCAATTTCTACACAGGGTCTTTAATAACATATTTCTAGTAAATGTTCATCCTAGTTGCCTGATCTAGATAGCTGGAATGGATCCTTTTGTGGAGGAGCATTCTGTAGACAACCAGAATGCTCCTCCATCGATGTGACACTGATTCGGGCGCATGTTAATTGCAGACGAGGTTTATGATCTAAAAAGGGTTTTATGAGGGTTCCTAATCCTGTGGCTGAACTGCAGACTCGCGGTCAGGGGTCTTAGAATAACAAAATGTACGCAAAAATATTATTATCGCTATCAGTTTAAAATTTATTTCAACAGTGACAACAATTTGTTAAGTATGATATACAAAAAACTGAAGATGGAAGTGAAAGATATGATAAGTGAACGTGGAAATAGTCTAATTATTATTGAAAATTTTAAATTTTATAAATATTGTGAATTAAAAAATGGTGACACTTGTTGGTGCCGTGTGAAAAGGACATGTAAAGCTAAAATATATACAATGAGCGTTGAAAAAGTTATGTCTAAAATATTAAATACTCATAATCATGAACAGGAAAGTGACAGTGCAATCAACAGGCAAACATTGAGTAATAAATTAAAAAGAAAAGCACACGATATGATCGCTGAAAGGCCATCTAAAATAATTCGTGGTGAACAAATTAAATTCTAATACTTTGTCAACTTTGGCTGAAAAAGATATACAATATATCAAACGCAATATTTACAGACACAGAAATAAATAATTTCCAAAATTGCCTCAAAACGTTTCCGATGTGCACGATTTTTTGGAATCTGTTCAATTTATGACCGTTGAAGTAGAAGAATTAAACGACAGGATTAAAAATATTATTTTTATTATTAAACAAATGCGGCTGTATAAAATAGCATACCAATAAATGCTTTTAGTTCAATGAGATCTAGATCTCTTAATTCTGGTCTTGAAGTTCGTGAATATATATTTCTTTCTTTTCCAATTTTCAAGTTCGTCCATCGTAATATTGTTAGTAGTATTTCTTCATTAAACAACTTACTCCACATTTCAAGTGGTTCTGCTTTATCCTCAAACCTAGCACTTGGGCGCAAACCTGGCAATTGCAATATAATATTGTGCTGTAGAGTTCTGGTGCGAGAATAAAAAGGATCAGAAGACCACTTGAGTCTATTGTTAACATAGTCAGTCAGTTGCTTTTTATTTCTGTATCATATTCACCTTCAGAATCATCACTTGAGTCTTGTTCATCTAATTCACCTTCATTTTCTGCTTCTACAAATTCTCCTTCAATTTCTGAATCACTTTCATGCTCACTAAATTCTAAAATGTCCTCGCCAAGAATGTCTCTATCACTATAATCACTATCAATTTCTTCGTACCATTGTCAACATGTTTCTTCATAATTTTCATCGTAAATATTGATACTTTTTACCCTTTTTGATGATCCGGGTTGATTATCCATAAAAAAACAAATAATATTAAAACACAAAAAGTTACAAAAACGCCGTCGTGCGGTCACTGTGACCCCCCAAACTCACGTATCTGTACTACAAACATATCTATCGCCTTGCACGTCTGGAAATATACTGAAGACGATGTGGATTGAAAGTACTGTATCGTCCAAGTTGCTGTTATAAAAGAAGCGGGAAATACAACCAAATGAAAAACTCAGGCGGTCGCCATGACCGCACGACGGTGGTTAAGGGTTAATCAACTTGGATAGTCAAGTAGGATTTGTCAACAGAACGTACTTTCAATCTGACAACAAGGACTTCTGCCATTGGTCGGATTAGCGAGGTCTGACTTTTTTGGATCCTTCAGAAGTGAGCGACTCATTTGTCTTCGACTTTATACCGGTACAACCAAGTGATAACAGGCTGAATGATTTCGTGAATTATTTTGTGGACACCTATATTGAAGAAAATTCTTGCTTTCCTCCACATATCTGGGCAGAAAATACAGCGTCACTCATACGAACTACAGATTGTTGCGAATCATTCCATTCAAAATTCAATAATTTGAATTCATCTCCGCATCCGAATATAATTCAGTTTTTGGATGTGTTAATAGATATTCAGACTGATACGTACTTAAAAATTAATTCTTCACGATTAAATCGGCAACGTTACATTCGAATGGATGTATTGGAAAGACAAAAATTTATTTCAAATAAAATTATTGATTACAGGAACAATAAAATTGCAAGGATTGACTTTGTTAAGGTGTTTCGTATAAATATGCAGTATAAAATTATTTTATGTAGTTAAATGTAGGTTCATGTAGAAATTGTAGACGAATATTTAGTTTATATAATACATATTTATAATACTTTCGGTTTTTATTTTATTGATAAACAAAATGTTATATCTAATAGGTAGATACCGCGGTATGCAGTTAACTCATTTAACAGGTAAACAGACTTGACCCTTTTCATTCGTCTCCAATTGACCATATTTTAATCCATGTCATAAACCCCGTCTGCAGTTAACTTGCGCTGGACTGATTCAAGTCATGTGATAATGATGATAATATTCATGTCATGTTTGTTAAGTGCAGTCCTTATCAGCATATTTCTTGATCTATAGGTTCATGTCATGTCAGAAGTTTTTCTGATTTTGTCATAAACTTGTGTGTTCTTTAGACGGGGGTAGTGTGGGATTTTTACCCACAAAAAAAACCTCCCCCCGATCCGGAGTCTCAATGGAACCATCTGACAGTATTACTTCATCGGGACGTCCTGTCTCTTTACTATCTTCTCTAGTTGTTTCTTGTGGCTCTTCTCCTTTCGTCTTCTTCCTTTTTATTTACGATGTTTGTCGCCATAGTGGAAATTACATTCCACATTTTTAGGGACAGAAGCATGGTTCCTACTATGTTTTCTGGACTTAAGTTGGTATTCGTTTTTGTTTCCGCTCTTCTTCTTTCGTTTTGCCACCTGGAACACTCAAAGAATGGATGGTATACGTCATCCTGTTCATCTCCACAGTACTGGCAGAGTGGATCGTATCTTAGTTTAAATCTGTAGAACATAACAGCTGTGACATTGCGTATGTCATCTCTCCATGTCCTCTCTTGTGCCATATCCTGAGGTCCGGTATAAGTCTTTTTATCCAAGCGCTCACATAATATGTTGTTTCTCATCTTCTTTGCCATTTTGTTAGCGTGTTTTCTCTTTCTGCCCCTTTTTAGCTGCTTGCTCTTTTCCATGTATAGTTGTTCTCTCGTACACCAATAGGTCTATGGATATTATATACGCCAATACCAGTATTTCTTCAATCCATACAGTGCGAATGGCCAGTTTTCTTTGTATTTTGAGGAACATATGTTAGTACTTTTGGTATCTTAGAGTGTCTTGCCATACCGGCGCAGCATACATCAGAACTGAGTGAGCCACCGCAGACAGTAGTTTGCGCTTACTTCATGATGGTCCCTCTCTATTTGTTATCAGTCGGCTAAGAGCCATTAGCGTCGCTTCAGCCTTTCTACATGTATTTGCAATATGGCTTTTCATTTTGGCGCCCTGGTCAAAGAAGACACCTAGGTACTGTTATAGTAATTAAAGTTTATATTATTGTTTTTTTTATTATTATTATTATTTTATTTTAAATTCGGCTAGCTCAGAGTTTTATTTTGTTTGGCATATAATTCCGTAAAGTTCCCTTTGGGATCAATTCCACTGCAAGGTATGCACTCGCCTTGGTCATTTCACATGCAATAAATTTAATTATATTAACATGTTCTGTAATATTCAAAAAGGCCATTTCAGAAGCTATACGGAACATTGTAGACAGAATATTTTTTTTCATTTTGTAAGATTTAATTGCTACCTTAGTTTTGGTTGCAATTGATGTAGCTTTATAAACATTAGCAAATGCTCCAGTACCGATTAATTCTCCATGAGTAAAATCATTATTAATTTGTCTTAAAAGACTAATATATTGTCCTGTCATCTGATAGAGCCTGATAATTTCAAACTCATCAGGTTGATAATTCAAAGTTGTCAAATCTGTTTCTTCATCTCGAGAAGGTTCATGGCTAGAATGTGAGGCAGGAGAAACTGGGTAGATCTGATTCAGTTGGGGAATTCTCGTCTGGATTATTTACAGAATTAATGTTAGCGTCAAATATGGGCTTGGTC
Source organism: Galeruca laticollis (assembly GCA_963921935.1). Taxonomy (NCBI): domain Eukaryota; kingdom Metazoa; phylum Arthropoda; class Insecta; order Coleoptera; family Chrysomelidae; genus Galeruca; species Galeruca laticollis. The sequence continues at coordinate 106,347,195 of OY998182.1, read as the reverse complement.
TAGTCCTGTGAACCTTGTAGACAAACTATCTTCGATTCCACCAAAGTGTTAACAAATTGGATTTTAATGCCTTATCAATAGTAGGGCTTCAATTTTAATTGTAAGGAGCAGAATTTATATTACATACAATGGATGACCATTGTATCACTTCACAAACAGGAAACAAAATAAAACAAACCAGTTGTGAAGAAATTATTCTAAGAACAATGTCCCCAAATATAAATGATAATAAATTAATATTTACAGGTAATATAAAACGACAACACCCAGTACCTTTCATGAAATTTCTTAAAAATAAATATTCTGATAATGTAACCTTTACTAATTTCAAAGAAGTAATAAGGAGCCAATTACAGGATGAAGCATTATTATGGTTCAATAACAAAGAAACAGAGCTAAATACATTTGAAAAGTTCTCTGAAAAATTTTTAACATATTTTTGGGGTCCTTCACAACAAAAAATCATTAAAGATGAATTTTTAGCTGGAAAATATAATCCAAATCGTGGAACTTCATTCCATAAATATGCTATGCAATTGTACAGTACATCTCAATATTTAGATTGTAAATTTTCAGAAGAATATATTGTCAATTTAATTATCCAACATTATGATAACAACCTAGAAGAGATAATGCTGCTATATAATTTCAAAGATATGGATAGCCTATGTCAATTTTTGATCATACAAGAGAGAAGAAAAAGTAGTTATAATAATCTGAGTAATAGGGTGAATAATAATATGAATACTACAGGCTATAGAAGAGAATATAATAATTTTAATGGTAATAATAATTATAATGCTCAGAGGAATAATAACAATGGGAGGTATAATCAAAATTATCGAAAAAGAGACAACAATTTCCAATTTAATAACCAAAATCGATATAGAAATGAAGATCGGAGGTATTCAAACGAAGATAGAAATAATAGAGATAATATGAATTATAATAATAATAATAATCGATATAACAATAATGATCAGAACTATAGGAATTACAATAATAATGGGGCAAATAATAATGAAAGGTACAACAGATATTAAAATAAAAATTATAATAATAATCGATCATATGGAAATAATAATTTACAGTATAGACCTAGAGAGCATAGCGAAGAGCGACAAAATGAAACACGGAGAAATAACAATGACTATAGACTGAACAGAAGTCAAAGCCTGGAGAATAGAAGACAAGTAAATGAAATACAACGAATAACTAAGGAAGACCAAGACATAGCAGGACCTTCACACAATAACACAAGCCAAAACGAACAAAATTTTCAATAAAACACCTATTAAAATTAGAAAACATTGCTCAGGAACTTATCAACATCCTAGAGAATTTATAGATATAGAAAAAAAATTTAAATTAGAAATAAATAAAGGTTTAATAAAAATTCCAGGAATATTTCACAATAAAAAGTTACAAATATTAATTGACACAGGTTCTGAAATATCATTAATAAACTATAAAATTATAAGAGATTTGAAATTAGAAAAATATTGCTATGTAATGCCAAAATTAGTTTTGGTAGGTGTTAATAATGAAAAATTATATGAGGTCAATAAAAGTATAAGATAATATTAGGGGAATATTTAATATTAATGATATTTATTCACTTAAGACAAGCCAAGTATAACATATAAATTTTAAAAGTATGAGATAAGATTTTCTCATCTTCAATGAAAAATCTTATCTAATCCTTGAGGTATTTGTTATGATTCACTATTTAAAATAAAACTTTTAATATCAGGATGACGTATAATATGACAGTTCCATAACCAAAAATATATATTGGTGACATGAAGTTAAAAAAATTTGGGAGAAAAATGTCAGAAGGTTGGGAACTGTCAGGTAGGAGATAAAAATTTTGGAAAATGTGTTTTGAGTTTGATAAAGATTGTAAAATTGAGGATTAGGAATGTAAATATTTTATGATAAGAAGTGTTGGTGAGAAGAAGTAATAGACATTTAAAAAGTAAAACAAACTTATAAGTGAGGGTACCGAGAAGGACGAAAATTAGGTAGTGAACATATTTGAAGGGACTGGAGGAGTTAAGAGACAATTTTGGGACAACGTGAATGAACTTTGTGTGTAAACTGGAGAACTTAGAAACGGACTATAGAACGATTTGTCAGAAAGGGACAATATTGAGGACTGAAGGTATTTAATATTAGAAATAGTTGATTAGTAGTTTATAGATAATATGTAAGAATTTAGTATATAATATGATTTGAACCCACAAATAGACTGAAGAGATTGGATATTGTTTTTCTATATTTTTTCTAACAAAAAAATTTATAATATAAAATGAAAATAAAAATCTGAGCTAGCCGAAAATAAAATAATAATAATAATAAAAAAATTATAACAATATAACAATAAACATTAATGACTATAACAGTACTTAGTTTCCGGTTTAGTATTAATTTTTGTGACTTTTATATCGATAGTTACCTGTCTAACTATTTTTTCATTCACCAGCAACGTTGCTTCTGTCTTTTCTGGGGCGAGTTCGAAACATCTAGTTGTCATCCATTCTACAATGCTGTGCACCGCTATGTTTGCCATCGGTACTGTCTCGTTTTCCGTTTTGCCGCTTATAATAACTGCCAAGTCGTCGGCGAATCCTACGAGTAGGATTCCTGGCGGCATGTCTAGGCGTAGTACGTTATCATAATAGACGTTCCACAAAATGGGTCCAAGCACGGACCCTTATGGCACCCCACTTGTCACGTCCATGGTATTTTTTCACCAATATTATTTTCCTACTTGTGAAATAGCTTTTTTACCAGTAGTATAAGATATGGCGCTATATTTTTTTTTCTAGTTCTTTCACGATGCCTTGCCAGGGTGCCGAGTTGAAGGCGTTTTTTACATCTAGGATCACGAGTAAGCATAGTTTCCTATTTTGGTATGCAGAGCTTTTTACTTTATTTACCTCTTCCATTACTCTGAGCATAGCGTCTATGGTCGATTTCTTTTTTGTAAAGCCAAACTGTGTATCAGCGAAGCCTTCGGATCTGTGGATTTCTTCAACGAGGCTCTCTTTTATTAGATGCTCTAGTAGTTTGCCCATGCACTTTATTGAACATAGGTGGGCTTAGTTTGTCCCTGTTTCCGCGATTTTTCTATAAGCAGTAGTGTGGCGGTTTTTCAGATGTCAGGAAATTCTCCTTTCTGGAGTTGTTGGTTCATCACGTGAAGACAGAATGGCGAGAGTCTCTGAGAGACATTCCTAACAATTTTTGGTGGTATGTCGTCAGGTTCTGCAGCCTTTTTTAGTTTAAATTTGCATGCCACTTTGTCCCGATCATCTGCTGGAAGAGGAGGTATATTTTCCCGTACCTCAGTGGTAGCCCACTCGGTTTTTTTCCGATATTGTAGGAATAGGTTTTTAGCCTCCTCGAACACCAGCTCCTCCGACAAGGCAGGTATTGTTCTCAAGCTTAGTTTATTCATCACTATCTTGTATCCTAATCCCCATGCATTCTCTTCAACCTCTTCAATAACTCTTTTCCATTTGAATTGTTTAGCTCTCAGAATGGCCCTCTTTAGACACACTCTCTCTAAAAATGTGGAACGCTTCACGATTTTGCGTGTCGTCCTTACGCAGAGGCCATGGTAATCTTCTCTGTATCGTTCAAATTTTAGTATATGTACTGCCGAAGCAAGTACGTCACAAACTTGTGCTAATCTGATATTAGATGTTTGCTAAGAAAAGTCTCACAGCCATTTGAATATTACGTCAACTCGAGCTTGAGCTATACTATTTTTGTTTTGTTATCTAAGTTGTCCATTGAATATTTAGAGCCCGGATAACACTGCTTGAACCATATTTTCTGCATTCAATTTTGATTTTAGCTGTGCAATTCATTTCAATTCTAGTTCCACAACTGAGCTTGTTGAAATCCTAAGTAATTGTAGAATTCTTCATTTTCCATGGCATCAATGATGTTTTCATTATAATTATATTTTCCAGAGGATCAACGTAAGTCATCTTCCACGAATGCAAAGGAAATAAGCTCAACAGTTCTATATTTAGAATTCAGAAACAGTTCGGCATGTGCATGTTATATTTTTATAATTATTAGAGAGAGTACACAAAAGATCGCTTACATTTGAAAATAATTTATTAAATTCTTTGAAGTTCAGTTTTAGAGCTAATCATGCTAGAACTGCTCAAAAGAACAGATAATTTGCAATTAAAACAGTTGCTAGATTAGAAAATACAAAGGATGCCTGAACATTAGGAGATTCAATTGAAAATTATTGGTGTTAGAACAAATTTAAAATTCAAAATTATTGTTAGGAAAATTGATAAATCGAAATGGGGCCAGTACAAGAAGCCTTTTTCAAAATATTAATGGAGTTTCGGTTGCACACATTATATTTTTGCTCCAACATAATCAAATGTTATGTTTAATCTGAAACCGATCCACATTAATAAAATAGAAAAACAAATGAAACCAATACCTAGTTTAAAGAGATTAATATACTAGACCCCATTGTTTACCCTATCGTACATTTTTACACTCTTTCTGTTCTTTTGAATTCCGCGGTTAGGCCTAAACGGAGGATTTTGAAAATAATACAGTTAGTTGGTGAGAGAGTGGTTTCGATAAAACGGCGAGGTCGATCTTTTTATTGTATGAATAAAGGCCATATTTCACAGTTTCTGCCAACGCTTTTGTGTAGTTGTGTTTAATCGGAATTGTGATCCGAGTAAACGGAAGTACTGGGAGAAGTGCGCCGAAATAGGATTTATCTGGTTCCGGTCGCCGCCGTCCGCCAAGGGGAGCGGTCCGAAGGGGGTGGCGACGGCTTCCAACGCAGATTGTTTTAGGTCGCTTAAAATTCCAAGCGCGGAACATGGTATCGACGATCGCTCTTGCTTTTGTCCCTTGTGCTCTTTTGTTGATTGCACAGTGGTGTACGACAAAAACAAAGAATACTAACTTATAATACATCCTTAGCATTATATTAAATTTTTAATATAATTTATTGACTAATATCTCTTGAAGTATTCAAATTATTCAGTAATAAATTGAAAGACATTGTAACGGAATAGCTACATAGTAACAGGCCTCGGACATATGACAGCGACATATCCTAGAATAGAGAAGCTGACAAATGCTGACAGAAAGAGGAGGACTGACAAGAAATAGAGAGAGGACGGCTGGGGAATTTTGGGAAGTGAGAAAAAGGTGACGTTTGAAAGGATTTCGAGGAAGAGAAGAGTTTGTCCATGTAAATATCTTTTCTAGTTGCTGTTTAGTTGAATTGTTTTTAAATAAATTGTTTTAACCCTCACTCGTATTACAACATTTAGTTAACTTATCCAGATGGTACTCATTCAAGATGAATTATTAATGTTACTCTGATTTTCTTTTAGTTATTTTTATAGAAAGGTTTCAACAAATTGGTATCAGGTATCATTCTTATTAATATATTTTAAGGAATAATGGGGGATTCAATATTTCACCAAGTAGATCCAGAAATGTTGAACTAGTACGGTTAGAATCAGCTATATATTTCCAACAAGGAGTTTCACATTCTCTGGACAAATATATATTTAGCACTATTTTCGTCAAGAGTCAATTCCTTGATCAACTTTTGGTTGGTTGGCTTACTTCTAGTTCTAAAAAATTGTGGACAAAAATCAGATATTACTGATATAGGGTAAATCAGAGTGATATGGTGAATGCTCTATTTCCTTTTCGGGCGCACATAGGTCGCTGTACGTATGAATATCGACAGTTTATGATCGTCTGTTCAGTGAGCACCAATTAGAAATCAGCCTCGTCTTAAAAATCCTGATTAATTAATAGAAAACTGTTTTCGCTCAATGATTTTTATACGGTGCATGCGTTTGTAGATTTTGCTTCATGTAGCCCAGTTCGCGAGATATTTTTCATTATGTTCTGTCTTCTCAGACTGTTTATATACGACATAACCTAAAAATCGTGGCCTCGTATCTGTAATTTTTTGCCATGTTATTCACCATTTCACCCATAGCAAATGGGAGATACAGGGAATTCGGGTACATATGATATGGCGAAAGCCTTTTCTTATGCATGCGAGTTTATTCACATCCCAACAGGTTTTTGCAAACGCATGCATTTTAAGTGTTTTCTCTATGTAGAAGTTAGTTATATTCTGATCTATCCTATGTTCTGCTGTAGGGATATGGCCCATTGAGAATCTAGGCGTAACGTCTTGTTTTTATTTTTCTAGCGGAGAGGGTTTAAATCTAGTCTAACTTTTTTCTATTTGATTTAATGGGGTGTGGTATGGTTTGTTAGACATAATAAAAATAGAATATTGTACTCGTATTTCTTGGTCTGCGTACAAGATCCATCTATCACAATTGTTCCAGTAAAAAATGCATACGATTTATAAAAGGGAAAGAGGATCCAGTCGTGTTGATTGGACATAGGAGCAGCTTAAAGATGCCGTAAAAGCGACACAAAATGGAATGAGCGTCAATGCAGCCTCAAAAAAGTTTGGTGTTTCATAGTCAACGCTGAAAAGAATCACAAACGGGTGCTTAACAAAAAAAGCTTTGGGTGTACCGCCTGTCTTAACATAAGAATGTGAGAAGAAGATGGTGAAACATATTCTCAAATTACAAAAATTCCGATTTTCACTGACAAGGACTGAAGTAAGGCACATGGCATATAAACTAGCTGAGAAATGTAACCAGTTTCACAAATTTAACAATGAAAAGGAAATAGCTGGAATGGATTGGCTACATTTATTCTTAAAAATATTTCCAGAGCTTTCGGTTCGCAAATCTGATTGAGTTTCACAAGCAGGATCAAGGGGTTTAACCAAGAGAAATGTTTCAGACTACTTTTAATTGCTGCAGAACATCTTAGTTGAGCACAATCTTCTTGTTAAGCGAGGAAACATATTCAACGTAGATGAGTCCGGACTTCAGCTGAAAAATAAAGCAAGTTATATCTTGGCAACAAAGGGATCCAAGAGCGTTCCAGCAATAGCATTAGGTAAGAAAGGCGGAACTATTGCTTGCTGCAATTGGGAGGGCATGTTTTTACCTCCAGCATGTGTCTTTACAGGCAAAAATGAAAAGGCTGAGTACAAGGACGGTGACCACTGATATTTTCCTTCTGTGGCCAAGGAACCATTTTACACAGAGGAAGGCTGAGGGAAAAATCGTACTCATTTTGGACGGATATAGCTCATATTGCAGCAGTGTGGATACATTGGAGTTTGCAGAAGAGAATAACATAGGTTTGCTCTGTCTAACAAGCCACACAACCCACTATCTGTAGCCACTAGACAGGGCCTTTTTAAAGTTCTCAAATCCTATTATTACGATGCGTGCAATCTCTACATCAAAATGAATCCAAATAGAAAGATGTCACTACTCGTGTTTGGAGGATTGCTAACAAAGGCATGGGTACAAGCAGCTAGGACAAACAATGCCATATCGGGTTTTAGAAGTACAGGAATCATCCCCTTCAATCTTGATGCAATTCTCGAACACGCCTCTTTGATATCCGCGTTGGAACAACGTCAAGAAAACAAGGAGCGAGGTGAGCCTATTTTACCTCAACCTAGCATGAAGTCCCAAATGCTGCGGAAGCAACAACTGCAGAAGTATAGACTCAACAGGAATTTGAATAGGCGGAGAATCCACTGGAGAACATGCAACCTCTAGTGCAACTCTCATCAAAAGCCAGCGATCAAACTTCAAGAGTGGCTACAGAACAATCTGAAATAACCACAGGGAAACTCTTGGATCAAATTTCGCCGATACCTATCCTAAAGCAATTAGAATTTGCAAGGAAGAATTTCAGAGCTTTAGCTGAGATTTTGAATTCTCCTTTAAATATCGTCAGTCTACGAAGAAAACGACTATACAAAATCATCGAGTTAGGGAAAAGTGGAGCGATCGCTAAAAACAGGCGAAAGGAAAAAACATTACCAAAGAGAAGAGGAAAATTAAGCAGGCTATGAAACGAAAAGATGTTATATCTGACACTGAATCCGACTCTTCGCTGGATATTCACTTGGAAGACGATGATGATGACGTGGATAATGAAGAGTGTTGTTGTGTAGGGGGCGATAAACTGTACAGTTGCGCTAAAAAGGACGTGGACTGGGTCAAATATATTAGTTGCCAACTTTGGCTGCACGAAGACTGTTCAAAATATAAATCCACGTGATATATGTGGTAAAAAGCAGGAGTGCACTCGCCACTTACCCTTATGTATGGGTGAAATAGAGGATTTGATAAAATTCCTTTTTTTTTTCATTTCTGTTATGGGTTGTAGAATATTTGACACTCCTATGTTATGGCCTATGAATATTTGAAAAAAGAGTGTTTTTATTTCGTTCAAATAAACAATTACTTGTATTTTATGAGGCTCAATATTTTTCTTCGCCATATTATCCGGATTTACTCTATAGTAATACATGTTATGCATTCAGGCAACTCCATATTGTCCTGAATAATTTGCGACTATACAAAATCAATTTTATCTTTTCGTGACATTCTTCATCTTCTTGTGATCATATTATCACTGATTTTAAGTGCTTCAGACCCTTACCTAATTATTGTGCTATGCATACGCAAATTTTCTCTTATTTCTGTTGATGTATCACAAAACATCTGGTGGAAAAGACAGTAACAACTTTAAGTGAATGTATTGTACATAGATTCTATAGAAGATAGCCACACCGTCGTGACCTGAAAGATCTATTGCGTCTGTTCAGCGATTTACATTACCTACCTATGATTCCTGAGTTGTTTAAGCAATTCTTCTAACTTAACTTTCTATAGAAACTCCTTAAATTTCATATGCTTCCTGGTATAGCCCTAAAGGGTTTTTAGAGTAGTATAGTTTGAGAATAAGTGTGCATATTATTCCTTTTTCACCCTTGTCTGTACCAGTCAGTTCGTTTCAATAATTTCTTGGCCACATTTTCGTCTTCAATTAAAGCTTGGCAAATTTCTTTACAGCAAGGAGCTGCACAGATAAAGAAATGAGACCGCACTATGCCCGACTGAGGCAGCAGAAACTAACCGAAACGTAGACTCGCAGAGTAATTATTATAACAATAGCTTTCGCAATCCTTTCTTATATTTTTGTCTAAGGAATTAACCCTTGTTGTGTCTCCAAGGACATACATTCAAATATATCATGCACTATTTTACGACTTTGTTCAGATAAATCTTAAGTTTTACAAGAGAATTAATTTCCATATTGAAAATTAAAGAACTCAGACTGTACCACTGTGACCAACCATGAATCCAACCATACGACGTTCTGTTTAACACAACCTCAGAGTTGAAAAGGAATTTGCTAAGTTGTACTTTTGGTTATTTGCTAATATTCTGAGTTTTTGATGCTAGGTCCATATCAAGCTCAATTCGTTATTATAAATACATCTGCATATCATTCAATTGTTGATGCTGTTATTGATATAACAATCATCTATAAAACTCAACAGTATCGTAGTTGATTCTTTAGACGTGTCACCCTGGAAGATGTTACAGTGGATTGTAAGTATCTGAGGTATAATTTGCTCAGCAGTCTAGTAAGGTCTAGTACCACTTCCATAGCAACCCTCGCGCACACCTTCATTGCTCTGATGATGCACAAGCTAATATTTGTATCATCAAGAAGTATTTTCAATTTAGAGCTTCTAGTTTCCATCCTTAAGTTATTTTTCACGCAATTGGAGCATTTGCTGCATTTTCTTTCAAACGATTTGCTTATCGGAAATAAATAAGCAAAAAATTTATAATTATGGGTTGAAAAATTATCTGCTATTAGAACTGCAGAACTAGAAATTTATCTAACAATATCCATGCCGATTATCAGGAAGACGAATTAGATTAATTGAGAAACATGGAAGACATAGAAATGTTCCAGATCATGCAACAGAGTTACATAGACAATCATATAAGGAATGTGATGGAGAATATTAAATAAAGCTACTAAAATAATCTCAAAATTCGTATTACAAACGTACATTCTTTTTTTATTACCTAATATTGATCACGCTGGATAGTTACTTCATATTATTTGTGTCGTTTTTCAAAAATACTTAAACTCAAAAATCAAAGACACATATTATTTTGTTATTCTATAAATGTGTTTGTGCTAACATTCTATATACCCGCCTATGTTATTAGTCTTTTGTCGATGACATTGGTAAACCCTCGAACGGTTCGCATTTTCATGAAGTTACTACACAGGCAGAGGGGTTTCCATCGATTGAACCAGCATTGATGAATTGTTTTCATCATGTGCGATTACGCTGCCCGATTTCAATTGCCTTTTCAATGGTCTCTTGATATGCAGACCAGTAAATCACTGAGCACTATCAACTGGTCCAGTAGCAGCGATAGGTGCAATAGGGTGTCCATTTCATGTCAGATTATACAACGAACCTATTGTTCTAACTTAATGCAACTATCTAGTCGACTGGAGTTAGCTAGCTATTTCTCCGGATCTATCTGCTAATTAATTCGTCATTGTGGAGGATGCATCGCACTATTCCGTTTAATCGGAATTATATACAGACGATTTAGTCATGTGACTCAGCGAATACTTACTAATATATTTTAGACAGATCTTTTTGTTTCTATTATTGTAATTATATAATATATTTAACGATTCTTGAAACATTTACGAATAATGATATTAATGATAATTTTTATATTTAGATTATTTCCAATAAATTTCACTCATAACTGTTTCGTTTTGAAGTTCCCAGTGTTTTTTTGATTACATTAATATTAATGAACAAACCGAATTCTAAGCAGGTCCCCTTGAGTAACCACGTTCAGTATGAGTAAATTTTTCTTATTTATTTTAATAAAAGAAGCCAAATGTGATAAACGCCTTGTAGTATTCACTTAATTAATTAAAATTAATTCATTTATAAAGTAAAAACTGGTGTATTTAGTTAAAAAAGAGGAATGTTTAAGAGTGTTGCATAATTCTGAAATAATTAATTAGTAAATAATAATATTACCAAATTTTTAGGTAAATTAATGAGATCCTTGAACAGATCCGTTGTTTTCAGCAGTAATTAGTCGGCGGTATCACAGGTGGTACATTAATTCCACTCGCTCTCATTTCAAATAATTAACGACTTTGAAACTGGTTTATTTTGAGACAGATAAGATTGTTTCATCGCACTTTATTATAGCTGAACTGTGACTTATGCCAACTCTCTCTTTGTGGAACTAATGTACGGACTTTAATTTCTAAATATTTAAAAAGAACTGATTATTTTTGACTAAAGTACCTACTATTTAACAGGAGAGATTTGGTACATTTATTGTAATGAATTTGAGGGTTTAAGTAGGTACTTTTGGTACCCGTCCCTTTATCAAATAGAGAAATCGATAGAATCTAAAAAATTTAATTCATCCGGAGGATGGTTGATACATTCATTCAGAAGAATTTCCAAAAATTGAGATGAATATTCCCTAGAAGAGAATAAAATCAATATTTCCACAAAATTCAGCGTGAGTTTGGTGTTTGTTGTTTGATATTATGGTTCGGGTGAGCGAGATGGAGTCATCTTTATGTTGATAATGATCCATCAACGTTACAAGTAAGTGAATTATATTTTGGTGTTGATAATCGTAATTTATATGAATGTGTCATTAATTAGGAGAAAAGCGGTTAGGTACAATTGTGTTTGGTCAAATTTGCGAATATTTGCCACCAGAGGCATCGTTGTGAACATTTGCTAAGCAGATCTTGAGTAGTTGCTGCGTTGGCGCAAAAAAATTTATGCAGTTTCTACGTAGTTGGTACAGGGGAATTGCAAGAGTAAAATAATTTGTAATGAATTAAGAACGTTATCTTCCCCTTCACAGGATAGATTAGGTTTGACTAATTTAGGTACTGTTCGTTTTGTTGCTTGCTAAATTATAGTTCAATGCTTGTGGGGACATAATCTAGAAATTAATGATTTCCAAAAGACATTTATATGTAATTCCAGAAACGAGGAAACAATGAGTAAGAATGTCCCCCAAAACCCAACCCAAACGCCCTCGTCATGGGGGATGGTAACAGCTGGCTACGTCATGGGGGGGGATGACAGGGAGATATATCTATCAGATGTTCTACGGAACAGATAAGCTGGATAAAAGATGATGAGTTGTGTCACGTGTGTCCATGATCCAAATCAATCATGGACATGCATAGCATGACTCTCGTCAGGGCTTTGGTAAGACCCCAATCCAAGGTGTCAAGCGACCCGTGTCGATGTTTGCATGGTGGTGGGGAAGCAATGTCGCTAATGGGGCTTCTGGGATACCGGGCGACCTCCCAGAATAATAGCCTTACTCCCCTAACCGGGTAACTGGAGGAATAGACCGTGGCAACCGAGGGAACAAAATGGATGACCCGAATACTGAAACTAAGGAAATAACTCCTGAATTGGAATCTGGTCAAGAGACATTGCTATTTAGTAGCTCAGTATCAATTCTCCTAAAGCAATGCAAAGAAAAGGCTCATGAGAGGCAAACTGAGAAGGATAAGGAGAGAAGATGTTGCCAGACGTGAGTAAAGTCTCTACAGAATAGAAAGACAGTTAGCTTGGCAGCAGCACGGTGCTTCGGCTAAGCCACCTTCAAGCAAATCTGCTTCCTCTGGGATCCCGGGCGCTGAGGTGAAGCTGTGAAGTCCAACCATCAACAACAGTCAACTCCAGGAGGAAAGAGGGTGCACTCGCAGCTGAACTCGGAGGAAACTGTTAAGATTACAAAAATATCAAAGACTGGGGGTAGCTCCGCGAGAACCATAATACCACATGAGTCCTTTGCTGACTGGCCGATGGTGAAAAATATGGCAATTGTACGTGTGAAACACCCAGATACAAGGCTAAAGAAAGATACAGCCTTAAATATCAAAATGGAGCTGTGAAGACGTGCCCTTCGGGGCAAAGACGTCAGAATATCTAGCTGCCATCCTTAGGACGGTGTGGTAGTTGTAGGCTTTGCAAATTTCACCACCAAGGTGGGACTGGAGGTCCAGTTCAAACAGCTCAATACGTTTGGCGAGATTCAGCTGAGACTGGGCACAGCCTAAAGCCTGGTGAAGATGGACAAAGTCACAACTTTCGTGCCACGATCCACGTGAGCGGAGACCAAGGATGATGCGATGCTAAATTATGAAGAGCCAGAGTTGATTAGAAACTGGGCAATGGGCTGTCGTGAGTGACAACGTCACGCCAAAAATATAGTTCCTAGTCCAGAAATGAGGAGGATTGTGGATTACGGGACGATGACGGGGAAGCACCTCATCTTAAAGCTGGACGCCAATTCCTACTATTTGGGAGCGCTCCAACAACAACAATCGGGGTGAGTATCTTATGAATTACCTGCAATAGTCAAATTTAATTGTATTGAATCAAGGCTGTAAGCCAACTTTCCAATAAATAAGTGGAAATTTGCGTAGGGAACAAGTCTTGGACGTCACTTTGTGTAGCTGCTTTGTGGTCAGCGAAATAAATGTCTGGAAAGTATTGGGCGACGGACCTTCACTATTAAGTCGACCTACGCGAAAGAAAATTTTATAAATCATAGGAATGCAGATTCGGTAGCATTCCTTGAGGAATTCGAGATCAATCTGGCCTCACTTGACCCAATCTCAGGGAAAACGGTTGAGGGAATGGCACGCGACCTGAAAGAGACAAAATGAAAAACAGAAATGCACGTTGGTGGAACCAAAAGTTAGAATCTCTGAGGAGGAACATTGGCAGGTTGTTCAAACGCACAGAAAACAGGAAATGAGACACGAAGGGGCTCACTGAATTTGAGAAAGCAATGAGGAAAGCCAAGAAAAGCTCGTGGAGCAAAACAGTGTGTAAAGCTCCATAGAGTCATGGCCCAAAACCCAGTTAACGTCTTAGATTCCTCACTCAAAGAAGGCGGCTCATATACGAACAGTCCGGAAGAGACAATGGTAAACTTGGTCGGTACACACTTTCCGGGATCCACCGAACTGCAAGTCGAAGCAACAAGCGAAACCAGAGAAGAACGGAAAGTTGTCCGTGGTCTGTGACATAGGATATCCAATCTTTTTATCCTTTTAAGGCGCTTAGAGTACATGGACTTTTCCCAGCGTTTCTCCAGAAATGCGCTTGTGTCTTTTTAGACTAAGTGTAGCCACGGGAGTTACACCTACGGTTTGGGAAATCTCCAAGTTGGTATTTATTCCGAAACCTGGCAGACCCTCGTATGACATAGCAACGGTTCACCTTCCGATAAGCCTCTTGTCATTTCTTCTCAAGGCAATAGATAACACCATAGATAGGCATCTAAGGGTTACGATGCTAGGCAACAACCCTTTACACCTTAACGAGCAGGCATATCAAAATGATTACGATAGGACCTTGCACAGCTTGGTTCGCAAGACTAAGCAAGCCATTAGTTACGAAGAATTTGTACTGGCTGTGTTCCTGGATATTGAAGGAGCATTTGACGACATGAGCACCCGCTCAATAGTGTCAAAGGTGGAATCCAGGGGCGCTGACAAGACAATTATTAGATGGATAGAGAACATGTTAAGCTGAATATCCCACCTTACGACACTCTGAGGTGCAACATCATTGAATTGCCACTTGATCGAATGCCGAAGGTCGTGGAAACTGAGTTAGTCTGTCGAGTCAACCTAAGTGGTAGAGGTGAATGGGCTCAAGGGGAAACATCAACATATGTTGAACAGTATTGCCTGGTACACGGATGGGTTAAAACCCCTATCGGGTACAGGTAAGTTCCTGACCGTATTCCAAGCAGAAATACCCGCATTAATCGAATGCGGCAGAACCTATATAGATAGGAAATATAATAAAAGGACTATTTATGTGGACATGGACTGTAGGGCGGCTTTCATGGCTCCAGCAAGCTACAGTTATACTTCAAAGATAGTATGGGACTGTCATAACACCTTCAAAACCTTGGCAAAAGCCAATAAGGTAATTTTTACTTGAGTGTCAAGTCACATAGGTATCGCTGGATATGAGCTGATAAGTATGCCAAGAATCTCTCCCTCATGGGACCAGAACCACCTGGCGGCGTTTCCTATAGTGTCATACGTAAAAGTGTCTCCAACCGGGTGTCCTGCGAACACCAAAAGTGCTAAAACATGGTTGTGTGGCATCCTCAATCGAAAAGAATGATCAAGGGACTATCCAGTTCCAACGCAACGGATGCTCTCATATTGGGCAGGAAAGAACTGCGCAAGTGGTAGAATTCCTGAATGGCGACTGGTTATTCAATGCACACCTAGCGAACTATCAACTATCTTGCTTTATACAGAAGAAGAGCCTCCTAATTAGAAATCATTAAAGATACTAATCAGAAGGGATTGCATAAAAGTCTAATCCCCGGAATCTCATTGTTCGCTAAGAACATAGGATGGGATTCTGCTTAGCACCTGCGACTGGGGGTGCACAATAAACTTAATTAATGGCTGAGCGGCAACTATTAGGGCATTAACCCTAACACCCCCGTGACTAAAAAAATGAGTAAGAATATTTGATCAACTTTCTCAAATTTGATGTAACAAATTAGATCAGAAATCTACTTCATAAGCATATTCAAACACATTCTATCACAAGCTGTGGAATAAAATGAGTCGATATAAATCAATAGGTATTTGTTAAATCTCTCTTGGATCTATGGTATCTAAAAATTCTTCCTCATGGGGAAATATATATAGTCAAGCATGTGTAAAAATTATAATTGTGGATTGTGAACACAGTTGTCTGTCAGCTGCATAAATCAGATATATCAGGATTCGATGTTCATCTCAGTTGCTAATCTCAGCTAATTTCATAACATGAACTAAAGAAGAATCAGTAATGTTGCTCCTGTTGTAATTTTTTGTGGATTTTATGGTATAAAATACACTTTTACATATATCTTATGTAGGCGCAAATATTGAGGTAATTCTTAGTCCGAAGTCTCCCAAGTTTGGGAATCACTTTCCTTTTATTCTCCAGTTATTTGGAGCATATCAGCTTGAAGATATCTCAACTCAAGCAGTAAGTTAAGTTGATGGTTAATCGTAGATTTAAGAAGATTATTGTAAAGGCTGCTTTTGAGGCTCTCAATATTCTCAAGTTTTACATTGAATTTATCAATAACTTCTCCAATTTGTGAACTACAGGTTGAAAACTCAATAACTTCTTGCTTTAATTCTTCTGATAGTTGCAGACAGCTTTGAAAGTTTATCAAGTAGATGTTTTCTTCAACATGTTTGAAACATTTGAGATTATTTCAAAATACATTTAGGTATCAATATAAGGAAATCTAAAACCATCTGGCCTCTTCGTTGATAACAGCAGTCAAATCTGTAACAGAAGTTGACTCCTTTCAAAAATTTGAATCTGGAAACTTTACTTCCAGTTCAGAGTTAGAAGCTGAATATTCATTGAGGAATACAGGGATTTTCTCCCTTATGGCACTTGCACTTTTTAGAATTCAACAATTTAACCATGTGAAGTAAGAAGTCTTCATATGCAGCCTCTACTTTCAGTAAAAGTTACTCCAGTTGTTTGTCTAAAAAAGCTTAGTTACCACCAATAAATCAGATTTATATACTCTTCAAAACTGCAATTTGCTTTGATTGATTCTCCATAATAAGCCCCTACAGTGAATTGTCGGACATGTACACCGTTCTTCGGAAGCAATATTACCAATCCTACTAATGACAACATTCAACATTTATTGAAGCCTCCAAGTCAACTCTACTGGTTTCCTTTTCTTGTTTTTCGTTGGTTTATAAAGAAGATAAACATTAAATAGTTACTTTTTCTCTGCATTATATCTTCATTCAAAGTAGGAAATTAATTTCCCTTTTGGCAGTTCAAATGATACAGTAGGTACTCTACAATCATGTTATACACCTCTAATGATACTGTCTAATCACTGTTATTTTATCTTCAAATCATTGATTTACCTTTTGATCTCAATTGTTGTTTAATTTTCATATTTCACATAAATTGTTACAATTTTAATATGACACAGCATTCCACAATCTACGACAATGTTTAACGAGCTCCGTATTTCATATCTGAACATTCCTCTGTTATAAATACCTGTTTTATTTTTTTCTTAGAAGTTTTTTATGTGACAATGCTCGTAAATTAAATCTTGTCAACATTTTGTTGGAAAACTTTGATGACCTCGCTTTGTATAAAAATCTTGGAAACTATTCAAAGTTCACTCGTGGTCGTCGTGGTTGCTATACCTTGATCTTAGAGATTAACTTTGTTTCATTTTTTTCTGGTTTGAATAACCGTTCTACTTTTTGTTCGAGTTGCTGGCAATCGTTATAAGAGTAATATAAAACTTTCAAAACTGACCGAAAAAAGAAATGTTAGTGTTGCTTTGCTTCGGGCCAGATTCAAATCGGTAAAAGTTTCAGAACCAGAATATAAATATATTTTTTTCGTATATCAGCGATAACGTTTGCTTTTTATTACAAACTAGCAGCTAACATAAATTCTTGATCTGAACGTGAAACTAGGAGTGTTAAACTGATTCAACACGTGAAATGTAATCAAAATACTCTTTATGACTGTAGAAAGTATATCAATTTCTATGTCTAGAAATAGTTACCTCATAATCAATTAAAACTGTATCTTCAATAACAGAGTACTTAACATTTCTATCTATTGGATGATCAATTACTACCTGTATTGTTCCTTAATATTGGCGTATAGCATTGTTTTTTCATTTGAGGGGAACAATTTAATAATATCTAATTTATAGTATTTATTAATAAAAACCAATTTGTATGATGACTCACAGATAAAATATTTCAAATTATATTAATTACATTATTTCTAAATGTGTCAAAACACTATAATTCAACATTGCATTAAATTATTAAAAGCCAAAAAATTTTAAAACTACATTAAATCATTCTCAAACATCAAATTGTTATTTTACCTCTTGCTCTATTAACTCATAAATCCCTACAGTTACCACAACAATATAACATAAGTAGCTGTGTTAAAGGAACAAATTAACTGTATCAACATTAAATCAATTTCAATTTATTGCCAGTTTGGCCGTAGCAATAAAAACTGATAGCTGTTCCCTCTGTCAGTTAGGCGATAAACTATCCAATGCGAGCATATAAAGACGTAAACGATCCTAAGGGTCAAGAAAGCTACTAAATTACCAGTAGATGGCAGTGAAAGGTACTTTTACAACTATAAAATGTTCGCGGTGATGCCACTTTTGGGGAAAGTTTTATAAATTACGGGGATATTTATTTACACTATAAGATTGACTTAAAATAAATGAATCATTCCTATGTTTTTGTTATTTATTGAGATCTTTATAGACTCTAATATAAAAAATTACAATCAATCAACTATATTCTAATGTAAAATTTATTATTACTTTGTTTTGACATTGAACTGTATTTATTTTGATATTAATTCATTATTTTTATTTTATATATCGGAAACATAAAATTAAAAACAAAATCGGACAATTATTGGGAATTATAGGTGCTTATTCTATCTACTTTGTGTTTGTATAGATTTTAGATCAAGAAGAAATAATTGTAATTAATATTGTGAATCACTTAATTTCAAATTTGGTAAATTTCTTTCCCGCTATATTAATTTGAAATTAGTTAACGGGCTAACCATTATTTCATACAAAGTTGTTTACTTAATACTGGAATGATTCTCTAGAAGAAATGAAGAAGTTGAAATTACTTAATATTCGAAAATTTATGTTTAAGTCTGATTCATTTATAAACAGAATCCACAATTATGATCATACCTGGCAATTAGTAAACATGAAATTCAAGGAATTTTATTGTGAACTATTGGCAACACTGGTTTAGTGATGGGTAGGGCCATGGGGGGTGGTTAACACCAAAAGTGATTGAAAGAAGGGTGGAGTTTAACCCCGAAGGGGAACGGAAATAATTCTAAACAATCATGGCTGCTATCCATCAACATGGCTGATATTAAGGCGAATAATGGCCTCAGAATAAATTAGGTGTTGTATATGGGTTGTCCACAGAATGTTAGTATTAACATGTGTTTTAGTGATGGAAGGATACAAATACTTATTATTGTATCCAACTGTTTGATTTTTGAGGAAATATAGATGTTTTTAAGTCAGATAATTGTGATTTACCAGGGGTGTTTCAGTTGTGAATTTTATTTACAATCATTTAGGAAAATAGAAAGGAGACCCTGTGATTTGGAATGTGAGTATTTTTTACCTATAGATGGTATATTATTTTGTTATCTTATGGGTTCTTTTACAGGGGGTTATTATAATAAATATTCGCAAGAATTCAAGAAAAAGAATTTGGTACCTAGATAATAATATACTTAAAATAATAATACGAATGCGAAATGTGAACAAATGATGAAATTTGGTGTAGTGAGTAAATCTTAAATAGCTTTTATATGAATTTACAAATATTAATCAAAAATATAATTGTCTATGCAGTAATGCCCGGCTAGTTTATCCCCTATAACAAATGTTAGAGGAGCTATTGAAACACGTAGCTCAGTTTCCTCCTGTTTTCCACTTTTGCGATCTAGCTTGGGAACAAATTGGGTAGAATAGAGAGAATTAGCTGTCATGAATCCATTAAAAGCAATAGTGAGATACCAAATCTGCAAAAGATACCAAGGCATACTGTTGACCCTATCAAAAAAAATTTGACGCAAGGAATAATTTGCAACTATAGTCTTCCAAGCATACCGAGAGCAATACATTCTAGTATACGAATGAATCAAAATTTGAAATTTATAAATCCAAATGTTGACTTTCCTTCCTACTGCCGATTCAAATGCGATATTTAGTGGTATTACCTACTGGAAGATGGTGATCACTTACTGAGATGTGTATGATCTTCTACGTATAGTTTACCTTTGTTCTTTACTTACGGAAAAACAGCTATATGACCTTGTCAGTGTTTTTTAGAAGACACAACCAATTATAAACAGAATCTTTAAATCCCATCTATTTATAGACATGGTGCGGTATATGGTGACGGAAGTAAAATAAACGTATATAAAATTGGAGTGTTTAATTGGGGAATTATTGTAATTAAAATAATATGTGTGATTGCGAATTAAATTTGATGAAAACAATCAATTTGAAGTCACCAATATACTATCATTCTAATTCTTGGAGGTACTTTTCAAGTATATATACACTGTTTTGAGTGTAAATTTCTCAGATGAAAGTGTTGGAGCAGCTAGTGTAAAAAAACTTACTTTGAACTATTCAAACAACTGTCAATCATATAGCTACAATATCTGTTCTGGAGAACTGTATGCAATAAACAAAGTAGTAGAGTATGCCAAACATTAGCACTTTATCATATTGATGGAATCATACTACTCAGTAAAATTATTAGGAACAATCTACGAAAGACATTCAATAGTTAATTTAATAAGAAAATAATTAGAACAATAAATTGTACAACCACAACCAAGATATTAGTTTCATTTGGATTCCATCTCATGTGGGAATAAAAGGTTATGAGGAAGCAGATGAGAAAGAACAAACATCAGCAACCTCTCAAAGATTTTAGCTTGTAAGCTATCGATATCGGCCGATTAGAAATAATACTTCAAGGATAAAATTATGAATCGCCGGAACTCTTTTTGGCAAGAATCCGAATCTAAATTAAAACAATTGAAATATAATTTCGTACCTTGGCATATAGAAACAGAAAACAGCAGGAACCAGGTAATCATAAACCGGCTACGTTTAAGACCGACCAGATAAAACTACGCAGGAATGTTAATAATGGATCCTCCTTTTTCTTTGAAATAGATTCAAATGTTACTGTTTTATTAATTATCCCCTTTATATGGACTTTCAATTGATATTTTTTCTACAATAATGTCATAATAATAAAAAGGCAAAGAAGCAAGATACTTCCGATCCTGATTCTGGCCCAGACGATGTCACTCCGGTCAAGAAGTGAAATACTGAATGAAAATTCAGGGGATGAAACTATAAAAAAGAATATTTAATTATTGTCTGATTTAAACATCTAGGATACAATGTTTGCTTTATCATAGAGAATTCGTTGTTTGTTTTCTATATTAAATAATATTTGAATATTCTTATATTGTCCTTACAAAAATTGTCAATCAAGGTTATGTCTTTTCCGCCCAACCTATCTAATATGCGAGAAAAGTATTGGTTTACCTCAAAAATAGTAGGAATTTTGGAAAAATTTTTTGAGTTATTTCCACGTTTTTCATCATGAACAACACTAAAAAACGGTTTTTAGAAAAAAAATCCTGTGTGTATGTCGTCGTCGTCGTTGTCGTCGACCACTTTTCGTTACATGTCTCGTTAGCACTCCGGAGTGCAACAAGTTACTAATTTCATAATTGAATATTGTGCAGGACATCTCACAGATGAACCCTATGGATTTTCAGCTCACCACAGCCAGAGCAACGGGTGCTATGGTACTTGAAGTACGAGACTTTTGTAATTTTTTGAGAAATTTCAGTTTGTTAGCACGATACAGCCTCCGGAGTGCAACAAATCACCAATTTTATGATTGCATATTATTCAGGACGTCTCACGGATGAACCCTATTGATATTCAGCTCACCAGAGCCAGTACGACAGGTGCTATAGTACTTTGAGTACGACATTTTTGTAATTTTTGGAGAAATTTCAGTTTGTTAGCACGATACAGCTTCCGAAGTATATACAAGTGACCAATTTTATGATTGGATATTATTCAGAGCGTCTCAAAGATGAACCCTCTTGATATTCAGTACACTAAAGCAATGGGTGCTACGCTACTTGAAGTACCAAATTTTTGTCATTTATGGAGAATTTTCAGTGTGTTAGCACGATACAACCTCCAGACTGTATACAAGTGACCAATGTTATGATTGAATATTGTTCAAGGCGTCTTATAGATGAACCTTATTGATTTTTAGCTCAGCAGAGCTAGTACAACGGGTGCTATGGTACCTGAAGTGTCACATATTTGGTCCTTTTTGGAGAAATTTCGGGTTGCTAGCACGATACATCCTCCGGAGTGTATATAAGTGACCAATATTATAATTGGATATTTTCCAAGGTGTCTCACAGATGTACCTACCCTACTGATTTTTAGCTCACTAGAGCGAGTACAGCGGGTCCTATAAATCCAGAAATACTACATGTTTGGTTATTTTTGGAGAAATTTCGGTTTCTTAGCACGATACATCCCCCCAAGTTTGTACAAGTGACAATTTTATGATAGAATATTGTTCAGGGCATCTCACAGATGCGGAAGAGTAAGTTTTAATCTTTAAAACCGTTTATTTTCTTTCATATTTCCACTCGTATAAGGAGCACTATCTGTAGATCCCTTCTTCACACTCTTGTGAGTTTTCTTATTTGCTTTACTGTTTTTTTTTACTCACGTAGTTATATGTTTCAAATCTTATGTTTTCATACACTGTTCTGGCTTACATAATGTGCCCTGACTTCGGTTTCTGCATAAATCATGTGCTGGTAGAATTCATCTGGATTTTTGTTCAAAGATCTGTTGCGAAGAACCTTCAACGTAACCTTTTTATCATTGAAATCTTTCGCACATAATACATAATCTTTTCTCTTATCAGGTAGTCCTAAATGAGCACGATGTTCTGGCCGACGTCGTTCTTTGTGGGTTTTTTGATGGATCGTTCGGAACTGACCCCAGAATCCAATCAAATTTTTGACATTTCCATCAAATTTTTTGAGTTTGATTTTGGGAAGAGGGAACCCCCTCTTGTTTTCCTCGCTACACCATTTATCCAGATGTGAAGCTCAAGAATTAGTACCAGAAGAAGGAAGGGGTGGTAAAGTATGGTGCGAATTGTCAAGGATCTCCGCAGGAGAAATTTAGGAAAGTCACATACGAAAAATTACTGTCCTTTTATGTGACTATGAAGCAGTTATAAACTTCAGGCCCTTATCCTATTCATCCAATGATGAATGTTATCTTAGCCCTTTAGCCTGTTCAATGTTTATTAGTAACATAACCAACAGTGACATACCTGAATTAGATGAAATAGATAGGAACAGCTTGATCAGGCGACGAAGAAATATCCAAAACCTTCGGGAAGCTAAGAATACGCTTCAAAAAGGAATATTTAGCACATCTGGTCAACTATGGTCGACGAAAGTAATGTGAATTAGTAGTCGGCGAAATAGTTCTGATTGGTGAGGAAAATATCAAACGGACAGATTGGAAAATGGATAAGGTATTGGAAGTATTCCAAGAAATGGAGTTTCGAGAGTAGCGAAAGTAAAAACAAAACATCCCAATAACACAGAACCAATTGGAAAGACTTATTTCAGTAACATTTTTGCATCAAATCCAAAATAAAATAACATTTTGACATCAAATCAAAAACAAAATAATAAAAAAAATTCTAGTAAATTTGTGAATTTTCTTAAATAAATGATTTAATTTACTAGTGTTTTTAAATGAAACTCAAGGTCTGTGGTTAATTCCACAATATAATACAAGTTATTGAAAATTCTAAAAAATTGACAATTGTTTCGATAAATCAATATCATCGTCAATTGTCAATTTTTTAGAATTTTCAATAACTTGTATTATATTGTGGAATTAACTAGAGACCTTGAGTTTCATTTAAAAACACTAATATGAGCATATTCCACGAAGTAAGGGTCGAGACAGTCAATTTTTTGATTTAATTTACGCTTTAGAGAAAAATGTTACATACAAAAGTTGTAGAACGTGTTAAGGTCTATGAAAAATTTCTACTGGACCAATTTGGCTCATTAACGTACTCGTCTACGATTTTTGTAGGACTTTTACAACGTCTGGAATGTTGGAAATAGGTTCAAATGTTATTGTGTTATTAATTATCCCCTGCATATCGACTTTCAATAGATGTTTTTTCTATAGCAATGTCATAATAATAAACTGTCAAGTATTTTCCAGTTACCTATAGTTTTCCAAAGATAACTAAGTAAAGATATAAATAATACTTTTTGCAATATCTGTGATGAAGACATTAGCGTACACCACATACTAATCGATTGCCCGATGTATGATCTACAACAAAATTGCTACAAGATCCCACGAAAAATCAAGGAAATGCATCAGACACATCAAGTGTGTCACGAAGACTTGTTTTGGTTCCAAATGTGAAACAAAGCTCGCCATTAGGTACAGGGGACAACCATATACAGTATTAGATGTAAATAGCCGGCAGTATCAACCACTATACTCCATCGATAGTCGTTATTTGCGATATAACTTGCAATGTTTGGCGATTTTCTCGTTTTTGCGATAATTGACACTGTTTACCGAAAACTGGTGACATTTGCTGACATCTAGAAAGATTGAACCTAATCTAGCATTACTTGTCGATTTTTTGAGATATAGGTATTAATCATTGTTACTGACCATTCCATCGATATTCAGCACATTTCCTTAGTATTTAGAGGTAACCTACGATATCCAGAATTAAACGTAAGCAGCTGGCATTATGAACCACATTGTTAGTCGTAACTCGCTATATTTGGCGAATTTGACATTTTTTTAGACAATTAGCATTGTTTACAAAAAACTGGTATCATTTACTGACATCTGTAGAGACTGAAAAAGAAATCTGATTGCAGAATATGATAACAAGGCTCTAAGAGAACGAAAAATAAAATATAATATGAGTACAATAAACTGAGTGAAAAGCATGAAAAAGGTAAAAAAAACTATAAGGAGACATGCTACAAAATCTCAAGAGAAAGACGATACGTTTGTCTAAAATTTGAGAGATAGTAATGGAAGCTATCCAAAAGTTCATAATTTTCCAATTAAGAAACAAGAAACTATTTGCGATATTCATTTATGAATAAAAAATTACAACCGAACAAGCAACAAATAAATCATTACTAGTTGATACAAGTTTTTTGTTACCCATAAATTGGACGAACAGCATTTGTCTTCTCGATTATTTTTATCAAATAATTCGGCACTTAATGGGCTGACATCACCACGATAATTGAAAAATACAACAATTCGGGTTACTTCCCACGCCGAATATTATATTTGCAACGCTATGCTCCTTCTTTCAAAACTATTTTATTTTGTCATACGTTGATTTATGTCCGTTTAAATATAATTAAGCAAACGCAGATCATATAAAATATTAGGGAATGAAATGTATCCGGCGGCTATCAAACATGCCGATCGGAACCCACATTCTAGTCTCGTGTTTTTTCTTTTTACTAATCGAGATAGATGAAGTAGTAATTATAATAAATTGTTTGAAATTATAAAGAACATGGAGATAATAGACAGTGCGTTTGTGCCTGTTTATATTTTCTCAATGACAGTAAGGTTTTTGATCGGCCACTTCAAAAGATATTTCGCGATCAACTCAAAACGTGAATATAATATTATGAAAATTACTGATTAAATAACTAACAACTATTTATCTGTAATAGTACTTGGTTGTTATAAAAAATTCTTTAACTGTTCTCTTGTTTATTTAAGCTACTTGGGTTAAGTAGAGAGCATTTTCATATTCTTGTATTCACTATTGAATGTTCCAACTCTAGACCAATGTTACAGCAGTGGAGAATAGAAATTAATATTGGAAAATCCATTTACTAGAAGATATAGCCTACGCCTATATCTAGAATACCAATTAAAATATACATGACTAGACTAAAAACTGATTGAGAAACACCACAGCGATCACAATAGCGTACAACTTAGTAAACTGGTTAATCAGAAGACACTTCTTTCAATATGAATACACGAAATAAAAATATTCTGTTCCAATAAGCCACTCTAAGAGCCCTAAGTACTCCTCAACGATATTTAGACCTAATCAAGGAAGTTATCCTGCACATCTTGCAATACTTGGCATACTTATATATTCATCGTGCAAATAGGACGAACATTTCAATCAAATGTTTTTGTGATGTTTAATTTTTTTTTTTTTTTTATTTTAGCTTAACGTGCCTCGACAGCGCAGGTCATTGGCACAGAAAAATAATTACAAATATTTACATGATACTGAATAACAACTATTACTAATTTTTAAATTAGATTTTATGGTAGAGATGCGTAGCTTTCAGAAACTGTAAGACTTTCTTGATCTCGGTGGGACAGTGGAGCATTTCCTTGAGGTTAGGCCTTAGGTCGAATCGTTTATATGTAGCGGAAAATTGTTTGCAGTCAGTAAGTATGTGCTTGACGGTCAGTATAGTATTACAGCTATGGCAAACAGGACGATTTCCTGAAGACATCAGATGACCGTGTGTGAGTTTGGTGTGGCTGATTCGAATTCTTCTGATTATAGCGGCCTCTCTCCTTGTTAAAAAGCTAAGGGAGAGAGGAGAAGTAGATGAATGAATATCGTGAAGTGCTGTCGTACTGTTGCGCCACAGATGTCGCCAAGATTCTTGCGTGACGTTTTTGAAATGGAACTTGAGGTCGCTGGCGAGTTGGACTATGTGTTTTGGATTGTCGCTAGAGGCAGCTTCTTTCGCGTGGCGATCGGCAGTTTCGTTACCAGCAATTCCAATGTGTGATGGTAGCCAGATGAGAGAGACTGTTATATCATGAGCAACGAGAGTTTGATATATATCATGTATGCTCTGGACAATTGGGTGGTCAGTGAAGATTGCTTTAATTGATACAATGGATGAAAGGGAATCAGTGCATATTGCAATATTTTTGTGGGGAAGGGAGATATATTTAAAAGCCTGAAGAATGCTATGAAGCTCACCTGTATGGACGCTACACACTGAAGGTAAAGTAAAGGAGCCTATGAGTTCATGTTTCGAGGTAACTGCACAACCAACTCCGGAGTCAGTTTTCGAAGCATCAGTGTAAAGTGTTAAATCGTAAGATTTTTTTTGTAATAATTCAAGGAATGCTTTCTTTACAAGTGCAGTGGGCGACTCATGTTTATTAAAAATGGTGAGTGACGTATCGATTATAGGAATGATTTTGGTCCAAGGAGGAGAAGAAGGTAGTGGGAGCGGGGATGTCAGAGAGAGGTCAGTATCTTTGACTAAAGGAGTGAGCAATTGGGGAAGAGATTTGATGATTGTTCGAGGGTTAGTAGGGAGATTAGTCGTTGAAGTGAAAAGTGAGTGAACAGGATTGAATGGATTGGAGGAAACTGAGGCAGCATAAGAAAGAAGTAGGGATTGTCGTCTTGAGGGGAGGGGTGATTCATTAGCTTCAATATGGAGACTATCAGCAGGGCTAGAGCGGAAGGCACCAAGGCAGAGACGGAGAGCGGTATTGTGAACAGAATTCAGCAAATCTGTGACAGATTTGGGGGCTGACATGTAAATAAAGCAACCATAGTCAAGCTTCGAACGGATGAGAGCTCTGTAAACTCTTAATAATACGATTTCGTCGGAACCCCAGTGAAAGTGACAGAGCGTTTTTATTATGTTTAATCTCTTTAGACAGATGCCTTTGAGTTCATGGATATGGTGTTTCCAGTTAAGTCGAGAGTCGAAGGTTATTCCGAGAATTTTACATTGATTTACAGTGGGTAAGGGTGAATTATTAAATAAAATGTGAGGTAGAGGAGAATATCTTCTTCTTGAAAACTTGATTAGTTTGGATTTACTTGGAGATAAGGATAATCCCAGGTAAGAAGATCTATCCTGTAGAAGGTTTACTGCGGTTTGAAGGAGTTTGCAAGTGGATGAGATCGATTTACCATGACAATAAACAATTAGGTCATCAGCATATTGGACATATTTTATGGGAGCAGGAAACTTGCAACAGAGCTCGTTTATTGTGAGGATGAATAGAGTAGAACTTAATACTGATCCTTGAGGGACACCAGCATTTTGTGGGTGAGACAAGGAGAGTTTGCCATTAGCGGAAACCCTGAAGGTTCTACAAGTTAGGAAATTATGAATGAACGATAGAATGTTGCCATGAAGATTATATTGGGAAAGTTTATTTAGTATTGCCGTTCTAGATATCGAGTCAAAGGCACCTTCAATATCAAAGATGGCTGCAACGATCTCCTGGTGATTGTTTATTGCTGAAGAGATATGTGTTTGGAGAAGAACAAGGTTATCGCGAGTGGATCGATGACGCCGGAAGCCGGATTGGGCATTAGGAATGATTTTGTACTTTTCAAGAAACCAAAGTAGTCTTCTATTGATCATTTTCTCCAGGAGTTTGCAGGTAGTGCAAGTGAGTGAAATCGGTCGGAAGGAATTGGGCGATAAGGTGGATTGCTCTGCTTTTTTTATTGGAATAATTATGGATTTGCGCCATGCATCAGGGAACTGATTAGTATTCCAGAGTAGGTTATAAATTTCGAGAAGCTTAGAGAGAGATGGATTGGATAGTTTTTTGAGAAAGATGTAAGGAACATTATCAGGGCCGGCGGCAGAATTTCTACAAGTAAACAAGGCAGATTTAAGTTCATTTAGGCTGAAAGGGGCGTTTACGGAAGCAACGTCATGAGGGTTTGACTGAAAAGTGGAGGAAGGCTGAATATGAGAATTGTGATAAACAGAATCGGGGTTACGAATAATGAATTTGTCATCAAAATTTTGTGCGAGTGACTCGGCAATTGTTTGGTTGTCGGAGATAACAGTGCCATTCAATATTAAGGAGGGAATTTTAGTATTGGTTTTCTTGCCTTGAATTTGTGAAATTTTTTTCCAGACTTGACTGGGATTTGTATTATGATTCAGCGAGGTGGTATAACTTTGCCATGAAGATTTTTTGCTTTGCTTGACTACGAATTTAGCTTTAGCTTTGAGCTGTTTGTGTAGGAGAAGGTTTTCTTGTGTTCTATTTCGTCTAAACCTGTTAAGAGCATGTTTGGACTCTCGGATGGCATTTTCGCAAGCTGAATTCCACCAAGGCACAGTTTTTTGTGCAGAGGAAGTGACTGATTTACCGATGTGAGTCTCTGCAGCGGCAAGTATGTTGTCAGTAAACATTTTTAGAGTGTGATTTATGTTTGCAGAAATAGCTAAAGATGATAAATAAGTTTGGGAGAGAGAGGTAAACTCAAACCAGTTTGCGTTTTTTAAGTGCCAGAAGCTTCTAGTTATAGTTTCTTTATTATAATGATTGGATATAATGATAGGAAAATGGTTGCTATCATGAAGGTCATCTGAAACTTGCCAGGAAAGGGAGAGTGCAGTTTTAGGGTCACATAAGCTGAGGTCAAGGGCAGAAAAGGAGCCGGAGGAAATGTTGAAGTGAGTGTTGAGTCCAGTATTCAACAGGCAGGTTCCGGAGGAATTTATGACGTTTTCAATAACTTTGCCCCTAGTGCAACCACGAGTTGAGCCCCACATGGTGTTATGTGCATTAAAGTCACCAACAAGGATGTATGGGTGGGGGAGCTGAAATATTAGGTCGGATAAGTCTTCTTCATTGAGGGGGTGATCAGGTGGAATGTAGATACTGCAAATGGTAAGCTTATTGGGGCACCAAGCAGTTACAGCAATTGCCTCAAGATTTGAGGTTAGTGGGAGATGAGATGAGTATACATCGCTAGATACAAATATTGAAGTACCCCCACTGGCTCTCATACAGTTGGTACGGATGTAATGATAACCTTCAAAGTTTTTTAGCTTGCATTGTTGGTCAATTTTGAAGTTGGTTTCCTGGAGGCAGAGAAAGTCAGGGGTATGGAGAGATACGATTTTCTGAATTCTTTCTAAGCGAGGATAAAATCCATCGCAGTTCCATTGAATTAGAGAGAATGGTACTAATTAAAGGGGGAAAGAGGTTAATTACTGAGATAGTGTAGAGGAGTCAGTGGTGGTACCGTCATCAGAAAAAGGATCGTCAGTAAGATTGTTTTGGTCGGGGTGAAGTTTAAATTTAATTTTATTGGTCAGACGTGTAATGCGATTTTTCAAAGATCTTTCGTTGATATTAGAATAAATTAAGGATAGATCTTTCAGTAGGGAAGCAGTGTCGGAGATAAATTTATTGGCTTCAGGTAGAGGGTCGTTGACGCGGAAAGTATTTTCGAGGAACGCAATAAGTTGGATGCTATTAAGGGAGAAGGATTTAGGAGACTCTTCAAAAAGTTTATGTATGATAGAACGTGATTCGGGGCTTATATTGTGACAATCATCTTCAGCCAGTTTGGATTTTTTAGTTCTTTTTTTGCCAGATTTTTTTGAATTAGAATTTGGGAATTCTGGGGGAGGCATTGAATTGGGATTATCGAGAGGAGTATTGGAAGGTGATATAGGCTGCGGGGAGTCAAGAGTGCTATTATTAGATCGTGGTCGTTTTTCGCCAGGCACAGGCGAGGAGGGAGCGTGTGGCACTTGAGAGGGTAATTCGGGATTGTCTGAAAAGGTATCAGTAGTAGCTGGGTCAGCTGAAGTGGAGGGTTCAAGATTGACGGAAGTATTTAATAGTGGGGGAAGGTCGTGGGAAGTGTTGGGACATGATTCAGCGGTATGTCCAGCCTGTTTGCAAAGAAAGCATTCAAGTTTATCAGTAGAAATGAATATTCTGTGTGAAGTATTTTCATGCGTAATAAGAATCGAAGTTTGCAGTGAAAAATCGTTACTGGTGGGCAGAACGTAAGTCACACGGCGGAAGCTCAGGACATGTGCGTATTCGTCATCAGGCGAGCCACATTTGACGTAAGAAATAGGAGAGGTAAGTGTTAATCCTTGGTCATACAGGGCTTTTTCAATAACGGAATGTGGAATGGAAGGACTGACATTGGAAATAAGGATTCTTTTGGTGGGCGAAATAAGCCGACGAATAGGAATGACATTGGAATTAACTAAGATGTTTTCATTCGATTTTAGAAGGTCATCGACTTGAGTGGTAGATGATAAATAAATACATATGCGGCCATGAGAGATTCTGGAAGCAAAATGTACGTTTTTGGGAGAGACAATGTTACCTATTGCTTTGATATAATCGAATAGTACAGTGTTGGGGATAGAAGGCATAATGATGGCTTGGTCTCGAGATGGGGCCGGGGGAGGAGGTAGTCTTGCGGAT
Source organism: Galeruca laticollis (assembly GCA_963921935.1). Lineage (NCBI taxonomy): Eukaryota > Metazoa > Arthropoda > Insecta > Coleoptera > Chrysomelidae > Galeruca > Galeruca laticollis. Next base: position 106,316,173 of record OY998182.1, on the reverse strand, counting down.
GTAGCCGCGGCATAAGTTAAGGGTGTTGAAGGGGTATTTGTGTTTATTGAGATAGATTGTTTAGTGGGGGTTGAAGAAGTGGTGGTATTAGAGAGCAGTGGTTGTGAGGGGAGGTTTGACATATTGATGTGATCCTGGATACCAAAATCACAATCAATAGCTAGAAATAGAAATAAAAATATATAAGTAAATCTCAGCTCAGATAAACAGTCTGTAACTCAGTGACTGGCCTATTTATTTCCAACACAAATAAGTAAATTTAGGGAATATTTACCAATTTTATAGAGAAACAGCACTTTACAAGTTTTGTTATCACATTTTAATGATGACAAAAAACACGTTTTTAATTTGTTATGATATTGACGACTTAATAACGATCCGACTCTAATGAGGTCTGACTCGTGAATGGATGTTTAATTGAATCGCTTTTTAAGTTGAATCTTAGCTTTCCTCTGAATATCAGTCATATCCTCAATAATGAAATTAAAACTGTATCTATATGATTCATTTTTAAATTTTATCAAAGATACGTAAGTAACAGTTTAATACTACGTACAATAACCAATGCATGATATGTTAGGAACAGCATACTTTATACTGAGATTGATATTCCATTAATGAGAGACCTTAGGAAGAGATCAGCTGAACACTCTAAATACTGCAAAGAAACTATCCAAACCTACTTATTACTGATCTATGCTCAATCCCACCAGTGAATAAAGAGAAATTGTTCAGAAGACTCCGTTGATTTAATCATGAAGATTCATCATTGGATGCTATCCAATTCAAGTAGTTCACTCTTTACTTTAACTATTTTGAAAAAAAAAAAAAAAAAAAAAAAAAAAAAAAAAAAAAAAAAAAAAAAAAAAAAAAAAAAAAAAAAATTTACTCCCTCAGGTAAAAATAGCCAGAGAACAAGGACACCACGCAGATTAATAAATTAATTATAAACAACAGGATTTATGGAGCAGATGCATTTGGGGATGAAAAGCTAAAATAAAATGATGATAAGAAACGTACAGCAGCCGATCGTTCGCCGGAACATGGAGGAGGCAACAAAGAGAAGAAGTCAAAAAACTAGTAGCTAAAGAAAATACGATATATATAATTGAAGACAATGCAATGAAATGGATAATGAGTAAGGGTAAAAATAAGAAAAGTAAACGCAAGAGTTTGGTGAGAATGGCAACATGGAATATCAGGACAATGCTGACAATGGGAAAACGGAGGAAATTGCAAAAGAGATGTTGGAATATAAAATAGTCATATTGGCACTTAAAGAAATACGTTGGAAAGGTGAAGGACAAATAAACAAAGGAGAATTTATATTGTTTTATAGAGGGAAAGACAGTCGAGGAAGGAACGGCACGGGATTTATGATAAGTAAGAGAATAAAAAATAATACCTATACTAGATTACACAGTTATGAGCGGTAGAATATCAAAATTAAGATTAGAAAACCACATGGCAAATATTGCAATAATTAATAGTTATGCACCGACGAAAGAAGCAAAAGATGAAGACAAAGATGAATTTTACGAGGAATTGGTAAAGCTTTGTGAGGAAACCGCAAGACATGATACATTAATAATTATTGGAGATATGAATGCGAAAATAGGAGAAGAATAATGTTGCAGGGAAGTACACTATACTGAAATATCTAACGATAATGGACGGCGACTATGTAATTTAGCTGAGGAGCTCAATATGTATATTAGCAGCACTAGTTTCAAGCATAGGAAAGAACATAAAATTACATGGATTATACCTGGGACTACTACGGGGAACCAGATAGATCATGTTCTAATAGCAAAAAGAAGATCAAAGATGATACAGGATGTAAGATCATACAGAGGAACAAGTGTTGATACTGATCATCAATTAGTAATTGTCAAAATGCAAATGAGAATTGTAGATATAGTAAATAGGACAATAAAATGTAGGAAACGGAACGTGCAAAAATTGAAAAGAAGTAAAAATTAATATGTGGAAGAAGTAAAGAGGCAACTACAAGAGAGCAAACAACAAGATATTATCGATGAGCAATGAAAGGAAATAAAAAGAAGTATAATGGAACTGTCACATTATACGTCATCCTGATATTAAAAGTTTTATTTTAAATAGTGAATCATAACAAATACCTCAAGGATTAGATAAGATTTTTCATTGAAGATGAGAAAATCTTATCTCATACTTTTAAAATTTATATGTTATACTTGGCTTGTCTTAAGTGAATAAATATCATTAATATTAAATATTCCCCTAATATTATCTTATACTTTTATTGACCTCATATAATTTTTCATTATTAACACCTACCAAAACTAATTTTGGCATTCCATAGCAATATTTTTCTAATTTCAAATCTCTTATAATTTTATAGTTTATTAATGATATTTCAGAACCTGTGTCAATTAATATTTCTAACTTTTTACTGTGAAATATTCCTGGAATTTTTATTAAACCTTTATTTATTTCTAATTTAAATTTTTTTTCTATATCTATAAATTTTCTAGGATGTTGATAAGTTCCTGAGCAATGTTTTCTAATTTTAATAGGTGTTTTATTGAAAATTTTGTTCGTTTTGGCTTGTGTTATTGTGTGAAGGTCCTGCTATGTCTTGGTTTTCCCTAGTTATTCGTCGTATTTCATTTACTTGTCTTCTATTCTCCAGGCTTTGACTTCTGTTCAGTCTATAGTCATTGTTATTTCTCCGTGTTTCATTTTGTCGCTCTTCGCTATGCTCTCTAGGTCTATACTGTAAATTATTATTTCCATATGATCGATTATTATTATAATTTTTATTTTAATATCTGTTGTACCTTTCATTATTATTTGCCCCATTATTATTGTAATTCCTATAGTTCTGATCATTATTGTTATATCGATTATTATTATTATTATAATTCATATTATCTCTATTATTTCTATCTTCATTTGAATACCTCCGATCTTCATTTCTATATCGATTTGGTTATTAAATTGGAAATTGTTGTCTCTTTGTCGATAATTTTGATTATACCTCCCATTGTTATTATTCCTCTGAGCATTATAATTATTATTACCATTAAAATTATTATATTCTCTTCTATAGCCTGTAGTATTCATATTATTATTCACCCTATTACTCAGATTATTATAACTATTTTTTCTTCTCTCTTGTATGATCAAAAATTGACATAGGCTATCCATATCTTTGAAATTATATAGCAGCATTATCTCTTCTAGGTTGTTATCATAATGTTGGATAATTAAATTGACAATATATTCTTGTGAAAATTTACAATCTAAATATTGAGATGTACTGTACAATTGCGTAGCATATTTATGGAATGAAGTTCCACGATTTGGATTATATTTTCCAGCTAAAAATTCATCTTTAATGATTTTTTGTTGTGAAGGACCCCAAAAATATGTTAAAAATTTTTCAGAGAACTTTTCAAATGTATTTAGCTCTGTTTCTTTGTTATTGAACCATAATAATGCTTCATCCTGTAATTGGCTCCTTATTACTTCTTTGAAATTAGTAAAGGTTACATTATCAGAATATTTATTTTTAAGAAATTTCATAAAAGGTACTGGGTGTTGTCGTTTTATATTACCTGTAAATATTAATTTATTATCATTTATATTTGGGGACATTGTTCTTAGAATAATTTCTTCACAACTGGTTTGTTTTATTTTGTTTCCTGTTTGTGAAGTGATACAATAGTCATCCATTGTATGTAATATAAATTCTGCTCCTTACAATTAAAATTGAAGCCCTACTATTGATAAGGCATTAAAATCCAATTTGTTAACACTTTGGTGGAATCGAAGATAGTTTGTCTACAAGGTTCACAGGACTAGACCAAGCCCATGGTTGACGCTAACATTAATTCAGTAAATAATCCAGACGAGAATCCCCCAACTGAATCAGAGCTACCCAGTTTCTCCTGCCTCACATTCTAGCCATGAACCTTCTCGAGATGAAGAAACAGATTTGACAACTTTGAATTATCAACCTGATGAGTTTGAAATTATCAGGCTCTATCAGATGACAGGACAATATATTAGTCTTTTAAGACAAATTAATAATGATTTTACTCATGGAGAATTAATCGGTACTGGAGCATTTGCTAATGTTTATAAAGCTACATCAATTGCAACCAAAACTAAGGTAGCAATTAAATCTTACAAAATGAAAAAAAATATTCTGTCTACAATGTTCCGTATAGCTTCTGAAATGGCCTTTTTGAATATTACAGAACATGTTAATATAATTAAATTTATTGCATGTGAAATGACCAAGGCGAGTGCATACCTTGCAGTGGAATTTATCCCAAAGGGAACTTTACGGAATTATATGCCAAATAAAATAAAACTCTGAGCTAGCCGAATTTAAAATAAAATAATAATAATAATAATAAAAAAACAATAATATAAACTTTAATTACTATAACAGTACCTAGGTGTCTTCTTTGACCAGGGCGCCAAAATGAAAAGCCATATTGCAAATACATGTAGAAAGGCTGAAGCGACGCTAATGGCTCTTAGCCGACTGATAACAAATAGAGAGGGACCATCATGAAGTAAGCGCAAACTACTGTCTGCGGTGGCTCACTCAGTTATGATGTATGCTGCGCCGGTATGGCAAGAAACTCTAAGATACCAAAAGTACTAACATATGTTCCTCAAAATACAAAGAAAACTGGCCATTCGCACTGTATGGATTGAAGCAATACTGGTATTGGCGTATATAATACCCATAGACCGATTGGTGTACGAGAGAACAACTATACATGGAAAAGAGCAAGCAGCTAAAAAGGGGCAAAAAGAGAAAACACGCTAACAAAATGGCAAAGAAGATGAGAAACAACATATTATGTGAGCGCTTGGATAAAAAGACTTATACCGGACCTCAGGATATGGCACAAGAGAGGACATGGAGAGATGACATACGCAATGTCACAGCTGTTATGTTCTACAGATTTAAACTAAGATACGATCCACTCTGCCAGTACTGTGGAGATGAACAGGATGACGTATACCATCCATTCTTTGAGTGTTCCAGGTGGCAAAACGAAAGAAGAAGAGCGGAAACAAAAGCGAATACCAACTTAAGTCCAGAAAACATAGTAGGAACCATGCTTCTGTCCCTAAAAATGTGGAATGTAATTTCCACTATGGCGACAAACATCGTAAATAAAAAAGAAGAAGACGAAAGGAGAAGAGCCACAAGAAACAACTAGAGAAGATAGTAAAGAGACAGGACGTCCCGATGAAGTAATACCGTCAGGTGGTTCCATTGAGACTCCGGATCGGGGGGAGGTTTTTTTTTGTGGGTAAAAATCCCACACTACCCCCGTCTAAAGAACACACAAGTTTATGACAAAATCAGAAAAACTTCTGACATGACATGAACCTATAGATCAAGAAATATGCTGATAAGGACTGCACTTAACAAACATGACATGAATATTATCATCATTATCACATGACTTGAATCAGTCCAGCGCAAGTTAACTGCAGACGGGGTTTATGACATGGATTAAAATATGGTCAATTGGAGACGAAGGAAAAAGGTCAAGTCTGTTTACCTGTTAAATGAGTTAACTGCATACCGCGGTATCTACCTATTAGATATAACATTTTGTTTATCAATAAAATAAAAAACGAAAGTATTATAAATATGTATTATATAAACTAAATATTCGTCTACAATTTCTACATGAACCTACATTTAACTACATAAAATAATTTTATACTGCATATTTATACGAAACACCTTAACAAAGTCAATCCTTGCAATTTTATTGTTCCTGTAATCAATAATTTTATTTGAAATAAATTTTTGTCTCTACAATACATCCATTCGAATGTAACGTTGCTGATTTAATCGTGAAGAATTAATTTTTAAGTACGTATCAGTCTGACTATCTATCAACACATCCAAAAACTGAAGGCAGCAGAGGAAGTGGTTGGTACAAAAGATACAAGACAGAATAATGAATGGTTTGATCAAGAATGTAAAATAAAGATAAAAGAGAAAAAAGAAGGCAGACTAAAATGGCTGCGAAATAAGCAACAAAATTTTTATGATGAATACAAAAAAATAAGAAAAGAGTTGATAAAAACAAAAATAATAAAATGGTTAAACGAAAGCATGGACAATATGGACATATTAGAGAATGATAATAAAAATAATGTAAAACCAACTATAATAAATATCAAGGAAGAAGAATGGAGTCAATATTTCAAGAATTTATTAACGGAAGAAGATGGGGAGTATGAAGAAGATGATATGACTGAAAATGATACAGGGATAGAATACGAAGAAAAACCGACCGAAGAGGAATGTAACGACACAATTAATAAATTGAGCACAACAAAGAAGGAGGGACAGACGAAATAATAAATGAGCTGATAAAATATGGAGGAGATGACCTAAGACATAAAATATTTGAAATCATGGAAAGAATATAGGAATCAGAAACAATGCCGAAAGAATGGTCTACTGGTATGATTATACCAATAATGAAGAAAGGAAATCGTAATATTTGTAGCAATTATAGAGGAAACTCATGGTTTCTAGTTAATACCACAATATAATAAAAATTGTTGAGAATTCTAAAAAATTGACAATTGCTTCGATAAATCAATATCATCGTCAGAATGACAGATTTTGATGATATTGATTTATCGAAACAATTGTCAATTTTTTAGAATTTTCAACTATTTTTATTATATTGTGGTATTAACTAGAAACCGTGAGTTTCATTTAAAACACTAATATGGGTAGATTCCACGAAGTAAGGGTCTAGACAGTTAATTTAATTATAGAGGAATTAGTGTACTCAACACCGTATATAAAATACTAACAACGATAATAAATGAAAGGCGAAAAAAGGTAATGGAATCAAAAATAGGGGAGTATCAAAAAGGTTTTCGGAAAGGAAAATCAACAGTAGATGCCATACATACTATAAATCAAGTAATTGAAAAATGTTATGAACACAATGTTGGAGTCCAAATGCTATTTAATGACTTCAAGCAAGCTTTCGACAGCCTGAAACGGAGGACAATCATAATGGATATGAAACAACTAAATATACCACAAAAGATTATACGGTTGGTGAAAATGACGATGAAAGATTCTAGGGCAAGGGTAATGACAAGAGAAGGTCCATTGGAGTAATTTGGAATAAATGCTGGAGTAAGGCAGCGGTATTGTTTAACATAGCAGTGGATGGCATAATTAAGACTTGTAATATCAATGGAAGCATAATTAATAAATCAAAACAAATAATGGCATATGCTGAGGATTTATCCATAATAGCGAGACACCAAAAGAGCCTTGAAGAAACATACGAGAAAATTGTAAAAGAGGCGGAAAAAAGGGGATTGAGAATAAATCAGGAGAAAACAAAATATATGGAAATGAAAAGAAAGAAGGAAATCTACCAACCAGAAGCAGTAAAGTTAAATGAATTGAGTTTTGAAGTTGTTAACACCTTTAAGTATCTGGGAACAATTATTAGTAACAAAAATGACACAAAAATCGAGATAAGGCAAAGAATTCAAGCAGGGTATAGAGCATATAATAAATTTAAAAACATCATGCAGAGTAAGAGAATAAGCCGAGCAACAAAATTAAGAGTCTACAGGACGGCGATAAAACCGGTAGTTACATATGCGGCAGAAACTATGAGACTGACAAATGAGGACGAAGGGCAACTCAGGATATATGAACGAAGAATAATTAGAAAAATTTATGGACCAGTCAAACTAGGGTATAACGAGTACCGAAGACTTATGAATTATGATATTAGAAATATATTAGAAAATGAGGACATAGTAGACACAATTAAATCAAAAATAATTCGTTGGTACGGACATGTTAAAAGAATGGAGAAAGGACAGGAGGTGGGGAGAATTACAGAATGGAGACCGAATGAGGAAAGATTACCAGGAAGACCAACAATTAGATGGGAAGATCAGGTTGTGTAAGATATAAAAATTTTGGGAGTACAAGGCGGGGAAAGACAGATGCAGGACAGAAAGGAGTGGAGAACAATTGTCGAAACTGCAAAAACCTCTAATAAATTGTAGATAAACAGCAAGAAAAACGTGGGCTGATCTCCCACAAGATACAGGGTCAAAAGAGCTCAATTTGAGCGGCTACAACTCCAACTGGAGTGTATAGCCTTGTATATATTTCGAAAAAATACTTCAGATTTGGGTATATGGAGAATATTTGCTGTGATTTTTTTTCTCTGTTCATAACCTCTTTACTGTAGCAATTTCTGATAGTTTTTGGAAACCTAATGACAGACAGGTAATAAATGATTTAAAATTCCAAATTCTCCTTTTACAACACACTTCATAACTTCTCCAATGTCAATTCTAAATAATAAAGTTCATAAAAAAATAGTTGCTGATCAAATCATAGTAACAGCTTGTGAATAAACGGAAAAAATAAACAAAGAAACCGCTTACTTTATAAAAATGTTCCTTTACGAACATCAATTTTTTTATAAATGAACAGTATCTATTGATTAGACATTGTGTTTTCAGTATTTATTCGAGTAATCTCTTCCCATTCGCAATGGTCTGAAGTGATGGAGTTAAAAGTACAGACAAGACTGCAAGACCAAATCCATCCAGCGTGATTATCACCGAAGAGCACACACATGAGTGGAGAGTTGCAGAATCAGCATCAGTACGGGCATTATACGATAAAGTGCCAGCAATAACTCATTCGGCGACAACTCGCACCTTCAAATATCTAACTTGTTTTATATACCGCGTTCCGCAAACCGTTTTATGTCGTAATTCAAACATTTCTGGAAAATAAATAATACGCTGGTAGTATGTACGTTATTTTTTTTTGATGACCACGGCGTAAAATAAAAAAATGAAAACACTAAAAAAAGGGATAGCATGAAGAGTAAGTATCTGAAAAATGTCAGGAATGTTTTTCGCAGTTCTGTAACTGATTTTCTTTTTACAGTTTTGGAATTTGATTTAGTTCTAGTTATTATAGTTATTTTAGTTATTGATAGTTGTGGCTGTGATAATCCTGTCAATATTACGACTATATTGTTATGTTTTATAAGGGTGGTGTTAATATTTGTTTTTAAAAATTTATTTTATATTGTAATTAATTATTATTATTTTTATACACCCTTTGATTATATGAAACCCTTTATGTACTTACTCTTATTATTTGATTTCTAAATCCGGCTAGCTATTAAAAGGCTTTCGACTCTTTATCTCAGGTTGCGGTTTCCTCAATTAAAATTTTTTCTAATAAAATAACTTAGAGTGTTTATTATATAAATGTTTCATGAAATGAATATTGGAACTCTTTGAATAAATTTGAATGTAATCTTTAATAAAAAAAAATTTAACCTTTATAAACCTCTTTTTAAATAATTTGCATATTTCCACTGCAATCGAATATTCTCCTTCTTTCTTTTTATTCTTTTTATTTATTAATGATTTAATTAATGCATTCTCTGTTTAAGTATTTAAAGTTACTCGTCGTGTTCCCCTCGTAACATAAATATGAATCTGCTAAATAATGTGGTTTGGGGGCATGCGCAAATACACAGTAACTATTTCTAATTTCCACCGTATTTCGGCAACGGCATTCAACTACACGATGGATGTGATTTATTTATTTGAAAAAGTGTTATTGTATTGCTTTGGAATATTTGTTTTAATAAGGTAAGCTTCCTTTTAATTTATAACTATTAATATCAACAATCTTAGCTTAATGAATAAGAAATACACAATTGAAAAATAAATGTTTTTACGATGAGCAAATTTATAGATTATCTGCTTTCAGGAACTTTGACCAAATCTATTCGTTTTTCTGCTATGTGGGATATAAATTAATCAGAATTGCATGCTGATTTTATATACACTATTATAGAAAGTGAAATGAACCTTCTCTGGAATAAACTGCATACGGTATCCATTGAAATGCTGGGACCTTATCTACAGTCTAGGTTAGAATATGGGATAAACAAAGCTTACCGCTTTCTAGTCGATAACAAATGGAGACATCTCTTACAAGGTCACTGCCTTTGATTTTTCAGATTCTCTGGTATGAATTTTGGTACTTTTCTTTTGATTTTACGTTTTTTTTTTCACTTCTTATCATCTTCAAAATTTGTACCCCCTTTTCCCGTTTCAAAATCAACAACCAACCACCTTCCTTTTTTTATTTTTTTTCCAAGACCACTTTCCCTGTGATCCAATCGTTTTAATGTCATGTTTTTTTGGCTTATATTGATATTTTAAGGTCCTTTCACATGTTCTCTATCAACTACACTTTCTTTTAATCGGTTGATTCAATTCGCGAATAAACACTGTCACTTCACAAAATTTTAAAATTAATAACATAGATCAGTTTGTAATACAATATCTATCACTATCATTATTTTTACTCTAAGTTGTTCTCATTCTATTTATTACTAAATTTTAATTGAATTTATTCTAAGGCAATTCCTATACAGGGTGTTTCAAATTAATTAATGTTATGATATTTTTGGTAATAACTAATAATAATTGTTTTATTACATGAAACTTTCTTTTATTCCAGGTCATTCACATTAAGTTGGATCCACCTATTTTAAATCATCATAATATATTTCTCTAAGGCCGCATTAAAAGTGATAAAACTGGACATTACAAACAAGAGAAAACTGTAAAGTGTAAACAGAATTGTATTGTATTTTCTTTTCTTTACTCTATTTTTAAGTGTAGCAGTAAAAAAAAGGAAGAAGACTTAGACAAAACACACATATTGAAAAACACTTAAAAGTTAAGATTACATTTGAATCATTTGTGTACAATTTCATTTTGGATATTTCGATAACAGTTATCAAAAAACCACTTTTAACTGTCATTCATTGGATTGAAAGGAAAATCTATTTTCAACTTTAGTTAATTGTAGTTTTAATTGTTCTGCTATCTTTTTTAATCATATTTGGTTAGAGACCATCAAAAAATTTGTATGGCAGTTTGTAAGGAAGTTAAGTATTTAGGGATGCCATTGATAATTCGGCAATTTCATCAAGTATGAATCGGAAGTGTGATTTCGCACTCTGGAAACGTTAGATGTTATCGAACTCCCAGTATAACACTTAGCAAGGAGAGCATATTGCTCCAACTCAAGGAAAAGACAAATACACTTAAGCTTCATAGTCAGAAAAAGACTGACCCACTTTAGCCTACCTGAAAAGGGATATACATGTATTGAGTAATGAAACAGCAGGACAATTGTCTAATAGAAAAATTTGCAATTATTTTCACATTGTATTAATTTTAAAAACAAACATTATTACAATTTTATAAATAAATATTTAGTATTCATATCATAATAATAGTAATATTTATTTACCATTCAATTTCAAATATACCTACAATAACTTTAATTAATGAAAAATAAATATAGAATTCCCATATAAGGAAGAACCTGTGCGTGGTTTGTACCATATTATTATACCATAAATTATAATGAATAAAATTGTAATACAGTTTCTTACAGTATTAGCATGGGTATACAGTGATTCTCAAAAGTCCCTACCCCCATCGTTTCTTTTGAATGATGGTGATACTTAAACTGATGAAGTTTGGGGCGTGAAAATGAACTATTGTAAGCTTCTCTACTAGTGGTAACAGGTGACATAATAGGCATCGGTGACGTCACCAGGCAACTGAAACCAATAATATTAAATGGGACCTTATGGCAAGTGACACCTCGTTTCAAAGGTATTTATAATACCTATTCAATCATACTATTTTTTTTGGTTTACGATGTTTTTGATGGTTAAAATGAATAATTTAAATAGCTGTTGAAGAGGATTGGACACTAAACAGTCCCCAGGGGTATTATTCGAGATTTACTGAGAGTGTCTTCGATTTTAACACATTGGTTCCTTTCAGGGAGATAGCTATAGAGAAGATGGTGGGATATTCCTCTGAATCCAATACTCTAAGTACCTCTAGAAGCTGGTTATGGCTGACTGTATCTTGAAGTCCACGAATACACATAGTGATGGTCATTTTTCGTCGCCATATTTATCGATTTTCTTGGTAAACAATGTAGTTGCATTTTCAGTAAACTTGTCCATTTGAAATCCAAATTGATTTGTAGATAAAATGTTATATTATATTAAATATTCTTCAATGCCTTACTTCAAAATGGTTTCGAATGTTTTTGCAAAATTTGTAATTACAGATATTCGGCAGTAGTTATCTACTTTTAGTTTATTACCAGATTTGAATATTGGTGAAAAAAAAGCACATTTGGATGTGGTTGGACATATCCCACTGCTAAATGTCCAGTTTATTAGGTACGTCAATGATATTGTCAGTTCGTTTGCTACCATTTTAACAGTGTTTCAGCTCTAAGAGTGTAGATTCATATCACGTTGTTACTATTTGTAAAAAAGATTCATCCAATAATTTAAAGCCAAAATTAAAATAATGTATTCACTAAAATATAAATAAAAAGGATAAACAATTCAAAAGTTGAAGAAATTTTATCGCCTACGGTACTAAAAATTCTACTACACAATCATCTTTCAAATTAGTAGCTTTTCAAATGTATTTAGTTTGCTATTCAGTTATAATATAGTAGAGATTCTCCAGTACTTTGTCTTGAGAATAAATTAAACTGTTATTTCTATCATGTGTAACATACTAAACAGTACAACTTAGTAATAAATTACGATTTTTTCTATATAAATCTGTGACAAGGAATGTACATATAATACACTATATATATATATATCTTTATGATAACTAATTGAATTATTTTGTTGCAAATCTAAACATCATTGGTGAAACTTCAGAAGATAACATATAACAGTTTAAGAGATTTTTATAAGTTCTAAGAACCATGAATTTTAGGTCAAGACTGAGCACTATCTAATAACAGTTCTTACTATACGAGGAAGCAAATAAACGGCTTCGGGTGTTTTAAATAATAGTCAAGTATCAAAACAGGTTTCTTGAGAGAAAAATGAAAAAATTATTTTTCAACAAGATTTTATTTTCCTCTCCTGTCTAGATAGCCTTTGAATTGTTAAAAAACACTTTTCATGCAATTCACAGTGCCCAATTTTAGTAAGATACAAATTTTGTGAGGTTTGGTGCTTCCTAAAGGCGGGTTTTCCTGACCAGCGTTTGTAATGCGCAACTTAATAAGGAATTTCACATCAGAAGGAGCGTATTTTTGATCAAGTTGCCCATTTCTGTTTTCCTAGGGAACGTTCTATTTCTCAGTAGTAATTAAAAAGTTTTTAAAGATGAGCCGTTTAGGACCAAAAGCTCAAAATACTACCTTTTTGTTATTTAAAGAAATATTTGGCAGAGGAGGATGCGTAAACAGAACAGCTATAAGCAATGTGGTTTTAAAACGAGAAGAGGGAGCTTTTAATACATTAATCATCAAGCATTTGTTTGATGAAGTAGAAAAGTTTAAAAGCTATTTTAGATAATATAATTCGATCTTGAATAACATCAAAGAGGACCTGCTTATCAATCCCCGCAATAGGGTCATGACACCATCAGTCCTGCTGAAAAATTGTCTGTAATTTTAATGTATTTTTTTATCTTATTTTATTAATCTTACAAAATTGACATTATTTTATTACTTAATTATAATATTAAAAGAAAAGTTACAATTATGAAAATAATTTTAAAAAAATTAACATTACCTAGTTTAGTAATTATAATCTAACCATTTTATTGTCATCGATTTCACACATTTCGTACGGTTTCTAAATATAACGAGGTGGATGCTTGGAGGTTTGAGTGGTGAGGCGATTGACTGGAGAGTTCTTTAAAATTATCTATTTTTTTTAAAGAAAATTAATATGAAATTATTGTATATTTTTGGAATGATCTTTAAAAGAGAAACATTGCAAAGAAGCAATATATATCTAGAAAAGAAAATAACTGCGAAACTGAATTCTATATAAAAAATATATAAAACCCACTTTTAATTATTTCAACTAGTAACCAGCAGTTTTTGGGGTAAAGCCTATTGCACAAAATCATAAGAGTGTTGGAAACTTTTTATAACTAATAATGTGTTGCAACCAATGATGACATTATAAAATGATGTGGTTTTCTTAGAAGACTTGGTCGTTCAATGCCTGTAAGTAGGTCACCTTCGTGTGAGGTATAATGTGGAGAACTTACCAAGAGGCTTAGGTACGTAAACAATGACCACCCTCCGAATAAAAGTTCGAGAACATAAATGAGATGTAAAATAAAAAAAAACGAAAGAATGATGCATAATTGCAATAAAAATAACAACCTTATTTGTATACGGAACATTATTCTAGTATGCTAAAGTTACGTTAATGTCGTTAGCGATTACCTAGTATATAAATACCTAAGCTTTGTTTCACATAATTCATAATCTGATGGTAACGTGTCAGAAACAATTTCACTCTGATTAAATATTCTATGTTGTGTACCTACTAACAAACTGATGTCAGGAGAAGAATGTTTAGTTTTTCCAGTTTTTGATAGTTATACATATACTCATTTTGTGATACAAATAATTGTTCAATATTCATGAATAATGTAGAATATAGGAAAGTAATATTGACATGCGATAAGAATAAATATTCTTCATTTTTTAATATTTGCATGAGTACCTCTATCCTTAGAAGAATATATTCAACAAACATACTTATTTTTGAGGAAGTTATTCCTTTTTTATTAAACCCGATCGGTAGTTTAAAACGTTTTTAAACCATTGTTGGGATATCCTCCCTGTTTTAGCGATTTTATAAAATATAAACAGTTATCCGTAGCAAGTTTAAATAGTAAAATCCGAAATAGAATTGGAACTCCCTTTGAAATAAATCTTTTTTGGCATGTTTATCGCTTCCGACAAAATTTAAAATGATTTCATGCTTCCACTCAACTATCAAATATGTTTTTTGGTTCGATATAAATATCTGATCGTTCACGGCTATTTCTCTTTATCTGCACTTTCATTCGGTAAACTGCGAGAAATGCAAAATGTTTTCATATGAAGTACGAACTTTTAGTTTGGATAACATTTTAATTTGCAACTTCAACAATACTGTTATCGCGATGAATAACAATGGTCGATAATTTTGAGTTGTTTTAATAAAAGAAGACGAGAGAGGATTTTGAGAGAGAATTATTTTCAAATAATGGATATCAAACTTAAAATCGTAAGTACATTTTACAATAACAAATAATAGGAAATATAACTACATGTGACAACTGTTAATGTTTCTAGTTCTAGTAATATGTACAGTTTTGCATATAAAAAAGCTACTTTTCTCATAGTAAGTATAAGCTATTGCATTATTTGAGGATTTGATATAGTATTAATTATTAAAAAGAATTCAATTTGTTTCATCTATTTCTGTGTGAAATTCATATAATCACATCCCCTTATATAACTGTAAACCCCTTCAACTATCAATATCTACTTTCCAATTACATGCATCCAATTATAAAGATACAAAAATTCTTGAAATAGATTCGAATACCAATGAAGACAATGTTTTAGAATGGTTTATATGCATTAAAATGAGAAAGCTATTTTGATAATAAAAAAGAACTAAAAAATATATAATTCCGTTTTGTAAATTCCATGTATCTGTGAATAGAATTAATAAATTGTTAATTGTTTCTTCCTTGTTTATTTAAGCCTTAAATCAAGAATTTCAGCGATTAAAATATCTTTATATAATGTAAATGCGCCAATAATTGACATTATTAGAATAATACATTTTGTAAGTATATAATAATTTTTTTCTTGTAGGTTATAAATTGTAGAGTTCATTGGGGAGGCAGTTTTTGATCTAATAATTTTATGTTTACTTAAATAAGTGTTTTACAAAAATCCCTTTGACCCACCGGTAATTGACAGTTGATTTTTTTTTATTAACTAGTAACCAATTATTGACACAAACTAAAAGAAACATTTTTCATTAAACCTAAACTTTAGTACATTAAATTAAAAAAACAAATGAACTTTAACCAGTTCATCTGTCACTGCTTTATGCATTATTATATGAAAATATACATTTAATCTTGTCAACAACTTGTACAGTTCTGGTTGGGATATGATATTCTCAATCTAAATGGTTGAAATATCACTATCAACTAGTTTATAGGCATTGGAGTTGCATCTTTAAAGGCAACTAGGATATTTGTTGTCTTTTTCGTTACTAGTTCCAGCATTGTATACACTTTGGTTCGTTTTTTAAGCAGAGTTTGTCATCTTTTGATTGGAGAAATAACGCACTCTCATTACTGTTGCATACTCTGGAAGGATATTTTGTTGCATAACATTTTTTTGATTTCAAAGAATTCGCAACTTCCTGAAACCATAGTAGAAGTTGTAATTCAGTCACTTTTCCACGGGCTGATGTTACATTTCATAAAACTATCTCGGTTATGTTTTCAAATATGGTCTCGAATCAGTAAAATGGATTGGTATTTTAGTTTGATTAATAATAAATTGGACACTATCTAGTAATTGCTCTTTGCCCACTGGAAGATTACCTTTAGCTAGAGACAGTATCGATTGTGCCAGGAGAGCTTCTTCATTGCTTGTGAGGATGGTACTTGTTCCCATTCGGCATTGTAGAATCTACTTTCCTGTTGATTTATATAGTAATATTATTCGTGGAACAAAGTAAGTTTTAGCAGCTGAAGCTACTGGTAGCTGACAGCTCTCTTGCTATAGCAGCAAGGGATTCATCTAACTGGACCTGTGTATGATTTTTAGGTAACATAACTGTAACAAAAAAATGAGTTCCTGTTATTGGCACTTTTTGTACTAATAATTGACACCCCTGTCAATGACTCGAAGCAAAAATCTGTTAGACTTCATATTAAAAAGGTTGGTTGCAGATTATTGAGACAGTATGACAACACTGTATAATATTATATGCTTGTGCAACAGTGATTGACAAGTTTTGCTTGTTCCAGTTATTGACATTTTAATAATGAGGGATTTATAAGATTTGAAGGTGTAAACATCAATAAAACCCTAACAGTGTTGGTCAATACACACCAAGGAATAGCTTAAATCAATTTAACATGAAGTGATGAAAAATAGAAATATTTAATTTGGTAAACATTTTCTTAAAATAAACACTCATCTCTGCACATGTTCTTTACACGATTTTGTAACTGACCGTAGCACCCCCTAAGATATCTTTCGTAGACTACATGGGTTTCAAATGTGCTAATATAATAAAGATATTTTAGTGAAATTTCTCATATAGACTCTAATTTTCTTATTTTTGAATAACAATTGAACTTATTTTAATTACTGATACACTGTCAATTATTAGTAATTACCTTAAGTGAAATACTAAATATGATCTTTGAATAATTTGCCTCCGCAACTTTTCAAGATTTCCAGGAAATTTAAGACAACTTTCGCTTTACTGATATTTCGAAATATTTACTCAATTTTATATTGATAAAAAAATTGACGGGAAGCGTTTGAATATCTATTGATTCATAAACTTCTAGTTTTAGTTCCTATTTCCAGGGATATTGTGGTATGAAATAGACAGTAGACTATTTGTTTCAATATTGATAAAAAATTGACGGGAAGCGTTTGAATATCTATTGATTTATAAACATTTAGTTTTAGTTCCTATTGCCACGGATATTGTGGTATGGCATAGACAGTAGACTATTTGTTCCAATATTTACAATACATATGGCACCTGGAAATGCAAATATAACATCTCTTTTCAAGATTTCCATGATAACTTTCACTTTACTGATATTTCGAAATATTTACTCAACTTTATATTGATAAAAAAATTGACGGGAAGCGTTTGAATATCTATTGATTCATGAGCTTTTAGGTTTAGTTGCTATTACCATGGATATTGCGGTATGAAATAGACAGTAGACTATTTGTTCTAATATTTACAATACATATGGCATCTAATCTTGTATTGTGAAGTATGAACGGACAGTCGGGTAGAATAAAAGCCGGACCTGCATTGTATCAGTTGATAGAAAAGATAGAACGCACTGGTTATATGTGAGAGAAAAACAGATGGCAAGTCTACACGCTAAAAGTACCCAGTAATTAATTAATACAGATGATACGTTGGATAAAATGTTCTCAAGGGTGTTTCAAAGAACACTGACGTGAACTGCCGACACATAAAAAATACAGATTTTAACATCTCGAAAGGTTTGACTGGTTTAAAATAAAAATACAGATATTGATTGGCCGCTGCTAGAAATTAAACTATTTGACATTATGCGATAATGAGAGAAGATACAGATTTGCAATTGACGAAATAGTGCATAAACATGATATCAGTCATATGAATTGAATACTATTGAGTTTATGTGGAGAATGAAAAATATGGTTGTCCTAATTGCCATAGTATTCAATTTGTGCTTTGTGTTCTAAAAAATGTGGCACCTTCTTACTGGCAAAAATGCATAATATTTACCCTCAAGATAAAGGAATAATCTCGTGTGTTGAACTTATTACATTATCTGTATTTTAAATAATAACTTATTTTTAGTGTATTTATTTTCCTGAAATTACATTTTGAAAGGATACTTATGGAAAATAACTTGTACTGATTCTAAAATAACTGATAAACAACTTATCTCATGAATATGAGTCGTCTCAATACATTTTCCTTGCTAATTTAACAGGCTACAATTTGTACACTTTCCTTCATCAGATTTTGTCTTCGTCTATGTTTATTATACAAACCACTAGCAATTCTATTAAATTTTTAGTATAATTTGTAAATCTTCCATGTTATGCTGAATGTTTTTCCTTTGGAAAGTTAAGTTGGTGAACATAATTGAGGACCGTTTTTTTAAAATTCGATAACTACAAAGTGAAGAATTTTCAGGAGAGCATTTTTTTATCTGGTTAACACGACAATACTTAATGACCAATGAAAACATTTAATTAAGAAAGTAATAATAAAAGGGAACAAATAAATGAGGAAAGATTATGTAATATCAACATTATTACAAGTTAGCAAAAAATAAACAAATACGCAGTGTTTTGAAAACTCGATAAGTACGTACTTACGTAATGAAAATTGAAACAAATACTTTCATGTTAAAGGCAAATAACATTTTCAAGATAAAAAATAACTCTATGAAACTATGAAACATTGAAACTATTTCACACTTCCACTTCCAAATCAGTATTATCGTCATCACTAAGGGCAGTTCCTTTCATAACTTAATCATTAAAAGAAGATACTTCATCAGTCAGCTCAATGCCACGCAACAGCTTTTTGACATCGGCTTTCTTAAGATCACTTACATGATTGACTGCGGGAAACTTCTGAGATGCTGATATCTGATTTGCGTTTTTGACACCTTTTTAAAACTGCTGACTTCTATGTAATGACCAGTATATGTATTGCGGACTTTGCAAATCACTGTCTTATTTCTTTTCTGGTACGTTAGGACCCGAGCTTCACTTATTTTATAAGGTAGCTTTTTCTTCACAATATTTTGCGATACCGACTTATAATCAAATGTATTCCAGTCTTGTCCCCAAACATTGACAGTTCCATGGTTCCGTGATACTCCCTCGGTCCTAAAATTTCTTCTCGTCTTCGATATTCCTTCTCCACTCTTGCAAAAACCCTATCTGCAGGCATGAAACTATGACCTCTTATGGGAGAAACATGTCGTATTTCCTTAAAAACTGTAGACTTTTCCAAAAAGTAGATAAGAACTGTCATCATGGTGCTGTTCTTGTTTTGGGAGAAACACGACTATGAAAACAACTCCAAGATCAACTCATTCTTGCCTTCATCAGACAATGTGTTTTAAAGTTTGCTCAGATAATCTAACAGAGCAGAAGCTATCTCATTGCAGCCCCGATCTCCCTGCGTTTCCAACCAAACGAAGAAGCTGGTATCTTCTTTGGATTGCTTTTTATGTTGATGATGTACAATGCCTAGGTTATAGAGCCAAACTTGTCTTGAATAAAAAACTTCACCAACAGACATTTTTGGCAACGGCTGATTTTGTTGGCAACCGAAACAAACTTTGAACGTATTTTTTCGGAATGTATTCATGTATTTGAAAAAGACCTTTGCTCTCATCTTATGAAGTCTATACTTGGTGCGGAGTTCATTTCTTGCTTCTAACACCTTGGTTCTTTTCATATTTACCAGAAACTCCTTACAGATAAAACATGTATTTGAATGTGGATTTCCAAAGCCGAGGTTAAAGTTTTGATAAAAAATCTTCTTGTACTTAGCCAAAGAACATTTAAAATTTGTTGTGCCACAAAATTTGATGTAGGGTAGACCGGGGATAAAAGTGCCACGGGGAAAAAGTGCCACTTGCCGCCATTTTTTTAAATTAAACGAAACGCATGCGACGCCAACATTACAAGGTCATGTCTATACCGCTTCCTGTCGAGCACATGCATTTAGTGTCGAAGTAGTCGTGTAAGCGAGAGGACATATCATTTTTAATTTGTGCGCTACGTAGTAAATAATTTGTTGTTGTCTATTTTTTGTTGTGCAACAGTTAGTTTTCATCGAATTTGAAGCAGGTAAGTTTGCTCTGATACATTTCTTATTCTTTTTTGTTGCAGTGCTGTCAAATCTTCAAATATTTCAGATATTTTTTTTGTTATGAGCAATAGTATTGGAATGAACCAGTTGGGGTTAAAAGTGCCACGTACGTTTTATGTGGCACTTTTTACCCCACTATGGAGAATGAAGCGTTGTTTTACTTCTTTTGAATTTTTTAATTATTGAAACTCATTATTAAATCAGATGTTTTTTTTTCAGAATGCGAAATTACACCAGGAAAACTGCGCGGGGGCAAGCTTCTTTAGAAGAAATGCATCGTGCAGCTGATCTTGTTACAAAAAATGGACAGTCCATAAGGTCAGTAGCCAAAGCTCTTGGGATATGTAGAGTGTCTTCAAACAGATTTATACAACGCCGTAACACCGATCGAAACACGACCTTTGACACAGTCTGCACAAATATACTTCGGTTTAACCCCAAAAGAGGTGCGTCGTCTAGCATATGAGTGTGCAGTCCAATATAAAAAAGATATGCCAGACTCATGGCGACATAACAAACAAGCAGGTGCTGACTGGTTTGCAGCGTTCTTAAAAAGAAATCCACGACTTTCCATTCGAACACCCGAAGCAACGAGTTTGGGAAGGGCAACATCTTTTAATAAAAAAAACGTAACTGATTTTTTCGACAAATTATATAATGTTTTGGAGCGCTACCCATTCAGTGCTTCCTCTATATGGAATACAGATGAAACAGGAGTTTCAACAGTCTTGAAACCTCCAAAGATTGTAGGGGTGAAAGGGTCAAGGCAAGTCGGTGCTCTTACTTCAGGTGAAAGGGGAACAAATATTACATTAACAACAGCAGTTTCTGCAAGTGGAGTTTGTATACCCCCTATGTTTTTATTTCCCCGAAAGAATTATAAAGATTATTTTATTCGGGGTAGACCACCTGACAGTGTTGGTACAGCAAACTCATCCGGTTGGATGACGGAAGATAGCTTTCTTATGTTCATGAAGCATTTCATTAAACATGTGAAACCGACAAAGCAATCACCAGTCCTTCTGTTATTGGACAACCATAATTCGCATTTGGCCACATCAGTTTTAAATTTGGCGAAAGATAATGGCGTTATTTTATTATCTTTTCCGCCACATTGCTCGCACCGTCTGCAGCCGTTGGATGTGGGTGTATACGGTCCATTCAAGAGATACCTGTCTTCTGCGCAAGATGCCTGGATGAGAAATAATGCCGGAAAGAATATCACAATTTATGATATTCCATCGATTGTCAATTCAGCTTACCCCCTAGCGATGTGTCCTAACAATATTATAAATGCTTTTAAAAAGAGTGGCATATTTCCTTATAATCGGGACGTATTCTCAGATATTGATTTTGCTCCAGCATATGTCACCGATCGGCCAGTTCCTCCTGACGGAAATTACAATCAGAGCAATCAACTTTTAGAGAATGACAAGCCGTCAAATATTCGAGAGCACATTCCTAACGACTATTCTCAACAAAACCTTCCTAGTGAAAATAGTCAACATAAAGAATGTACAAAGAACATAGGCAATACCGAAAATCCAGTAGCTGGACCATCTAACATTGATAATCGGCCAGGAAAACAAACATTTTCTCCACACATAGTAAAACCCCTTCCCAAGGCGGGACCTCGAATGGGATCGACAAAAGGCAGAAAACGTAGATATACAGCTGTGCTCACCGATACTCCAGAAAAGGACGCTCTAGAGAAGGAGCAAGCAACAAGATGCCAGAAAAAGATGAAACAAGTTAAGCAAAAGACAAAGCAAGTTAAAAGGAAAGTTTTCTCAAGCAAAAATAAGCATGACTCGGAGTCCTCAACCGATTCAGAAGATGACTGCCTTTGCCTAATATGTTGCGATTCATATTCACAGAGCTTACCTTCAGAGGAATGGGTGCAGTGTAGATCCTGCAAAGAATGGGCTCACGATAAATGTGTTACGGGTGACTCAAAATTGTTTATCTGCGTTAACTGTGACAGTGACATGGACTAATAAACTTTTTATTATTTAACTAAACTTTTGCTGTTCAGTTGTTCACGTTTTAAAAATGTCATGTACTTTTATTTGAACGCATTAAAAATCACCTTTACCTACGTATTATCTATTCTATCCTATCGTGGCACAACTTACCCCGTGGGCGTCACTTCCTACCCCATGTATGGGGTAAAAAGTGCCATCTACAGGAAACCATAAAAGGTGATATTACCGGTTTTTTTATTATGTTAAGTCTTTGTGTCATATAATTTTTGATAACTTAAAGTTAAAACCACTAAGAGGACAAAGAAGAAAAAAAAGTAATCTGCCAATTTTTTTTTAAAACACATTTACCAAAAATGGCACTTTTATCCCCGGTCTACCCTACATTTTCTGTATGTTTAACTCAGGTGGTAGGTAGCTTCTTCTGCATTTTGCTCTCGAGTAGTGACTTTCTCTGCATTTGTAGCTGCTTATGCGTGCCTTTATTGCTTCAGTAATATCTTTATCAACCTGCTTTTGTACACGACCTCCCCGCTTCTCAACCAATAGTTCTCCGGCGAGAAATTTTTTTGAAATACCGGACAGTCTGTGTTTACTTGCACCTAAAACATGAGACAAGTTCGGAATGCCAAATAAATAAAAGTAACTTTTTGACCTACCAGTTATCTTTTGAAAAGTAGCAGCACAAACAGGAACATTACCCTTAGAAGTTCTAATGGAGTATTTGACCGAAAGTTTTCTGTTCCTCTTCAGGTTAGTTTCAACTGTAGTTTTTCGCTTAGGTACAACAACTTGCATGAATTTTAGTAATATATCATGCTCAATTTTTTCGCGTCATTTGCATAATATATCATGTTTCTAAAAGCTAAACAGTCTGTGAAAATCTTCATTCAAAAGCGAATTTAAAAATATGGTACATACCAAGTATTTCATTTCTTGTCAGTTCTCCTGCATTACAAACAACGCCTTTTGTCTTGTCTTGGAAATGATTACATGCGATGTCCGCTTTACCTAACCTCTCTTTTTTATAGCGCGTAATTTTTGGTCTTCCTTGATCACGGTTGTTTTTGGAAATACGAAATTTTCTTCCCTTTTGCGTAAGACCTACGTTTTTACTGTATTCTTCATTCATTTCATCCATATTTTGAAAAGAAAAACAAAACACGTGGTAACGAGAAGCACTGATCACTGTAAGCTTAAACTGCACTAACGACAGAAATGATTCATTTAAATAATAGGTACAGGTTCGTTACTGATCGAGTTTTAAAATATCAGTGTAGTTATCGAGTTTTTAAAAAGTCCGTTTAGTTATCGGATTTTGAAAAACCGCAAAATTTTGGCTATACTATAGCTCTTGTAGTTGTCGCGTTTTTATGAATCTGTCGCTACCAGCAGGTCCGGCAGTAAATTTTTTTATAGAATCCATGTATAACTCAATTTCGGTAAAAAAGTACTTATCGAGTTTTGAAAAAGCGGTCCTCAATTGCAAACGCATTTTTTAGTTTGGTATGCATAATCACTGTGAAAAAAAATGTATCTTGCTATTCATGAATTTGAAATTATTGAATTACCAGAATCTTCCGAATTAATGATTAGGATTCATTTTAAATTGAGTCATTTATCATGTTCTTGGTCATTCTGTGTTGTTACGACATGTAATTATTATGTTTATTGCAAATTTTATTCCCAAATTAGTTTCACTCACAAAGTATGTCGAATATTGTCTCATTTTTCGTCTTTTGATATCACAGTTATACCCTTCGTTCTCAGGACTAGCTAGACAAAAGGGAAGAAGGGAATGGTGTATTATTTATCGAAGTCGTCGCAATTATTCATTCATCTCACATTATTGTCAAGTTTTTGGAATTTTCTTATTATTTTCTAGTATAAATATTTCTCCCATACCATATTATATTTTCATGCCAAACTTCGATCAATTACGAATGAAAATGCAGATATTTCATAGTCTTCAATTTAGTACCATTTTAGAAAGTGCAAAAAGTAAGCCAAAATAAATTTTTAAATCTCTGTGGTCCCTTCTATTGTTGTGTACAATTTCGACACAACCTATGAATTGCTCAATACCTGTAATCTCTTGAATGCAAGCTCAAAAGAATAGTTTCACTTTTTGAGAAGTGACCCAATTTCTAATACATTTTACGTAATCCTGTCTCATCGTCGAATGACAGTTCTTAAGAATTAAATAAAAAGGTTACCGGACTCTAGAAGCGAAACCACGACAGGTATTTACCATTTTGAGTAATTTATTACCTTTTGTGAATATGTGAAAGCAGCTGGAATTTCAAACGGATTTATAAAAAAAATAACGTACACAAAAATGTTCAAATAAAGTCAGTGCTACTACTGAAACCCATATTAGTTCGCAATTTTTATTAATGAGAAGATAACAAGTAAATTAAACAGTTTTGTATATGCCGGATAATCTGTTTAAGCTTCAACTACCTGTTCTTTCTTAATGCGTTCTTCACCTGGCTCCCAAAATTAAGCGATCAAATTATCATTATCTCTAAGACCGTTAAATTTTAGTAACTGGATACAACAGTGAACAATTTCCACCATAATACATGCTGTTAAAAAATACTTCAATTCGTCAATGTCATCCATGTTTCTGAAAACCGTTGTTAGGGTGTTATTTGTCTTTTTTGTTTCATAATTGAGTTATTTCAAGATGGAGTATTGTTAAACCTGTAATTTCGCTTTTACAGGCTCTTTGATTTTAATTAGTTGTTTCAAAACAAATTAGGCATCTGATATTCTTGAATTTTTAATTGAACAAAATATTTTATAGTTCAAAAACTAATAATGTCCAAGACATCTGCCCCAAAATTTATGTTATTAGTTTCGTATATTCCGTTTTATTTACATTTTTAAATGTGATGTTAATTTTATGTTGATTGATAAATTTTATAAATGTCGTGTTTTGTAGAAGTTTGTAATTTGTTGATATTACAGCTGTTAACAAGTAATATATTCAAAGAAAAAAAAGATATATTAGAAAAACAGGTAGACGCAAAAATGTGGTAATAGACGATTATTTTATCACGGCCATAGTATGTAAAAAAATTAGATAAATTTTCCAATTTCGCGGGCTACGTAAGTACTCGTACATATGATTTTTTTAACACATACCTATACATAATGTTGACATTTTCAGTCATTTTGCTTTGTTAGTTTGTTTTTGACAGCTAAAAGGCGATATTTCGCTATCGAAAAGATGAACAACGGTTCTATATACATTTTATGTACGAACTAACTACTCCAACTTTCAAATTTGGCAAATTTACTACGAGCAGTGAAGAAAACTATTATGGACAATTTTGGTCTCATATAAGAGAAATTTTTCCTGGACTAATTGTTGAATTTTTACTAAGAGCATTGTTGCATTAGCATCACTCAGGAAATGTTAAAAAATAATATTAAGGCCAGGTCCAAATGAATTTCATTCTCGATTTTGGGTTCTCGATCATAAAAATGTCTGTTCACTCGACTTACTGCTTGTTGCACTATCCTTAACTCATCGTCATATCAGGTATAGAAGCTTAAGATTTATGGCCGAACAAAATATTCCAACTATAAAACAGAAGCTGTATTTGCATATTTGGTATTATCACTTTTCCGCCCAACCTATCTAATATGCGAGAAAAGTATTGGTTTCCCCCAAAAAAAGTTTGGATTATTTTTACGTTTTCCATCAACAACAACCCAAAAAAACGGTTTTTACAAAAAAAATCCTGTGTGTCCTGTCCTTATTAGCACGATACAGCCTCCGGAGTGCAAAAAGTCACCAATTTTATGATTGAATATTGTTAAAGGACAAATCACAGCTGAACCCTATTGATTTTCAGCTCACCAGAGCCAGCACAACGGGTGATATGGTACTAGAAGTACGACATTTTAGTCATTTTTTGAGAAATTTCAGTTTGTTAGCACGATACAGCCTCCGGAGTATACAATTTACCAATTTTATGATTGGATATTATTCAGAGCGTCTCAAAGATGAATCCTATTGATATTCAGCTCACTAAAGCCAGTACAACGGGTTCTATGGTACTTGCAGTACAAAATTTTTGTCATTTTTGGAGAATTTTCAGTTTGTTAGCAAGATACAGCCTCCAGAGTGTATACAAGTTACCAATTTTATGATTGAATATTGTTCAAGGTGTCTCACAGTTGAACTCTATTGATTTTCAGCTGACTAGAGCGAGTACAGCGGGTCCTATAAATCCAGATATACTACATTTCTGGTTATTTTTGGACACATTTCGGTTTGTTAGCACGATACATCCCTCGAAGTGTATACAGGTGACAATTTTATGATATTATTCAGGGCCACAAATGCGGAAAAGTTAGTTTTAATCTTTAAAACCATTTATTTTTTGATAGAAATTAGAAAATATTACATTTGAATCTACATTTTGAGCTGTGATCTGAGAAATAAAATAAGTAGCAAAATTTTCTAAAAGATTAAAGCAAGCGCAAAACATATTGTGCTAAATAATTGAACATTTCTAAACGACAAAAAACAATTTACAATTTTGTTATTCATTTCAATGAATAATTGTATATAGGTATTGTATTATAATAACAAAAATATCAACACATATAATGAGCATTCAGTAATAATTACCCTGAAAAAAATGTGACATAAAGTTAAATAACTTGAACCACATATTTTTTTTCATGTGGAAAATATAGCAATAGTCGTCCTAACTTTCTACGTTTCATCACCAACAGTAATATAGCTCAACCCTTTAATTTGACCACTCTGCTAAGTATGAATAATAAAAATGTCCTAGATCAGTTAATCACTTTTCTCAGAGAAAACAAACTTGATATCTAAATTAATTTAAACCGAAAATATATTAGGACCTAATTTAACACCATTTCTGTGGCAAACGGATTCTGTCCAATGCCAACCCTCCATTTCACACACACACACACACACACACATAAAGTTAAATAAAAATAAATTATTCTCAGCAGCGCTATTTACAAATCATTAGCACATCTTTCTTTTCAATAAAGATACATAATTATTGTGACAGTAATAAGTGGCATGTTTCTGGTGTGACGCGTATCAACCAACTTGGGAAGTATTGAATTAAAATAGAACCGCTGTAATTTTTTGATTCCAAAATTGATTATCCCTCATTATCGACTGTGTTTTAGCGGACAATGATCCCCCAGCCAGACACCAAGCAAACATGATTCTTTATCGGCTGTTTAAAGTTGACCTTGAATATGATAAAACCAATCGTGATTTTGATTCACTTTGGTTGTACCTGTTGCTTTATCTTATTTTCAAAAACTGACTTTTTTAAATGCATCAGTTTCTTCAAATGTCATCTTATTCTGTTACGCCGGAAAAGGACATTTTATTTAATCGACAATTGCACCCAAAAAACACCAACGGCTATTTATGACAATGCCACATTTTGCAATCGATATGTGCTCTTGTTCCATAGGTAAGTTGAAGTGTAGCTTTTTCTTCAATTGCTTTTCTGTGGTTGATGGAAGAAACATTCAATTACCTTACTTAGCAGTCTCTTTATGGTGTTCACTGGACTTGGAGCTCATTTTACAAATGTTGCCAAAATTTGATGAAATTAAACCCTTCCTACGTTCTTCAATCCACTCTCCACAACCAGCTTGCAGTCTTGTTGATTGTGATCTTTCGATACCAGTTTTTTGAAAACTTTTAGAAAAAGATCTTTTATTTTATTCATATACATCGGAAGCCATATCGGGTTTTGGGCAACTTTCTCCGTAAACCTTTTCTCCACTTTCTGCAACACTCATATTGTGTATTTATTTACCCTTTTTTTGTTGCTTCCCATGTGCGTAAACGTTTTTACGCCTCTTTAACCCCATATTTTTTACTAACAAAATCTTTTTTCTAATTGTGATTTTTCCCAAACATATTTGAAGAGATTTAGTGTTCAAAAGAGACTACAGCAACCATACATCTATTCTCGTAAGACTTACTGAGTCCATAATTGATTCTTCTGCCGCCAATTAATTTTTCCACTGCGGAATTAAATCTTTCAACAACATTATTATCTACATCATCGAGAAGACTTCTTGAGTGGCTTCCCAGATTTCGCTGAATATTTTCTACTTGATCCCTAAACTCCTTCGTGTTCTTTAAGTTTGCAGAAATATTTTGTGCCGTCCTTATGCTCTCCAAACACATGTTGCGCGCATTTTGAAATATAACGGCTCAATTTTCCTGACGCTCAAACTTTTCTTTTTTCGATAGGTTCTAGCTGTCCTCATTTATTCATGTAAATCAGTATCTTCGTTTGAAATACAGTCGAAATTATATCTACCAATACTGACCTGTAGATATAGCCTCATTATTTTTCCATCCAACAATTTTCTGTCTGTAAGGGGATATTGTTTGTCTCCTACTAGGTTTTTTAACTTTCTATGAAAATTTCGCAGAAGGTGGTTTTGGCATTCGATTTTCTCTACCGCTAAATTATTATATTATGGCCGTGCCTCAAT
This sequence comes from Galeruca laticollis, assembly GCA_963921935.1. NCBI lineage: Eukaryota > Metazoa > Arthropoda > Insecta > Coleoptera > Chrysomelidae > Galeruca > Galeruca laticollis. The sequence goes on along the minus strand of OY998182.1, from coordinate 106,287,057 downwards.
AATATTTTTATAGGTGCATCACCCACCAAAATGTTATATTTTATATTATACATGGTCAAACTTGTTTTAAACCCTTACACAATAATGTCTGACTGCATGCTGCTGGAACTGCCAACATTATTTTTTATGAATGGGTGATCTTCATGTAAACCTACTTTCTCGACGACTATGTAATAATATACTTCTGGCCATACCGAAAGTTGCACATAACTTTGTAACTTTTAATAAAAGATCCTGTATATTTTTCAATTTTAGAAATATTTACGTTATTCTGAACATTTTTTGTTGATACTTCTCTATACCTATATTGAACCGTTTTTGAGTTATAATGTTTTCTATATGAAAATTACACTTTTTCACCATGTACATAAAATTCAATATCCTCTAATGTAATTTGAATAAAAGTTTGAATTTCTTAGGAACTATTTACCACATACCTATATCCTTTACACTGCGAAGTTACCTTTTTTATACAGGGTGCTGTCAAAATTGGAATAAAAACGGAATCTACAATCTTCGCGTAATTCCTTTTTTCAAATGGGACACCCTGTATATGATTATTTATTTTAGAAAAATACGTTGCCCACTATCGATATGTATTACTATTCCCTATACATATCTCCTGCAGTTTTCAAATAAATCAGCTTTATACATTTTTGCCACACAATATTAATTTTTCTATAGGCTATGTGGTATTCATTTATTAAGTTTTGGTCAAAAACATCACTCTCATCATACTTTGGCCACTTGGTTTCCAGACACTAAACAATTGCGGGTTTTTCCTGAGTACAAAACTGAAGAGACCCATAAAAGAACAGCGTCGCTGGCCTTAACAATGATTCAGATTTACTCAAAAGGATCATAACTGCGATCGATATGGTACAAAGTTACGACATGAAACCAAAGCCCAATCATTACATTGGGAGCATTGGTGTATTCTTGCTAAAAGTTCGTTCTGTCAATAAATAATATTATCTTGAAGTTATGGAGCATTTGTGTGGGACAATATGTCGAAAACGTTCTGATTCGTGGTAAAACAATGAATGACTTTTGAATCATGGTAATCCACAAGCTTACACATATTTGCTTAATAAAAAATCACACGCTCATCATACTTTAGCCACCGCATTTCCCGACAATAAGCACTTGCGGTTTATTCTTGTACTCAAAATTGAAGAGACCCATAAAAGAAAAGCGTCGCTAGGAGAGCTGAAAGAAACATTAAAAGACGCAAAGCTAACTAAAGACAATCGAGCTGACACACGTTTGTTATATGTGGATAAAATGAATAAATGAATATGTTCCGGGAAAAATCAAAAACCACCTTATTTTTGAGCGTACCCATATACCAAATTTATAAAATATTTTATACTTACAGCTGAATTTATTAATCTCTAAATGGATAGGTTTGATTCTTACCTGAAAAAAAGAGAAACATATTATTTTTGTGTTCAAAATATTTATTCTACAGCAAATGTTCTCCCTAATATATTCAGTGATTCAACAAAAATACCTTAGATTTATAAACTCCACAATGAGGAAAAACGCCATCGAAAGATAAATACCGCAGTAGCGGTTCGATTCAGGTATAGGAAGTGTTTGAACTTTTTTTTATTTACTATAAGCAAGACGCATACACCACAGGGATAATTAGTAACATAAATATGGATGGGTCATAGTTTTGTTGATATGTTAATGTCACTTAGATATTTAAAAATATTCTGGGTATTCCAGTTTTTGCCAAGTACTTGTTCTATAGTCAGTCAGTCATCCAAGCAACGAAGTGCTTGAAAACATCATCGCCGATAGTGCACGTGATCTGCCAAAAGGAATTTCACCGACGGCACCGGTTGCAGTTAAATTCGATTGGCCAGCGTAAAGAGGCATGTGTATTATAGTCAATACGCCCAAATGCACGTCTTGATCACGCATCAATTGATGTTTGGTTTACTTTTTTTGTTCGATGTACTATAGATTTTTGCTAAGGTTGTTGTCTTGTCTTGCTTGTTGAAACTTTGGGTAATCGGTTATTAAATGTAGGACAGTGAGCTAGCTGTGTCTTACATAATTCGCATTTTGGGGATTCACTTTAAATAATTAAGTAACTATGAGTAAGTTTAGTGTGGCCTATTCGAAACCTAGTTAGTTTAACTTGAAGTGATCCTCCACTGATTGACTGCGACCGAGGTTTCAATTCTGGTTTCACATCGCGTAGTTTCGATTGGTATTTGTGCCACTCGTTTTGCTACAATGTTTGCAGTTTTCATTTAAGTAGCGGTTTTATGTCATTGTACACTACCGTCTGCACTTCACTCGCGCCTTGAAGACAAGTCCAAAGTATTTCTACAGTGCTATTCGAATGTTGCAATTGTGATAATTCGACTTTTATTTGGAGTTCTATTGGGTGTGTGGCATAAAGTTTATTAATTATATGAGATGAGTTAATAAGGTCTGTTATTATGAGGGATCTTGAAATATTGTTTGCTTTTATGTGAGTAAGTGCTTGCAGAATAGGTCAGTATGTGTTTAAATACGCTCCTGCTTTCACTAGAGCGTAATATGCCCCTAGTTTTAAAACAATTTGGTTTAGCTCGCTAATACGGGCGAATCCCTTCCCCTTTTCCTAATATGTGTAATTCCTAGTCGTTAAGGTGATCGATAACGGAGCAGTCGCTCTCAAGCTCCGTTGAACATTGATGCGAGTGTCATTATCATCGATTACCGATACTCTCATAAGCTACAGTATGAGCTTATTTAATTTAAACTGTAAATATGTATTATAATATTTATTTATATAACTTGATCGTGACGGTAGTGTTGTGCAAGGTCGTAAGTCAACACCTTTTTATTAACATTTATTTGTGATTATTTCTATAAACTTTGCCGTTTGGGTCTACTGGCACCAGCAGAGTTGCCATATTGCTCTACCAAGTTTATGTTATATATGTTCTTCATAGATTATGCGTCGAATTGTTTTGAATCTAAAAGACACTTAGATTACGGAATTTACATTGTATGTATCCTTTCTGGACCTCTGAACGAGGAACTGCCAGTTTAGTATTTGTATTTATCACTGGCTGCCAAGTAGGACAGACGAACGCAACATCACGTGTCTGGTCTTGTATATCTTTTCCGATGCTTGGCAAAACGTCTTTACATACGGTATAACTGGAAGCGTGTATTTTCTTACCTGTTCCTCAGATAGTTTTTCCCAGACCTCTGATATTTCTTCAACTTTTAAATGTATACAGTCCTAGATGTTTAACTAGACTGGCCCATAGAGGAATATTAATTTTGATCCGATCAAAATTATATAGGAAACCCGCCCAAAACAAGTAACTTTGGATTCATACTGGAAGCAGCAATCTATATACCTTCGTTTCCTCACAGAATGTTAATGAAGACTGGATGGTTTGTGCTGATTGATAGTGCATATGAAGCGGCAAGGTATTTTTTCCGGAGTTGTAGGGCGGGTTCGCGGTTTGGCACTGCAGGCTTTTTATTAGACCTGAACAGAATGATCCTGTTGCTATTCTTAGTGCTGTGTTTTGAATGGTTTCGAGGGTTTAGAGTAGTAGTGGTTGAACTTGAAGTAACTTGAGAAATTTTTAAGTATGCCTCTTTAATCAACTTGTACATTGAAAGTTATAATATACATACATTCAAAGTGAGGAAGTTCAAGCCAAATGTACTCCAGATCTGATCTAAAATGTTTGGATTTATCTAAAAATTGGCCATTGAAAACCTCATATCATAAATTTTCAGATTTTAATTAGATAAGTCACGTTTCTCCTAAACGTCAAATTCGAAGTGTTTTTATTTAAAGGTAAACTCAAAAGATAATAGATATAAAAATAGCATTGAACAATCAATTAATAGCAATATCAATATACTGAGTTTTAAAATTGGTTTCGAGGAAACAGTCTGTATATAAAGTAGCCGGAAAGATACGTAACACAATATGTTAATTGTCAATATTTACAGTAGCCTTCAGTTATTATCGAACAGTTCATCAACTGTTTATACTTAATTATACGTAAATAATATAATGAAACAGGTATCTCTGGAATTTAAACCAAAACAGATAATTAAATATTATAATCTATTCATCATTTACAGTTACCGATAACATTGCAAGACATTTTGTGGAACGCAACTAATGTTTATGCGAAATATATTAAGTTTTTGATATAATGAACGCCCTCAATAGAATAGTTATTGTATCACCATTGTCTAAAGAAAAAGTTATCTCAGAATGCCTAAATATATCAGTTCATATACATTAAATGAAATTCACGGTTTCTAGTTAATTCCACAATATAATAAAAGTTATTGAAAATTCTAAAAAATTGACAATTGTTTCGATAAATCAATATCATTGTCAGAATGACAGAAGTTACATTTTATTTGATGCCTACCTGATGTATAGTAGTTATTTTTGGCTAGACCAAGAAGTGACCTAACTTGTGATTGACTTAATATATGTTTATAGAAAAAAGAAGAAGATGTGATATTACAAATATTGAAGCTTAGATATTATTAGCCCTATGGAGATATCCTGGATATCTTTTTTCCAATTAAAATCAGTATAACTGTGCAATGATATAGAAAACAAAGAAAACTATATCTGCTGATCTTTACAAGTATCACTTAAGAAGACAGTTTATTAGTGGAGAACTCCCTAGATTTAACTGTTCATTGACAACTTCATATTGTGGGTTTCTTAAATGTCTTCTAATTTCCAATTCTTCAAGGAAATCCAGTTCTTGTTTCATTTCACAAATATGCAGCACTTCTAGTTTTGTGTTAGGTGTCAATGAATGATTTGTGTCAAGTAGATGTTTTGCGTAGTGGGATTTATCTGGTTGTTTTAACCTGTATGCTCGTAAGTGTTCACTGTATCGGATTTCAAAATTCCTAAGGGTCTGACCCAAACAGACAGCATTACATTCTGGACATTTGAGTTTATATATACCTGACTTCTTTAATAGTGGTATTTTTGTTTTTACATATTAATAGTTGACTAGATGATAATGTGTCAAATAATTAGGAAAAAAGAAATCAGAAAATGGTCTAAGAACGATACGAGAGTAAAAAACTGTAATACGTTCCAAAAAATAATGGAGGAATCATGAAAAAGATAAGAGGAAATAAATAAAGATACATGAGGAAATCAGTTCTAAAACCTATAGACGGAGGAACACAACTAAAAGAGTAAATATCAAACATTGAAGGAAAAGAATCTCGAAAAAACAATATAGAGGAAAAAGGGAGAAAAAGTTAAAAAATATGCAAAGTAAAAGGATGCGATTGAGACAATAATGCATACGACGAAAGGTAAGCTATTGACGGTGTGAATTACTACAAGGTATTGGGATGAAGAATCTAAATAAATGCGAATATGCCTACAAAAACCACCTGGGAACTCTAGCAGAAGAAATTATAATATAAAATGGAGTTAACAAGAATTAATATTCTCTTTATCATGTTTGACTGCTAGCTGAAAATATGGAAGTTAAAAATATGGAAGTTAAAAATATACCGTAAAGTGAGACTACTTTGTGCCACCCATTGTAACTTTGTTACAATGCCCTCAAAAAGGATTATTTATTTTCTGCCTGGTTTAGAATTTAGTTGCGATCAAATTTAAAATCGATGTAGACAACCAGGGTGTGCGCTCTACCAATTGCGCATCGAGCGGGCTCTCTGGCATGAAACGTGCTCTTGTAGCAGCCTAACTTAGTCAGCCTTGAAATTGACTTCATGCTAAAACTTTCTACTGAAGATAAGTTTTCATAACAGATTGGGTCACAGAGGTAATTTTTTTAATACCATTATCTTAGGACTATTTTTTCTCATGTTGAATTTGTTTTAAGTATTGTGGATATCTGATTTTTCTAATTATTTAAATTCACGACAATTCCAGGGGTTTTTGGTGACACTTTTTTGCTGTCACAAAGTAACCCTCTCAAACTTACGCAAGGTTTTTAACTGTAATTTTTTAGATATCAGGCCTAGGACGTATAAACGTCAAATCGGTGCCCGTGGTTATGTCAACTACACGTAGGAGAAATAAAATCAAACACTTGATGATATGAAAGAAAACAGGCTATCAATACGCAAGGCTGCAGAAAAATGCACAGAAACACTTTGTGGAGTAATATAAAAGAAAAACATCAGAATACACCTGGACATCCAAAAGTATTTACAGAGGAAGAGGACAAGGACATTTTTTAGGCGCATATATTTGATCTTCGGAGGTCTGTAAAGGGCTACTTGGACAAGCGAGGAAGGATTGCTAGATGCTTTAAAAACAATTGCCCTGGCGTAGAGTGGGTTAAATCTTTTCTTAGTCGCCATCCACAAATATCACAAAGAATTGCTCAAAAGACTTCGCACGCCAGGGCTTCCACAGATGAAAATATAGACAGCGGGTTTTCTGACAATTTGGAGAAAGAGCTAGAAGGAACTTCAGCGCAAAATATTTGAAACTATGACGAAACCAATTTGGTTGACGACCCTGGGCAAAGTCCGGAAAGAATTAGAAACGCATCCAAAGCATGTACATCCATAATGGTATGCAGAAATGCTTACGGCGAATTAGCACCCCTATATGTAAACTACAAATCTCAAAAACTCTGGAGCACTTGGACCGTCAAACACCCGTTACAACAGGACCCCTTCTGGATGGTTTGATTACCAAACTATTTGAGATTTGGATAATAAATTATCTGCTACCAATATTAAAGCGTCAATAAGGTCCAACTGCAATAATAGGGGACAACCTAAGCTCGCATTTGAACCTACAAATTATTTAGGAGTGTGAAGCAAATAACATCAAATTTATAGATCTACCGCCTAACACAACTCACCTCCTTCAACCGCTCGATGTTGCCTTCTTTAGCCAACGAAATAAAAATGGAGAAAAATTCTTAAATACTGGAAACTATATGGCCGTGGCACCTCGATCCCTAAACACGAATTTCCTTGTGTTTTCAAAGAGCTAATCATCCAGCGGCAGAAAGCGCAGGTGAACATTTAAAATCGGGCTTTAGAATAACAGGCATTTGTCCATCAGATTGCCAGCAGGTATTAGGTAAATTGTGCCATAATATTGCAATCGCTGACACGGAAATACGTAAATATGGAGAGAGCTTTATACAACATTTAAGCAACATTAGATCATAAACAACTCCAGTTAGGCAAATTAAAAGAAAGAAAAAATTAAACGTTCCAGCAAGACGCAGTATAAGTAGAAGCGATTTATTACTCGATGAAAATGTCAATAACAACGCTAATACTACAACAGCTGAAAAAGATGAAAATCAAGCCACAACTCCTGGAGCTAGTAAGAAAAAGAAACAGCCAAAGAAAACTGTAGAATTGTCCGATTCAGATACTACTGTGTTACGAAGTAACATGTTTCATGTTTAGTAATAATTCCATAATTTCACATTAATAAATTTAAGTATATCAAAAATACATTCTATGACTTTCATTTAATTAATTAAGACATTCGCTATAATTAACATCAGTAGAAGAAAAAAAATTTATCTAATTGTGTTTTACAAATACCTTATCACTAAAAATATGCGTAAAGCGACTACGAGTGAAGAATTGAATTGTGGGTTTTGTGTTAAGCGAAATGATTGTGAGTTCTCCGGTAAAGAAATATTTTTAATAATTAAGTTTGATTGCTGTAGGCAGATCTAATAAACATTTCTTTAAAATTGTGCAATTTGGGATTTTGTGGTTTACACAATTTTTTGTACACGTGTATACGGATGTAACTGATTGGGGTTGTATCATCTCCAAGCAACAACCGAAGTATCTCAGTATGAAGAAAGTGAGGACAGTCCGTGGAGCGAGACATCCTCAGACTTTGAAGGGAAGAGCGAGAGAACAAGCGAAAATAAAGATGTAAATAAAGCGGCCAGTATAATTTATCCGATGTAAAGATAGTGAGGATGTTGAAATATGATGGCAAATATTTTGCTGGTGAAATTACCAGCGTTAAATAAATGGGGCGACAGTTAACGTCACAGTGGAAGTGGCCCGATACGAGAGTTGAGATCCTTTATGACAACGAGGATACAGTACTGCTAATAAAAAATCCGAAACAACGCGGGAAACAGGCGATATTTGATATCCCTGAATTAGATCTGCTTAATGAGTAACTACTTGACACACTTCATACACTTCAGTTCTCTTACAATATATTTTTAAGGCTTTTTCACATAACTATACCTAGGATCATTTTATATATTTTTTAGTTCGTCTAACTGTTTTGAGGGCTCTAATACTAAGATTAAGAATTCGTTTTTTCATAATTTCAAATAAAATTTCTTTTCTTAGCTGCCATTGTGTAGGTATCTATTTTTATTTACAATTTTTTATGGTCAAGGTTTTCTTCTAAGCTCCATTCAACTAGTACATGTTTCACTTTGTGCCAGCAATTTGTTTGCTCGTCGTTTTGATGCAAATACTAGTTGTCACCAAGTAACCCCAAGGGTCGGGGTTACAAAAACTCCTTCGATTTCCTAGTTTTGTATAAGATATTTCTATTTCATCTTAAGATTGGAGCTATCGAATGCTCGTTCCAAAATGACTGTAACTAAAAAACCTCAAAAGATATCTTGGAAATCCCTCAAAAACTGTCACAAAGCAGCCTTACTTTACGGAATTTTAAAGATTAATTCAAAAACACTAGGTATACGCCTTCAAAATAACTGCATACATTCATGCCAGGAACGATAAATTGACGACCTATTTGCTCCAACTGAGATCGACTTACATTTTTTCATCAGCGGACGTTATAAAAATATGAAGATAAGCAAAACCTATCCTTTTGATTTATAACTGAAACAAGCTAGAGATCGATCGACTTCGATTTATTTGTGAATTTTTAATTTCAAAACTATAATTGGATTTTGACTCGATATTTGGCATTTAAATATATAAATGTTTGAAACGAATTGAACAAAATGATGGGGAAAACAGTACAAGTGAAATGTGAGATAAGCAGTAGTTCGCAAAACCACAGAAATGGAGTAATTGGAATAGAAAAGGTGCAGGTAGTAAATATCAACAATTTCTATTGTCTTGAAAGTTAAGCGGACGCATTTAAAATGGCGTTTTACAAAAACCGTCAATATCAATTAGTTTTACGTAACCAAAAGATGGCGTTTAAAGAGAAAAACTGCAAATGATCATTATTTTGATTCCCGCTCATCTATTCAAGCTAACTCTAAAAACCAAATGATGAAATACGCAAAAACAATATGTACAAGAAAATTTATTGCACCTCACTTTTTACACAAATCTCTCTTTTAGTGATCATTTAAGCGAATGTCAATTTTGTCAAAAGTAACAGAAGCGTGCCAACTTTTTTATGATATAAAGTTTACAATCGCACTGGAAATCAATCAAAGAAGAATTATAACATAAAACGTATAACCTAAGCTGCTGCATAAATCCACTATTAGTTTCTCAACACATTGCTAACCGTCTGTCTATTATAAACTCCCATTTCACTAGCAATAAATTCGAAAAATGAACATTTCTACTTAGATTGTACAGCTGTTTGAAATTTTAATTTGACGCATCATTAATCGACTACACCGTAGTTTCAATTTTTTACATTTCTGTTTAACAACTTATCAAAATAATATGTTGGTGGGCGCTAATTTTTATTATGTTTTAACATGAGCGGTTTTGCAATTTATCATTTAAATATAGAGGTAGTAATCTATTTAATTATGACGAATTAGAATTGAGAAGTTAGGTAATTAAGGCGCAGCTATTTCACTCAACCCATAAATAATATATATTTTGAGAATCAACGACTGGAGTTATATAACTATATTTAACGTAGACAAGCGTCATTTAATGAAGAAATCAGTTTTAAAGACGGACTGAAAAAACTAACTAGAAGGCGGAGTAAATATTGAATATTGAAAGAAAATAATCATGGAATTATCAGTCAAAAAAATAATATAGAGATGAAAGGAATAGTCATTTAGCTTCCATAACCTTCAACTGACTATTTTTCTGTCTCAAATGGCTTGAAAAATAATTGTTTTCACATCCCTAAAGAACTTATTCTTTAGTTACTTTATCTTACACAATATTCTTGTCTCATTAAATTTGAAGTGTCACGTTGCTTTTTGGTTCGTTTTGTTCATTACCGAAATTTATACGGTTTTCTTTCACTAGACAAGCAACTCCTACGAAAAAATTCTTCTTCTTTTCAGACGACCTCTTTCACCCATTTTTCCATGTCTTTCTGTCCCTGGCAAATATTTTCATATCTTCCAAAGTTTTCCTTCTATTTTCATCCTACTTCTTCTATCTTATCAATCCATTGCCTTCTTGGTATCCCTCATTGTTTTCTTCTTTTTTTTTCTACCTCCATTATTTCCTAGCTACTCTTTGTTGAATCATTCTGATATGTCCATACCAATTTAACTGTTTTTGTTTTAGTTTCATTTTATTAATTATTGATGATATATTCCTTATTTGTTCTTTTCTGATTCAGTTCCATTTTGTTTTTTCCTCCTATTTTTCTCAAATGTTTCATTTCAATTGCTTCTATTTTAGTTTCGAGCTGTTTCTGAATTCCCAATTCTCCGTTGCATATATTATTGAATGAATAGTGATTACATTATCAATTCTCTTCTTTATTTCCGCATCTCTCTGTTTGTGGGTTAGAATCGTTCTATTTATTGTATAGTATAATTTGATTTGATGTATTGGCTCTATTTCTTGATTCTGTTGATATTTATGTAGTTAAACATATTAACAAGTTGGCAATATTGTGCCCATTGTACATTCTAGCAGCCTCTCATCTGTCAGTTAATGAAATGTCAGTCTTTAGCGAGTTATGAAATCGAGCTAATGTGAGTTTTATTTCACCCCTTAATCCCTTAAAGTTGCACATGTTATGGGCCCAGAGCATCCCATAAATATAGTAGGTATTGTGAAAATAAAATAGAAGTTCGGTAGTTCAAGCTGAAATGAATTGGTACTCGGGTTGATTAATATTGAACTGTAAAGTGGTGTTTTGTGCAGTGCGGCAATCTCCAAAATGGCGGTCAACTATCATTCTAATATTCCAAAACTCCAAGGCCGGGAAAATTACGTGGGAGGGTCATTTGCAATGGAAAACTTTCTCGTACTTGAAGGAATTAATAAGCGCGTCGGTGAGACAGAAACATCAGAGGATAGTGTGCAGATAGCAAAGGCCAAGACAAAGATTGTATGATCTCTTGACTTCCAGCTTGTATGTGCACATAAAAGAGGCACCTTCAGATAAGAAAGTTTGGGATAAACTGAAAAACCTGTACGAGAACAAATGTTTTACAAGGAAAATCATCCTGCTCCGCATGTTGATATCATTGAGGCTAGATAATTGTGCATCGATGGAAGAATACGTCAAACAAGTTATTGAGACGTCTCAGAAGTTTTATGGAACCGGCCTCAAATTAGTTTCGACCTTGCTTGGCAGTTTGCTTTTGGTAGGTCTAGCAGAACGATACACCCCAATGGGGATAGCGTAGGAGCATACTTGGAATGATATTACCACCGACTCAATAAGGTGGTGACAAAAGAAGGTGTGTCCGGTTTGCCCACAAATCCACACTGTCAGTTTCTCATTGTTTCACTTACCATGCTTATTGCAGAAGAAGTGGTTGTACTTCTGTTTTAGTTTTGTTCTGAACAATAATTTTGTTTAAGTAGTCTTAATATGAATCGCCCAAATTTCTATTTATTCGCGCTAGAAGAAGACCGGAGACGGTCTGAAGAAAAAGTGGCTTTAATTCAAAATGTCGCTACCTACTTTAGATTTAAAAGAATCTTCTAGTGATGCTAAAGACTTACCGAAAGTGCATTAGAGCTACGAGTTTACTTTTAAATTTAATAAACAAATTTATAAACAGATAGGCGCCTTCTTTTGACTTTAATTCCGTACACATTTAGGTTAGATAGTTAGAGCATATCCGTTCATTGTTTAATTTATATTCAGTTAAATCAGTTCAAGCATATTTGTCAATTTTTCTTGGCGTTCCAATCGAAGTGCCCCTGGTTGACCCCTATTATTTATCAACGAGAGGAAACTAACGATTGATAGCCCAGCAACCCTTTCACTCATATGACCTCAATTTACAACGGCAAAAATTGATGAATTTTATAAGACTAATTGTTAACAATAAAACTGTAACACCTGTAATATTATAGCGTAAACAATGGCATTGTCTGCCCACCAGTCTAGCGGGTTGCCTACCGGCTGACGTCAGTTGACCAGACGTTATTACTCGATGTGCAACTAGATGGCAGCACGAGCTCAACAGCTGGTGCCTTTATATGCATAAAGGAAATGGAAATCGTCAGAAACGTCAAAGTGAGAGTGTCAACAAAAACAATAAAAATTATGTCATGCGCTTTAGATGCAAGCAGAAAGATCATTATACGTTAAAATGTCCTCAATCCGGCCAAAACCAAAAAACTTTTAATGTTGTTTTCTTAAGCACGAAATATAACAACTCTGAATGGTATTTAGATTCTGGTGCGTGTATTCACCTCAGATGCAGGAAATATTAGTTGTTTAATCAGCGAGAACCAGGACTAAAAAGATATCAGGGTTGCTGATAACAATGTAATTCAAGTACAAGATTGTTGCGAAGTTGGAATACTCGCTAAAGTCGGTAAGCAAAGTTTTCAACTTGAAATACAAAATGCTGATTATGTCTTTAATTTGTCCACAAATTTATTGTCCGTTCGTGAACTATTGAAAAATGGGAATTCAGTTGAATTTGACACAGATAAATATAGGATTCACAATGCAGAAAAGGTTTTGGTAACTATGGCTTGTACGAATGATGGTATTTATAAAATTAATACCATTGAAAAATGGTTATTTGCTGGACAAGCAGTAGCTACAAGGGAAAATTTGTAAATTGGCATAAAAGATTAGGGCATATCAATTCTAGTTATTTGAACAATATGAGAGATGGCCTAGTAGACGAAGTGAATTATAATAAGAAAATTACAAAGTTTGCTGCGAAGGAAAGCAGTCTCTCAAATCTTCTGAACATTCAGGTACTAGGGCAACAGGGCTACTTGATGTGGTGCATAGCAACTTAGCAGGGCCCATGGAGACAAATTCCATAGGTGGATCAGCCGTATGTCCATTGTCTATTTTGTTAAAAATAAAGAGAAGACCTTTCAGAAATTTAAAGACTAATGAAAATAAAAGTGTTACATACAGACAATGGTGAAGAGTATGTCAGTACTGAGTTTGAATACTATATAAGGAAACATGACATACTCTATCAAAAACATCTTACACTCCAGAGCAGAATGAGCTCTCGGAGAAGCTAAATGGATTTTTAGTTGAGAAAGCTAGGTAATTACTATATGAAGCAGGTTTAGAAACACGCTTCTTGGATGAAGCAATAAACAAAGCTTACTATTTAAGAAACAGTTTTGCAGTGCATAACATGGAAAAAAGACCTTATGGAATGTTTTTTAATTGAAAGCCAAATTTGAGTCATATTTGAATATTTGGAAGTCCTGCAATAACGCATATCCCAGAAGAAAAGAGGAGAAAGTGCGATAGAAAGTCTGTGAAGTTAACTTTAATTGGTTTTTCAGAAACCACGGAAGGTTACTGACTACATGGTCTAAAAATTGGTCAAATCCACAAATAGAGAAGTGCATATTATCGAAAAAGAAACTAAAGGACTTAGTGATCAATTTTTATGTAGAGTCAGAAGAAGCCACCGACACAACCGTGGATATTATAAATAGTGAAGAGAGTTTTTATTCCGAGTGCGATACTGTAGAGCAAGTATCCTTATCAGCCGAAGACAAGGATGATAATGAGCTAGGTGACGAAACCTATGTTCCGAAAAATTTCAAAAATGTTAGGAAATCAGAAAGACGAAACCCGAAAATATTTGAAGATATTGTTAGTTGTCTGGTTATGGTTGAAAATTGTCCTGAAGAGTTTCCAGCTTCATTGGAAGATCTAGGATCTGTGGAGGAAGCGGTGTCAGAAGTGGATGAAATGCCAGCCGATGTAGGTACTAACCAACCAGTACTAACAACTTAGTTTGCCAAAATACTCCAAGATCACTGCTGAATTGGGTTTATTTAAAATCTGAGACTTATTAATACTGTTTAGAAAAGTGGGAGTGTTGATATTCATGTAGGGGAGGCCGGCGTCAATAGTAGTAGTAGTAGTATGTCTGGGTGTTAGTGGTCCTACTTGACCATTTAAATTAGCAGGTTTAATTGTTGATTTCGTTTGGTATTCATGCTTTTTTTATTCGCTTTCAATATTACATACATTACTTTCCAGTGTTGTTGGTATATAATAGCGACCCTCAGATCAATGTATATTAGATATAGTTCTCTTTAGCGAGTACATGTATATTAAAACTTGTTTGTCGGTCCGGGCGAAAAGCTGCTTGCTCTTCTCTTAACCCACGTTCCACATATTCTCTCAATGTTGTTTCTAGTACTCTGGTTCACACTTTAAATGAAGTTTGAACTGAATATATTGGTATGTAATGTTCGCAACATGTTTGCTCTCCTTTTTTGTATAAGGTTGCATCACATTTTTTCTACCACTGTTCCGAAATCTTATGTGTATTCCATGCTTCTTTACTAATTTCCCACAGCCAATTATTTCTTTCTTCATCTATCCATGTAATTCAATTTTCTGTTCAATTTTTCGAATCAAGAAAATATTTGTCCCCTTCAATAATTTAAAGATGTAGTCTCCTTCTACGAAGGACGATTCAATGAATACGTTTAAAGAAGCCGATTTGGTGAGTTTCCGCACAGCCGTTCTATAAAAAAATCAATAACATAAATGAAGTGAAGCTAAAGTATAATAAATCAAAGGATAATTAGAAAATATCCGACATGGCCCCTTCTTACACCACTTGAAACGGGGCATGAAACATACATATGCATGTCTCATTATACTGCGGAGTCTGCGTTATGTCTGATCGTGTTCGCATTCAAGCTGCCTCCCTTAAGGGTAATAAATCATCTTCTGTTAACAGGGATCGTAATACAAATCTTGTGAATTTCAACCCTGTTCGATAGTTCAACATATTTACTCAAGATTTCATGTCGCGATCTTACTAATAAAATGAAATTAACTATGTATATACTGTTGATCTAACTGCATCTAGCTCCGGTTTTCTATTTTGAAAAACTGTGGATAAGTTTTAAGTTTGACTTGAACATTATTCAGATCAGATTAAAATAGAGAGCTGCAGCTAGATAGTATGGTCTCAAAAACGTTTCACAAACTAAATTGGCTTTATACCTACACGTAGAATATGACTATCAATTAACAGTATTGAAATGGTGTTCTTAAACGTCTAATAATTATTCATAATTCTGTTTGTATTTTATCTTCAAAAAAGAGCATATACAACATGGTTTTGAATGAAACTTATTGAAATTGAAATAGTTTTATATTAGAAATTCCTATTTGACGCAATCCGTTATTTTTTCCAAATATTCTTGTAAGCAAATGATAGATCAATATATTTTCGAGTTTAATTCCAGAAATAAATTATAGTAATTTAAAATTTACAATCTTTCAAATACGTTAACAACGAATGACCTTAATGTGACCAGCAGCTATACCACGATGGTGTGTAATATACGATGTAGCCGATATCATACAATTTCATGGAAATTATAATAATTATACTCAGTTGCCTTACCAGATAATGATTTGCCGGTATCCACCTATATAATTCGAGCAACATTTCAAGTGTAATACATTGTAAATTTATTTATTCGCGTTGTCAGGATAGGTCGAAGTACTTAAATCGAGCAAATTGTTTGATTGCATTATCATACTCACGCCTCTTGCCGAGTATAAATAAAATGTCTGTAGCTCATTCAAAGCTTCAAAAACTAGTTAAAGTTGGAAATTATTATAAGTATCAGTTTCAAAATAATGAATGTCACAAAAACTGAAGTGAAATAAATATAAAAAAATATTACAACCAGATTTGATAAATTCTAGGAATACAATATTTAAAAATTCATTCAATGATGTTTTCTGAGAAAAACAATAAGAAAATAAAGACAAGATCATCAACTTTTCACACACTTCTTCTAAAAATCGTTTTGAAGATCTCATGGTAAATTATTTACGAAGCCACTAGAAGTATTTGAAAAACTTGAAATAATATACCTAATAACTTACTCAATACAATTGATATCAATAAGTGAAGTCATCAACACATCGGTAATTTGAAATTGTTCGTCCATTTTCAAAACATCTGCCTCTCCTTGCGTTCTGACCGGATGCGAACATTTAAACACATCTGCATATGTACAGGGTACTCTTTTTGGCCAGGGCCGAATCCTTTGAAAATGGTAAAAAGTGAAAAGCAAATTAGAACAGGATGATACCCATTTGGAAAAGTAAGAAAATATAACAAAAATAAAAAGAAAAATAATTTACGCGTGATTCGAGTTGTAGGTAATAAAAATATTTACAGTTTTTGTATTAAAACTATTTTCACATAACCACAAAATTTATCCGAAATATTCAAAAAGCCGACTTTTTTGGTTTGTAATCCCACCAAAGTTTTTTTCACGAAATTTGGTGACAAATTACCTTGTCATGTCCCAAACAAACCAATTTTTTTTATACAGAATTTTATTTTTTTCCCTTATTTCGATTTAATATAAAAAAGCACCCTAATTTCCAATCCAAAATTCTCACTTCAAAATATTTGCATTTTGAAAAGGAATAGGTGCCTTTTGTTCGTTGAAATTCCAAAATAATCTACCCGGGAATGATTTGGCGTTAAGTCTACTAGATCGTCATAAAATAATAAAAATTAATAATTTGGAGGAATCCTTAGACAATGTAGCTCCAAGCAACATATTCAATTATGACGACACAAATATTGGTGACAGCCCCGGTAGTGGAAAGCTTATTTATAGGCGAGCAGTCAAGTATCCGGAAAACATGGTCAATCTTTCAAGAAGGTGCATATCAATAATTATTTGTGGACTTGCGGATTGAACACTACTTTCACCGTATGTGATATACAAGAGCGAACATCGCTATAACACATGGAAAGAAGGCGGGACTAACGAGTATCCATATATTTGGGCTGGGGACGGTTATTCTCAACATTTATTATGAGACTGATATGATTGTGTTATTTTATCTCTTGTGTTCATTGAATGACAAAAAGTCAGCTGACAGCGCTTCTGATTTATCGGTATATTTTTGACAGATAAATAAATGGTGTCAGTTTTATTTGCTCGTATTTATTTTAATTAAATAGTAGTTTTACAACACAATAGTGGCGACGAGGAAAAGAAATGTCGGAAGAGAGAGATTCACAGAAACTTAAGAAGACACGGGCTGTAATTAAAGGCCAATTCACAAAGGCCAAAAGACATGCAGAAGGTAACCCTACATTGAATGAGCTTAGTGTCAAGATAAATGGTATTGCAGAATACTGGGATCATTATATACGAATTCAGGATAGTATCGATTCTCTAACTGATTAAAACGAGTTAGAGAACGAAATAGAATCTAGATGCAATGAAGATGAATACTTACAACTTACACAGCTAAATTACAGGACTTAATACAGAATCTAAAACCTGCTAGTTCAATTACTATACCTTACTCATCTTACGATCAAACTGTTTGTACCTCACATGGTATTACACCGGGCAGCATCAATTTTACTTCTTATAATCCTGATGAAACGATTACAAATTTTATTAGAAGACTAGAGACACGAACATGAATCTGTAAACGATTTTTCAGTATCTCTCAAGAAAATGACGATTAACTGCGACTTTAATTGTGGATGTGGAAGGTCCGTGGCAGAAATGTTTCTCAAATTATAGTTGATTCGTGGGATTAATGACATGAACATTCGAACGAGATTGCTTCAAGATCGAGAGAAACGCACATACAAAGATATAGTTAACATAGCTTCGGCTATAGAGTTGGCCAAGTCAGAAAGTATGAGTATACATAATACAACTACAGAACCAGTTGGTTTAAATAAAATCGATACCAGAAATGTCAATAACAGTAGGAATAGTAAAACAAGGGACAACACGAATAGACAAACGCCTCTTAGGCCACAATCTTCAAGGTCAGGAATCGACAAACTTAGAGGCTAATGTTATAGATGTGGTTCATCTTCACACAGAGCTGATCAATGTCGATTTATAGATACAGAATGTCGAAAGTGTAGAAAAGTTGGTCACATTGCAAGTGTATGGTTACAGAAAAAATGTCAAGTATTGGTACCCAAAAATGTAAGACAACATCAAACTGAAAATGGATCTCAAAATAGTGAAAACGATTATGAAATCAACGTTCTTAGTGACAAGTCCAATGACAAATGTATGTTGAGATTGGCATAGAAGGAAAGCCTGTACCCATGGAATTAGATACGGGAGCAGCCCTTAGTACAATGTATTACAGTGAGTTTAAAAAACTGAATATACATCTGAAAATGTTTTCAACAAATATTGAACTTCGCACTAATACTGGAGAAGCTATCAAACCAAGAGCGATCAGATTTCCTAAATACAAGACACAGGCATTTGTGGGAAAACTGTATCATATTGATCAAAATGTAGGTGCAATATTCGGAAGGGTCTGGCTACGAGAAGTCAGGTTAGACTGGGGTGAAATCAAAAGTCTGAAAACAACTCAACCTTCAAATCTGACAAACATTTTTCTGAGTTCTCTCACGCACCAATCTGAAGAAGTGTTTTTGGTGGGAATGACTTCAACCCACTTCGTAAATGCGTCAACAACAATAGAGTACCAGTGTCCTTGCATTGGTCTTGCAAAGTCAATTTGGATTCTCTCCCACGGACCTACAAAGACACTTCCATCGATATCTGCTACCAGACTATTCAACTACGCACATTTTTTGTCTGGTTTTTATTATAACATCGAATGCAGAAGAACCTCTGATCATGCTAACATTGATTTTTTATCTCGTTTTCCTACAGAACATACTTCTCGTAACCTGATAGATAGCTGCAGTTTGTTTCAACTTAGTCAGCTTGATTCACTGCAAGTTGATAGTAAAGTGATTTGTAGAACAACTGCTCAGGACAAGAATCTACAACAAATTTTACATGCACTCGAAAAGGGAGAATCAATAGAACAGTTTGGTTTACACGACAACGAACTTTCCCTATAAGATGGATGTATTTTTAAAGGCAGTAGGGTAGTAATTCCAGAAGATCTTCATCAGACTGTGCTAAAGGAATTACATGGCGGACATCTAGGCATAGAGAAAACGAAAGCACTAGCTAGAACCTATTCTACATGGAAAAATATCGATCGAGATATTGAGCATATGGTGGAAACATGCGAACAATGTCGACGAAAACAAAATAAACCCAGCAAAGAAGAAAATCATCCGTGGTTAACTCCTCGAGGTCCGTGGGAGAGAATCCATATTGACTTTGCAGGACCAATGCAAGGACAATGGTACTTTATTGTTGTTGACGCATTTACGAATTGGGTTGAAGTAATTCCCACCAAAAACACTTCTTCAGATTGGTGCGTGAGAAAACTCAGAAAAATGTTTGCTACATTTGGCCTTCCATTGGTTTTAGTTTCAGACAATGGAAGCCAATTTACATCGGGCACGTTTCGACAGTTTTTATGTGCAAATAGTGTAGCACAGAAAACTACAGCAACATACCACCCGTCATCGAACGGACAAGCGGAACGATTCGCTCAGACAGTGAAAAAGTCACTTACAGCAATGAGAGAGGAGGGAGGAAAGCTAGACATCAAACGTTTTAGGCTCCTCATGCAGTTGCGACAAATCCCAAATACCACCGGATCAAATGCATACCACTTAATGTACGGAAGGAAGATATTAAGCTTAATGCATCCCAAAATTGATCAAGAAGCAACTACTACAAAGGAGATAAAAAGGCACTTTGAAGTCGGGGACAGAGTTTGGAAACATTGTAGAGAAAGGCAGTACTTTAATTTACACAATTAGAATGGACGATGGCAGTATTTGGCGAAGACATATTGACCAGCTTCTGAAATGTGAATTGTTCCAGTCCTGACAAATTAGAGGGGAGAGTTGATATGATTGCGTTATTTTATCTTTTGTGTTTATTGAATGGCAAAATGTCAGCTGACAGCGCTTCTGATTTATTGGCATATTTTTGACAAATAAATAAATGGTGTCAGTTATATTTGCTCGTACTTATTTTAATTAAATAGTAGTATTACAAGATTCTTGCATTTTCCATCTTTACTGTTTTCTACTCTCAATATGCAGTTGATTATTTAATAAAGACTAGAAATCATGATATTGTATTTTCCTTTTTTTCACTGAATCTATTGGTTCTGAGTAACATTTTTATTTTACAAAATTAAATCTTGAAAAATAATTGACCCACTTATAATGTAACAGGAATGTTGAACCAATACTGGTGGTTAATCTTTTGCGAATGCACATAAATTACAAAATTTCAAGTTGTGTGCACTGAGGAAATTTTGTTATAGGAAAAATCCATCACAACGTCATACGGGCAATCGCTAAATTTCCGCATGAATTTAGTAAAACCCTGTATTTATACGATTTTATGGTTGTAGCTGAGACAGTCACCTTCCATGACCAAGAAATAACCATTAACAGAACCTAAGATGAGATACTTGTTTATTAAAAAATTATTGTAAATAATCCACGACCACATATCCGCACTCAAGATTAATTGAGTTTAATTGTTATGATCTCGTACGTATAAGCCGTTTATTTTTTGTTACAAAGTATGCTCTATCTGCTTATGTTGTTAGTTTGTTTCAAAATAAGTAGGTACAATTTGATTCTAAATATACAGATTTTGTAGCTAATATCCATTATCAAGAAATTATGCATCAAGATATTCGCGCAGATTTAATCTGCGTGTAATAATGTTGTGTGAATAAAAACAGAACGTAATAAATGATTACAAAGGCCAAACCGTGTGTAAAACAACCAACCAACTGCTTAATGCTCGCTACTTTCATCCAATGCACCGTTGCCGGGTGTTCTACAACATTTATTCTTGGTGGGTATACTATTAGCTGGAAATTTATTTCAGATAACCCCATTTTTAATTCAAGTTTTCAAATGAGCTACGTAAGTGCGTAGAATGAAACAAAATTATATAGTTAAGACCCCTATATTATACAGATGGGTTAGGTTATAAATACAATTTTGATAATAAATTATAAGGAACAATGTTTGCGTCGTGTGGTACAACTAGACCCTCAGACTTTATATTTTCTAGTTATAAAAATTTTGGTTAAAGTTGTATAATAATTTATAAGAAACAGTACCAGAAAACATTAAAAAACATACAAAACATGTATCATTAATATAAATTGATTGTATCGACTGCGAGCTATGCTCCTTTTGGAATCATTTGGACCAATAATAATTAATTTATCAAAACACTAGCGACCCACCCCGACTTCACACGGGTGTCGTTTATAAAAGGGATTCCTGTCACGACCAAGACGAAATTTATGTTTAACAGAAATTTCCCTATTTCTACTGAAATTTTACCTTTTTCTTGTACCTAAACGTTTTCTGCTGTCTGGTACTACGACCTATATTTGATCGGCTTATTCTTATCTTAATTGAATGGTAAGATGATTATAAGTTCCTAGAAAAAAACAATTGAAATTATAAGAATCTTAACACAATAATGGAAGAGTCTGGTTAATGCCTGTAACTCTTGCAATTGTAAAAGATAAAAATTACAGGATTTGCTCCTCCTACAAAACAATATGGATTGAAGTTGATAACTAAATTCACTTCTCTGAACAATCAATAAACTTTTAAAATGTCTCTATAAATAGGCAATAGAAGGAACATTACAATATAATAATAACGTTTTTCCACATTCATACAAAAAATGAAATTTTATTGAACTCTACTTAGTAGAAAAACTAGTTCTTTATAGCTCCAGGGTAATAAAAAATTTATTGCACCCATCTGTCATTCTACTATGTCGTTTTGTAATCATGACATTCAAATCGACGCCACATATTTAGACCATTTTCTGTGAGATTGTATTACGTTTTAAACAATTGTATATTTTATATTATTTTAGATCATATTTATTACAAACTAGATTAGGAAATTACTAAAGAATGCATTTTATTAAAAATGTCATTACAAATTATGAACACAAACCTAAATAAATGCCTCATAGATATGCTCTCACGGTTACTATATTTTGGGTCAGTCGAGAATTAATTCTGACAATTACACAATTTAAAGTTTTAAAATGAGAAATATTATTGAAAAAATAGATGATAGTGATGAAGGAGAATTCGTTGGGACCCCCAAGTCAGTGAATTAGCAAATACAGCGTCATTAAACTTATTACCTTGTAAATCAAGAAAACAATATTATGAAATAAGTTATAATCGTTTTAAAGAGTGGTGCTTCGATAAAAAGAGTTGGTAATTTCACAGAAAATGTTCTTGTATATTTTCAAATGGTGAGAGCTTGCCTTTCTTCAAAAGAAAATAATGATATTAAAAATTACATGAAACTAATGGCATTCATGACACGGAACTCTGTAGGATTTTGGCCAAAAAAATCTAAAGTATTAAGGGAACACATTTTCAAATTTGTAAAAGTAGCTCCGAACATTTTAAAACTGCTTGTTGTTGGAAGCTGCAACATTTGACACGCAGGGGCATCTCGTAGAGATGTGCTCAAAAAATTGAGTATCGAAGACATAGAAGAAGTTGACAAAGAACGAAGTTTTGTCATCAAAGGTAAGGTGAAAGAAGAATTCGATTTGATCGATAAATATATATATACAGGGTGTCCCGGGACTAATGGGAAAAAGTCAGGAGCGTATAATATGAGCCAAAATAATGTTAGTATTTCATATAAACTTTTTCTATGCAGGCCCTCGTTTTCGAGTTATAGGCCTCCAACGTTTGAATTTTGAATTTGATTTAATTTTTATTATTTTTACTAGTTGTTTGATCTTCCTAAAATTTACGGCAAAGCTATAGTGTACGTGTATGCATATTTTGGAAAGGTAAATAGATTTACAGTTGTGCCTTGAAGCCAGGGACGGACTACCCGCAATGGTTAGTGATCCAAAAATTTTGCAGGGATGGTATACCCTGTATTAAATTATCGAAATTGACATCCCCATACATTAATCTAACGAAAAGGTACTCTTGTTGGAACTCGATAAAATGAGCCGTTTGGCTAGTATTTACAGTTTTATTAATGCACTACGTACCAATTTACCTAACTAACTTATTAATACGATGTCCAAGATTTACACCTACAGTACTACAACAAAATAATTTAACGATAGCAGAAGATGAAAAACAGTAACGACTTATTAATTCGAAAGTTGGTAGAAACTTTTTAAAAGTGTTTTTACCGTTTATGAACTAACCATAGGATAATTTGGTCAAACGTTGTGTAGAATAGTTCGTAGTCAATAATTCATAAGTCCTTAATTTAACAGTTACTATGGCAGAATTCACTTTTATTGAGTGCGCAGAATTGCATTTAATGTATGGACTGGCTTCTCGAAACTGTTTAGAAGCCAGAAGGCTTTATGCAGAGCATTTTGCAAACAGAGCATTGCCAGACAGACGAATGTTTGAGCGTATTGATCTCAGGTTACGAGAAACAGGTATGAATAAGTAAATGTAATTTTCCATGTATACAAAACTAAATTTAGTGCCAAAAACGGTGGAGAAGGTCCAGTACGAAGCGTACGTACTGTGGCAGTTGAACAGGACTTGTTAAATGCAGTTGATAATGAACCATCATCGAGTTTACGAAAATTATCGAGAGAACATAACGTCTCGAAATCAGTTGTTCATCGCGTCTTAAAAGAAAAGCTTTTATATCCTTTTCACATGAAAAAAGTACACAGTCGCTGATTATCCTGCACGAATTGACTATAGCCAGTGGTTTCTGCGACAACAACAAGCAGACAATACATTTATTAGTAACGTTCTTTTTACGGACGAATCTGGTTTCACCAGAGATGGATTCATTAATTCTCACAATATGCATTTATGGGATGATGTGAATCCACATGGCATTATCCAAACTAGGAACCAGCATAGATTCATGGTTAATGTTTGGGCAATCATTTGATAGGACCGTACTTTATTGACGGTACTTTGACCGGTCAGAGATATATGGAGTTTTTGCAAAAAGAGTTATGGAACCTGTTTGATGATGTGCCTCTACAAACTCGTAGGAATTTATGGTTCATGCATGATGGGGCCACTCCTCATTTCAGTTTATATTTACGCCAGCATTTACACACAAGGTTTCCTAATAGATGGATTGGTCGTGGAGGCCCTTTTCAATGGCCACCGCGATCAGGAGACGTTAATCCTATACATTTCTTTCTCTGGGGTTATCTCAAAAGTAAGGTATACGCAACACCTGTGCAAACAAGGCAAGATTTAATAGACAGAATTATGTTACACTGCAATGTTATTAGAAATAATATGGGATTGCTCTTTCAAGTGCAAAGAAACAACCTTCGTAGATTTAGAATGTGCGTGGAAGTGGGAGGAGCTGATATTGAACACTTATTACAATAACGTTAGTTTTTGTTGTTGTTTAGGAATTAGTTTTTGTCAAATGTTTTTGAACTTGTCTTTTTAGAGGTTTTCTTAATGGCTTAATAATGTTGTGTTCGTAATTTTGATTAAACGCAACTAATTACGTTGTTTCCGTTCCTATTTAATTCCCATTAAATGAGTTCTTAATGTTTCTATCATATGCTATCATCAAATTATTTTTTTGTAGTACTGTAGGCAAATCTTGGACATCGTATTAATAAGTTAGTTAGGTAAATTGGTAGTTAGTGCATTAATAAAACTGTAAATATTAACCAAACGGCTTATTTTATCGAATTCCAACAAGAGTACCTTTTCGTTAGCGTAATGTGTGAGGAAGTCAATTTCGATATATACATACAGGGTGTGCCATCCCTGCAAAAGCTTTAGATCACTAGCCATTGCGGGTAGTCCGTCCCTGGCTTCAAGACACAACTGTAAATCTGTTTACCTTTCCAAAATAAACTTACGTACATTATAGCTTTGCCGTAAATTTTATAAAGATCAAATAACTAGTACAAAAAATAAAAATTAAAACCCAATTCAAAATTAAAACTTTGGGGGCCTATAACTCGAAAACGAGGGACTGCATAGAAAAAGTTTATATGAAGTAATAACATTATTTTGGCTCATATTATACGCTCCTGATTTTTTTCCCATTAGGCCCGGGACACCCTGTATATATATATATATATATATATATATATATATATATATATATATATATATCATATAATCTTTTCCCATGCGTCATTAATATCCGATAACATAACCGATAAATATCAAATTGTTCTGTTCTTCACTATTAAGAGAAAGAGATACGACTTAAAAATGATGTCGCATATGTTATCGGATATTAATGACGCATGGGAAAAGATTCACCGGACCAACTGTAATCTATCATGACGTCATAAAAGATGCACATTAATCTCCAAAAAAAAGGAGAGTATCGGTGACACGATAACCAAATTCAAAGTATTTTCATCGACTTCACTACACGCCACGAATTACCGTTAAGTCTCCTATACTAATAATTTCGGTTTTGGAGATAAAAATTTTGCTGGCGATATGTCGGATCATCGAGTTTTTGGCCAGAAATTCGTTTACAATAATAGGCTTGTTAGTGGGTGCGTTTTTGAAAAATCAACATTCGATTACTGTCGAACATACTGTACAACGTGTGTTTTTGATAAAGTTGAGATGTAAATACAGAAATTCACTTTATTATTATTAGAACTACAAACATTTCATGATTATAATAAAACTGTGAATATATAAAATCATTTTTTAAGTTACTTCCGAAGGCAGTTGGGCTCAATGATATATGCACAGGCTTCGAAATGGTTTAGTATTTGTAACAGAGAGATTCTAAGGTGGATTTGTTTAAGCTTGCGGAATAGTGCTTTTTAGAGTAATTGTTTGATACTGAAGATGACGCCGATATAGGATTGTTTCTTCTACAGTGTGCCATTGTTAGTTTGAGATGGTCTCGGAATGGGTCGAGTCTGTGTTGAAAGCATCGAAGAGAACTAGTGAATTGAAGTAAATTGGACACTCACAGTTTAAAGTTCGAGCTGGGTACAGATAGTGCTGCGTTATTTCAAAACATGTTTAGTATACTGAAGGATCCGCTAGGTTATACAGAAACCACAGAAAACATGTGATACCAGCGTGCTGCGAGATTATCTGATAATGAAGGTGGATTGTGAAAGTGTGAAATATTCGAAGAATTTGTTGAAAGGTATGGACTTTTACTGGTGAAAAGAACCTTGATACCCGCTAGCTCAAATGAATCAAAATAGTTCATTAGTGGTATAGTAGGGATGGATTCATAAATTTAGCATTTTAAATTGAATATACACTAGAGTATACTAGAATATACTAGTGATTACAGTTTTTAATATAGATAATAATGTTTAAACTAGAGGTATGAGGTTATTTAATAAAACATATGTTGTAAATGTATAAAATTTCAGATTCAGACTCTTGTCCTCCAGATAGTAACTCACAAACCTTTGCGAATGGTGGATTTAAAGATAAATCAGACAGCTCTTACTTGTATCACTGGTGGGAAGCTCAAAGTCAATTCTTACAGTAATTGTGATGACCTGATCTGGTTTTTCCTAGGTTTGAAGTCTAAGGTTACCTATCTATAGCTTGGCATGCTTCAAATTTACAAAGTGCTGAGTGTCTAGCTACATCTACTATCTACTATTCTACTAGAGATGAGTGAAGTAACGTGGAATTGATCAGATAACTTAGAGGAAGCGAAGTTTAGGAAAAAGCAATGAGTGGAAAAGCGAAACTACAGCAAGTATAAATAAATAGAAAAAGGCCTAAAAATATGAAATATACAAAATTTATGTATTTAATAGAGGTGAATTGTGGAGGATTTTATTTACCCAGGTTGGAGGCTTGTCTTAAAGAGGTTTTAGATTTTGGTCCAGATCCGAAATAGAGAATTCTGTGTACACTGATAATTACGACCAATTAAATCTAATAAGGTTTTCTCTTTTCAGTTTATAAAATCCGAAATATTATCGAAAAAATAAGGAACCAAGTGCTCCAAATGAAAACTGATATAAAAAGAAAGAAGGATCAAAGTCCAATCTGGGGGTTTTGGAGGCCATTCAACATTCAACCAAATAATAATTTAGGTTGATAGGAAATAATAAATGAAGAATAATAAATTGTTTTACATGAATATGATAGATGTCGAATATTAACATATGAAATTTCCACTAAACGAAATTGTAAAGAAGATTACAATAAATTAGAGTAAACAAAAGTGCTTCGGGCTTTATTTTTATATCTATAACCAGGTAAAATAGTGTTTTATACTCATAATGATAATAGGATCAATACGATATCTTATTATGATTCAGTTAAATACAGTTCTGCTAGCTATTTAAATGTAAACAAACCGTTTGTTTTAAGTTGAAATTCTTGATATTACTCTAAACATTGAAGAAATAAGTTTTAATATCTTTTGAAAAGAAATTATTATGTCATTTTGCTATAAGTGGATGATTACAGTCCCAATAAACCTTTATTTTAAATTTTAAAACCGTAACAATGGGCAAGTCTGCCATGTAAAGGAGTCGAGAGAGGAGTCTAGTAGTTTGGTCTTCGTGACTTAGAGCATAATACTCTGAATGTATTCTGAAGTATTTCCGAACGTTCGAATTTCATAGCGTTCATGCGTCAGAGACAAAAAAGATATAACGAAAAAATACTATTCCTTGATAGTTTGATCCGTTACATGTTCATTTTTTCTAGTGTGTCGTATCTTTTACTTCCGGATGTTGTACTACATAACAAAAAAGTATGTTATAATTTTGTATCTTAATCTATTCTACAATAATCTTTTTATTATTTTCTTGTTCAATCATCGTGACTATCTCATTCCTTTCCGCTGCCGAAACTTTCTTCTGATAAATAACTAACAAAGAAAATAAAGCTGTCTAATTTGATATAATCACTTTACAAAAGGCGAAATTAAGATAATAAGATTACGGTGGGCCATGTGGTTCTACGCTATGATGTTGGCGATGAGGTTTGTATGTCGAAAATCCGTTACCGACTTCAGGTGGGCTTGACCTAAGTTTTATAGAGTACGAAGAAGAGAACGTGATGATAAAGGGGGGAGAAATAATGAAAAAGCTACGTTTATAATAGCTGATGGCAATCTCTATGGATAGGTGCTATTCTTCACTGAGTTCTGTTGAACGAATTTGTTGGAATAAAAATAATCAATGAGATAATTATTGTTAGACACGTTATATACTAAATTGAGTTGTAAAGCTACATTATTTATATTTTAATTAAGAAAAATCAAGAAGTTTGTTCATATGTTATTATTATTATTATTATTCGTAATGAACAATATATCATGCTTTTATGGAATTTGAATTAATTAAACATCCATTACTGAAATTGACTAACAATTTATTTAACGCAAATTGATTAATGAATAATATGCCAAATTTTCGACGTAGAAGTTATTGCATTTATTCTGTACATCCGACAGGTAATGTCAAAAATGGTACCTACTAGCAATATTTCTTGTAAGTTACTCCTTATAATAAGATATACGTAATGATATTCATAACATGTATACGTTTTTATCAGAAAACAAATTAAACGGTTTAATTAAATTGCAAACTTATGATTATCTACGAATGACATTATTTGTTCCATCTACACGTATTTTAATTTAACTACATCTCATCTAGAAATGACAGAGCAACCGATAAGAACTTTTAATTCCTGTGCAAGAAAAATCTGGCACTAACAGTCAGCTGATAATGTTTATAAGTATGAAGGTATACCTAACCACTCACGACATTATAAAAAGGTCAGTCTCCAAAATAAAGTATGACTGTAGCGGTTACACGGTAGCCAAATTAAAACTATTATTGGTACTAACACCTTCCCTAAAAAATTCATATGATGGCGAAACCCGCATTAAAATCCGTTTACTCGTTTTTGAGAACAGACAGAGATATGTGGAAAGCGTCTTTCATTTATACTATGTAATTTTTCAACAAAAAATTGTTACATGTACAATTATATAGCGTAAAATGGGGCGAGATTCATCACACTCATACCATATTCTGTTAAATGGAGCGAATTTCATACGTGGGACAAGATTGATAATTTGCGGAAAATTGATTAGGTGATACCAATGTTGCAATATTTTTAGGGTACACAGTTTATTTGCAAATAAACATAAAGATAAAATATAAAGACACACTCTACAGTTATTTGACATCTAGGGGAAAGTGTTACACAATGAGACATTCGCCATAACTATTAGAACTTCCCGCCTATTTAGTTTAAAAAATATGGCCGACGAACATATTTAGTTGTGCATGTGCTCTACCAATTTTTACGAAATTTAGAAAATTTTAAGCATATTTATTGACTTATATAGCTCAAATTGAGGTAAGTTTTTTATAGTCGATATTTCAATTGGTGATTAAATAAAATCCGGTGGTTTTTTGATAAATCTGAAATTCAGAAATTGTTTGGGCATTTCTAGGTTAGGATTCTGTATAAACTAGAGATGTTCAAAACGATCGAAATATTTTTGCCAGCTTCTTAAAATAATATCGACGTGTGAGTATCTAATGTTTTATTTCCATGTTAGGGTCAAAACTATGTCTCGTGGAAGACAACGAAAACTGAAAAATGTTTTTCCACAGAGGACCAAATGAAGGCAGCTGTGCATATAGTTCTTGAAGAAAACTTAAGTTAAAGACAATAAAGACATATATCTGAAAGGACAGGCATTAAATCTCAAACGATTCATCGGTACGGCAAAAAACAAAACCTTGCAGGCGAAAATGTGAAAATAAGATACAAGCCTGACTAAGCCTGTCGGCAGATTTTTACTTCAGAACAAACTTATTGCGGAATACGCCATAGCTTGTTCGAAAATGTGCTACGGCAAAACTAGGAAAGATTTGCGGATACTTGCTTTCGAAGTAGCCGATGCAAATAAATTTAACATTCCTGAAAAATGGAAAATTAATAAACGGGCAGGGATGAAGTGGCTATTAGGTTTTATGTCACGGAACCCTGAGTTGAGTGTAAGACAACCAGAAGGATGTAGCTTTTCTAGAGCTACTTCATTTAACAAGCATAATGTGGGCCTATTTTTGCCAATTTGGAATCGATCTATCAGCGTTCAAAGCATTCTGCAGATGGGACTCGCATCTACAACCTGGACGAGACCGCAACCACTACTGTTCAGAATCCACGTAAAGTTGTAACAACGAAGGGAATAAAACAAGTTAGCTCAGCAATTAGCGGTGAACGCGGAATATTAGTAACCACCTGCTGCACTGTGAACGCCACTGGAAGTTTAATTCCACCAGTTATGGTTTTACCAAGAAAGAAATTTGAACAGCACTAGCTGCACGGTACTCCTCCCGCGGCCTCCCTAGGCAT
Source organism: Galeruca laticollis (assembly GCA_963921935.1). Taxonomy (NCBI): domain Eukaryota; kingdom Metazoa; phylum Arthropoda; class Insecta; order Coleoptera; family Chrysomelidae; genus Galeruca; species Galeruca laticollis. The sequence goes on along the minus strand of OY998182.1, from coordinate 106,256,423 downwards.
TGTACAACCATCAGTCTGGATGACAGCGGATTTATTTATAGAAGTTATGAATCACTTTATACATTATCCATTTGTCGACTTATGTTCTTGACCTAGCAAAGAAAAATGGAGTTATAATCTTGACATTTCCACTGCACACCTCTCACAAATTGCAGCCTTTAGATCTTTCGGTTTTTTTCCCAATCAAATACCAGTATAATGCTGCAGTTGAATAGTGGATGCTAAGGAATCTAGGCTGTCCGATCTCAATTTATGAAATAGCTGAATGTGTTGGTGCTGCATTTGATAAATCTATGACCCCCTAAAATATAACAGCAGGTTTCAAACACTCATGTATTTTTCCCTGTGACAAGAGCATTTTCACGGACGATTATATTGCTAGCAGTGTCACTGACTGATGCCAGCCAGCTGATGTAATTGCTGGTCCATATGAGCATCACATTACTGGGGATTGCGGAGACGAAACATTTTAAACCCATACGGCTGATAATAAGGATTGCAGTGGCACAACAATTGAAACCTCTAAGACATATATTCAATAATCTGAACTCACCAAAGGAACTAATATTATTGAAAAATTCATGTCGCCCGTAGTATTGAAAGGCTATCCGAACGCACCAGAATTAAAACAAAAGAACAGCGCTAGAAAAAAGGAGAGTATCATAGCTACAGACACGCCAGAACTTAATGAAATAAAAGCATAATCCAAAGAGAACATGAGGCAGGCGGAATTAAAAATGAGAAAAAACCAGCGAAAATTAAACGTCGTCAAGACCAGAGTGTTTAAAGAATCTTCTAGTGAAAAGTCTGATAGGGAATCCTATCTGGAAGATACTAGGGGCTCCTCTAAAGATGCTCGTGATATTGAATATGCTTTGGATAAAGATAACTTTCTTGCACTGGAGCGACAACCAATCGCTGTGGACTACGTTTTAATTCAATTTTTCCACCTCGTAACAGAAGAGATAAGTATGGTCGAAGAAAAAAACATCAAAATAATATTTTCCAAATATTTAACGACTTGGAAAACTAAGTGGCAACAGGCTCTAATACGTTTTGAACTAAACTTCAACTCATTAAATGTGCGCTAATATTTTGGAGGATTTTATTTTATTTTTTACTTGTCGGATTTATATTTTATGTTGTCCTATCTAGAAAAATAAGTTATTAGGATACTGTTTTTTACAAAAGAATGTTCATTTTCCTTTACTATATATTTTTTTTCATACTTTTTGTATTGTTTTTTGGTCTCATAGTGGAACACACATGTTCCACAATCATACAAAAAACACGATTTAAAAAAATCCCCAATTATTTTCTAAATCGATATATTGATAAAATTATTGCGTTAAATGACGATGTCAATCTATGTGCATGAAACAACAAAATTCAATCATAACCTCTGGCAACTTACCGAAACGTAATTTATGATTCATTGTGGAACACTTTCCCCTACTTTAAACATGAAACTCATTTTCTTTTTCATTCAGCTCAATAGGAATTGGCATATTATATCAGTATCCGGTACTGTACTTACATCATGTTCTACCAATTTAGTGGACTATGCTGAATTCGTTAGCTGAAAATTCTGTTAAAAACATTTTGCACAGTTTTGGGTTTTCTCTGCCCAGAAACTAACTTAATACGGATATATGTTACTGTTTTTAACAAATTTTTAGTAGGAGCTACATAATCAACTTCAGTTTCTACATTTTCCTATCTGCTCTCCTCTACCACAGCAGTTTAGTCTTCCCTTTCGCCATCATCTTCTTCAGAACTATTCTCGTCACTACGCTTTTTCCGGGTAAAATATTCAGTTTTTGCTTCTAGCATCTTACTCTTTCCACAGTATTATTTGTTCCGTATAGTTTTCTTGCAGTAGTTCACATTCATTTCCTGTTCCGGATTATGAGCGATATCTGGAACTTTATTTGAAACCTAGCGGCGTTGAAAGGGTATACAGTTGCGTATAAACCGTATATTATATTTCTTTTAACACCGGTTTCTTGATCTCCAGGATTATCTTTCGTTTGAGCCTGTACACTGTTCATTCTCTTTAATGCATATTTAAGGAATCTATATATGAACGTACTCTACGTCTCATCGATATGCGTATTTCTTATAGTATATCAAACGTTATCTGAATATTGTAATTAAAACAAGGTATCACACAGGGTATTGTGTTTTTTTCAGCGAATCTATTGGTTCTTGGGAACAACTTTAGGATTAATATTTTTTTAAATAAACAGAAGAATACAAAAAATTTTTGAAAGAAGCTAAATCTAAATCAAAATTCATAATTAAACAAAGCAAAAAATCCTTATAGCAAAACTACGTATCATCTATGACTAAAGATATTAATCCATGCCAAGTATGGAAAAAATCAGACAAATACAAGGAAATAAAACTAATCTCAATATACCCAGTATCGTAAGTAATTACTCAGTATTTACTGACAAAATGCCAACTATATGGTTCAAAGCTTTGAAGAAAAATTCAAAAGCGAGAATAATCCTCTACCAACATTATCTGCTAAAAATTTCACCTATCTCGAACTTACTTCTACTCTCAATACCTGTGAAAATACATTTGCGGGTCCTGGTAACCCTCCTTACATTTTTCTCAAGAAACTTATGACTTGCCTATGCCTCTATAAACTTCTTGAAACTTATAACGTGATCTGGTCTTTACATACATTTCGAAAACAATTTAATCTCTATTATCCTGCCCATAAATAAACCCGACCATCTTTCAACATTACCTCAATGTTATTGATCCATATCAATGACTTGCACCATGTTCAAAACAATAGGAGCAATGCTATATGTGGTTTCGTAACAAATATAAAATTATTTCAGAAGCCCAATCGATCTTCAGATCTGATCGCTCTACTAATGATGTCCTGGTGCTTTTTCAAACACATATTGCTGATGCAATGAATAATAAAGAAACCATGATTGCAGCCATTTTTTATATAGAGGGTGCTTTTTACACTATATCCAGAGCAACTACAATCAACTGAAACATTACAAAGTTAAAGGTAACATTCTGTCCTTTATTCAAAACATTTTATCCGCCAATTTCCATGTAACTGTTAATGGTGTCCTCCCCTGTCCCCTCATGTAAATAGACGGTGTGCCTCAAGGCTATGTCCTAAGATCTACTTTATTGATTCTGCCGTTGTCCCAAGTGTCCTAAGCACAAGGTTCCCAAACCCTGTCAAATATACCCTATATGCTGTCGATCTAGTATTAAGAGTATATTGCCATTGAAAATGTTTACCCATTATATGCTCATTGCTGCAAAACACGTCCTCAAAAATCTAAAATTATAACATTCAATAGATCACCTAAGACACTAATCCCTTGCATCCTAACTTATGTCTCCTCTTCCTGTTGTTGAACAATGTAAAATCCTAGGATTGATTTTGACACAAGTCTAACTTGGAATCAGCACATTATGGAAATTAAGGGAAACTCTTCCGTTTAATCACTGGGGTGCCGACGAAAATATTCTCTTAAACGTATACAAAGCTTGGATACGCTCTTAAATTGACTATGGTAGCTTTAGGTAAATAACTGCTTGCAAAACATACTTCTTCTTCTTCTTGTGCCTTGTGCTTCTCGCATGTTGGCGGTACTTTGTACTTCTTTCATGTCAAATGTAAGGTGTCATTTTCTGCCTTTCGGAAGATTGTGGCTGCATCTCTAGTTCCGCACCAGTCCCTAATGTTTCGCAGCCATGAATGTTGTTTTCTTCCCGGGCCTCTTCTACCTTCTATTTTTCTTTGCAAAATCAACCTAGGTATTGAGTATCTGGCGCCTCTTAGTATGTGTCCAAGATAGGATATCTTTCTCTTCTTCACGATTTGCAGAAGTTTTCTATGCATACCGGCGGCCATTTCCAGTACCTCTTCATTAGTTTTATGTGCAATCCATGGGATGCGTAGGAGTCTACGAATTGTCCACATTTCAAATACCTCTATCCGATTCAGAGTTTTGATTTTTAGAGACCATGTTTCTGCCCCATAGAGCAAGATAGGCCAGACGTAGCGTTTAACTACTCGAATCCGAAGTGCCAATGGCAATGTTCGGGCAAGAAATAAGTTCTTAAGTTTATGAAATGTGTCTTTTGCACGTCCGATTCGTATTTTCACTTCCTCGTCGCAATCCCATTTCTGGTTGATGGTGGCGCCCAGATATACAAATTTTGACACCACATCCAATTTTTGGCCGTCAATCCTAATTGTGATATTACTATGGTGTCGAGCTATTACCATAACTTTTGTTTTATTTTTGTTGATCGTCAGGCCAAATTGTTTTCCTATTTGGTTGATTCTGTCAACAGTTTGTTGAAGGTCCTCAGGAGAATTCGCCAATATAGCGGTATCATCCGCATATCTGATGTTGCTTATTGGAATTCCATTAACTTTAATTCCTCTGTTTTCCTTTTCCAATGCTATTTGAAAAACTTTTTCGACATATATGTTGAATAGCATTGGCGATAGGATACATCCTTGTCGTACTCCCATGGATATTTTAAATGTCTCTGTGGTTAAGTCGTTGTTAATTCTTACCTCTGTGGTATGATGCCAATCTCATTATAGTCTTTCTAGAAGAAGATCGGGTTTAATGTTATCAAAAGCCTTCTCATAATATATGAAACATATATAAACGTCTCTTTGTTGGTCATAACATTTTTGTACAAGTAATTTCATTGAGAACAGGGCCTCTCTTGTACCCAAACCCTTGATGAAACCGAATTGGGTTTCTCCACTCTTTGCCTCGCATTTGTCATATATTCGGGAGTGGATGACTCGAAGTAACACCTTGAGAGCATGACTCATGAGACTTATGAGTATATAATCTTCACACCTCTTTGGAGTACTTTTCTTAGGTATTGGTATAAAAGTAGATTTTAGCCAATCAGCTGAGATTTTGCCTGTTTCGTATATTCTATTGCATAAATATGTTAGATATTTCGTATTTATTATTTTCAGGACTTCAGCGCAGACGTTATCTTCACCTGGACTCTTTCCATTTCTCATATTTTTAAGGACTCGTTGTACTTCTGATTCTAGAATTTCAGGACCAGTTATTTCCTCTGAGGTAGGTCTACTGCCGCGTTGGTCCTCGAATAGTGCTTCCGTATATTGCTACCATTCTGCACAGAGATCATCTGGTTCTAGAATTATTTTTCCATTTTCTCCTCTAAGGGATGGAATGGGTGCCTTCCTGAGGGAGCCAGTAATCTGTTTGACTTTCTTATGGAAATTGAATGAGTCGTGTAACGCATGCATTCTCTCAGCTTCTTCACATTCAGCAGTTATCCATTGCTCTCGAGCTTCTTTACATTTTTGCCTTATCGTATGGTCTAATTCATCATATTTTTCCTGTTGCTGAAGGTTTCTGGCACATCGTCGTTTTTCCATCATATCGAGAATCTCGTCTGTCATCCAGGGTCTGACTGCCACTCGTAAAACATACTTACATCTACTAAACACTGCTGTACGATTCTGCCTGTGAGCTTTCAGGTCCTGTCCAGCAGAAAGTTTCTATATCGAAGCGAATCCGCCGCCTCTCTGGCTACCATGTCAACAACTTCTCATTCGCAGCCTTAGCAGCATCGAACCACTTAAATTCTACGCATGTCCCTTTTACTCATATCCCAAACAATCAACCCTATCAATCACTATTAAAATCTATTCCACGCCTTCATTCACCAATAATTAGGAACATCAACCTTTCACACACACTTTCGACTCCATCTACCCCTCCCTGGCATAAACATATCCCTCGCCCAAATACCTACCTCAATTCGTAATTATGACAAACACGATACTTAAAAATATCTAAAAATACAAAGTTTTCTGGAAATTGTTCATACAATTAATTAGTATTCGGTCCTATAGACGGACGCTTCAAAATGCGAAATTGGTGTAGTCTGCTCAGTCACCCCACTGGTCATAACATCATAAACTCCTCAGGTGTCCCCTCCCTATGCAGGGTCCACAATCCACACTGGCAAATAATTCAGTATACTTTTTGTATTGAATAGCATCACTCTATCAAATAAGCATATCACCTCATTAGCAGCAATCCACTCCATACGTAACATATTAATTGACCCCTCTTCTCGTTCAAAAGATATATGATACCTATCAAAATCCTATCTCCCTGGGTATAACGGTCACTATTATTTGGATTTCATTTCACATTGGCATAAAAGGCAATGAACTCGCTGATAGTTATGCAAAAAATCTTTCACAGTCAATACTGGATTTTCCAACATCTTTATCTACAAGGATTTGAAATATGAAATAAGGAGAATTACAAACAGCACATGGCAATCACACCAAACAAAAATTCGAGCGACTCTTGATCGACCGACCTTCCTCGAACTTCCCAGAACAAAATTTTATTGCAAGAAGATTAAGAATTGGCCATTCAAAACTAATGCACGCTTACCTAATGGCATCAAGTGCTAAACCAATATGTCTGCCAATCCATCTTGATTGACAAACAAATCCTGACCGAATGTTATCAATGTAGTACGAGAAGTTGGCAGCTAAATATCGACAATCGCAATAATCGCTGTTATCAAACTATTAAACTATTAAATGACATTCAATTTTATAACAAAATATGAACTCACAATTTATCAATATTACAATGATTTTAATATTATTTATTATAACCAACAGTTTTAGTTATAACACTTCCTTTTATCTGTAACCATGTATTCAATTGTAATTGTGTAAATGGCCATAGTTGTCGGCACATTAAATTAAATAAAAAAAGTTCTTCTTATAATGTAACAGGAATGTTAAAAAAATACCAGTGGTTAGTCCTTTGCAAGAGCAAGGAAATTAAAGAATTCCGAGTTTATACTTATCCGTAATTAAATTAGAAAAAAAAATTATTTTAGTCACCACCTTTTAGGAGTGAGGGGAAGCAAATTTTGTATATCATATAAAATGTTACTTATTGATTGGCATTATACATAAATAAATTTAGACCTTATAAAATCGACTTGATTAGTGAAAAAATCAAATACCTCCCAACGTGTGACTAAATCATTTATTACGATTGAAAAAGAGTACAGTTTTATTTTATTGTAATGAATCTGGGTAACAAACGGTCAAACGGAAATAAATAGTTTAAAGATCACAGAACAAGTTTTAATTCAATGCTGATTATACGAGTATTCTTTGAAAAGCTTCCGATCCGAAAGTTCGAAATTTCAGTAATTTTGCATGGTCAATTATTATTTGACGATACAAAATGGAAATAACTGAGTACGGAGCTCTTTTTGAAAGAGTCGTCGAAAATCGAAGAGTTGGACGCTGTATACAGAGTCTCAGGAGTTCGTACCAAAAACTTGGGAGATAGAACTAAAAATAATGATGGTATTTCATATAAAAAAATTTCTTTAGTCCATTCCTTAGCGAACTGGGAATTGGGAAGTTGGGAATTCACACATTTCCTCAGTTTTCTAAGATTTGATATTTGTACTTCGAATGATGCCAGGATTATTTCGGATGTTTTCGCAGTGGAAACGTATCTTATCAATTAATTTATTTCTTGTATGTACCAGTATCCTGTAGATTAAATTTTTAAGATAACTCCAAAGATGAAAATGGCATGGGTTGATATCTGGTGATCGTGCTGGCAGAATTAGTCCACCCCTTCCAATCCACATATCTGGAAAAATATTGGTTAGATGGGCACGTACCTCACGACTTAAGTGAGGGAGTGCTCCATCGTGCATACATTGGCGCTTTTGTAAAGGTACATCATCTAATAAAATTTGCATAATATTCTGCAAAAATTGTAAATACGGCTGACCGTGTAAACCAACATTAAGGATATATGGACCAATTAAGCGGTTGCCTATAATACCTGCCAATACGTTGTCCATAAAGGTTTCTTCGTGTTTAGTCTTAATACAGGATTCTTCCTGTAATCGTACATTTTAAAAAATGTGAATGTGCGAATAGGTGTGCAGTGCGACATAAAATTGCACGTGTCTCTTAAACCGTTAATTTGATCGAGATGTCACAAGAGGAAACTTCATCAAATGGTACTGGTTGACGAGTTGGGGATAGAGAAATAGCAGAATCCATAAGCTTATCTAAAGAGCGCCTTTGTCATATATTGACTAAAGAATTAGACATGCGTAAGCTATCCGTGCATTGGGTGCCGCATTTGCTCACTTTAGATCAAAATCGCATTCGAATGAACATTCCTTTGGAGCGGTTTAAGCAAAACGTGTCCGATTTTCGGCGTCGGTTTATACTTTTAGATGAAACTTGGATCCACCCTTACACTCCTGAGATGAAAGAACAGTCAAATCAGAGGTTTGCAAAGGCTCTGGAAAAGCCGAAGACCACGAAGGGGAAGGCAACTGTGTTTTGGAATGGCAGCGGAATGTTGCTCATAGATTATCTTAAAAAAGAGGAAACACTAACGGGAGAATATTATGCACCATTACTTGATAAGCTAAAGACGGAAATATCCAAAAAAACGCTTTTGAAAAAGATAAAAGTCCTGTCCCAACAGGACAACGCGCTTGCATTGCACTTTAAATTGGGTGACTATGAAGCGTATTCTCCAGATCTGACAACCAGTAACTTTTTCCTGTTTCCTAACCTCAAAATTTGGATTGGAGGACAGATATTTTCATCGAACCAGAAAGTGATAGCAAACATAAGCGCTTATTTTGCAGAGAAAGATGGAAACTATTATTTGGAAAGTTTAAAAAATTAGAGCATCGCTGGGAAAATGTTTTGGCTTCAAAAAATACAATGCAGGAAAATAAAACTAAATTTTAAGAAAAAATACCTTGTCTATAGGTCAGAAACTTCTCAGACAACCCACTAGGCGATCTTTAGATGATGTTTCAAAGGTTTACTAAACAGCAGCAAGCAAATTACATTGAAGATGGTAAAACATATAGTAGCTTATCACAGAAAAATACATAATTGTTCATCGTATTCATATTTTACAATTTCTAAAAATTATTCTTTTATAAATTTGCTGACGCTTAAAAGTTCAGTCAAAATGGAAATTTTAGTTTTGAAGTGATTGCTGATTTAAATTAATAACAAACATTACAAATACGTGAAGGGAGAGTCTGATGAAAATTAAGACAATGTTTTCATGAAATATATTTGACAAAATCCCTTCCGAAAGTTTTGTGTAAACATTCAAAGAAGGATTATAATATCTAGGGTTTCTTTGAAGAGCTCATATTAATTTAACAGCAGGTTTGAAAGTCTGCGTTGGTGACAACAAAGTTTAACTGCAAAAATTTTCCAATTTCTTCATTTGATGTGAAGTTTAAATCCAAAAATTTTTCAATTTCTTCATTTCATGTGAAGCTCTGTCAATATTATATTCCTATTTTCCTTTCCATTTAACCTAAAACATCGGCGTCATTAACCGATGGTTTCGTATTTCTCTAATAAAATCCGCTTATAATGGCTCGGAAGAAGTCGAGTGTACAAATCAAAATAACGCGATCTCAAGTCGGAATTTTCGCTCCTCAAACCATAATAATCTGACCGAAACCAATATAGTAACGTTGTTATGTATTCCAGTGGTGGGATTAATTGAAAATGTACACCAGAGAAATGGTCTATAAATTAGGTATAAGCGTGAACAGATCACTATGATTAAAGCTTTCATAAAAGTATAATAAAACACAATATTTTATCGTGCTCTACAAAGAAAAATAATTCCTCTTAGAATATAAAAAAGTACCATCGCACATTTGAAACAAAAAACTGTTACAACTACATACATTCTCGTTTTCAGTTAATATGTTGACATGATAATGCATCTGTTGTTTTCCCTGTCATACATCAAAATGTTTTGTTATGAAAATGGTCGTAAATCAAGTAATAATGTGGTTGGTATATATAAAATAAAAGAATACACACACACAATAGAGAAACTCTTCATATATTACATTTCTGCTAATGTTGCTGTACAAACTACAGCAAACATAAAAGTTCCATATAACACAAAAATGTCGTGGTAGCGAAAACTGAAATTGATAAATCGACCCCAACCTAGCTAGCCGTGAGCGAAGCGAAACGAAAAGCAGTTGAAAATCAGTCGAATGCCACCGCAAACCGCAAAAACATAACAGACATTACCACAATAGTAATTCAATTTTAATGATTCTATTAAAATTATAAATTTTTATCTTGTACACTATACCACCGAAAATGTATATACAAGGATATTTGAAGCAGCGACGGGTGAAATTTTATTGGAATTACATCAGACTTGACTGATGTGAGGTATATATGTTACCGGCAAAGTAAGAGATCCAGGCATTGTATATAATCTAAGTGTTTTGGGCAAAGTATAAAATAGAATAATTTTTTTTTCTTTCTGGCCCGAAGGCCATTTGGCTTTGGGACTACACCCCATTTAGCCACGAGAGTTTATTGTTTTATTATATTTTAATTATTATACTGTCACTGATGAGGGGTGGTTGGGGTTGTGCTGTAGAGGTAGTACCTTTCATCAAGGACGGTCGTTCTCAATGGTATAACTGGTGAGTAGTCGGCGATGACTGGTCCTCACAGGGCACCCAATTCTCACTTATGGCTCCACGTGCCACACCCCGGGCAACTGCATCGACCTGCAGGCTAAACTAAGTGAGGATAGCCAGATATGGTGAAAAATTCGCATCGTCTGACCCAGAATGGGCGGCTGCAAACAGCGTCTGTTCCCAAAGTGGGCGGCTGACTTAGACACTCACCAACACGCCCGGCCAGCGTGGTGTTTTGAGGCTTAAATCCCGTAAATGAAAGAGACGAAAAGGATACGGCCCTCAGTCCCCGGCGGATCGCTGGTTCCCAGCCAAGGTGGCGGCTGGATCAAACAGAGATCAGAGGGTGCTAAGAATCACCGGGTAGGACCAGGCCACCAAGGACGAGGAAAACTATATATTGCTACGTATAATACAAGAACGCTTTTGCAAGACCAGAAAATCCTTGAATTAGAGGAAGAACTTAGCAAAATATACTGGGATATAGTGGGTCTTAGCGAAATTTGCCGAAGAGGAGAACAACAGCTCAGGCTAAAATCAGGAAACGCGCTCTACTTTAGACGAAATGAGGACAGATCAGAGGGAGGAGTTGGTTTTATAATACATAAGAGACATACTGAGAATATTGAACACCTTGAGAGTGTAAGCCCTAGAGTTTGCTTCTTAGTACTGAAGTTAAACCAAAGATACAACATTAAGATTATTCAAGTCTATGCACCTACATCCACCTATTCCGATGAAGATTTAGAGACCTTCTATGAGGACATTGCCATGGCATTGTCCAATGTCCCAACACATTTTACAATGGTAGTTGGAGATTTTAATGCTAAACTCGGAAGAAAGCAGGATGAGAGTGAATTCTCCCTTGGACAGTATGGGATAGGAGAAAGAAACGATAGAGGAAACTTTCTGCTACAGTTTCTCTTAGAACACCGCCTAAATGCTATGAATACCTTCTTTAAGAAACCGGAACAACGGAAATGGACCTGGGCTAGCCCTGATGGAAACACGAGAAATGAAATAGATTTCATCATTACAGATAAGAAGCAAATCATACAAGATGTGACAGTACTCAACCGTGTATCAGTGGGAAGCGACCATAGAATGGTGAGAGCAAGAATAACGTTGAACTTAAGGAAAGAGAGAAGAAAGCTCCAAAACACAAAAAATAAGAAATGGAATACAGTTGCAAATAAAGAAGAGTATCAAAGAACCATAGCTGAAAAATTGGGAAATATAGACACAAAGGATGTAGAGGACTTGAATGACACAATGCTGAAATCGTTACGAGAAGCTCAGCAAATACACTGCACCCAAAGGAGTGATAAAGAAGAAAGACTATCGGTGAACACCCGCCACCTTATGAAACAAAGGCGAGAAATGATACACAAACAATCAATCAACAGAGACCAGTTGAGAATATTGAATAGGAATATATCGAGAGCCGCACGGAAAGATATCAGAGATTACAACACAAGATGGGTAACGAGGGTCATAGAGGAAAACAAGAGCATGAAAGTACTCAAAAATAAACTCGCTTTGGGGAGGACAGAAATCATTAAACTGGAAAACGCAGATGGACAAATAGTCACAAATAAACAAGAGATTCTAGAAACTGTGAAAGATTACTATGCAAATTTATATTGCAATAATGAACAGCTGAGATGCACAGAGAACATCCCTCGAGTTTTAAACCAGGGATCGGAGGAAATGCCTGACATAACAGAGGAGGAAGTCCTAAAATCAATGTCGGAAATGAAAAACAATAAGGCTTCAGGTGATGACGACATCGTGATTGAGGCAGTTAGGGAAGGTGGAGAACAACTGTTAAAGGCCATAACAAAATTATTCAATAAATGTCTTATGGAAGCCACAACACCTACGAACTGGAACAATGCAATCATAATCATCATGCATAAGAAGGGCAACATTGCCGACCTGAAGAACTATAGACCAATTAGCCTGCTTTCTCATCTCTATAAATTGTTTACCAAAATTCTAACTAAGCGTCTAACATCGAAATTCGACTTCTACCAGCTGACAGAACAGGCAAGTTTCCGATCCGGATACGGAACAAATGACCATCTGCAAGTTATTAAGACATTGATCGAGAAGTACGTTGAGTACAACAAGCCACTCGTGTTAATATTTGTGGACTACGAAAAGGCGTTTGATTCCATCAAGCACAGCGAGATGTTTAAAGCACTTGCCGACTGCCGATTAGACCACAGATACTCTGCTATACTGCAACATATATACGAAAATGCAACAGCGAGCGTAAGACTCCATGAAGAGACAGATAGATTCAGAGTGCAGCGCGGTGTACGACAAGGCGACGCAATCTCCCCTAAACTATTTACCACTTTGTTTGAGTATATGTTCAAGAGTGTCGAGTTGGAGAATATGGGTATAAATATTAACGGTGAAAATTTCAGTCACCTTCGGTTCGCTGACGATATTGTACTGATTTCAGATAGCTTGGATAAGGCAGAGAAACTGCTTATGAGACTAACATCTGCTTCACATAAAGTTGGGCTTAAAATCAATCCATCGAAAACAAATTTCATGACAAATCTAGTCCCAAGACGAAACTACTTAGTAGAAGGGAAATAAATTTTCCAAGTTACATCCTACAGATATCTGGGCCATGATATTACGATTGGCAGGGACAATCAAACCTACGAAATCAAAAGAAAGATAGGACTAACGTGGGCCGACTATGGGAAGCTGAAGCACATTTTTAAGCTCGAAACCCCCATATGCCTTAAGCGGAAGGTGTTTGATCAGTGTGTTCTGCCGGTTCTGACTTATGGTTCGGAGACCTTAACTCTAACACGAAAATCGGTAAATAAAGTAAGAGTGGCCCAGCGAGCCATGGAACGCTCCATGTTGGGAGTCACGCTGAGAGACAGGATTCCGAATGATCGGATACGTCAGAGAACAGGGGTTACCGATGCAATCCAGCGAATAACATATCTAAAGTGGAACTGGGCTGGACATGTCGCAAGAATGACCAACGAAAGATGGACCAAAAAGATCATAGAGTGGAGACCTAGGCAAGATGCGTTTAGGAACAGAGGTCGTCCGCCGACCCGGTGGACGGATGACATAAAAAGAGTAACACCAAATTGGATCCAGGATGCCCAGGATCGAAATAAATGGAGATCGTTAACGGAGGCCTATGTTCAGCAGTGGACGAGACAGGCTGTTTGATGATGACTGTCACTCTATCTTTCATGCAAATATTCCTAAACTTCCAAAATTCTGGAGAAAATGAAAGAAGAAAAACAAATGGGATAAACAGGGACACCCTCTTCACGCTAAGGTGCCCGTCATAGCGACTTTGATTAGACATACACGAAAGGCAACGGTTAAAGGGGATTTGCTACAAAAGGACAAACAGAGGGATCCAAATCTAAATCGTTCATACTATGTTCATATATGCATTCACACAAAACAAAATAAAAATTGCAATATTATATTTTTCGTTTGGTGCGTTTAAGGAACTCCCATAAAATGTCTCTTATGATAGGTTTCTGAGAGCTTATGTACAAGAGAGAAACTATGTTTTAAGGAATAGATATCTTCTTAGCTGATAGGGAGTTAAGTAAATATTCCGTTGCTTCTCTATTATACCTACAGTTAAACATCCAATGGTTGAGATCGTCGAAACTTCCGTCACAGTCACATGTATCTACAGTAGACAATTTAATTTTGTAACGATATGAATTAACTGTAGCATATCCAAAAAGGCATCTGATATACATAGTATATATTTTCCTGGAAGGAAGATTTTTTTCAGCTAGAGGAGTATAGGGAAGAGAGGGATATATCTTGCAGTAGGTATTGATACTATGGTTTGTGAAACCTGCCCATTCAATTTCCCAATTTTGTTTGAGGGTTTCTTTCCTATGTGATATTATATCTCCCTTTGATAATTTGTTGATTACAAGACCACAGGAAGCAGCAGCTTTAGCAAGCTCATCTACTTTTTCATTACCTGGAATTTGAGACTGTCCTTTAACCCATATAAATCCAACATTTTTGTTTAAATTCTTCAGACGTGTTAATTTTTCTAGGATTCTGATTGCACTGCTGTTAATGTATATATGTTTCCGGTAGTTTCTCAATGTCGTTAAAGCTGATTGAGAATCAGATAAAATCATATACTGTTCAAATTCTAAGTTACTATTTATGATCCATTCAAAGGCTTTGTTGATGGCTACTAATTCAGCTGTGAAGATTGAACAGTTTGGATTTAATTTGTACTGTAGGGATACTTGTAGGTTTTGGACATAAAAAGCACCACCAACTCCCGCACTAGATTTGGAACCATCGGTGTATATTTTGCATATTGAACCTCGGGTACGAAGTTCTTCATATAGGGGAGACTAGAGAGTCGTAAGAGGGAAATACTACATTTGGGTTCGGAGAACCAAATGTTGTTGTTAGAATTGAAAAATGGGATTCCTTCACCTTGAAATTGATATTGAGATAAATTAGGGAAGGCAATATCTAAGATAGGAGAATATTTATTTTGCCACCATTTGGAGGTTAAATTTTGGATAGAGGGAGCAGCTATTTTATCTAATAGGGAATTTCGCTTATAAGCTTGACACTCAAGTACACATTTTTCAGCCAAAAATAGGCGTCTCAGGTGGAGGGGGGGTTCATTACATTCTGCCAAGAGAGCCGGGGTAGGAGTAGACTTCAAGGCTCATAGGACCAATCTTAAGGCTTTGTATTGTATTCTGTCAATTTTATTTAAACGTGATTTGGTAGCAGATCCATACAGAAAACAACCATAATCCAAGATTGATCTAGTATAGGCCCTGTAAAACATTAGATTTATTTTCGGATCGGCTCCCCATTCATATCGATTGATCGCTTTTAATATATTGAGACTTTTATCACATTTACATACGCATTTGTTAATTTTTGTCTCCCAATTGGAATCTAACGTAATGCCTAAATAAGTATAGCTTTTAATTACCGGAACCTCAAGTTGACAGGATTGTACACTACTTATTTCCGGTACTCGATGTCTGGTAAAGAAAACCACTGCTGACTTGTTAGGTGTTAATTCGAGTCCATGATCATCAAAATATTTTTTACAGCTGTTCATATTTTCCTTAAGAGAATGTATACACTCATCAATTGTTTTCTTAACCAAGTATAGGCAGAAATCATCGGCATATTGTAAGATGGATGATCTAATGTCCATAGTGTGAAAGTTTAGGGTATACAAATTAAACAATAAGGGACTGATCCTTGAGGTAAACCGTTGCTCACTATCCTTGGTCCAACCATTCTGTTGTTACACCTAATGAAAACTTGCCTGTTAACGAACAAATTTACTAAGGCGTATGCGCATCTTCTCTAGGTATTCTATAGAATTGTAATAGTTATTTCATTTCATTTTGGGCTATCAAAAGTTAAGCTCACCTCCTGGGATAGTGCAAACTTATATCACAGGCATTTAGGACCGAATAAAGGTATTAAATGACTTCCAGCTTGCTGGAAATTAGTTCCTCCAAATATATTAATTTCATTGGTCTAATATGAAAACATCTTACTTCTCTTTCATAGAAACCCTGCTGGGATGGGTAGGAGAGAACTTTCTCAATAAGCACGATGTAACTTAAAAACTCCTTATTCTTGAGAAGACATATTGAGTATTTGGAGAGTTTCAGCTTTTAGATATACCAACAAATATATTTTGATAAAATAACATATCCATTTTGGGAACATTAAATGATCTAAGTAGGTACTATTATACAAAAATATCAAACGACTGAAGTGCAAAATTTGTAGATCTGTCAATTACTCATCTTTCCGTTTTTAATAAATATTACCTGAGAAGTTGAGGAATATTACAAGAAGACATTCATTAAGAATGTAGAAGCCTTTATTTTGCAAACTGATAGATCTATGATTCATGATATAACAAAAACTGGAGTTTAAAAAACACTCCCCAACATTTGCACTTTATCAGATTGTGACTATACTGACCTAATTGCGATCATAATTAACCGTATTTCTTATTTTAACGATGGATTAATGCATATAAAATATACGTGGCACTTTACTACTTTTATTATTTCTATTTATTTACAAATTTTTAACTTTGTTTCATATTTATATAAAATAAATACTTTTTTAAATAATAATCCTCAAATTTGTTATCAAAATTCAAATAGATTTCATAAGATTAATCCAGTGGAAATTACTTTTTCCAAAAAAAATAGGAAAAATATTGTTCATTATACATATAAAGTTTAAGAAGTCAGAATATATAACTAGTTATTTGTGAAACAAGTGTCACAATGACTCATTTTGTAGTATGAGTGCAAGTTGGGCAAAGCACTAGTATTACAAAAAGTTATTTTGACACAAGTTTTACTGAATATTTTTTATAATTCGCACTTACTGATTTTTTAAAATAAAATTGAATTACATTATCCCTGTTATTAAACTATATATATGGGAGTAGTGATTTGAATGTAAGTTGGCAATTCTATAGATTCCTGATTGGTCTGATCTCAAAACTCGAACGCTATACATATATACCTATATATTGGTCCTATACAATATAAAAACAAACAATTGACAAATCATTGATGAATAAACATTAGGTTACTTTATTTATTAATTTTTTTAATGTATAATTTGTTCCAATCTACCTTTAAGACCATTCAATCTATTAATTTGCTAGCTAGAACCACGCTAGACCATTTTATAATTTGTTTCAACATTAAAGTCAAATGTCAAATAAAAATACATACAATAACCAACTGTATGACACTAAAAATTACTAAAATAGTGTTCAAAGCGATTTCGTAGCGATCTTATATACGCGAATTATAATATAGTTATTTGTAAAACAAGTGTCACAATGACTCGTTTTGTAATACGAGTGAAGTTGTGCAAATCACGAGTACTACAGAAAGTCATTGTGGCACAAGTTTTACACAATATTTTTTATAAATCCCTGTTTTTAAACTAGGGGGAGTGGTTTGAATTTAAGTTGGCAATTTTGTAGATTCTTAATTGGTCAGATCACAGATGGTTTTATTCAGCACTTCTGACTTTTGACATATTATAACCGAATAATTGTGTAAATTGTAAACAAACCTTTATTTAAGCAAAAAGAGGATGATTATTTGTTTAAAAAAGAGCTTCTTCGTATATGCTCTTGCGATCTATTTATTTTATATCATGAACAGAATTATTTCTGTAATACATCTTCACATAGATATCTGGTAATTTATTCCAAAAATCGAACGTTTTGTATACCTATATATTGATCCTATACACTATAAAAATAAATAACTGACAAATCATTGATAAATAAACGTTAGCGTACTATATTCATTAATATTTTTAATATATAAATCATTCTAATTTGCCTTTAATATAATAATTTGCTAGCTAGAACAACGCTAGACCATTTTATTTATAATTTGTGTCAAGGTTAAAGTCAAATGTCAAATAAAAATATAACTAAACACAATAACCAACTGTACCCTAAAAATTACTATAACAGTGTTCAAATAGCTTCATTGTGACACTGTAAACAATGTTATACTGAAGTCTCTTTTATACGCGAATTATAAAAAACATATTGTAACATTGTAACAACTTTGGTAGGAAGTTAGAATTTTTATTTATTTCTTCATTATAAAAGAGTTTTAACTAATTATAGAGAAACTTCTATTAATTTTAACTACATGTGAGATATAATTGTTTATCACCGGATATAGAAACACAAAATAATCAATAATTAAATTAATAACAAAATGAATTGAGTACCTGTAGCATGCACCATGTTTTTGATTTATTGCTTATTCGAGCAAATAGTATCTATAAATTGCAAAAATGTATTATTAAAAACCAAAGTTACCTAAACACTTGTATAATATGTTTAATTTTCAAGTTCACCAGCCTTGAATATATAATGACATCGAACTTACTTAAGTTAATATATACACACCAATATAGAAGTTTCTGATTATCTACAATTGTTATGGTAATATAACTGATAAGAATGGATGGGTAATATAAATATATTCGATATAGAACCAACAACTAACAATTATTGTGTAGATGTTGATTCAAATTGTTCAAATCGTGTTAGTAACAAATTTTATATATTGGAAGACTGAATTTGTTAATACAAGGAATAGAAGTGATTTATTTCAATTTTCTTAATGAATTCAATTAAAGGAATAATCTATGCATGTCTTTAAAATTGACACTGTTTACAAAACTACTAACCGTTTTGTCAATGGTTGAACTGAAATTAGATGTCAGCGATTAATTATCCAACTAAAATAGAGCTGAGTAAGACATTGGTTTCCAAGCTGGCTAAATTAATCTATTTAAAATATACAGGGTGTTTCCTAAGTAATCTAAAATATTGTAGTGGGCGCTTCGTCAGTCCATTTTAAGACGAAAAGTTCTTATAAACATGTGTGATAAGTCTTGTCGTTAATGAGATACAGGGTGTTGAATTGTTTTATTATTTCATCTTTGATGTTTTATAAATCGGTTTGAAATGCCGGTGGAAAAGTGCCGTATTTCTTTTATGATTGTACTTACTCCTCTCATTTGATTTTTATTTAATTTCTTTCTTTTCAATTCATAAACGTAGCCGCTACGAATTTTTTTAGGGTGATTTTTGATAAAATGGTTTAGCCAAATTGGAGGGCTACATTTATGAATTAGAAAGAATGAAATTAGTAAATATCGGAAGAGGGGAGTAAAAACAATCATAAAAAAATACGGCACTTTTCTACCGGCATTACAAACCGAGTTATAAAACATCAAAGTTGAAATAATAAAACCATTCAACACCTTGTATCTCATTAACGA
The DNA here is from genome assembly GCA_963921935.1 of Galeruca laticollis. NCBI lineage: Eukaryota > Metazoa > Arthropoda > Insecta > Coleoptera > Chrysomelidae > Galeruca > Galeruca laticollis. The sequence continues at coordinate 106,236,983 of OY998182.1, read as the reverse complement.
CAACATTTATCACACATGTTTATACGAACTTTTCGTCTTAAAATGGAGTCACGAAGTGCCCACTACAATATTTTTTCTTCAAGCGTATTATAATATCTATATTATTTTCGGCAACGCAGATCATAGAAATAACCTATTCTTTTACTAGTGAAATAATGAACGCTCATTCTTGTACTAGTAACGAAATATATAATGAGAAACGATAGCAACGTCTTATTATGGGCGCTGTAACCAAGTATGCAGGAACTGTCATTTAATTTTTATTTAATTTGATGTTTGTCAGTTTTGAAAAGTGTATTGTAAAAATGTCTCAAGAAGCAGAAATTCAATGTACTCTTCCGGAATAGTCAAAATAGCTAATTCCACTACTGAAACACTAATTCCAACGAAGTCACGAAAAGTATATGATTTTGCTTATGAAAAATTTATAAAGTGGTGCAAAAAAAATATTGATGATACACAGAAAATGTTATGCTTGCTTATTTTACGTATTTGTCAAGAAAATTTAAAAGTTTGACACTATGGGCACAATATTCAATGATACAATGATCAAACATAAAGTAAAAAAGGAAAATTATACCAAATTAGCTGCATTTTTAGAGCGACAAGGAGAAAATTATACCCCGTAAAAATCAAAAGTATTAACGAAAGACCAATTTGATAAATTTCTTCAGGATGCATCGAATAATGTTCATTTGGCAACAAAGGTAGGTACTTTCTTTTTTATTATAATAACATTTATTAAATCGTTGACAATAATACCCTTTAGAAGTTTAATATTTAAATTGACAGCAATTAACGTATTTCAAACTTAAAACGATTATACCACTATAGCTCTGCGGTAGAGCTCCGTCTCGGAGGTCTGCGGTTCGATTCTCAGCGCTGGCCGATTCTGTTTTTACTTATTTCAACGTTTGATTTTAGGTTATATGAATATTTGGAGTCGCAGGAGCCTGTAGATGCGATGAACTCGTTCATTTGAAGTACAGCGAAATCCAAGATATAGTAAATTTAATTTTAGTAAATATCACAAACACATAAAACAAAAAACAACGGTCGTTTACTATGCTTGGCGATTTTTATTTCAACTTGGTCAGACAGTATACGGCACTTCGTCCGAACGATATGGATCTGTAGCGATTTTTTATTAAACATCAAAACGGTAAACGTCACGTTGTGCTAATATTTAATAAATAATAATACATGTACTTAACTATCCGTACCAAATAGAATTGATTTTTGAGAGTGAGGGAAGTTCCACATCCTCCGTCAAAAGCATAACAGCACAGACGGAGAAACTACAGCAAAGTAAGAGCTGCGAAAAACGCAACAGCTAACCGCTCTAACGATAGAATATTCGTAAGCCGATATTATGATACCGAACCGCAAATTAGTTGTATTTCAGATCCGTCACCGTCTCCCATCTAAAGCCGCCCACAGGACCGACCGACCTGTTAGGAAATCTGGGGTGAGTTTATTCAGTTATATATTTTGGGTATACGGTTCTCACTCGCCGGGTTTTCTAATAGTTAAATCAAGCCGTGTGGAGGGAAACTGCTGCTGGGGTCGCAGAGAAATCTACGCTCCAGTAGTCGTTTTTTGGGCCATAACTCAGCCATAACCGTTAAGGGAAAGCTGCTCCTCGGGTCGTTGATAAATTTACATTCCAGTAGTAGTCGTGTTTTAGGCCATAAGCCATCACCGTTAGGAGAAAAGTGGTGCTGGGGTCGCTGAGAAATTTACGCTCCAGTAACAATCGTGTTTTGGGCCATGAGCCATCCCAGGTTTCGAAACCAGTAGAGAAAGTAAAATCTGCCCGACAAGCCGCAGTGCTTTCGTCACCATCATAAATGACACCTGAAGTACCTCTTTCTTCACTGACGCTGCCCAGAGCAAGTGGAGCACATCACGATGAAAATCTGGCGCCCGAGATACCCCGTTCCCGACCAAACCGACCAGTATCGACGAGAGAGCGTTACAATAGATTTATTGAAATAGATTGGAGTTCCTGCTTTAATCAAATTAAGATAAACAAGAGCGAAACAAATATTTATTTTAATAATTTTTATAATAGTCGAATGTAACAGGCTAATTATATTCAAACGCAAATGCAGATCGATATCATACTAACAAGAATCCACAACAAGACACAAGGTTTGAAGCTGAGCTGAACTAAATGTCATCCAAATGAAGGGGCCACGAAAGCTCAGCGGTAGAGCTTTTGTGTTCCGTCTCGGAGGTTTGCGGTTCGATTCTCAGCGCCGGCCGATTCTTTTTTTACTTATTTCAACGTTTGTTTTTAGGTTATATGAATATTTGGAGTCGTAGGAGCCTGTAGATGCGATGAACTCGTTCATTTGAAGTACAGCGAAATTCAAGATATAGGAAATTTAATTTTAGTAAATATCACAAACACATAAAACAAAAAACAACGGTAGTTTACTTTGCTTGGCGATTTTTATTTGAACTTGGTCAGACAGTATACGGAACTTCGTCCGGATAATATGGATCTGCAGCGATTTTTTATTAAATATCAAAACGGTGAATGTCACCGTGTGGTAATGGGTATACATACAATTTCAAACATTCCAAAAGACGTAGCTATGTTTTTGAAATTAACAAATCCTCATGAATATACGGGACATTGACTTCGTAAGACTTCAGCGAGTATTTTAGTTGACAACGGAGGGGACATTACCGCTTTAGAACAGCATGCTGGATGGAAATCCACCAGTGTTGCTGAAGGGTACTCAGCAAGAAACAAACTGCACAAAAAATACTTCATTGTGACGAACAACCAAGTACGAGTTCTGGAATCAAGAGAGATTTACATTCAGGAAACCTTTCAAATGAAAATATTTCTAACATAATAAATATAGACAAACATCTTACTAATCATAACATGTACACCAATGACAAGATTGTGAATGTCGAAGCCGAAAGCGGTGGCAGTGGCCTAAATTTAAATAACTGCAGTATCCAAAACTGCAGCTTTAATATTCCAATTAATAAATAGGTAATGCTTATGCAAGCCATAACTGTTTTTTTTTTCATATTTGTATTAATAAATAGTTGAGATATAAACAAGGTATTCAATTTTTTTCTAGTTATTAATTGCATTATTTTTACGCTTGAAGAAAAAATAGGATATGTCACTCGGAGCAGAAGACCCATTATATGTTTCGCCCAGTTTGCACAGCCTCGCCTAACGCCTCAGCAGTGCAAGAATCTGGGCTCAACAATAATGATAGCCTTCTACTCCTAGTAATATAATGTACTATTAGATTGCTAGGAGTAAAGAGACATAATTATTTATATTGTTTTGATTTTAAACATTGGGCTGCTAAAAATTGACTATTTTAAGTAGTTAATTTGACAGCGTGACTAAAATTTTCACATCGTCGAGTAGATCTTAAAAATGTATATCTACCATCTCAAACCCGCAGTAAATCTAATTATTTAATATATTTTTCAGTATTTTTAATAAATTACTAAAAATTAATTGAATATGTACCTAATTTGACTACCTCTTAGAAAAGACAGCCAATAAGAAATGTTTATTCTCGCAATAAAAATCTGTTCACAAGAAAATATCTAATCTTCCATGTCATGACACCAAAATAAGTTGATGGTTACTTTAAATCGAACCAGAACAGTCAATTTTATTTCAAGTTTAATCCTAATAAAATTTTATAATTTTATCAGAATTTTAATGTATAATATAATAAATATTTCTATACTAATTTTTATAGAAATAAATAATACATTGTCTATCAAGTAGTAAAAGCAATTTAAAGTCCAGGAAGCATTTTTACATTATATATAATTATGCAGAAGATGTATGCAATTCTATAATGTAGCATGATTTGTATATTTGAAATACCCGTATGTATACTTCAAACCTTCATACCATACCGCGATACAGATGGACGTCTTTCTATAACATAGTAGGATACGAAATTACAATACAGGCCTATATCTTCTCCAAATTATACCGCGATATAGAGTTTTCCAAACAGTTAACAATGGAATGCCGGACGCCCCACAAGTGCTTAAGCCCATTTTCTACCAACATTTACAAAATTTGGTCAACCACGTGCATTTAATTCGCTGCAATAATTGTGGTAATATGATAGTTATTTATGTAAGAGTGATCATAAAGACGTTCATTATGGTACAAGTCGAAAATGTTATTGGGCGAGCCATAGTCGAGTCCGACGACACGACGTGTGCCATAATGATTGTGTATTCGTATTACATACAAAATTTTATCTGATGGCATTGATATTAATACATTTTTGAAGAATTAAAAACTGCATTTTTGACATGTCACAATGACAACTAGTTTTAAAGCGGTTTAAAATATTAGTAGGTTAGTGAGCTGTGCTTTGCCATTTCGTTGATATCGTTAGGTTGTACCGGCAATACTTATTTATCTGCTGTCAAACACAATTGTAACGAAGAATTGAATATAATTTAATAATTATTTGAATACTAATGCCGCAAAATGCTTTTTCGCGTTCCGAGAGAGATTATCGCCGAGGCCGATCCGGCCGAGGCAAGATAATCTTGAGGTCGTGAAAACATTTTACGGCCATAGTATACACAATCGTGGCAACGTGTAAGAATAAAGACGTGTTTGATTTTTCACCTATATCAAACCCGAAATTTCGAGCCGTGTGGTGACAATTAAATACAAATAACAGTAAGAAGGCAATGAAAAACAAAATACGCAACGTAAGTGCGAAAATATAAGCAATATACAGCTCCGGACACCAAAAAAACAGAGCACAAATAAGTGGTTTCATTAGAGGTTAGTTGATAAGCAGATAACGGAAAATACTAACGATACTGAAACTTTGACAAAGAGATATACGGTGTTGCCAAGCCGCCAATAAATAGCACAATTACAAGACAATCAGAGGGTACTCCAAGAGGTGGGTTACTTCCGAGGGGTTGACCCCAGTTACACATTTAACGACCTGAGAAAAGAAATACAATGGATAGCGATGATTACAGTACTGATGATGGAAAAAGAAAAAAGATATATCATTTAAAACATACAAGAAAACATTTAGAACACCAAATAAAGAGGAAAAAGAAATGGACATGTTGGAGAGGATGATGGAAATGATATATATATATATATATATATATATATATATATATATATATATATATAAAGGACATTAAAGAAGATCGAAAAAGAATAGAGAAAACATGGAGCTATTACAAAAAAAATTAAGGAACTGCGAAAACAACTGATAGAAGAACTAAAAAATATAAAAGACATGAACAAAAATGCGACGGAAGAAATAGATAACCTCAAAAAAGAAATAAAGAAAGCAAATGGAAAAATTGGAAGATGACAAAAGAAGGAGGAATATAGTAATATAAGGATTACGCTTATAGATGCACAGGAAAGGTATCTTTTTTAAGGATAAAATGGAATTAGGGGTAAAAATAAATAATACCATACTGGCAGATACAACCTATTAGGTAGAATTAAATACATTGGATGATAAATTAAAGGTCATGAAAAATGAATACAAGCTCAGACATAACACAAGGGAAAAACTATTTGTTAACAACCATATGAATAAAGAGGAAAGAGAAATACAGAGAGAGATAAGAACAATTGCAAAAGAAGAATTGAACAAAGGAAAGGAAATTAAAGTGGGACATCAAAAAGTAATAATAGACAAAGGAGTGTGGAAATCGAACAGGGAAGCAAAGGCTTTAGAAATACAAAAGTCAAAAAACTAGGTATGTCGCGAAAACCGGATGACTTGGACCAATTCTCAGCCAGGAGACAACAGTATCAAATCTCGTCAAGCCTACGATATATGTTAAATAATCCAGAGCAAATTAACAGCTTACTGAAATTCCTCAAAGACTGCAACTTTACAGTAAAAATTAACCTATCCATTATATATATGACCTTGTTGTATTTTTATATAGCAATGTAATCATTATGTGCAAGTGACCACAGATGTAGATCATGTTAATCTTAATAAAAAAAAATAGTTTTGTGCATAGTTATGCATCATCACATATTTTTCATATAGAATGGGACTAAGTACCCTAATGAGCTTCCTTATGTCCTCAAAATTGAGTGACATAACGTTGTCATTATGACATGCCATCAGATAAATATTATTGAAATCGCAATTTGAGATAGAAGCAAAACTGAATGCTTTGAAGGATATGATCCATTGAGAGGATAGATATAATTACATTAGTTACAACGACTACGTTGTTATTATAACAAATAAAAATGATCATAAAGATAAGACAAATAGGACTGGAATGAAGTTGTCACCCCTGCACCTTCGGCATTTGTACCAAACAAGGAACAATAATCTTATAAAGATCCGAGTATTGTTACTGACATTGCTATCAACCGCCTTTCTAAAAATTTCGTACAAGATTTTGAAATTATAAAGAGCAATGATTCGATAGAAACAGCCAATGCTGTAAATAAAGTATACACTATTATGGATAAATTAAAAACAAATAGAGATGTTTCTTACATCATATCAAAAAAATTAAACGCAGTCGAATAATGGGGGTACAACCAACATCAATTAGTCGCAGGGGCTAATTATTGCAGTATCAAAAACAATTCACGCTAGTAGTTCATCAAGATTCGAAAGCAACATCGTTCAAAAAAAGAAGTGTTTCAGAAATCTGTAAGCATATATTGGTTGCATAAAAATCATTGTTATTACCTTCAATAACTGTCTTTTCCACATGGCCAATGGTATTTAGACTCGTGTCGTTTTTTGTATCACTTTTGTAATTCATGGCAAACATGAAGGTACTATTTTGTCAATTAATCTGTATATTTATTTATACAGAATTACAAATATATGCAAAATATTTTATAGAATAAAGAAAATATTTTTCATATTTTATAAGATATCCTTTATTATAGCATCAATTAATGAAACTATATGAAATTAACTAATTGGGGTGAAAATATATTGAATATTTTTTGTCAGCATCCCGCAGTGAACTTGTATATTAGATCACAAGCAATTTAGTATCAGTTAATTATCAACAATGTTTTGATGAAACCATATATATTTCGTTGAGTTTATGTTCGGTCATTAACAGCTCTAATCATGATAGTTAGCTCGATGGGAGGTCCTAGACCTGACGTGAAATAATTTAATTATATTATGTTATAAATGTTCATTGTCTACTTTTATTATTTATTATACTATAATATGGTATATTAAACTGATGTACCTACGAATAAAATAGTTTACTTTGTCTCTATTTTACATGATTTTGGCCCAACCCATATAGAGTAGTTAATATGACAGAAAGTAATTGACCTGGACTGATTTAACATTTATCTACCAAGGCCTCCTGGAAATGACACTTCTAATTCGCTTTTCTAACACATGTTCCTATCAAAGACAAGAGGTTTTGAATAGGACTTTACATTCCTATAGGTTTTTACACTAAAAAAAAAGTAGTATTTCAGGTTTTGAATGGTAGGTACAAACTGACCTAATGTTAGTATAAAGCTATGAGAAACATTCCTGAGGCAAAGCATTTATATCAATAACTTTTTAGCCGCAATTTTGCTCGATGTAATTCAATTTTGAACAAATATGTGTGAAAAGTTCATTGATTCTTTGATATGCTTATACCAACAAAATCCTCCCGCGCCACCGTCCTTACTAAAGGAGTCAAAATTAGCTGGTATGAAAAAACTTCAGTACGTACATGTTTGGATTTAGGTATTTTTCTTCAGTTTTCACTCTATTTCTAATATTTTTTAGATACAAATACTGTCCTCATTATTCTGGACATTCAGTTGTACATATTCAATTTTTTTCATCCAGTTAAACGTTTTGATTAGGTGTTGAATTCGTTATTTTATGTATTTTAATTATTGTTTCAGGAAGCTGAATCATATTCTCCAATGTGACTTATCATCAATGATGAACCATTATTTAATTAATTCAAAGGTTTCGAGGTAAAGGAATTAGGATTGGATTTGTTTGAAATGACAGTACAGTTTCTTCTGCAAACGTTGCCACCAGGGTGCATCTAGGTAGTTATGGGTCACTGTTGGAATGAAAAATTGACAGTTGAACCCAAGACTGCAGTTTGAAACTCCCGATAGGATAGCATTGGTATCATAATTTGCAACACTTTGTTGATCAAGAAAATGTTTGGCTTGGTTTGGTAGTGAGGGTGAGGTAACAGCTTTTTTAATTTATGATTAATCAATATGTGTCAAAATTAAAGCCTAAGAAATGATGTCCAGAGCAATATCTTATACTACAAAATCTTCACAGATTATAGGTAGTGCAGTGCCTCTCTCAGAAGCCGAATTGTTATTTCGGAATAACGTCATTTTCCTTTATAACTCATTTAAGTGTCGAACACCTTTGCAGTTTTTTCCTGAAGCAATAATCATTATCATAGTTGCAACTTTCCAGACATTATGAAAGAAAAGTTTCAGTATTCCATCGAAAAAGAATGTTATCAGTGTACCTACGACCTTCCATGGAAATTTTACAGAAAGTTGGTGTATCCTTTATAATAATTCCTGTACAATAGTATTTCTCACTTTCCTCATTTTACTTTTCTCAATGTGCTCAGTCCGAGGGTTTAAAAACTTCACATAAAACAATGCGTTAGGCACACTATAACACGCAATCGAGAAGAGGGCAGAGACAGCGGCTACTAGACAGCTTTTAAGAACGAACGAGATTAAAACATGAAGTTCGATCACATGCAAAACGCTTAGAGATAAAACAAGGAAGAATGATATCAGAACGATATGTGAATTTTCTGATATAATAAGATGGGCCAGAACTAGAAGAAGATCATGGAGAGATCATGGCGATAGGATAGAATTGACATGTTCGACTTATAAACGGAAAGGAGGAGGCACCAAATACCGGTAGTCCTTAGGGCCGACCACCAAAACGCTGAAATGAGAGTTGGTCATCAGAAGCACAACTTAGGTTGCTTCTTTGGAACAAGACATGGTATTAAAATAAGAAGAAGAAGAAAAAGAAGAAGACATATCTGGTTTATTTTTATGACTTAAGATTCGAGGCGATAAACTTATCAATGCATCAGTGGCGTACTGACATAGTTGGGGGACTGGGGCGGCTATAGATGAAGAGGCCCTATATATATATATATATATATATATATATATATATATATATATATATATATATATATATATATATATATATATATATATATAGTACTTTTGTGAACGTATACGTAGTGTATGTTGAATGTGTTTTAAATGTATCGTCATTGTACAATTTTGAACAAAAACAAGAGTGTAGAAAATTAATTACCATGATGGAACTTTATAATCTGATGAAGGTCAAAAAAATGACCAAACGTTATTTTAATATATATCTATGAAGAACACCTCACTTGTTATAATTAATTAAGAACCAAAAATACCCAAGAAATGCATATAGACAAATATAAATCATAAGCTCAAAGAGAAAACCCTCAAATTTTCAATACACTTATATGAGTGGTTATCTGAAATTTGGTTAACTTCTGACATAATTTTGAAAGTGGTGTTTTTAGTTAAAAATCAGAACAGATTATATTCTATGCTGTGGGTATAACATCTAATTTGCTGCATCTAAAAGGGCAATTCACTTTACTTGACATTTTTAGAGAAATTTATGATTTTTTAAAATCAGTGTTCTAGGGACTGACGCCAAACACGGTTACCATGTCAAATCACATTTTTATTGCAAAATCAACTGAAACAACAAATTATCTCTTAAGTTCACAAATTCTATGAACTATGTTCTAAGTAACCAAATACAGACTTTCATTAATTATTATAAGACCACAAATATCTCAAACTTAAAACTACCTAATACCTCGTATTTATTTTTATCACTATTTGTTTCACTTCTCGTAAACATTAAAGGGTTTTTTAAATTTGTAAAATACTGTATTTTTCTTGACGATTAGGTTAGGAACTGGCAGTTTTTCTATAACGTCTTCGTAAGGCACGTTGGCGCATCATTTATTTCAAATTCTGTGCCACCTTCATTGTAAACTTTAAGGAATGTAACTGTCAGCTCTCCACCTTCATCATCATATTTTGGGCAAATTGCGGCATATCGGTATTCTTTTCCCCTCATTATTAACCTAATTAGAACATAATCTCCACTGCCATAGCTCGTTTTAGACTTTTCTGGCTCATACTTGCTAACGGCATATCATCTTCAGAATCCGTGAAAATATCTGAAACTTGAAGCCGCTGTGCATTGGTTTGGTACGTTATAGTCCCCAAGTTATAATGATTACAATCAACATTATCACAGAAGCAACTTAGTAACTTCAAGACAAGTTTATTAGGGTTATAAATATGACCCGAGACTTGATGCACTAAGAGAGTTCCATTAAACGGTTTCTGCTCTTTCTCATGTTCCTTGACCAATTTGTTAAGTTTTTCTATGTCAACATCTTCGATAACAGAGATCTGTATATTTGGACACCTTTCTCGAAGCACAACTACAAAGTCGTACAAGTTTGTAATATCACCTCTCTGAGCTATGAGTTGGTCTGCAGTACGTTTGAATGTAGCTCCAATTCCATCTGGTGCCCCTTTCCCGCCCCATGGAATCTCCACGTGTATTTCATAGACAGTGGACTGCAGCCCAAAATATAGAAACATTGTTTTATTTCGATATTAGGTTAAAGGATCGTCACTAAAAAAATGCAGGTTTTCTACAGAGGATGGCAAACCTCTGTAAATGTGCCCAAATGGCTCCAACGTTGTGAGATAAATTTAACGATACAGTGCAATGAGATGTTACTTTATCCTTTGTGTGAACCACCATTGTATGCAAACAAATTTGAGCCGCCAAAATGATACGACTGAATTTCTTGGTTGTATTTAGTTGTGTAGATTTCTGAGAAGTCCATGTGAATTACTGCATTCTTTTCTGTGATTATTTCAAAGATTTAATAGTTTTATATTGATGAACGATGTTCTGTTCATGTTGGAATAATTTTGGAAAATCACTCTCTTCTAATTGCATAACTGAATCACGAGTTTTCAAGTTTTATATCTCTTTCTCTACTTTGTGACGTATCGATCCTGTTTAGTTTTAATGTCTTTAACCAGTTCCTTGCTATGCTTCCAATGTTTGACTGCAATGTTCGTACTATTATCAAATTCCTTGTATGGTAAAATCTTCATCGAGCAGTCCTTGCAAGTTCTCGATAAGCATTTTTCCGAGTAACGATCACAGCAAATTGTTTCCAGTGCAGTTTGATATGTTGCAAAGTCAAGAACATTTGCATTTTTTAAGGCTCCTAATTTCAAATTGCTGTTTTCATGAGTAACGCAAGCACAGGTGTCACGGGCTGTAAGCTGAGACACAACAACCCAAAATGGACGCAATTTGCAGAACGAATTATTCCCAATTTTCATCAAACTCGTATTGAGAAATTTTGGATGAAAGTTTTGCAAGGAATCCAGCAAATATCTTCTTTGTTTTTTAATTTTTTGCGAGTGAGGCATTCTTTTTTTCGTGCTGCGAACGACTATTATTGTTATCTTCATAAAACTTGTGTATGATTTCTTCATATTTTGTACGATTAAATCCTATCTTTTTATATGTAATGGCTTTGTTTCCAAGTCTCCATATCTTATATTTATGTATCAGGGAACTGGACAAAATCGTTTTTAAGCAGGTTTTTTGGCGTGTCTCAATATTTTTATCTAAAATATGCCTCTGAATAATATCGCCAAATAACGCTTTTATATCAATTCTACTTTTTGATTAGGGTTGTTGGCCATATCTACAATTTTACCTTTTGTTTTGGGGGCCTATGACGGTGCGGGGCCTGGGGCGGACCGCCCCTAAATACCCCCCCCCCCGCGGTACGCCCCTGCAATGCATAAACAAGACTGACAATAGACGATATCCTAGTTTTTTCGCCAACAAATTTTGTATGCTGTGACAATAATCTCGAAATTCCGAATTGGTAACAAATAGTACCACATATCCATTCTTTAAATAGTGACATTTTGATTTATTCAGTGGTATGCGTTACATTTTCACCATCCCTGTAAGTTGAGTTTGCTTCAGGATACACTTTCTTCCTGTTACAAATTGATAACCAAAATTGGTGTTAAAAAAGTAGAGTAAAGTTTAGAGGTTTGTGGGTATAACATGAGAAACATGAGCGATTTGCCCATAAAATTGAGTATATTTTATTTAAAAATTTGATAAATTTCTTTGTTTCTCTTAAAATAAAACAATACAAGGATCGTGGAATTATTATGAAGTCGATAATCAACTTTTAAAAACGTTATTAATTTGATTAATTTCATGAAATATTTCAGTGGAAAATGTTAACGGAAAGAATTTCCATATAGGAAACCGACCTGTCACCGTCCGTATAAATTTGTAGGGTGTCAGAGAAATTAATTAGATGCAATTTAGCATTACACATTATCAATTGCCATTATCATCATGTAAAGCATGGCGGTGTTGTTTGTGAATTCTCAAAGGACATTTACAATCAATTTGTTAGGCCCTGTACTACCAGTGACAAAAACATGGGGCAATGTTCGAGTGTATATTTATTGCACTACATGATTAAATCCGGCGTGTATCGTTTTTACACTGTTTTCAACATTCATCTCATACGAATTCGTTTTATACCTACATAGGAAACTAACTGTATAGTTAGTTGGAATTTTTGGACGAAACGGATGTGTTGATTTCAAGTAAATTGTTGAAGATTAAATTGATATATACTACTTTCGATTCGCGTTTTTCTCACAGTCTTGAACGACGTTCACAGCTTTCTTTTGGGGAATATAAATCTCATCGTTGAATTTCAACAAATGTTAAAAGATAACTGGTAGCTGTATGTAGCAGAGGTAGATTCGTCATTTAATGGGTTTTAATACACTGTTTCATATTGTATTTAATAGTCCTCATGGACTACCTTGTTAATTTCATTGTTTACTGTATTGGCTACTTATTTTTATACTATTTTGATTACCTAATGTTAAGGTTGGTATCCACCTTATTTTAATGTTGGCAAAAATAATCAAAAAAAGTTTAATTCCGCCTTCATTCTTCATACGCTCTCATTTATTACCTCGTCAATAAATCTAGTTGGTAAATCTACTTCAAAGCTGGTAAAGATTTTTTGTATAAAGTTGATTTCATTTAATGAAATTATAATGCAAAGCAAGCCATAAAGGTTATAAGGTATGTTAGAACGGTCGGGCTGGGTTTGTGAAACACACTTGAATTTTTTTTATTTGGTACAAACATGCCCGCATCAACTACTAAGAGTTATTAGCAGGAGGACTTCCACAAGTAGTATGTGATGTATTTGTGTTATAGAATTATTTTTAAATTTTGTTATACAAATTAATGTCTTTGAGATATTTAATTAAAGCACTTGTGCTTTTGGTGAGCACATCCTTGAATACCGCACTTAATTTAATCTGTCTTCTATATCTAGAATATTCAGGACACTCTAAGATGATATGTTTTACAGTACAGAAACATGGCAATGTACACATTCTGGTGCTGGTTTTTTGTTGAGGAGATATTGATGTGTAAGGAGTGTATGACCTATTCGCTGTCGGGTTAAGACTTGGTCTCTTCGTTTTTCTGGTATTGATAGAACTAAATCGACTTGTGGCTTAACTTCTTTCAGTTTGGATGTCGTATAATTCCACATTACTTGCCAATAATTAAGTATATGTTTTTTGATTGGATTTGTATAGTCAGTGTAGGGAATTTTTTTAATGTAAGGTGCTTCTTGTTTAGATGTTGTAGCTACTGCTAATTGATCGACTTCTTCGTTTCCTTTTATACCAGAGTGAGATGGAACCCACAGAAATGAGACGTTCTTTTGGCTAAGACGTATGATTTCCGTTTCCCTTTTGATTCGTATGAGAATAGGATGTGAAGGGTAAAGTTGTTTTAAGCCAAGTAACGCACTCAGTGAATCTGTTATGATGAGAAACTTGCTGTAGAGTCTTTGCACATTTTTATGGATTCCAGAATTGCAGTGGTTTCTGCCGTGAATATACTACATTGATTCGGTAGTCGGATGGCAGATTTGTTATTTTCGCAGATGTAAGCTGCTGCAATTCCATTGTGATTTTTTTAAGCATCTGTATAGATTTGCAGGGTTTGAGGGTATTTTGATATAATTTCCTTGGAGAGGTTTTGTAGGAGACCGGGGTTAGTTGAATTTTTTGGATTTTGAGTGAGGGACGTATTAACATCTGGCTTCTGAGACATCCAGGGGGGAAAGTTAGAGTTTTGTTGGAGCGATAATTTAAATTGTTCAAATTCGTAGTTAGTTCGTCTCACTCTCCCTCTAAAAGGGAGATTTTTAGTTGGCTTGGAGTCGTATATTTCGTCGAGAGGGAGATCCACTTGATTTTGTTTTGCCGAATTCTTATATTAATAGTTGATTTGACTCCAGCACTCTAGTAGCTTCCTGAAACATCCGAAAGAGTATTCTGCCACAGCAAATGATGGCGGTTTTTGATTAGTTTTCATCTGACAGTCGATCAAACAGCTTGGGTACATTCGAATTTTTTGCCAGTGTGATACCCAATTTTCTTCATTATATGAATGTTTTGGAAGCTACTTGGACATTTATCTATGATTATACTCAAAACTTCAATTGTCAATAGTTTCTAGAGATATGGAAATAGAAAATTTATTCAATTGAGAAATAGACAAACTTTTGTCTGAGTCCGATCATTCTGACTTCGAAATCGGAAGTTGTCACGATGGTGAGAGTGAAATAAGTGCTGATGAAGAGAAAATTGATCAGCCTCAACCGTCTACAAGTTCTGTTTCTTCTGAAACTGACGACGAAACTCCTACTCCAAGTTTTCCTCAAAAATGTTCGAACAACGCGGTATGACATAGTGACAATGCATCTACCTGGAAACATCAGAGCTGCTATGGATATCAATACACCTGTAAATTCATTGATTGACATGGTTCTCGAGTCAACCAATATTTTTATTTACTCAATACAAGCCCACTATACAAGTAACCCAGATATGGCTAGGGCTACAAGTGTTGATGAACTGAAGGCATATTTTGGTATTCTCTACTTGGCTAGAACATTGCATTATGGCAAAATTAACATTGAAGACTTTTGGAGTACGGCTGGGACTGGAGTAGAAATATTTCGAGCTAGCATGACATTTAGATTTTAGACTCGGTGTATCATTAACAGTAGGGAAGAGAGAAAATCCAAAATAATCTTGCTGCCCTAGGATCTATTCTCGATATTTTCGTCTCCAACTGCAACAAATATTATGCTCCCTCAGAAATTGAGATACTAGTTGAAATGCTTGTTCTATACAAAGGCAGACGCAGGTTTGCGATCTACATTACAAATAAACTTCACAAATACGGAATCAAACTGTACTAGCCTGTCGAAAACATACCATGTGAAGGATTTAGAAGTATATGAAGATGCGCATCCAGATGGGAACCTTACATGACATTCAAGAATTTATTAAAATTCAACGGTGTCCAACATTTCCTTACAGCAACGGATCATCCTGCAACCAATGGACTTGCCGAACAGTGTGTATAGACAGTTTGAGATCTGCATTGACAGATCATGGAGATCTGAATTTAAAACTGAACAGACTGCTCATACAGTACCGCAAAACACCAATTTTCACCATAAATAGAAGCCCCGCAGAACTTCACCTATCGTTCACGGTTAGATCTAATCCAAGAACATACGTCTTTGAGAAGTAACATCCCGTCCGAATAAACCTGGTACGTGGAAATTTGGAAGGATTCGGGAAAAAATAGGATTACTTAGTCGGAAAATGTAGGACGGTTTTGTTAAAGGTTAATTGACTTTTGCATCTACTAGTACCAGTGACTACCATAATAATAATTTATTCACCAAAAAAAGACACAATGGAATTTGTAAGTAATGGAATGTATAAATGAATCTAATTGGCTAATAAATGAAAGCCAGCAATAGGAGGACCAGAACGCTGGCATTTTTATTCCTTTCGCAACAAAACAATCGTATATACATGCACATTGGACATTGCGATACAGATAACATATAGAGTAAATTGGGGGAATATGCCGCGCTGGGTAATACGCCGCAGTTTGATATTTCCGTTCCAAGTCAACATTTGGCAACAATGGTCGTTCATCCATATTTGTGTCAGACAGAAAACAAGCGTGAATCATTCGCAAATCGAAACCATTAGTTTTTTAGTGAGTGACGTCGATATAAAGGTAAGCACCGTGTAAAATAGTTTCTAATGTTAAGTTATATACAGTGGTGAAGGAAGTCTTAAGCAGATTTCGTCAATTTTAATAGAAGTGTGTCAAAGAATGATTCATAACCTTACTCTTTTTTGGCGGAACACTCTGTTAAACGTATGATAAATATGTGTTTTGATTTTATTTGTCATAAGATGCAATATGGGGTATTATGCGTCACATTTTTTCAACTGCGGCGTATTACCCCGAGCGTATTACTCTTACCCTTACCTGCTTTTTTTTGGTTTCAGATGCCTCGTACTTTTGTTCGGAAAAACGTTAGAGCTTTATGGTCAGAAGAAGATCTTGGCAATGCCATTGAAGATCTTAGACATGGTAGAGGATCTGTTCGCCAAATTAGCTGTACTTATAACGTTCCTGCCCGTACTTTGATGAGAAGAATGCGGTCTGGAAACCTCCGCAAAGAAAAATTGGGCCGCAAAAGTTGTCTAACTTCAGATCATGAAGCAAGTTTGGTAAAATACATCCAAACTATGGAAAAGCATGGATTTGCACTTACATCAGTTGATGTGAAAAAGATTGCATTTTCTTTTGCGGTTCAAAATAATATTTCAAATACCTTTAATGTCGAGAAAAAGCAAGCTGGGTATGACTGGTTTGTATCGTTTATGAAAAGACATCCTGAATTGTCAATTCGCCAAGCTCAAGGAATGTCTATAGCGCGAGCGCAAGGCATGTCTAAGAATGAATGCGAACGATATTTTGATCTGTTGCAGAAAACATTAACAGATAATGACTTAATGAACACCCCGAGAAAAATATTTAATATCGATGAATCAGGGCTACAACTTAACAATAACCCAGGAAAAGTTATTGCCACTAAAGGCACCAAAACCGTAAACTGCGTTACAAGTGGTGAGAAAGGTGAGACGGTGTCAGTTATAGCCTGTGTTAATGCAGAAGGTCATTTTCTTCCTCCCGTTTGTATCTTTAAAGGCAAGAAGAAAAAACAAGAGTTCGAAGATGGTTTGCCTCCTGGGGGTAAAGTTATAATGAATGAAAAATCGGCATATGTAACAACAGATATTTTTAAAATATGGCTTCGAGAGCACTTTATTGCCAGAAAAGAGCCAGGTAAAGTATTGCTCATTTTAGATGGCCATTCGTCGCACTGTTCGGATGTAGAATTATTAGATTTAGCCGCAAGCAACGATGTCATCATGTTGTGTCTACCAAGCCATACGACACACTGGCTTCAGCCACTAGACAGATCGTTTTTCAAACCTTTAAAAACCTATTGGTCACAAGCCTGTAAAAACTGGATACATAATCATCCTGGTCGGAAATTGAATAGGCTACAGTTTCCAGCACTCTTAAACAATGCATGGTGTAAAGCAGCTACGGTTCAAAACGGGGTTTCGGGTTTCAGAACCTGCGGAATCCATCCATTTAATGCAACCATAATTCCCGATCATGCTTTCATCCAGCATACTCCCGCGACAATTCCTAGGAACAATAATTTAGAACAAAATGCTGATGGTGTTATTCCTGATGATGCCGACAACAATGTTGAAGATAATCCTAATGATGAGGTCAATAATATTCATAACAACGAAGTATCATTTGAAGCGATCGTACCTATTCCAGCTATACCTGGTCCAAGTGGGTTTCAGAAGAGAAAGCAGCATGCTCAGTTACTTACATGCCCAGAAACAATTGCAGAGAAACGAAAGAAAAGAGAAATTAAAGACAAAAAGGAAGCAGCAAAGCTAAAACGTAAAAAAAATAAGATGGAAAAAGATGAGGCCGATAAAGAGAACAAAGGAAAAAAGAAGACATTCACTCAAAAGAAAAGACGTGATGCTAATCCTGATACTAGTTCATCAGAAAGCGAATTAGAAGTGCCTACAATGGAGAGCGGTGAATCAGAATTGGAATACGATGAATCAGAATATTGTGCACAATGCCGTGGATACTATTTTGATAAAAAAGGACCAAAATGTGATTGGTTGCAATGTGTGCAATGTAATCATTGGGTTCACGAGATATGTACTCCATCAAACATATATTGTGCAGATTGTGTTCCAGATCAGACATAAGATTAGACATAAGATTCAGTAATATATAATATGTAATGTTGTAAAAATAAAGTTTTTTTTTCAGTTTCATGAAATATTTTATTTCTTACGAGAATAGCATGTTGCCATATTACTCATCGTATGATGCCATATTACCCATGGTATGGGGTAAAATGGCAATAGAGTATCACTATGCATTTTTACTTCTAATCTTTCGCTGTGTATGAATATGGCATCGAGCGACTCTGAACACATACATATATTGTGTAAGCTCTAACGTGCAGCCATCGTGTTTCAGCTAGGCGCGTTGGTTCTTAGAATGTGGGCATTTGAATTTTATGTTGCCATATTACCCCAATTTACTCTACGAGTAAAAACATCAAGAAATACAGGTAAGCATTAAGAATTCTAGAGTATAGTACAATAATATGAAAAATAAAAGATAGAATATAGTATAAAAGATAAAATTAGTTCTATGAGAATGCAGAATACAAACATGACTAATTTTGAAAAACTGAGAACCCTGAACTTATTAACAATATAATTATATGTATTTTCAGTTTTTGAGGGATTATATTGTTGTTTCTATTTTTTATTATTAGAATGATTTTTTATTGTTTTCTATTCTTTCTTTCCTTTTCTTACATTGTTTCTAGTCATTCAGCAGTTAAAATTATCGAACTTCGCTTACTGTGCACCGATTTTAAACTTCAAGGTACCGTTATAAAGTAAAAATATGCGTCTTTTAATAAATTGTTAAATATACAGGGTGTCCAATTTAAAAAATTACATCTACTGTATTCTGAAAATACGCCACTTTTCTAGCGGGTAAACCGGAAGTAGGCCATTTATATTAATGTGTCACAACAAAACTTAGTGTAATTTTAAACCTAACTGTGAAATCCGCATCTTATTATCTAGAACCGTTTCGAATATATAAGCTCATAAAAACAGTCAGAATATAATGAGACACCCGGTAGTTTATATACAGAAGATTGGATAGGTATTTGAATTTGAACACCAGATGTCTTAATTTTTTAATAACGTAGTTTATTTATATATCCTACTTCAGGTGACTGTCCATATATATTCCAAGGTATTTAATATTTGTGTTGATTTTTTATTTATTGTATTTCTTTCGTTGGTATTTATAATTAAATTATTGTATTCTGGTACATTATTAACATATAAAGAGAATGGGATGTTAAATGCTTTTTCAAAATTTAGTGTTAACGCTTTATAGTTGAAAAAATTTATAACCTTTTTAAAATAAGTAGTTTTCAGAAGTACATTTAACTGATTCTCAGGTTTTATCATGATAAAATATTGCAGTGTCATCTGCAAAACTAAGATTTCACCGTTAATTTCTTGTTAGAAAAGATCGTTTATGTATAAATTGAATAGCAAGGGTCCAAGGACTGTTCCCTGAGGAACACCGCAATTTAGGAATTGATATTGACTAAAAGTACTATTAATAAGAACAGTCTGTTTCCTATTTTCTAGGTAGCCTTTTATTAAATTGTAAGCAACACCTCGGAGCCCAATATTTTTTAGGGCGTTCATTTATTTATTACGATCGACTGTTTCAAATGCCATTGCAAGATCAACATAGATACACAAAGAAGGCCTTTTCGGATCTATGGAATTTTTTATTAATCCCAGTCTTGCAATGGCTTCCGAGGTCGAAGTGTTTTCTATAAATCCATATTGGTTCTTTGAAAATATAGGTATTATATTTATTGAGAAATTTAGGTAATTGTATTTTTTATAATTTTTTCAAAAATTTTCCCTACACTCGAGATTATGGATATAGGTCGGTAGTTGTTTACGTCTACTTTGCTCCCCTTTTTATAGATTGGGATTATCGTTGCTTCTTTAAGACAATCGAGGAACTTATCTTCATTCAGTGAGTTATTGATAAGGAAGGAGATATCTCCTGTGACCATAAGGACATGAATGCTGATGTCTTAAAAGAATGGTTCGAACAAATGATAGATCTTCTTCCTCAGAACTGTATAATAATAATGGATAATGCAAGTTACCACTCGAGACTTTTAGAAAAATTGCCTACAACCAAGTGGTTGAAAAGAGATTTATAAAATTACATAAATCCAAAGAATGTTGAGTTCTATCCTGGTTCTGGGAGAAAATAACTGTATTCTTTCTATTGACGTAAATGCAGAAAATCGTGGGATGACGGTGATTAGATCACCACCATATCGTTGCGAACTAAACTCGATTGAACTGGTATGGACACAGATGAAGGGATAAGTTTCGAAAAAAATAATTCTTTTAAAATGAGTGATATAGAACAGTTATTTTTGTAGGCTGTAAATAATGTGAAGCCTGAAAACTGGGAAAAGGCAGTATATAATATGATTAATGTAGAAGAGAAAATGTGGAAGTTGGACAATATTACTGATGAAATAATCGAGCCACTCATTCTAAACATTGGTTGCGACAGTTCATCTTCTGAATCCGATTTGGATTTGTACGAAGTAGCTCTACTAATACTGGTAAGTTTTGATACTAATATTATTATTTATGAACGTAACGTTGTTCAAAAGTCAAAATTTATACCCTTATACCTAGATAAACAATATGACACAATGTTCTTAACATACCTTGTAGAAAAATAAAACATTTTAGAAAAAATCGCACTTTTTTACCTTAAGCTGTTTAGAAGTTATAAGCAGGTTAATTTGAAAATATAAGTGTACACCCGATTTATTTAATATATTTATACAAATGTTATTTCATACTAGAGGTATAACTTCAAAAAATATTTTAACTGTCTACCTACTAAAAGAAGTGATACGTGGTTTACGAATGCTTTATTATTTTAATAATCTCTCATTCATAAAAAGAGACTATAAAAATAATAGAATGTACAAATGAAATTTACAATTTAGATATATTGTTTAAACAAGGAGTAGTTTCAACGAAAGTAAGATTTTCCTTCTATAAATAATCTCTCATTAATTTTATCCCATAAATTTATGTTGATTGTTTTAATTAGAATTAAACGTAAATTACAATTTGAAATTTAAATTATCAAAAATATTAGCTTTTTGTTAGCGAAATAAACACGCCGACACGTTCACCTTATCTAGCATATTCACTTGGTTGTGTGGGTTCTATTTATTTAATTCTTACATGACACTCAATCCTACATTAAATTAAATTTAATTCAAATCAGCTTAACAAATTAGTATCAATCTAATGCTTTTGGTTCTTTAGAATTGAAATTTTGTACAAATAAAATATTTCTTGATATAGCTTATTTACGATAAAAAGACGATGATTTTTAGTTACTTTCCAGCTTATCAGAATAAATATTAATTTACAAACTGTGAATACAATTTATCCTCAACAGCCAGGGCAATTTACAGCTAACGGGTTGGTAAAACTTCAAGACGTTGTCAAATCAAATGGTAAAATTCCCCACTTTGTTTTGACGTTTATTGACATTCGATCATAGTCTAATATTTACAAGTTTTTTTGGTGCTTTTAAATTCATTGCTTCTCTAAGATTAAAAAAACAGTTATTTTCATAACTAATTATTTAGGTTAATAAAATGCCGAAGCAGCTGAACAGAAAATGTCAAGAAATGGTAACATCTTTGTGGAGCTATTTTGAACGAGAATGTCGAAATTGGGGCCCGCTTCTCCCGCTTACTGCTGTAAGAGACGTAAGTAATAGTATTCGCTATTTGTATTCATCATTATTAATATTATTGTTACATATTGAAATGTAAATGATTAAATGTTTTCAATGTTAGGTTAGGTTAATTAAACTTGATAATATATTATTCTTTCATAAATTGAAGTCATTATATTGTAGAGATTTGCAGAAGCATCACCACTGTTAACCGTATTGCCGCCAAGTATAATAGAGGTGAACAGCCTAAAAGCCCACCTAAAAAGAGACATCGCGTAAAACCTACTGTTGAAATTGATAACTTTGATCAAAATGCTTTCCGAAATGTTATATACGAAATGTATGGAAACAGTGAGTATATTGAATTTACTGTTTTATTTTATTCACAATTAACTAACACAATATTTTTTCAGAGGAACACATAACCCTGAAAACTTTAAGAGACAAACTCCAGGAGCGTGAACTCTTTAATGGTTGTTTAACATCACTCTGGAAGATAGTGAAAAATATTGGATTCAAATACCATAAAAATGATCCTCGTCGTGGTTTAATGAAGTTGCCACATATTGCATCAAAACGTGTACATTTTCTACATGAATATGTCAAGATAAAAAGGGAAGGTTTATATCAATTTGTGTTTTTGGATGAGACCTGGATATTTAAAGACGGTAGTGTTGGACGTTCTTGGCAAGATTCTAATCATAGAAGCGTGAAAAAAACCAAAATTGGTGGTCCAAGGTAATTGAATAATTAAATTTAGCAATTAATTTATGATGTAGTAACATTCTTGCCATTTTAAGACCTTTTCAAATATTTACTAGTCACACTATTTTATTTAAATCTATATAATTATTAATAGTTGTTTTGAGCTATGCAGTCTATCTAGGAAACCTAGTAGTAATTTGTTATTTCCTTATTGTAGGTATATAGTATTGCATGCTGGTTCCTCTTCTGGATTTATTCCTGGAGCAGGGCTGGTTTTTGCTTCCAAAAAACAAGATGGTGATTACCACGGTGAAATGAACCGAGAATTTTTTTTGCATTCTTTGAATACCAGTTTTTAGTGAACTTGGAAGAACCTGCCACAATTGTAATGGGTAATGCAAGTTATCACAGTCCAGTAATCAATAAAGTACCAACAACAACTACCAAAAAGGCTGATATACAGAACTGGTTGATACAAAATGATATTCCTTTTGAAAATACTTTCCTCAAAACCCAATTATTGAAGTTAGTACAACGGTAAGTTGATATAAACATTTTTCAATATATGTATTATGGTAATACTTAGATTTTGTTCAAATAATTGCATTTTTGTAGGAATAAACCACCAACAGTATATGAAGCTGACATATTATCTGAAAAATATGGTCACAAAGTGCTTCGACTTCCCTTACCACTGTATGTTCAACCCAATTGAACATATAACGGGCATAGTTAAATTTTTTTATAGAAATCATGTGGGAACTCATGGTTCTTCAACAGAACAAGCAACAGGTGTATGGAAAAAGTCTTTAGAAAAAGTGACTCCTGATATTTGGTCAAAGACAGTAGAGCACACTGAAAAAATTATACAAGTTGGGTGGGATAGAGAAGTAGTATTTGATAGACAGGATGTGCCTCCACTTATTATTAATTGACGATGAAGATCGTGATGATTTTGTAGTGGAGTAGTGGAAATCTTGTGTTTTATTTTTTGTATATTTTTATCCAATTTGCGTCATTTCCTCCTTTTCAAAATCACTAATAAGTATTATTAAATTAATTAGGTACAGTTATTTTATAATACACAAATTAAAACAACGACAGTATCTCTACATAAATAATACTAATAAAATATGAGATTTTTTATTTTTATATCCTGTAACAAAATTTTATTCTATGTAACTATATTTTTCTTTTCCAATCTATTCTTTTTATAATAAATATAATGGATATTGTATAAAGAAACAATATTCAAATTTGCATGAAGATGATTACAGCTTGTATTGATTCGTTTTAGCGTAAACCCTTGCAGTGCTCTTGAAGATGATTCTATAGAGCATAGAATAAGGTATAAGGACCTATTTAATTCGTCATTTAACCCTCTTCTATGTAAAATAATTAAATGTTAATTCGAATATAGAATGATTGGTTGCTGTTTCTTGTATCTTATCCATAGTTTTTCATGAATAAATATTTATAATAAATTAATCAAGCCTATCATACAAACCTTTTATTTTTAAATAAATATTTTTGACTTACGCCCTACGAGGCACGGAACGATGAAAACGAAGAACTGTCAATCTAACATCAGATTGACTACTTTTCTAGTTTTCGTTAAGTAAAGGAAAAAACTACAGCTTGGCAACATCACAATATTTTGTTTTGCAACGTCATCGTCTTTTTACCGTAAATAAACTATACTACCTATATCTATAGTAATAATAATTAAATTATATTATTGTTTATTTCTCACTCTTCATTATTTCCTTTTTCATCCTTCAGTTTTATATTCCTGCAAACAATCAGCTTTCTTTTTAAGACAATATAATTTAATCTTTAAATTACTAAAACAATAATTGTTATTAATTTTATTTAATTGTGTAAATTAAACGAAATAGAAAGCGGCAAAATGATGTGCAGATAATTTTGAAGAAATATACACAATAATATAAATGAGACTTGAATAAACAATGCCGTATGCTATCAACAATACCACAAGTCATAAACGTACAAAACTCCAAACAAGCATTTTTGGAAGGAGTTGCCACTGCTGAAATTTCTAGCTGGAACAGAGCGTCAAATAATAACCCTCTATGGACAGCGATTGTGGACGTTATTAGAAAGATATTAGAATTCTCGAAATTAGGTGATTACCATTTCATGATTACCGACGTTTTTAAAAAGTTTTTTCATATATAGTTACTCTAGTACAACCAGTACCATTAATTGTTATGTACAATGCTTCATATCACAACAACCGTTTAGACAAATTTAGTATGAGCTATAAGTTAATTGAATGAAAGGCGGAATGAGAATATGCCAAACAGTCATAGAAGAAATTAACTGTCTCGACCCTTATACTCATATTAGTGTTTTAAATGAAACTCACGGTTTCTTGTTAATTCCACAATATAATAAAAGTTGACAATTGTTTCGATAAATCAATATTCTGACGATGATATTGATTTATCGAAACAATTGTCAATTTTATCGAATTTTCAATAACTTTTATCATATTGTGGAATTAACTAGAAACCGTGAGTTTCATTTAAAACACTAGTCATAGAAGAGTTATTGTTTTTAGTCAAAGGGTACAGAACAGGTAACTGATTAGCAGAAACTTCGATAGTAACGGACTAATTAGCTTCAAATGAAAAGTAGTGGAAGATATAGCTACTGGGTGAAAAAATGATTCATATATAATAATGATTTTTGCAATTATATTAATTAATTAACATAAAGGTACATGATAAATTAAACCATATTACAAATGTGCATACATAAAAAGTAATATTCAGTTCCCTTTTCGTTGACAATCATATGCAAATTCGCATTCTATTAGGGTAATTTTCATCTTTAATAGATGTTAAATGATAGGGATGAAGCTGCTGTTACTTTAATCTTCCCCAAACCTACTACAGGGTCTTTGTAGCATAATGAAAAAGAAGCCATAAGTCGATTAAAACTGATATTTCTCTGAAGGACAAGGCAGAAATAAGTGTTTAATTAATTATTCCACAATAATCATTTATCTATAACGTACACAAACATTTGGGTGGTTAAGTGGATCTTAACCTAATAAAATATTCAATGTATGGCCGACCTTTTTATTACACCCTGTTAAATATCAATATTTTTGAATAAGAACAGACATATCATACTCCTTCTAAATGACATTAAAAATATTTTTCTGTTAAAAAATATTTTCGAAAAGCGCAAAACTCAACAACTCAATTTTTTTATTAGCTGTCAGTTTTATCTCAAGCGAGTGATTAATGTCCTAAAATTAATTTACGATCTGTTATTTCACTGTTTTCCAACCATGAGAAACTTTACGATGTGGCAACTAACAGTATATAAACGTACCTATATTCGATAGGAGGCTGAACTAATTTAATTTTGCATTTTAATCAAGGTATTAGTTGAAAATAATCAGAAACTCTTAAACGCTTCCCAGTAAGTTATTATCTACAGTAAATCGAATTGCAAACCAGTTTGATAAAATATTATGCAGCGTATCCCTTGAAGTCTTTCTCCATCACAATAGGGACACATTAAAGCGTAACCGATTAAATTCATTTTATAAAGCATACCTCTTCCGTTACACATATCTGGGTTTTAACGTGTCAATTAACCATCGCATTAAAATTCCTCTTAAAAACTATCATTGGACCACACACAGTGCACAAAATTTGAGGAATTTCTTTTTCGATTTACCTTATAACGAAATCTTAAAAAGTCCGAGGGAATGTTAATTATCCACATCACTTAATATATTACACTCACTTGAAAAAAGAAGGTGGCAATCTCCGCGCGACTCTCGAACATTAATTCGCGATAATCGCGCTAAAATAAAACATAAAACAAACACTTACGCGATTCGAAACCGAACTGTCAAAAATTGAAAAGTGCCGCTAGTAAGTTTCTATCGGTCGACAGACGGTTTGCACAGTCAACCTAAACGCGGATTGGTTGAATGGATTGTAATAGTACTGGCAGGCTGTCAGCGTTTCAGACATCACTATACGGAGCGCACGCACGGTCTCCGTCCCTCCTTCTCTAACTCTAACGTAGTTCGATGTTTATCTTTATCTAGCGCTCACGCGGTCCAATGTTAGTTGTCATGCCGACTGTTATTCAAAGCCTCCTACCCTTATTTTCTAACACTGGCATCATAATTCGTATAACATTTACCTACCTATACGGTCAGCGCGTAGGTACACTGATAGAAATCTTTTATTAAGCAACGTTGTGTGTTTCTCGTTATATCATTATATTTTATTATGATGTATGGCCGCTCGTGAAGAAACTGGGACGAAAAAACTATTTTTGCTTTGGCCAGCCATAAATTTAAAAGAATTGGAACCTTACTGAAACGAGTACATAAATTATATCTACTGTTTTGGTATGATTTAATTGTCAAGCAAAGAGTGTGCTGCATAAATTTCAAGTGATATCTGAAATGCGAAATTATTCACAGAATTATTGTACTTAGAATAAATCATAATGGGGAAAAATTAATTGCGAATTTAAATATTAAATTAATTGTTTGTTTTGATATTCATATCCTAAATTCACAATGTCATTTTAATCCCTAAATATTTTGTCCTCGTTTTTGCAATTTAAATTTAAAATATTTCAAAAATTGCAAGCCAGAGATCCAGAGCCTCTATTCACTTACTTAAATACTCTCGAATTATTTATCAATGGTATTCCATTTTTATTTGTCTTCGGCTCAAAGAAATAGTGACTATTCCGAAAACAATCAGAAATATTAACATTTTTTATCATATTTTTTATAGATCAAAAACTAGCAAAAGATAATATACTAATAGGTATACAGCGGAGTAGCACAAGGAAGAAGAACAGCAGCAGGAGTAGGACTTTTAATACATAAAAAACTAGAATCACAAATATTAAGATGGAAAGCATGTTCAGAACGGTTATTAACAGTAGAGATGAAAGCGGAGAATTGACAGAAATAATAGAAAAATCAGAAGGTAGATTGTATATAATAGGTGATTTTAACAGTAGAGTTGGTCAAAAAGATGAAGAATATAAAACAGTTATAGGAGCATATGGGGAAAATGTTAGGAATAATAATGGGAGGTGAATGCTTGATTTTTGTCTAATAAATGATTTGATAATAACTAATACATGGTTCCAACATAAGGACATCCTCAAATATACATAATAAGTAAACAGCAGAAGCGAAAAATAAATAATTGATTATACACTAACAGAAAGACAATACCAGAAATTGATAAAAGACTCAAGAGTAAGGGGAGAACCAGAAATCGGCAGTGAACATTTTGTAGTAGAATCCAAATTTAAAGAAGACGAAATGGAAAGATACATAAATACAACACCAAAAAAAGAAAAAGTCCAGCATGAAACAATAAAAACGTACAAACTAAGTGAAAAATAAATAACACAGAAATACAAATAGGAAGTAAATAAAACCTTGATTATAAACAAATTAAAAACAGAAATATAGAGGATAAAGAGAACTATTTTAAAAACATACTAGATACTGCAAGATAAGTGTGCGGGATAAATACAAAATTAAGGCATATGAAACAAACTTCGTGGTGGACGATAGAAATAAAAAATCAAATGAAACAAAAAAAAAAAATGGAAACAATACTTATCTAATAGAACGGAAGAAAAATATAATAACTATAAGGAAGAAAGAAAGAAAACTAAAGAACTGATTAAGGCATCGAAGAACGAACAATGGAAGACATTTGGAGAAAAAATAGAAGATAACGCTAAAGCAAACCAGAAACTTTTTATAACGCATTAAAGAATATGAGATCAGAAAAGAAGCAGGAAAAATAAGTATTTTATATAAAATAAGAATGGTGAAATATTAACAGAAGAGGAACAAATTATACAAAAATGGAAAGAATATGATCAAGAACTACTTAATGATACAGAAGATAAAAAGGAACAAATCCGAATTAATATGCCGCAAGAAGTAGAAATAATAATAAGTAAGGAAGAAATAAAACAAGTAATAATAGAAATTAAAAATGGAAAACCACCTGAATATGACAAAATTACAACAGAGATGATAAAAAATATTGGACAAAAAGGAGGAGATATACTGCAACACATAATCAATAAAAGCTATCGAAGGAGAAGTGCTCTCAACTGACTGGCAGAAGGCGCTCATCGTATCAATTTTTAAAAAAGGAGATGTGAAAGACCGCAATAACCAACGAGGGATAACATTTATTAACACCGTGATGAAAATAATGGAAAACGTGCTAGAAAAAAGAATTGGATTGACAATAGAAGAATAACAAAGTGGATTTAGAAGTGGAAGAAGGTGCAAAAATCCTCGTCTTCGACTCGGATTTTTGTTGCCACCAGTACTCATGCTTCTTGTTAAAATATTACTTAGCAACGTGTATTTTCGATTTTTTCCAAAAAATTAGATGTCCTTATGATATTACTTACGATTAAATTGTTCATGATGAAATTAGCCAATTGAAATTACGAATTGATCATAGTTATGGCGTATGGATACGCTTGACGACGTGGTTTAATCACTTCGATTTTTGGTGGGTCCAACAATGTGTGTTCCTATACTAATCACCTTGGAAGTTTCTCAAAAAGTCAGAAAACGTCTTAAAACCGGCATGAATCGCTTCGGAATAGCTTCAAGTTTAGAAATAAGCGAAGCAATTGGATGTTTAATGTCTCTGAACACGCAGAAAACGCAGAAATGCGTTTGAAAGCAGTTTTTGGCATTCTGCGAAGAGCGAAAATATGAATTTCATAAGGAGACTTCGAACGAACATTTGGCAGGTATTTTTATTATTATCGGTCCATTCATTATATAATCATACGTTATACAACAAGACGATTGAAAATTCTCGATTATACGAGACGTGTTGCCTGGAAACACCACGAGACCGAAGGTCGAGTGGTACCTGTAGACTATATCATGAATAAAAATTAAATTGAAAAGTAAACAGGAAATTTATTGAACAAATTTGATTATTAGTTATATTAAATGTACAATTATTGTATACCTACATTGTGTGTGGCGATCGTATTTAGAGTAGTTGAAGAAGACGAGAGATTTCACAATTTGTGACCTGACAGCAACCATATCAAAAACCTACTGTCTATTATTACATTCATGACTGCTGTATATCTTGAAAACGCTTTTGAAAAACTATTTTTACACCAGCGAAACTCAAAATTTGGTTATATGCTACTGCAAACAATTGTGTCAGAATTTAACTACTTATCTTATATCTAGTAAATTTTGTGATTGTTGAAGAGAAAATAGCAATACATGAACTCAAAAAGATACAAAATAGAGAGGTTACAAATGAAGAATTTCAAAATCAAGCAAAGGAAAGGGAAGACTGGACTTTAGAATAAAGACGTAGATTATTTAAATAAAGAGTGACATCCTCAACAGTGAAAATATGTGGAACAAGAAAATTTTATTGAGAATATAAAAAGAACTAGATGGTGGACTGAATAAATAAGAAAGCTTGTGAAATAAAAGAAAACGGCATGGAAAAAATCCCTCCAAATAAAGACAATGGAAGATGATAAAGACTTCATTAGGAAAAGAAGCGCAGTACAAATAAAAGAAGTGAAAAAACAAAGTTGGGGGGAATTTGGAGAGGAAATAACAGAATCACATAGGATAAATAATAGAAACTTTAGGTCACAGATAAACATATTTGGGGGAAGCAGAAATAAAAGCTATAAAAGACAAAAACAATCAACTACAAACAGGGGGAAAACAAATACTAGACACATGAAGAATACTATGTAGACAAATTCCACACAATACCTGAAAAGAAAGAGACAAAAGTAGAAGAAATAGAAATATACCAACAAGAAATAACGAGAGAAGCCAAACAGGAAAGGCAAACGGAGAAGACGGAATCAAATGGCTGGGAGAAAGAGGAATAGATTGGGTGTGAATAATGGTCAAAGAAGCATGGGAGAAAAAACAGATACCGAGGGAATGGGAAAATAATCTAAGAGTACGTTTCTATAAAAAAGGTGAACACACTCAAGGTGAAAATTATAGGGCAATATGCTTGGCACAAACAAGTTACAGACTGTGTACAAGAATTTTGGACAAAGGACTGGGACACTACGTAGAAATGAAACTAGAAGGACAGGCCGCTTTTAGACCAGAATGACAAACCAGTAATATTACATTGTAAGGAACTTAATAGAAAGAACAATAGAGAAGGGGAAGAATTGTTCCTGGTATTTATTAATTTGATATCAACCTTGACGGTTGTTAGAAAAGAAATATGAACAGTACTAGAGTAAATGAAAATATCAAGAGGCCTACTACAGGCTATAAGAAGTAGGTACCAATAAGATCCTGGGGGTTTGAATACAAATGGCAGGGCAGGTTTCAGAGTTCATAATGTACAGACGAACAAATCAAGGGGACAGTTTAAGCCCGTTACTGTTTATATTTATTATGGACAAGATCGTAAAGAACATAAGATAATGTGAACATCTGAGTACAATAATAACTAGATACAGAAACAACGAACCTGTAAAAATTAGTAGCTTGCTATATGCCGGCGATGTGGTTTTAATGGCGAATTCCAAAAATTAAATTTAAAAGCTGGTCTGCGAAGATAGAAAAATTGAAAGTGGAAGACAAACTAAATAAAAGCAAAATCAGGACAATACTTTAGAAACGGTAACGACATACGAATGTCTTGTAAGTACGATGACAGAAGACGGCAAAATAGATGCAGAAATAACTAAAAGGGCAAATAAATCACTAAAAATTTAGTACACAACAATATTGATATTGATGTAAAAATGAAAATATATAACGCAATAGCAATACCAACTATAACATATGCAGAAGAAAATTAAACAATTAGGGGAAAAGATGAGACACAAATAAACGCATGGAAATGAAACACCTAAGAAAAATAGCGGGAAAAACCAAGTGGGACAGGCTACAGAACGATGGCAATAGAAAAGTTACTAAATATGAACCAATAATAGAGAATATAAACAAGACACAACTGAACTGGTATGAACACTATTAGAAAACGAACAGGAAAGAAATGGATATACCAAATAAAGGGAACTGGGGGCAAAAAGAAAAAAACTTGGAAGAAACTGAGGAAGATGAAAAAAGACAGAAGCCAATGGAAGAAATGGGTACGTACAAGAGGGATCGGAACTGAGAAGGCAAAAGAAAATTAGAAGAAGAAGATGAAGAAATCTAAATTGTAGAATATATTTGATAGAGGAGCATGAACCCAATGTCAACGGTTTTGGGCAGAATCACGAAACCAAAAGTAGGTAAATCTATATTATTAACTTAATTACACTCATTATTAATATTTTCAGTCTAAATACGCATGATGACTATTTTTTTGCATTACACTTCAAGACTATTTATTTTTCAAAACTAGTTATAAATACCTATCCATTATGTGAACATTTTTTCTGAAAACTAGATACATAATACTTAATCATTTTGTAAAAATTCGTTCACTGCTGAGCAAAATGAAAGTTTCTGTTTTCCAATATTAATTTGATTTCCGCTGTATATATAACTGGTTCATTTAATATTACTTGGGAGTTCAAATCTTTATATTTTCACCAAATTAATTACAAAATTTATATTGAAAGTTTCCGTGATTAACACATGATAGGTTATGACTTCCTTTTCCTTAATTTTAATTGAACTGATACTTCGCTTTTTTGGGTGCGGTGAAAATGTTTCACATCCTTTTGAAGTCTAAATTTCGTATTTTATTATATTTTTGCTTGTTTTATTCAACTGATGATTATTGTTTCATATGTTGTGTATCAATAATTGATTAAACTTTATCATTACCTTGATTTAGGCAATTATCAAGGGTAAAAACACAAGAGCTTTTTTTATCGGATAAATTTTTTTGTATCGAAACATTTTGTCAATCAGTAATTTTGTCAAATGTTAGTTTTTGGAGTAAAATTACTGAAGGAAAAATGTTGAGATAAAAGGACAAATTTATCCAATAATAAAAAGTTCGCATGTTTTTTAATAAGATAATTTAACAGAACATAACAATAAAAAACTTTATTTTTATTGATACATTAATTAATAATTAACAGGACAAATTAATTAAAAGAACAGTTATTAAAAACACAAATAATAATTATAGATTGGTTGCATTGGTGTACCTACTTATTTTAATATTTTTCTTTCTTCTTATTATATGTCGTATTTTCATTTGGATATGAATCTGAGTCTTAATTCTAACAAGTAATTGTCATTGTGTAAAAGTGACTGACATCCGCTTACTAGATATTGAGGAAGAGAAGTTTTTATCCGATAAAAAAGGATGCACCGTTTTTATCGATGTCAAAGTGACAAAAACATTTCCAGGTATATGATATTTAATATTAGAGTTAATTCATCGGCGTTAAAATATTCTATATTATTATTTTTATGCCCTTCTTAAAATCACAAACAAGTTTTCAATTCCATTAATTTATGTGCTTACGGCTAAATAGGAACAAAAGTTGGAAGATTTTGTTTTTCATGACTAGTAATGAAAATTATGAGATAAATCATGAAATTATTAACTGAATTTCGAGAATGGCAAGTTGGAATGGAATCAGATAGATTGGGAAAATTAAGAAATAATCATCCACAAGTTTATTTCATAGTATCCTGGTGCAAATTATCTACTCGAAATGTTGGTACTTAGTAGAATTATTATCAATTTGTTTTTTACCTCGATGTTATTTATGTAGGTTTGTTTTCGTTTGTCTAGGTAAATGATTGAATAATATTCCCAGAGGTCAATATAACAGTTTTATTCTAAAAATACCTCAATTTACATCCGAAGTCGATTTTTTGAAGTTGTCCGTCACAATAATCTCTCGTCTCCCTCTTGAATCCCCGGAAACCAAAAACCCTAAAGGTCATAAGATGATTCTCATTAAGTGTTCTAAATGTGAATAAGTAAAACTTTAATAAAACGTTAAAAGAAAATCACAACAATAACACTAGGTTAGGTTAGGTTTACAATGAGTGGGTCAATGAGGCCCTCCACTACGACTCGCGAGAGTCTATTGTGGCTCATACCTATTCAAATTCCACCAAACAAATTCAGCTTCTTGACGAAGCCGATTAATTTGTTCAGTGAATGATATTTCAGGTCCGAGGGCAAGAGAGTGGCCCTGCCAAACATCAGATACCTGATTTGCGCCGCGGCGGGGCAGGCACAAATTATATGCTCTGCTGTTTCATCATCTTCCAAACAAAGACGGCAAATCGGATCGTCTGACAGTCCAAGTTTCAGCATATGATGATTCAAACGACAGTGGCTTGTTAGAAGGCTTGTTAAGCACCGTAGACCGTGTCTATTATAGCCTAACATTTGTTTGGATACATTATTGAAAGGATGTATGAAGGCCTTTGAATGAACCAATCCTGGTATATTATGCCAGAAGTCTAAAACTCTTCTTGCAGTCCAGGTATTTAGTGTTTGTTTGACAACACTTGTTGCGATGCCAATTGTAGGTTCTGGTCCGATAAAGTCATGAGCGGCACCCTCTCTTGCAAGAGAGTCAGCCTTCTCATTACCATCCAAACCAGAGTGGCCAGGGATCCAAACCAGCGATACCATGTTGCGTTCTCCTATTGAGGCGAGTCTCTTTTGGCAGTCTAGAACCAATTTCGACGTTACACGGTACGAGCTTTCAAGGCCGCTTGGCTGTCCGTGAAGTTTTTTATTAATCTGTGTGTCAGGTTGGATTGCCCCAAACTCTCCACACATGAAGCAATGGCATAAATTTCCGCCTGAAATACGGTTGCATAGGACCCCAGAGATGTTGAGATTTCTGTCCTAGGTCTTCGACCGTATACACCCGCACCAAAGCCTGAGGGTGTCTTTGATCCATCAGTGTACCAACAGATGTCTGCTCTTGAGAGTTCATCCTTGCGGAGGACCCATTCATCTCTATTTGGAAATAGGACGGTATAAGGCAGATTATAGTTTACTGTTGGGGGTATTATATCAGAGGTCATTCCCAGAATACTATGACTTTCGGTGACCGCTAGCATTCTACTTTGCTCTGTATAAGCCTGTTTTGTGCATTTAGAAATATGCACAATTCTATATGCTGTCCATCTGGCCTCCTTTTCCAGAAGTATGTGGAGAGGAGGAAGGTCCAGGAGGACTTCCATGGCTGCTTACGGTGTGATGCTGATAGCACCAGTTATAGCCAAACTAGCCTGTCTCTGTATGCCAGAGAGCTTTGCTTGGGCCGTTTTCTGTAAAGATTTTTACCACCAAGCAATGGCTCTGTATGTGATCATTGGTCTAACAATCATCACATATATCCAATGGATTTGTTTGGGACCCAAGCCCCAAGATTTTCCGCAGATCCTGCGACATGTCCACAAGGAAAGTCTGGCCTTATGGATGACTTTTTCCAAGTGAGCGTTCCAAGTAACTTTTTTATCTAGGATGATCCCCAAATATTTTACTTCCGCTGCAAATGGAATAACCTCACCATTATAGGAAAGTGGCGGAAGGTCCGCCAAATTCCTTCTCCTGGTGAAGGGAACTATTACAGTTTTGCCAGGGTTAACAGACATCTGTTCCCTCTGGCACCAACTGTAGACATCGTCCAAAGTCCTTTGGAGGGAATTATGTGCAACCCGTCCTGACTTGGTTCTTGCCAGAATGACAAGGTCGTCTGCATACGCTTGCAGTTCTACCCCTCTACCCACGAGAGTACCAAGCAGGACATCCATCAGGAGTGATCATAACACTCCACCCTGCGGGCAGCCCCTGGAAACCTTAAAGCTGATGGCCTCGTCTTGAATAGATGTAGTGGCTGTTCTATTAGTGAGCATGGCATATATCC
Source organism: Galeruca laticollis (assembly GCA_963921935.1). NCBI lineage: Eukaryota > Metazoa > Arthropoda > Insecta > Coleoptera > Chrysomelidae > Galeruca > Galeruca laticollis. The sequence continues at coordinate 106,201,356 of OY998182.1, read as the reverse complement.
AGCCGGTAATCGTTGGTTTAATGCCCTTTTCAGTCAAAGCTGAACCAATGGAAGCTGGTAGTGCATTGTCGAATCTCCTTCGATGTCGAGAAAAATGGCCACCGCAATCTCCTTATTGTTAAGGGATTGTGTGATTTTCTCAACAAGGTTATGTAATGCTAAATCTGTTGATTTGCCTGTTTGATAAGCGTACTGGTGGATGCTCAGGGGGGAGCTGTATAAAGGTACCTGCCTGATATGGCAGTCCAGTACTCTTTCAAGTCCTTTAAGCAGGAAAGATGTTAGGCTAATTGGTCTGACAGATTTAGGGTGTGGGTCTGTGCGGCCCACTTTCGGTATATATACTACCCTAGCCGTCGACTAACTGGGTGGTATATAATTCCACGCCAGACTAGCTCTATACAATTTAATGAGGATGTGTATAAGTAATTCCAGTCCGTTTTGTAGCAGAGCTGGAAAGATGCCATCCTCACCGGGAGATTTGAAGGGCTGAAATGATTTTATTGCCCATTCAATCGCCGCTGCTGTGATAACGTTCTTGGCGCCCTCGTAATCATTCTTTTTGGGCCGCCTTGCGCCCTCAAAGTGGGGAGGTCGGTTGTTATCCAGAGTTGAACTTCCGGGAAAGTGGTTTTTAATCAAAAGCTCTAACGTTCCTTTTCTAGAGGTCGTAAAAGTGCCATCTGGTCGTTTCATCGACCCTATCTCGGCAATCGGCTCTTTAGAGAGAATCTTGTGTATTCTAGTACTGCGAGGTATGTCGGATATACTCTCACAGAACTTCTTCCAAGACTCCCGTTTCGCCTTTCTAATTTCTTTGTTATAAGTTGTAAGAGCAGTTCTATAAGGTTCCCAGTTGCCTGACTCTTTAGATCGATTGAATAGTCGTCGAACTTCTTTTCTTCGCTGATCTAGGCTTTTGTTCCACCAAGTAGAGTTGCGATTGTCTCTTTTTATCTTGAGTGGACAGTTTTCATGATAGGAGGAGATCACTGCTTCCCGAAGCTTGTCTGCCGCAGTATCTATCCCATCACAACTGTTTATTGTAGTGAAGCCTTCCTCAATGTACCGTTGGAGGGAATTTCTGTATCCACTCCAGTCAATAGCTTTTGAGTCGCGATATTCCACTACTGGCCGTGGACCTATTTCAATGTTGAATTGAATGTGCCTGTGATCTGAACACGAAGGCTCAGTAGATACTGCCCAATGCCGTATCTTATTGCTCAAAAAGTTTGAGCTGATTGTTAAATCTAACACCTCTGATCTATTTCTAGTTACAAAAGTTGGTTCGGAGCCCTTATTAATAACACTAACTAAATACATTAAAAATTCAGTTATCTACATTTATTAGGAGTATAATTTCTTATTTAACCCTAAGATATATAATAAAAAACTTGTAGGACATTTTTCTGGCTTTACTTTACTATAATTTAAATAGAAATATCCTTATTCAGGTAGCTTATCAAAACCTTTTCCTAATTATCGTGATCGTATATTCCTAGTAAATAGAAACAAAAATCTTTTTCCAAACTACTGATATTTATCGTCCTTTTCAACCTTAATTCTCAGTATTACCAACCTATTATCTTCAATAATTTTATTGTACGGTGGCTAGTGGACCATACAATGTAAACATAAGCGGTGTTTTAGCCCGTGCGGATTAATGTGGACCACACAGACTTGAGTAATTTTACTTGTCCCAACTCGCGATCACGACAAATTACACTAAACTACTCCACACAACTCAAGTCGGTATTTACAATCCCACGATTTGCGTAATTGCGACCGATTCCGACAACTCAATTTATAGAGAAACTCGTTTTCTCAAAATTTCTTATTTCACGGAAACTAGGTAGGTTGAACATATAGGTATTATACACTGATACAATAAGATTATATGGTAGAATGACGAAAAAAATGTTTTCATAATTCGCGTATACAAGAGACTTAATTATAACATTGTTTACAGTGTCACAATGAAGTCTCTTTTAGTAATTTTTAGTGTCATACAGTTGGTTAGTATGTATTTTTATTTGACATTTGTTTTTAAGATTGAAACAAATTATAAAATCTAGATGTGAAACATGAGAGCAAAGGTGTTGAATGAAACATGAGAAAATATAACAGAATTCAGCAGGATAGTCAAACACAACATTTGTGTCAGTAATATTAGAAGATCTCGAATATTCGAGACAACAACCAACATAGACACGGAGGTGCATATAACATAATTCTGTTATATTTTCTCATGTATCATTCAACACCTTTGCTCTCATGTTTCACATCTTTTCTTGGTTGTACCGTACCGATGACGGCTAATGAGCTAGAAACATGCATGTCTGCGGTTACCACTCTTTTCAGTAGCCCCTTCTTCCATTTGCGTGCAATACCCAATAATCTATTCGTTGCTTATTGTTCATATGTCACGCACTATTCGTACATCTTATATATATATATATATATATATATATATATATATATATATATATATATATATACATATATATATATGTATACATAATGTTCGATTTTTGGGATATGTTACCAGATATCTATGTGAAGATGTGTTATAGAAATAATTCTGTTCATAATATAATATAAATAGATCGCAAGAGCATATACGAAGAAGCTCTTTTTCAAACAAATAATCATCCTCTGTTTGTTTAAATGAAAGTTTGTTCACAATTTACACAATTATTCGGTTATAATATGTCAATAGTCAAAAGTGCTGAATAAAAACATCTGTAATCTGTCCAATCAGGAATCTACAGAATTGCCAATTTAAATTCAAACCACACCTCCTAGTTTAAAAATCGGGATTAAATGTAATTCTATTTTATTTAAAAAATTAAATTAATGCGAATTATAAAAAATATTGTGTAAAACTTGTGTCACAATGACTTTCGGAAGTACTCGTGATTTGCGCAACTCACCGCTTCATGGTAGGCTGCGCAAAATTCACTCGTACTACAAAACGAGTCATTGTGACACTTGTTTTACAAATAATTATTCTCACAAGTGAACATTTTAATTCAAGAGGAAAAATTCGAAACTGTTCTGGTTACCTAACTCTTTTTTTCTCTTAGTATTTACTTATTCTAAATTAGGACTTCCGTGAATTTATGAAAATTGTTTGATCTTTGTAAGTGTACAATAAACTCAACTGTCCTTTTTTCATAAACTTTGCGATCGTTTGGTTTTTTTAATTCTTATACATTTCAGTTTATACTTATATCCCTTCTTGTGACTTTCTTAACATTTACAGAATATTCCAATTCGCTTGCTTGGATGCCATTTACTGCATAAGTAACCGTATATGATTTGATATGTTTACAGTTATTTAAAGGCAGGCTTATACAACATTTGGATAGTTATAATCTTAATCACAGTCACAATCATAACAGTTAAACCAATTATTTCTTATAGGTCAGTTTATAGAATTGACACAATCATATTCATAAGCATAATTACACCGACCTTGCAGTTCCTAACTCATGTTTACGGTAATGGCGAGAATTGAAGTGCGCCTGTGTCGAAACTGTCAGGCGACATTGACAAGAAGGCGTCTCAGAATGAATTTTGATGCTCCTCTTCTTTGGTGTAATTATGTATACATGTTTCATAATAACTGCTCCAATACAGTTAGGTAAGCTCCACCTATTGAAAAAAGATGACTCCACTTCTCGTGTAGGGGTTGGCAATTGGGAGGGTTGTAGTTTCTTTCACAAGACTCTGCTTGATTCCTTTATGATTACATGAGCTGTAGCCCCTATCCTGTTCATCATCAATATACCATATATTTTTAAGTAACTTAGCAAAAAGCCCTCTTCCTTCCGTTTCCAATTAATGGGTCTATTTTTCCACCTTATCCGCCTTCTTTGCAGCTGACTTACAGCCACCGCCGACATTGCCGCAATACTCAAAAATAAATGAGATATTTATGGTTTTCAGCAACTCCTGACTAATTCTCATTTTTTGAAAAAGTCTAACTCTACTGAGGAAAAATACACAAAAACTGTCAAAACAGTTCCCTAGAAAACAGATACCAAAATCAGAAATGACGTTTAACCTCTGGTTTGACGTTGATTAATTCTATGCATATGATTATGACTATCTAAATACTAAATGTTGTATAAATCGGCCTTTAATCTAAAAAATAGAAATAAACTGTCGGATAAACCCCAATGGGGATTTTTTGTCATATCATTAGCAATAACAAAATGCAACTATTTTGTCTATGGTCACATGTCATTTGGATATAATCTAACTTTCTGGGTTTTGTCAGTGAATGATAATACGCGTGTGCGACATTCAACTTTTCAAATAAAAATGAAAAGGAGAACGGAAAAAATATTTTTCATGCGATCACTACCCAAAGTTGGCTTTTGCACACTCAAATCTAACCGCAAAGTTGATGTTTCCGTGATCTGTCATAATTTGATATTATTTCCGCTCTAGAGCGTACTTTTTCGACGCCTGTTTTCACCAAGCGACTAAAGTGAGCTATTTAATCCCGCGGGTGGTGTTTGATTCCTGAGGACGGAGCGCAGCGGAGCCCGAGAGAAGCATCTACATACATTTTTAATAAAAATAAATACTACTTAGGATGGACTTTTACGGAGCTCGGCTGGACATCGAGGATGGACTTTTATGAAATGAAACTTGACTGGGCATCGAGGATATATCTCTATGATACTTGGCTAGACATTGAGGAGGGCCTTTTATGAAACGAAACTTGGCTGGGCATCGAGGACGGACATCCATTTTTTTGAAGTAATAATATAATATAATAATAATATTTGATGATTTCAAAGTGCACCAATAAAAAAAATAGCGTAAAGTATTCGTGGATAGCTGGTCTTTCAAACACGCGCGATTTTTCGAGCACGACAGCGCAGCGTTATAAGACCTTACAGATTAGACCGATTCAGACGTCATTTTAATTATTAGTTTCTATCTTATAAACCTTTCCAAAACACCTATGTTATAATTGTATTTGATATTTAAAAATATTTAAAGTGTATAACTAACTACTCCCTGTATTTTTCGAACCTCAATTTGTTTTAAATTGTAATCAGTTGCTTTTACGCTATTTTTTATAGATTAAGCTATTTTTCTTCTCGAAACTCGAAACCTTGACCCAAAACATCAAATTGCAAGAAGTTATGGACCCAGGACACGCGTGAGACAGCATTGAGGCCTCCGGAGTTTGTAATTTGTTGAATTCTTGTGTTAATAAGTGATATCATGAGCCAGCTTCCGCTGATCGAACATCTAAAAGGGCACGAGAACTATGATACGTGGAAATTCGCGGTACAGATTTATTTAGAACACGAAGAGCTTTGAGACGCAGTAAAAGGCTTTTTCATGTTTTTTTAATTATTTATCTAAAAATAATGTGATCGTAGAAAAAATCTTGTGTACAATTCGACCAACTCTGCCTCAAGCGGCAAAGTATCACTTACCGCTCTTAATACACAAATAGGTATGGTATAACGTCTTGTTTGCCTAAAATGTTACAGATTTTCACTTTCTACACGATTTCACCCATTTTCAACGCTAATTGTTTCGAAACCATATTTGCACTCTTCGCTACTCAAACATGAAATGCTTTGGATTACTGAGTAATTTCCTTTATATTTTCTTTATGTTAAGCCAACTTATCCTTTCTTCGCGGTAGAGGGGACTCTGGGCGCTTCTATGGGAATAATAGGTATACTAGCTCAATCCCTGAGCATGGCCTTAACGATGATGATTTGGCTTCAGATTCTGATGCCTATATCCTCCCTACCATTTAGACGCCCTGTTATTGTACCCGAGACAGGCGACGAATTTTAAGACAACATTCCTTTAGTAAATTTATCGTCAACGTCAAAGATCAAGAAAAGCAGTCGTTGGAAATAACTTACCATTAGAATGAACTGATCAACTAAACAGTTGTCTCCTTATAACCCGGATCGTTATATTTTCATTGAAGTTGTTGAACTTCCTGACGATATACAAGAGTTAGATTCTTCAGCCGATTTTTTCTAGTTCTAGACGAGTTGATTACAATGACAGTAGCACAATCTAATTTGAAAGCTATACAAGATAACGTCAACATCTCGAAAGAAGAGAAGGAACAATTTATTGGTATAGTATTTTTTATGTCATTGGTGAAAGTACCGACATCAAAACTTTACCGGAATTCGGACATAGAGCAGCCTCAAGTGAATGATGTAACACGAAAGTTATTCCAACAGGAACGAAGCACACGACAAGCTGTTCATAGTTCTTTTTCTGGTAGAGAGAATTCGATAGCGCCTTTTGCTATTTCCCAGGGAAGAATATTTGGCGGTAGATAAGCACATGATACCCATTAAAGACAGACAAGAACTCAAACAATATAACCCAGCGAAGCCGGATAAATGGGGTAAGAAAAACAAAGTTTTAAGTGGAGTCTCGGGACTTAGCTACAACTTTGACTTATTCGCAGGCTAGAGAAGCAACAAAGTTCCTGATGGCGCACCTGACCTTGGAGTTAGTGGCAATAATGTAACTCGTTTAACGCAGTGGATACGCAAAATATTTATTGGTAAATTGATACATTAATCCCAAATTACAGGTATATCTAAATAACAGTGATCGTTTGCGTTTGGGTACCCTGCGATTGAACCGAGTGCAAAATGCTCAAATGCTTTCCGAAAAATAGTTAAAGAAAGGAGAAAGAGGCCATTTGATTGAAAAAACTGCTAAAATGGATGAAATTCAATTAGAGTTCGTAGCTCAGTTTGACAAGAAACTTGTAAATATGCTTTCGACGTAGATTGGTAGTGAACCTGCTAGAAAAAAGCAAAGCCCACCAATACAATGAAGTAGTATGGAAGGTGTGGAATTCACTTGAGAACAAAGAAGTGGAATAAAAGGATTTATTTCCACACGATTTATGCGTAGTAAATGCGTGGATTTTATGGCAAAGAATATACAAAGATTCTTATTTATCTCTATTCGTCTTCAAACACGCCATATAGTAACAATTGCGCAAAGCAGGAAAGGCTCTTTCTCGCAAACATGGTCGCCCATTGAGAAATTCAAAGACTGGTTCATCATCTACGAGCCGCAAAAAAAGTTCATCAATTTGTTCAAGCCCTGGGACACCAACCCAGAGGAAGAAGCTGCGAAAAGCTCCAGAAAAGCATCAGTTCTTACCCTTGCTCTCTGTGTGCACTGACAATATTGGAAACTTGCCAGAATGGCAAAATAATCCCCAAATTTGTCAAGTTTGCTGAAAGAAAACCTGTATAGTGTCCCAAATGTAAGGTATATTTGTGTTGTAATGATAAGAAAAATTGTTTTTCTACAACCCTTAACAAAAAGAAGTCATTTTGTAATAGAATACCTTCAGCGAAAACGTAATTTTCGTCGCAAGTGGGAGAAATTCTCATAACGTTAACTTTCGTCTCTAGTGACGAAAGTTAAATTCATATTTTCAATCATATGCCGCACTGGTATATAAAATTTTAACGACTTTAAATTATTAATAAACAAAGAGAAAATGCATTTCTATAACCAGAATGCATTTTTTACGTTTATTTAATTAAAAAGCAAAGTAGAATTGTAAAAAGAACGTTAGACTTAAAAACCATTTATATCTAATTGTCCGGTTTTATTACTTTCATGTTCCTCGTTATTTGTTTAGACTTGTCAGTTGGCACTGATATACATAAACAATACATAAAAATATCGATTGTAATACTCCCATAATTTTGAATAATTCTTCGAAGGTAACAATCAACCAATATTTAAATTATAAAGAATGTTTGAAGAAATTCTGTTATTTTTGATTTAAAATAAAATATTGGAGATAACCCTAGTCTTATTTTGGCTAAATTAAGTAAGCTCCGTCAGAACAGTAAGGACTTGATAAGCTATGCAACCGAAATAGAGAGACTGACCGAGAGGATACAGACAGTCTATGTAGCAGAAGGAATGCCTGCGAATTTGGCCACAAAGTACGCTACTGAAGTTCTGATAAAATCAGTAACGCTAAATGCTACGGCAGCAACCATAATTGCAGCTGGTAATTTTGCGACACTTCAAAAGTTGCTAACTTAACTTATGTCAGTTGAGGGCATTAGTAACCAGCAACAAGTACTACATTTTATATAAAACCACAATAATTAATTTAGGAGAACAGGCTTTAGTAAACGTTATACAAGAAAGAAGTAGAGATACCTAGAGGATGGAATAAATCAACAATTACGGAAAATAACAGCACTAATTGGAAAACAAATTGTCAATTCTAAATTTTAAAGATAACCTTTATAAGCCTACGGATAAAACAGGTTGAAATTTAGCGCAGCCTTACATAACGAGCGAGCTAGGCATAAACTAGCGATAAAAAATAAGAGTGAACAAGAATTATCCCCTGCAGATTTCAAAGTTGGAGACTTAGTGTTATTAAAGACAGAGGATAGAACAAAATTTGACTCTCAATATTTAGGTCCATTTCAAATCACAAAAATAAAAGACGTCAATTGCGAAATCAAATTGAATCTAAATAAGTATAAAATCGTTCATAAAAAGAGGTTATACAAATATAAAGAGTAAGCATTACTTGTAGAAGGTGAAGGTCACGAACGTTAAAGGAGTAATGTAATTAAACGTAAACATTGAAGGACAATAAACGCTAAAATTTTAATTGATAAAGACGATGCAGTGAGAAAATATTGTGATTCACGGAAAATTTCCAATTGTAATTTTCCTCTCCCAAGAGATGGTGATGTGGTGGTTATTTGCCCCGAAGGTCAGAACATATTCTTATGAACTTATGTGAACCTAACCTCGAGTAATGTTTTTATAATTCAATTAGAATTTAATTATATCTAAACAAATCATAAAAAATAAACATTATTGTTATGAATAAAACCAATTATTTGTACAAGGTATAGAATGTTTAAAATAACATACACGAGTTTATTTACTACAAAAGAAAACTGGTCTAAACAGAGAGGATAATCAATTGAATTCAAACGAATCGGTCTGATGTAGATTGTTTTTAAAGTTTGTGCCTGACTATTGAAAGTGTTTTACAGGTCATGATTTTATTTTAATTTAAGTTTAACTAGTAATGTAAGTATATAGTAGGGATAATAAAGCCCAGTGATATTTTGATGAGATGGTTTATTTCCACCCGCTGTTCTCGACTGGGAAGTCTACGATTCTATTAATTCATGGATACATCATGCAACACATATCAGTCATATTGGGACACCAGTTGGAAATATACATACAGCACACAAGCAAGGCAAAACCGTAGAATGTACCTTAATTTTTTGCCAGCGCTATTCATGTGTGCCATATGACCCTTCGAGGTACGCATATCATGCAACTAAAAATATCCAAAAGACTATTAAAACAATTTCAATCAATTGGGAATTTTGACTCGCTTAATGCTCAGTTATGGACATTCAATTGAAGGACTTAGTGAGCGAGAATTTCACTACAGAAACTGTTCAGTGATATAACATTTTAGCAGTATCTACATTGAATTGTGCATTGTTCTGATAAAATCGATTTTCATAATTTCTTAATTTGTTTCGTGTAACTATCTAGCCACGTGGTAGCCTCAACAACATCGATAACAATTGAATACAAATCAACTACAAGTAAAAGTCTCTACACCGAGTCTTTTTTGTTATCCCTCCATTTTTTCGAAAGTATTATATGAAAAATATCAATGGTGTACTAATAAGAATCTTCTATAACATAGGAGCATAAATCAATCTCTAAATATCGAAGGTATTTTTCACAACCCCAACCAACCCTATATTATTATAAAAGGGAATAAATTTGTTTTGTATAGTAAAACCACCAGTTCTTTTGTTAACTTGTGAAAATAGAATTTGTAGCTATTCCCAAGTGATAACATAAAAATTTTCAAACGGCAAAAATTCGTAATCTTTAATTAATTCATTTTGGTGTATAAAATGGCTAACAAATACATTGGATAACAGTCGCAATAGAGGTTAGATTTATTTTTGGTGACGTGTTGACGTGAAATATATATAATTTTGAGCAAGTATTTTTCATATTTACTATTTTTTACCTATACCTATTGAATTCACACTGACCTTTCGCCAACTAATATATTAATTTTTCTCTCTTCAACATTATCGAAACGATAAACTTCTAGAGGAATTTAATGTGTGGTTATTCTCTTTTTATGCTAATGGTATGTTTCCCTTTCTTCCTTTCTATGAATAATTAATCATTCTCAATTAATTGATATTTCTGTTATATAACCTTATTCAAATTATTTTTAAATTGTGTACATATTTGAGTTAAAATCAATTCGTGTTGACTGAATTTGCATATAAATGTTTCATATTATTTTTATTATATATATTATTACTTTATTTTTTAAGACAGTAGTTCAGATGACACATTACTATCTGTATCAATGGAAGGAAATACTAAATCAATATATTAATATATTCCAAAAGCAAGAATGAGTAGAACCAAGTCCTAGTTGCAAAACTTAATATTGGTTCCAAACCCAAATCAATATCAGTTAGCATTTCATTAAAATTATTAGTTATCTCAAATTGCTAAAAAAGATTCAGGACACAACCAATAAACCATTGATGTAGCACACAATAGTACAGAAGAAAAAATGTAGGCTCTAGATAATTATAAAGATACTTCAGATGGTAAGATACCAAGTTTGCAATGATAAATAGACACTGGATTCTCCTTTAGACAGACATATTTCATTTGTTGAGTTTCCAAAGAATTTTAAATTGCGTGAGACTGTAAAGAGTAGTTATGTGGAAAAAAAACAAATTATGTTTGCATACCTAGAAACGATTTTGGAAGCAGTACCAAATGAATCAACGCAAAAGTAGAAAAAAAATTAATATTATTTTCGAAACTAAACAGATGCTAGATAAAAACTTTCAAATGTAATAACATATGAAATTATCATATTTAATTATTCGAAAAATATGATAACCTTGTCATCTTTGTTAAATATAGGACCATTTAAATTTGGAAAATTATCTCCCAAATATTAGATTAAATTGAGTTGAAATATTTCAATGAAAATATTTGTCAACATATCTTTATGTTGTGATTAGAAAAAAAATATAAAAGCATACTTGAACGATGTGTAACAAAAAAAGGTATTTTAAATAACTAGTTCAATGAAGAAACAATGGCCAAACAACTTTCTTAATTTGGAGAACTATTCTAACCAGCTATAAAGACCTTGGGTAAATTAGTGACATCATCAACAATTTTAATCATTAAATGTTTGTGTATTATAAATTTGACAATGTAGCTATATTTTTAGGATATTATTTTGTGTATTCAAAAGGCATCGATGTTTAATAACAAAAAGTTTCAAGTTTATTTGAACTCATGAATAAATAAAAGTAATTGAATCATCACCTAGTTATAATACATTGATGACTTGATAACATTATTAAAAATATAAATTAAAAGTCATGACGCAAAACTTATTATTAATGTGTGGGATAATTTTAATAATTGGCATAGTTACAGCACGTCTAGGCTTTTTTAATACAACTAAGCCTATTGCAATACTCACCAAATTTAAGAGAGCTCCTGCGCACTAGTAGCCAAATCGTGCAACTAGTTCGCACCACGAAAAATCAAATCAATCGATAGCGATCATCAAGGAAAAATAGTGAGTTAATGCAGTTAAGTCGATGTATAATGAATGCTGAGCAAGCATTTGTTATGTGGTATATCAGTAGGCAAAAAAGAAAATAATGTTTTGGGTGGCCTGTCCTCGCGAAAAAGGTTTGTGCAACCTTTTCTATGAAAAACTATAACAAGAAGTATTTCAATTACACCAAAAAGGAGACATACGAGGAAAAACTTCTTGTTACAATGAGGTAAGTAAACATTATATTCTGTATTAATATTTTAATCAAAAATGTTTATAATAATTATCATTGGAATCACTTCACTTTAAGGAAAATTATAGGATGGCGAACAGATTCACCGAGTGGAAAAAGCAGAATCAGTTCATTTTGTTCGCTATAGCTATGAGTTTGGTGATAACACTAATACTGAACTTTGTGATCGATCTTGAATTATTGGTACGCAAACCAGTGATGTCCCACGCCTTGAAGGTATTCTTACGGATCATTCATACACGTATATATAAAAAGTTTGAGAACTTGTTGGATCGTTCCCAGTTCGGCTTTAGGAACGGAACAGGAACCCGAAAAGTTCTTTTCGCTTTGAACGTGCTGACTTAGAGATGTATGGACATGAATGTGGATGTGTTCGCATGCTTTATTGACTACAAAAAAGCTTTTGATTATGTATCACACCAAAAAATGATCAACATCCTGAAATCAACCGGGATCGATGCACGTGATCCAAAGATCATGAGCGGACTTTATTGGCACCAAACAGCAACAGTCAAAATCTAAGGGTGCACATCAGAAGAAATAGGAATAAGCAGAGGTGGGCGACAAGGGTGTGTGCTGGCCTCCCTACTGTTTAACCTCCACTCTGAGGCAGTATTCAACAGAGCCCTCGAGAATACAACTGCAGGCATAAAGATCAATGGAATTATCATGAATAATTTACGCTATGCAGATGATACCCTGGTAATAGCCAGCAGCCTACCAAAACTTCAATCACTTATGAACCGAATTGTGGAACATAGCGGCCTTTGTATGAATACGTCCAAAACCAAATTATTGGTATTCTCAAAGCCCGTTACTCTAAGGATCCATGGAGAGACCATTGTACAAGTGCCATCGCTAAAATACCTGGGCTCACTGGTCAACCAGCAATGCGACCCAAAACTTGAAATTAGATCAAGAATTGCACAAGCGCGAACAACCCTTAACAGCATGACATTTTTGGCATATCGAAACCTCAGCCTGGAACTCCTGATCAGAACACTTCGCTGCTACATCTTCCCTGTTCTGTTATACGGATGCGAGAGTTGGACCATTGATGCAGCCACATAGAAGAGAATTGAAGCATTCGATATGTACGCCTACATGCGTACGCTGCGACTATCTTGTACGGAACATAAGTCAAACATACAGGTTATGCAGCAAATAGGTAAATATAAAGAACTCCTCACAGTAATCAAGGAGAGAAAACCTGGGACATATCATGAGAGGTGAACGTCTGATAATAAAGGGGAAGATCGAGGGCAAACGATCAGTCGGCCGTAGACAAAATTCGTGGCTGAGAGACTTACGCAGATGATTCGGACAGACAAGTATAGATATTTTCAGAGCCATTTGGATCGCCAACCTCCGTAGGGAGACGGCGTCCTAAGAAGAAGAAAAAGAAACAAGTGATACAGGATTTGGGTTCTGCCAATGCTGAAGATTATCACCATAGGTGTTGCTGTATTGCTGCATGGATGGTGCAGTAGTAGCATTGGAGTGTTGAGAGATGTAACTTTTGTTATTGCAGCCTTGTGAGAATACTGCTGTTTGGTTCCTTTAGATAATGGAAATTATTTCTAATTTTGTTGAAAGTTTTAGAAGTTCAGGAATTTTTTTTATTTCAGGAAGTAATGGAAGCAAAAACAGTGGTTCATGGTCTATCTGTCTGTTGCTATATATATTGCTAGATCGATGGTCTCTCTTTTCTCTCGAGAACGTTTGTTCACTGTCAATTTTATCTTCTTTTTTAAACACATTATCCATTTTTTAGGCAAAATTAGGAAAATATTTCAATAAAATAAGTCGTTTCTACTACTGTACAATGGATTCTGTCTAGTTGGCCCCTAGTGCACACTCATCCGTTTCGTGTTACAAAACTAATTCCGGCACGCCCACACAGGTCTCGCTGGCCGTCGCGACTCCGTCGCTGCCACTGACGCGGTATACATTTCAAGACAATTTTAACTAATTGGTCGAGAAGAGACCAGGTCGCGCGACTTGGCTGCTAGTGTGCGGGGAATTTAAGAGTATTACAATGGCTGATAACTGTATCTTATTGAATTGGTAATTGTACAGAACAAGTACTTCTAATTCCTCCAAGCACTTTTCGTGCATCATGGAGAAATGATTTTGAAATGAAATTTAGTACAAGCAAAAATATGAATCATGATGCGCACTATACCAACAATCTCACAGAACACTGATTAATTGATTATTAAAAAGCCTTGCTGACTGGAGGATTCCAAAGAGTCGTCAATGGACGACACCTACCTCTCAAGTCACCAACTTACATAATATTTATTCATTATTATATTGAAGTAGATTGTGAATTAGTGGATAAAAAAATTTATATTTTATGATATAAGGGTTACTCTGTGTAAAACAAGTATAATTCCCATGAAATAATAATAACATAGTACCTAGTAGTAATTTTAAAATAATGCTAAAATTATATACAATTATTTCAACGACAATGATGACATTTATAAATTCTAAAGCTTTCGAGTAATATATGATAAGCGTGGTAGTGTTATTTAGAGGCATTGTAACGTACATATTCATTTACAGATGCAAAAAGTATCAATTCACTTACTTATACCAACAGCTTTTCCGCGAAGTGTGTGTTTAGATAACCAATTTAGAATATCAGGTTTTCTTACCTGAAACAATAAAAAATATATTAAAAACGAAATATTGTATTCTTCTGTTAGTCAATTCAAATGTATGACGAGTATATAATAAATTTTGGATTAGGTATGAGCTTCCAACAAACATATAATGAATGAATCACGCGAGTGGCAGTTGCCCGCAGCAATGCTCGTACCATAGAGAAAGTAATATATTAAGAGATTGTTCGTTTCTGTATAGACCGAAAAAGTGTGAAGTCAGAACATGGTCCCTAACAGTTACTTAGAGAAAACAAAACAATTATTTAACCTATGTCTTTAACTGACTGTAATATTTTAAAAGTTAATTCGTTTGTTTATTTGTAAAGTGACACTGCAGTGACTATCAAGTAATTATGCCTTATTGCTTCGCTCCTTAACTTCCATCATACTATATCTCTACGACATCTTCACCTTTCTTTTACACTTTAATTTCATTAAAAAACTGCCCCGCAATGAACAACAAATTAACAATAGCCATGTTTAGGCACATTACAAACGTGAAATGAACGTAAACAAATATTTGTTTTCCCTGAGTAAGTATCAGCGGCCATATTTATGACATCATTGCTATTTTATCTATAAATAGTGGTTAGGTTAGGGTATTTTATAATATTTATCGATATTAAAGGTGATATTTCAAAATGTATTGTAATTTAATATATTTTGAACCATTTTGCTTATGTAAAACAATCCTGTAGTTCGCGATTGCAGAGACTCTAAGCGCCGGTCAGTTGCGCAGAAACGTTTTGGCACATACCGCCTATACATAAAACCGTCTCTTATTTGATTTGTCTAAGGCTCGTACTGCTCACGTGTTTTGGAAAGGCAATTCAGTGGAACCATATGAACAGTAGAAGTTCGCGATTGCTCATACTTCAATGCAAGTGAGCGAGTATGCGGGAACCGAGCGTTCAGTACGTGGTTCGAAGAAAAATTAAGCAATATGAGTGGTATACATAAATCGATTTTTCTAAATCTTCTCTTCATTCTTTTGTGCTTTCACCACTCCCTTACAGTCATTCATTGCCCCCCAAATACATGCAGCCATCACCACCCCTCTGGATTGCTGCGCCCCCCAGCTGGCAGTAGCGGCCACTTTGCGATTCACTTTTCTAAACATTTGCAATGATAAACAAATTTTTCTGTCTGACAGCAAATATTAATTGTTCGTAGCTGGATGTAATCCACTACAATGAAACTAAAAACAATTCAAAATGGTGTATATTGGTGAACAAATTATTATGTGTTTTATGATATTTATATTGGAAATATACATATGTCAATATCGCCTTTCATATGTGTTATGAATCTCAGATTTTAATTTGTCTTGAGTTCTTTCTGGTTTGTTTAATGAGTTATATATGTATTGTTTTATCTTGTAAACCCATCTTATGATTATTTGTAAATCGTTTTAATATCTATTGCAGAATAAAGAATATAGAAGGATTAGATAATCCCACAAACATATAAGTACTTCATCTCCGCGTTAATTTAATAAAGACTCAGGTTAATCGGAACTAATTAACCTGAAAGTACTAAACTTAGCTGGAAAACAAATAAGAATTATAAGTATAAAATATTTAGAAGGCTTTAATTCATTTCAAAAACTCAATCTGAGCAGAAATCGGTTTCGCCGAAGTTCCTAATTTAGTAAAATTATTTGTTAGTAATGAGATTCAATAGTAAGTATTCATTTATGGTAATTTAAACTTTGAAAACACGTAAATATTGTTTAATATATAGCTTCGAGTATATCTTCATATTTACAGCAGCAAAACTATTGACCACATCCAAGTCAGCAAGTTTGTTAGATTAAGTTAAGACTGAATGTTGCTCGTTAATCAGGTGCAATTCTCTTGACTTGCTGAATTCACTATTGTCTATCTAGTTGATTTCGATTAGTGTTTTTCAACCTTTTTGATTTGTCTAAGTTTAAAAAATTGCTGGCCATATGAGCAAGATGAAAGGAAATCATTAGATATAGACGATGATGGGATGCTTAAAATGGAATTTCATTTCATTTTCGTCTCAACCTAAATGAAGAAATGATAATACATTTTTGACGTAGTAATTGATTTATTTTTAGCTTAAAAAGAAAATAAATTCAATAGACATTTGGACGAATACCTATATTTCAGCCCTCTGTAAAATAGTTCAAAATGGCTACCGTTTATACACGTAACATGTTTTATTGTTTTAAATTTAATTTCCGGTGTAGCCGGTCCTGGAAAGTAATTACATCACCACCTCTCAGCAAGCCAGGAAGTGGTGGATATTTCGTCCTAATATTTTATCAACTCCATCCCGCAACCTTCAAGATTACTATCGCTCAATTTCGTATTCCTTTTTATTCGTTTTAATTACTTTTAATAAGTCTATTATTCCAAATGGATAACTATACTATTAGGCAGACTTCTTCACTAAATCATCATGTGTGCATGGTGGGCTAGTAGAGTTTAGGTTCTACAGAGGGCACAATAATTATTATGTTATGGTTTACAGTGGCGTGCTGAAATATACACTAATCTAGCTTCGTGTTACTCTAAATTTCACTCATTTATATAGAGGGTCATATATAGTTTTGAATACTGTGCTTGTAGTACTCATAACATACAAAGGCATAACTCTTAACTGACTATAATTTCTTTATAATACGCTGACATCTGACAAGTTAAGTAACAAAAAGCCAAAGCAAGAGATCATTATAATGGCATAACTTCTGGGAAATCAAGAAGTAGAAGTGGGTAAAAAGGTAGTTAGTGAGAAAATTCTAATAAATCACACCACCCATCTATGCTCTGTAGATATAATATTCTGTAATACTAGAAACGATTCCGGCATCCCAAATATATGTTATCGAAGTTTGATACAATATTTCTCATTTTTTGGGACAATAGTTCGTATACACCAAACATATTTTAAAAGTTATGATAATGGAAGAAATTGTTAAAATAACCCCTGATATGAAAAAAAAATAGTTTACGAGAATTTCAAAATCGCCTTGTTTTTTGATAGAAATTGAATAATGGACATTTAATTTAATTGTAAAACGAATTGAAAACTACATTCTAAATATTATGCGCCATTATTTTCTAAGTTCTATGCAAAGTTTTGTGATGGAGACATTATAAAACTTTTATATCTTCAAAATTAATTGTCTCAGTTATGACGCTACCAAATATAAATAACCGTTGGCTAAATAGAGAATTAAAAACCCTTTTAAGCAAGGTGTCACATGACCTCTTTTCATATTCAAAATTTTCGACAGGGTCCTTATAATTCAGAGGGGTGCTAGAGGTGGGATAATATTTTCATACTAAAAATTGTCAAATTAAGAACAAAAATCGACCAGATTTTTTCCTGGTATATTAAACTATAAGGGAGAGAAATGCGTTATTTTACAATGCACCGAGGATAAAATAGCATCTCTACCGAATGGTATATACTATTTTTTCCACGGTCTCATTAACTTAAAAACAATATTTTGTCATTATGAAGTAAGTAGAACCAGAATAATTGTATTCAGATTTGAACATTTATTTAGTAGTCGTTGAGTTATTGTTATAACTACAAAATAAACAAACAAAAAGAATTGTCAAATTAAGTTTGGTTTAGCTTGAAGTTTGTTTAGTGCACAATGAATAATTGTGAGTCGGAAGAGATTGTGAAGGCTGCAAATATTGCAATAAGCAATTTGCTGCCTACGAAGTCAAGATCTTTATACGATATAGCCTACAATCGGTTCAAAAAGTGGTGCGTCGAGAATAATGTTCAAGTATACAGCGAGAATGTTTTGTTGGCATACTTCAGTGAAAATGCAAAGAATTACAAGTCTTCCACATTATGGGCGCAATATTCTATTGTTAAGTCATGCTTGATAATTTACGACAACATAGATATAAGAAAATTCCTCAAGTTGATCGCATTTTTTAAAAGAACCGGTGACGGATATCAAAGCCGGAAAATGTAGTTCGCAGCCAGATGGCAAGAATACTATGGGAAAAATTCCGAGTGTGGTAGCTTTGTATTTAAAATTACCTGATGCTACATGTTATACTGGTCACTGCTTACGAAGATCTTCAGCGACATAACTGGCAGATGCTGGTGTGGATATCACAACAATAAAGCGTCATGCTGGTTGGAAATCAACGACAGTCGCTGAGGGTTATGTCGAGAACTCCATTGAAAATAAGACCAAAATTGCTAATCAGGTTTTAGTACCTAGGTACCACTACTAGTGCAATCACAAAAACTGTAAATGTAAGCGTGTAACATGTCGCTGAGACATGTTCCTAATTTCATCAATTATTTTGGAGCGTTACTTATTCGTCGGCTACTCCCACCTCTAATTCCAAATATTAGGAACATATCGGTGATAGTTTTTACCATTGTTAAATTGCTATTTAAAACTACGATTCAAGGAATCGTCGCTTGTTCATTCTTCGATGATAATCAAATTCAGTTTCTAAGTAATTTTGTGTGATATTAATTCTTCTCGGTGGTAAGTTCTCTATCTATATCTTTTTAAATTGTAATTGTTTGCTTACAAATCATTCTATTTCCATTTTTCTATTTCGTTTTTTGAAATCAATGTTTTTGTTATGGCGTTTCCAGTTTTTCTTCGCCGTTCCCTTTAAAAAAATCTGGTGGCGTCCAAAGTTATTTTACGAAGCGAATTTATAACACATTCTCTATATGGTTATTTTCCACCGATTTAAATTTGCTTTTTCTGATTATTTTGAGAACAGGACGGATAAGAATGAACAGATTTTTGTGGTTTTATTTTGAAAATTAAATTCAATTTTTGTATGTATTGTAGTATAAGCTCCTACCTGTTCATTTTATTCCTATTTTCCAATTTTCAACTTTCTACTGTTTCTCCAATTTTTTTTTATTTCTTTCCCTACAGCTCTGCAGCCCTTGAGGACCTCTACGGACCGTTTACAGACTTTACCTCTACGGACTTTACCCTGACGGACCCTACAACGATCCACTCATCGGACCATATCGTTCCAGAGTCCAGACAACGACGCCTCAAGAACCCTTGACTACTGCTGCGAGCTGTACGTCCCGAGTCTTCCCAAGATAAGTCCCTACCTTATTTTTGGTATATATAAAATATTGCGTTGGACATTTTTACTGTAATAACTAATATTTATTCGTAGTGTATTGAGAATATACGGTCTATGTAAATTTATCTTTGTGTGTCAAATAAATCCATTTGTCCCGAAATTTTGTTTGTTGATTCACCTTATCCCAATTGAGGTAATGAAAAATAGTGTAACTAAGGCTGAATTCACCACCTGAGCGGAGTCCCAAGGCCGGGTTAACTTCGGATTGTGGCAAGCGAAAGTAATATTCCTTCTAATATTAATTTTGAAAATTTTACATATGTAACATTTAATATAAATGTCGATAAATAATTTCAGTGTTATCTTTTTTTGCATGAAAAACGTTCTCCATAATGTAAACTCCCTTGGGAGCATTATACTCCTTTGGGAATAATCCACTACTTCTGTTTTAATTTTGATGTCATAAAAACTGATTCCTACTCCCGATAGTGGAAAAATTAATGTATTCCAAACATACGGAACGCAGTGTATATTTTAAATATTACATTCTCTTAATCTTATTTTGTTTTGTTTCGTTTAAAACACAATTATTTGCATTTCTCACAAATATGTAGCTTCCCAATACCTACCATTTATTTAACGGTACCAAATCCACTTTGAATCGGTTCTTTTTTCATTAATTCATTCACTTGGACTGTGCTCAACAATTTCCAATATTGTCTACTTCCATTCCAGAAGTTTCGTATCCTCGATATAATCCACTATCTTATTTGGGGGGATACTGAGTAGTTCTGATGGTTATATTATTTCCTTTCCAAAATGCTACTGCCTGAGTCCTTGTAAGTTCTTCCATAAGCAGAGTATATGAGTAGGTGTTTCATCCCTTAGTTCACATTTTCTACAAATAGGTTCACTGACTTTTCGGATTTTGTATAAATGTTTCCTTAAAGTACAGTGTCCAGAAACCAAATCGGTAACTGTCGTCAAGTGTCTCGTGCTTAGTTTCAAAACCTGATTGAGAGTTCTTTGTTTACGTTTTTAAGTAAACTTTTTGTGTGAAGGTGACCTTCTGTCAACCCCCATTTGATTTGGAGTTCCTTGTCTAGTCATTTCACGTAATCCTCTGTGATCCCGCAGAATGGTTCCGAACCTATAAAGAATCCTTTAGTGCCTTGTTAAGCTAGCTGGTCCGCCAATTCATTACATGCAATCCCTTTAAGTCCCAGCACCCATACTAGAGACACTGTGTTGTCTCTTGTCAGCTTATTAAGGGACAGTTTTTATCCGTCTAGATTTAGTGGTTGGATTGCTGATAGCTTTAAGCAGAGCCTGGCTGTCAGTAGGGTAAAGTGGTATAATCCGCCCCTTATTTCGAAAATAATTATAAACAAAACTGTTTTGAGCTTTTATTCAAAAATAAATGAACACGAACTTATTCAAAACACGAACTTACTCAAAACCCAACAGAACGTTTATTTAAAACAACTTCAAATAAATAAATAAAAATTTTCTAAAAATTTTAAAATGGGGCATATTACACCCTACGTAATTGCAATACGCCCCGGATGAAAAGTTAATCCTAACAAGTTATTTTTTATTTTCCATGCGTTTCATTTGACATATGTTGCACATATTGAGGTATATCGTACAGCTTTCATGCAACCACTTTCCACACACTATTCACTGAATCCAATCATCTCTAGATTTGGTTGAATTATAATGTTCTCCACATGCAATGCAGTCGTTCTCGTCTATGCCTGAAGCCTCATCTGAGATTCATTAACTACAGATTCTGAAGACGAAGTAGATGGTTTCCTCGTCCTTTTATCTTTTTTCAAACAGCGGGTTTTAGATTTTACACCAGATGTACTAGGCGCACTGGAACATTAGGGCAATGTTTTACCCGACTTTATATCAGAGAGGAACCTGCCGTTTGACTCTTTTCTCTGGATATGTTAGAATCAAAGCAGACTGCTTCCTTTTGGAAGTATTAATAAGAATAGTTGGCACAGGAGCAATTTCTCTTAGAAGTTTAGATGGATTTTCTTTTGGCTCAAGCTGAGGATTTATTGCAGGATCATTATGAATTTCCGCAGTGGAAACTTCTTCAGGAATCACTTCTTTAGATGAAGTTTCTTTTGTTTCTGGCTGAGGATTTGTTGAAAGATTTATAACGGAACCAGATTTAACCCAAGCTTTTCCTGTCAGTGCAGAAACGTTGTTTCTATTTAACTTTCTGTCTTTGTGGTTAATCAATCAGTCTCTTGTCTCTTGCGCGAAATAGTTTTTCAGTAGTTTAAAAAAATATTTGTCAAGAGGCTGCAATGCCTGAGTCGTATGGCTGGTCAGGCATAAGAAGTCAATATTGTTTTCGAAAACCAAGTTCAACAGGTCAACCGCATTGCAATGGGTGACATGGCCATCCAGTATCAATAACGCTTTGCCTGTACCTTTTCTTAAAATTACAGTGACTATATACAAGACAGTGGCGACAATTATGATCGTCCTAGTGATTGGTTATCTATGTCACGTGGTATCGGCCGCCATTAGTTTGGCTAAATGTTTGTTTATTTACCATTTGGTTCTATTGTGTTTTTACCACAGTTTTTGGTTTTGAAAGTTTTAGTGCAAAATTTGGTGTTTAAGTGCTATTTATAAACGTTCTGGACTGAAGACTTATTTATTAGTGTATTATTAATTGCTTTGGAACTATAATTATTATTTCATACACCATTTTCACTTGAGGTTTTTGGTTAAGCTATAAGTATAGTAGATAAGTTGAATATTACTGTACTTGTATTGTTATATATGGTTTAGATTAACAAAGTTAGTGATTAATACATATATTATTCAAATAAATATCAGAAATTGACTGTATCGACCCTTACTTCGTGGAATATGCTCATATTAGTGTTTTTAAATGAAACTCACGGTCTCTAGTTAATTCCACAATATAATACAAGTTATTGAAAATTCTAAAAAATTGACAATTGTTTCGATAAATCAATATCATCGTCAGAATGACAGAAGTTACATTTCATTTTATGCCTACCTGATGTTTAGTAGTTATTTTTGGCTAGACCAAGAAGTAACCTAACTTGTGATTGGCTTAATATATGTTTATAGAAAAAAGAAGAAGATGTGATATTACAAATATTGAAGCTTAGATATTATTAGCCCTATGGTGATATCCTGGATATCATTTTTCCAATTAAGATCAGTATAACTGTGCAATGATATAGAAAGCCAGGAAAACTATATCTGCGGATCTTTACAATTATCACTTAAGAAGACAGTTTATTAGTGGAGAATTCCCTAGATTTAACTGTTCATTGACAACTTCATATTGTGGGCTTCTTAAATGTCTTCTAATTTCCAGTTCTTCAAGGAAATCCAGTTCTTGTTTCTTTTCACAAATATGCAGCACTTCTAGTTCTGTGGTAGGTGTCAATGAATGATTGGTGTCAAGTAGATGTTTTGCGTAGTGGGATTTATCTGGTTGTTTTAATCTGTATGCTCGTAAGTGCTCACTGTACCTATCGTATTTCAAAATTCCTAAGGGTCTGACCCAAATAGACAGCATTACATTCTGGACATTTGAGTTTATATATACCTGACTTCTTTAATAGTGGTATTTTTGTTTTTACATTTAACAATTTTGTACTAACGTTACTTTCTGTTTTAAATGAAATTGTTGTATTCGTTGCTGAAGATATTATCTTTGAAATATTATTAGAAATATTTCCAACACAGACTGATGTGACAATTCCATTCAATTCTAACCACCCTGTGTCACACAGACTAGCAGCATATAATTCAATGATACATAGAGCTTTTTCAGTTCCTATGAACAAATGTAATTTTGATAGAGAGATTAATACAATTAGACAAATAGCAACATCTAACGGTTATCCATTAGATATGATAAATAAGCTAATTAGTAAAAAAGAGGAAAAAGTGGCATTACAACTAATATATCCTGAACAAGCTGATGAAATTAAAACTTATATAACCATCACATATGCAGGAAATATTTCTAATAATATTTCAAAGATAATATCTTCAGCAACGAATACAACAATTTCTTTTAAAACAGAAAGTAACGTTAGTACAAAATTGTTAAAAGTAAAAACAAAAATACCACTATTAAAGAAGTCAGGTATATATAAACTCAAATGTCCAGAATGTAATGCTGTCTATTTGGGTCAGACCATTAGGAATTTTGAAATACGATACAGTGAGCACTTACGAGAATACAGATTAAAACAACCAGATAAATCCCACTACGCAAAACATCTACTTGACACCAATCATTCATTGACACCTACCACAGAACTAGAAGTGCTGCATATTTGTGAAAAGAAACAAGAACTGGATTTCCTTGAAGAACTGGAAATTAGAAGACATTTAAGAAACCCACAATATGAAGTTGTCAATGAACAGTTAAATCTAGGGAATTCTCCACTAATAAACTGTCTTCTTAAGTGAGAATTGTAAAGATCAGCAGATATAGTTTTTCTGGTTTTCTATATCATTGCACAGTTATACTGATCTTAATTGGAAAAATGATATCCAGGATATCACCATAGGGCTAATAATATCTAAGCTTCAATATTTGTAATATCACATCTTCTTCTTTTTTCTATAAACATATATTAAGCCAATCACAAGTTAGGTTACTTCTTGGTCTAGCCAAAAATAACTACTAAACATCAGGTAGGCATAAAATGAAATGTAACTTCTGTCATTCTGACGATGATATTGATTTATCGAAACAATTGTCAATTTTTTAGAATTTTCAATAACTTGTATTATATTGTGGAATTAACTAGAGATCGTGAGTTTCATTTAAAAACACTAAATAAATATCTATTTTGGCCTTTTTATAACCAAATCTCCTTGGTTTTTACAGTGGATTTTGAGCATAGTTTTAGACATTGAATTCATCGATTAAATTAAAACATAAAAGTATTCTCGAGTTTTACCAGTTGTTTTTTCTTATTTCTAAACCCTCTTAGATCTATAAAACGTTGCATAAAATTTGTTTGTTTTTATTTGTAATAGAACAATGCTAAGACCAGAAAGGACAATTGGCAAGATTTTTATGTCAAAAAAATGTGTGAAGAAAATTTAGTTCTAAATATAATACCCGATTGTCATAAATTGAAAAATAAAATTATTAAAAGCTACATTGTATTCAGATTAAAACAAGTTCAAAAAAGAATAAGAGTGCTTCTAAAACATTAACTAGTAAGTCTATTACTGGTCATTTGTTATGAATATTCAAGAAATAATTGCATTAGAACATTTTTTATTTTATTTGCTTGATGATTTTTTAATTAAACATCTCTGAGACAAATTCAAAAATATTGGGGCATTATGGCATGTACAATGACAAAAAATATTAGATATAAGCTTCATAGTATCTCCTTTATTAAATAGTGTAAACATTTAATTACATAAATATTAAATAAGGTATGTGTTTCATTTTTCTGGTGGAGTTTCATTGTCAGAATTGCAGGTACAGTCTGTAACATATGAAAACATTCATTGTATAATTTCAGATTAGATGAAAAAATAAAACATAGGGTCATTATTTCCTAATTCTGTACTGATATTGGATATAATTCTGACTAAAACCCTAATAGTCCAAATTTGTATCCCAATAACAAGTCAAATTAAAATATTTTATTACTTATTTTATTTTTTCCTATTCACACAAGAATAGAGACTAACATCCCTCTGTGGCATATTTCTATCTAATTAACTACCTGCTTTTGTTAAGAGGCTTAGTGCATTATTTCCGCTCCGAGTAAATTTGCGGTAATCATAGATTAAAGAAAGACTCCCTAGTACATATACCTACACTACATATTACGATTTATTGTAGTATCTATTTAGCATGACATTTAACATTATAATCCAGAATTTAAGAACTCACCTTATATCTTTATCAGATGGTAAATAAAGATACCTACATCCATAATTTTGTGTGCAACAACATTACATCCTTGAAGATTTTTATTAACATCGGTCCACTTGTTCCAGAAATATTTTATGATTCACCTAATAAAATAGCTTTTATTTAAAATTGCACATTCAAAACTAGTTTAAAAATGGTAAAACCCTTTCAAAAAGGGTTATTTAGTTGTATGTAGTCAAATGTAAATAAACCAAAATTAGCAAACTAATGGCGGATGGGCGGAGCTTATACCCAATTGTCGCCACTGTCTTGTATATAGTCACTGTACTTAAAATGAAATATTCACGGAACACTTTATAAATAAATCGCTGTTAATGTACGAGGTCTACTGGTTCATGTAAACATCTGAGCCAGGAGGAGGTCCATCTAAAAAATCTGGTTTTTTATATTTGCCTTTCATTATTAGGGCTGGTGGAAAAAATGTCCCATCAGCATTGCAGCATTCTATTAATGAACTGTATTCACCCTTTTCTGTACTGGTAAGACAGTAGGCATCTTTGATTCCTTTCTTATCAACAACACGTTCTGCTTTATTGTTCACTTGAATGCCTGTTTCGTCCATATTAAATATTTTGGATGGCTTATCTAATAAATCGTTTTCCGTTAATACTTTAAGCAAGAGATCAAAGTAATCACCGACTTCCTTACGATTCATCCCTTGCGCCCGTGCTAGCGAAAGGCCCTCAGATTTTCTAATAGACAGGATTGGATTTCTTCTTAAAAAATCATTTAATCAAACTTTCCCTGTTGACTCATCATTTTCTGAGAAACAATTCCTTATGTTCAGCTTTTGAGCGGAAGAAAAAGCCATTTTCTTTACGTCACTTCTATTCGGTGCGAACCCCACTTTCCCCAGTGCCTGTATGTGCAGGACCAACCTTCTTTCGTGTTCTTTGCTTAGATGGGTTTCGACCTATGTGTTTTGTGGAGCTGTTGGCGGCTAGATGTCTTCTCAGATTTCTAGAAGGTATACCATACTCCCTACTGGCTGCGTTTGTCCCCATCTGACCACTTTTTAGTTTTTCCATGGCTGTTGAGATTGCAGCTTCCGTCCAAGATGCTCCTGTTGTTTTCCTAACATATATTTTGCCCATTATCTGAAAAAGGGCATTAATTAGAAATAGTTTATTAACCTCTTGACTGGGGCGTTTTACAACCAAGCGTGTGGGGCGTATTCGAATTTGGGTGTACAAAACACCCCACTAAAATATTTCACCTTCAAAATTTATTTGAAGTGCCACATATACTCAAGGACGTTCATTTGTATGTCTAGGTAGAGGTCAAACAGAAAAAAATTGAAGAAATAATATGTTTTGAAACATAACAGAGAACGTTTACTTAAGGTGTGAAACAAATGTTTGATTGTACTTACCAATGAAAATTATTTTTCTCGGAAAAATTCAAGCATACGTTTTTTTAACTATTGCATACAAAATGACACACATGCAACACAGTCGGCGTTCTGCATAATACTAAATCATAAGACGTATGAGAAGGGAAGAATGGCGGTGGGGCGTATTATACCACTTTATCCTATATATTTTTTTGTCCGGTATAACCTCTCTTCATGTTTTCATCAATACATGCTATAGCAGCAATTGTTTCTGCCTGAAATACAGACGCATATCCAAGGCTGAAGAACATTTTCTTCTTAGGTCCATTTTTACCACCCCAGAGCCGTGCTTCGTTTTAGAGACATCGGTGAACCAGATGATGTCTCCAGGATTTCTCGAGTACATCACCTGTTGCCTAGATGGAATAATGATATTCACTTGCTCAGTGAATATATTTTCGGGTATCATACTATCCAGAGCCATTTGAAAGGTGGGTTCATCTAGTATTGTTCCAGTTGTATCAGTATATCGTCCACGAACATTGTTCGTGGACCACATGGCTCCCAATTTCAGTCTGCCTCTGCCCTAACAAAAAGTTCCAGAGGAGAAAGGTCACTCAGTCTTTATGACTAATTTTTTGGTTGCGTTTTGACTATCTACATTTTTCATCGATCTGTTCAATTTTTACCCTTTTCTTTTTCGTTGATTTCAAGTCCAAACTCTGTTTAAGATATAATTTCGATCTGTCGTAATTATTCTTACTCAATGCTTCTTTGTTCATATTCCGTGAAATGTCTTTCAAATATCTTTCAAATATTTCCTTATTCAGTTTTATCAAGGAAAAAATGGAACTAAGAAAACTCCATCAAATTTGCCCAGATTTTAAATCCTCGGAATCACTGAATAAATGATTTAATTAAGGAAATTATCGAAAAATTTCGAAAACAATTAATTGATAGTTCTCTTCAGATTATATTCTTGGGTTTAACAAAAAAAAAGCTTAAAATAAGATACGCGAAGGAAATAAAACTAATACGATAGATAAAAGCTGGTTGACTCCAATTAACATTAAAAATTTTTATGGAAAAGTAATGTTATGGTAGCTTTAACATGCCTCTCTGTCGCTATTTACCTAAGCAGCTTACACAACCCTAAAATTAAAGCAACATTTTTCAAGCTGGGTAGCTAATTTATTTAGTGTTCCCCCTACCTACATTACCGTTTTGAATTTGAAGGACGCCCCTGTCACTCAACTAAAAGTCTCAATTAATAATAATAGCCTAGAGAGAAGACCCTTCCATGGCGGACTCAAGGGGGCGGACTGGACAACCGTTCACAATTCGTATTGTTTGAGCCGTTACAATAGGGAGTCCAAACGACGGCCATTATTGCAAAGATAGCATGGTACAGTGGTTAGAAAAGGGTGAAATTATCAATTGTATAATATATATTTATATACTTTTATTAAATAAATTTAAGTTGAAATTATAATAGTTTCAGGTAAAGTTTCAGCTTGCGAAAAAATGGACAAGGTAGGATAATGATTTTGGGCATAATTGCCATTTCAATAAAGTAATGCGATTAGATTTTTAACTTTGAAACAGGTTTAAAAAGATGATAAAAGTACAACAAAACTTATTTTGTATCGATTTTAATCAAACAGTAGTGGAAACAATATATTATTTAAAGTGACATTTCTACAACTAATATATTTTTCTTGATCATTCTACGTATTTTGTATCAATATTCACATTCAAGTTTGTAAATAGACATTTTTCATAGCCCCTCAGTCCAGCACTGCTAATAGATAAGGGTCGGTCATCCACTATTCCCATCACCCGCATCCTGTGAGAGTGCGAAACACCAAAAAAAGGTCGGGGATGACTAATACGGGGTGTCAGCATCGTTACGGCTACCATCTAAAACTCTAATGAATCTATTATGTACAGAATGAGCTTCACTAGTCTTTGTCACTAGTAGCAGAAATTCAAAGAGAAAAGCGATTTTAAAATGTAAGTAGACGAGAATGATCGTTTTTCGTTTATACTTGAAATTTATTATTAAAAAACCAGTGTTTTTTTAAACGGTTTTATTTAGCTCACCCCCTTTGTTTTATTCTTGGGTCAAATTTAGTAATTCAAATTTCACCCTCTTCCTGTCAACCAATTACTCTGAAATTTTGTATACACTTTGGATTTTGGTGACAATACAATTATGTTTATTCATTATCATTATAAATTCAAGATGGCCGCCGCTACAAAATGGCGGATAATTTATGTTTTATTAATCCCATCAATATGGGTATCAAATGAAAGGGCTCAACAAGCAGAATACAATATACTATAAAAAATTGAAATCCAAGATGGCGGCCGCTACAAAATGGCGGATAACGTAGGTTTTATCAAACCCATCAATATGGGTATCAAATGAAAGTGCTCAACCAGTAGAGTACAATATACTATATGAAATTAAAATCCAAGATAACGGATTCTACAAAATGGCGGATAACGTAGGTTTTATCAATCCCATCAACATGGGTATCAAATGAAAGATCTCAACAAGTAGAATACAATTTACTATGCAAAATTGAAATCTGAGATGGCCGCCGCTACCAAATGGCTGATAACAATTTTTTATCAATCCCACCAATATGGGTATCAACAAAGAATAATACAGTGCACTATACAACCTCAATATTTAAGATGGGCGCAGCCACTAAATGGCGTATAATAATAAGATTTAAATTTAGAAATTGAATCTGTAATTTAGGTATCTGATTAATCCAGCCTGAATCCACCACCCAAGTCAAGATTTTGTATCGTGTTGAGGACTGTGTGGCGTTAGGGTGGCTAAAAATGATACGTCGTTAGCGGTACACCACCCAAGTTAAGGTGAAAGGTTAAAACGCGCCGAGAACTGTATGGCATTAGGGTGGATAAAAATGATATGTCGTTAGCGTTTTCCCCTCAAGACTCAGGCGCATCTTGTTGTACATAGCCTTGCCCCTTTATTGGACCTCTGGGGGGGTCGACCGTTTAAATGTCCATTACTCGTGGGAACAAAATGGTAAAAAAAAATAAAAACCAAAAAATAAAAATAGGTAAAAAAACTTTTTAAGTTAAACGGTTTTATGTTAAACATACATTGCAATGTTTAAGATAAATGTACTAAAAACCAAAAAATAATAAAATAGATACAGTCGTGGGAATTATAGATAAACATATGCATAGACTAGACTAAAATAAAACCGTGGGGCACGTCAATTGTCTACAAATTATGGACTTAATGTGCGATAGAAGAATCGTTTAATTCGTCGTTAGGCAGTTGGCCCGCAGACGGTGAGGAAATTACTTACTATTTTCTTGCTCATGGAAATTCCAATAGTTATACACTCCATGTAAATAAAAGAGATGTTTCAACTAGTTTATCGTTGGACATTCACACTGCTGGCTGGCGAGGAATCGTTTCACTGCTCGTAGTTTGTCTTTAATCGACAAAACATATGATAAAAGTACTACTCGCTCACCACTATGAAACCCTAAAACTCGCTTATAATCGAGCTTGCTAGCGTGTTTCCACATTCTAGCCCTACTTATCACACGTCCATCGTTGTCGGTTGAACAACTGCCTAATTATAGTGTAACATTACAAAACAAAAATTTTAATCAACGATTGTAGTCAATTGACGTGCCCCACGGTTTTATTTTAGTCTAGTCTATGCATATGTTTATAATTCCAACGACTGTATCTATTTTATTATTTTTTGGTTTTTAGTACATTTATCTTAAACATTGCAATGTATGTTTAACATAAAACCGTTTAACTTAAAAAGTTTTTTTACCTATTTTTAAATAGGCAGTTTAAGACATATTATTGGGTAGAAGAGAAGCTTTGAGTCTCATCAAATGATTTTACTTTAAAACAGGTTCTTCGTTATTCATAACATTTTTTATCTTGTAATTTGATAATATCTGCGAATCTGGCATGTGAGATGATGAATTTATATATTTTTAAGTATCCCACTTAATATCCTGTACAAATAAGTCTGGCAAAAATGTTTTCTTGGTGTATTGCGTTGTTTGCTTCCTATCAAATTTTACGTTTCAGTCACTGGCTGTTACGAAAGCCCATTGTAAGCATAGGAAGAGAGACTATTATTTCCTAATGCAAGTAATAATAGATCTCAACATCCCAAGAAATGGGACTCAAAATAACTTAGGCCAGACATATTATTAGTCAAGATAATTAGCCCAGTCAAATGGTGGTTTGAACAAAATTGCGGAAGTTCTTTTCTTAACGGTTTTATATGTTATTTTCGCTGCTGATTCCGAATTCATGGTTTGCTGCATTTTAGGTGGTCGGCTTCATAGCCAAAAATGCAAAAAAACAAAATTGTTTAGCACTTTCTTCAATTTTTCTTTTATATTTTGAAAACTATACATTTTTTTAAGAAGAGTGTCCATACAAAATCAAAATTAATAAAATTTCCTTTGATTTTCTGACAAGAAATATCAGCGCTAGAGCTCAGTGAAAACTAGTGTTTTTTCTATTATCACAAAAACACCAACTTCCATCTTCTCCAACCCGAGAAATATATATGTTGATAAACCCTTATATCACGTGTTCGTACATTATAAACAAGACGTCACCAATATCAAATTTTCTTATAAAGATTTTTGTGAGAAGAGGTTGTCATGTTGGTGCACATTACTGGCACAGTACTGCGCGCTTACACCCCATCGACCTTAGAAGCCAGTGTTGCATTTGCAATATATAGGCTGGGGATATAAGCCTGGATATAAGGGCAACGGGAGATTATTTACTAGCAGTTGTTATTACGTTTGGATGAGCTGAAGGATCAGTGAAGTTTGTAACACATGATTTTTGTAAACGGGTCTTAAGAAATTTATTATTGCCTTGGTTGAATAACGTGGACGTAGAATCGCAACCACTCATTGCATGAAGAAAGTTGTGGTTGACAACTCGCAGTGATTTGCCTCTTCCTGGTTTGAGGAAAAACACATTGTTGGAAGTTTAAGACCCGTATTTATGACCAGAAGGTTAATATCTTCTCCATCAACTGCGACACTCTTGTGAGCCGAAGAAAGAGATTCTGCTTTTCGAACTATCAATTTGTCTGCATTATTCGCTGCCTGCTTCGAAGCGATTCCCTGTTCGTTACATTTTCTCATGTGCATCTTGATTAACATATCCTTGTTTTACGCATTTGATAGAAAATGATTTTTTAGATCAACTTAAAATTAGTTGGAAAGTAACTATGTAGATATATATAAACATTTTATCTGAATAAATTTCAGTCAATAAATTGAGAATTATGTGAAAGAATGATTCTTTGTATAAATAGGAATTGAAAATAGAAAATTTTGAAAAAATTTACTAAACGACTTGGTATTTTACGTGAAGTTTTACTGACATCCGTAGATGGCAGTTTCGGTAATATTATTTACTTTAATTTTGTATAGAGTGCTCATATTCTAAAAACGTATAGTTTTGGGTATATGAAGAAAGTGTTAAACAAGTATAGTTTTTGCTTTTTTGGCTATGAAGCCAACCTCCTAGGAAGCAGCAAATCATAACTTCGGATTCGGTACTCTCGAAAACATAAGAAGCAGTCAAGAAAAAAACGCAATTTTGTAACGAAATCGGCAGTTTTAAACACGCATTTACTAGACTAAATACAGAGCAAACAAAAATGAGAGAATATTGGTGACCCCATGAATCAGAAAAATGGAAGAATAACAAAGAGAGTACAAAGCTGGTTATGTTATACTGTCAAATAAAAAAATATAAACGGCTGATCACACAGTGACTGTCCTGATGATACGTTAACATCACAAACCAGTCGTCAATCCCCCATGAACTCTGCATAAACCAACCCATTACTATTATAACCAACCTTATCAAAGATTTCCATGCAAATAATGGCACACAAATGGAGTAGCTGAATCTCTCAGAAATTGTGTTGTGTTCATTGCTCGAATATAAACACAAAAGATTTTCTGGACCAGGAAACACATCACGACCAATAAACCAATCCTATCACTATCTCTAGAAGATGGAGAAGGGATTCCAAAAATGCCATCTAGCAGAATAATTTAAGGTTACAAAAGCACAAACACCAGAGTATTTGAAATGAATTTAGTTGTGTAATTTACCTCCAGAAAAAATGTCCGGAACGACTCCTGGGCGAGAAGAGTGTAAACCCCGTATTTTCCACTTTGCTAGGTTAGTTAATTACAAGCATAGAAGATACTAATTATATAATACTTTTGTTTTGTTTCTTTTACTTTCCCACCCAACCTATTTAATATGCGAGAAAATTATTGGTTTGCCCCAAGAAAAGTTGGAAATTTAAAATTAAGTTTGAGTTATTTTCACGTTTTCTATCAACAACAACCCGAAAAATCCTGTGTGTATGTTGTCGTCGGCCACTTTTCGTTACTTGTCTTGTTAGCACCATATAGTCTCCGGAGTATAACAAGTCACCAATTTTATGATTCAATATTGTTAAGGACATGTCACAGGTGAACCCTATCAATTTTCAGCTCACCAGAGCCAGTACAACGGGTGCTATGTACGACATTTTTGTCATTTTTTGAAAAATATCAGTTTGTTAGTACGATACAGCCTCTGAAGTTCTACAAGTTACCAATTTCATGATTGAATATTATTCAAAACATCTCACAGATGAACCCTATTGATTTTCAGCTCACCAGAGCCAGTACAACACGAGCTATAGTAGTTTAAGTACGATGATTTTGTCATTTTTGGAGAAATTTTAGTTTGTTAGCACGATAGGGCCTCCGGAGTATATACAAGTGACCAATATTATGATTGGATATTATTCAGAACGTCTCAAAGATTAACCCTATTGATATTCAGCTCGCTAAAGCCAGTACAACGGGTGCTATGGTACTTGGAGTACCAAATTTTTGTCATTTTTGGAGAATTTTCAGTTTGTTAGCACGATACAGCCTCCAGAGTGTATACAAGTGACCAATTTTATGATCTAATATTGTTGAAGGTGTCTCACATATGGTGATTGATTTTTACCTGACTAGAGCATGTACTGCGGGTCCTATACATCCAGATATACTACATTTTTGGTTATTTTTGGAGAAATTTCGGTTTGTTGGCACGATACATCCTTCGAAGTGTATACAATTTTATGATAAAATATTGTTCACGGCGACAGATGCGGAAAAGTTAGTTTTAATATTTAAAACCGTTTATTTTTTTGATTTTTTTCTGCAACTAATACCTTTTTGGACCTTTGGTACACTCAGACTTACTGCGCCTATATTTGCAAAGAGTGTTTGGTTTTTTTACGTACATAGTTTCTGGCTGCATGGGTCCAACCCTAAAGACAAAAAAAATTTACCTCCAGCTGATAACCTTTAATGTTTGATGATGCTAATCAAATAAGAAGACAAATAAAGTACATTGTTATTAAAAAAATAATCTACCAATCTTTTATTTTCCATATTTTTTGCGTTATCGAATGAAGTTAACATACGTAGTGAACAAAAGCTCTCAGAAACAAACCTAAAAAACAAAGAATCTTGCTGAGTGTTTACTTTATATCGAAATCATTGGACATTCTTTGACGTAGACCTGTATTTTCCTATTAATTATAAATTTAAATATTGTACCATTTCCTGTATGAGGCCCCACTATTCTTAATTGTTATAGAATCTTTTGAGATTCAGTGGTACATTTACCCAACCATCAAAAAAATATAATTTTGATTGAACCGTTTACAGTTAAACGGCAGATTCATGTAAAAAAGAAACTGTTATACAATTTGTATCAGGAAATAATCAAATACTTGTCTGGAAGTTACCTCCTATTAATCAACACGGGTCCGTTAGATTTAAATGAAGTCTACTTTAATATAAGTAGCAAAGTTGTGTGGTCGGCTGTGTACGTAATAAGTAGTGTTATTTTTTAAGTACTACCTTGTACTGAATTACTTGTCGTGTTGATTTATAACCGCTCAATTAAAAAAATTCTGAGCATTTATTTTTTCACATAATTACATAGTTACAAAAAAGTCGTCTTCATGATTCATGTTAACCATTTTTGTAGTTTGGAAAGCATTGCGGTTGTGCTAAATTTCACTGTAAACACAATCGCACCATTTTCTTTTTAGTTTACTGTCAGACATAAGTAAGAAATTTATAAAGTCGAGATTGATTATTAGATGACGTCGAATGGTGTGATATCCAATTGATGAACTCTGAGTGAGCAGTCCAGCATTCTCAATTCTGCATTTCTGTATTTTTTATTAGTTTGATTGAAATTATACATGTTTTTCAACTGGTTTCAAGGATATCTGCGTCGCTATAGAAAGTACTTCTACAGAAACGACATTCTATTTTAGACCGTTAACTTTATTACGAAATACCCAAGTGACTGGTCACTTGTCGAAATCCGAAAAGAAAAAGGCCCTTTAACTTTTGCTTACTTGGAATATACACTAGAAATTTTTAAATAATGTATTGTAAAAAAGTTCCTGCCCTATTCCAGCAGAGAGTCAAATAATTGTGTCACATTATATCAAACGATGTAGTTACGGCAAATCCTGGAATTATTAAAGCGATCAAATAATGGGTAATATCTAGAAACAAGCTGGTGATAAGAGTTTCCTCCTCTGCTAGTGCACTTACCACCAACAATTCGTGGAACGCTTTGCTCTCTTCTGTTGACTTACCTATAATTTAGCGACATTGGCAAAACCTTTAACGAATCGTCAGTAATATGTGAACAAGCTGAGGAAATTATCTATTTTGAGCTTGCTGTTCTTTGATCGCTACAATCTTTCCAGGATCCGTCGTTACTCCATCGCTTGTTACCATGTGGACCAAGTATTTGACTTCCCGCTGAACTATGTGGAAGTTTACCTGACGCAACCTTCAAAATATTATTCAGATAGTTTTCCAGGCACAATTGCATCGTCCAAATATACCAGACACGTTTACCATATTACTGTTTTAAATGAAACTAACTGTTTTTAGATAATTCTACAATATATTGATAAAATGTTAAAAATTCTAAGAAATACTAAATATCATCATCAGAATGTGCGCATTTCAGGGGACTTCCTTCGTTTGCCAAGCGGTACAAACTTCTATTTGTATGCGGCATCAGTCTGGAGCTCTATAGTCAAAGAGAAATAAGGCGTAATGCTAAACTGCGTGCAACGAAAAATGTTGCTACGGATGGCATGTGTATATAAGATCGTTTCAATGGCAGCTCTGACCTTAATGACAGGAATTCCCCGCTTGAATATTGATCCTAGAAAGGAAAGAAATGCACGACTGCAGAAACGGGGATAAAGAGGCCCTTATTGAGCAGAGAACTACACAAAACGCAATGCAAGAATGGCAGCGGAATGGACTGAAACTCATAAGGTACATTTCAGCGTGGGTAAACATCGTAGGCACGATTACTCGTGGTTGACGCAGGCCCTTACAGGGGGGGAATAATTTCAGGAGTTATCTCAAAAGAATGAATCTGTCAGAAATGGATACATGCAGATATTGCTGAAAGGTGGAAGACCCAGAACATCTTATCTTTAAGTTAGACAGATGGCTAGAAGAAGACGAGCGTACTTTCAGCTGGAAGAAGAGATAAGGCCTGAATCAACGGTAGCAAAAATGATCAGTTTAAAAGAATATTGGAGTGTCATACAAAAAAAGATTATAGAAATATTGTCCACTAAAAAAGAGGCAGAAACAATTATGACGTATAGAAGAGGAAAGAAAAAAGTGAATGGGATTACAACGTATGCCGTTACCTATAACTGACAGGTAGTTGCGATGTGACAGATTTAGACGCAATAATCTTACCAGAAGCCTTGGCCATGAGGTTGTTCCTCCAAAAACACTACATCAACTTTTTTTTCTGGAGAATTCCACCAGTGTTGGCGTTGATTTATTATGTAGTATGTATGTTTTGATCTGACGAGTGCATATTTGCCTGAATTGATCGCACTTAATATTTTGTAATGTTTGTTGCATTCAGTATTATCTATGTTTTTATTGAATTTAGAGTTGTTAGCTTTGTGTATAAATTTTTTATTCAAATTGTATGTTCCTTTCCTTTAGTCTCAAAATAAATGTTAATTGCCTTCCATCTTCCGTGTAGACAGTATCTAACTCAACAATTACCTTTCCAGTAATAACTTCTGTCATCAGTTTTAATGTTTTTCATTATTCTTCATATATTTGGTGATGTATATAGAGAAATAAAAATATTGCTACTCTCAATAAAAACCTATTGTAAAATACTAATTAATCTGAAAGACCATTAATTCCACTAAACGATCTTTGTCAGATAGTTTTCTCCCTTAACTTTCCAAGGAGTTGAATGTAATAAAACTAAAACTCTCTAAAACTATCATTGGAGACAAGTAATACCGTCCTAAAAAGTGCATCACAGACGGTTCTATTGGGAGCAAAGAGTCAGTTGTAAATAACTCTTGTGTAAAGGCAAATCGCGTTAATTTCCTTAATTTATGCAAGAAAAGTTTTAATTTCCTTTTTTTGTCAGAGAAAACATACAAGAAAAGGTTTGAATGAGTGAAATGGCTCAGTTGTTTTATTTATTAGTTACTTGAAAGGTTAAATTTGTCCTCTGTCTAGACAGGCAGGCGAATAGTGTTTCAATGTGGAAGTAGTCCTAAACGTCCACTATGTTATGTGTTAATGTTTTTCAAAATTCCAAAAAAATTTACCAATAATATATAAATCTGTATTAAATCCTCTGTTTAAAAATGGTATTGTTTACATAAAAATATTCTCAAAAAGATATATATTTTTCGATTCCAAACAAACTGATTGTTTATAGATACATTATTTATATTTTTTAAGCAGGATGAATTGATAAAAAATAAGTGAATTGTCATTTAATTTATCAAACAAAGAGATGAACTTCAAAACTCTATACATTGTGTACAGATCATTTTGACGAAAATTAATTTTATGAGAAGGGTGAATTACATACAGGATGTCGATTACATTTATATACTGTTCCACAACTGCTAAATAGAGTGAAACCATCAACAAGTATAATTAATGAGGGTAATTCTGAAGAATGTAAAACATTATAAGATACAAATTAATGTTGATGGACCAATTAATATGTAGTAAAATGAGAACAATTTTATAAATTCTTCTGGTAGTGAAGACAGTTTTAAAAGACATAAGTGGGAAAAGGTTAAAGTTATCTAATTTCAATTGTTTTACATATTTTGGTATCTAAATATAATATGTTTCTGATATTCATAAAATAATAAAAAAATTACTTGAAGAAAATTTTTCCTTTCCAGCTAATATTATCTTATATATGTGTCTAATTATGGTCTAGATTGATAAATAAATGTACCTTCTAAATTTCAACAAAAAAAGTATGTTCCTCAAAAGCTTAACGAGAGAAATTGGATGAAAAGGTTTGATTTTTTCATCATATTCGGAAACTGCAGAAAACGTAGTCGATAAAGATATACCTATATTGATAGATCATGCCAATATTTGGTTTCATTAAAAAAAAATTTCAAGATCAAAATTCGGAAATATGAGTGATCCCAAAATATTAATAACAGATAATTTACCATTTAAGCTTAAATAGACACTGATATATTAATCCTGAAAATGCACCGATATAAAACAGACATCTCAAAAAAAATTAACTCATTAAAAACTCAATTACATTCTTTCCGAAAAGGAAACTTAATCAAGTTGTCTGAGAAAGAAATCTTCAGTTTGAAACTTATGACATCTGACAAATGATCGTGCTCGGATATTCTACCTCAGCCAACTGGATGCGCCTCAAAATAGGCGGGCTTCTAGAATTTGATTGGTGTCAAGAAATAACCTCGATCCGTCAATGTCACGGGATTTAAACAGTTAACAAAAAGGATCGGTCTGCGATGGGCATTGTTATATCTAGAGTAGCTTGGAATATAATCTGAGAAAAAAAGTTTATTCGAATCCCTATTTTTGCAAATTTATTTCAATAATTCTTCAAGTAAATAGATATTTAAACAGGAAATATATAAATAACAAACTCTTATTGAAATTTCAAGATTGCATGAAACAACCAATATAATAGAATAGAATATGTTTCAAATGAACAAAATTGAAGAAAGGATAATTTTCATCAGATATTATTTGATATTCATTTCCTAAAGTGGCCACATTATCGGAACAAAGCTTCCTTGAGCTTCAAGTACCAACAACTCTTCACAACTAACAACACCAAAGCAATAAAAAAGGGATTCATGAATGAATGGTTTACAGTTGTATCATAATGTGAGCCGATGGCATTTATTTGGAAGGTCATTTTTCATTATATTGCTCATAAAATCAACCGAAATGCTATTGTCTTCAAAGTCAGTGAAGGCGTCACATATTTAATTTACGAAATTTAATCTCCCTTCAAAGTCTGCTACATTCAACTCCAACAGTTATTGCATTTCATATATATATATATATATATATATATATATATATATATATATATATATATATATATATATATATATATATATATATATATATTATAACGTATAGATAAGTATAAATAAAATATATAAGAGAAAATATACGATGCTTCAGATGATTAAAAATCTTACTCTCACATGTACATAATAAGATATAAGAAAAACTGTTTAATATACAATCTCAAGGCAAGGGAATTTAGCGATAAAGTAATCAGTTCATGGTAGAATGCGATATTTATACATTTGTTAACAGGAAATATTGATAATCCACAAAAAAGACTTACCTTGTATTCATCATAGTTAGAAATCATTTATGTAGTTCTGTACATAGTAAATATCAACATATAATTATAAACGTCTCAAATAAAGGACTCGTGCAATGCATATTCAGTAAGATTATTTGAACAATTGGTAACAGCTGTTTTAAAATTAACAGATTATTTCATAATCATTCAACATCTACGAAATTGTTTGGTTATATTTCATTTTGACGTGGACGTCAGAAATCGCAATTTAGATAAATTACACGAGAGTTTAAAAAAGAAGCAGAACCATAGAATTCAACTTTATTGCGTCAGAAAATATATGAATTTTTGTTGTCATATAATTAATGATATTATTATTTAGGGATGAAAATAAAAATAATAAGGAAACGTTTAAGTAAATGAATTATAAATGAGGTATAAAGAATATTCAAAAATTGATATGGACATAACTTAAATTGAATTCATGTTGTAGTTTTATAAATATAAGTAGTTTTAGATAAAATGTTTATATTGAATATATAAA
This sequence comes from Galeruca laticollis, assembly GCA_963921935.1. Classification (NCBI taxonomy): domain Eukaryota; kingdom Metazoa; phylum Arthropoda; class Insecta; order Coleoptera; family Chrysomelidae; genus Galeruca; species Galeruca laticollis. Next base: position 106,161,056 of record OY998182.1, on the reverse strand, counting down.
CAATTAAGACCATTTATAGGATTATAAAAATACTCAAATAATATTTATAAATAATAAAGCTTACGATGGATAGGAAATATCATTAAAAGAATGTAGAAATAGACACTAAATAAAATTAAAAACTTAAGAATTCGATAGTAAATAGGAAATCAGCATACACATGAATTTATATAGCAACCAGAAAAAAGACAAAAGGAAGTTGTTGATTGAGGAAGCGTTAGTAGATGTTTGGTGATTAACGAGAGAGGATATATTACTATAATTATAACAAAATTTAGATGAAATTAGCAAAATTATGTTTTAAAAACTCCTAAAACAGAAATGGAAGTAGCAAATGAAGTTCTAACTATCCAGTGAATAGTAAGAAATTACATATAAACTACAAAATAAGATATATAATAAGTTATTATAAAAGAACAGAAACTGGATACAATATCCAAATCAAATATTAAGTTAACTTGGAACTAAACTTAATTAAAAAGTTGCTAGAAGAATTATTAAGATTGCAAGAAATCTAATTATGAGAAAATAATCAAATATGTAGTATACATCAAGAATTGGCTCCTAGAAGAGAAACAGCGTCGCCTGGACGGAAAATCTGCAAGGCAGGTTTTTTTGAAGACAGCATTTCAAGAAGGAAACTAGTGGGGTTTTAAAAGGTTAGTGTGGTTTTTTCGTATTGTTGGTACCAACTTTAACATTACATTTATTATCATAGATTTGTATCTGTGATATATTATGAGAAGTATTAAAAAACATCTAAACTAATTTAAAGCTTAAAATACAGATCTGATAAAAAGTAAATCAAACTATAGTACTTACCTTTGTTTTTTCGAATGAAGTTTTTCATTTCTTTTCCCAATTGTATATTTGTATATAAGCATTTCATTAATTAATTATTCTGTTCAATGTCATACACATATTTTCTGATCAATACTATTTATTATGTTATTAAAGCTGTTCACTAAAAGAATGTTTTTACTTACTTCTTTTTCAACTGATATGCATAACATCTGTTCTCACAGTGAGATGCAAGATAGACTATCTTATTGAGAATTTTATCCATAAGCGCATCAGATAAAGACTCCAGGTAAAATATTGAAGGTCACTATTATATATAAAAAAAACCATAGATAAAATATATGAGATAAGAGTTAAAATTTCTGCCAGAATCCAAAGGGTGTACAGAGTACCTCATGCTCACCGAAGAAATACAATAACAAAAATAAAACAATATCATTATAATAAATTTTTCTATGCATTAATAATAACATAAATACTAATAACCTATATGTATATACATATATAAATTATAAATATGACATCCTAACGTACTGAATATACATATATATGTCACAATATATATATATATATATATATATATATATATATATATATATATATATATATATATATTATATGTTTATTTACAAATAATTACAATTACAAATCACCAAAAAGATAATATATTAGAATTACATAACTAATAAAACCAATGTATAAACAGCGAGAAAAAATACATTACAATAAATTAACACAGATAGAGAATGTAGAATGTATTTCTTTACAAAAATGTAAATAAACAGGGGATGCTAATTACCGTAACCTATTAAGACCTATGAGGTTGAACATAGGCACAATGATCCTATATGGCGCCACTTAATTGCCAGTTTTGTTTTCCTTAACATAATGTTAATTCAACTTTCCTTATACACATATATACCTTTTCATCTTAGCAATCAATGATTTTATTAATATCCTTAGTTTCTAGGGATTTTACAAATTATTTTTAGCAAACTGATATCTTCTTATATGAGTCTTATATGTTTCTGGAAGAGAGTTAAACAAACGTGGTGCTATGAATTCGAAGTACCTAGTTCCTACTGTTTTCTTCGCTGTGTTGGTTTGGACAAAATCTTTTGTTTTATTTCTAGTATGATAATGGTGACCAGGAGATTGCAAGTATGAGCGATTTTTAAATACGTAAACAAATAAACTAAAAACATATAGATGCCTTACGGACATTATATTAGTTTCGTTAAAAAGTTGGTTTGTACTATAGGTTAAATCTTTAAAATGCATTATTTTTAGAATTTTTCTTTGGAGAATTTCAACCTGCTCTAGATGAGTAGGCACAGTTCCTCCCCAACCTAATATGCCATATCAAAGACGTGATTCTACAAGAGCATGGATATATGATTCTCAGATGATCCTTATATATTTGAATTTGTACAATAAACATCTCAGTGTCTTAGCTACTTCACGTAAGTGAGATGTCCATCGTAGATGTGAGTCTATTGTTAGTCCGAGATACTTTATTTCGCATTTCAGATAAATATCAATATGTATGTTGTTAATAGTAACATCCATTTTTTCATAAGGAGGCAGTTTGTGTTTGTAACTAGTGAAAGGTACAATAAATGTTTTCGAATAGTTGACTGTTAAAATTTTATGTCTCAAGATATCAAATAAATGTCTTAGGTTGGTTTCTATTTTTTGTTTGAGGCCTTCCCACGTACTGTCTGTATATATTATAGCAGTATCATCCGCGAATCCTATTATTTTACCTGTAGAATTATAAGAGAATAGATTATTGATGTACACATTAAACAGTATTGGTCCCAGCACAGTTCCCTGGGGAACCCCGAACAATATATTTTTTTCCGCACTGACCTTATCGTTTATCCTTACTGTTTGTGTCCTATTTTTTAGATAGTTTTCAAAGAATTTATGAGGCAGTCCACGTATTCCTGCATCCCCCAGGACGTCCAACAGCTGTTCATAGCTCACAGTGTCAAACGCCTTCGCCATATCCAGAAATACAGATGCCGTTGATTTAGTTTCATCAACAGAGCTGTACACAGAAGAAAGCAATGTCTCAATTGCATCATTTGTAGAACGTCCTTCTTGAAAGCCAAATTGATGCTGTGATAATAACTTGTGGTTGGCTATGAATTTAGTTAATCTTTTTTTCACAGCTTTTTCCATTAGCTTTGTCAATGTCGCAATAAGTGATATGGGCCGATAGTTGCACATCTTGGCCTTGTTGTCCTTTTTGTAGATTGGGGTTACTACAAGTTTTTTAAAAATAGTGGGACATACGCCTTTTGCAAAGATCAAGTTTATTAAGTCGGCTATAGGTTTAGTCAACTGTTCACTTAATTTTTTAAATATTTCTGCTCGCAGATTGTTTATGTCTGGAGCCTTGTTTCAGAGATACTATTAAGTCTCTTATCTCTTCCGTAGTTACAGGCATCCAATAAAAGGTCTCAGAATTTTTAGATCGCAGAGGAGGGGGTTTAGTCGATACGGTTATTTTTTGTGCCAAGCTTTTTCCCTCTGATACAAAGTAACTGTTAAATTCGTCTGCCATAACTGATTTGGATGTTATTTTTTCGTCTTTTCCATTAATGATGAAATTAATATCATTTTATGTTTTATTTTTGTTGTTAACTAGGTTCCACATATATTTTTTCTTTCATGAAGATGCAATTCCACAATGAGATGCAAAACTTCTTGCTATCTGAGTCTTAACATTTTCAGAGAAGAAGAACTTTTACTAGTCGTGTTCCTGTATTCTCCTGTAAATTGTTTTCTCGGTTCATCTCACTCCCTTGTGACCTTTTCTTCTTATAGTTCATCTCCTATCGGATGTTTGCTATCATCACAGCAATCCGGATCTTGTTGACTGTAGCTCTGAACAGCTGAACACTGCTACAGTTAAACCAATCTCTTAGGTTTTTTAGCCAGGACACATGACGCCTGCCAATGTTCCGCTTTCCACTAATCTCTCCCTAGACTATCAGTTGGAGAAGCGTGTATTTCTGTCCTCTCATTATATGACCCAGATATTGGAGCTTTCTCTTTTTTAGTGTTAACTATTTCGCACTCCTTCTGCATCCGGTTCAACACTTTGGCATTAGTAATTTTATCGGTCCAGGAAATCAGCCCCACATTCTTCGGTAGCACATTTCGAAGGCTTGCACTTTGTCCACGTGGTCTTTCCTTAGGGTCCACGCTTCAACTCCATACAAAAGCTCAGAACAAACAAAAACACGAATCATCCTCAACCTAAGTTCCATGTTAATATCACGACTCGTTCTTATCTCTCTTATATGATCACCCGTTTGTTCCATCCAAGTTCCCAGATATTTATATGTCGGCACATTCTCTATCCTGGTGCTTGCCACCATCAGGTTCACGAGGTTCCGATGTTGCGGACACTTCTCGAAATCGATGTAACATGCAGACACATCTTGGTTTATATCGAGGCAGCGCTGGAAAAGAACGTTAATTCACAAAAGCGCCTCTCGTGTTCCAAGTCCTTCGCGGAGTCCAAACTGTGTATTGTTTATGTCTTCCTCGAGTCTTCTGTAAATTCGTTTGTGGATGATTATTAAGAACAACTTCTCCTCTTCGCTTCTCTTGGATTTGGTTTCTTGTGTATGAGAACAAAAGTGACCTTAAGGCGGCTTATTTTTAAAGATTCTGTTAAATTAGTACTAATATGCAGAACAGATCGATAGTTCTCGTAATAGGCACAGACCCGAAACGCGCGTTGCACTTTCGTACCATGCGCTGATACTGGCTCCTCTTCACTTTTACGTTTACAAATTAGTACACATCCATTAGTTAATTTATTTCTGCACCATCCTGTATTATTTATTAATACATTCTGTTTTACTTCGATTAATATGCTTCACCTAACGAGTATGAATTCTACATAAAGAATGTTCCTTTTTAATGACAAACAGTATTGAATAGGTAGCCCGTAAAACAAATGGTATGCTCATAAACCAAATAGAAATAATTGGTGAAGGACTTGAGTTTCAAACTGGAAGCGGTGGATAAACGAAAAAGTGGATATAGCCAAGGATACCTGAAAGAAGTAATCATACCTCTTGCTGTTGACAAAGATGTTATTATCTTTTTAATACCAAATTATAGACACTTTAAATTGAATCTTTTTCTAATCTCTATTGGTTATTTTCTATTTCTTTCACTGTAAGAATTTATAATGATGGGATCAGATGAAACGTATACATTATTAAGAATGTGTAGCAGAAAGAGCTGTTCCAATGATTCATTTCAAAACTAGAACAGTTTAGTATATCCAGGTTTGATTTTACAATTTGAGAAAAGGCAAAAAGAAATTTCTCTTAGTTATATCTCAAAGTAGAGTTTATTTTGTCTTCATATTGAAGTGCAATAATTCATACTGTTCAATGCAATAAAAATAGCACCGACCAGAATTTATATTTCCCATAAACATTGCACAATTAGAAGTAGAATATCTCGTTTCTATGAAGTACTTTCTTGTGATACATTACTTCCTAATAGATTAATATGTGGCAGATAGTTGCTACGTCTAACCCACTGAATAATAAAGGATTTCGTCTAGAAATGTCGAATTAAATGCAACGATAGATACTTTTTCAAAACTTAAATCCAAACAATAACGTATAGAAAAAATCTGGATTCCGCATATTAAATATTTAGAAAAATCACGGTAACGTTGTTTAATAATTTGTTTTACCCTGCTTTCTCTGCATGAAAATCCTTCGAGGCGTTAACCAGACACTAGATTAATTCCCGCTATTTGTTAAATCGATTAACATAGTTTTGGGTGGCACAAAAATCTTTTATATTTTACAATCGTCCAACCATGTCTGGCGCATTTATCACGATATACCTGCTTATAATTAAGACGTCAGAAGAATTGTGAAGGTATCTTAAAATAAGAGTGAGAAGAATTGGTTATTCTAATGTATCGATTAAATGTATTGTATGCTAGATACAATTTGAGTGATAGCAGAGCTTTAAAAACAATTTTTTATTAAATATAATATGGTGTTACATATAATTGTAAACATATCGATATTTTAAAATTTTTGTTGTAAAAAGTTGTAAGAATGACATTGTTTTTAGTTTATAGGTTTTTCTAGCTTGTGCACATACCTTAATTAGTGACTCCAATTCTTTTTTAGAGGCTTTGAATATCTCACCAACAAAACAATATAAAATTGAAATAATATTCAGTTTAAAAAACTGCTTTTGTATATCTATACCAAAAATGTGAACATATATTTTTTTCGACAAATGACAGTGTTGATGCAATAGGCAATGAAAGGGTAGATGGAGAAGCTAAAAAAACTTGCAGAATTGACAATATTAATGTACCTTTAGTAACATTCCACGATGTTACTAACGAATGCAAGAAACTCATTCGAAATGAATGGAAAACAGTCTAAACGTTGCGGCAAAATAATCTAATCATCATCAATAATAAACAGGCGTGAGACTTTCTCTTACGAGATCTACATCAACAACTACCAACTTTTATCACATCTCTGTTAGGTACAAGAAATAAGATTATATTTGATTTAATAGTAAAATTTATCATGACAACTAATATTTATAAATAATTAATTTATTTATCCATATCAGGTTGTATGTGGCAATAGCGAGAGCTGATGCCATTGCTACCAACACACACATACCTATCAAATATGATATCTCTATTTCACTTCCTTTTTCCTTGTCTCATTAAATCGTTTCTTGCTTTATATTTATATTTCTGAAACGTTTCACTATTTTGTCATTTATTGACTATGGAGAAGTTATTTCCTCAGTTTCTGTAAAAAAAAACTAATTTATTTTGCTTTTCTATTTCAGTGCCCACAAAAATATGCTTTTGTATAAAAAGAACCTTATTTTTTCAAGTAGAACATTTAATAATTTATACTTGTACTGATTTATCTACTTGATTAATAAAATCTAATTTTTCTTTAATTTTTATTTTCAATGAACTGCATTCCAATTTGCAATAAATATACTTCTACATCTATGACTTTTTCATTTCTTTCCTCTACCAGATTTATTACTTTTGCTCATTCTATCAATTTTCTTGAACTTTTCACTCTATTTATTCTCAAGTATTCTTATTGTTCTCTAATATGTCCAATTCGGTTGAAGATAAATATGAAAAAGGTAACAAGATGTACGGAACTCCAAAGAACGTATATAATTAATTTAAAAAGGAATTTATAGGAACAACAATAAACTATGAGATCTACAACCACATTTATCTGCAAGTCGTGAGTACTAAACAAGACAAATGAAAAAGAAGTGAAAAATTAGAGAAGTAAGATCAGTGGCAGGTATGCGAAGAATACAAACCAAAAATTAGAAAAGTTTTTAAAAAAATCCCAACATCATGTTTGTTGTCACAGCACATACAATAATATGGACGAGACATATAAAAAGGTTGAACTGTAAGTCAGATCCGAATAGAAAGCCCATAGGAAAAAGAAGACGATCAATGAAGGGATGATTTAGGAATATAGAAGAAGTCATGAGAAGAATGAAGATTAGAAATGAAAATAAATAGCAGCGAACAGAAGTGAATGCTGAGGAAAAGTTCAGAAAACGTTCCAAAAAAACTGGTAATAGAAAAGAGATAAACTGAAAGGTGGGTAAGTTTTATTCCTTCATAACCTGCACGGATTTCAAATCGGAAAACTAAGAATCAGTGTGTTGATACCTACATCTTTATGTTTGACTAATGTTAGCTTATACTTATTGAACGACATATTTTTACACCTTCAACGGCCATATGTATAGGTTATTTCCGTCTTTTGGGTATATTCCTTTAATAAAGGTCTGAATAATATTTCTCTGAATAGCTCTCGTCTATTCAATGTTATTAGTTTGCCATATTATTAGGAATCTTTTTCTCACGCATTTTCTTTGTTACTTTCATTAAATGTTCTTGAATATTAAACCTTCCAGACATACATTCTTTCAAACCCATACTTTTTCTTACTCTTTATCCCAGAACCCGCGTCGTATTTTTAATCATTTATCTTTAGATTTTTTGCTCCGATTTCTTTGCCTATCACATTGACCTAAAGATATTATTGAATAAATCGACTTCATTCAATCAGTGAATTGAAAATGAACGCAATATCATTTTTCGTAACATTGACATTTTGTTTAATAGCTTTTTCAAGTTCAAATACCACCGCAAAAAGGGCAGATATCATTCTGCTATTTTGCAAACATTAAAATTTATGAATATGCGAACAGTAGAATGCAAGCAAACGGATAATAAAATTGACATTTGTAGGAAATCATATCTGATAATGCTAGGAATATGTCCAGTAGTAGACAATTGTGTATCGACTCCAGTGGATCTGCACAACCTAGAAAGAGAATTTAATTTTGTTTCATCAAAACAGTAAATTTTTATTATTCAACTCGCCTTCATGAAACATGAACCAAAAATTAATAAAAAACTATTGACGTTCAGATAATTTCTGAAGAACCAACCAAAGAGACCTTATCTGAAGGTATCCTACAAGTTCAATCAATAAAACAGAAGCAGATCATCTTTAACATTATGTAGAAATAAAATGCTGCATAGAGGAAGCAAGATGTAATTTCGTTAGGATGGAAAATCTAAGACTCGACATTGACGGATGCGTCCACAAAGAATTCTTTGAGATTTGGCAAAACAGAAGAAAACTTAGAATCTCCTGGGTAGACTACGCATCCAACAAGATTTAGAAATGCTTTAAATGGAGTCCGAAATAGTGAAACGAAAATTAGAATAGGAACCAAAAGAGATATGTTTTGCTTCAGTTGATTCTCCAGGGTAAGATCTTAGGCTGAAAGGTACCTCTCGTGGTTGAAAAGCCTCAGAACTTGGTCTTGACTGTTTATTATTTAGAGCAGCAGTCAATAAAGTCAAAATCGCTTTGCTAATCGCCAACATCCGGAACGGATAGGCACACTCAGAAGAAGATTATATTTTATATTTTATATCGACTAAAAAATATGCCTCGAAGTGATAATTTTTATTTTGAAAAAAGACCGTTTGTTGAATTTTTCGCAAAAAATTCGTACATAATTATGGCCTTGTGAGATAGTGCGTCAAAGTGATGCTCAAACAATCTGTCAAAATGATTCGAATTGTGAAACACGAAGCTTAAACAACAATTTTCAGTCATTTTTTCAGTTTAGGATAGTTCAGTTGATGGCCGATCAGAGCAATATATTTGTTATACCTAGTTTCGTCCACTTTTGAATGCACTACCCAACTCATAAGCACGTACTTTTGATAAAATTGATTACCGTTATTATGAAGATTAATAACAATGGGCAGATCGACCATTAATTTTCAAGGATTGTTGAAAGTGACTGAAAATTCCGTTATTTTTGTATGTTTGTCTTCAATTGACTTCCAGGTTTACGTTGAGAACATTTAAACACTCTGGAACATTGATGAGTTTCAATTTAATACTTTTTTACAATGCACACATGTACGGGTACCTACAGGTCATAATTATTAAGTAAGTAAGTAAAGTACAAACGACGATTTATTTTCATTTGTTGAACATTGAACGCAGCGCACAAAGTATGTCGAATATATTGAAAGATATTAATTGCACAACCCAAACTTTTTTAGCAGATATAATTCCATCTTTAACCAACAACTCTGTAGTTGAATTGTTATTTTTTTGAATACATTTGTTATTTATGCTTCGCTTTTTATGTATGCTAATTACCTTGATCTCTACAATATTGTATGTATGCCACTCCATATATCACAAGGGTGTCAACCGCATTTATGTGACAGCATTCCTGAATGACAACCATTGACATGCGGCATTCAAATTACTGAATATCTACATGATACCAGGACCTCTACAACGCAGCGGTATGTCGCCAAATATGTAGCTTACGTATTATATACGCACACGCAATTATTATGTGCCCAGAACGAATTCCGAATATTCTCAGGATTTAACTAAACTAAATATGTGTATTTGGTCAAAATTATTTAATTGTGAAGGCGCATCGAGATTACCAAATATATGAATGTATACATAAATCTTCAAAATAAAGTTTCTTCAAAAATCAGACTGATATCCAATAAATGTTACGGGAATCTAGCTAGTACAGTTTTTGAATTTAAAAAATGGGTGAAGAAAGAAATGAATGACTGTGGGTAATATATAAAGGAGCATGGAAAACACAGAAGATTCCGAAACAGTGGGAAAAATGTAATACTAACCACATACAAAAAAAAGAGAGCAAACAAGCTGGGACACATTATTTCTACGATTTATCAAGTCGTTTTAAGCACAGCTCGCATAGTTTTAGACTGCTGTGACTCACAGTATTCTTTTATAACCCAGGGATTATTATCAACAATAAAGTTGCCTGAAAGTAAAGTTAATATCTCTTTAAATGGAATAAGTAACTCTTTATCTTGCATTAAACCAAAATGTACATTTAAACTAAAATTAACAAATGGTCCCTTTAAAGCTTTGTCTCCTTGTTATGTCTTATCAGAAATCACGGAGTACTTAGCCCACATTAACATTAACGTTATTAATCGGAACATTACTAAAGGCATTTCATTGGCTGATCCAACCTTTTTCAAATCTAATAAAATTGTTCTTTTGATAGGAGCAGATTTGTTTTTGCATATTTTAGTCCTGGCAAAATAATGCTTAGACAAAATAAGCCTATCCTTCTAGAAATTAAATTGGGATGGGTTGTTAGTGGACCTTTCAATCGTTCAACTTTAAATTCTATTTAGTGACCAATACTGACTTGCACAATTCTTTAATTAAATTCTGGGAAACTAAGGAACTCTCACAACAAAAATTTCTAGCGAAAAACTTTTCAGGGGGAAACACCCAACGCATTGAGGATTAGAGATTCGTTGTTTCACTACCATTAGAATGACTTCCAAGTGCATTAGGAGAATAAAGGTATATATCCTCTAAGCAAATTAAAGAAAAATAAGGTTCTCTCAGATCTTTATACCCAATTTATGGACGAATGCCTAGCTTTGGGTCACAAAAACGAATGTGAGATAAAATATAACAATACAGAGATAGAATACTTCATGCCGCACCGTGGAGTCCTGAAGGATAGCTCTACTACTAGCTAGGGGGCCTTCTTTAATGTCTTTAGTTCCGGTCATTCACTTAATGATATTCTGTTGATAGGTACAACTTTACAGCACGGTCTTTTCTGCATTACACTAATATTCAGTGTGCGGAGCTAGATGCGTTATTTCAGCAGATATAGCGAAAATGTACCGCCAGGTCTTGGTTAGATGGGAAGAAAGAACTTTGCAAAAATTCTATGGCGTTCGTTTTTTGCAGATCCTTTAAAATCTTTTGAATTGCACACTGTGACTTATGGCCCCAATCTTCGACCTCTTATATTGTCTCTTGGAACTTGCTGATGATCACAACAAACGCTTGCCTTAGCCAAGCATTATCAGACATGATTTCTATGTCGATGACACCTTAATAGGTAGGTACTGAAATAATTGATCGAGACATCCAAATCTACAAGGACATTTCTACTCTTAGAGCATTTAAGTCCAAATTCATTATCAACTAAGATTCATGTGAATCTGGGAGATTCAAGCATTTCCAAAACATCAGCTATTGCTTGGAACTGTAAAACTAATGAGCTATTCTACAGTACTGATTTATGTTGTGACAATAAGGACATTACAAAAAGGAAAATTCAAGCTTATGTTTCCAAAATACATGATTTATCTATCCTGAGTCCTTCCGCAAATTATTTTAAAATTCTGATGCAAACTTTTGTGGGTTGAAAAACGATCATGGGATGATCTCATTCTATTCACATTATGCCATCTAGGATCAAAATTCAAGATGAGCTGAAATATGCACATGAATTCTCTATACCCTGTCATGTTGTTTGTAAACATGCTATTACTATTCAGTCGCATGGGTTTTCCGATGCATCCGAGAAAGCCTATAGTTCTTGCATTTACCTGAGGTGAGTAAATTCGAATGGAGAGGGCAGTGTTAATAATTTATGTTGCAGATCTCGAATTGCACCTTTTAAGATTTTAAACATTCCTTGGCTCGAATTATATGCAGCCTTGCTTTCTTCAAGGCTAGCGCAAACTGTTGTGTGCGCTCTTTCTGTCCACCTTGAAAGTATGTCTTTGGTCTGACACTTTCATTGTATTAGCTTGGATTCGAGTCCTAACCTTTCGAACATATTTGTTGGAAATCGAATCGCGGAAATTCAAATCCTTTCTCAAAACGTCCATTGGAAGCACTTTTCCAGCCATGACAATCCTGCCGACATAGTATCTAGGGGACAATATACAGTCAGTTTATTGGCAATTCCCCATGGTGGCATGGTCCTAATTTGATTAGTGAAGATCCTCATTGCTGGCCAGATAGTCCAAAGATACCTGAGTATTTTCCAGAAATTAGGCAACAGCATTTTACATTCAACAAAAGAGAACTGTTGTCTATTTCTGATCTTTTCAAATTAATTCGTAACACTGCCTAGCTGTTGCGTTCAAGGAGCAATTGGCGTTCCCCTACTTAAAATCGACGCCTAGCTAACCAATTAAGGATGCCGGAATTGGACTATAGTCTGAAGCATATAATCAATATTGCACAACTACAGCATTTTCCTAAAGAAATCAAATCATTAGAATCAGGTAAACCCATACCTTTCAAAAGCAAATTGCTATCCCTGACTCCATTCCTTGTTAAATATAGTATGATCCGTGTTGAGGGCCGCCTAAAGGATTCTGACTTTCATTATAGTAAACAACTATGTTGTTGTCTCCAAGCATTCTCTTTCGAAACTAATATTCCTGGCAAAACTTATTGAGCTTCCTCATGTTGGACATTAGAAGCTTATTTATGCTGTTCGTAAAAAGTTTTGGGTTATATCTGGAAATTTAGCTCGATAAACTGTGAAAACCTGCATGAAGGGTTTCAGATTCAATCCAAAGCAGGTTAACAACGAAATGGATAATATTTCCACAGCCCGTTTAAAAGTGATTTCTCCATTTACTATAGTAGGGGTAGATTATGCGGGACCATTCCTAATTTAAGAAAATTGCGATTACATTTAAATGCTATGCTAGTATCTTCAGTTATTTGTCAACTAAAAATGTTCATATTGAAGTGGTATCTAGTTTTAGCACCAAATCATTTATTGCATGCGATTCATCTATAGACGGGGTAGGCATGAATAATTTCCGACAATGGTAAGATTTTTGTTGGCACATTTAAAGAGTTCGGTTAATTCTTAAGAGACGATTAAATGTCCATTACTTATGCTCATTTTATAATTGGCAAGCCGCTAGTTGACGACTTCACACTGCTCCAGTTAATCGACAACTTCGGCAGCAGATATGCTAACATTTTTGGTCCAGATGGAGTCTGGAATACATTTCCGAGTTGCAGCAGCGCCACAAGTGAAACACTTTGAACCTAGGTGATCTCCTTCTCATCAAAGACAATAAAACCTTGCCCACTTTCTGGACGTTATAGAAATCCCTTATGGCACAGATGATATTGGTCGAGTGGCTACCCTACGAATCCAAGATGGACAGATGAAAAGGAGCTTCGCTCGCTAATGTCCTCTTCCCGTATACTGTTGAAAGCAGAGCCTTTCAAGGTGGGGGATGTCGGATGTACACAACCGCTTAAGTGACGTGTATGCAAGACAGTTCCGTGTTTTCTATTATTATTTATGTTACTGTTGGTAGCATTGATCTGTTATTTTAACTCTATAGTTACAGGTCCTTGAAGAAATTAATTAATAACATATATTTTGTTAGACATTTGTATATTTTTTATCTCTCGTTTTTTTGTAATATAATAAAATATAGTAGTGTTTTATATGAACCTCAACGTTTCTAGCTAATTCCACAATATAATAAAAAATGTTGAAAATTCTAAAAAACTGACAATTGTTTCGATAACTGGATATCATCGTCAGAATGACAGAAGTTACATTTCATTTGATGCCTACCTGATGATTAGTAGTTATTTTTGGCTAGTCCTACCTTGTGATTGACTTAATATATGTTAAAAAGCAGAAGATGTGATATTACAAATATTGAAGCTTAGATATTATTAGCCCTATGGTGATATCCTGGATATCATTTTTCCAATTAAGATCAATATAACTGTGCAATGATATAGAAAACCAGGAAAACTATATCTGCTGATCTTTACAATTATCACTTAAGAAGACAGTTTAATAGTGGAATTAACAAGAGAGAGTTTCATTTAAAAACACTAATAAAATATAGTGTTTATTCTAAATTAAACACCTTTTAAATAAACGGTTTTTAAGATTAAAACTAACATTTCCGCATCTGTGGCCCTGAAAAATATTCTATCATAAAATTGTCACTTGTATACACTTCGAGGGATGTATCGTGCTAACAAACCGAAATTTGTCCAAAAATAACCAAAAATGTAGTATATCTGGATTTATAGGACCCGCTGTACTCGCACTAGTCAGCTGAAAATCGATAGGGTGCATCTGTGAGACACCTTGAACAATAATCAATCATAAAATTGGTCACTTGTATACACTCTGGAGGCTGTATCTTGCTAACAAACTGAAAATTCTTCAAAAATTACAAAAATTTGGTACTTCAAGTACTATAGAACCCGTTGTACTGGCTTAGGTGAGCTGAATATCAATAGGATTCATCTTTGAAACGCTCTGAATAATATCCAATCATAAAATTGGGCACTTGTATATACTCCGGAAGCTGTATCGTGCTAAAAAACTGAAATTTCTCCAATAATGACAAAAATATCGTACTTAAAGTACTATAGCCGGTTGTACTAGCTCTGGTCAGCTGAAAATCAATAGGGTTCATCTGTGAGATGTTCTGAATAATATTAAATCATAAAATTGGCGACTTGTTAAATTCCAGAGGCTGTATCGTGCTAACAAATTGAAATTTCTCAAAAAATGACTAAAATGTCGTACTTCTGTACCATAGCACCCGTTGTCTCTGGTGAGCTGAAAGTCAACAGGGTTCATCTGTGACATGTCTTTAACCATGTTCAATCATAAAATTGGTGACTTGTTACACGACGGAGGCTGTATCGTGTAACAAGACATGTAACGAAAAGTGGCCGACGACAACGACGACGACGACATACACACAGGATTTTTTTTTCTAGAAACCGTTTTTTTGGGTTATTGTTGATACAAAACGTAAAAATAACTCAAAAAAAATTTCAAATTACCAACTTTTTTTGGGGTAAACCAATACTTTTCTCGCATATTAGATAGGTTGGGCGCAAAAGTAAAATCTATATTTCATACCTTGCTGGTGCTTCAGAAAATGAAATAGCCAAGGCTATAACAGAAGTACTGAACCTATCATGACACCATAAAAAACTCAGAATGAATGTAACGATTCTACGGTAGGAGATTTAAAATTATTAGTAATACCAATCTTCCATAAAAAATTATCTCAATGATGGTAAGCGTTGTTTAGGAGGTAGAGGATAAACAAAAAGACGTGGAAATCGATTTTGCTTTATATTTTGATATGAATATTAAAAAAACAAGTACACCCCTGGCATGAATAAATTCGAAATCACTTCGAAGCCATTTTTCATGTATGAAACTTGCTTCGGCATCACATTATTCCGCATACATAGGTTTTAATTGAAAATCCACGATCGAGACCCACCCCCCAGCCCCACGACCCGCCTCTCCCTTGACGTATTTCATAGGTGTCATCAGCAGCGGCCATTTATCAAGCTGGTAAAAATTGCTCAGTCTACAGGAAACGTAAATTTCACTGAAGCAAAAACAACGTTGATTGAAACCGAATAGTGTACGCAGGAACCCCTGTTTTCTCATCATATTATGCTCACAAAAAACGCTGATGAAGTTGAGATTTTATAGGTTTCCTCCGTTTAATCCAAGACCGAGGGTATCGGAAAAACAAAGAAGCTACTGATGTTTGAGCCTTCCTTTTTAGGCATACTTGTTTGTACAATACGAGGTAGAATTAACTTCTCGGACTATATCTTGACCTACATAGCAACGACTGACAAATACTCAACTAGGTATTTTTATTCAATTTATATATCCAATAATCATAATGATTATTTTAAAATACTGGAAGGTTTGTTATTTAATTATATTCCAATTAATTTACAATCTATAGTTTGGAGTATAACAATACATTAATGTTATATAAATATAATAATCACTTGAGGGGACAGGAACCTCACAGGATTATTGAACAAATAGATCAAGTGAAATATATTTAGATTTACTGATGATGCTGTACGATATAAATATATCAAGTCTATGACCAGGTCTGGACTGGGATCATTTGGAACCCTCAGCTAAAACCTGTAAAAGGACCCTCTACCACACCCCCCATTGTTTGAAAACAATTAAAATGCGTTTTTACGCTATTTTGGCACTTATAAAGAAGAATAAACTCAGCTGTTTTTATACGAATATTATGGTTTTCGACTTTTGCTGACTTTATTATTTATTCAAATAAATTCACAATATTCTTAGGATACCTCAACACTACAAAACACATGCTGCAGAACTGCCAATAATTACAACAGAGTTCAAAATAAAGGGCAGTATTTTATTCACAGCAAAGTATAAAGTATGAATTTTGGCAAAATAACTTGTGTAATAGAAATAATGACAAACGGATTTTAGGGATTAGAAAAATATGTCCTGTGTATTTAAAACTTTATAATGATGTTATTCTAGAATAGAACTTAACTGAGATTTTTCTCCCCTAGCCCTAAAGTAGCAGCTTCTGTGTAAGCAACTGAGTTGTTAAAGCTACTTCATATATTATTTCATTTTTGTCCAAATCATAAAATAAATCCTTCTCAACATCAACAAAAAGCAGACTGGACATAAGGTCTTGGCCTAAAGACGACCGAAGTCGATTTTAGACTACCTATTTTAAGTTTAGAAAAAACTCGTTTTCATGTAATTTGGGTACAAGGTATTGTTAGAAGAAATTTATATATAATATACAAGTTGGTAAACAGTCCAGTTCAAATAGAACAGAAAAATCACATGTGAAACACTGGAAACATTGTCTATTTTCAAAGCAGTTTCTGCTTCTCCGGTTGGATCCAAATTGTCACTGCATCTGTCTCCGTAGTTCCCAGTGGACGTTATTAAGTTGCTGTTGTGCAAACTGTCGCAGCTCTATCAACAGCCGACTTCTTCCAATTT
The DNA here is from genome assembly GCA_963921935.1 of Galeruca laticollis. Classification (NCBI taxonomy): domain Eukaryota; kingdom Metazoa; phylum Arthropoda; class Insecta; order Coleoptera; family Chrysomelidae; genus Galeruca; species Galeruca laticollis. The sequence goes on along the minus strand of OY998182.1, from coordinate 106,143,983 downwards.
TACAGTTTAGAAACACTGTACAGGGCTTCTGTGGGAAATATTTCGAGTTTCAAGATAGAGTCAAACTTTTTGAGGTCCAACCAATATCAATCCTGTAAAACGTCTAAAGTATCAAAATATACAATTTTGTAACGTTGAACTTGAAGTGTTTAAATAGAGTCAGCTTCATCTTTTGATTTTTCACCGGGCATCAATTTTATCTTTGACGTCCTTTTTGTAAGTCCAACTTTAATTCGACATCAATGCTATTTTCGTCTAGATTAACTGCACTTGCATAGGTTTTTGTTTTTGCATATAATACTTCAAAATGCGCGTCTTTTCTTTTGTATCAAACTAGCTGGAGCAGCGTTTCTACTAAGTTCCAAGCTAAAGCATAATCAATGATTTTACTTTGTAAGTAACAGTGGAATTAACCAAAAACAAATCTAGTCAAATAAACGGCATAAACAAGTTTCTCAAATATTGCCTTTATTCAAAGAAGCACCGGTAAACTGCGGGTGATGGAAGGACAATGGAAAGATCAATGCTGAGATCGAGTCTGAGACAAAAAAAGAAACGAGGAAATCTGCAGGAAATAAAGGCTAAAGACATTATAGAAAAAATCGCAGAAATGAAATGACAATGGGTGGGTCATGTAGCAAGACAAGACAACGATAGATGGACGCCGAGAACCATAAAATGGAGACCCAGAGACACAAAGCGAAGTATAGGAAGACCGTCCTTGCGATGGATGGATGATATAAGAAAGATGGCTGGTGGAAACTGGAATCATAAAGCCCTGACTAGAAATCAGTGGATGGAAATAGGAAAGGCCTATGTTCAGGAGTGGATGAGTAATGGCTGAGGAGAGAGAGAGATGATAATAGGTACTGGACGGCTGGGATGGTGATGTAACTATTGGTGTAACCACTATATCTAATTTCAGGTTTGCCGCCCTTATTGCTGCTTCTCAATATGAATTGTTAAATTTACTCAACATCTTAGATCAATACAGCGCAGTGTGTGGTCTCTGTATCAACTACAACAAGACCAAAGTCATCATCATAGATAGGCAGACAATCATCCTGAAATTACACCGGTGTGTCATTTTCAGGTGGTCCAAATTTTTGTATACCTCGGTTCCCAGCCACGATCAAACTGACTAAAATATGGTGCGACACTAATATCACCAAAGCCACCAAAATGTCGCTGATCCGGTCTCATGTCTTTTCAATAATTTTATATTGCTCTGAAACTCGGACCGTTGGAAAGGTAGATCGCCACCGCATAGACTCTTTTGAAATGTGGACCTGGAGAAGAATGCTATTCAGCCCATCGATCTAACATATCTATATTAAATGAACTCGGAAATCCAAAGCGACTATCCCCCATTGGTTCGACGCGCATCCTGTTGTTCTTCGGCCATGTTCATAGAGGTGATTATATGGACAAACTTGTTATCCAGGACCATGCTCTGAACGGGAGGCATCGCTGGCGCTCTCCTACACGTTGGGTGGGTGCGACAAAACAATTGCTAGATAGTATCACAAGAGCAACCGAAGTGAGAGAATGGAGAAATACCATTTTCAAAAGAATTGACAATCTTCGAGCCCACAATCCTCCAGTTGTGACCTAGTACATTTTATGAGTTCACAACATGTCTGACAAGACATTGTGACTATGATGATGATGATAGACAGTAATGGAAGCAAGCTAGTTGCCTGTATTAAGTAACTGCATGTGTTTCCCAGATTTGGGAATTAGTATTATTTTTGCTATTTCTGGAAAGTAATCAATACATATCAATGTTATTATCTTAATGAATTTTTTGGTAGCTCTTGTAGAATTTTTCTTGTTATGACTAAGTTAACTGTGAATTTAGTGTGCGCGGCTAAAATAAGAACAAAGCTTCGTTTATTCTATTTTTCAAGAAAATTTAACCAACGAACTGGATAATTTGTTTATTACTACTTGTGCTCGAATTTTTCCTTTAGACTTTCAAAGCCGTATATACTTCTTTTGTTAATTAAGTATCTTATTGTACATCGTTTATATCAGTTTAAGCTGAAATATTGAAATATGATTCGTAAGAAGTAATTTTCAGTTATTCCGATATATTTATATAAAACTAAAATGTTTTAATTGAATTACTACTTGAGCGCATATATTTAGTTTAACAGTGTCACTTCATGTTTTAGTTAACCAATAACGTTATGCGGTATTTAACAATATTTGACATTTTAAAATTAGAGATAATCCAACTTTAGATCTTCTTGCTAGTAAACAGAGCAGGTGCTTCTTCCTCGTTTGCCAGATATTCTAAGTGGATGCTAATTGTGTCATGTAATTTATTACTTAGAATAATCAAAACAAACAACTCATAGAAACTAAAGGCGTGATATTATTTCTAAGCTACTTACTTAGTTGTACCTGACAAATATTATGTTTTCAAAAAAAGTAAAGTTGTCAACTGCTAAGAGTTATTATCTGTTGGGACAAAGTATTATTAAATATAATATATGTATTGAATAGTAGTGTAAATGTTTGTTGTATTTTAGATATCTCATTAGATGAGATTCAACGTTATTTATTTTTCTTTAAGTCACGAATATTGGACATAAATGTTAAAAGTTGATAGAGATAGTACAGTTGTAACAACTCGAATTAGTAAATCAGTTTTAGAACGTTACAATTTTGTTTAATACTGACATATAATTTTCATGGAAATTTTGTGAAAATTTCTTCTGTGAATCCTATATATTAGAAGATATTAATTCTCAGCAATTTCATTTTCGTTCATGGAAACTTATTCTGATCATAGTTCTGTTTATAATTATTTTCTGTTGATAGAGAAACTGCGAATTAACATAATGATAATTTCATATAGGTTTTGCGAGGAAGTTAGTGTGTTTAGGAGATCAGAAAAAATAATACACAGATATATGGCTAGTTCAACATGCTTCGATAGCCTTTGAGAAGTCAGCGTTACTCTTGTGAAGATATTACAATTCTGAAGATGAAGATTTAAGGAATTATGTTTGTAAGCTGTACTAGTGAGAGTTACGCTTGCATTCCACGATTTTTAAAATGTGTTTGATGTTGGTTGTTTTCTTCAGTAATGTCCAAAATTTTTGGATAATATACAGGGTGTCCCACGACGATTAAGACAAGTAATATATCAGAATTGGGCAGTAGTAGATAATTATAATTTTGGGGGTGTGAATTAGAGCAAATGTTGCATCTTTCCTTGTTATTGTGTTACCCAATAAGGTATTTGTTTTTGGTCACGTGACGTCGCATTCAAAATTATTAATGGGACAACCTGTATATTTGTGCCTTTCTGTGTTCCTCCCGATAAAACAATTCCAACTAACTACCTCACTTGGGGTCTAAAGTGATTAATTCAAGAGCTACAGGTACTTAAAGGACTGTAAGTTAAAAAATTCATAATTGAATCCCCTGTAATTTTCGGCAATCTTACATTCGTATGTAATGATTAAGACAAACCAATATTATAATTTTTAATAATAATTCAAATTAACTGTCACAAAAAAAGCATACAATCTTAAAGGAGATGTTCAAATTGATGCCCACCTTCGCAAATGCATTTCTCAAATCTTGATAATAGATTTCGGCTACATGCTGCCCTAATCATTTCCGGTGTCACAGTTCTAGAAGCATCGCGTATTTTTCTTTCCAAATCGTCTAAATCTGTAGACGGAGTTGCATAAACGATACCTTTAAGATATCCCCAAAAGAAGAAATCTAACGGTGTCAGGTCTGGCGATCTTGTAGGCCAGTAAATAGTACCGTTTCGTCCAATACAGCGTTCTGGAAATATCATGTCCAGATAATTTCTCACTCTACGATCATGTGTAGGTGTACCATCTTGCTGCCACCACATTGTATTTCTTTCATTCAATGGAATGTCTTCAAGTAGGACTGGAAGTATATTTTGTAAAAAATTTAGGTATTTCTCTCCCGTTAGTATACCATCATAAAAGTACGGGCCAATCAAACGCCCATTGAATAGGCCACACTAAACGTTTACCCCCCAAATTCTCTGAAATCGGGTTTCCATCACCCGTTCTGGATTTTCTGCAGACCAGTATTGGCAATTTTGTCGATTGACGATTCCGTTATTATGAAATCTCGATTCGTCGCACCACAGAATTTTATCCAAAAAAGATAACTCATCGTCTAACCGTACATGCATATCTGCAATAAATGTACATCGTAGATCAAAATCTTGAGGATTCAGACCTTGCACCAAAAGTATCTTAAAGGGGTGATACTTATGTCTTTTTAATATCCTGTGGATAGTTGATTTGCTAATACCAAGTTCAGATTCCAAATATCGAATGGATTTATGAGGATATGCTTGTAAATATGCTAAAATATTAATTACATTGTCTTCAGTTTGTACAGACTTTGTCCTAGATGTTTCTACTTTGGCTTTCCCACTGGGATAAGAACCATTACTTAATTATTGTTCCACATACCTAAATGTATCTTTACCAGGTATTCGGCGATTGGAATAACGAGCTCTGTATAAATCTCTAGTTCTTCTACAATTTCTTTCACATTCACCATAAATAAGAAGCATATCAACATATTCACTGGTCATATAAAGAAAAGGCATGTTGACTCAGCGTTTCACAACTTAAAAATAACTATTCTGACGAAATTAACTGCCTCGACCCTTACTTCGTGGAATCTGCTCATATTAGTGTTTCAAATTAAACTCACGATTTCTAGTTAATTCCACAATATAATAAAAGTTATTGAAAATTCTAAAAAATTGACAATTGTTTCGATAAATCAATATCATCGTCAGAATGACAGAAGTTACATTTCATTTTATGCCTACCTGATGTTTAGTAGTTATTTTTGGCTAGACCAAGAAGTGACCTAACTTGTGATTGACTTAATATATGTTTATAGAGAAAAGAAGAAGATGTCATATTACAAATATTGGAGATTACATATTATTAGCCCTATGGTGATATCCTGGATATCATTTTTCCAATTAAGATCAGTATAACTGTGCAATGATATAGAAAACCAGGAAAACTATATCTGCTGATCTTTACAATTATCACTTAAGAAGACAGTTTATTAGTGGAGAACTCCCTAGATTTAACTGTTCATTGACAACTTCATATTGTGGGTTTCTTAAATGTCTTCTAATTTCCAATTCTTCAAGGAAATCCAGTTCTTGTTTCTTTTCACAAATATGCAGCACTTCTAGTTTTGTGTTAGGTGGCAATTAATGATTGGTGTCAAGTAGATGTTTTGCGTTGTGGGATTTATCTGATTGTTTTAATCTGTATGCTCGTAAGTGTTCACTGTATCGGATTTCAAAATTCCTAAGGGTCTGACCCAAATAGAGAGCATTACATTCTGGACATTTGAGTTTATATATACCACTATTAAAGAAGTACGAGTATACAGATTAAAACAACCAGATAAATCCCACTACGCAAAACATCTACTTGACATCAATCATTCATTGACACCTAACACAAAACTAGAAGTGCTGCATATTTGTGAAAATAAACAAGAACTAGATTTCCTTGAAGAATTGGAAATTAGAAGACATTTAAAAAACCCACAATATGAAGTTGTCAATGAACAGTTAAATCTAGGGAGTTCTCCACTAATAAACTGTCTTCTTAAGTGATAATTGTAAAGATCAGCAGATATAGTTTTCCTGGTATTCTATATCATAGCACAGTTATACTGATCTTAATTGGAAAAATGATATCCAGGATATCACAGGGCTAATAATATCTAAGCTTCAATATTTGTAATATGACATATTCTTCTTTTTTCTATAAACATATATTAAGTCAATCACAAGTTAGGTCACTTTTTGGTCTAGCCAAAAATACCTACTAAACATCAGGTAGGCATAAAATGAAATGTAACTTCTGTCATTCTGACGATGATATTGATTTATCGAAACAATTGTCAATTTTTTAGAATTTTCAATAACTTTTATTATATTGTGGAATTAACTAGAAACCGTGAGTTTCATTTAAAACACTAACTATTCTGACAGTTATTGGCACTTTTGTCATTATCATGGCAAACTTGACAATAGGCAGTTTTTTTTATAAGATATGCTATGCTACTTGTCAATCGATATTTAATAGGTAAACAAGTTTTTGTGGAAAAAAAAACAATTCTATGTAATTTTACTCCATGATATACAGGTCGTTTCATTATTAACTTTCAAGTATTATTAAAAATTATAATGTTGGTTTGTCTTAATCATTACGTACGAATGTAAGATTGCCGAAAATTACAGGGGATTCAATTATGAATTTTTTAACTTACAATCCTTTAAGTACCTGTAGCTCTTGAATTAATCACTTGAGACCTCAAGTGTGCTAGTTAGTTGGAATTGTTTTATCGGAAGGAACACAGAAAAGCACAAATATATAGGTTGTCACATTAATAATTTTGAATGCGACGTCACGTGACCAAAAACAAATACCTCCTTGAGTAAAACAATAACAAAAAAAGGTGCAACATTTGCTCTTATTTACACCCCCAAAATTATAATTATCTACTACTGCCCAATTCTGATATATTACTTGTCTTAATCGTCGTGGGACGTAAGATTTTTTTTTATCTTAGTATGTGTATCAAACTTGATAGTTTTAAAGCGTGAAAAAAATATTCACAGAGCCTATGGTTACAGTAACGTCCTTGAAATAATCGTAAAATATAAATTTCTGAGAAGCGAGAACCCTTAGGTAAGTTATGGGTCATATCGAAACATATACGAAGATAAGATATCGTCTGTCGAAGAAAGTTGTGTGAATATTATGTATGAAAGATTTTCAGTTACAGTCTTAAGTTACGTTTCGCAAAGAAAAGATTGATTTTACAAATATAGTTCAAAGATAAACTATTTGTGTTTGAGTGTGTTCTGCTGAATCTTGGTGTTTCGAATCGTTTTGGGAATTAGGGTGAGTTTTCTCACGAGTAATTAAGTTTTATCCATTAGCATTTGTTTTATTTCACAATCAAGTAATTTCTTTGAATAAATTAAATATTATTACCAATTAATATTTTATAGTCAATTTGACAAACTCTGATTTAGACAACCTTATTTTTAAAGTTTACAGGGTGGTATAAGGTATTTGAGGAAGTACTTATATATTTTTACCTACGAGGTGTAATGAAAAATAAAGTGATTAGTAATATTACATTGTTCGTTCCGGCGCAGTACATTGCGGTCAGTGTATGCGTTTGTGTTTTTGGATTACTGTGGCCAGTTTTCAAGGGGTTGTACTGTGGTTTGTACGGGCTAATGTCATTGCGGTCAGTGTACTACTTTTCACACTGCTGTGGCACGAGAATGACTGTTTATTATTCTTGTTGCTGTAGTTAGTGTTGTTGCCCTGTTTGTATAAATCTTACATCTTAAAACCTCTTCTAAACACAGAAACTCTACCACAAATATTTCTCATTGTCACAATGTTTTCTTTCAAATTATTGAAAAATAAGGCATTTTAGTAATTCAAAAGGGCATATCCGAACTCTGCCACAAAATAAAATTTTACCTGACTTGTATCAATTTGAGGATTACTGAAATGTTCGAACTGTGCCGCAACCATTTAGTTTAATCCTATTAGAGTCATTAGGGTTTATAATAGATAAAATCCGAGGCCCATAGAATTATGTATATTTCTGAAAGGTTTCATAGATTTCTTGTATTAAATATTTTGAAGAAATCTTGATTGTTTTGATCGATATTTAGGGGATTAGGGGAAGGATGTTGATGCACTTACACTATTGCCAAAAAATCAGGAAGAAGTATTTAATAGTGTTCGTGAATTACAATTACGAACGAACCGAGAAGAGGAATTTCTATTAACAGCAGACCAGGTATTTAAAATTATTGTGTTCTCCTGTTTTTCCAACCTTAATTTTTTATGTAATTCGGATTGTATTTTGATGGATGGGACTTTTAAATACTGTTCAACTTTTTTTTACCAAATGTTTACCATTTATGGTTTTAAAAACGGCTATTACGTATCTCTTGTTTTTTGTTTGCTGCCGGACAAATCAAGTCAAACATATTCAAATTTGTTTTTAATTTTAAGACAAAAATGTAAAGAAGTAGGCTTAAATTTTCAACCTAAAGAAGTCGTAGTAGATTTTGAACTAAGCATTCATAACGCTATATATGAATGTTTTGGCAGAGATCAAATTCTTTTTGGTTGTAAATTTCATCTCTGTCAAGCTTGGTTTCGTAAGATTCAGGAGTTTCATTTGGTACAAGAGTACAGACAGAAAGGTTCTGTAATTGGCGAATACTTAAAAGTACATTTCGGTATTATGTATCTTAGTCCTGAGGAAGTTGTAGAATTTTTTTATAATGAACTACATTTTTTGCTTCCGAATGACGAAAGAGTTATAGAATTCCGAAATTATGTCAATAAAACATATATAACGCAAAATTCGATATTTCCACCACTTATTTGGGCAAATAATGCGTCCTTTTTTAAGAGAACAACGAATTCTTGTGAGAGTTTTCATTCGCATTTCGGTGCTTCTTTTTACAAAGCACATCCAAACATTGTTCAATTTACTAGTGTGTTATTGGATTTACAAACGAAGGTATACGCGAAAATTCGTTCGGCAAACCAAAGCCAGAAAAAAACCAAAAAAAACTATTAATGTTAAAATTAATTTCATTAATGATCATTTGGATCAATATAGGAAAAATGTTATTTCTCGCTTTATGTTTGTGAAAACGGTTGCATGTAAAAATCTTCCACACGTTTAATTTTTTGTTTTTTTTATATGTTTATGTATATTGAATATATTTTATTGTAATGTAGATGTAATGTAGATGTTATGTAGATGTATTTTTTTAGAAGTGGCAAATATACGTTGAAAATATATGTATGTTATTAATATTTTCTTATATTGAATTTGAGTACCTAAAGTTCAAGGTAAATTGTTAAATCGGATTAGGCTATTAGACCCCTACTGGTTTGGTAGTTAATCTCCAAAATTTTAAACACTGGCAGAGTTCGAACAACCCGTAATGACTACCTGCATTTTGTGGCAGAGTTCGGATACTCCGATTCAAAAGCCTTGATAATATGTCCTTATACCCTTTCAATTGTAATTTATGTATTATTTTTCATTAACAAGTATTAATATAGCTAATTTTAAAAGGTTCGCAGCTGGAGCTGATAAGAATTATCGATTCTAGTGGTGAAAGTAGAAATTTGCTAGTATTTCATGAAAAGACTGCGAATCATGGATTTTCACTATTTTATCTTGCTATTCTTATCAATGTATACTTTCAAATTGTATGAAAAGACAAATATGACCTAGAGAAAATCTGTAGTATTTTTAATTACTTCGTAATAAATTTAAGATAGGTATTCTAATATATTATTATACAATTACAATCCTTGAAACTTATAGTCACCAATACTATTTCTACTAAATTAATTTACTATTAAGTTCATTAAGATATTTTAAAATTGTTCTGAATACTTTTTTATTATTAATCCGTTACACTATGTTTTGAACCCTCTATAATAGATTATCTATCTAAAAATAATAATCAAGATCATAATACAAATAATAACAGCGTACATCAATAGCTAAATAACTCAATAATGATTCGATTTAGTTATAGGGAGTGGTTAAAAAGCTTTTCCTAATAACGTCACAATATACAGGGTAATATATTCAAGGAAGTTGAACAATCTTTAGTCCGCGTTTTATAGACATTGTTTTTATCTAATAAATGTTAGTTTTTGAAAAAAGGTAATAATGAACACATGATTATCAATCAACAGCATCACCTTGTATATAATTTAGTTAATATGAGCAATGTTTGTTATAATAGTATTCAAATTAAATTATAATTCGCTAATAAGATCATTTAAAAATGAACAAACTTTTGTCAATAACAATCAATGCCCGACTCATCCAAATGTTTAGACACAATTATAAACTAATTGACAATCTGATATATGGGATATGTAATTGGTTGTGTACTCCAGACAACTGTGACTGACCAGGGTCAATTCCACAACTGCTGCACCCTTCCAAACCAAAAAAATATTCGTAGTCTAAAAATAGGAAGGGTGGGCCGTTCGAAAACTTGGTAGAATTCTAAGGGCGAGGAATCCTAATATCCGGAATATTCCCGATCTTAGCGCATTGTGTATGCCGCGCCGGGATTAGCCATTAATCACCCGGGTCATTGTATCAACTATCAAAGCGTGCAAGGTCTCGCAACAATAGTCCGCGCGCTTCGGTGCACACACCCCCAGCGAAATCGGCCCTTTAGGCCCTTATTTCTATCCTATTCGTACACCCCCGTCCTCCTGCGACACCATAACAACAGCGCCGCCCGAGCAAGAGAAACAATTCCCGCGTTCGAATAACATTATGAATAACACGGAGCAAAACTCCGCCGCCACTTTTATTTTCAAACTCTACAATTAATTAATTTTATTCATTAAGGAGAGTTGTACGACCCTTAGGGTAAAATCTGTCAGTATAACTGCTGTCGTGACAAAGATTACGCATTTTCAAAACTGACAGACACTACACTGCTTCACATTCAAATTTATACTGAAATTAATAATGTTCATTAGTGAAACATTTTCATTTAAATTCCACCACATTTCTGCAGATCGTCAAATCAACTGGTAAATAATAGTGATTAATGGATTAGTCAGAGCTTCATCTTAACAAAGTAAATCCAAAATTTATACCGATTAATAAAGCATTGAGAAAAATGTATTCGATATTTAAACCTCGCATAGTTCTGTAGTTTTTCAATTTTTTAATGCACATCAGGAGAAGCAATCGTTAATACTGTATCTCCAAAAATATTACAAGTAGTTTTAATTACCAGAAGAGGCCCAACCTCAGCGCGCGGTAAGTAACTTATTCTTGTTCTTCTTTTCAAAGCAAAAAAGCTGAATTTCTAAGAAACATTAGAGTTTTCTTACAATTCCCTTTTCTCTAGTCGATTTGAAACCTAAACTTAATTGCTTGTCTCGTTAATATGAAAAGGCACGTTTATTTACACCATTGATGGACTGACGGCAGTCTCCCTTGCACCGACAAGTTGGAGTCACCAATGGCAACAAAAAACGCAGTTGTTGTTTACATCATTATATATGACAACTGACAATCGATCTTGGAATTCAAAATTGATTGTTGTCATTAGCAAAAATTGAAGAAATGGATCAAAATAGTTTGAAAATTGTAATAGCTATTTTAGCATCCAGATCTCGGAGTAGCAGTTCATCTGATAGTTCCGAGGATGAAATAATGTTTATTTCGGGGAATAAACGAGATAGGTTAAAAATTCTGAACTATGTACATAATGTTGCATTGAATTATAATAATGTAGATTTCAGATCCCATTTCAGATTGAACAGGACTGCTGTTGAGGTAACTTTGTTGCTGTGTAACAAAAAATTACAATTGATAATTGAATTAATATTTTCTAGAACTAGTGTCAGGAGCTGAATTTTGAGCGTAGAATCACCGTCCCTGGAAGGCCACCAATAAGACCACTAGATTCTGTATTGGTTACATTATGGGAAAACTCATTTAAAAATATGTAAAAAACTTATAATGCAGTAAAAATAGCACAGCCAGGTATGAACTGTAGATGAACTTTAGTATATATACCCTCATGGGGAATCAGAGCTGCGATGTCTGTTTCTTGGTTTTCAACAAGTTGCTCGTATCGCATCAGCAAGATTGTTCATAGCATCTATTTCTTTTTGTTTAATTTCTTTTTTTTTCCCATATGACTTCTGATTTCTGCGCTTTTTGAAACAAATATTCAATAATGCTCATTGTATTTTCTTTCATTCTGTTCCTCTTGTTCATTTTTGTAAGTACTGGTAATTCTCTTGCGGGTTTTCTGCAGTACTCTGAGAGTTATTTTCCAATGCAGTACATAGGAGGGATGGACTAGGAGCACTAGACTGTTTTGTTCCTAAAGTTTCATCAAATACATTGAAATATTCCCAAGTAATTTTTGACTCTGCAGTCAGTTTCAGTCTTTTGTCTTTGTTGTGTCGGTAAGTAACTAATAAATTTCTATATTTATTATTACAATCATTACCAGATACAATGTAGTTGCCAACTTTTTTCATTTCGGCTGCAATTTGATTCCATAATTTCGATTTTTATTTTTTACATGAAGGCATGTTGAATTTGGCCTCTTGCCCTAATCAACAGTTCAACAATAACTTTGTGGAATTCTCACCTCACTTGAACTGCATATGTTTTCCTGCAGTACTAGTACCAGGTGTTTCATACTTATAAGATGGACCATCACTGGAGTCAACAATGACTTCATTTCCTGAGGACTTATTCAGGATTCTTTGTTGATATTCAAGTTTATTGAATGTTTGCTCCAACTTATTAACTTGTGAAAGAATATTTGTTGTAAAATTTAACACTCATGCTTTGCAAGAATATACATACCACTTGAAATTTCTTCAATTTCTGACGCTGTTAATAGTGCAGTCAATACTTTATTATCACATTCTAAATTGATTTCTATTAATTCGTCTATTTCTGTTATAACCACCATCATCAAATTTTTATTTTTTTGAGTTTAAGCTCTCATTTTCAAAATAACCAAATTTATCCACCACCTCGAAACAGCGGTGGAATTGTTTGTAATTTTGGTTGATGCAACAGTAATAAATGAACGCGTGAGTTCTTCAATCTGAAATCCACCAATGAGTATAAAAACGTAGTTGGTGGATTGGTGGATCTACCGGTGAATAACAAAACGTGTCTAAAGTATATGTTCCGTAATTCTTAGAACAATATATGGATTATGTCTTCCTAAGACCCAATACCAAGATAAAGCTCATGGAACAGACTGAGGGAAAACTAAAAAAATTACAGTGTCGATCAGTCCTCGTGGAAAAAGTAACCGCATGGAAGCTTTGCCTGCTCAAACCTAAGTTCACTTAACTAATCTGTATCTTACAAATCCTTCTCTTGCTGCTGCTTGCCCAATAAAATTTTTGTAAGGTGCCAATATTTTCTCAAAAATATAGTTATCGGGAGGATAATCTGGATATGCAATTTTCACTGTATTAGGTTTATATCAACTCTGGCAAAAACAATCTTCAGAACCCAGTCGCTTTTGCCTTTTTTGCGGACACATTTATTGGTTTTTTGAAATATGATTGACTTATAATTCTCCAACCTTTAAAGATTAAAACTAACTTTGCCGTGCAGGTTTGATAAACTGCTTTAAGTCTTCCGAACAATCTACGAAGGAAAATTAACTCGGTAGAATTCAAACAAAAACAAAATGGCGGATGCGGGCGGAATTTTGAGTATTTTTTTAAATAATAGCCTGACATGATTGACATAAACAAAAACGCTTTTGCCTTATACTTGAACTAAAAATAAATGTCTAAAATTATCGAAGTTACTTATCATTTATAAACTTCAAAAGCTAGCAGCAAATAAACAAATGTATATTTTAAGATATAGTACACTCCTTCTTCTGTTGTACTTTGAAGATTTCATATTCAATAATAGCCACACAATATCATAACAGCCGAACGAGTTGCAAGTTCCGAGCGACATATGAACATCTCTTTAGAGCGGAAAAAAATTGTAGATATCGTATGATGGACCTGTTATCTAGCTTGTGGAACAATAGTTTCAATACGACTTTGAATTAACTCTACGATTCCGAATTTAGTCCGGTCTCAATGAACAAATACTCCTATGTGTGATGTTCAGCTTACCGCTGCCTTCAAGTACTTAATGGGAATAATGGGTAAGTCAATGTGATACTAAAATTGCATCGATGATAACAGTATGTTATTTAAAAAAATTCAAATTTCTACATCCAATTTGAAATTTTTAGTGAACAATGTATGCCTGAATAATTGTATTCTAGGCACTAGCGAACCAAACTTCAGCAACCAAAAACAAACTTCCATGTAGTTTTGGAAACATCAACAGGCGTTATTAAAGCAGTAGACTTGAATTTAAGTTTACAAGAAAGCAGTCACGTAGCTAAAGCTTTTACAGGGGGGGGGGATGTTTTTTTTATCCGATAGGTTTAGAAGAGGAAAGCTTTATAGAAGGCACCGCCGAAGGAAAAAAAATAGAGTGCCACGCCCAAAAGCATTTTTTCACGTTCAAGAAATAATGTATTGTTTATTTTTAATTTTTTGTTTGACTTAGCTACATCTAAAAGTATTTTTAAACATCGTTTTTCGTTTTGCCCCCTTCTGCTAAAATAGTTATAACCATGTATGTTGATTTTGGAGTACCTATTTTAAAAAATGACAGATGATTGAAGCTTGAAACATTTATTAAAACAAAAGTAAATTTAACCTCTTTCTTCTTTCAGTTAAGTTATTCACAATTGTTGAGGAATCTATTTTTATTGCCACATCCCGATGAACACTAATAAGCGCTAATCCTGTAAGCCGTTCGTCTCCCATTCTGTTTCTTAAATACGTTTTCAGCTGTTTAAGTGTGGAAAAATTATATTCAGGCGTTGGAGTTGAAACTGGAAGTGTTGCCAAGATTTGAAGAAGATTCTTAATCGTTATGAAAAAAAGTACATCACATCGATCCATTGCTTCCAAGGCAGTAGAGGGCTTTTCTTGATTACACCAGTGGTTGTGCCAAAGCTCATACTCGCTTAACACAACTTTTTTTTCAGCTTCACTAAGAAATATCTCCCCTATTCTTGCAACACATCTCTTTGCTTAGTCAGTGTTTTGAGTCCGGTCAGGTAAAATCAACTGAATTCCTGAAATTGTTTCTTCGTGGGGCTTAAAGCGAGCTTCAATTTCGTTGACTACATGTTCGATAAACGGGTAAAATATAATTAGCCGATAGTAAACTTCAGCTGCGTCCCCTGGTATATTACTCCAGTTACTCTTGCAACACATATATCAACTGGACTTAACTTTTTTGCTTCCTCAAAGAGATTTGAGAAATCCCGTTCATTACGTATGTTTTGCAAAGTGGTTTTTATTGTTTTTACATGACTGTAGGTGTAGTTTAAATCTACATTGACCTTTTGCAGGCTTCGGCTTAAGTTTGAAGTATACGAAAAACATTTCCTTAAAACTATCAATGAAACGATAAATTGACTACTTTCCATTGCGACTTGCAACTGATAAGCTTGGGTTGCAGCTTCCCTTCCAGACTGTTGAAGAGCTTGAAGTGCAGAAAGTACCATAGTATCCATCTCAGCAAACCTTTCGACAGCTGTGTGTTTTTCCGTGCAGCGTGTCTCACAAAGCGAGATAAGCCTTGAATGAGGCGCACCAATCTCGTCAGCAGTATTTTTTAGAAGGTCATATGGTAATGCAGATTGCCGAAAAATGTTAATAATTCTTTCAATAGTCTCGATGCAGTTTCGAATTGCACGAATCTCGCATGAATGAGCCAAAACAAAATTAAGGGTATGAGCTACGCAATGTACAAACTGTGCTCGGGGACATTTGTCCATAATCAATGTTCTTACACCTCCAAATCTAATCCAAACGTCTCAAGTGTTTCTATGATGGCCGAAGCTAAAGCTGATGACTGTGCTCGGGGATATTTGTCCATAATCAATGTTCTTACACCTCCAAATCTAATCCAAACGACTCAAGTGTTTCTATGATGGCCGAAGCTAAAGCTGATGCTGTAACATTATATACGTGGACAAATGCAACGAAGTCCTCTCGAATGAGAGTCTTTCCAGAAGAGCAGTCGACATAGCGAAGGCAAAGTTGGAATTCGTCGGTAATTACAGCAAAGAATCCCGACTGTCTAACTCTATTAATTATTTGCTTTTGAATGGAATTTCCACACAATTCAATGATTTCATTTTGGATGACGGGCGATGTGTACATAGCCCGGGTATGAGTATTTTGTGAAAGTAGGTGATTTTTGAGTACTTAATCACCATATTGCGCACGGAAACAAAGTAGTGGATCTATAAAGCCGATTCCACCAGAGTCTTCATTTCCCCTCAAAGACAAGTCCTGTCGTTCGCAAAATAAGATTGTGTCTACTATAGCACTCAGCCGCTGTCTATTTTATTCGGCAATTTTTTTTTATTTTTCACATCAAATGATTCTACAACACCACGGGATTTGTCTTCCTTAACACTCACGAAATTTCTTGCCCGTTCAACAGCACATTTATGATACTTTCGATGATGTTCGATCTTTTCCAAAGCCTTTTCCAGTTATTGAATGGCTTTGTGACAAAACTTCCAAGTTTTTGATCGCCGTGACCACCTTCAGTCCGTCCATATAAAACACACATTTTGTATAGTGATCCTTGTGATATATTCGAATCAACTAACCATGGGTTGTTTTGAGTCCAATGACGCTGGAACCTGTAAAGAAAGATTTATTTTACCAGTGATGGAGGGGCCCAAGTTTCTTTCAAAGTTTTCAGTTTCTCTTCAGCATTTTGTGGAGTTTTTAACAAATATTTGCCGATATCGTATTCATCTTCATTTATGAGAGAATCCAGGGTAGCTAAAACAGTGATGTGAATTTGCAGCGACGTAGCGTTTTGTTAAATAAGTTTAAAATCTTTAAATTTATACATCCAAAACCCTCTTGAACGACGTATAATTAGACTTTTACGAAAAAGAGTAATTTGGAATGATTGACTCAATTTTCGATCATCTATGTGATGTGGAATATGGAAGTAGTATAGTACGTTAAAGTACCTTACCTACTAGTCTCACTACTGCCTCTTTCACTGTTGCTATTTGAGTAGAAGAGACCTTGATCATCTATATTAATATCCATACACGGACCGAGTATGCTTTTATCGACTTGAAGGTTAAGTTCATCATAGGTTTTCCCCTTCTTTGGAAAAAATCCCAAAATTGACTGCTGTGTCTGCTGTAAATATTTGCTTCACTAAAATAATATTTCTCAACACGCATAATAAGGAAATTTGCACAATAAAAACAACACACATAAATATGCACGACAAACCGCCATAGGCGTAATAGCGAATTCAACGATATCTGATGATGATTGACGTGACAAGTGGCGTGCGCCGACGACGCGTGCGTGGGAGGAGCCGAGTAGCGGATATAGAATCCATTTCAATTATCGGCGAAGTTACCAAAGCTGCGCCGATTCACAAATTCTCTAAGCAACGTTGCCGGACTGTCGGTATTGATCTGAGAATCGATTCACACTTTGCAGGCGCTACTACTATGAGTACTTTGAAATTCAGTTTATTAAAGCTTTAGATGCAATAGTGATGAAGAATATATTATTTGTTTTTCGTAATTCGTATCAAATGTAATTCAAATATTGCAGCAGTATGCTAATAACAAATTTTTGTACCAATTCTATTGTATTTTCCATAGGGGGGGGGGGGTTGAATCCCCAAACCCCCCTTATATACGTCGCTGCAATAAAGTAGGAAAATGTTAATATAATTTTCTTATAATTTTAGGTAATGTTAGACTTTCCGTATAAACTGCTCCGTTCTGTATATATTCGTCCGTGTCAAAGAGACACAATAGTTGTATGTGCAGCCCTGCGTGCCAGCTCTTTACAAACTCCACGATTAATTAGTTTTATTCATTAGACTAAAAATGATGAACGACGAAGGGCGAAACCCAGTGCTGTGTATTCGTGAGAAAAAAGGAAAAGTTATGTTTTCACGTTCCCGTGTTTTTAATTATGATTTCCTTCGCTGTTTTCTGACAAAAGCTTGGTTATGTCATTATTTCCAGAATAAATTTACAGTAAATTCGTGAAAGAATTACTGAGATAGAATTCAAAAGCTTGTTGATATACTGGAGGAGTAAAAGCCTACTTAAGAATTGTGTGGAGAATGTATTTTCAACATTTATTCGTTTATAAAAAACCTGCGATTGTTTCACAATATTCTCACGATATTATTATTGGCACAAACTATTTCTTATGTGATCTTTCAACTTCACTCAATAGAGAATATTTCATCTAAATGGAAAACTGCAGGCATCGAATTTGGCATAAGCTCATTTCATTTGGCAAATGACCTGCAAATCATATACAAAATTATGGCTGGGGTTTCATGATTTTTTAAAAATATATATTTGAGGTTTGGACTCAGAATCAATTATATATATTATGAATTACCTTGTTTCCAGAACAACAGTAGGAAGAAAACGTAGAGGTGATGCAAAACATCAACATAAGCCTCATTATAATCAATAGTTTGTATTACTGGGTCACAGTTAGCGTTATCGTGATATTGGGTGATGTTTACGTTATTGTTTTATAACATCAATAATTCCAAACAAACAAATTTTCCATTCCGCATATTTTTTGTTTCCAGTAAACAAGTAGAGTAGATCTGTTTTCCGAATTTGATTCTACCATTCCGATCAAAGTCGATTTTATAAAGTCAGTTTCAAGTACATACTGTGGCTAAAATTCGACCAATACTATAGTGAGTATTTACACTTTTATATCTTAAAAGATCATCATGTAATCTCGATAACTTCTTGATTCCAATATCATTAAAACCACGAAATGAAAATATATGGGTAATCTTATATGAAAATTAAGAAAAGAAAGTCAAAATGCAGGTAGTCACTGAATTATCTAAGTAGTTTCACCAGATACGAATTCATTACGTTGAATAGATATCTATCTACCAAAATAAATTATTCATCATGAATAGTACATATTAACGGTTCAAAACCGAAATAGAAATGAATGTTGGCGCCACATAAAAGAGACCTAGCAAAAAGTAGCGCCAAGCAACACGTAAAACATCAAGGTCATAGCATTTTTCTTTGTTTTTTTTTTCATGACAAATAACGAAACTCTAGCTATCGTGTTAAGTGAAACTGTTAGAAAGAATTCTGTTAAATTTTTTATCAAGAATCGACCTAATGGACTTCTGAAAAAGCAACATTTATCCAAACACACCTGATGTTCTATCGAGTTCTTGAAATAATATATTTTTTAAAAATATTTAGAAATATTTAGAAGCCTTATTAATCTAAGCCAATTTACTATAACCACTCATATATGGTCCAGGTGTGTTTATTATTATTTTTTAATTTTTCGCACAGCCCTACCGAGTATTGATTACCCCAAGAAAGTTGGAGTTTTCGTTTCCTTTGAGTTAACTTTTCGTTTTTCAACGATGAAAATACGAAATAACGGATTTTAGGAAAAATTTGTTTTTGGTGTCGTCGTCATTGTCGTTGGTCACCTTTTGTAACATATGTTGTTAGCACGATCCAGCCTCCGGAGTGCATAAAATCCCCAATTTTATGATTAGGTCCAGAGCCAGTACAACGGGTCCTATACATCCAGATATACTATATTTCTGGTCATTTTTGGAGAAATTTTGGTTTGTTAGCAAGATACAGCCTCCGTAGTGTACACACGTGACCAATTTAATTATTGAATATTGTTCAGGGTGTTTCACAGATGAACCCTATTGATTGTCAGCTTACCAGAACCCGTACCACGGGTCTTATAAATCCAGGTATACCACATTTTTTTGGACATGTTTGGAAAAATTTCGATTTGTTAGCACATACAGCTTCCGGAGTGCGAAAAAGTTTATTATAATCTTCAAAACCTTTAATTTTCTCTATAATTAATCAAAATCAGACAATAAATCGATTTGTTTGAAGTTGTACCTTTGAAAGTGGACATATTTGATCTAAAAATGTCAACAAATTGCGACGTCCTTTTATTCCCTAAGATAACGGTTTTAAAGATTAAAGCTAAAGGTTCCGCTCTCCGGGGGCTGTATCATGCTAACAAAGCGAAATTTCTCCAAAAATTACCAAAAAAGTAGTATATCTTGATTTATAGGACCCGTTGTAACAGCTCTGGTGAGCTGAAAATCAATATGGCTCATCTGTGAAACGCCCGAAACAATATCCAATCATAAAATTGGTAACATGTATACACTCTGAAGGCTGTATCGTGCTAACAAGACAAGTGGCCGACGACGACGATATACACACAGGATTTTTTTTCTAAAAATCCATTTCTCACTGAAAACCAAGAAACAACTCAAAAAAATATGAATTTCCAACTTCTTTTGGAGTAAACCAATACTTTTCTCTCATCGTAGATAAGGGTTGGCGGAAAAGTAATATTTGTAAAAACAGATACCTTGAGGAGAAGGAAGTGAAAAAATTGCGAGTTCATTCTAGAATATATCGACTCCTCGGAACCACATGATACACATGTCGGTTAGCCGAAAAACACAAAATCGTTGCAAACCGTTTCAAACCAGAAAAAAAAAATGAATTGAATAATAAGAAAAACGAGAAGTAGGATAGAGTACACATTGAAAAGAGTTGACTGCTAATGAACTAAAAGTATTAGAAACGACTAGTAAAAATGCTTATTATGAACTAAAAATCGAGCTTAGAATGCGAATGGTCAGGTACCTATTATGTACTCTGACAGAGAATACCTTGTAACGTGATCCATAACAGAATGAGAACAGATAAAGAACTCATAAATATCGTGCGGATTGCAAATATCCATCTGAGTGGTTCAAACGCAAAATTTTCCTAATACAGAGACATGCTACTTACTAAAGCTGAGTTAACAGCACTTAGCAGATGAATCACTAGACAGAGAAGATCAACACCGAATCATTTTATATTTGTAAGCTGTAATAACTGGCAAATTTGTTGAGAAAAGAACAATACATATCTGATACGGTTTTGAAGAGATGGGTTTGATCGTTACCAAAAGAATAAAATAGTTTGGTTGAGATGAGGATGAAATCGAAATTTGAACAGTTATGATAACGGTTGATACAAATATTATTGGAAATTCCAAGGAATTCTACCCAAAAATAAGTCTATGAAAATGTATTCAAATCCAATGAATAACAAACTACAAACTCAGAACCAATTTTGAGTACGAAAATTTTGCATTTTCCATTGATTCCAATTTTTTCTTAAATCTGGGAAATATTTAATTGCTAGCTGTTGTCTTTTTGTACACTGTCTCTCTAGAAACGAATGTTTTTTGTATAGAGTATGAGTCACCTGTATTTGTTTTTGCATACAGGATGGGCACCTGTATTTATACGACCTTTAGTGGGCAAATGGTGTTTTTAAAAAATTCTTTCACATAGTCATATAAACATCAATTACAGCTACGATTTTATATTATTTGCAGCCATACAGGATGTTCTCAAAGTATTATTTAAACATATCAAATAGGCGATTTTTTAAATGGAATAATATTTTACTTTTCCGCTCAACCTATCTATATGCGAGAAAAGTATTGGTTTACCCACAAAAAAAAGAAATTTTGAAAAAAAATTTTGAGTTATTTTTACGTTTTCCATCAACAACAACACGAAAAAACGGTTTTTAGAGAAAAAATCCTGTGTGTATGTCGTCGTCGTCGTTGTCGTCGTCCACTTTTTCCCTCATGTCTTGTTAGCACGATACAGCCTCCGGAGTGCAATAAATCACCAATTTTATGATTCAATATTGTTAGGGACATGTCACAGATGAACCCTCGTGATTTTCAGCTCACCAGAGCCAGTACAACGGGTGCTATGTTACTTGAAGTACGACATTTTGTCATTTTTTAAGAAATTTCAGTTTCTTAGCACGATACAGCCTCTGGAGTTCAACAAGTCACAAATTCTATTATTGAATATTATTCAGGACAACTCACAGATGCACTCTATTGATTTTCAGCTCACCAGAGCCAATACAACAGGTGCTACAGTACTTTAAGTACGATATTTTTGTCACTTTTCGAGAAGTTTCAGTTTGTTAGCACGATACAGCCTCCAGATTATATACAAGTGACCAATTTTATGATTGAATATAATTCAGAGCGTCTCAAAAGTGAACCCTATTGATATTCAGCTTACTAAATCCAGTACAACGGGTACTATGGTACTTAAAGTACCAAATTTCTGTCATTTTAGGAGAATTTTCAGTTTGTTAGCACGATACAGCCTCCAGAGAGTATACGATTGATCAATGTTATGATTGAATATTGTTCGAGGTGTTTCACAAATGTACCCTGTTGATTTTCAGCTGACTATAGCGAGTACAGCGGGTCCTATAAATCCAGATATACTGCATTTTTGGTTACTTTTGGAGAAATTTCGGTTTGTTAACACGATACATCCCCCGAAGTGTATACAAGTGACAATTTTATGATAGAATGTTTATGATAGAATGTTAATCAGGGCATCTCATAGATACGGAAAAGTTAGTTTTAATCTTTAAAACCATTTATTTTAATTTTTTATAGAAAAATAGGTTGAATAAGGTTTCATGAACCTAGGTTTTCCCTTTCTTGAAATATTCCTTTTTTTTGAGGAAATGAGGAGTTGACGTAGAAGCTTAATCTCAACGAATTTAATTTAGACAAGTGATGATTTAGAATGAATGAACTATTGATCGTGATATTTGGATATTTGGCCTTCCATTATTTTATAATAGGGTGTACAATTATTAAAGGTCACTTTGGCCAAATTCAAACATCGGTTATTTCATTATTTCAAATGAAAAACCCTGTATATTTTCAATGCATTGAACAGCACTTTTAGTTTTTCTTCATAGTGGATATAGGTACCTTTATCTAACCGTTCTGAAGTTATCAACACTTTTTTAAAAATAGTGTATTTTTCTCATTAGCATTGTTTCATCAATTTCATCGGCGCATTTTCAATTAGCTGTAAGAAATTATTTAAATATCTAAAAACAAAATGTACAATACTACGGAAAAAACTAGAGAGACAGACAGATACCGACCCTAGCAGTGACGCATCTGCTGACAACTGTTTCTAAATTAATATTCGTTTTCCAGACCATTCTACAATGGAATTTGATTGGATACTACATCCTTTCAAATACGAGGTTTGATAAAAAAATAACTGTTATTTTCAAATTTCGTGAGTTACGTATGTCCGATTTTCGCATTTTTTTTTCTGTTATGTCACACAGATGTCTGTTATATATGTTGGCAATATCAGCCATTTTGGATTGTCAGTTTGTTTTTGACAGATAAAAAGGTTAGTTGTGTTTTGGTGTGCTCTTCGATTTTTTACTATTCGAAAATTGGGATCAAAGAAACTGTATTAAGTTTTGTGTAAAAAATGAAATTAAATGCGCAAGGACATTGAAAATGTTGACTGTGGCGTTTGACGAGTCAACTATATGAGCAGAACACAAGTTCAATTATGGCAGCGTCCAGGAGAGCCAAGACCGAAAAAAGCAAGTAAAGGTCGGTCAAATGTGAAGGTTTTGCTCACTGTTTTCTTCGACTGCAATGGCGTGGTGCATCATGAATTCTTGTCACAAGGTCGTACGGTCAATAAGGAATACTACCTTGAAGTTATGAGCCGTTTGCGCGAAGCTGTTCGTCAGAAACGCACAGAATTGTGGAAAAAGCTATCATCGATTTTGCACCATGATAACGCACCAGCTCACACATCGATGCTTGTGTGTGAGTTTTTGGCCAAAAACAAAATCGTTATCATGCCTCAACCACCGTATTCACCGGACTTGGCCCCCGCTGACTTTTTCCTCTTCCCAAACTGAAGACGCCGATGAAAGGAAAGCGTTTTGCTACGATTGAGGAGATAAAAGAAAAATCGAAACAGGAGCTGTTGGCGATATAAAAAGCGCGTTTCAGAAGTGTTTCGAGGATTGGAAAAAACGCTGGCATAAGTGTATTATATCTGAGGGGGATTACTTTGAAGGGGACAAGATAGTTATTGATGAATAAATAAATACTTTTTGGAAAAATTGAATATAGCGGTTATTTTTTTATCAGACCTCGTATGTTACAACTAATAATTGCAGATTATTCGCCAGATGTAATATGTTTGCAAGAAACATATTTTCGTATAAACAAAAACAATACACCAACAAACTATACCGAATTGTTCAAAAATAGAATTTCTTAAGTAGCTGGTGGCGGAGTTACCATCTACACTAAATCACTTTTAGCTGCAACCTCAATACAAATAAACACCTGATTTGAAGCTGCAGCTGTACAAATATTAACTCATAACAAGATAACTATATGCAATATTTACATACCCTCCAGTCAAACCATCGACCAACACGAGTTGAAACTTCTAACAAACCAACTACCTAATCCATTTATTATCCTCGGCGATTTCAATGGTCACCATTGTTCTTGGGAATCACGCAGCATCGACACACGAGGTAGAAAAATAAAAGACTGGATAGACACAATTGATATTTCACTCTTGAATGATGGAAGTATGACTAGATTCAATGCAACTACCAACCATTTCTCTGCTATAGATTTATCACTGTGCACTTCTAACATCACAACTAGCTTCAATTGGAGAATGGTCGATGATCTATACAACTGTGACAATTTTCCAATTATTATAGGAAACTTACCGAATAAACTAAATAATGATAATAACACAAATCCTTTGAAAAGATGGAAACTTAACAAAGCATATTGGAAACATTTCGCAGATTACATTGGGAAAAACATTACTAACCTAAAAATAACCGACAACGTCAACGAAACCCTTAATAATTTCAATTCTATAATACTATCTGCTGCCTTTGATGGAATTTGAAAAACTAATTATCTCAAAAAACACAATCCTGTACCTTGGTGGAATAATGCTTGTGATGCTGCAATAAAAGCCAGTAAACATTAATTGAACAAATTTAAAAGATACAAAACAAATGAGTACCAATTAGAATACAAAAAACAAAGAGCACATGTGAGGCGCATATCACGGAATAACCAAAAAGAATCATGGCACAACTACCTGAAAAATATAAATAGTTCCACGCCATTATCGTCAGTATGGAAAAAGGTGAAAAAAATATCGGGAAAAAATATAATTAATGAAATCCCTGCTTTGAAAACAAAAAACAACAAACGATGATATTTAATATCAAAACAATTGTCAAATTTCTTAGAATTATTAACATTTTTTCAATATATTGTAGAATTATCTAGAAACAATAAATTTCATTTAAAACAGTAAAAAATAATACATTAATCTCTAACTCTAGCGGAATTGCTGAAATTTTTTCAGAACAATATAGACAATCTTCAAGTAATGAAAATTATGATGCCGATTTCTTAAACCTCGAAAATATAGCTGAATCTTCCCCTATAACAATTGAGGAAAACGTGGATCAAATTAATAATCCAATTTCAATAGAAGAGTTTACTGGAGCATTGCAATCTATGAAAGACACCTCACCGGGACCGGACAATATCCCGACTGTATTTTTAAAGAATCTTCCATACTCTGCAAAACAGCATTTGCTAGAAATATTTAACTTGATCTGGAATCAACATAAGTTGCCAGATATTTGGAGACAAGCTAATAATAATACCTATCCTCAAACCACGAAAATCTACTCTATTGCCTGAGTCTTACAGACCAATATCACTTACATGCAGTACATGTAAGCTTCTTGAAAAAATTACAAACCACAGGCTATTTTGGTGCCTAGAATCAAACAACCAATTACTTGCAGAACAATCAGGCTTTCGCTCAAATTGATCTACATTAGATAACATTATAGATTTAGAAAGTCAAATAGATGAAATGGCATGATCAAATTTCAAAACTGCAAAACTGGAAATATCAAGGACATATCTTAGCTGTTATTCAAAATTTTCTAAGAAATCGACTTTTCCAAGTAAGAATTAATGGTACATTTTCCAGTACCAAATAACAGGTGAACGGAGCCCCTCAAGGGTCTATAATGAGTCCCACACTATTTCTAATTGCAAAAAATATTCATCTGAAAAAAAAGAATGCATAGTGTAATATTTTTGTTATTTATTTAAACAATAAACGGGTGGGATAAATTTTAAACACACGGTAGGTTCACTTACTTAATTTATGTAAACACTAAACTAATCACTAACACCTAATTTATATACATACAACTCATTTACTGTTTATCTCACGATGTCAAATTATAAAACTAACAAACTCTTCCTGATCAGTCCCTTATATATTAAAGCCTTTTTTACTAGTAAATTCCGGACTGCGGCTTACACACACAAAAACAATTGGTTCTGGCCTTTTCTAGATAAGTCTGGTCACAAAAACAATGTTTAGATAATATAGTCGTAAACAGTTATAAAAAAAACAGTGCGTATCCGCCATAATTTTAACTTTGATACCTGGCTTAGACAGGGTCGGATTTAGGGTCTATAGATACCAGTGTGCTGTTTCGTAACAATAGTATATTCCAAAAAATGTACACAGTTACAACCAAAACTCACTTCACGTGACGAAATTCTTCAATGTAAAGAACAAATAAATTTATTCGGATTAATTTTCGATTAAAAATTAAATTGAAAAGCTCACATTAAACAACTTGCTCTATCATGTCTGTCAGGTTTAAATCTCCTAAAGTGCCTAAAATAGACAGTAGGGAAGGGATGGAAAAACACTAATGATGGTATATCGAGCAATGGTTAGGTCAAAAATAACTATGGTTGCATTGCATACGCTTCAGCAAAACAGTCAATGAAAATTTCGCAACAGAAAGCTGGAGTAGGAATATAAAACGCTATTCAATAATTTTTGTATAATGCCGAATATATTTCTGTCAATGACTGAATTTTCACATTCAGAGGAATTGAAAACATGAAAACACTGTGTGAAAAAACTGGACAACTGCGTGAGTATATGACAAAAACATTTCGACAGTCTCTTTATGCAGACTTTTCAAAATATCAATTCTGGGTACTCCTCTTGAGGCCCCCCTAAGAACAATACTAGGAGCATTTCGCAGCACACCCGTAAATATTTCAAACTGCGAAGCAGGAGAAGCAAGTCTAAGTGATAGAAGACAAATTCTGAGCCTATCATACGCAGCAAAAATATCCAGCAACGCCCAACACCAAACCTATAAGAATACCATATCAGACAGATTTCCTTCCTCCTTCCAAAGTAAATACTGGAACCCTTCTTTTTATGAAATAATTCGCAGATATTTGAAAAGTCACAACTATGCCTCGTTTCCTTTAACCTTTTCAAATAGAGTCTCTCAAATCGACATTCACCCTTGGGCACGTGTCTCTCCTAAAATCAATACTAAATTAACCTGTAACATGTAACCATGTAACTGTTAATTTATTTTGTATCAAGAAATGTGTACTATGTTAGTAGGACGATGCGGAGAAATAAAATAATAAAATTGTATATACACAGTGGTGAAGACATTTATAGGCCTCGTATCTTATTCCGCTCGAGGTAAAGCCCCTCACGAAATAATCTTGGTGCTGGTCAGTAATAACAGTCTTCACTACCATGGTGTTAATATTCTATTATAGTAAAGTGTTGATAACTTTAGAACAGTTACAGATAGGTATAGGGAACCCTTATGAACTATGAAAGAAAACTAAGAGATTGCAAGCATTGAGTATATAGAGGTTGTTCCATTTGAAATAATGAAGTAATTTATGTTTGAATTTGGACAAAGTTACCTTTAATATTTGAACATCTTATTATAATATAATGGAACGCCAAATATCACGATCAATAGTTCAAGGTATCCTGAATCACTGTTGTTAATATTACTAGTCTAAATTAAATGGATTTGACTGTCTCGACCCTTACTTCGTGGAATATGCTCATATTAGTGTTTTTAAATGAAACTCGAGGTCTCTAGTTAATTCCAAAATATAATAATTTACACCCGAAAATTAAATTTACATTAGAAATTGAAGAAAATGACTCAATCAATTTTCTTGATTTAAAAATTCAAAGAGTTAATAATGTACTTGATTATTCAATTTACCGAAAACCAACACAGACTGATGTGACAATTCCATTCAATTCTAACCACCCTATGTTACACAGGCTAGCAGCATATAATTCAATGATACATAGAGCTTTTTCAGTTCCTATGAACAAATGTAATTTTGATAGAGAGATTAATACAATTAGACAAATAGCAACATCTAACGGTTATCCATTAGATATGATAAATAAACTAATTAGTAAAAAAGAGAAAAAAGTGGCATTACAACTAATATATCCTAAACAAGCTGATGAAATTAAAACTTATAAAACCATCACATATGCAGGAAATATTTCTAATATTTCAAAGATAATATCTTCAGCAACGAATGCAACAATTTCTTTTAAAACAGAAAGTAACGTTAGTACAAAATTGTTAAATGTAAAAACAAAAATACCACTATTAAAGAAGTCAGGCATATATAAACTCAAATGTCCAGAATGTAATGCTGTCTATTTGGGTCAGACCCTTAGGAATTTTGAAATACGATACAGTGAGCACTTACGAGCTTACAGATTAAAACAACCAGATAAATCCCACTACGCAAAACATCTACTTGACACCAATCATTCATTGACACCTAACACAGAACTAGAAGTGCTGCATATTTGTGAAAAGAAACAAGAACTGGATTTCCTTGAAGAACTGGAAATTAGAAGACATTTAAGAAACCCACAATATGAAGTTGTCAATGAACAGTTAAATCTAGGGAATTCTCCACTAATAAACTGTCTTCTTAAGTGATAATTGTAAAGATCAGCAGATATAGTTTTCCTGGTTTTCTATATCATTGCACAGTTATACTGATCTTAATTGGAAAAATGATATCCAGGATATCACCATAGGGCTAATAATATCTAAGCTTCAATATTTGTAATATCACATCTTCTTCTTTTTTCTATAAACATATATTAAGCCAATCACAAGTTAGGTTACTTCTTGGTCTAGCCAAAAATATAACTACTAAACATCAGGTAGGCATAAAATGAAATGTAACTTCTGTCATTCTGACGATGATATTGATTTATCGAAACAATTGTCAAATTTTTTAGAATTTCCAATAACTTGTATTATATTGTGGAATTAACTAGAGACCTTGAGTTTCATTTAAAAACACTTAAATGGATTTGTCGGAATTAAGCTTTTATGTCAACTCTTCATTTCCGCAAAAAATACCTATATACCTATAAATACCTATCGCAAGAAAGGGAAAATCTAGGCACATGAATACATGTAGAATTCAAAAATTTGATCGCATTCCGTATGGCTGTAAATAATCTTAGATCGTAGCCGCAATTGATGTTCATATGGCTATGTGAAAGACTTCTGAAAAATGTCACCATTTGCCCACTAGAGACCGAATATTGATTCAACAAAATATATTTGAACAGGTCTAGGAATTGAAAAATTGTATATCCTAAATACGTAAATACGTTACTAGTTAAACTCACTTTTCTTAGCGTTGATAAGTACTAATAAAGTATAAGACTCAGCCATACCTGAAACAAAAAAAATAATGTAAAATAGTTTTTTGACCAAGTCAATGTGTGTAAGTACAGGTTATGGGATTATGGTCAATAAAACAACGAAAATCTATCATTTTTTCAGCCAACGTTTCAACCTTTATTGGGTCATCTTCAGGGCGTCTACAAGAAACATACAAAGAATGTATTTTTTTTGTGTGATACACTAAACACAAAAGTCATAAAATTTGTTAAAATCAAACAAAATTTGTACAATAGTATATGTAAGAAACGACAAACATTATAGTTAAAATATATTAAAAGTTAATTTTTTAAATTTTTTTTAAAATAACAGCTATGAAAACCACAGGAAAACAGGTGAGATCCTTTTATGTCATTAATTGCGACATGCAATTATATGATGTTTATTATCTTTCAACGCCCAATATCCGCTAGTTTAAGGTTGTATATTGTTGCAATTATTTGTGTAGTTGCAATCCCCAGATAGTTCTACAGGAAGATAGACCAGAGAAAAAAAAATCAAATGAAGAAAAGAACTTTTTCCTTCTCCCCCACCTCTCAATTAATTGAGAGAACCAAAAAACTTACAGGAAAATTGATATTACGGTACAATTTATGATCATGAATATGTTTAAAAAGATATTCTTTGATTAAATGTGAATCTATTGTTGCTAATATTAGGAAACAATTTTTTGTGATACTTAAATAACGGTTTTTTCATCTGGTTTTTCGTTATTTTGTGAGTTAAGGTTAAACAAGACCCTTCAGAGACGTCGCACATTTAGAACAATGCATAAGGGATTACGTATATGCTATTAACCAAAGTACGCTCCGAAATGTTCAAAGAGAAATGAATTTCAGGACGGTGAAATATATGGAACGAGATGGAGGACATGTAGAATTTTGAATTTGTGTTTTGAAATAATAAGTTGTTTATTAGTATGAAGTTAGTGGGTAATCTGTTAAATATTGTTCCAAAAAATAGTAATAAGTTGGTCAACTAATTCAATTTATTTTTATTATTATGAGTAGGTAATGAGTTTTAATAATATATTTCTTCAAAATATCAAAAACGGTTCGTTTCAATTGAGGTATCAGTACTAAATTATTTTAAACTTCACAAATTGACAAGATACAGAGTATTGCTACAGAAAAGTTACAATTACTCTACTAATACTTCTAGTTAATTCTCTACGAACGATTTCAATAATTAATATTTTGAATATTTTTACGTTTATACATTACATATTGTGTTACTTGAAGTCTTTCAACAATGAAATAAGGGCAATATCATTTCAGAAGACCGCATTAGGGAAAAATACGAAATTTCTTATTTTTTGTTGTTTTTGCTTCAAATTTCGTACTTACTCCTAAAATATCATTCTAATCACTTTTTCCAAATAACTTTTTTCGATATTTTTACATCTAACCCCACTTTCGCATTTTCCCATCGAATTTTTCTAATTTGTGACCATGATAGTATTCACGTGACTGATGTCAAAATGTTATTTTAGGTTATCGACCATGCAGGATCGATCGCAAATATATTAAATTTTCCTATATACTACAACTAAAATTTTTTCCCATATGTAGGGAACATTATGGTGGACACTGTATATTGTTGTATTGTAATAATATCGCGTACTCAAAGTGACATTGATAAAAATACGGAAAACACAAACTTAAATCGAAATTTAGCTCATTCTATCCACATATTTATATCCAAAAATTATTTATCACGTTTTTTAAATCGTCTATTCAAACTCCGTTCAAAATGTAACAGCAATATAACACACAATCGACTGAAAGATCTTCCATTTAATAAATCTACCAGTATAGTGTTTGCTTAGCAATATTGCAAAACAGTAGGATTATTTTTAATCCCCCCAAACTCTTATTAACTTTCCCCATCTCACAGACATCCCGACAGGATTAAAATCCCCGGTTCTGATCTGCCTCCATCTTCTTCTTTCGTATTGTTCGTCTCGCTCGCTCTCGTACGAAACTGTCGGGATTCCACGATACCATAGCAACGGAGTGCTCTCCGCTAGCCTGTCTCCTGTCACTTGATTTATGGCGATGGAAAATGCGAGAAATGAAGAGCGGCACTGGTAGACAGCATCTCGTGTGCTCCAACGAACCGTCATATTCGGCCAAAAATGAAAATCATCAACGCGTATCAGCGGCATTCTTGAATACGGTAATTTTTTTTTGTCACATTCGCGGCTATTGTCGGATAATATTTCAAACTTGAGTGAAAGATATGAAATATATTTTATTTATTCTACAAATGCAAAATTGAAACAGCGTAAATAATTTATAAACTACTGTTAGAGTTACAGATAAAATATTTTTATTAGTAAAACAATAAATTGTTATTATAAACCAACACCGGAAACTCGAAGAATTGATATTTTCTTAAATTCAGCAATACTATCAATGAAAAATAATTAAAGAAACACCTGTCTCCGAATTACAAAATTTTCTGTTTATGAGGATAATATAAGGATTGAAGTAGGTACTTTGATTTGTGAATATTGTGGAGTATTAATAAACAGCTTCCATCTTTGTGACTTTTAATAAACGTAGTATCGTATTAGTTATCTCAGGGACTAACCCCAACTTGCTGTCTGATGGCGGCCCATTGACTGGGTCACCTATTTGTTTATTCCTCTCAAAGCCTAAAGGACAGACGAAACTAAATATAGTAGCAGCTCGCTCTCTCATAATATCCGCCACTCAGACTATATTATGTGAAATGCTATATTTCAATTGTAGCTATAGCGATTCAATGTTGATATTGTAACGTTAGCTCTACTTTAGCCATTAAACTTCCTTAAAATAATATTATTTCATCTTAACTTTCGATGAAATTCTCGAATTTTTGTGACCTGCGGCAGCTGAGCAGCGGTCCATATTTCGAGTTATTTGGAGTGAACAAGCAAATATGATTTGTTCATCGATCTCATAGTAATTAGATCAGACATCCAGATCGACAAGAAATTTTGTCAGTGTGTAATTCGCACACACAGGAAAATTTAAGTAAATAAATTATTATTTTCACTATATTTTATTCTGAATTAATAGGTATATAAGGATTTGTTATGGTACTAAAAATATTACTTTATCTGTAAGTTCAAATATCGGTGTAGTGTTTCTAGAAAAATAAATGGTTCCTTGTTATTGGAAACTATATAATACTTTCCTTAAACTTATTGAATCGAGTTTAACTCGATATTTCGTTGTCGCTTGTTAACGTGGTTATTTAAATTTAGTTATATAAAAATATTAATACAGCCAGTTTAGTTAGTTTAATTTTGATGTTTTTTTCCTATGTTAATATGGTTTTACATTGTCTGACTGATATAGAATCATCTAAAACTAAACCATAGACTTTCATTTATCTCCCAACATACAAAATAACAACAGGTTTTGGGCTCAGCGTACTAAGAAATGGTTAATTGTGGTATAATACGTGTCAGATGGAAAAATAATAAGGTGCTTTGAAAAATGGACAATTTTAGAAAATTAAGATGGCAGGTTCAACGAATTATGAAATTACAATAATTAACAAACATGGAAATACAGAATTTGTATATTGCTCGAGGAAAAAGAAGTTATTCAAGGACGATAAAGAGAGGAAATAATCAAAAAAGAAAGATAATAATTGTAAGTCGTTAACCGAAAGTAACTCAGCTTTTAGAATGTGGAAGAACCTGCAAGATGTATGTGAGAAGTAAGGAATAACATGTCAGTTAGTATTAAGAAAGAAGCTAATGTCTATCAACATGAACGCAAATATTGATTAAGTAGTCAGACAGTGCAGATTCTAAAGAAGAAGATTTAGTGTATACCTTGCTATTAGCAATCCCAAAATCTTTTGAAATAGTGTTGACAATTTTCGAAAATGTTTCTACGAATGACCTTATATTAAATTTTGTGAAAGCAAAACTGAAAATGAGGTTGAGAGAAGAAAAACAATGAATCAAGATTTAAGAGTACAAAACAGTCTAAAATTTGAAAAATCTGCTGTCTTTACAACTAAATTGGGAATATGTTACTACTGTGGTGAAAGGGGACATTTTAAAAAGGAATGCAGGACATTGCTGCAGCATAATAAAAAGGTTCAAGGCGAGAATGTCCAAGTAAGAGAAAATTATAAGTATTTTAGTAGAAATCATGACGCATCTAGAGGATGAGGTCAGTCCAATTATACATGAGTTCAAGGTCGAGGCTTTAGTTACAATCAGAGAGGAAATAGAGGTGGAGGTTACCGTGACGGAAGGTATAGAAAGAATTCAAATGCGATAAGATAGGACAAGTTAAGACGAAGAAGATGTCAAATATTCAGTACTTCCAAAATGTAAGTAGTAATAATTTGTTATTTTATATAGACTCTGGTTGTACGGAACACTTAAAGATTGGGAACTAGGAGTAGTCATACCATTATTTTAAAAAGGGGGAGGTAGTGACTGTAACAATTATCGCGAAATAACGTTACTTAGTATGGTACTGAAAGTTTATGAAAGAATTTTAGAGAAGCGACAATGGGAGACAGGCCGTCAGTTGGAACAATCACAAAGCGGCTTCAAAAATGGAAGAAGTACCCTTTACCACACATTTTAAATTCGACAAATTATAGAGAAAAAGCATACGCAATATGAAAAAGAATATTCAGATTTTATAGATATACAGAAATAATTGGATAGCATCCCAAGAAATTTAGTTTAGCAAAGATTGTGACAAATATGTGTTTTAAATAAATTAAGAAACAATATAAAGTGCAACCATGGAAGTAGAAGGTGCAACTATATAACAACAAGAAATTATGTGAGGAAAGACAATGCGCTATCTGCAGAAATTGTAGTAAAGAAGAGTCTAAGGAGTTTACTTAAGGAACTTATTGAAAAAGTAAAGAAGATACAGGTAGGATTCGAAAATATGGAAGCTATTAACATATCTGAGTATTTTTGCGGATGACTTAGTTACCGACTTTGTTATTTCCCATAGAACGAAAGAGATTTACAACATAATTTATTGGCATGGAAAGGGTCGCTAAAAATTCAGAATATTCATATAAATATAAAAAGGAGTAAGGTTATGGTGTTGGGAAAGGAAGATGAATGCGACAATCAAACTCACCAGTATTATGTATAAAACATATCCACGAATACATTCTTAGTTATAGGTACGATTATGTTCAAAAATTTTATTTATAAGTGTATATATTATGGTAAGCATTTAATTTCGTCTTGGTGAAATACTTTTTTTGCAGTTCATATAATTTATGAATAAGCAGATATTTTGATTGTCACCCCGTTAGTTTTAAGTCAAACGGTTGATTTATTATAACGGCCTTGTATGAAGCCTTGTTCCTAGCAAGGTCGTTTGCAAGATATAATAAAACTGAAGTGTTTTATATGTTACATAATAAAACAAAGTGTAACTTGATAATTTGTTTATTTCATTTATCTAGTAAATAAACGAATAACTGTTTATTTATTATAGTGGCCTTCCATGGACCGCCCACTTTAGAATTCAGTTTGTATTATCATTTGTGTGTTTATTCAATATTCTGAATGGGGTTGATATAAATGGTGAAAAAAATATAATGACAGGTATTTTTTTGCTAAAATGAGTTTTAATTGACGGAATATGATTGGAATTGACATTGTCATTCTCTGTTGCTCCTAATAGCATAGAATCAACCTTAGAGTAATAAGATACAATAGAGATGGCTATTCACTCATAAACCCGTTTATTTTTGCGGCCAACAACCCTAAACGCTAGTAATGGAATAAATTACAAAAAGTGGCGATGGTATTGTAGACCCAAGACCTTGGTAATTTGGGCTGTTTTTCTAACAAAGTTGGCACCGACGAACCATGATAATCCAAAAACATTGGTAATTGGGCTGTTTTTCTAGCAAACTTGGCACCGACGAACCATGATAATCCAAAAACATTAACTTAATTAACTTAACACTTTATTTTGTCTCTAAAAGTCTTGAAAAACATATCAAAACGAAAGAACTAAATGTTTACTCTCTAGTTGTAATGGCGCTCGTATAAACAAACCACGTTTGACATTATTTACTACCATACTATAGCGTTTGCGAAATTATCGTCGAGCACACTTCGACGATATTCACATCTCTCTTTATATGATAATTAAACAAGAACCAAACTACTAAAAAGGTTACCTTTAACACATAAAACAGGTACTGAAATTTCGAGCAATGTTGCCACTTCTAGTTATAACCATAAAGGTATCTAAGGCTACAACAACTACTTGTTTAAAATTTATATAAGAATATATCTTCATTAAATCAAATTCAAGTATTAGTAATTAATTTTAAAAGCAGCGACCCAAATGTATAAATTAGTTATTTGCATAACTTTTTAACAAATTTTCAATTAAATTTCTAATTTAATTTTTGCTGCAACTAAAGAGACTTTGTAAATATGGCAAATCAGTGGAAGTATCCGCAAGTAATCTTAGAATGTGACTCGACAATAAAATATCAAAACAAACATATATATTTTATTTGTTCATTTGAGGCATCAACCTTAAATGTTTGTGATATTAAGTTTAATGCTGTTAATTATATGTAGTGTCACTGGGTGAATACGATATGTCGTGAATATATTTTCTTATGACATTGTAAACATTGACGAGGTGCATTAACTTTCTCAGTAAATACACTGTAACATTTGTGTAATCCGGAGACTTTTCATACATTTTCCATGTGCCACTCTGTTGATAACTTTTATCGTATAAAAATATTTCTACCTTTTTGTAATTAGTGTAAGTGCTAGCTTGAACATACGAGAAAAAATAAAAAACTAAGTCAATGGAATATATTTTTTCAATATTTTCCAACAGATTCTCAGTACCCACAATCCAGATTATGTACAAAAAGAACATATTTTAAGATAATAATAATTCCTAGAGCTTTAACTTTTAAAAACTGTTCCAGGCACTTCCAGGCACTCCAAAATTTCTAGTGCTCGTCGGTATTAACCTAGGAAATCGACACAAATTATTCAAATATAATATCTGTATAAATTTTCAGAATAACGTCGTTAATGTTATGAATTTTGGATTCCGGGAAATATAAATTTCACCAAATAGTGTTGACATATTCGTCCACTTATTCTTAACACTTGCTGAGCTTTTCGTATAAAAGAAGTAGTCATGTAAATGCCACAATATCATAATTTAAATTAGGATGCCTAATTGTTTAGTATTTTTTTCTTTTTCAACAGAGATGCATGAAACACTGCGCTATTAATACAATTTGCAACCAGTGAATAATGAATGAAATGTGAGCGAAAAAAATTCATGCTTCCCCAGAAATCAAATTTTGTATGAGATAATAATAAAATGTTTTACGTAAAGACTCAGACTAGTCCTTTCCAATTTTGAGGAACACGAAGTATTTCTATAAGAATAAACTATTTCTTTTAGTCTACCTTCTACTGTTTTACTAAGCTCAGTTGCTTTCCTTATTAAGTGGTTCCTGGATTCTAATATTAGTTTCGTTAGTGTCTCTTGTTACTTTCTTGGATGTGTCATATCTATATCTGAATTGTGTCGATTACCGGTTTTTCATAGATTATATTTCTGATTTGTTCATTTCTGTAACTGCCTCTTTATGTTTTCCTTTCAATTTTCCCAAGATTTATATTTGCGGCTATTTTTTTTTTGGTTGGGCTACTGTCATTGTCAATGCTTCTCATCCGTATGTTGTTGTCCCACGATTTTTAATTATTGTTTCTAAATGGTGTTTAATTTCCTCTAATTGCTTTCGTCATTTTTGTCAAGCGTGTGTTTCTTACTAATTTATCAATCTTTGTGTATTTTCTTCTCCTTATGCTACCGTTACAATGTATCTGCATTTGTATTATTGCACAATTATGATAAGATAATTTGCAATTGATAATCTATTTCATTCAATTATTGATGTATAAACAACCTACCGACTTCATATGTATAAAATAAGTTCACCTAAGTAGATTATCAGTAGATTATCTCAAATCGATGGGTGAAAAGATTATTATAATTTTTTCACTCAACGCTCAAATTCTGTTTCAATGTAACAACTCTTGTTTGTACTTTATGCTATCTGTGTTTATATGAAATTTAGATTTATCTGAAAATACAGTAAATTAATATTTTGATGAATTTGTTGTCAAATTAATAATGAATCCAAGCGATTATAAATTATCGCACATTTTTTCGTCTTTGATATAACCGCGATATTAAAAGAATGCCACAAATTAATTTCATTTCACAACGTTATTTCGGCGACATAAATAACAAACGCAAAGATCACAGTGTTCCAAAGAATAATCTGTTGATATATCAAGATCAGTTTGTTCAAAGTTTAACGTCGAATTCACAATATTTCCCGTCTAAATTTAGAGTATTAACCAAAGTATTATTAATAGCAATATCTTTGTTGTTTAGCTATCGATAGATGTTACAGAACAAGTACACGAGTAATTGTAAATTGGCTGCACGATTGGCGTGTTAACGTTAGTCAGTGTAATGTCAGAAATAAATTCAGAAAGTTTAACTAAGTGCTTGATATGTACAACAAACCGCGAAAAAGAAAATAAAACAAGTAAATTACGTTCTCATAGCTTCAAACTTTAGTGCCACTATACTACTGCAACGAAGCAAAAGATTCACTGAATAAAATCCGTCTACAATAGATAGTTTAATGGGATACTATTAATTTGTAGGATATTGTTCCAAGTAAATAATAGATTTAGTTTATAATAAACGGGATTTTAAATGAATATGGCAAATTTTATAATGCAAAATGGATATTTATTGCTGTTTTACTCAATTGAAACTATTCGTAAAGGTCAAATATTAACTTGTTTTGAATTGCATTGCATTCTCTACTGTTATATTAGGAATTTTCGAGCTTACCTAGGCTATTCAATTTTTCAATTACTTTTTAATTTCTTAATTTCCGCATATATTATTTCCAATCCAACTAGTGCTAGTGTCATTGAACCTAGCATACAAATTACGAAAGTTACTGATAACCGAAAATAAAAATATTATAAGAAATACTTTGCCATTTTACTTCTTAAAGATGAACGAATTTATGGAAGAGCAAAAAGGGGAAAAATGAAAAGATTGACCATGGTAATAATCAGACACTTACAATTCGTTTTCTGATACAAAAAGGGGAAATAGAGATATTTGGATTGAACAAAGACATAAGAAAAAGGAACTTATGAGATATTGCTTCGAAAAATATGCAAAAAGAAAACCTTGTAACCAGGGCCCAATCTCAGGGGGAGACAAGCCAGACATTACCCAGAGCGGCAAAAATGAGGAGCGGCAAAATTGACTTATTCATATCTTCCAACCTAGCAAGGTTGTCAGGTTCGATGTTGAGAATTTTATGTGCCACCTTCTAACACACTTCAGGATAGTGAACATATTTCAGTATATTACCTGAATTATTTTTGTTCGAAAGTAAGAAGAAGAGGAAATAACTAAATAGGAAATAAGGAACCAAATCTTTCGATATTGAATGGTTTTAGAAACTAGAATACAAAGAAATTCATCTGAATTTTTTGCCAGTTAACATTTCTGAGCTGACAACCATATCGATCCGTTTATGTTTGATGGGGTTTCCCTCAAACTTCGGGAGCAATAGCCTTTACCTACATTCATACAACGCGACATTTTAGGGGAATTCCTTAAATAAATAAATATGTTTCCATTAGTTATTTTCGTACTAAAAATCTTCTGTCCTAGAGAATTTTCGTCATAATTGTGAATAGTGTAGAGGTAACCATGAATAAAGTTACTAAGTAATACAGCAATAAATTCTTTCATCTATTTTTGAGAAATATACGCCAAGCCGGTAGATCACGCTTGTCGGTACACCAATATAAAAAACGAAAAGTTGAAAAAAATGTAGAGTGACAAAAGCAATCAGTGTCTCTAGAGTCATTTTTGCAGAAAGGTGAGCTTAACAAACCATCGTCACCAATAGCATAAACTGATGTAATAGCCGAGACTCAATTGAAACATTGAGAAGAACATACCTACGTTCAATTCCAATATAATATATGAACCTGGTGCTTTTACTTCTGGGTCAAGCGCTATTGCAGGTGAAAGTGTTATTGCAACTACAAATGTTTTTGCAGAATCAACGTCTATTTAAGATGTAGACCCAGCCACGTGGCTCAATAGATTAACAGATGCAGAAAGAATATATTTCCACGAGATAATAATGGTCGGAGGTTTACTTCGAGGTACTATAAGAGAAAGCTTGATAACGGTGATGAAATCTTGATAGATTTGCTTGTATATTATGTGGCAAAAAATTCGTTGTATTGCTTCTACTGTAAAATCTTCAATACAACTACAACTTCCGGTCTATTTGAAGGTATCTACAAAATTTGGAA
Organism: Galeruca laticollis; assembly: GCA_963921935.1. Lineage (NCBI taxonomy): Eukaryota > Metazoa > Arthropoda > Insecta > Coleoptera > Chrysomelidae > Galeruca > Galeruca laticollis. Next base: position 106,104,255 of record OY998182.1, on the reverse strand, counting down.
GCATGTAGGTGATAAGCTTAAATTTCATGAGACATCAGGAAACCATGTAGAAGCTGTACAATCTTGGGTCGAACTTTCACGTAAGCTCAAATCGTCTCATACAGTAATTACCGAGTCGCCGAGAATAATTAAATCAAAAATAGAACACTGGAATAGAGTATTGTTATGAAATGCTTCAATCATCAAAATGTTGGCTAAAAATAGCTTGGCTTTTCTGATAATCTGTATCAACATAACAATGGTAATTTTCAGTAGTTTCTGTGAAATTATTTAAAGACATATACCACACTGTATACTTACAAACATAAAAACATTCTCAACTTTCGTATAGGTACTTCTTCAGAATGTCCAATAGACTGACGTGAATATTATAGGTATAATCCCAACAATAACATATTTATATTTTATGTACTTATGATGTTAGTGTATGTAAATAATGGGGGAAAATTACTTTGCTCGCAGCGGCTAAATAGCTAGATCGATTCCAGCTTGTAACAACAAGAAATCAATTAATTGCATAGATGTTAGATAGTGATAGTGCTCAAAAAATTATCTTGGAAAACATCTCATGAGAAATTCAAGAAAGATGGTATTAAAGATGATGAGACGGAAAGTTGGCCGACGTTGAGCCATAAAAATATGTCATTTATTGAAATAGAACAAAAATCAAAAACATTTATTCAAGTTGGCTTCAAGCCAGTAGTGAAAGTGTAGTGATAGCGGTCGTAGTTCAGCTTTTTCAACGGTAAGCCTGTTTTCTTCTTTTATTTTGAATTTATTTCATGATTTTTTCTTTCTCAATAGGATTCCAAGGAGTAGGCAGATTGAAACCTTGGAACCAGTCAACGGGGGTGATTTGTTGCGTGGAGTAAGCAGATTGAGATTGTGGAGTCGGATCACTTCCTAGATTAATGAACGAATAACCCCTTCTCTCGTGATAATGGCTTCAAAGTGGAAGCCGAAACTCTAAGAAATTATTTCTATTGCGGCTTAGCCCGTAAACCAAAATAAATTCTTCACGCTGAATAAAACAATATCAAATGGATGGAGTCAATGGGTACAAGCAAGAATGTAGGAGGAGAAAGAATCAAGATATAATACAAGGAGGGGAGAAGAAAACAATATTCAATTGATTGAGTCGATGGCCACAGGCAAGAATGTTAAAGAAATAATTTAGGAAATAAAGGAAACATATTACAATCAGTCAAATTACATTAGTATTACTAGGAGAACTACAAAAGGGAAAAGGATAGTCACTGATTCATCCCGTTAATTGAATTTAGAAAGCAAATATGATAAAACCTATTACTGTGTAGTCTCCGTGGATGTCTAAAATACAATTTACGATAACCCAATATCGAACGATGTAAGCAATAACAGCTTCATATGTGCTCAGTACAATATCAATAAGACATGTAGAAGGCAGATAATAATAATCATTTCGGATAGCCAGGGAGTAATTAAAACGCTGAGATCATCTGCGATCAGTTCTAGAATGGTTTGGGAATGCTTAGGCATACTCATTTAACTAGGCAGGAATAACATAGTTATCCTCCTGTGGGTATCAGGGCATACTGGAGTAGACGAGACTGAGATGGCTGATGAATTAGCAAAGAAATGGTCACAAACACTCTTTTGGGGACCAGAACTCCTTTTTGGAATCCGCACCGGTACAATATTGGAAGAAATGGAGAAAAAGAAACAAGGAAAATATTGGACTACTCTGACAATATAGTAGGACAAAAACAAACGAAGATACTACTAGTAAACTATGACCAGAAGAGATCGGAAGAATGCACTAATTGTTTTAACAGGGGTTCTAACAGGACATTGTCGCCTGCATGGACACCTCATAGAACTCAAACTGGTAGAAAGAGGCGATTGCACATTCTGTGGGATAGAGGAGGAAACATCCATCTACGTACTTGCTGAATGCAACACACTACAGAATCTCAAGGGTCGACACATGGGAGCACACTAGAGATGGGTTAAAGGAGTGAGTTTCAAGAAGCCGTGACAAACGTTCCCGTTCCAACAAAAAAGCCGTGACATAAAAACGTTTTTTTTTCGGAGCTGTTTCAGCACACATTACATTAGGACTAAGGACGTCAAGAAAAATGAACACATATCAATATCAAGTTACCCGTTTCTGTTTGTACACAAAGTTAATGTTACAAAAGCTGGAGCGGTTCAAAATAAAACGTTCCTTATGGTATAGAAATAAATAGATTGTTGGCTGGCAACTATGGCAACGGAGCGGGGTAGCGTCTTTGATTTGCAATTTAAAACCGGTATTTACAGTATCTGCTTCTGTGCAGATTTTATGTGATTCCTACAAGTTAAAGAGGAAAGACGTTAATTTCTTAAAACAAATTTATTTTGTTGGTTATTGTTTGTATTGGTTTAGAGGTAGCACTGCAAATTAAATTACTACTGTTTGAAAAGCTTTTATAGGCACTCGTAATTATGAAAAGAAGTAATAGATCTGTTTTGTGGAATTATTTTAAAGCCGATGGTACCAGAAAGCCCACTTGTAATTTATGTAGTACCGTAAACAGTTATAAGAGTTCATCTTCAAATTTAAAAAATCATTTAGAAAGAAAGCACCCTTTAGTAAGATTTGAAAATGCAAATATACCTGAAAACACAAAAAGTATAACATCAACATCTACAAGTGAAATGGAGACTGCCAAGAGGAATGAAGATTTTTTGAAAGTGGAGGCACCTTCTTCTAGTAAAAGAATTAAACAAACGACGTTAGAATATAAGCCAAAAAGTTCAGCTCGTGTTGCACAAAACAAAATTGATAGGTGTTTAGTAAATCTTATTACTAAGGATTTTCAACCGTTTAAGCGCTTTAAATCCCGGCTGTCAATTACGAAGTAGAAAAACAATAAGCAATACTTTGTTACCTGCAGTATATGAGGAAACTCTCGCCCATACACAGATAATGCTGCTAACATAACAAAAGCAATTAAAGATCTGCAGTGGAAAAATTATGGATGCTATGCCCACACAATAAACTTAATTGTACATGATGTCATTACTGTTGTCGAAGACCTCATAAAAGAATTGAAAATGTAGTCGCCCATTTCAAAAGGCGTACGACTGCAACCACAAAACTGTTAGATATACAAAAACAGTCCGGAAAAGATCCCAAAAAGCTGCTTCAAGATGTTATTGCGAGATGGAATTCTACGTTTTATATGGTAGAGAGAATTTTAGAACTGGAAGAAGCTGTAAGAACCACTTTGGCATTATTAACAAAATTGTTAGTGGTGATTACCTTACATTGTCGTCTATTATAAACATTACCACAGGGCTTGAAAATATGTTTATTGAGTTAAAAAAACACTCACTATAGTTGAACAATATAGAACAACGGCTTGGAGCTTTAGAAAGTAGCAGGACATTAACCATTGCAACGTTTTTGGACCTTAGGTTTAAAAATATTGGTATTTTTAATGAATCTGTAGCAGACTATACCAAGAAGCTTGTTATAAATCTAGTTGCTAGTAAAATTCAGCCAGAACTAACAAATTTTACTCAGTATACACAGGATCCCAGGAATAATGAAATCTCAAATAGTGAGCAGGAGCAGACAGGCAAAAAGATTTTATTTGTTTGGAGTGACTTCGATAAAACAGCATCCACCTTTCAACCAACTGGTAATGCTTCACCTAGAGGCATCGTTGAAGTACAGCGTTTTCTAGAAGATGGACTTCTAGAAAAAGACAAAGATCCACTGGTTTGGTGGAGTGAACATGCCTATAACTATCTATACCTATCTAAAGCTGCTGTTGAAAAATTAGGTACGGTTGCAACGTGTAATTTCAAAAACAGGTCAGATTCTATCTGACCGAAGATCACGTCTCAGCGCCGAAGCAGTGAAAAGACTGGTATTTTGAAATGTTAATTCGTAATAAGTGTGTTCCGTTATTTACCGAATGTAAAACCATTTCTTTTTTGTTTTTTATTACATTTTTTAATTTAGTTTAGGAATATGTAAGCTGTTGTTGTTCATGTTTATTTTTCATATTCTTTTTTTTTATTTGATTCTTTATTTAGATTCAAAATACCTAGGTACATTGTTTCTGTTTATTTAAATTAAAACTTGTATTCTATCTGATAAAATGAATTTTAATAATTTTATGTTCCTGTTCCCAAAAATAAAATTAGGGTCAAGTGGTGTAAAAACGAGACTAGCAAAATTTTGGGTAAAAACGAGACAATCTTAACAAATCATGCTAAATTACATTAGTTTGAGTTTAAAAATCGATAACTTGAAGATTAATATAATTATTATGTGGTCCCATATTGATAAGTATTCAGAAACATCGAAAAATATGTTTTAAAAAATGAAACGCCATATGCGTTAAAATGCGGGCTTAAAACTTTCATGACGCGAGTTAAACCTTTCTTGGTAGCGCGCTTTTACGAAGTCGGCGCTCGGCGATAGTCCCATTCGATGAGTTCGTTTGTGCTGCATTCAAATGCGTCCAGTGCGTTGCGATACCTCCCCGGGTTCACGTATAACGTGCGACCAAAATTAAGGTGAAAAACGAGACTTGCGGAGGTCGAAATTCGAGACACGGTTCGTGAAAAAACAAGACAGAGCGAAGTAGAGATGCCGAAGGTTTACGTTAAGAAAGTGCGGCCGTACACTGAAGAAGATATTAAGAAGGCGATGGAGTTAATTGACAAAGGTGTTTTAACGTTCACAGCGGCTAGTGAACAATTCAAAATCGACAAGTCTGTGCTAACACGCCGAAGAGCTTACACTGTAAGTACTCAAGGAAGGAAGACATATTTATCACAAAGCAGAAAAGGACCTGAGCGAAAAAATAAAAATTATGGCAGAGTGGGGCTTTGCCTTGACATAGAATTAGTGTTGCCCAAATGCAAGAACAAGACGAGACTTAGCCAGTCTTGGTCTTGGTCTTGCGCCAATACACCTGGTCTTGGTCTTAGTCTTGGTATTGCGGTCCCAGTCTTGGTCTTGGTCTTGGTCTTGCAGCAAGAGTCTCACAAGTCTCGCAACTAGGTATTAGCCTATTGCTATTTATTAAACATGGTTAAAACATATAAAACACAAATTAAAGACATTAACTTGACTGTATTTTAAAGAACATTATCTGTCTAGAAAGAAATTGATAGACCCTCACCTCATATTAATTCATTTTACCAAGAATCAATACAATTTACTGAATTTACCATTTATTTAATTAAAAATACAACACAAGTTATATTAAAGAACACTACAGAATAGCTTTGACATTACTGTTACTTTATATTAATTCTTTTGACCAAGAATTAATACAAAGTAACCATCTGGCTGACTCATCACTTAACCTATTTCTATGTTTTCTAATTACTAATGATGCTTTAGAAAATAATCTCTCTGCAGGTACTGAAGTTGCAGGTATCGAGAGGAAATCACGGGCCATCTTCGATAAAGCCGGATACTCTGTCTCATGCGTCCTCCACCACTCTAAAATGTCTTCGGAGCTGGCGGCTCTGGGTTTACTTAGGTACTCCTCCAACTCCAATTGAAATAAATACTATTTTTTATAGTCCATTATCTTAGATAGCCGCAAATCAAAGGATGCCGCATGTCATTGTAGCGTCCTGCTTTTCGCTCTTATTATTATAAGTTAGATTTTAAATTAGTTTGTGTTTTTCGGCCTGTAACTTTCGAAATATTAACAAAATAAACATTTTCTCGGTAACATACTACATATAATTTTATTACACTTTATTCTATATAGTTTATTTTTCGTTTTTATTATTTTCATTTTATTTATTGTCATACTATATTTAATATATTATTTTTTATTTACTTATTCGAACTGCGTAAATTACCCCTTCAACTAAAATGCACTGATTTCATTTATATCTGTACTTTACGTGTTCCTATTTTCTGCCTATTTTATTCTTCAAAATTTTATGTACTAGTACTTTCTTTTATTTTGTTTCGTTTGTTTTCTACGTGTCAATTTCTTGTATTATAAACTAAGCCTGTCCGCTCCCTAAAACGACACTCAGTACTAACTGCAAGACGCAAGAGTCTCGCAGGCTTAGTCTTGTTCTTGCTCAAATCTTGCATGGTCGGTCTTGGTCTTGGTCTTGCCTAAAATTACGCGGTCTTGGTCTTGGTCTTGGTCTTGCAAAATGCAAGAACAAGACCAAGACTGCAAGACCAAGACTGATTTTGGGCAACACTACATAGAATGAAATTCTACAAACGGTACAGACCTACTGCATAGAAAATGACATCCTAACCACATTCAAAAATGGCAAGCCCGGAAATGATTGGTTCAGGCAATTCTGTAAGCGTAATAGACTTAGCCAGAAGAAATTTGAACAACTAGAGAAAAGTCGACGCATGGCAACCAGCGATCCCTTTATTATATACGGATTTTATGCAAAGTTAGAAAAAACCAACCGCCAGCTTAATTTGGAAGATTGTCCAGGCCAAATATGGAACTTGGATGAGACGAGCTTTTCATCAGATCCAAACAGAGTGAAGGGCGTAGCTAAAATAGGACAAAAAGTGCACAAAAACATAGAAGGATCCAGAAAAGAAAGTGCAACAGTGATGGCATGCATTTCTGCTGCTGGTGTACCACCCCTAATAATTTTTCAAGAGGCTCATTTGTGGAGTAGCTGGGAAGGTAAGAGATACCTACTGCCTTTTTAAAATTGTACTATTGAATTGTCTTTTAATTACAGGGACGAAAGATTTGCCAAATACCTTCTACGCGTGTTCTGAAAAAGGCTGGATGACGACAAATATTTTCCAAGAATGGTTCCAAAAGTTTTGTACCTTGATTACGAAGAGGCCTCAAATAATCATCATGGACAGCCACGTTACCCATTCAGATAAGGGCACAATCGGACTAGCAATTAAGGAAAATATCACGTTATTAAGACTGCCAGCACATACAACTGATGTCTTGCAACCGTTGGACAAATGCTGCTTCGGTCCTCTTAAATTGAAGTGGAATAATTCTTTAATCGAATGGGAGCGAATTCTGTAATTTGTTGTGTGAAATATGGGAAGAAGGCATTTCCAAACATGTAATAAAATCTGCGTTTGCTAGTACCGGAATTTACCCTTGCAACAAAGATAAATATCCTGCACATCGGTTGGACCCAGAAAAAATGAAGAGATATCGTGAAAACCCGACTAGTGTTTTTGTGGATGAACAATTGGAACCGGAACTATTGCCCTTTACGGAAGAAAATAACCCATATGTTGGTGTTGCTGGACCGTCAACGAGGAACAGTGATGTAAATCCATCAACAACACCAATACCGCCGTGTTCCACTCACAGTAATACACCAACATCATCGTGTGCATCTCACAGCAACACGCCAACATCATTGTGTTCAACACCAAGCACCGAACGCTTCTCATTCGAGTCACTCTTACTGTCAAAACTTCGAAGAACAGTCCCATCATCACAGAAAAGGAAGAAAATTGATGGCACTGTTTTGACTTCAGAGGAATATTTAAGTGAGATTGAAAAAAAAATATGAAAAATGAGAAGAAAAGTGTGAAAAAAACTAAAAAACCAAAAAAGACAAGGAAGCCAAGTGAGTCTGAGTCTGATAGTGACAATGATGAGATCGTTAAATTAGACGATGAAAGCGACATTGAAAATGTTACTTTACAAGACATTTTTAGTAATGAAGAGAATTCTCTCGATTTCGAAAATAACGAGGCAGATGAACCATCACCATTGAAAGAAGGTGATCTATGTGGCACAAATTGACGAAGTAGGAGATGAAGACGTTGATGTAATATACTTTCGACGCAACGGTAACAAGTACCTGGAACCTGTGATCGCAGAAAAATATTCTGTACTGAAGACTGATGTAGAATGCCAACTTCCTGCCCCAATTGTCCAGGGAGCAACAAAGCGTACTGCTGAACAGTTCATATTTCCTACTATTGATTTTGTTGAATACAATGTTCAGTGATGTTATAAATCGGTAAGATACCCAGGTACCTACTTACATTTCAGAATTATGAATTACTTTGCCAAGGAATAATAAATACTTTAATTTTCATAAATATTTAGGGAAAAATATATGTTATGTTGTCATTCAGAGCGCCATATTTTTGTTTTTTGTCGAAATAAAAAATTGAAAAAATGTGAACTTTGTTGTATATTTAACCTTCTGTGTCTCGCATTTAACCCTGCCTTCTGAAATGGATCTAAGTATATAAAATTAGCGTGTCTTGTTTTTCGCCATAGCTGTCTCGTTTTTACACCTAACCAGGGTGAAAAACAAGACACGTATTTTATTTTTTTCAAGCCGTTTGGAGTACTCTTTCCTAGGAAAAAATTAAAAGATTTAAAAAACGTCTCGTTGTACACCATTTGACCCTAGGTTATATAATTTTTATAAGCGCCATTTACTTATACTTATGGTAGCTAATTCTATTCTCAACAGTGCCTACTTATTTATTTAAAACCCGTTCCAGAAAATCACTGCTTTTTAATCAGGCCAGGAACTTAACGTTACAGTGACAAGCAAGAAGCAGTGACAAAACCAGTTCCTGTGAAATCACGACACATCTCTAGAGCACACTGGATAGAACAGGAAAATTTAACCAAACTGGAGCGGGCGGATATCCTAAAATTTATCAAAGGATAAGGAATAAAAGAGCTACTAGTTTCGAAAACTGAGTAGAGGACGAGGCACAATATATCTTATAGGTCTCAGTCAATCTCAACCCCATTAAGCATATAATACAATACCTATAACAATATATAAGAGTGAAATTGATGCTTCAGATTATACTTCAATATACTATATCTAACCTGATTATTTAATGTGGGAATGCTCAGATAACTTTTACCAACTAAGTATGAGAGGAGCGAGTTAAGGTTGAATTGGAAGTGACGACACTTCCTTCCGTATAATTGTCCACGCTGTCAGATCTCTGATTTTTACAAGAAATTAAAATTCTCACATACGTACGAGTATACCAAGTAATAAATAAGAAATTTAAATGACGCACATATAAATTATATGCTTATGTTTATTTTACGCATTTAGATAATTAGATCGTGAGAATATACGTTTCATGGGTACTGCTAAATTAATTAAAAAATTTCAGGTGAATTTCCACATTTAAACTGTATATAACATATGAATTCGTAACGGCTCACAATTTCATGAATATTATTACGAAATATTTGATTTGAGCGTTAAGTAATAAATATTCATTGCAAAATAGTAATTTCTTAGTATTACTAGTTTTATAAAATCACAAATTCTAAAATCTAGAAAAAAAACAGCGAAATTAATTAAAAAGTTCAGGTGGTGAGTTTTCACATTTGAATTGTATATAACATATGAAACCGTAACGTCCCACAATTTCATGAATATAAGGATTTATTTAAATATTTGATTTTAACGTAATAAATATTGATTGCATGGTTAGGATTTCATAGTAGTGCTAGTTTTATAATTCTATACACTCTAAGATTTAGGAAAAACTAGTTATTTATGATAAAATTAAACATTTTAAATGGAAAGGCAATTAATGAAGCAACCGCTTCGAATTCTACCATGATTTATACTCAAGAATTTTCTGGATGTTATAAATAGTTTTTTTTTAGATAATAACCGCGAATGCATTTATTTAATATGAACTCAAACGAATATTAAACGACAAGTAGATTTCACGCTTATGGCTTATTTTTCCAGTGTAATTGTTACTTGATTTACCAATGCTTTCGGTAGTATTGTCAATCCAATAACTCAGATTTTATATTACACTACCTCCTACGAACTGTGAAAAAAAACACGAATTGTAACGTTGATCAAACAGGTTTGAAACAGCAGAAAGTACAATCCAGTCTGCGGTAAAAATCTATCGGTAAATGTGTGGAAGGAAGTAAACTCAATAGACCAACTGTATTTAATAAGGGTGGTGTTTAACAGTCTCCCAAATTGACCCAATCTTCTTGTACAAAAAAATACTTTTGTTTTCCAAAAACACTAAATGCTCACTAAAATTAATAAAACACATAACAACCACATATTTACATCATGCTAATATCTTATATTATTTGATCCTAAAAATAACATTTGTTTGCTAAAAATGCTAAATGTTCAAATTTTATTCCGCTCAGACTATGGTAACTGTACTTCCCACTCGCTGAAATGTTGTGTTTTGTAGTCGTCAAACGTCTCCCACATATCTTCAAAAATTTCACATTCCAGTGCACCTCCACCTGGAATTACTACATCAGCAAAGATTTCATTACATAGGTACAATGATAATCATCAGCAGTTATTTATTCTAATGTTCAATGAATAGTTTGTTTTTGGTTGGAGTTGTGTGTGTTCTTGGTAGCGAAAGTCCATTAGAAGATTGTTTCCGTTCTGCCTCTTAAAGAGAAAACAACTATTATTACATTAAAAAAATTGGTAATATTTCGTCATATTTGCTGGTAATTTAAGTTTTCTGAATGTATATTTTTATTTGTTTTCCATCTGTAGTACTACTAATAGCTATTTTATGTCGAATGTCGACCATACATTGACCGGCTTATATTATCTATCCTGTTTATTTTATTTATCTCGGTTTTGTAAAATTTGCATTTTCTGTTTATTTAGGGAACAAAAAAAAATAGAACAGATTTCTGTCTGATTTACTGATTTTATTGTAAGAATTATAGATTCATCCATTAACTTTAGATGAACTGTATTTCTTCATAGGAGCTACCAAAAATTCTGTCCCAGGGTTTGATAACATTCCATTAATATTTCTCCAAAAACTTCCGGACATTGATAAGTCATACCTTCTCTAAATATTCAAACTAATATGAACAAAAAGATTTTCCCATCCACGTGGTCGCAGGTAATCGTCATATCCATCCCAAAGTCAAACTGCCCAAGAACTTCATACCGACCAATATCTCTTACCAACGTACTAAGGAAAATAATGGAAAAAATCATAAATAAAAGATTCTTGTCGGCATTAGAAGACAGAAACGTTTTAATAAAAGAACAAAATGGTTTACGCCAAAACAGTTCATTGATTTGGAATTCGAAATCAACGAATCTTTCGCAAATAAACAAGATTGCCTTGCCGTTTTTATCGATACCAAAAAAACCTTTGATACAGCATGGCGTCAGGGCATTATCAAAACTCTTCATTCATAAGGCATCAAAGGAAACATCCTAAAATTCATTAAAAAAATTAAATCGCTTTTTTCGTGTCCGAACCAATAACACCACAACTAAAACTACAAGCTAACTGAACTCCCCAAGAATAAGTCCCTAGTTCAACACATCTCCTGATTGCTATCAACGATTTATTAAACCATCACTTCAAACTAGTCTAATGCAGATCATATGCTGACGACCTAGTAATATTCTGCAAGGATAAGAAACATCCACCCAATTCAGAAAAACATCCAAGAAACTTCAAAACTAGTCTAAACTCACGGGACTGCACTTTTAAACAGAGAAGACCAAATGCATATTACTTTCTAGAAAACATAATCCTATCTCTACAGAACTAAATAACATTTCCCTAAACTCTGTCGATAACATCAGATTTTTTGGAATGCTTGTTGACAAAAAACTCAGCTGGAAACAGCACATACTACATGTTAAAAAATCATGCCAATACGGTATAAACCTTAGGAAATCTGTACAGTATAAACCAGCAGAATCCAGTCTACATTAATATACTGACCAATCCCTACCAAACTCCACATTGGAAAATAATCAAAACAGACTCACCATTCTATGGAAGAGCTTGTCAAATTCTCACATAACTCCAAATCAAACGTTCCAACTTTCTTTCCAACAAAATTAAAGCTCCCCCTCCTTGGTTGATCAATATTCCTCCCACAGACACTTCACTATGCAAATTAGAAACTCCCTATATCCCAATTAGGAAAGAGTTTGCCTCTAGAATTGATAAGTGTTCACAATAGGTTTGTTCCAGCTGAATGTATCGAACAAGTACCGAACAGCTCTCTATACGCGTATAACTAGTTACGAACTTGTTCCGCACACTATTGCTGGAACGCTAAAAATTTCCTTTCTTCTTTTCCTTAGTTTAACATAACCTATTTGACAAGGATATAATAATTAATAATATTGGTTCGGTCGTCTCATTGGAATAGTTGCTTTACTCGATAAATATTTTAGTATTAGTAGAATGAAAATTGACGCAGGTGAGTATAGAAATAAAACAAGTAAAATATAATTATTCTTACTTCGTGTGTAATACAGCGTGTATGAGTCATGGAAAATATGTGCGAGCCTTATCTATATCTTTCTATAACCCCGTCGAAAAGCAGGAACCAATTTTCTAAGGAAACTAAGGGAATAATACACAATATTTATTCAGCTTTCATTGAACGTGGTATCAGCAAGCAAGCAGCGTTACCAGAAACTGCCACATTAACAAAAATTTCAACATCAACCTAATGGAAAAGTGTGAATAATCCTGTTTTAGCGAGGAAAAAAGAACCGATACTGGCATTTTCTCGAAGGTTGATGGAAGTGATCAAGATATAATACGACGTAAAATTTACAAGTTATACGAGGAACAAAGCGTGCTTACAATAGATAATCTAATTAAGAGGCATGAAAAAGATGAAACTGACGTTAAATGTCACAGAACAACGTTATGAAAGTGTATCCAAAACATTAGATTTAAAAAATTTAAGGAAAGACAGGTTTTAATGGTATCAGTGGCGTACCCAGACAGGATATAAAAATATTTTTAACCAAAAAACATTTTCTCTATCATGGTGATTATAACAATTTTAAGTATTACAATACAAAATTGTGATGGTTATTAATACCGAAGGTCCAAAATGATTCTTACGCACTGATATGAACTCAGACCTTGGCATTGCTGGTACACCTCGAACACTTATTTAACTTTTATAATATTATTCATAAACATAACACATTTTAGCAAGGTATAATTCAACTACTTGTAAAACGCATTAAAAAACAATATACAAATAATATTTACTATAAATAAGTATTGTAAATATTTAGACCATAACATTCTATTCTGTTTATCGTACTTAATCAATCATAATGTATATTATTGGTACGAGGTGAAATTGACCGTTGCTAGTAATTTACAGGTCATGTATCAGTATATTTTAAGTGTGTGAATAAAAACTAGTCATATTTGACAATATGGTTTATTTTCACCCTCTAGTCAAGATTGGGATAAGTCCGCATTTACGTTAATTTATGGAATCCTCGTGAAACTTATGGCCTTATCCGTTCTTAACAACTATATACATTACATTCTGAGGGCATTGGCTTTAGAGCAACGTCATCAATTATTTCTTCAGGTGATATAACTTCTTTTCTGTAAACTGACAGCATGGCTAGTCCATTAAATCTCACTTGGGCTGTAGTATTTAATAAATAAGTTTTTATACGTTTTTAGATTGAAAAGGTCCTTTCTGGTGTAGCAATGGATACAAGCAGTGTACACATTTTTTTTAGAAGTTGGTGAATATTCTGGTAAGCATGCTGACTACAAACCACCAAACAGCCCAGTGCCTGACGTTTGTTTTTTATTTCTGAGTATTTACTTAAATGTTCGTGCTACTTTTTAATTTCTGATTTTATATTAATTTTGAGAATATCGGGTAAACTCTTCTATCGTCGTTCTCTCATTACTGAAAATCGGAATCACTGACAGCTTGTGACGTTATTTCTCTCCATTGACTTCGATCCCGAGCTATATTTACAGAGCCGCAGAACGAACTACCGTTGGCATTTTGGATCTGATCAGTCCATCTGATTGGTGAGCGTCCTCTGGATCTTCGCCCTTCTGTGTTTCTCGACACTATGAGCCTCTCCAGGTTATTTTCATCTCTTCGCAAGATATGTCCAAAAATACCAATATGTTCGCCAGGCAGGCAGAAGAGAGTCTATTGCGGATGTTCAGTTCTCTAAGGATGGACTCGTTCGTCCTGAGCGCCGTCCACGGAATTCTGAGTATGCGTCTCCAGCGCCACATCTCGAAGGCATCAATTCTTTTTCTGTCTGCTGCTTTAATTGTCCACGTTTCAGCTCCATATCGGAAGATTGAAAAAATCAACGATTGAATTAGTTTCATTTTAGTGTTTTTAGTAATAGATCTATCTTTCCAAACCTTGTGTAGTCGACTCATTGCACCTTTAGCTAGTCCAATTCTCCTTCGGATATCACTTTCACTTGAACCCGTGTTACTAATATATGAGCCCAGGTACATGATATGGTCAACGATTTGAAATCTTTGTAGAGCATCTGTCAATTGCAGAGTGTTTGAACGATCAACTATCATAATTTTTTTCCGCGTTTATCATAAGGCCACAGTTATTGCTCTCTGTCTCCACTCTGTTTAGGAGATCCAGCATTTCCTCTTCTGACGCAGCTATTAATGTTGTATCGTCTGCATATCTTAGATTTGTGATCTTTTTACCCGTAACTGAGATTCCTCCATGCCATTCATCCAATGCCTTTCTCATTATGTATTCTTCGTAGATGTTATAGAGTTCTGGAGAGAGGATGCAGGCTGCAGGTCTTAAATGGGAGCGAGTGCTGGTTCTCTATTCTGACCTTGGCTCTGCATTTCTCTATGAGTTGTCGTAGATGAAGCATCTGTTCTCTGGTACCCTTGCCCTTCACAAACCCTGCCTGCTCCTGGGGAATCTGTCGATCCAGATATGTCTCTAAACGTTGCTTTGTAGTACGAAGTAGAATCTTACTCGGGTAAATATAAATCAAGTAATTTATCATACTGATTATTGCCAGAGCCCAAATAGAGTCGGTGTATATTTATAAGTTTAGCTGAGCCCGTGGGGGGATATATCCACTATAACCCTCCCCCCCCCGTAAGTACGCCACTGAATGGAATCCAATAGATTTCGGGAATGGCGATTCGAATACCTACCAACCAAAGTACGGACCTGTTCGGCTATATTTCAATTTTATAGCTGGCCAGGATCTTTCGTAATACGAGTCAGTTAGTCACTTTTTTTGAACAGACTCTAACTAACAATCATTTCACAAGTACAAATAAATTGTGTCGACTTATGAGATTGGGAGCTCTTACGTTGTCTTATTATTCCTTTTACCACTATATTTCCATTTCAAAGTTTCGATAATATTCTAGGAACTTTCCTTCTACAGTTAATTTAGTTGTAATGATATATTCAACAAAAATGTTATTTTGATTTTGTTAAACACTAGCATTTCAATCATACAAAATGTATTATTTTTAAATACATCATCTTCTATTATTTGATTATATACATACTGGGATGTAAATTAACTAACTCAAACCCCTTTTTTTGTCGATAAAATTGAAATGGAGTTCATCCCGAGGGGTGGAATGATCGATGTATTTTAAAGAAACCAATATTGGGCGTTTAGCCTACCACTGCGGCGGCCTTGAATATATGCAAAGTACATCATTCTGCATAATTCATAGAACATATCAAACGGTGCAATCGTTGGTGCTAACACATAATGCAACAATGCTGTCGACTTGTCCTATAAATCATCCATCGACGGACGACCGATACCAATAGTCGTTACATATATTTTTACGGCTACTGTTCCGTTCCGATTGAGTATCTGTTCAACCAATCATACGTTCCGATATGAAATGCATCTGCAGTGTAAAATAAATGCTTGATTTATTAGCTTTCAATAATTTTATAAAGCGATTATTTTATTAAACAATACATACCGTGATACCGAATAAACGTTATTTATGGTTGACACACGTCACGTGATGACAATGAATCAGCCGTATAAAACGTTGTCTGTTGTCGTCTCCAGTATTGTTATTCTCATTTGTTCACCTACGATTTGTAATAGGTAAAGGGTTATTTTTAAAAAACGTATTTTATCGCCTATCCCTACCATTGAAAAAAAAACAAGAAGCTCTTATGCAGTTATTGAATAAGTACAGAAAAAGTTTAAAGGTCATGATATCTAGAAAAAATTACTTCAAGGATAAAAACCTACCAACTATTCCAAATACTCATCCAAACAATGTGAATATATCAAAACAACTTAATCTCTTCTGGAACAGAATGGACGAAAACCGCAAAAGTTATTTGTTATTAGAGAGTTTTTGGGCCCTTCATTTTGTCACATAGGAATGGTTATCGTTATTCTGAACATGCGCAGTATGAAAACTTGTAGTAATAAACTTCGTTATTTACGGAGAAATATCGTAAGACAGTTGTTATGCTTATTTTTCCAACTACAACGTGTCAGAATTAGTATATTTTGATACACGTAATTGTTAATATTCTACGAATTGAGTACATAAAGACCACCAAATATAACGGAAGCAGCAAATGCTGAAAGTGCATCGTTATTGCCGCAAAAATTTCTGCAGATTTATGAGAACAGGTATCAAAAATTTATGTTATGGCGCACAGAACAGAATATTCATTCGTGTTCGGAAAATGTTATGTTAACATACTTGTCAGAACTGGCGACAAACTTTCAATCATCAACACTTTGCATTACTCTATGTTGAAAAGTACCATGACATCAAACATAATATTGACATTGGTGATTATATGAAAGTCCGTGCAATTTGGAAATTAAAGGATGAAGGATGTGTTCCCAAAAAATCACATGTCTTAGAAAGGCATAAGTTCATAAAGGAATCCCCTGATGCT
The DNA here is from genome assembly GCA_963921935.1 of Galeruca laticollis. Lineage (NCBI taxonomy): Eukaryota > Metazoa > Arthropoda > Insecta > Coleoptera > Chrysomelidae > Galeruca > Galeruca laticollis. The sequence goes on along the minus strand of OY998182.1, from coordinate 106,087,552 downwards.
ACATTTTTATTAAGCTAGGTAAGATATTTGCCAATTGAAGACGGTTTTAATGTCTTCAATTACAGGTTATTTGACTCCTTGGACTGGCTAGTGCCCTTCGAAGAGATGAAATTTACAAATTACCAACAGATATTATCGATTATTTGGAAACAACTCTTCTCTTTGTGACCTGTGACACTCAAACTAAAGTTACAAAAAAAATCGCTATCTTTGAACGTCTAGAGCTCTACAGAGCATATGTTGTCCTCAAAATTACTCGGAAAAGGCGAACATTGGGGCAGATTTATTAACGCTCAAACTGCACGGAGGCTGGAAGAGCTCCTTTGAGGCAGAGGGATATATAGAGAATATCTTGAATAAAAATTTTTGTCCATCAACAATTCAAACAGTAGTACTGTTATGAGTGGAACTTCATCACATGAGGCCGCTGGCGTGAGATTCGAGCATCTCACAAATTGCAGCATTACTATAAATAATAATTATCATAATAAAGAACATCAAATAGTTTATTTCAATCGATTTTTGTCTTTTAAACTTGCTTATTCGTAAAGTCGTAGAAAAAGTATATTGTGCAACTTTTTTACACTCGCGTGGCTACTCCACTCGCTCGTTTCGCAAACTCCACGCTTGTGTAAATAAGTCTACTTCACGTACTTGATACAAAATATTAATTTTATTCTGTTCAGGCCAACGGCTAGTTTTACTTATGAAAGTTGATAAATACAATTAAAATTATAGATTATTTAAGCCTACAAACATAACAACGATTTTAGGTGTAGTTATGAACTTTATTAACAATAACGATTACCTATATCGAATAAGAAAATAAGATATTTTAGACCATCTAAAAATAACGTATTCATTTTGACGGTCGCTGATCAAATATAATGACAGTTGACGAGTGGGAAATATAACCCTATGTTTGCGATTTGTCTTGAATTTATGGTTAAGTAGTAAATACATCAATATTTTATAAATTCAACAATGGAATAAGCTTTAGAAAATGTTGTTGTCAGAAGAGTTAGGTTTTTAGGACGGTTTGACGGAAGAGTGACTTTTCAGAGGTTGGCAACACTTTCGCCTCTGCGATTATGTTGGTAGTTTCCGCAATGTTTCCAATGTCATCTTTCAAAATTATATATAAATCTGAACGATACATTAGTGTTAATTCTCATTTAAAGAAAACTGTTTTCGTTGTTGGGGAAATGTGGAGAAATAGCTATTTGTGTACTTAGGGCGCGAAAGTGCTAGTTTTCCAGGGCGACAGAAGAAGGAGGACCCGGAAAACCACTTTCGCGACGTGGAACACACAATAGTTTTTATCCTACATATAAAACGGCAAATGATTTGTTGAAAATAACATTTTTGCTGTACCTTGCAAAGCAATAAACACAAGTCCATAAAGTGTTCATATTTTTGGTTATATTCCCTTTTTGACTTTTCATGTAACAACTTTATTGTAGTCTATCTTGCTTTTTGCGTAATCCCTTCCGATGTAAAATTACCTCCGTCGAATTCGTCCATATTATATGTAACACTCTATTTTCAATCTTTGTTTTAATGTCAACGAAACCCTAAAGGTACATTCACAATGAACAAATTAACAATTACCGTAGAACCTTGTAAGCTGCCATTGCAGTTCAGCATTCATAATTGAACATTTTTATAATTCGCGTATAAAAGAGATTTTATTATAACATTATTTACAGTGTCTCAATGAAGTCTCTTTGAACACTTTTTTAGTAATTTTTAGTGTCATACAGTTAGTTATTGTATGTACTATGTATTTTTATGTGAGATTTGACTTTAACCTTGAAACAAATTATAAAATGATCTAGCGTTGCTCTAGCTAGCAAATTATTATATTAAATGGTCTTAAAGGTAAATTTCAATAAATCATATATTAAAAATAATAATAAATGAAGTAAGGTAACGTTTATTCATCAATTATTTGTCAATTGTTTATTTTTATATTGCATAGGAACAATAAATAGGTATACATAACGTTCGAAGATGTATTATAGAAATATTTCTGTTCATGATATAATATAAATAGATTGCAAGCATATACGAAGAAGCTCTTTTCTAAGCAAATAATAAATTCAAACCATTCCTCCTAGTTTAAACACAGGGATTATGGAATTCTATTTTATTTTAAAAATTAAATAAATGCGAATTATAAAAAAAATTGTGTAAAACTTGTGTCACAATGACTTTCTGTAGTACTCGTGATTCGCGGCTCGTTGCGCAAACTCTCGTACTACAAAACGAGTCATTGTGACCCTTGTTTTACAAATACCTAACTATTTTACCATACCATATAATTTGACGTTGAAAAATATTATAAATATAGAAGTACAATACCATATTGTTAATCTAATTTATCATATTGTTTTATTAAAATGCCTTTAACTCAAACTGAGTGAATTTAAATTTTAATGATGATGGTTATAGGATGAGAACACCAAATCATTCGATATTATTCATCATAAAAATTTGAAGTGCAATCTGTGTATGAATCAATTCTTTTCCATATACAGGGTGGTGACTCGATCTTAGGACCATAGGATTTTAGCATGGGAAATAAGAAAATCCTAAATATCTGCTTCCCAGCAAAAGAGATCATAATGAAATTTTGAATGAATGTAAAGTACATTATTCCTGACAATATTGCCAGAAAATAATCACTGTTTAATAGCAAATACGTTTAAAAATTGAGAAAATAAATTCAATGCACTTGAATTTAAAAATTGCACGTCGGTTATAACGCAGTGATAGGAGTTCTTGGCTTTGACGCAGAAGGTTCGGGTTCGAAACCAGCGGAATATCACTTTTTTAGTTCTTGTTATATTTTTGTTCTTTAGTTTCACATTAATAAATTTACAGTTTATTGCCTGAACTCAGCCATTTTACCGAATAAATGGTTATTTTCTACTAATCATAAATAAATTGGAATATTATATTTTATTTTTGGAATTTGAGCTGGAATAGTTGGAACTTCTTCTTCAGAACTAGGAAGACCTGGTACATTAATTGGTAACGACCAAATTTATAATGTAATTGTTACTGCCCATGCATTTATCATAAAGTTTTTAATAGTAATACCTATTATAATTGGGAGATATGGAAACTGATCAGTTCCCCTAATCATTGGTGCTCCAGATATAGCATTTCTTCGAATGAATAATATGAGATTTTGATTACTTCCCCCATCATTATTTCTATTAATTATAAGAAGAACTGTAAAATTATGAGCAGGAACAGGATGAACATTATACCCCCACTTTCATTTAACTTTTATTAATACAAGAAATAACTTTAGCATGTTATCACAGTAATCAGATTTATCGAAATTTACTAAAAAACAAAAAGTAAAAGAATAATAACTAAGAAAATGATGCGTCTACAGTAAATTTTCAAAAAAATCACCAAAAACCAAGTCTATCGTAAAAATTTCGCTGCACATTTGCTAATTCTTTATTCGAAATTATCGCACATTCTTCAATTATTTTCCGCTTGAGATTATCAATATTAAGGTGTCTTGTTGTGTAAACTTTATATTTTAAATATCCCCACATAAAAAATCACTTGGGGTTAAATTCGGTGATCTAGCTGGCCAATACATTGGTCCACTATGACCTACCAACAATTACCAGAAGCATTATTTAAGAGTAATTTTATTGCATTGGATGAATGAGTCGGACATCCACCCTGCTGAAATCAAATAACATTCTCGCTAGCAACAGTTTGAATTGCAGGATCGATATTATTTTCTAATAATTATATATATTTCTCTCCATTAAATCTTCCCTCAATGATAAATGGACCTATGATATTAGGAAATAATATCCCAATCCAGACAATAACACCTTCACGATATTGGGAACCATTATTAATTCTTAAATGGCAGTTTTCTTGGTGCCAATATCGAAAATTTTGGACAATTGATTCCTCATTTAAGCTAAATGTACTTTCATCGGAAGAACAAATATTCTTAATAAAATTTTATCTCTGTGAACCTGATTCAAAATAGATTCACAAAAAACTATTCGGTTGAATTTATCTTCCTCAAAAATTTCTTGATGTACTGAAAATTTATACGATTTGTATTTGTGCTTTTTTAATATTTTAAGGACACTCGGAACTAAGTTGCCTTAATCTAATAGTAGGTTCCATAATGCACAGCAGCGAGTATATTTACTTCATTATTTTGTAAATGAAATTCTCTCGGTTCCTCTGAGCTATATTTATTTTGATTTTGAATAACTCTGTTCATAGTTGTTGCCGAAGGTATTGGTTTATTAGGATATAAACCCGCGAAGGTATCTCGACCTTCATTGAGACTATTACCTGTAGGGTAAAGTACGGATACTTGCCCACCTTTTTGAAAAAAATTAATAAATGGAAAATTTGTCTTATTTTCTGAAAGTAAATTATACTACGGTTTAGTGTATATATTTAGCTATTTTTCCACAAAAGTTAGTTTGTCTATACTGGATCACCGACAAGAGGGATAGTTATTTTACTTACCATTTTTTTGGCCATCTATCCTCCAGAGGTGGGGTAGTTGCCTCGCTAGAGAGGGATAGTCGCCCCAAATAGAAATAGGGCATTAAATAAATATTAATTTCAAAAACTTGTTTATATTAAAGCAATAAAAAGAAAAAACTCAAACTATTTCACTATCGTACCCACCTTATTGATAGGTATTAAGAAAAATTTACACCCCACCCCTATTATTTTCTTATATTTTTAATTTTTTCTGCACGGCCACATTTGTTGCAGAAATCGCCATAAAGAGTGCAATTTTCGTGCAACCATTTTTCACACGAAATACATCGAATCCAATCAGCAGTAGATTTAGTGGTACCATAGATTTCAAGGCACTCGCGACACTGTTCATTTAGTTCATCACTAGTATGGGACAGTTCGGATTCTTCTGATTCCGAAGAGGAGGAGTGAATGTCAATATTTTTCTTTTTCTTTTCTTTTTTCTTATAATTTTCTTTTCGATTAGTAACGTTTTGAAGGGTAGTTGGTTTAACTATTTCTTTTCCTTTTGATGTTTTACCTTTATTTGTCTTATTGATCTTTTTGTTTTCTTTTTCCTTACTTTTATGTAAAGCTTCCTCAATTTTCTTTTTCTTTTCGTTAATCACAGTGGGAGAATTTAATAATTGTGCTACTTGTCTTTTTCTTTTACTTGGCACTTTAGCAACAATGGGAATTGGAGATAGCTGCAGAAGTTGTTGAGTTGGACTAATATCTAATAAAACTGATTTACTTTTAGATGTAGAGGGGGAGCATTCAATAACAATTGGTATTTTTTCAGTTGCTTGCCTGGTAGAAGACGCTTTTTCTACAGTATTAGATCCAAACATCGGTTCACTTGTAGATGTGGAGGGTGGGGAATTCATGGGAACGAGTAAATTTTCCTTGATTGGCAAAGTGTCTGCGTTTTCTGTTGGTGTCGTTAAATTATTTTCAGACATATTAGTAGTAACAGCATTCTCCGTAGAATACTGGGAAGCATCTGCTACCGTGTAATAATGATCAGGTATAGCGTTGGGGTTGTACGGAAAAATTCCACATGCCTTGAAACCTGATAGAGCATTGACCGTAGAAGTTGCCCTGATCCAAGCAGCACCAATTAGTCTTCCAGCTTGATATCTCGTAATTTTTCTTTCCTTATTTGCAACAATCCACTGACGCAATTCTGTTGCATAAAATGTTTTAAAAGGTTTAAAAAAGGAACGATCTAACGGTTGTAAACCGTGTGTTGTATGACTGGGAAGTCCCAAAAGAATTATGTCATGTAGAGCTGCTGTTTCCAACATATTAATATCGTTGCAGTGGGAACCATGACCATCAAGTAGTAACACAACTTTACCTTGAGGTTTGCGAGGAATAAAATGTTCTACCAACCACTTCATGAATAGCTCCGAGTTTATGTAAGCAGATTTTTTACTCATATATACATTAGATCCAGGTGGTAAACCGTCCAAAAATTCCGGTTTTTTATTTACTCCTTTAAGGATTAACACAGGTGGTAGAAAAACTCCTTCTGCATTATTGCACGTAACAATCGAAATGGTTTCACCTTTTTCTCCAGAAGTTATGTGTTGGACCAATTTGCTTCCTTTGGTAGCGATTACTTTTCCGGGTTTGTTGTTCATTTGTACACCAGTCTCGTCCATATTAAAAATATGACCTGGCTTGTCAAAAAGATCGTGTTGACTTAAAGTTTCCTCATACAGTTTAAAAAAAGATTCAATTTCTTCCCTTGTAAATCCTAGTGCTCGAGCTCGAGACATTCCTTCTGCTTGTCTAACACTTAAAGTTTCATGTCTTTCTAAAAAGCTTTGTAGCCACTGTTTTCCAGCCATTTCTGAACCTACATTAAAATTATGTTTAATATTTAACTGTTGTGCTAACTGAAATGCCAATTTTCTAACATCAGTTCGGGTACATGGAAAGCCCGCTTTTTCCAATTTCTTAATATGTAAAACTAATTTTTTTTCTACATCGTAACCAAGAGCAGGAATTTTTCCGAGACCACGTTTAATGTAGTTCTTTTTTAACATACGTCGCCTTAATGTACGTGAAGGAACACCAAACTGTTTGGAGGCTGCATTGATGCTCATTGCTTTAGATTCTACTTCACTTACAGCTTGTTTTAGAGCTTCTTCTGACCAGGTTGCTCGAGGAGCAATGCCAACTTTTCGAGTATATCGACGAGGCATTATCTGTAAAAAATATTGTTAATCAATTATTGCTATTAATTATAAGTGAGTCTAAAGTCACACACAGTTCTTGATAATTGAGGCATCTATCCCCCAAAGGCAAGTATCCGTACCACTCAACAGGGCAACTATCCCATTGCGTCCGGATAGATGCCCCAGCCCTCTAACAAGTTTGTTTAATCAAAATGACTTTAATTACACCAAAAAATCAAAATATATACACGATTTAACCTATTTCGATCTTTAAACCATAATAAACTTTACTTACCTTGATTTTACAAACGATCCAAATTAACGGCACAAAACTATTCGGATATTTTAGAAATAGTTCGGTATTTAACGTTCTGTTGCAACGCCCACGTGCACTCCAGCCGCTTGCTACTTTGTGACTAAGGTATGGAACGTAAGACGCTTGGAACGCGGTATTTGAAAAACGTCGCAACTATTCTATTACAAGATGGCTGACAACGGGGCGCCTATCCGCCTAGGGCAAGTATCCGCACTTTACCCTATAGTAAAACTTTAGAAACAAGTTTTTGTCACTAATCGAATACACTGATGCCATTACGCAAAACATTTTATAATGACAGCTATTGATTATTTAATTAATAGGAAACTAAAGAACAAAAACCCTAATAAGAATAAAAATGCTATTAAGAATAAAAAAAAAGATACATATTTCGCTGGTTTCGAACCCGAACCGTCAAATTTAACGGCTCCTAACACTGCGACATCGGCTACAATTTTCAAATTCAAGTACATATGCCATTTTTTAATATATTTTCTTAATTTTTGAACTTATTTATTATTGAACAGTGATTATTTTTTGGCAATATTGTCACAAATAATGTATTTCACGTCCATACAAATGTATTTGCTGGGAAGTAAATATTTAGGATTTTCTGATTTCCCATGTTAAAATCAAAAGATCAAGTCACCACCCGGTATATGATTCAATGTCCAACAAGTTTGTATTATAAACACACGAGAAAAGAGAAACTACTTAAACGTCTAGAAAACGTATCAATCGATCACGTCGCGAAAAGACTGTTAATACAATTTTCAATTAAATGACGCTTCTTTTTCGACAAGCGACAACCATTTGATAAACAGCTTCGAATCTTTAGATTAATTCCGAAAACGTCTAAAATACATCTTCACACTTCAGCAAGTATCGGTAATGTATTATACGGGCCGAGCAGGGTGAACTAAGTGATAACGCTTATAGGCTTTTCCAGAGACCATAAAGTGCCTACTGGATGGAGGAGAGGAAGGTAAAGAGTAGATAGAGAATCCGTGCCGACTGGAACGAGAGAAACGCGTTACGATTTAGAGGCCAAGGCGACTCGTCAACCAATATTTTTGGCACACTATTTAAAAACAAAACTTTAATCACAAATTTACGATCACTTCGTTCTATTAATATGCTATCTTTGTCAATGTGTTGTCCAAATAATGGCAAAAAAATTGAGTAATGCAAATATAAAATTTATTTAAATATATGTAATCCTATGAGGCTAGATTAAAAGGTAATTTGAAAATTAACAAGTCAACCAGAAACTTAAATATTTTTAATCTTTTTCTTTTTTTAAACTTTCCACTACTTCATTCCACATTTGTAAGATGTTTTGTTATGGTTTTTGGATGTAAGTATTATTTAATTGCAATAAAATGGGCTAGTCTAGCCGATGAAGTCATATCTGCGAAAAATTTAGGCTAATAATAATTTGCAAATTATCATCATAACCGCCAGAAATAACGCAACTTCCCTTAAACATAAATTCCAAATCAACAATAACTTATCCGATCATATAACCAAAATCATACATGAGACAAATAAAATTCGTAAAAAATGGTAAACTATCAGACACAACATTGACAAGATACTGCTGAAATATTACCGAAACTTAATTAATACGTTAGTACATGAATACAAAAATCACTCTTGGAAGATCTTCTTAGAGATACTAAGACCAGTAGATAACTCTCTCTGGAAAATCGATAGATGCCTAAAAAACAAGAATAACGAAATGTCCAAAATTTTTGTTAATGAATAAGCTGTCACTAATAAATCTGAAGTAGCAGAAAACTTTGGAGAGTATTTCCAAAATAATTTCACAAATAACACACAAAATACACAATTTGTTCAAAACTACCTACACATATCAAACACAAAAAATCTGGTCACATGTAATGAGATTTATAACACCATACAATCATTGAAAAAGAAAACAGCCCCTGGAAGGGATGGCATTCCTAGCATTCTATTAAAAAATCTTCATAATAAAGCTCTTGTACAATTCACATATTCAACGAACTATATAATTGAAACAGGCAACTATCCCGATATGCTCAATATTGCCAATATCATACCTATCATGAAAGCCAACAAACAACCATGTTATGTGGATGGCTACAGACCTATTTCCTTATTGAATAAGAAAGCAAAGGTCATAGACAAAATATTTTTTTAAAGAATATGAAATTTCACTGACAAAAACCACATTTATACCTTCCGAGCAATACAGTTTCAGGGAAGGGCATAGTACTATTGCACAAAGCGTTAGAGTATTTAACCACGTCAGAGAGGGATTTCGAGAAAAGAACAAATCAGGTATGGTCACTATTGATATACAAAAAGCATTTGACTCTGTGTGGCTCGAGGGATTAATTTATAAATTAATCAAAATAAATTTACCTAAATACTTAATTAGTATAGTGCACTCATATGTTACTAAACGTAAGTTTTATGTAAGCATCAATGAACGCACGGCTGGACCTTGAGCAGATTATATCCCATCATATGCAAAAATAGCTATCTCTCAACGGCGAATAAATTAATCATATATAAACAAATCATCCGTCCAATATTGACATACGCCGCTCCAGTGTATTTTACTGGCACAAAACACAATTTCCATACCCTGCAGGTGGTACAGAACAAGTGTTTCCGCATGGCAATCAAATACAAAACAGGCTACCCCAAAATTCCAAAAACCTCATGGTTACACGAACAAGCCGACATGCCCACTGTCAAGAACTTCATATCAAAAATTTCATTTAACTTTTACAATTACTGTCTCCCAAAAAAACTTCGTTATAAATTCTAAGCTGCCAATCGCGCAGAAGACATCCACGACAGTGGGTGTAGGCTTCTGCACGGGTCGCTATACACATAACTGATTGTTATCTCCAACAACCAACTGCTTAAACTTTTTAACTTAACCTAGTTACTCCTAAAAACAAGTCCATATCATAAATTAACTAAAACAAAATTGCATCATAACCAACTTCAGCCAAGTTGCCGTCTCACATAACCTAACCCAACGTTCGATTTTAAAACCCTGTTATTCAGTTGCTTTTCATGGACATAACAGTCGAAAATAAACGGTTTTAAAGATTAAAACTAACTTTTCCGCATCTGTGGCCCTGAATAATATTCTATCATAAAATTGTCACTTGTATACACTTCGGGGCATGTATCGTGTTAACCAACCGAAATTTCTCCAAAAATAACCAAAATTGTTATATATCTGGATTTATAGGACCCGCTGTACTCGCTCCAGTCAGCTGGAAATCAATAGGGTACATATGTGAGACATCTTGAACAATATCCAATCATAAAATTGGTCACTTGTATACACTCTGGAGACTGTATCTTGCTAACAAACTGAAAATTCTCCAAAAATTGGGTACTTCAAGTACAATAGAACCCGGTGTACTGACTTTAAGTGAGCTGAATATCAATAGGATTCATCTCTGAGACGCTCTGAATAATATCCAATCATAAAATTGGTCAATTGTATATACTCCGGAGGCTGTATCGTGCTAACAAACTTCAATTTCTTCAAAAATGACAAAAATATCGTACTTAAAGTACTATAGCACCTGTTGTACTGGCTCTGGTGAGCTGAAAATTGATAGGGTTCATATGTGAAGTGTCCTGAATAATATTTAATCATAAAATTGGTGACTTGATGAACTCGGGAGGCTATATCGTGCTAACAAACTGAAATTTCTCCAAAAATGACTAAAATGTCGTACTTCTAGTACCCTAGCACCCGTTGTGCTGGCTCTGGTGAGCTGAAAATCAATAGGGTTCATCTGTGACATGTCCTTAACAATATTGAATCATAAAATTGGTGACTTGTTGCACTCCGGAGGCTGTATCGTACTAACGAAAAGTGGCCGACGACAACGACGACGACGACGACATACACACAGTATTTTTTTCTAAAAACCGTTTTTTGGGTTGTTGTTGGTGGAAAATTTTTCAAATTTCTAACTTTTTTTGGGGTAAACCAATACTTTTCTCGCATATTAGATAGGTTGGCGGAAAAGTAAAAAACTAGGGAGTCATAATTCTCGCCCAGAAATAATTGAATGATGCCACAAGAGCAAGGAGCCAACTCATACCATCAGACGTACACATGTGGTTCGAAAATAGCCAGAATATCGGCATTACTTACTTATTGTATATTACTTGAGCTACCTGTAATTAGGTATATAAACTATTGTGAATAAAGACCTTTTTAAATTAAATCAAGATACTAGTTCGGATCAAGCTTCACAGAATTGTGATACTTAAGGTTGAATGAATCCCAACCTCCGATAAGAGGCGGATCATAAAAAAACAAAGTCTTTGAAACCGCTACTGTTATCCACGCTGTTGAAATTAAACCTCACTCGAACTAGCGCAGCGATCGAAGGCTTCTTCAGCGAATTGTATATTTCCAATTTCGGAGAATTCTGTCATTTCTATAATGTAAGTAGTGTCAGTGAGCAAAATAATTTACGGTCCTACGTGCACATATTACCGGCCGACAGGGAGTTACATAACCTTGATTATGGGATCAATATAAGTTTGTATCAGACTGAACTTCTGCTATATTTTTTCACATGAATCAAACTGAAGTCTGGCAATAGGAAATACAGACGCGTAAAAAAATATTGATATGTTCAAGTGTAATTCTGTGCAGTCTTTATTCTTGATGTCATACTGCACAAACAAAAAAGCATCATTATTTTGATCTATTTTCTCACTACATTCATTGTACGTATTAACAATCCACGCATAACATCAAAAACTAAAACAAGCGAGAATAAAATAGTCAAAGTCTGAGTGCGTATTGTGCCCTTTGATGCAGTAACCTCTAAGTCTACATTTATCACTGTTTATTTATCTGAACGAATTATTGAAATCCATTCATATTGCAATGCTGCCTACATACCTAGATTGTGTGCTTAATGTATGTATGTAATTATTCGTCAAGAAAGAATCCTCATTTAAAATGACCTTAGTTATCATCAAACCTCTTGACGAATCGACTTGCTGTCCTCGGTATCATATAACCAATGGAGTTGTATTGAGTAAACAACCAAAAGCATTTCAATTGTAAATTGGATATCTGTAGTTTTAATATGGCGTGAAACATTCTGGTATCTGTTTAAGAACTCATAATTTATCCTGCAAGAAGCAGTACTGGATGTTATGTTTGTTAACAAAAAACTAGGGAGAAACTTTCTGTATGGTTTTTATTGGTAACCTTAGACAATATATAATAGGCCAAAGAAGACCGTATGAATCCAGAAATTATATATTTTTAGGCTTTAATATGAAAAATAATTTTTTTAAGAAACAACTAATATCAATAGTTTGGTCGATCTCTCTGGAATAGGACTCACATGCAGAATAGGAATGTTGTCAGTTGTTACAAATTCATGTGGAGTTATATTTAACACATTAAAGGCAGTTTTTAGAAACCTAAAATAACATACTATTATGAACTTAATTATTCGTCTTAAATTAAATTAAATTAATTTAAATTGCGTTCTTTATTACCCATTATCACGTGATTGCGAACACCAATCAGAGCGCGATGACGTCATTGCCCGCACAAGTTGACTTAGTTCTCATAACCAAGTTAAAAGTGTGAACTATTTTTCTTGACAATTTGTAAGAACAGCGATGATATTTTAAGATTTTTAACACATAGTGGACTGGATCCATCAAATGAAATAGTTGTAACTAGTAACTTACGGAAGATTGATTCTATGATGGTACAAGCTTTTTTTTGTGCAGCGGAGCTTAAAAACGTGAAAATGTCTTTGTTCTCGTAAATACCTATAATTTTGCATTGAAATACGTTATTACAAATGAGAGAGACAACTTAATCTTTTATATACCCTTTTATCATATTTAGAACTACTTAGCATCTCTATTAACGAAATAAAATTTGGAATTAGCTCTGTAAACAAATAAACTACTAATGAGTAATTGACTTTTTATTTTTATTACTTAACCAAAAATATCTAAAATTACTTTAAATTTATATTTTGTAGTTTATCGGAGCTTACAATTTACATTAAAGCGATCTTCACAAAAATCACAACCTATTGAATTTTACGGTTTCTATATAATTTATTCGTAAGTCAAATTCAGTTAACTTTGACAAAAGGCGAGATACATTTATAGTTTGACGACGCCACGAGACGGTATAAAGCGTTTTCGCAGGAACTTTGACACCAATTTACGAATTTGTTTATTGGAATTTGTCATAGTTTTTAATAAAATTATTATTTTCGTGTTTATATAAGGTCTGTCTATAGAATACAAACAAGTCCAAAAATTAGTCAACATCCCTATTGTTACACTAGACCATAGAACATTTTGAGAATGCTTGGTGGTTTATTTGATATATTGTGTAGTATTTTTTTCAATGTGAAGCAGCGGTTTTTACGTTATACATCATCTGGTCGATAAACCATATAACAGGTGTATTCACTTTATAACAAACCAGCTGGAGACGTCTATGGTGCGTCTAGAGATTTACAAAATACTGCGGCGTAACTTTCATTATTCTAGTTGGGGAGAAAGTGAGATATTTCTGTTTTTAGAGACGAAATTCCTATCTTTGCTAAATGTACTCGCGTTCGGTCTCTTTTCTAGGTGACAGTCATCTGCAAAGGGTTGTTAATTCGATTTAGTATGATTTAGGATATTTTCCGTTTTGGAGAAGAGTGATTACGGTATTAAAACGTAAAGACATCTTGTAATATCCGCCACATAATTGAAAAGTTAACAAGAAAGCGAAGCCGTGACTAAATAAACTGGAGTTGTGATCGCCATTTATGTAGAAACAATAACTATTTTCTAATTCCCAATACATTGATATTGTCGGGATCGGGAGGATATGACGTATGCAAAATATTTTAAAATTAAAAAATGTAAGAACGATTGATTGAGTTATTAAAAATAGAAAAAAAGTACTAGGAATCAGTCGATGTAATGAACAATATATATTGTTTATCTTCAGAGTTGGAAGTTTATGAAATAAATGGATTTTCGGGAAACGATATTTTCTATTGATAAAACGTGTGCTTTGAAGGGGTCAGTTGAGTTTTGGAAAGAGAAAAAAAGAGCCGGAGTCATATTAGCTGAATATGGTGTACTTTTGTTATCTGACATCATGTCAGTTGGTGCGAACGAGGAACTACGAATTGCCTTTTGAAAGAATTATCATTAGGAGATCCCAAAGAAAACTTTGATAGTTTGAGAATGTCCCAAAGTTGTGTAAATTCTCTGTTAATGAAAATACGTTCTCAGATCCAGCGTAAGGATATTTAAAAAGTGCGATTTTTAATTCAATTTAATTTCCACCAAATCCAGTTTCATTTATTTTTTAAATCCGAGTATGCAGATAGTTTCATTTGCTTGTTTTTATAATGTGGGGACTTAATATTCCACATGCACCCATGTTCAACATATTTTGAAACAAATTTTAGAGTTAATTCTTCGCTCCAGCGAAACGACATTTTTGGGGCAACTAATAACTAATGAACTCAACTAAAACTATAGGTTCAGCCATGTTTAGCCAATGAGCCAGTGGCCAGTGACGCGTGGTAGGGGGCGCTACTCGCCCGATAAAAATAAAGCAAAATAGATCGACTTGACTAAATTTTTTGTGTTCAGACACGTTTAGACACTAAATGACTCGCTACTCGACTAAAATACTAACGTAGTTTGAACTAGGCTTTCGTGTAGTGGAGTTAAATCTAATATATTACTTTTCCGCCCTACTCTATTCAATATGCGAGAAAAGTATTGGTGTACCCCAACAAAAGTTTGCATTCTGGATTTTTTTTACTCATTTCTTCGTTTTTCAGCAAGAACAACACGAAAAAGTTGTTGTTCAACAAAAATCCCGTGTGTATGTCATCGTTGTCGTCGGCCACATTTCGTAATGTTAGCACGATACAGCCTCCGGAGTGCAGCAAGTCACGTATTTTGTAAGTAAATATTAATCAGGATATCTCACAGATGAAACCTTTTGATTTTAAGATCACCAGAGCAAGTACAAAGGGTGCCATGGTACATGAAAAACGACATTTTTGTCATTTGTGGAGAAATTTCAATTTGTTAGCACCATGCTGCTTCCGGAATGCGAACAAGTAACCAATTTTATGATTGTATATTGTTCAAGGCATCTCACATATTACCCCAATTGATTTTCAGCTTACTAGAGCTAGTACAAAGGGTGCTATGGTACTTGAGGCACCACATTTTTGTCATTTTTGGAGAATTTTAAGTTTGTTAACACGATACAGCCTTCGGAGTGCAGTTTTATTATTGGATATTGTTAAGGGCATCTTTATAGATGAACCTTATCAATTTTCAGCTCACTAGATCCCGTACAATGGGTGCTAAAGTACTAGAAGTGCCACATTTTTGTTATTTTTAAGAAAGTTCCGGTTGTTAGCACGATACAGCCTCTGGAGTGTATAGAAGTGACAATTTTATAATAAGATATTGTTCAGGGAGTCTCAGAGATGAGAAAAAGTTAGTTTTAATCTTTAAAACCGTATATTTTTTGTTGGGTTCGATATTGTATATGGGTATATTATTTGTATCTTGTTTTGAAATGGATTGTATATAAATGTACTTACTAATTTTAGTTCATTAAAGTAATGATTGTGAAGAACAGGCGAGTCCTTCCAAACAAAAAAAAGAAAGTTTAAAAATGGCTTAAGCCTGAGAAGGATGAACTATAAGCTATATGCGTAGTCTTTAAGAGGCAGATTTCAGTGGAAACATCTGGACAGTGCTTCACGTTTAAAATAAACCAAATATGTAAAAAAGCAGAAATAACAGAAATGGTCGGTGTAAAGAGCCAACCTGCTAACCAACAGACAGCAATAAAAAATGCTGATTATCATATCTCTATTTTTGTTTCCGAACATAGTTTGGCACACAATGTGATGATCCACATACCAAATCTGTTGTCAAAACTGTCCAGACTCAGAAAGCCCCAAAAAATTCAATGTAATCGAACTAAATGTTCATGGCTCGACAAAAATGTTTTGGGAGACATAACTTTTCTTCCTAGACGAATCTCGTGCATAAGCATTTGTGTCCCGTTGTGAAGTGCCGTTTTAATAACAAGTAAAATGAGAAAACCCAACTAACAATTTAAGTCGTAAAAACGTAAAACTGACTATATAGTCAACCTTCAAGTAACTTTTACTAGTAGTTGTTACGTTCTAAATAAGTCGTTAACACGTACCTACTACCAAAATGGGGAACACATTTTTGGCAACCACGACGTCGTGAAAACGTTGCAGCATATATTTGTGTCATACACCAATATCAATTCAATAGATACAACTTCAGTTTACGGCATCATGTCTATACAAACGGTTGGGGCAGATGCATATCTGGTAATAGCTTTGACTAGAAAAAAGAATCGAAGCAAGCCAATGTGATGGAGGACACAAATATTTGCTTATATTTTAGTACAATAGAAACACCAGAGATTCCTGTTCATCGTCACTGGCCATTGACGTTGTTGGTCTAAGTTCATCGACGTTTAGGAAAAAATACAAAAGCTCAAACACAAACCCTTCTATTCTTGCAAGACATGAGCCACTTTTCGTTGATTGTTGTAGTTTTTTTTACAATGGAAAGCGAAACGTAAACTCTTAATTTTTTTTCAATTGCTAACTGTTTTAACTTATCATTTTTTAAGTCCGTTATCTTCATAATCACTAATTTTATTATTCCATAATTCTGGAGAATTACGATAATCTTCAATGAACAAAGTTGTTTTCTCAATATTCCACTCCATGCGGCAGGATACATGTCTCACCGAATCGATGACTATCGGATAAACGTGGACACTGTTGCTCCAATTAAAAGACTGAGTGCTCCGTCATTGTCGCACGCTACATGTTACCTAAATGTTGCTCCAGTCGAATTGCGCCTTAACATTATGCAACCAACTTGTCTAACAGATTTTTTTAATGTTAGTCTTCTGAAATAGAACTATAAGACCTGATAACACTGTCGTGACTTTCGCTCCTAATATTTATGTACTGTTACACAGAGAGATTCTAGAGTTTTGGCGTGACTTTAAAAAATAACTTTAAAAAAGCATGTTTTAGAAAAAATTTCATGTGGAAATATAATAGACACAGAAACTAGTTTCGATAATCGTAAAAATGTTTTTAAAAATTACTCATCATGTCCATTATGGGAGCAGATCACGGCGATAACAAAATAAAATTCCGGTTTTTTGGTACTGATAAATCAACAACGTCTTTCATGTCCAAGGTAACGTTTCCTTTACTTTAGCTATGTTTTATTCAATTGAAAACGTTTTCGGCTGCCCGGAGCGAGGCAAATCTACCACCACACCTCGACCGCTTATGATGCAATCTACTGTAGTGTATAGCGTTTTTTGAGTCGATTAATCATAAGCGTTATGTACACGAAATTTCATTTACAGTGCAAAATATAGAACTGATACTTTCTTCGACATTTTCATCTAATGTTAAAATCTAAAAACACACTTTGAATAAACTAAGGTGGGAAATAACAGTGTAGGTTGAAAAATTGTGATATAAAAATTAAAGTCATGATGATAAAATTTGTTTATATGTCAATACACATGAAGAAGGATGAGACCTGCTTGTCTTGCTTATAACATTGTCTCGCTCGACAAATGATTATACCCCTGCAAGTATTGAATAGGAACTCTCACTTTGTTTACCTATCAAATAACAGAATTTTCCATAGCACAACAAAGGAGGAGGTGAAGTAAAAAGTGAAGCTACAAATCATGTTACTGCAATATATTTCCAAGAAAGGCTTTGTGTTTACGGATCACAACTTTATACATTCGCGAATTCGCGAAATAGAAGGGGACGAACGCGAATGACTAATGTTTTCGAAACCTTCCTTGATACCGCAGAATATTGTTTTTATTTTTTCACGTACCGTATTTAACGTCATGAAAATAAACGATAACAATATAAAAAATATTTCGCCGGTGTTAGTCAAACGGTTGTCGCCGGTGATATTCTAAAGCTTACATAAAAATACAGTTATGCAAATTCAAAAAGAATAGAGGCAAACTCACTTTTATTCATTTCACAAAGTTTACACCGTAAATCAAAATTTGCAAAGAACACTTTTTGAACTTTCACTTTGGAGTGTATAAAAGATAAACAGGATGGATATTTTAATGTGCCCAACTTTTTATACCCTCGTCTAAAATAGGGCATTGTAAACAGAACAACACTTAGCGTACAGAAATTGACACTGACACTTGGTGGGTGACGGATGCCGTCTATTCTCATAAAAGTTTTCTTCTACTTATTCTGTTAAAAACCGTGAAAATGAAAGTTTCTCTTTTTGGTTACATAAGTTTTGTATGTGAATTCACAGAATTTGAATATTAGAGTATAAGTTTCGAAATATTCGTCTAATTATGTAATATTTTAACAATTTAAATAGTCTCTATGTAAACAATACGCTACATAGATACTAAACTCAACAAGTAACAAATTAGATCATTTGGTTCAATTTTTTAAATGGTAATTTTCAAGTTTTATTATATCATGCTTTAGAATAGCTATCTGTGGAAAAGAGACTGATTTTTATGACATTAACTTATATTTATTATAAGATGTTACATAATATATTTTAACAAATAAATTACTTTTAGTAACCGAAAACACGAATACGACACTAGAATTAAAAACCACTTACCTATTAATTCCCAAACTAAAACGTTTAATACAACCTTAATATGTGATTATAATAAGCTGCAATATGATATAAAAAATTCGCGAATATAATTTAAAAAGGATTAAAAACTTGCTTGAATGAACGTTTACAATGACCATAAGCCCACCTCCAAACACGACTCAACCTTGAAAAAATGTTCAGAAAAATTAAATTGTTCTGTTACCTGTTAAACACAGCAAGGAGAATTTCCCACTGAACTCAAGGTAATACGACAATTGTGACAAATTATAGACCGATATTTATCCTTAATCACAACTTTCACAAAAGTGGTAGAAAAAGCTCTAAATTTAAGATTACAAGAATATGTCAATAAATATAATATAATTACTGCAAAACAATTTAGACTTCGAGAGGGACTCTCTACAACTGATGCAATTCTAGAATTGACTAAAATAATTTATCACTCGGTGGACCTTAATTGGCCAAAGTTAACTATTTTCCTGGATTTAGCTAAGGCCTTCGGTACTGTACATCAGCAACAGTTATTGCTAACGTTGGAGGATGCAGGAATACGAGGAATGGCATTAAAACTTTTCAGAGACTATCTCAAAAATGGATATCAAGAAGTGAAAGTAAAAAGTCAGCTTAGCAAAAGCAAAGTAATCACAACCGGTGTACCACAAGGGACAGTCCTTTGTCCTATACTATTTTCAATTTACTTAAATGATTTGTATATTCTTCCGACCACGGGCCAAATTGTAAGTTTTGCTGATGACGCGGCTATTTTCTATGAAGCAGATACTAGGGAAGAATTAAAATATATAGCACAAAATGACTTAAAAAAAATTGATTGGCGTAATCATAAAAACTGTAATAAATTATAATAAATATTTTTTTGCCTTTTGCAAGCTATATTATTAGATTACCAGATTTTAACGAGTTCAATATCACTTATAACAAACAGGAAATTACCCTTCAAAGACCACATTCTATTAAATACTTAGGTGTTACCCTGGACTCTCATTTACGGTGGGATAAGCATATAGATAATTTAACTATTACCTTAAGGATGTCGCCTGTATTTATGCGACCATTGGTTTTGAATGAGATACTTCAAATGTTCTAAATAAAATAGGGCAGAATTCTAGTGGAGAACTCTTGAATGGTGGTAAACCATCCATATTATTAATTAATGAAATAGATGTGTTTTTTACAATAATACAAAATATTTTTTTATAATTCGCGTATAAAAGAGACTTCATTATAACATTGTTTACAGTGTCACAATGAAGCTCTTTGAACACTGTTATAGTAATTTTTAGTGTACAGTTGGTTATTGTATTTAGTTATATTTTTATTTGACATTTGACTTTAACCTTGACACAAATTATAAATAAAATGGTCTAGCGTTGTTCTAGCTAGCAAATTATTATATTAAAGGTAAATTAGAATGATATATATATATTAAACATATTAATGAATAAAGTACGCTAACGTTTATTTATCAATGATTTGTCAATTGTTTATTTTTATATTGTATAGGATCAATATATAGGTACACAAAACGTTCGATTTTTGGGATAAATTACCAGATATCTATGTGAAGATGTATTACAGAAATAATTCTGTTCATGATATAATATAAATAGATCGCAAGAGCATATACGAAGAAGCTCATTTTAAAACAAATAATCATCCTCTTTTTGCTTAAATGAAAGTTTGTTTACAATTTACACAATTATTCGGTTATAATATGTCAAAAGTCAGAAGTGCTGAATAAAACCATCTGTGATCTGACCAATTAGGAATCTACAAAATTGCCAACTTAAATTCAAACCACTCGTCCTAGTTTAAAAACAGAGATTATATGAAATTTTATTTTATTTAAATAATTGAATAAATGCGAATTATAAAAAATATTGTGTAAAACTTGTGCCACAATGACTTTCTGTAGTTCTCGTGATTGGCACAACTCACCGCTTCGCGGTTCGTTGTGCAAACTTCACTCGTACTACAAAACGAGTCATTGTCACACTTGTTTTACAAATAACTATTAGCAACCTATTTTTTTTCTCGGATACCACATTTCACCATTTTCCAACTGATTATGCACTGGATTCTTCAGAGTTTTTATCATAGTTCGACAATCTTTTGGCAAGCTAACTAGCTCCTTGTTGTTTTAATAAACAGTTCATTTGTTGCTGCATATGTAATTTTATATTTAAGGCACCAATTTGTAGCTTTTCAAGGAATTCAATTTCTTGAGATCATTTTGTTTCAAAATTCTCTTCTTCTCTTAAGTTTTCTCCATCACTTTCTTCATGACATTCAGAATATACCTATTTATTGTTAACTTCATCCAACTCTATCACAGAGGAACTTTTAGTAGTCACTATAACTTTGTCAAATTCGGCATTCTCCCTCCAGTGTTTACACAGTCGTTTTCATCATATTCTAATTTTTTCAAGTTTTCTATAAAAAGTAGAATGACGAAGTTTTTTGGCATTACTACAGGACGCAATCATGTCAATCATATATTAAAAGAAACGTAATTTATTGACTTCAACATAACAATGCCCTTGAAGTAATTTCACAGAGTTTTGTCAACTTTTCAGTAACTAAATGTGTGTAATACTCATAAACTTGACGGCAAAGTAAATTTCAAAGACATATAATCTACTAAGTTGCGTAGAGTTTAACTGCGAATATGTAGGCATTGAAGTCATAAATAATAGTAAGGAACACGTAAAATTTAACATAATACCTACTTCTCACTCAGATAAACTATGAAGGTATAATGATGTAATGTACCATAGTAGTATATAAATTTAATTTGAAGTTGTATTTACTTCAACTAAAATTTTAGTCTATCCTTTTACTTCACTTTAAACTGTAAATAGTGAATAACAATTTCACATTTAAACGATTAAAATAAAACAATTTAATTTGTTTAAAACTTCATTTATTTGTAGTTCAATTTAAACTGGTTGACGCGCTTCACTAACACAGTAGCTTTCTCAAAACGAACATTAGTTCAAATAAATGAAGTTTTAAACCAATTAAATTGTTTTATTTTCATTATTCAGTATGTATCTTCATCAAGTAAAAGCCTCATCTATTCAATTTCACATTTGTTACAATTTCTTAAAACGTTTTAGTAAACTTAACTTAACTTGCTTTATTGGTTGTTATTTCTTTCTCGTTACCAATTTGTAGTAACAATGTACTAAAAATGTGTAATCGTTACCATAAATGCTAGTTGGGATCAATCACAATATGACTAATCGTTTTAAGCGTATTTTAATACGCCTGCTGTTGGTTAAGGCCGTTTGACATGGAGCAATACAACCAGCAAGAAATTGCATGCGATTTATTGCAAGGTTAAAATATTACATAAGATGAATCTTGTTGTTTGACATTATGAAAGACAAATGAAAAACTACAAAAAAATGGCAGC
This sequence comes from Galeruca laticollis, assembly GCA_963921935.1. NCBI lineage: Eukaryota > Metazoa > Arthropoda > Insecta > Coleoptera > Chrysomelidae > Galeruca > Galeruca laticollis. The sequence goes on along the minus strand of OY998182.1, from coordinate 106,065,324 downwards.
AACAAAAATCACGAATCAACAAGGTTAGTTTTACAAAAAAATATGCTCCAGTCAATCAACTTATCTGACTGACATTTGGTTGGTTGATGAACCAAAAGTAACTAGATGTCTCCCTAGAATTGTAACTTGCATGCAATAGAAATGGCACCGAACCGATAAAGTTGCAATTCCTAGATCTATCAACTTAGCTTCATCTGTACATGTTTGTGACCAACAAATATTGCGTTTTGCATTGAATAACAGGTTGTATTGCTCCATGACAAGAGGCCTTTAGCATTGTTAAAATGAACCTTCGCGCTAGATGAAATCCATTGTAGTATATATAATAAGACTGTGCCAGGCGAATGGGGATAGTTGTTTATTGGAATAATAGTAAATTTCATGATTTATATTTGTGCTATATTTTGCAAAATATTTATAGTTAAATTTAGCGATTCCCATGATATTCTCGTTTGCGACAGTCTCGTGTCGAAACGATACTTTAAATTTTCCGTACGAGACAAAACCAGACTTTTAAAAAGTTTCATCTCGCAAAAGTCTCGAAGTGACGCAGATAAAAATGCCAAATATTCATTAATTATTCTAATTATCGCGAATGTTATTAAAACATATTTTTTTAAAGCCGCAGAATAGCGAGCAGCCTGCGTTTACAATAACTGTTACGCAATATTTACCTTTTAGAACTTTCCGAGATATTGCCATGTGTACTACTATTATACTACAATTATTGCCTCAGACAAACGAAAGAAATTTGGTGATTACGTGCTCTTTTTAATATCGATTTTAAAATTGCAAGTCGGCATAATAATTTTGGTTATTGGCAATAAGCATTTTTTAAAATAAGGTCATATATTTTATTACTTCAACGGAAGTATTTCATGTATCTATGATCGTTTTTTTTCCTATTTATCTTGTCAGATTATTATATTTTTGTTCATTAAAATAAAAATTAGAATTGACTTTATATATTGGTATTTCATGTATCTATGATGAATTTTCTGTTCATTTTCTATTTATGTTGTTAGATTATTATGTTTTTGTTTATTAAAATAAAAATTGGTATTGATTTTATTTATATATTATTATATATCATAGGAAACATGAAAATGTTGCGAGACTTTTGCGAGACTTTTGCGAGACTCTCGCGCGAGACATGAGAATTTTATTTCGAGACGAAACTTTCCACTTTTTTGCGAGACAAGACGAGATTTTTCAGTCTCGTCTCGTCTCGCAGGCAACACTAGTTAAAATGAGTGCTGATTTGAAAAATGTACTTGTACATAAAGAAAACTATTACTACTAACCAGAAAAGTTGTATAACGGTAACAAACGCATGAACATAACCTCAACGTTCTTTATAATAATTGTTTTGTCTGCTTTTTAGAACACAAAAATTCCACAAGTAAATCAGAGTGGAAGTTTGATCTATCTGAAAATAAATAAATATACTTTGTATGTACATATATGAAAATGATACGACTAACGTGAGATTACAGGACAGCACAAAAATATTTAACATGAACAGGGGAGTTGACGAATCTGCTTGAATATTTGTTTAAATCTGTATCAACTTAAACAGCGAAAACTGTACAAACTTAAGATTTGCGAACGAAATAGTTCTGATAGCAGATCGCATTGATCATGCTACAACCATACTACAACAGCTAAATATAGCTTCGTATGAGGTTGGACTTAAGATTAATGTGTCAAAAACGCAGCTTATATGACTAACTTCATACTTGGTGAAAGTGTGTGCGTGGGTGGTACCCAGGTTGAAGATACCACTTCGTACAAGTACCTTGGTCACGAGATCAGTATAGGTAGAGGTAATCAAACACGTGAATTAGTTAAGCGAATAGGATTGACCTGGGTTGTTGCATTTGGAAACTTTAGGCACGTATTCAAATCTGACATGTCGATCTGTTAAAGAAGGGTCTTCAATCAATGTATCCTACTCCTGCCTGTCTTTACATACGAAGCCGACACCCTGACATTAACAAAAATGGTTGTACAGAAAATCAGAGTGACTTATCCAACATGCAATGGAAAGGTCAATGTTAGGGCTGACTTTCAGAGATCATATTACAAACGTCGAAATTCGTAGAAGAACTGGACTGATCGATGCAGTAGAGAAAATAACAACACTAAAGTGGAATTGGGCAGGGCATACTGCACGAAGAAGAATATAGACATCATACAAAAAATTCTGGATTCCACTTCTCTATTGTAATACTGTTTTTTCAGAGACTACAATAATAGGGGAAGTTTCCAGTAAGTAAACATTTTAATAACCTTCCATCACTATTACTGTTAATATATCACATAGTGGCCGTAGTGATTCTTATATAATTAGAAATGTAACTACGAACAAACAGAAAAATGTATCAGCGATTAAACAAAGATTAATAACTTCTTTCTTTCTTTCTATGATTCCGTTGATGATATGCTGCTTACCAATTTGTCCAACCCTGAATAAATATAGACCCTTGGAAGTAATTATATGTCTGTAATAGATTTAAAATAAGTTACAAAACCAATTACCTGATATCCGGAATAAATTGTATTCTGCAAATTTAATTATGCAGTAGCTGTAATGAAAAGCTAATTGAAAAGTCAGATGGATGATGTTGGTGGTCAGCTTGAAATTATTATTAAACACGTTGAAAATTAATTGAAAACAGCGTCATCCTCTAACAAAATACAAAATCACGACAACGCGTGATTCGCATTGCCAAATAGTTTAATCGGGAGGTGGTGACTAATGGTCCGAGAGAAGACGAAGGTTAAATAACACGAAGCTCGAAAGTAGATTTATTAGAATATTTCCAGCTTACAATTATAAAAACGATGACGTTACAGGTTTTGTGAAATTGTGAGGTAACAGAGATGTTTGTATCGACAAAAAGCAGATCAACGTAACATTATCCCAAGGAGATGTAATTCAATATTCGTCGCGGTATACAACCATGAAAGTAGTTGATTTTTCCTTCAAACAACTGACAGATTTTTGTTGTTTTGATATTATTTGCGAAACAAACAGAAGTGATAGTAGAAACCACCCATCTTCTTCTTCTAAAAGTGCCTATCCGCTCCGGATGTTGGCTATTCGAACTTTGTTAACAGCAACTCGGAATAGTTGAGTGGTTGATTTGTTGAACCACGTTCTTAAATTTTTCAACCACAAAATTCTCATTCTTCCCCCTCCAAGATATGGGGAGCTAGAGCTCCCCATATCTTGCATTAGAGAATCTTCTAGTATATCGGCTCTCATTACGCATTATATGTTCAAGATATTGTAGTTTTCGGGTCTTGACTTTGTTTAAGACTTCTTTTTCCTTTCTCATCCTTCTCATTACTTCCATGTTGGTTATTTTCTCCGTCCAAGGTATTCGTTGGATTCTTCGGTACAGCCACATTTCAAATGCCTCAAGTTTTTTGGATGAGGCCTCCGTAAGCGTCCATGATTCGACCCCATAGAAAAGGATCGAAAACACGTAACATCGCAGTAGGCGAATTTTCGTTGACAGCTGTAAGTCGTGAATGGTAAAGACTTTCTTCATCCTGATTAACGCTGTTCTGGATTTTTCAAAACGCGTTCTGATCTCCACAGAATGGTCCCAGTCATCATTTATGTTCATGCCCAAGTATGCGTATTTGTTGACACTTTTTAAAGGAGTTTCGTCCACCAACAAAATACCGCGAGTGTTTTGGTTCTTACTGATTATCTTGAACTTTGTCTTGTTGGTGTTTATTTCCAAACCATATTGTCGGCTGTATGTTGCAACACTGTCCAATAGGTGTTGTAGGGAAGCTAGGCTGTCCGCAAAAATAACGGTATCATCTGCATACCTTAAATTATTTAGTCGTTCTCCGTTTAGCAGGATTCCAGCTTCAATGTCTTGCAGGGCTTCCCTGAAAATGCATTCCGAGTACAGGTTGAAAGTTACAGTATACATCCCTGTCTTACACCACGTAATATTTGTATCTCTTCTGTTGTCTCTTTGTCTACCATAACACAAGCCCTCTGATTCCAATAGAGATTTCTGATGATTTTGAGGTCTTTCCCGTCCAGACCAGCTTTTTGCAGAACTTCCATCATTTTCGTGTGCTGTACTTGATCAAACGCCTTCCTATAGTCTATAAAAACATGCGTAGACATCGCAGTTGAGATCCCTGCATCGCTGAAACAGCAGCTAGACCGAAAATAGAGCTTTCCTAATCCCCACAGCACTTCTAAAGCCGAATTGAGTCTCAGACATCTGTTCCTCACACATTTTAAATATCCTATTGTGAATTTTCTCCAGGAAAATCAGCCGATGACTCATCAAGCTTATTGTTCGAAACTCGCTACATTTCCTAGCATTAGGCTTCCTGGGGAGAGTAATGAATTCAGACTTCAGCCATTTCGTGGGTATGACGTCCGTGTCATAGATCACATTGAACACTTTTGTAAGCCACTTTAGACTCTTCCCTTCGGTCAGATTTAATATTTTAGATGGAATCCCGTCGGGGCACAAGACCTTTTGATCTTTTGCATTTTTAAGGCTGCCTGCACTTCTACCTCTAAGATTGGGGGACCATCTGTTTCTTCGATATTGGGTGGCACCGTTTTCACGCCATCAAACAGTTGTTTAATGTATTCTTCCCAGGTTTGCTTAATTTCCGACTTCTCTACTATAACTCGGCCTTGGTTATCCTTAAGTATATCAACTGTTCTTCTCTTCACTGTTCCCGCCATTTCCTTTACCTTCTTGTGCATATTAAAATTATCACATTTAGCTTGACATTCTTCGATTTCCATACATTTTTACAATTTCTCTTCTTCTTTGGCTGTTCTTATTTTTGCCCTTATTTCTCTTCGTATGTTCATGTATTCTCTTCTATTATTTTTATACAATCTCCTCTTTTCCATCAGTTTCAAGATCTCATCCGTCACCCAAGATTTCTTCAACTGTTTCTTAGGCTTTAAGCACTTTTCTTTGACTTTCTGTAAACTTTCTTGAAGCATCTTAAGGTCATTTTCTACATCTCCATCGTTTTCCTGTTCTTCCGCCTCTGTCAAGAGTTCGTTTTTTACCAAATTGCTTGTGGCTGTGTCTTTTAGTTTTCTGTAATCGTATCTCCCTACACGTTTTTTCTCTACTTTCTTCAACCTGTTTCCCATCCTTCCCATCAGCGGGTTATGATCCGACTGTACATCTACTCCTGGATAGGTTTTTATGTTTTTGATGCTGTTTCTAAATCTCTCATTAATGAGTACAAATTCTATCTGATTCCTAGTTTTCCCATCATTCGATTTCCACGTGTACAATCTTCTAGGATGGTGTTGGAAGAATGTATTGGTAACAATCAGATCATGTTCCGCTACGAATGCACTTAGAGTGTCGCCACGTTCGTTTCTCTCGCCTAGTCAAAAGTCTCCAATGTGCTCCCCAGTACTACCTTTCCCAAGCTTGGCATTGAAATCACCCATAATGATGTTTATATCATGCTGTGGCAAGGTTTTGATTATATTTGCTCGTAGAACTGGTCTACGTCCTCGTTGCTGTAGTCTGTAGTAGGAGCATAAATTTGGATGAGATTAACATTCACGGTTCTTGCATTAATTTGTAGAAGAGCTATCCTCTCTGATATTGGCACAAAGTTGGTAACACACGTTGCAATTTTCTTGTGCAGTATAAATCCAACTCCATGTTGGAAAATGTTGTTTGCTGTTCCAGAGTAACATACAGAATATTCCTCCTCGTTACCATTAGCTCCCGTACCCGGCCATCTCATCTCACTAATGCCTAAAATCTGCACTTTTAGTCGTTTCATCTCTTGAATTGTGTTTTGCAGCTTTCCAGGCTGTGCTAGTGTTCGCACATTCCATGTACCAAATATCACGGTCTCCAACTTTACCTTTCTGTACCATCCTTTCTTACTATAAATCAAAACATTCCCTCCCGGAGATCCGAATGAGGAACTATATCCGGACATTTTAAATTTTGTCTTGACCATAGCCATCGTGATAATACTAGGGAAAACTCTAATGAGTCTTTAATGTGTTGGGTTCCCATTTGACTACCACATCCTTATGCTGTTGATCATTTTCTGATTCCTCCGCCTTCGGAGCCGATTTCTCAACACCGGGACAAAAGAGTGCCCTGCCACTTACTAGCTCCTCCACCCGAAGCTGTTGGCCAGTAAGTGTGGGATTGCTTATCCCGGCAATCGTTTGGTCGTCAGAGCCTCGTTGGTTATCTAGCATACTCATACCTACCACATTTTAGGCCCACCTCGTAAATTATAAAAGATAAAAATGTCATTCTCATCATATTTCATATATGGGTGGGGCAGGACAATTTGCTTATATACCCCGTATACCCTGTCATCATGTATCATTCAAGCTGTGAAAGTATTTCTTCTTAAAATTCCGATATGATAAAAAATATAAAATCTTAAACGCCGAGGCTAGGAAATGAAAACCAAAATACACTTATCTTCCAGACATTTAAGCCATGATTAATTACATTCCTTGTTAGTTAAATAGCTATTAATAGAATAGACGACAGACATATTATGAACAAGATTCTCAATATATTTCAAATCAGTGCTAATATTTTTCACATTAGGTACGTCAGCACCAAACCGTAAAGATGTTTTCTACGTTTCTTTTCTGCCATCTCTTGTTTATTATACGAATTAAACTATTAGTAATATTTTGCAATAATTTTATCATTACTAAAATTTCAATTCGCCATTTTCAGATTTTAAATCACGAAACTTGTCAAACCGAATTATGAAATTAGCATTGTTCTAATTAGCCACTACCTATCCAAATTTTGCAATAAACAGCCTCTATCCACATCTAGGTGTGGATGAAACGTAATTAATGTTTTATATTTTGTCAGACAATACCCAGCCATATATCAATCTCGAATATTTAATTAAAACATGCGGACAATGGATTTCATAAAGATTTATGTGTTTCAGTAAGCGACGACGTTCTAGAATTGATTAAATTAAAATTTTGTCTCCCTCAACGTTGGATCTTCGCTGCGAAAAAGCAGCCTTGATTCTACACATTGAATAGTCTATCACTGAAACAATTTTCATAAATATATTGTGAAAAACGTTAATTGTTACATTATAATTAATAGCGTTCGTGGAATTACTAATGGTAATACACTTCTAAACATAAAATTGAGGATATTTTTCAAAAACATTAAATTTTGTCTAGTTTTCACAGGTTATGACATAGTTTCCTAACTGATTACTTAAATAACAAACAGTAATTGAAGAATTGAACTGAACAATTTAATTTTGCTATGCGAAACCACAGACAAACATAATCATGCCACCGCAAAACTGTTAGATTCATCCACACACAATGCGATCTGAATTTTTATTTCAAAACTCAAACAAAAAAATGGAACATCGTGTGGGAAAGAATTAATTTACATTAAAAATAATGAAATGAAACTCTCAAAACGTATCACTAGGGTATCATCATGCTAATTCATCCCGAACTAACACAAAAATCCATTATGTGAATTATGTGACCAAACTATGTACGTCCTTCCTACTTTGAAAATAAAAAATTGGTGGCTAATTTTTGCCTATATCTAATGTTCGATATGTGGTTCGGATAGGCTCTCATAACATTAGTAAGCCTAAACTTGTGCTATTTTCTAAGTAGGGGATGCCGTGGCGTTTAAGCAAGTTGTTATAGCCTTACCCGTTTACAATAGGAAAAAGAGTATTGTACAAATTTATTAACTACGTAACAAGCTAAAAAATGCATTATCTTTATTCTTTAAAATAAATGTGAGACAGCTTCTAATATTTTTGTCAAATGCCCATTTTGCCCCATCAGCTGGGGCAAAATGGATACTTGAAAGGGGTATAATGAGCATAAAGTTTGAAATTAATCAAAGAGGGCCTTAATAAAAAATGCATTAAACGTTTATTATTTCAGAAGTACATCATTTTAGGGGAAAGTTTAACATAACTTTTTCGTGTAAAAACAGTTGATGCTATTTCTTACAATATTCACATGGCACGTGCTGCTGACGTAGGCTTTGGTTTTCGTAGACATAAATTAACATGTGGTTTAAAGAAACCATCAAACCAATCTTCTTCTGCTATTTCAGTTACACCATTAAAATAATTGCTCACTTGAGAATACGGTTGTACAATGTCCCATTCCCTTCTGCGAGTCAAACTGGATATTCCTAGTTTGCCTATATATCTTGATTCTACGCTGCAAAGTTGCTCGGGGTACTCCAAATTGATCTGTAGCAGCTTTACACCGACTTTTCGATTCTATAACTGCTTTAATAGCATTTCCCATAGAAGTTTTGTCCCCAGATTGCCTATTTTGCTTTTTTTATAATTAGGCATTACATCTGCTTTTTCTGTCAAAAAATCAATTGTTTTTTTTAAATTATATTTTTAAGTGATATGGGGCAAAATCGCCCGTTATGTCCCTAACACTATTAAAAGAGCTAACTGTAACTGATAGGTCAGGCAACTACGGGATTCCAATTCTTTTAATTTTCACTACTCAAACACTATACATATAATAACTAAACAATATGGCGGTCAGACTCCTACTAAAATATTTCGAACTTCGGAGTTCGGAGCACCTAAACACAGTTTATTTCTTTCAGAAGCAGTTAGATCACTCTGCCGATTTTACTGTTCCAATCTTTTCTCTCACTCATATCCCTTCTCACTGTTAGGAAATAAATTTAAGATGCGCAGAAGATTTGTCACTTATTACGCATAGTGATTGGCTGTTTAATAAATTTTCAAATTATCATTATATCAGTTGGCTCTGCCTCCATGCGCGTGGGAAATAATTTCAGGTTTCGCAGTGGAAAAATCGAACCTACAGATCAAAGGTGCCGACAACGAGTGATATAACTGCTACTGTAAGCTTTAAATTGCGACCTAAGCAATCGTTTCATGGGAATGATGACCTTGGAAGGTACAGTAGCATAAATATATTAGCACTGCCTGTTATGCCCTCGTAGCCCGTTATACTAGTGATGGGGAATTCGAATACTAAGAATCGGAAGGTATTCGATTCTTAACAGTACTCGGTGTGTTCGATTCTTTTATCCAATTATTCGAATACCGGCTGTTCTCGGATCTCGGCATGGCTGATCGCATAAACTAGAAAATAACAGTCTGCATTGTCAGCAGATTCCGATTGAGGACTCGAATTGATTGCTCGGCTCGGTTAAATTGAGAACTCATATCGCATGCCCATGCATTTAGTTGTAAGGTAGGTTCGTGGGATTCACAGATTCGTGAATAAATGTTAGGCGAAACCATTAATCTCCAAGAAAATTGGAAATGATTATATTTTTAAATAGTTTCAGTAAATAGGCCCATATTTTTTAAAGAATTTTTTTTTGTTAATTTATTAGAATCTTTATTATTTTTACATTTATACCATCTGTTTAATATTTTCTATTTTATTTATTTTCGTTTTTATTTTTTAAAGAATTTATTTTTGTTGTACACTATCCTGTTAAATATTTTATATTTTCTTTAAAAACATTTTAAGAGAAACCCTGACCTTTTATTTCAAATTAAAATACACGACCAATTTTGTTTGTTTTGATTTCTTTAAAATATTTATTTTACATTCAAGTGTTCTTGTCTAACGAAGAAACCAAAATCTTAAGCTGCTACCTTAGAGAAAACAGAGATTACCAAATAACCACGTAAGAGCAGTGAAAAGTTCGCACAGGCACCGGTATCTGTTGATGCGTTGGTGTATCGGTATTCGTGTTCGTTCGTATTTGTCCTCATCCATATACAATCTGAGAACTCAGTACTCGGATAAGTATTCGATTCCTAAAATGATTCGAATACCATGTGTCCGATTCTGAAAAGTATTCGATTCCGCCCATCACTACGTTATACCCCGGCCGCATATACGTATACTGCAGACGCACAAGGATGGGCAAACAATTCGTATATGTTCGGCTACGATCGGTGTAGTAATCACGGCAGGCGCGTGAACTAGCAACGTAATTGGATCTGGTTTGATCTTACACGTCTGCAATTTGCATTAGCTATTTAGTGTTACAAAAGTGATATAAACAATGGAGAATATAGTGCCAGAGGGTTATGAATATAATTATATAAATCGAAGCAGTTTTAGAACCAAACTACAATCTAAAGAAGAAGTAGAGGTTAGTATAATAATAATATTTTATTTGAATAAATTATTGATAACGGTAAACAGATATGGGGCGGTTGACAAGGCGTTTTGTTTATACACAGGCCAGCCATTTTAAATTATGGGTCGGTATTTCATAAGTTTAAATTTTAATCGCCTTGAAGGTTTTTATCCGTCCATACTAAACAAAAGTTTTTTTTCATTTTCACTAAAAATGAGTTATTTGTGTCCACGCTTTTTTATCAAGCATTTTAGGTAAATTTTATACTTTTTAGCACAATAAAAGCGTGTTTTTTAGTTTTTTAAACTATAATTTATTACTTACTAATACTTAATATTTACTTACAAGTGAAAAGCAACAATGTTTTTTTTAATGTTCATCACTACTTAGAAAACATGCAGTGGCGTTACAGAAATGGGTTCACGATTTAGAAGAAAAAACTGTTACTTACAGAATAACCAAAACATTCACAGTAGGTTCTGTAAGGCCAGTCAATATCTTTAGAAGAATATGTCACTGCCATTTTAACACGAGAACGGAAGAGACGCAATTACCCCGAAGCCGAAATAAAACTGTCCACACCAATTGTATGTTAAAATTGAATGGAAGCTTGTCAAATCAAAGTCGCCAGACCATAGTAATCTTGTTGGTAACTGTGTAATAGAATTCAAGAATAATCATAACCATACCATTCTATCAGCGGCTGCACTTTGCTATAGACCGAAAAAGTGATGACGTCAGAAACATGACGGCTGACAGTTGCTGAGGGAAAACAAATATTTGTTTACATTCATTTTACGTTTGTAAGGTGCTTAAATATGGCTATTGTTAATCTATCGACCATTGCGGAGCTTTTTTTGGATGAAATTAAAGTGTTAAAGAAAGGTGAAGACTGTATAAACAGTGGACATGTCAAAGAAATAGAGTATGATGGAAGTTTGGAAGTTTTAAGAGGTCGTGTGAAGGCGAGCATGAAAAGAAAGACCTACAAAATCGAGGTAGATATACTTTTACATCTAATGTCCTATGATTGTAAACTAATAAAATGTATGTTTTTCCAGATATCTTTAGACAGGATGAAAATAAAAAATGTTCAATGTGACTGCCCCAGAGGGCAATTTAAATGTCACCATATAGCTGCTGTTTTATTATATGCCAGTAAAAATATCAGCCAGACTGATTCTGTATGTCGTTGGTCTATACCTAGTTCGGCATCTGAAGCTCAATGTAATATATCAAGCTTATATCCTCAAAAAAAGTTTAGAGCTTTGACCAGAGAATTTGACCATTCGGACAAAGAATTTTTCTTTCAGGAGTTGAAGGCACTTAATAGGTAGGTAAACATTTTACTATATTCACAATGTATAGTTTTTGTGTTGATATAAAATATTAAGTATACTGTACAGCTGATTTTTTACAGATTTTCAGGCTTTTACTGGTTATTACAGAAAGAACCAATAGCAACTTCTACTAATTTGAAAACTTTTAATAAAATTATGGAGACATCTCAGCAGGATGGTATAATAAATGATGTTTTAATTATAGAACATTTCCGCCTTACCTCCAGTGAGATTAAGGCAGTGGCAAATATTACAGTAGGACAAAGGGAGAACCCTTTATGGCACCAGATGCGTATTGGGCGCCTTACTGCTAGTAATTTTGGTTATGTTTTGAATGCAATCAACAAACAAAGGTATTCTTAATGTTCTGCTTAATGTTGTTGGTATGTGGTTATAGGTTATAACTGAGTATAAACCATATAAATGTTATAGGTTATCTAATAAATACATTTGGAATAGCAATTGTTGAGTAATAATGGAATTATTTCAGTTCTACTTTTTTTATTTTAGATACCCACCTTCTTTGTTTAAAACGTTGTTGGGAAAGCAAGACTTAAATGGCGTAACCTCAATACAGTGGGGCATTACACATGAACCAACAGCAATAAAAGAGTTTGAAGAAAGCCATAATTGCCCTGTTATCCCTACTGGATTATGGTTACATGAGAGAGGCTTCTTAGGTAGATCTCCTGATGGCCTGATTGGTGACGACACCATAATCGAAATAAAATGTCCATACAAACATAGAACATCGACAGTAGAAGCAATTATTAGCGATAGTGGGTATTGCCTCAACGAAGATTATAGTTTAAAAACTGATCATGTGTACTACCACCAAGTACAAGGTCTACTGTCACTAACTAATCGAGACCTGTGTAAATTCATGATATGGACTCCACAAGTAAATATTATTTTAGACATAAGAAGAGATATGGAATGGGAGTCAAATTGGTTCAGTTTGGGTCATTTTTACGAAGATCAGTTGTTGGAGAAATTTTTAAACTAATTATTTTTTATGATAGTGTAAATAGTTCCTTTTTCATGTATTTTTTAAATATTAAATGCAGTGATATAGAAGATGCCCTTATCTTTTTGCTTATTTTTTTTTATATTTTGTAATTTTGAATCTGTAACCCGTGAAAAAAAATACAATTACTTACAAAATGGTTTATTTTTCTTTTAAATTATAACATTTAAACACATTTCAATATGTACTGTTGACAGGTTACAATGTCGCTGAAAAAGACTGCTCATTCTCGTGCAATAATGAGTATTGCATATTTACTAACGCTGCACATGTTTGGACAATAGTAGAAGCATGTTCACGCATATCAGCTGCAATGAAGTCCAATATTTTGAAATTCTTTAATCTGTTGATTGCTCGTTCAACGTGAATTCTTGCACGAGCTATCTGCCGAGTTCTCAACACTTCAGTAGGAGTGAACTGCTGATTAGCTAAAAATGGGGGAATGTTCACAGAAACTCCAATCTCTCTGCACAAGTCTGCAATAAGAAATCCTTTATCTGCAAGAATTGGATCTCCAGCCACTAAATGACTAAGCACTCCACTTTCTTTAGTCATAGTCTTGTCTGATGCAGAACCTGGGAACATTTCACTCACATAGGTGATTGTAGCATTTGGAGATATACCAATCAATACTTTAAACGTATGTCTTTGCTTATAATGAGAGAACACTACTTTCTTATTTTTGATAGAAGGTGGTCTTGCCACTTCAAACTCGGTGCAGTCCAGCACTACTCTGCAGTTGCTGAACTGTGCAAAACATGCAGGTAAAAAAAGATTATTTTTAATCGTAGAAGGTATCTTGTCCATGATATTCACAAACAAAACTTCATATAAGGCATAGATGTATGTAAAAACAATATTTTGAATTGTGGTATCACTAACCTTAAATCTGAAACCTAAATCAAAATGCAACAAATTAAGTCTTAATTTCATAAGACAACAGAAAAGTTGATCTTCATGAGTTAGTGTTGTAACTCTCCACCCTAAGTAATAATTCAAATCGAACCTTGCCAATAATCTGCACAAACACATGAAATGAGAAAACGTTGGTAGTCCTGTATACTTAAACACAAGAGAGTCATTTGATGCAATTTTATTAATTGAAAATCCATCACCTTCTTCAAGTCTTTCTTTCAAATCTGCATTCTGCATTACTTAATGCCTCGCCTGGAGAAAGTGAAACTTCAGGAAGAACATCTTCAGTTGCTTCAAATGAAACAGCGGCACTAGTTGATTGCACAGGTTCTTCTTGAATCTCCTTCACAATTCTACAAAAAAATTAAGTATAATACATATATGCAATATTTTTATAGGTTATAATTTAATAAGCATTCATGTGTTAAGTTCTCTTGAATACCAAAATACTCTCACATATAAATAGAAATCTACCTTCTCCTCTTTTCAGGTGAAGGAAAACTCATTTGCTTGCCTACATTCCACTGAAAGATGGTGGGCCCGAACTGTTTGTTGCCTCCAACAAAGTGGCAACTACATAACACATCGTGCTTTCCTGGATCTCTATCTTTCCTCCTTAAACATATAAACATACGAGTATTTTATGAATTCTAAAAATAGTGCCTACTTACCTAGCCATTTTTTTCCATTGATTATAAAGTTTTTTATCACTTGGAAAGCGGTAAAAAGAGCAAGTTTCACGCCTCGCGACATGAGAGCAACCCGGAGCGAAGCAATAGGGCATAATTACTTGATAGTCACTTTAGAAATTAACAAACAAATAAACTTTTAAATTATTACAAACTGTCAATTGGCATTGTTTTCCCTCAGTAACTGTCAGAGGCCATGTTCTGACGTCACACTTTTTCGGTCTATAGGCCAATAGGAGACACAGCCAAAAAAAGGATTTTTCCAACATGGTCATAATGCTTCTAGTGCATATCACACGTACTGTGTCGAAATGATGGCACAATATGGCGATGAGTATTACAATTATGTTCCAGATAGACGCTTTTTTCCAACCAAGAATGACGTACACAACCTATGGAAAGCTAATTTTAAAACATCGTACCAAGAAAGATCAGGAAAAATATGCTGATTTATCTAGAAAAATATTTAGCTGAACAAGAAAAAATAAAAAATTTCCTCCGTAAAAGGAAATTATTCAGTTGCAATATGTACACCTATCATGCAACGAGTAGCGCGATTATTACCTCAGGCAAATGAAATTATTTTCGTGGATTCTTCAGGCAACTGCGACGTAGAAAACCATAAAGTATACTTTTTTGTGACACAGTCTCCTGCTGGCGGACTGCCTGTTGGGTGCATTTTGACAAATAGTCAACAACTAGAACTGTTTTCGGACGCTGTTCAATCGTTGTATGAGATTTTTCCTATGAAAATCACACCTTCAGTAATTCTCACTAATGATGATCTCGCCGAAAGAAAAGCACTCCAGACGGTTTGTCATAATGCAAGTATGTTATTGTGTACTTTTCATGTTTTAAAATCCTGTTGGAAATGGATTACAATGAGAAAAAATGGAATTTTGAAAGAACATGCTCAACTTCACTTTAGATTATTCAAAGCCATTTTAATGTCAAGAAACATTGGAGATACTGAAACAGCTATAATGACTTTCTACGAAAAATGTTTGTATGAGAACTTTGCTCATTATGTAGAACATATTCTTGATCGGATTGAGATGTGGTGTTTACTGTATAGAAATGATCTCATGGTACGAAGATCTGATACAAACAGTTATACGGAGGTTATGTTTCGTCTTTTAAAAGATATATCATTGGAAAGAACAAAGGCACTAGTTTTGAGTTTTACTGTACACAGCGTATTATGGACCTTATCTTTAACCGAGTTTCTAAAGCTGTTGCAAATAAGTATTTTCTAGACCAAAGGGACACTCATGTTTATAATATAATCAGTCTTGGAAACATGGATTTTAAAGTTAACAGTTCGAGAAATCCAGAAATTTTGTACGACGTAGATATGTCTGTTTTCAAATGTTCATGCCTAATTGGCTATAATGGCCATTATTGCAAGCACCAAGGGGCTGTTGCAAAAAAAAATATAATATATTTACAGCAACTAACACCTTATCACTTTTATCTAAACATATCCTTTATGAAATCGCGTTACAGCAAAGAATTTAAACCAGGACATGTCTTCTACTAATAATTATTCTTCTGTCCAAAACCAGCAAGATCAAGAGACGTTTGATAATGATAATGCCATGAAATTCGATGAAAAGGAAAATATTGATATAGAAGCATTAAAAACTAGATGGACGGCACATTCGAATTTAATTATGTCAAGCGATACTGAATTTTTTGGACCCGCTATAATGAAATATTTGGACAACTGTACCAAGTATGCCCAATCAAATCAATCACTGATAACAGGCTTGCATTATGCTTTTAAGTATACAGGAATTTCGTCTAAAAATAAGAGGCAGGAAGTATTAAGATAAGGAAAAAAATATTTGTACAACCGACTTCAATATCGAGAGGTAAGGTTACATTGACAGGTAGAGCATCGTTAGCTGGACGAAAACCTGGAAAATATAACAGAAAAAGGCACCACACAAATCGCAGCTGTGTGTAGAAAGCAACATTGGTCTAGGTGACAATAAATTTAGGAAATAGTGATTTTTTGCGGATGTTAATTTGTCATTATGTTAATTTAATTATAATAGCAATTAAAAGAGTTGGTTTTATACTGCGCCTTATTTACATTCTATAAACTGGCACATAGACGTACTAATATAAACTACGTCTGATGCTTGACCAACCTTAGTAAACTGCAGACGTATAAGGACAATCTACGTCTTCACTTTACTGCTATTATTATTGATCGGATAAATTTTGAAAAGCCTGCCGTGGTTACTACACCGATCGTAGCCGAACATATACGAATTGTTTGCCCATCCCTTGTGCGTCTGCAGTACCTATACGTATAGGTATGCACCCCGGCCTCCCCTATATTTTTCATATATATTTCAATGCCTCTTAATATCAAATTGTTAGAAAAAAATTAATAGTAAGAAATACATAAGTGGAATAGGTACAGCATGTGCATTCTTGTTTTCTGATAAATTTTCGTCGTAATAAGGGATGAGCTGAATCAATATTGGTGCTGCGAGTTTGCAAGACCTAGAACATAGATATACTAGCAAGACCAAGACCAAAACCAACACCGAGATTGCAAGACCTAAACCAAATGTGCAAGACTTTTCATGCAAAAAATGCATTCCAACATTGAAAAGGTCGTAATTGTCACAACTATTCATACTTTTTTATTGATATCATGCGCAAGACCAAGACCGATACCAAGACTATATTACTCTTGGTCTTGTTTTGATCAACACTTGTAAATATTGAGACATGGGAACGTGTAGTTGCATCTATTCTTTTAAATTAATTATTCCATCGAAGCCATTACCTATAATAAATAAATAAAAATGAATGCGACTATATTCTAAATACTAATACATTCGAAATTAATAGCGATCTGAAAACTATTGAAATTTACTAGCAACCCACATTTGTATTATGATCTCAAAAGATACGAAAACGAATGCAAATGCTAATGGCGAAACGACCAAAATCAGAAGTGTAACCGAAAAAAGAGAAAGGCGGGATTTTAATTGAAGGACGAGAATATGGAGAAATAGAAAACATGTTAATGGAAAATGAACTTGAGATCGCGACCACATGTGTATAATTTATTATCTAAAACGTTAATTGTTTTAGTTTCGATATTTAGAGAACTAATTTTGATTTAAACAATAAATCACTATAAATGTGTAACCCCAAATGTGAATTTGATATAGTAAGTTTTTTAAACGACTATTGAGTTAACCGAACATCTATCAAACATATATTAAATGTAAATATAAAGGCCCAATTACACCTACCGAGAAGCTCGGTCGTGCTACTTCGATGAGGCGAGTAGGTAATTACATTCCAGCTGGTCAGGGCAAGACAGTTTTCAAATGTGTTCCGCGATGTTAGCATGTCCCCGCGAAGTAATATTGCCTCCACTAACTTTAGGTAAGCAGCATCCCGCCGGTATTTGTGTCTATAAGCAGCTGATTTGAAATCCCATAAACACACTTGTCAATTTTGTATTCCTGGATAAACTTCATTGTTATTTCACTTGACCACTCAAACATTTTTAAAACGAAAAAACAAAACAAATTGATTGAAAGATGGAAAATAATTGACTGATAATGGAAAGTTGCCATACAACATGGACACTCGCAAGAGTCGCAAGCCGCAAACGTGATTACACTGGCGAAGTGGGAGGGTGAGTGGATGATGGAGCGTTGTCTATTCACTTATTCGCCCAAAATCGCTCGCCTGTCTCTTAGGGACATAACCCCAGACAATTAATACTACCTCATATCTCGTTTTATGAAGAAGAATTAGAAATATAAATTCCAAATAACTTATTATTATTCACATCTTGGACTGAAGTATAACTTATATCTGGGTGTGCATTTTTTATACGACCACATATGTCCACTTTTTAGTTGGTAGTCTGACATCAAGAAACGGATTAGTATTTTCTGATGAATTTGGGTAAGTATAGCAATTATATTTTTAGAAAAAATTAAATATTTACAATGTGGCGTCCTTGGGAAATATCGAGTTTGGTCCAAAATATTGTGTGTTACAGCGACGAAAATTTAAAAAATGGTGATGGAAGTGAAAACAGGATTCGACGACATTTAAAATTGGAAGCACAGGAAATATGTATCAATGTGTATAGGAAAAGTTTGGTTTCGATGAAGAAACAGAATTAATGCAAGCAGTATCTGATTTAACAGAAGTTCTCCTGTCAACTATACGTAAACGTGCTAAGAATGGGCCTTAAAAACGCAAGAAGCGATGTGATTAGGGATTGGTCAAACCTATAGATATGTCTGTAATAAAATTATTGAAAACCACCATATATGACTGTTACAAAAGTAATGAGTTAGCTACGATGGAAATAATAAGAAATGAATTGACAAATACCGGACGCAATGTAAATGGCTGTGAGAAAACAATTGAAAACTGGATTAAAAAATTGGGGTTCAAATTCAAAACGATTAATAAACGTTAATCATGGCAAACAGAAGAATAGTGGATATGCGGTATACATACTTGGAGCAAATAATTAAGTATAGAGAAGAAAACCGGCTAATTGTCTATTTGAACGAAACTTGGTATGATACACACGACACGTACTCTGGTTCACAAGTCCCATTTTCCTCAGAACCTAAACCGGACCACCGAAAATTATTATTTAGGTCTCATTCGATTCGGAATGGCATCTAGAACATTCTATCAAAGTTGCAAGAGGGGCTGAAAAAAAAATGGAAAAATTATAAACAATAAAGTAAAATAAAAAATAAGGGTTTGGTTTTTTTGAAATATTTCAAAAGCTATTTGAGATAATCGAAATTTCAAAAAACATCATTAAAGAGCAGGAAATTTCCTAAAAAAAAGTCCTACCTCTCGGAACTGTATAATTTTAATTTATCGGCGAAAATAACGGTAAAAACGCGTGGTTCAGCTGCCGCGTGCATCGCTCCAATCTGACACATGAACTAAAAATATTATTTTACCTGATTAAATCTTAATATTAAGGAATAAAACAATGTTGGGTACTAAGTAGACATATGAATAAACAATAATCCGTAAAAAAATGTTTTTATCACAATTTTTTTATTAATTACGCTTTTGTTAATTAGTTAATTTTCACCATTTCATTGTTAACATAAAATCGCTGATTATTTGAAAACACGAAATCTAGAATTTTTTTGATTTTTTGGAACTAATCTTAAAATGGTTTAGAAGAGATCCCCGTTGAAAAAACTCAAAAATTTTGATTTTTCACTTTTTCATTAACAATGAAAGGCATTAAAAAATTAATTATATAAATAAAGCCATCAGGAAATTTTGTCTCCAATTATTGTTAATATTTTGTTTTCTTATTGATGAAAGTCATATGACAATCATTTTTATTTTATTTTTAACTAACATTATTCAAATAATTGTTATGAACAAATGCATTGTTTATAAGATTTTTGAAAAATTTTTTTTGGAATTTCATCCTTGATGAAAATAATGATTTTTAAGAGAAATCGTTTCTTAAAAAAATTTTTTTATTAACAAAAAACGCACTTGTTAATTAACAATTTTTTTTTGTTACTAAATATTAAAATTAAGGAGCCATTTTTTTAAATCATTATTTATTATGTTCTTTCCTATTATGGAAAAATAATTTTTTTATTAATTTTTCATTTGTTTATTAAATAAATAATTTGTTATAAACAAATGCATTTATACGGAATATTTTTTTAAATACTAAAAAATACGAAATTTTTTTTAAATATTAATATTCATACTTTTTTAAATAATAAAGTTAAAGCTTAATTTCAAGTTCAATTTGCTCATTTATTAACGAAGAACAAAAAAGTCTTGAAATGTTATCATATTTTCATTAGTTTATAAGATATTTGAATTGAAAAGTAATAAAAAAGTAAAATTTGGGTGAATTTAATAAATAACAATAAGAAAAGTTAATAATCAATTGAGTTAGAGGTTCGTTCCAGAGCTCAATTTAATATTTAATAACGAACAAAAAAGTCGATAATAATGAAGGAAATAAATTTATTATTGATTTACAAAGACGATAGTGATAGTGAAGGAGATGATATGGGAAAAGGATTACCTAATATAATTTTTGGAAGAAGAAAATTAATTAAGTTTAATATACTTTTCACGTTACTTATATAGTAGTGACAAACAGGAGTTAGACATAATATTTATTTTTAAAGAATTGTTTTATTCATTTTTATAAAAGTTTTATTTTGTGAATTTTTCATAGAATTCAGTTTTGTCCTAAAAAAATCAAATGAGATACAGAAAGGGCTCAGTTGACGTTTGGTATCCCGTTTAAACCGAACGCCCTTCCAACAATTACGTATGATCAAATACCTTATAGGTATTGGCAAGTAAACGAAATAATAATACCTTTCATAGTTTCGCTCCGCAACATAACTTAAAAGGAATATACGATTACATTGCTACACAATATGTTTTACGCCAACTATACATCTTACACATTACTGAAATTTTGTTACTGTATCCTACAAAGCTATCTTCATGTTTCTATAGTTTATGCGCCCACTATATGAAGAATGAAATAGACAAGTTTGAATTGCTTCAAAAATATACCAGACATTTCTAGAATAATAATGAACTTTGAAAATGAATGCAAAAACCAGTTCAACAAATTATCCGCTACAAGTTATCAACTTTCATTTTTATTTGAGATGAAAACTATTACTTTTCCGCCCAACCTATCTATATGCGAGAAAAGTATTGGTTTACCCCTAAAAAAGTTGGAATTTTGAAATTTTTTTTGAGTTATTTTCACGGTTTCCAACAACAACACGAAAAAACGGTTTTTAGAACAAAAATCCTGTGTGTATGTCGTCGTCGTCGTTGTCGTCGGCCACTTATGCTTACATGTCTTGTTAGCACGATACAGCCTCCGTAGTGCAATAAGTCACCAATTTTATGATTGAATATTGTTAAGTTTATGTCACATATGAACCCTATTGATTTTCAGCTCACCAGAGCCAGTACAACGGGTGCTATGGTACTTGAAGTACGACATTTTGTTATTTTTTGAGAAATATCAGTTTGTTAGCACGATACAGCCTCCGGAGTTCAACAAGTCACCAATTTTATGATTGAATATTATTCAGAACATCTGACTGATTAACCCTATTGATTTTCAGCTCACCAGAGCCAATACAGCAGGTGCTACAGTACTTTAAGTACGATATTTTTGTAATTTTTGGAGAAGTTTCAGTTTGTTAGCACGATACAGCCTCTGGAGTATATACAAGTGACCAATTTTATTATTGGATATTATTCAGAGCGTCTCAAAGATGAACCCTATTGATATTCAGCTCACTATAGCCAGTACAACGGGTGCTATGGTACTTGAAGTACCAAATTCTTGTCATTTTTGGAGAATATTTCAGTTTGTTAGCACGATACAGCCTCCAGAGAGTATAAGACTGATCAATTTTATGATTGAATATTGTTCAAGGTGTCTCACAGATGTACTATATTGATTTTCAGCAGACTAAGCGAGTACAACGGGTCCTATATTTCCAGATATACTACATTTTTGGTTATTTTTGGACAAATTTCGGTTTGTGAGCACGATACATCCCCCAAAGTGTATACAAGTAACAATTTTATGATAGAATATTGTTCAGAGCGACAGATGCGGAAAAGTTAGTTTTAATCTTTAAAACCGTTTATTTTTTCCATAAATACGAGGCAGTTTTAATTTACAAATTGATTAACTGCAAGAAAATAATAATTTAAGTGTGTTTGAAATAAATTGAATTCTAAGCAAAGGACCTGTCACAAAATTCACTTATTCACATACTGCAGTAGCTACTGACTTCATAGAAACCAGATCTATCCTCCAATATTGGTGTCGATCTTCAAACTCTCGTTACTATTCTTGATACTCAATATATTCTCGTGATGGAATAGAATACGGGATAACAATCTATCGATATATGGTGTGAAATGATAGTTCACTGTTACGACATAATAATCAATAGAGCTACAGTATTTCTCCATTTGTCAAATTAATTCTACATTCAATGTGCAATCACGAGCTGATAGAAATCGAGTACTTTATTGAAGTTTTGGTTTCAAAGATTGTATTCTGGATTTTGTAGCTCCTGGGCCGAGCAAAAACATGCATTTGTTTTTACTGGTATTTATTATCATATTTTTCAAATATGGTTACACATTCCATTTTAGGTATTTTTCATTGTCATGGATGTCAACTTCGTAGTCTGCAAAATGCAAGTCTAGGTGGATTGTAAAGCATGGGGACGCTGATAAACGGCAATAGAGAAATCGGTTATCTTTGTGATATTTCGGCTTAAATGTTATACCTATACTTTTGGAAATGGGTAGGTTTTTTTTATTTGGGTTATGAATTTATTTATTCAATTAATTGCTCAAATTGTTTTCCGTTTCCTGCAACGCAGTGACCCAAAGGATCATGCTAAATCTGAAGATCTTGCTGGCTAATTTATTGTATTTAACGTATTTGGGAAAACGGTATCAAGGTAGGTACTTCCCTACTTGAGTTAGCCGGGCATGTTGATACTGAAACATTTCTAGGTCCTATTTCATTTTGGAAAAAATTAAAATATTCTTGGCCATTGAAGTGGCTAGTTTGGAAAAAAAGACCGTTTATTTTATTACAAAATATGCCGCCCTCTAGGTTTACTTTTTTCTTGTACGAGTGTCCCAATACATTTGACTTTGTTTTTTAGTTTAAAACAAAACTACACTCGTCAATAAAATAGATTTATCTTAAAAAAAGCCTATATCTGTTGGCATTGTCAATGAAAATTTCGCAGAACAATTGTCTATTAAAGTAGCCTTCCTCCAAAAGTTCTTTCATATCATGAAATTTGTAAACTTTAAAACCGTTTTTTTTAGAACACTATGTACTTTAAAAAGACTAACATTTAAATCTCGTGCCTCGCCTCTAATGGTGGTCCTAGATTTTTTGACATAAGCTAGCAGAATGGACAGGTCAATTTCCATTATCGTTATATTTCTTCGTCGGTGATCCGGTTTTAAGCACAACGTTGTTTGAAATTGTTTAACAATTTTTATGTATCCATTGATGCGGCGTATCAGTCTGACCATTGGATATATTAAACAGAAATTGTTTAATATCACGACTACTATGACCGCCATAATACATACGGACAACTTGCACAGTTTTTTCAAGATTGAGCATTTTACAACGAGAAGAAGGATAAATAATAACTAACTGATTAGAAATAAAAACTACCAAAAATATAAACAATTAATAAAATAAATTAACGAATAGGAAAACACGAGCAATAAGAAATAAAATTATACCTAATAAAATAAACTATTATAAGATAAATGTAAACTTAAAACAACAAAAGAACTAAAAAGAACATTAACAAGCGAACCAAGAAAAAACAAGAAATTACTCACAACTACACTAAAATTACAAATCTAATCGCTTCAAAAATATTTATTCGCTCCAAAATTACAAATTGTCAAGACTGAAAATTACATTAATTGGAAGGCTACCCACTAGATTTTGTGTTATTAAAATTGACAAATAATTGTCTCAACTTTTATTTAAACAAATAACCTTGTCTTATTTTAAATTCACTTTTTTAGACAAAAATTATGAAAAAAGAACTACAAACAAAAAGAAAAAATTTATCTCAGCGTGAAATCGAACTACGATACTTCACGTTTAAATTTTAAATTTGAAGTGCGTCAACCGCCGTTGTTAGCTCCTCCCCTTTTTTTCGAAAGTGTTACAAAAATTGTCTATTTTTTGTTAAACCAGAACGAATTTAAGAGAATTAAAAGTGCATTTGAACTTATTTGTTGAATATATCTTCAAATCTGTTATTATTTTTTATGCAAGCTATTTGGTAAAAAAGTTAACTCGCTTTTGACAACTTTGGCAGGAATCCCTATGGCGCGATTTATAAATAACACAGTGTATATGAATATGTTAAAATTATTAAATAATATCATTTTAAAAGGATATGTACAAATTATTTGAACAGGAATAGGTAATTCATAAAAGTAATTCAATTTCTTAGAATCATAAACTGTTAGGACGCATCTGACAAATTACAATGCAATCAGTTATTTACACTGCGATTTTTCACTTATTTTTCAACCGATTTGAGCAATTGTGGTAACAATTCATTTTGTAAACTGTGAGGAAGTCAGCAAAAATGCGATATTTTAGCAACAATTGAGAATCAAAATTTTTTATTTTACACTTAAAATTTTCAAAAAACTTGATTAAAAAGCGAAATAAAAATATTTTTGAACAAAATAAAAATTGTGGTTTTGTTTTGTTGTTGTAAAATATAGCATTGTGTGCTAAACTACATACCTTACTTCAGATATTTTTGTTATTTTCAATAACAAAAATTCAAGTATGCAAAAGCCGAATGAAAATATATTAAACTGAACAGCTAAACTGGTTATATTCAAAAAACAAATATCTTTATGGAAGAATAAAGCTTTTCGGGAAGCCAATTTGGAAAAGTTTGAGTCAGTACCAAAAGATTTTAATAAATATTGGGAATTTGATAAAATTATTTCCCAAATTTAGATATAAAAAATTTTTATTGGGTTCGTAATCCATTTGTGATAACAAATACTTTTGTATTTGAATGAACTCGCATGAAAAGGAAGAACTAATTTTGCTTTCTAATAACCGATTTTATTTTTAAAATATTCTGAAGAATCAATTAATTAATTTTGGATTAACATTAGATTCCATTTTCACATAATAGCCAAAAAAGCTTTAAAAATATTATTACAATGATCTATAGCTTATTACTACATCTTAATCAACATAAAAACGAAAATATATCGAGATTGTTAAATGTAGAAGACGATATGAGAGTAGCGTCGTCATTTTTACGATCAAATATAAATGAAATTATTAAAAAATATCTAGATCAAATTTTTCATTAAAAGTATTCCTATTATTAATTTGTAATTAATCCCTTATTAAACGTATACTCTTGTTATTGTTGTACATATTATTTTATGTTGCATTCATTATCACTCTTTTTTGGTTTATTCCATGTTACTAAACGGAAATTGTTGCCGATAATTCAACATTAGTTGACACCATCTCTATATTTACGGACAGAAGTATAACTTCAGTAGCTAATTGTTGTGGGATATATGTTAGCACTCCAAGAAAAAGAGAAGGTTAGATTAATTATTAACAGTCCACAGCTCTTATCAACTATGCCATGATATAAGTTGGCCACATGTATTTCCCTGTTTTTTATATTGACTGTGAAAATGTAAATCATGTATTTGCATTTATTAAAAATGTGTGTTTTTATTTAAGTGGCACCCTATATAGGATCATCAATTTCTTACTGTTTTAGCGTTCTCAAAATAATTCGATACTAAGGAAACAGGTATTGAATGTAGAATTTCTCGGAAAAATTTAATTAAGTGGTATTGTTATGCTTAAATAAATATGAGGGCAAAATATTATTCCTTCATCTTTATAAAAAAAATTTCAAATGATTATTCTACATCTAAAGAACAAGTACTTCGTTTTGTATCAAATAATTTTGAGAACGCCAAAATTAGGTTATTCAAATGTGGGATCCCAAATTTTGCCGTTCTGTTAGTTTTTCCTACAGTCACGCACAGGGCACTGAAATCAGTACAAAAATTTCAATATTGAGTGGACTATCTATCCGTATATAAAGGTTATCTACTCGTATGCAATATAGATTGTCTGGAACTTACAAACTTCTAATACTTCGTATTCCCAGCCACTCAACTAGAAACAATTATACATTTATTACATATCAAGCATTCACCAATTATTTTCTAAATTCTCCTGCTCACAAAATAACAAATACTTATAATACATTGTCAAGTGCTGTTGAAATGAATATTTTCTTTCACAGCTCAAATTTTATTAAAAAACTACTTAAATACTATATTTTGCTAATTTAATTTTGTTTGGTGGTCAATTCATATTATATGATTTATTTCTTTTGCTCCTGTATTCTCTATTTTCTTGTAGTTATAGGTACTCATATTTCCTTTTATTTAATGTAGTTAGATGAATACATTTACCTTTTATTTTTCACTTAATTTGCAAATTTATGTGTAATTGTTAGTGGATACTTTTAATGGTTTGTCCTGTTTCTCTCTCAAACCCAAAAAATAAAATATAACAAACTAACATAGAAATAACTTCATGACGGCATCGTTGAACTTAAAAAAGTTTGAAGCACATCTCGAAACGAGAATCAATTTCCAAGGAAACGTGCATTCGATTATTTCCAAAACTATCAGAAAATTGATACAACAAGTACATAGGCACCAGAAATTAATTATGAATGATAGCGATTAAATTTTCTATTCCTGGAGAAAGTAGTAAACCAATGAGTAGCACCAGGTGTTGAATATGTGCTACACCAAGATGAGGTATGATAATTACAAAAATCAGGCAGTTAGACAAGAAGAAAATTTGAGATAGTTGTTAAGGGAAAAGGTAAAAGAGGTATAAAAAAAGAAAACTCCACAATATTTCTCTAGTTTCTCTAGTTTCCTGCTGTTCATACTACCATTTTAACTATTGTATCGACTATGAAACGAATAGAAGACACTTACTCAAATTTGGTTTTCTATTCAATTTAATATAGATATTTCTAACATAATTTACCTTAAATTTTCCTTGTAGTTATAGGTACTCATATTTCCTTTTATTTAACGTAGTTAGATGAATATACTTACCTTTTATTTTTCACTTAATTTGCAAATTTATGTGTAATTGTTAGTGGATACTTTTAATGGTTTGTCCTGTTTCTCTCTCATACCCAAAAAATAAAATATAACAAACTAACATAGAAATAACTTCATGACGGTATCGCTGAACTTAAAAAAGTTTGAAGCACATCTCGAAACGAGAATCAATTTCCAAGGAAACGTGCATTCTATTATTTCCAAAACTATCACAAAATTGATACAACAAGTACATAGGCACCAGAAATTAATTATGAATGATAGCGATTAAATTTTCTATTCCTGGAGAAAGTAGTAAACCAATGAGTAGCACCAGGTGTTGAATATGTGCTACACCAAGATGAGGTATGATAATTACAAAAATCAGGCAGTTAGACAAGAAGAAAATTTGAGATAGTTATTAAGGGAAAAGGTAAAAGTGGTATAAAAAAGAAAACGGCACAATATTTCTCTAGTTTCTCTAGTTTCCTGCTGTTCGTACTACCATTTAACTATTGTATCGACTATAAAACCAATAGAAGATACTCAAATTTGGTTTTCTATTCAATTTAATATAGATATTTATAACATAATTTACCTTAAATTTTTCTTGAAAACTCAAACTTCTTCCGCCGACGACACATTTTCACAAATTTTCAAAAACGCAAAAAACAACCGATTCAATTTTAGAAGTCAAATTGGCATACACATTGTCAAAAACAACGCGCCCGATAACAAACTATCACCGTAAATTGAGTGTCCGACACTGGCGTAAATTCGTAGAGCCTCCACTCATAGCTGCGACCTATCCGAGAGCTCGGTATTCATAACTAATTAATTTTAAAATGTCAACGAGCATGCATATTTCCCCTCCATATCTAACAAAGGTTAGTACACCGTGACGAAACAGACTTGACGTCTTTATAAAATAGCATGGACCAGTTTTTTTCTGTATACATTGATTTTTATACTTCGGTTCCCTATAAAATTAAAAGTTACATGAGATATTTTCTAATCTTCAGCTTTTATTATTGTCAGTTGTTAAAAGATTTACATTATCATATCAAATGAGCTTTTTTCTGGTCGTCTTTATCTGCTATATTTGTACGAAATAAAGAACATTTTGTAGTCTTCAACTTACCTCTCTCACTCTCACTTGCCTGAAGACCTACATTTTCATTAAATGAATAGATGTGGAATCAAACCCAGCATATCCATATTTTATAATTTTAAGCATACTTTTGCCTCATATCGTAAATTTATCAGCGGTTTCGCATTTTTTGACATGGCTCTTATTATTTTTGCAACAATTCTAGTGTTTTATTCCAGCACATTTGAATCCAATTTCATAAAACTTCTGATTTCTTAATCTAATGTTAAAGTTAAAAGTAAAAATTGCAAAACTGATAATCCTCTTCAGATATTGTTCAAATTTTTGTCCATTACAAAATGCGGCTGTTGCCTGCTTAGTCTTATTTTCCTTGCACTGAGATTGGGTCATATCGAAATAGCTATTATATACTTCGCGAACACTTTTCCTACACCCACGTATCTATCTTCGTTTTTATAGTCTCATTTATATTCCCTTTACATCCTGAATTGCTTTCCAAATCTAATATTTTTTTCATCATGCTAGAAATATATTGGTGAAGATTGATCCAAGTAGTTTTTGAAAGGGGATTTAACGTAGTTTTCTGGTGAAGAGATCTTTGCATTTATTTTTCCCTATTTTGACAAAACTGAGTGAACTTTTTGGAAGAGTTAATCTATTACAAATCACATTCAATATATCGACCCACAAGCAAAAAAGAATCACGTCGTCTCAATTATAGGTTTTATCCAACAGCAACGAATTGCTTTTGGTTTGTAAATAAATGATATCACATTCTAAAGAATTGCAATTTTGATAATTGGATCTATTAGAATTCAATTAATTTCATATATTATTGGATTAATTAGTCATGGAGTAACAAATATCCCTTTTTCCATTTCATCAGTATAGATAACAATATAATATGTTGGTTAAATATCTTGTGCGTCCCTAGTCAAAATTCAGCGAGAAATGATTTTTTAGTAATAGTTCTTTTAGCATATTTTAATTGCTTTTGTTCAATGGATATTTATAAAAAAACTATTCAAATCTTCGAAATTCTCTTCTATATCTTGACCAATTTTTCAAATGACATGTAGATGTTCAAATAGAAGGGGATGACAGTTCAATAACAAGAATAATATTAATCGTTAGTACTGGGAAAGCAACCTTCATAAATAAAATTAAAGGTTGGGCTAAAAAACATTAAACTTTGGAGGTTCTGTTGACTAAAACAATAACAATACTCATATTACTGATAAATAAGTACGTACGTACGTATGCTTGAAAGTGAATGCAAAAAAATAATGTTATTATAATTGGGTTTCATTTAATTGTTTATTTTCTACTCCAATTGAAAATAGTTATAAGAAACAAAATAAACCTAAACATTTCTTGTCAATGAATATAAAATTTTATTGTTTCAGTGCAATTCGGAAGAATAATAATCATAATGATAAATTTTGACAAATGAAAATTATTTGACAAATTTTGAGCAATCAAAAAATGTTGAGATGCATTTATAAAAGAATAAAACAGATAAGGAAGTACGAACAATATTCAAAAGTAATTAATTGAATACTCTTTATTTATATCATGTTAATATTAATTCCAATAATTATTTCTCAATCAAATAATTTGGTATGAGTCACATAAATAAAACATTTCGACTGGCTCTATATTTTCGAAAAGATTTTCGTATTTTTTTTTTGGATGCTACAAATATGATGTACTAACTTTTGTGTTTTTTGTTTTTGATGCATAAATATAACAACTGACGACAGAAACGTTTGAACTCATGTATATTACAATGTAAATCACTTAACACTGATTATTAAGCTAAAGATTAGGTTGTTTTACCTTGACGATTCGTATTACGTATCACGTTTTCCACGCACACGCGGCAATTCATAAGAAATCAGTAACAAAACGTTGAGAAGCAATCGCGATTCGGTTAGATACTAGAGTGAAGCTGCTGGACCGACGCTGGTAATCCCGCACTTGTGTTAAGCGTCGCGATGCTGGCGACGTGAAATGCTCATGCGTCCCCCGCCTTCGCCGTTTCCTCGTGTGAGAGGAGCTACTACAACAAAGGCATTAGGAATAGTCGAAGGCGTTTGTGTTTATTCCCTGAACGTATCTAGAAAGCTGTCGGTCTGTGACTTTGCCAGTTTTGAGTATAACAAATATACGTAATATTCTCGCCAAAGTTTTCAATGTCGTATATGTCTTTCATTTGGTTATTAAGTACTTGAATAAGAAAAAAATTGATATCATGGAATATTTTTATAAATACATTACTAGCAAAAACTGAACTGTTGCAAAAATGCATGAAAAATAACAAGTGTTAAGCTTTCAGTCTAATCCAGTAGATTCCTCTAATCTACGACAGGAAGTAACAAGTAAATCAAGTTTTTTCAACAGAATATTAGGTAATAAACAAATATTTTGTAAAAATGTCACTACAAATAACAAAAGAATGAACCTTTAAACTACTAACCAAGCATTAATTTGACTACATCTTATACAGGACACATCAGCAAATAAGAAATGTTTATATTTTTTTGTGCAAGAAAAATTTAGCGGTTAGCTGAGAATGTTTACAAAAAAATATATAACCTATCATGATTCCTTAAAAAATGTTAGCTTACCTGCAAAGAAATAATGAGGACACCGGTAACAGGGTAGAGAAACTATATTAATTATTTGTACTCATAAGAACCTTCCCTAAGAAATTATCTAAATGATGATGAAAACCGCATCAAAATCCGTTGCTTGATTTAAGAGGAGTTAGCGGATAAACAGACAGACACTTAAAGCGACTTAGTTTTATACTATCCAGAAGTATAAATTCTTCGACTCAACACACCTTAAACACCATGCTAGAGGTGCTTACATGCATAACGGATATTGACTAAATAATTTGTAGTTTGTTCATATCTGTCATATAGACATTGATCTGTATAATATTTTGTTATTTTATTGAAATGAGCAATGACTGGAGCATATTTTGTGTATAAATGAGAACAGATTGTGTCAACAGATAGATCAGAAGTAGGTTATGTTATTATAAAGACTTTTCATAGGCGTACTTATTTCGAACTATTGTCTTCAAGGAATGCCTTTTTTGTATGAATGATGTTTTGATTTGACTTTTGACGATGTTGATTTTTGCTTGCGATTACCTTTTCTACTTCGTTTTTTTGGGCACCGATACTGATAATGGTCGTCATTGAACAAACCAATGAAATTAATACTGAGTGGAATCAATTCCACAGTTTTTTCATGGAAAGCTGCAATCCTTATCAACTATTAGTGTTTTAATTAACTCCACAATATATTGAAAAAATGTTAAAAATTCTAAAAAATTGACAAATGTTTCGATATTACCTAAATATCATCGTCAGAATGACAGAAGCTACATTTCATTTGTTGCCTACCTGATGTTTGATTATTTTTGGCTAGTCCAAGTGATTGACTTAATATATCTTCTTCTTCTTCCTGCTGTGTATAGGCATCATTGCCTGTTTTCCTTCACATCATTGCCTCTGCTCAGTCACCTGGGAGGTTGTCACTCCATCTTTTCCTAGGTCTTCCAAGGCTTCTTTGTCCTGCTGGTGATTTGTCCCTTGATATTTTCACAATTCGTTTTTCCGTCATGCGGTCAATGTGCTCATTCCATTTTATCTTTCTATCCAGTACCCAGTCATTGATGTTATCTATCCCGCATGTTCGTCTTATGTTTTCACTTCTTTCTCTATCCATTAGTGTTCTTCCCGCTATTCTTCGAACTATTTTCATTTCTGTAGTCTCCAGTATCCGTTTCGTTTTAGAGGTCTCAGGTCGGGTCTCTGCTGCATAGGATAATTTAGGTCTGATTGCGGTCTTGTATATGCGGGCTTTGGCTTCAGTTCGAATGTATTTATTTCGCCAGATTGTGTCATTTGGGTATGCTGCTTGAGGCTCTTGTAGCTTGGTTTCTTACTTCCGTCTCCACGTCCCCGTGTCCAGATATTTCGATTCCCAGATATTTAAATTTCATTTCCTGGTGTATTATTTTGTTATCCACCACAAGCTTACATCTGATCGGCGTCTTGGAAGCAGCCATTGATTTTGTCTTTGCCGCTGATATTATCATATTGAACTT
Source organism: Galeruca laticollis (assembly GCA_963921935.1). Classification (NCBI taxonomy): domain Eukaryota; kingdom Metazoa; phylum Arthropoda; class Insecta; order Coleoptera; family Chrysomelidae; genus Galeruca; species Galeruca laticollis. Next base: position 106,033,185 of record OY998182.1, on the reverse strand, counting down.
TTTTGCTGTTTTGTTAAATTGGTACAGTAGCCTTTGCAGATCGTCCTCGTTCTCCGCCAACAATACCACATCGTCTGCATAGCACAGGATTTTGACCTCTTTATTTCCCATTTTGTATCCTCTTAGTTTGCGTACTTGTTTTATGATTTCATCCATCACTATGTTAAATAGAAGCGGGCTGAGAGAGTCTCCTTGCCGAATGCCCCTATTTGCAGGTATCTGTTCAGTTAGGTCACCATTTATTTTTGCTTGGATCGTATTTTTTGAGTATATATTTTCGATTATTTTATTGACATTGTATGGTATCTGTCTATCATAGAGAAGGTGTATTATGTCTTTTAATTGTATTCGATCGAAGGCCTTCTGCAAGTCAATGAAACACATGAAGGCCGGTCGATTATATTCGATCGATTTTTCCGTTATTTGTCTTATGACAAATATTGCGTCCGAGCAGGATCTTCCCGATCTAAAACCCTGTTGTTCATCTGCTAGTGAGATACATTCATTTATTGTATTTGTTATTATCTTTGTGGTTAATTTCAGCGTTGTGCATAGTAGATTTATTCCTCTATAGTTCTCGGGCATTTTTTATCTCCCTTTTTAAATAGTGGAATCGTAATGCTATTTCTCCATTCATCTGGTATTCTGTGTTTGGCAAATATATTTTTGATTAGGGTTGTTAGTTGTTTGGTTTAGCTTCTCTCCTCCATATTTAAGTAATTCGTTGGCGATGTTATCCGGACCTGGGCTGTTTCTGTTTTTTAGTTTTTGGAGTCCTGTTTCTATATCTTCCTTATTTATATTAGTTTCATCACTTATTACTATCTCTGGTGTATTTGGTCTCTTCTTCCTTGTATAGTTCCTCTAAATATTTTACCTAGGTATCTCTTTCTACGTGACTTAATATATGTTAATAGAAAAAAGAAGATATGATATTACAAATAATAAAGCTCAGACATTATTAGCCCTATAGGTATATATATATATATATATAATTTTTCCCAATTAAGATCAGTATAACTGTGCAATGATATAGAAAACCAGGAAAACTATATCTGCTGATCTTTACAATTTTCACTTAAGAAGACAGTTTAAAAGTGAAGAACTCCCTAGATTTATCTATTCATTGACGCTTCATATTGTTTCTTAAGTGTCGTCTAATTTCCAATTCTTCAAGGAAATCCAGTTCTTGTTTATTATCACAAATATGTAGTACCAATGAGTGATTGGTGTCTAGTAGATGTCTGGCGTAGTAGGATTTATCTGGTTGTTTTAATCTGTATGCTCGTAAGTGTTCACTGTATCGGATTTCAAAGTTTCTAAGGGTCTGACCCAAATAGACAGCATTACATTCTGGACATTTAAGTTTATATATACCAGATTTCTTCAATTGTGATATTTTTGTTTTTACATTTAACAATTTTGTTTTAAAATAAATCGTTGTATTTGATGCTAAAGATACTATCTTTGAAATAATATTAGAAATATTTCCTGCATATGTAATGGTTTTAAAAGTTTTTATTTCTTTAGTTTGTTTAGTAAATATTAGTTGTGATGCCACTTTTTCCTCTTTTTTATTAATTAGTTTATTTATCATATGTAAGGGTACCCGTTGTTTGTTGCTATTTGTTGCATTGCATTAATTACATTTGTTCATAGGAACTAAAGATGCTCTATGTATCATTGAATTATATGCCGTTAGTTTAGGTGACATGGGATGATTAGAACTGTATGGAATAATCACATCAGTGTGTGTTGTTTTACGGTGAATCGAAGAATCAAGTACGTTATTATTCCTTTGAATTTTTAAATCAAGAAAATTGATTGAACTATTTTCTTCAACTTCTAATGTGAATTTAATTTTTGGGTGTAAATTATTAATGTGGTTGAAAAATATATCTAACTGTCGTTCACTACCCATAAAACAAGCTAATATGTCATCTACATATCTAAACCAAAATAAAACATTTTTTGAAATATTACTTTCAAAGATTTTTCTTTCTAAACTGCCCATAAAAATGTTTGCCAAAATAGGCGATATAGGGCTTTCCATTGGTATACCTTCATTTTGAATATATATCTTATTGTCAAAACTGAAATAATTCTGATTAATACATACATCAAATAAAGTAAGTATATCTGATATTATTCCTGGATTAACATTTTTATCTTCTAGTAACTTTCTTACAAGTATTAGACATTCTTTAGGAGGAATTTTAGTGAACATATTGGTAACATCAAATGAAATAAGAGTTATCTTGCAAGTTGAATGCTTTTAATTTTTTGATCAGTTCCATTGAATTTCTAATTGAATATTTAGATGTACATTCGTAACTATTAAGTATATTGATAAGTTTATTTGCCAATATACTATTAGGAGTATTAACATAAGAAACTACAGGTCTAATTGGTTCCGTTATTTTATGTAATCTAACGGTTCCATATAATTGTGGAGAATGAGGATTCTTATTTATGATGGACCTCTTTTCGTAATCACTGAAAAGATAATTTGAATTATTAACAATATCTCTAACATTATTAGAAAACTTTTTTGTTGGGTCTGCTCTAAGAACATTTACATCGCTAGATTCTATAATAATGTTATTTATCTTCTTATATTCATTAGTTGTCAATATGACAGTGGCGTTCCCCTTGTCAGACTTTGTAACTGTTAGGTTATTATCTTCTACTTTATTTTTTAGAATTTAAAATTGTAATGTCATTTTTTGTTTGACGTTTAAATTTTGAAGGTTCAATATTTTTGATTAAATTGACAATTTTTAGTTTCTCATAAAGAAAATTATTTGAATTAGATTTTAAAGCTATTTCTGACTCTATAGCCATTATCTGTTTAATATTATTCGTAAATTTTGGTGGTATGCTGTACTTTAAACCTTTATTTAAAAATTCTATTTCACTATCTGCAAAATTAGTGTCTGAAAGGTTTTCAAATCGTGGTGCAAAGTGTGTTGGTATGTAATTACTTACAGTTTCATTATGTTTATAGTATTGAATTCTATATTGTTTGTGTGTTGAAGTTTCTGTAGATTTTGTTCTTGCTTCTTAAATTTCTTGTGCTTCATCGTGCTGACACTTTCTCTGATTTTGTCATCTAAACAGTCAAATTCTACTGGATGTAGTTGGAACGTGAGTTCAGAATGTACAACTTTTATGTAGTTGTCTAAGGAATCCCTTTTTTTGAACCATTTTTTACATTCTTCTTTAAGCCAAACTCGTTGAGCACATTTTATAGCTTTTTGTGCTCGAGGTGTTTTCGTATGGCATTTTATATTCACATAATTTGGTATTACATCTTTTCTAAGGCATTCTTGGTTAAACCATATTTTTTGTGATGCTTTGTAACGTTTTTGTTGTAACTTCTGGTATAGTCGGGTCAAATCTTCTCTCGAAGATTTTTTAATGAAATTAACTGTCTCGGCCCTTACTTTGTTGAATCTACTCATATTAGTGTTTAAAACATTACATACTATATAGAAAACCCTATAGAATTTACCATTCACACACAAGTAACAATTTGCTACAGCAAACACTTACGTTTAGCTTAATACCGATAACCTGGTTTGACCGAATTGAATTCTTAACAAACTTAAAGAGGTTGCGAGCCAAATCGGGGTGGAAATCAAAGAGAAAATATATTTTTTTATTGATGTCTCATATTACATATTTAAAGCACGCATCAGCGTGTTTTAATCGAACTTTCAAGCACGCGCGTTTTTTAAAGTCCCTATGGTAACAACAACAACTCGAGAAACGTATCAATGACAACTTTTTTTATTAGTTTTTAAATTATATACTTTCATTGTGAACCAATGTCTTATTTGGTTTTTTCTGCAAAATTTATTTATATTGATCTGACAGCAGTACCTCGTGACGTCAAATAAAAATAAATACTATTTAGGATGGACATTCACGAAACTTGGCTGGGCATCGAGGACGGACTTCTCTTTTTTCGTAGTAATAATTTAATAATAATATTTCATGATTTCAAAGTGCACCAATAAAAAAAAATAGCGTAAAGTCTTCGTGGATAACTGGTCTTTCAAACACTTGCTCTATTTCGAGCATTCCGGCGGCTGCGCCGTCGTGCTCGAAGAATCGCGCGTGTTTGAAAGACCTCTTTATCCACTTATACTTTAATATACTATGATAACAAGGTTAATCAAAGAACAAAGTTTCGGAAGTACAATCAATTGTAGGTATAGTCTCACTATAGCTTGGAATAAAGATCATCAATAAAAATGAAACATCGAAGTTTATAGTTTGGCTAACAATAGGCGACAGGAGTGAAAAGTATTATTCGTAATCCCAAAACACAGAAAATTAGTTGAGTTTTCTTTTTCTTCGGAACATTAATCATATGTTAAACAAGAGCAAGAAAAATTCTGTGATGCGTCTGTAGAGTCAATTTGAATTTAAGATCAATGAGCTAGTGGAACTAGATCTGAGCTCTCCTATAACTTCCATTATAATATCACAACAAATCAGGGAAATAGGGAATTGGTGGTGTTTAATGCAAAGAAAAATGTTATAATGATAACTGGCAAAGTGGAACAGAAGGATAAAATGGAAAACATTAGTTACATAGTGCTGCTACATATATACAGTAGAAACGGTGAAGCTTTTCCATCCCGTGACCTGGTTGACGATATTATTCAACACATACTATGTTGGTACTGTCTTCTTCTAATAACAGAAAAAAAAACGAAACTCAATACAATCGTTTGTCATATTGCTTTGATTTAGATGCATATGGTTGATGACGTATCAGTAACATGTCTGTAAACATTCAGCGTTTCTATACTGTAAGTACTTGCCCTCTGTCCATTGTTATATTTGCTATCGTACATTCAGTACAATTTCGTTACAAATTTGAAAATCTAAGTTGGAATTTCTGGAATCGTTGGTGATATGAACTGAATACACTAGGTTTGTTCCAACCTGCGTCAGAAACCGTTTCTTACAGTCAGGATTCTGCGTACTAACTCAAATGTGTTCCAACCAGAGTTTCTGACAGATACTAAACGATTCGTTTTCTGCTATAACTGATTTTCAAACCTGTTAGTATATGATCAGAACGGTTTGCGGATTATTCTCTTGCCATTCGTTTAGGGCATGCGCATTTCTGTTTTTTTAACCCCGTACCCGCAAAAGTGTTAATTATTAGCTTATAAATCTCCGACCGAAAATCTGTTTATATTTGAGTGTTTTGAAATATCTTTCAATAAATCGTGAAGTGTTTACTTACACTTCAAACTCTTCATCAGCTGTTCCAACCTAAGACATAAATTTATCAAGAAACCAATATCTTACAGACATGCGCTTTGAAAACGATTTGCAACTGTAACAAATCTGTGATTGACGGAACAAACCTACTATTTACTAGCACTACACCAACACTCAAAATTACACTCTTACATAAGTTATCGTTTTGAATATATTTTATTTATTCATATTATATCTAGATTTTCTTTATTTTTAAATCTGAAATTCCGCCTACACTATATCGAGTGTTTTAGAAAATATCTTTTCAACGCCAATAGTGTAAATAAACTATTGTTTGAAATTCAAATTTAATAGCCTTTTGTTATTAAAAATAGACCCTTTAGTGAATACAACAGTCTTAATTAACCAGAAATAAATTAAAAAATTATACGCTCTACAAATTTTATATTTACATAAGAATATATTTGAATATATAAATGAGAAATATATTTAAATCTTCCTTAAAAATAACACTTTCTGCGATATATCAAACTTAGACGTAAATATGGGCAGCTAATTAAATTAAACTTATTAAGCAATTAAGGAAGCAGAATGATTTAATTTTTATGCATGTATAAGTGAAATCAATTATGTATTTTATACGACATATTGAAGAAATTGTGTGGGTTGGCTAAGAAAGTTTCTATTTCTGATATTGGAATGGATTTCGAATATATTGGGCACAATTTTTAACATAATTTTTATCATCGAATCTATATAATGATATGAATTGTGTGGATATTATTTTTAACTACTACGTTTACAAATAATGCTTTGTTGACGAGTTTTTTATACTATTTTTTTTATTTTGCGCCTTTTAGGCATAATTTTTACCTTTTACATTGAAATGTGGTAGATTAAAATTTAGGACATTTGATGATATTTGGTACCACTGATTTGTCAGATTTGTAATTTGAAGTTTGATATATCAATTTCTTGTTAAATTTAATTGTATTAATGAGAAAGAATTTCATACATTTGAAGAATTGAGCAAAGATATTAAAATACAAGGTATATCAGAAAATTGTCAGCTTGCTTATTTTGAAATACAACGAAAGAAATATATACCAAGTAATTTATGGACCATGTATCAAGATGTAGATATTTCGAAATATAGTTGATTGCAAGCCCTACTGAAACGAACACCTCAAGGTTACGAACCTAAAAAAACTAAAATTTTGGAAGAAGAAGACGAGATTCAATGGTGATTGTAGACCTGAACAGTTAACCAATATGTCAGTTGACGATATTAATATAAATCTAAATCTATTCTTGTATTTGTCCCTAAAACGAAAAATAATGTACCCAGAATATTCGCTATAACTGATGAAGAATATATAAAACTAATTAAGAAATATATTCGTTGCTTTCGACAATTTCGATCATTTTGTGGAAACAAAGACTGGTAAGAATACGTTGCACGATACCGTTGGTATTATATACCAAAATGTTGATTTAAACACCCCAGATGAATCACAATTAATAAATATCTCTGATGCTCATGAGGAAGTAACTTTGAATTTGAAAAAAAGAGGCGGAGAACTTTTGAGGGCATATCAACAGAAATTAGTGAAGAACCGTTAGCTAAAAAAATAGTCATCACATCTGGAAAGTTCAGATCATGAAAGTGAAAATTTACAACTATATAAAACGATTGATACGTTGTGCATGCTCAGCCATGCTCTCCAATTACCAAACGTTCCAATGTGGGTTGGATTCAATTCTCTACTAGTTGATAACAATAGTCCAACACAAATAGTTTCATATCTAACTCCCTAACAAATCTGTACAATGAAACAAAGTCAAAAATGTTGTAAAGAAGTAAATCAGTCTTCCATCCAAGTCACTTATGATCTTGCGATTGCAAAAGTAGCCTTGGAAATGCAAGCTAGCTACAAACCAAGTCTTGACAATTAATTCATACATTCGGGGAGGTTTCATATAATGGTGGCTTACTTCAAAGCTATAGGCAAAGTTGTCGTGGATTGTGGTTTAACAAATGTCATGGCACAGAGTAATTTATTAGCTTCAAGCTCTAAATGGATTTCTTGAGGGTAACCACTTCAGACTTCATCCTTAATAATCTATTATTATAATATTTATAAGCAGCATACCCTTAATGGTGAGTTCGGTAAAACACCACAGTTTTACTTAATTTATATTAACCTCGTTCATCATTATTTAACTTTGTCAAGAAGCATCCGCAATGGAGATTTTGAACTATTTAAATTTGTACTGCCAAAAATTACAAATTTATTTTTCATGTGTAATCAACAGAATTATGCTCGTTGGACAGTTAAATACAGTGATAATTTACAAAAGGTTGCCCAAAGTCATTCTGACTTATTTGAACAATTTCAAAATGGTTTTTTTAGCACTCAAAGAAATAAGAAACCTTTCTCAAAGCAACCAATTGACTTCGTACTGGAACAAATGATCAATGCAGATGCAGCCAGGATACTTGCAGGTAATAAGCACAGGCGACTTTTTTTACCTATCGCAATGGCCGGTGTGCCAACAGTCCAATTGGTATCAATACAATGGGTAAAGTTGCTAAAGATATTACAGCTTCTCTATACATTTGGCAAATCCTGAATTATACACAGGCTATTGCTTTAGACGATCCAGTGCCGCACATTTGGCTAATTGTGGTAGTGATTTTTTGACCATAAAACGCCATGGAGCTGGAAATCCTCTGCGATTGCCGAACGATACGTTGATTAGTCCTTGAAAAAGAGAATTGAAGTATCAAAAATGTTTGGATCTCACCAAACCAATGAAAATTTACCCGGTTGTTCCGGCACCTCACAGTCATTTATTCAATCAAAAGTACTGTTACGGAAAACAGTATTTATCATCAAAATTTTACCTGGTGTGGTTAAGTGATAAATGTAAACAGCAGCCATTAGTGATTCCAATGCTACCAAGCTTGGAAAAATAAATTGCCATGCCATAAAACTCAAAACAGTGCTCTTATAGCCATAAACGAACTGGTTCTAGTTCGTTTATGCCTATATTATATATGCAAAATACAAAAAAAGAATTTAGGGTATTCTGTTCGACATGGATCTGTTATGGGTCTGATATTACGAACTTTAGCTAACGGAAGGGTCCTCAGCTCAGGACACACCCTACATAAGTGACTTTGGACTGGTTAACTGAAAGACGTCATACAAATAATGTTTTGCGGTTTCTGAACGTCATATCTTTATTAGTTATGAAAAAGAGCAAGTTATATGAAACATATAATAATAGAGAATAATAGGTAATGATTAAACATAAAATAATAAATTATCTTATCAGGATTTCAAAAAATTACCAGAAATCCGGAAATGAAGCACAAACTATGTACCTATTATGTATTAAAGTTCATTTTATTTCTTCCAAAGTATACCTCTGTCGATATTACACAATGATCAACGAATAATCAATTAATTTAATCGCATTTTCAGGAATCAACTACAGTACTTGTCGTAAACCCCATTTAAACTGAAAACATGCGCCATGAAGTCATAATTTGGTTTTAGAAAGAGAAAAATGCTGCTATTATCCTCATAAAAGTGGCATATTTAACATTTTATACCTTCGGAGATATTCGCTTCTTATGTATCCTATGTTATTATTCTAAAAATTGTATCTATTATATTGACGATTTAGTGTATAGCGGATATTTGCTGTTGAGGCCAAACTTCGGCAAAATAACTCATATTATATATTTTAACAAATTTTTTACATGACAAACGACACAAAAAGTTCATCTTAAATGACACTTTTTCTATGGCAGTTGATTTATCGCAAAGAAATTGAGTTTCATTAAATAATCAATATTCTTGTTTCATCATGTGCACCTACAATGACAAATTTAGCAAGACTATTTGTTAAAAATGTATAAAATCTGCGTTTCTTAATATATCTATCCTTTTTTAATATTCTGAATCATATTAATACTATTTTGTAAAAGACCGTTGTATTGCAAAGACCAATATGTTGGTGTTAAAATATCAACCTACACAAGTTAAAAAATATGATTGTGATGAAAACCACTTTTCTACTTTTTTATAACCGACACAATCAAAACAGTAGCTGTAGCTTTTGAATAGGTAAAATAGAATCTAAAACTATCAACACCGATCGTAAATATTTCGAACTAGGCCCGCTTTTAGCTTCCATAAATTTTGTTTTGCCGTATTTTATTTGAAACTCATTTATAGTGAGACATTTATGTCACGCAATAAGAAAAAGAATTCCCATCATAACCTAAACAATTCAAAGTAAATTATTGACATTTAAACGTAGAGACATATTCAATAAATAAAAAATTATAATCTTATAGAAGGGATGAATTTTTTTATTGTATATATACAAGGCTGCATTCATTTTTATTAATATTCAAGATCTACTGAAGACAGTATTGAAATTAGTTTGGTAAACTCATTTTTAAAAAGATGAGATGAGAATAAATTGCTGATTCAAGAATCAATTTAAATAAGAGAAATTAATGTGGAATAATGAATTTTGATTATATGGAAAGACGTACGAACTGACATGAATGTTTCAGAACAATCAATAAATGAAAAATCTATTTAACATGGGAAATGTTATAAAATAGAAAATAAAATTATAGATTTAAGAATCGTGTCTAACACAGGGAAGGTATGAAATTTTTAAATCACGAGAACAATTGGGGAGATAAATGAATTGAGGGCATAAAAACGCATATATACCAATTAAACAACGTAGTCAAGAAAATTAGACGTGGAAAAAAGAACAATGAATGATATTAGTCCACTATCCTTGATAATACTGATGGATGTAGTCCTGTTCCATTAGAAGCACTAGAATATAATGGATGAGGACGATAGCTGGCAAAAGTGGAATGCGATAGAAGAAGAAAAGCAAAAACGGTGAAACAGATTATACACCACGAAGATCGTAGGAATAAAATAATTATGAGGGTTTGGATACATATTAAGAAAAGGAAGTCGATACTGGATAAATAATCACGCATCAAAGCATAAAATTTGCGTTTAAAGTGTTAACTTGCCTTCTAACAATTATATTTAGATACCGATAAAAGATCCAGCCGATACATACACTTTAGCTCCTCCCATTCTGGACTATCGAATCTAACGACTGGTTGGCGTTTGGTTTTTTGTACGCATAAGTAGAACGCACACGACAGACTGTCGCTCAGCTACTTATTTGTCGGGAGGGTAAACAGACGGCCGACAGTCGACCGACAAGTAGGTGAACAACGCATATGAACGTTTAGTTAGTCGACGATTGTTAATGAAAAATGAATAGTCAGACGTTGAGATGTGTTGCGGTATTATTAAGATACCGAAGAAAAAAAGGGGAAATAGAGCATTTTTGGTGCATCCAGTAATTAGTCAGCGTTTATTAAAATGCCAATTCCATACCCTTTTTGAGTCTCTACAGGAGCACCCAGATAAGTTTTTTAATTATCATAGAATGTCCTTGAATTCTTTTAATGCGCTGTTGGCTGTCTTGAAAACACAATTATCGTTCAAAGATACTAATATGAGGAAGTGTATTTCGCTTGAGGAGAGATTATCAGTTACATTAAGGTAAGAAAACTTTACTGTTTGATACTTTTATTAGTTTACGTAATATTAGGTATTAATAAAGGTTTATAACATTTATGGCAGATCTTTGGAACCTGGAGATAACATGTCTTCATCATTCCCTAGCGAAAGCAAGTCCGATTCGTGTCCATATCTGTCAGACATGTATGAACCTGGCGACTCCAAGGGGGAATTGATGGTATGTTGTACTTGTTCATTCGGTAAAGCAGTGCAAGTCTGGTTGCATCGTTGGACCCAAGAGTTTGTTGCAATATTTGTTTGCGGAGCCGTATAATATCCATATCGTCTATCTCCATGATTTGCTATTCCATCACTTTGAAACTGATATGAAACAGTAGAATTTTGCAACGGAAATTCGGAATTTTGAAATGATGTCTCTGTTGTAACACTTTGTCTGTGGGTCCTATCAAACCTAAGAATTGTATTCATAAGTTCGATTCTTAAAAAATACTTTTTCTCTTCGTCATATTTTTTTAATGCCGGTAACAGGGATATTAAAAATAACTCATCTTCATCCAAGTCTTTCTTTTTATTGCTTTCCTTTACCAAAGCCCAGATTTCTGCTTGAGTTGGTCCCTTGTTGCTTTCTTTTAGAACCTGCAGTATTTCTTCATCATAGTTTTTCTGCGTTTTTTTCTTTTTGTGTGGGATTGGAGATATCAGGGATGGTTCACTTTCGGAGGGCCTTACGGCATGATCAAGCTGAGACTCCTCCGCATTGTTTTGATGAGGTGGTACATCTTGTTCATTGTCTAATAAAGAAGTTTGCGTTAATTGCGTGAAAGGTAGCAAGAAGAGCAACTGATCAAAGTAAATGTACTTCCTGCGTTTCTTAGCAGCACTTCCGGAAGGTATTTTCTTTTGCTGAGCGAGTTCTCGCCGAAAGCAATCCCGCAGAGATGACCATTTTTTTTGGATTTCTTTTCCTGAAAATAAAATAGAAAAAACTGGAACTGGTGTTTGCTTACATATAATTACGTTTTTTTCCAGGTATTTATCAACCGGGCACTCATTTGTATCCTTACACTATCAGTATATGCTTGGTGCATCGACCATTCGGAAAATAGTCTGGGAAACATGCCACGCTATTTGGGTAAGAAAAATGGCTAGAAATAAGCAATGAATTTTACGCAAGAACTAACTTTCCTAACTGTATAGGAGCTATAGACGGAAAACATATCCGTATAGTTATGCCTCCTAATTCAGAGTCTGATTACTACAACTATAAAGGTTATTTTTCTGTTGTACTTATGACAGTGGCAGATGCCGATTACTGCTTTTCATTTGTCGATATTGGTGCTTGTGGAAAATTCAGTGACGCAAATATATTCCAAAATTCAACCTTGGGAAAAAAATTACAAGAACATAAGTTGAACATTCCTGAACACAGAAAATTACCGTTTGACGAAAGTGGAGAGCCCATGCCATTTGTTTTTGTAGGCGATGAAGCATTCGCGGTATCTTCTCACGTTTTGCGACCATATACCAATCGTTTTTTAACCGCAAAAAAAGCATATTTAATTACCGGCTATGCAGGACCCGACGAATGATTGAGTGTACATTTGGCATATTTGCCAGTAAGTGGAGGCTATTTCAATGCAGTTTAGATGTTCAGGTCGATTTTGCATTAGACATTATAAAATCCGCATGTGTTCTTCAAAACTTCGTACGTGGAAGGGATGGATATAAGTTTGAGGACTTGTTGTATCAAGAGTCACTGGACCGGTTGAAGGCGTACGGGGCACAACAGAAGGAATACAAGCTCGAGATTATTTTGCTACATACTTCACGTCTCCACTCTCATGGCAATACGATAAAATTTGAGTTTTAATATATGCGACATAAGAAACTTACCTTGTTTTATTTTATCCTGAATTTCCAGTTTATCCCAATCTGCTATTAGTTGTACACATACTTCCTCCCAAAGTTTTTTCTTTACGTTTCTGTCCGAATATTCAGCTGTTGTTGTGTCATATAAATGTCGTCTTTTCTGTATATCGCAGATAAGTTTTTCAATATCTATTTCCATTTTCAAGAGCACTACGCACCCAATAGCTATCGACTAAACTAACGGTCGTGTGCTTTGTAACAAACAAAACCTATATCTTTATTTGCCCCACCGGCTGTCGGGTCGGTGCAAAAATGAATCATGCTACAACTTTTTTGTCGGTCCGTCTTTTTAGAAGGTCATGTGCGTTACTGAATTACAGGCATGGTTCTGCATTTTAACCTACAAATTAGTCGTTCGCCGATAGTCTGTCGTGTGCGTTCTACCTAATATTTTGGCACTTGGCTCTTTTTGTATATTTATACCGGTTTTCGACATGAGTAGCTCCTAAATGTTCTTCAAATCTTGTGTTTGAAAATGTCTTTGAGAGGAAAAAAATACTAGCAATAGTAGTAAAGGAAGCTAGTATTACGAAGCAGCAAAATAGTGTTACGAATAATGCTGTAAATGTTGCCTTTTAAGGGGGCGGTAGCGGATTCAGAAGCAAATAATAAGCAGTCAATAGGAATGGTGGAATAAAAATGATTTAATAAGGGTTAATAAGCAGTTTTAAATTAGCATTGATAATAATACTAATAATTATAATAATTTCTTTTAGTTCAGAATAGAAGTATATGACTTGTCCTCGCACGTTGATAAGCGAACGCGCGATGTTCATACAAAATAACATGTTTCGACATGTTCGCACACAGACAAGTTGAATCATGCACGAAATGAAACGTATAAAAGCAACAGCTCTACGAATTTTTTGTTAGTTAGTTGTATGTGCTTGGCCGCGATATATAGTCGTGAATCATAAGCTCTGCCGTAGTAAATAATCGTGGTGTGTCATTTTATTAACATTACTATCTATAAATCTATTGAGAATTTAATTTTTGTATAAAAATGGCTGAATCTAATTCGAAATTAAAAAAGAAATGCCGGCAATACAGTATTGAATATTTAAAATATGGATTTGCGGAATCTTCTACAAACAAATCATTACCTATGTGTTTAATTCGCCGAAAGGTTTTTTCAAATGAAGCTATGAAACCTTCTAGGCTACAAGAGCATTTACATAAAATTTATCCTGATAAGAAGAACAAAGATATATTCTATTTTCAAGAACTCGAAAAAAAAATATTTAAAACAGCCAACTATATCAAACCTTTTTGCATCGTCTTCTAAACGAGACGATGATGGGCTACGAGCCTCATATAACGTTTCATTGTTCATCGCAAAGTCAGGAAAACCACACACCATTGGCGAGGAATTAATTTAGCCGGCAGTCGAAGAGATATTAAAAACTGTTCTCCATCATAAGACACCATTTGATATCATTAAAAAAATTCCTCTCAGTAATAATTCAGTGCAAAGAAGAATAGATGAAATGGCAAGTGAAATTGAAATATCATTATGCGATTACCTAAGGACTTGCAAACTCGATGAATCAACTCTACCAATTAACGAAGCTCTACTCTTATCATACGTACGATTTATAAAAGAAGAAAAAATTCATCAAGAGTTATTATTTGCTAAGAAATTGGAATCTGATACAAAGGGACATTCTATATTTAATATCATGCAAGAATTTTTTCAAGAGTAAGAAATTCCTATTAGCAATATTTTGTCTGCTGCTACTGATGGTGCTCCAGCAATGACCGGGCGTCATAAGGGTTTTATAGCACATTTGAGAAAAGCAGTGCCAAATGTACTCGCTGTACATTGTATTATTCACCGTCAGCATTTGGTTGCAAAAAATTAAATGAACGTCTGCATGCGTCCCTCAATAACGTTATTAAAGCAATCAATATCATTAGAAGCAATTCATTGAGTGACCGTTTGTTTCATAAGCTTTGCAATGAAAATGATGAAGACTACAATCGCTTGCTGCTGCACACAGAAGTATGTTGGCTCTCTAAAGGTGTTTGTCTGAATCGTTTTTTCAATCTATTTGACTCAGTGTTGGAATTTCTTGAAGAAAACGAACAATTGCGCGAAAACCTGATTACGTCAAAAAATTAGATCGCTTATTTGACGGACCTGTTTAAAGTATTTAATCAAGTTAATCTACAATTGCAAGGTGATGATTTAAATTTAATTAAAACTAAAAACGTCATAGCTGCTTTTGCAGGAAAACTTCTTATATTCAAAAGAAATCTTGGTAGAGGTGAGTACAACCATTTTCCCACATTATCAACAGTGTCTGCAAAACCAGAAGATTTACTTACTTACTGCCACCGCTTGGAAGTTCTTCATGTTGATTTTACAGAGCGTTTCCAAGATATTTTAAACATGGAAATACCAAGTTGGGTTATAGATCCTTTCGCAAAACACAGATACTGAAGGTTCATAAAATTTGGAAGAGGAGCTATTAGAGCTCACAACTAACGAAGAACTGAAAGTAAAATTCAAACGTGGATATCAAGAGTTCTGGCTTCAAAAACCAATACCAGTTCTCTATCCTGGATTGTGGACAATAGTACAGAAGTTGTTAATTGTATTTCCTTCGTCCTATATGGCTGAGCGTGCATTCAGTGCAGTAACTGATTTGCTGTCAAAGAAGAGGAACAGACTACACATCACTGAACGTGGCGATCTGCGATTGATGTTAACGAAATTGGAACCCGATATTAACAAACTGGTAACACTCCACCAGCCTCAACCGTCTCATTGATTTTTTCTTTATTATTAATTTTGTATTTCATTTCTTATTTCTATTGTGATTGTATTTCTTATTGATTCTGTGTTTATATTTAAAAGTTTAATAAACAGTTTTATTGTACATTTGGTAGTCGTTTAATAAATTTCTACTTCATCATTCCTCTAAAATAAAATTTAGACATTAACTGAAATTAAAGCTAAATACAGATCAATTGGGACGGTACAGATGCTATTCAAATAAAATTAACTACTTTGGTGAAATTTTTATTCTCTTCTATAGGGGGCGGTGGTCCAGAAAAGGTTGGGAGCCACTGGATCACATCATAAATTTCACCACATCGCAGCGATGGAACTCGCTTGGCGTGGAAATTAAGCTGTTTCATGTCTTGACTATTTTGAAGATGAAATAGACAATTGTGGTATTAAAATAGCCAACGTACAATTGACAGCAAATGGCTGACTACAAATACAAAAAAATCTCAATCATTGTTCGGGAATATGGATTGGAACAAATATTCAAATAATTGCTGGTATAAAAATGTACCAGCTGGTATAAATGAAATAAGTAAATGGACAATGCAAAAACCATTGGATTAGACACGAAATAGTCCAAATAACCAATCACTCCAATAGATCAACCACTGTGAGTCAATTATCAGGTGCATGTACCAGTATACAAGGAATAATTAAAATTACGGGCCATACCTTAGCAAATTCGATACAACCATATTTTCAAATACATGAAAAACGTCGCATCGTCTTCTTCATCTGTTCTAAATACGACAGCAACACAATGTATACAATAATTGTACATTTAATATAATTGATAATTAAATTTGCTCAATAAATTTCCTGTTCACTTTTTAATTTAAATTTTATTCATGATATAGTCTACCTGTAAACAACTCAACAATTGAAAATTCTCGACATGCTCGACGAGTTGCCTTGATGAAATACCAGAAGTTGAAATACCACTTGACCATCGGTCTAGTGGTGTTTCCAGGCAACACGTCTTGTATAATCCAGAATGGATAAACATAAACAATACATGTATTTTATAATGAATACAGGAACGTTCAAAAGTGAAATAATAAGGAAGGGACACATAGAACATGCAAGGATAGTTTGAGGAATTACTATCGTTTAGTTAATCTGTATATTAGTGGATACCATGTTATGACAATTTCTCTTTATTCATTAACAGCAAGTTCCGTATAAATATATTCATTGTTGGACATTCATAACGGAATTCCTTAGATAACGGCATAAATTTGT
Organism: Galeruca laticollis; assembly: GCA_963921935.1. Lineage (NCBI taxonomy): Eukaryota > Metazoa > Arthropoda > Insecta > Coleoptera > Chrysomelidae > Galeruca > Galeruca laticollis. The sequence goes on along the minus strand of OY998182.1, from coordinate 106,016,370 downwards.
AACACATAAAAATTAATTTTAATTATCTTTCGCCTATCTACTGCGGATGTATAATAAATAGTGAAATATTTTAGGCTAACCGAACACTCATTTAATTAATTTTTTTGTTACCGGAAGCCATAAAAGCGTTTTTTCATTATTACTTGATGCTTGTCAAATATTTCTAGTATTTTTGGAGATATTTGTGAAAAATTTAGAAAATGTCAGTTTGTATCAAATATGGTAAAAATACTGGTTTTGTTTATGTGTCAAAGATTAATGGGTAACTTTCTAGTTTATTCATTTTTATCGACTGCATTTTTCAACATCTAATATAATATTCAGAAAATTTCGGTGTTTCTTATTATGAATTCTGACAAATCTAAAGTTCAAAACAGAAGTGAAGATACATTAATACGATGTACAATGAAATTTTTCAAATAAACAAAGTTGTTTGTAAACAGAACAGAAGATAGTCGAACAAGTAAATGAACTTGGGACAACTTGTAAAGATCAGCAAAGAAAATCAAACTGCAGAGATAAAATGGCATAACGTACTGGCTTGGGTAGCTTTTGAAAATTAAACTACATCTTATAGATAAAAAACTCCCGCAATATTTCAAAACAAAAGTAACTAAAACGTGTATACTCCCAGACTTCACATTTAGCTCCTAAACAAATACATGCACAAGAGCAAATATGGATAAAATTGTCAAAATTGCGCAGGGATCAATTGAAAGGCAAATGCTGTATATAGCATTGAAAGAGAAAAAGGAACGAGTGGATAAGAAACAATGTGGGATTGAAAAATAGGAAGGGGAAAACCACAAAAGAGTTGGGCAGATCTAAATGGATGAACATGGCAAAAAGCAGGGAAGGATGGACGCATTATGGAGAGGCAAAAATGGATGGATTGGGGCTGTATAGATAAATAGATAGTTTGTACAGGGTTTTTTAATAAGAGTTAAAGGGTTATTAATGTAGTTTTAAAAATTCAACAAAAATAGTATACAGGATGTCCCAGAAAAGAGGGTCAGAGCCAAAGTGTTCTTTCTTAAATGGGACACCCTATATATTTTTATATTTTTAAACTGTTCACTTCAATCCGAATTCAGCAATATATAATTGTTATAGTCTAACCTTAACAGTTCAGAAAATATATTCATTTAAAAATCGTTTTCTGTGGGATGAAAACCAACTATATAAACAACGGGCAATGAAAGCATTGTCATATTTGACAAGTAGTTATTTACACCATTATAAAACATTGTATTTGATAGTTTGGAAAATGCGGTATACAGATGATGAAAAGATAGAAATATTCTCTCTATTTGTAAAAAATAATAATAACAAATTAGATGCAAGGAGAGAATTTATGGAATTATATCCAAATCGGCATGCGCCTAGCAAAAATACGTTCAACAGAATCTATCAGCATGTAATGATAACTAAGAACTTTTCTAGGAAAAAACGAACGTGTGTAATTAATGAGGAGGATGATTTAGATACACTTCTGCATTTTGAAGGTAAAAAAATATATATTTCTTTGGATTTTATTGTAGTTGAATAAGAAGGAATAATTTTTGCGCTACTACTTTTTTGCAGAAAACTCTGAAGACTCGTTAGTAACCAGCTCCAATATATTACAAAAACATCCTATGAAAATTTTTAGGACTCTGAAAAGACACAATTATAAACCATATAAGATACTTCCCGTGCAGGCTCTTACTGAATTGCACAAACGGAAACGGTTAATATTTTGTCAGTAAATGCTTCGTCGCTTGAATGAAACTCCAGATATCCTTCAGAAAATCTGTTGGACAGATGAATCCAGTTTTTCTACAGCTGGCGTGTTTAATAGAAAAAATAGACGTTCATGAGAAAATAAAAATCATAGACAGCGGAAAGTGCAACAAATAAAGAAATCTGGACGGAAATCAATTAAAGTTTGGTGTGGAATATTCCAGAATAAAGTGGTTGGGCCAATATTTTTCAATTATAAGTTAACAGGAAGAACTGCATAATATCCAAAATAAGTGAAATACTAGAAAATGAATTTACAGCTGACCAATTAAATACTATGATCTGGCACCAAGATGCGGCATCACCCCATAATGTATTAGAGGTGAGAGAACATCTCAACAATCAGTTTCCAGAGTGGATCAGAAATAATGGGACAATTCTATGGCCTCCTAATAGCCCCGACCTAACTCCCTTAGTTTTTTTTGTGTGGGATGCTGAAAGATATAGTTAACTTTGGCGAAAATAATAATCTTGAGATAATTCAGGAAAAGATTCAAGGCGAAATGAATAACTTAAATAATCATGCTGATATTATTTCTAAATGTTTAGAGAATTTACGCCGAAGATACCAACTATGCATTGGCAATATGGGGGGTAGTTTTGAACAATATTTATAGTTTCATTTTGGCTTACTTAGTTTGAGATTACTTTATTTTGTAAATAAATTTACTGAATTCCAATCGATAGATTAGGTACTACATCTTACTGTGTCGTATATATTTTCTGAGCTGTTAAGGTTAGACTATAACAATTATATATTGTTGAATTCGGATTGAAGTGAACAGTTTAAAAATATAAAAATATATAGGGTGTCCCATTTAAGAAAGAACACTTTGGCTCTGACCCTCTTTTTTGGGACATTCTGTATAATATTTTCGTTAGATTTTAAAAACTACTTTAATAACCATTCAACTCTTATTTGAGACATTTTTAATTGTAACAAATAATAAGTGAGATATGGAAGGGTCCATATATAATGAAAAACCCTGTACACTTATGTGAGACAAAGAAATAAAATTAGGACTAATGTTCAAGTAGAAGTCTGTAAAATATTCATTCATGATAGAAAAAAGTCTACAAATTCAAATACAAAGAAATTAAAAAAGATATAAAGAGAATGTTCAATTTAGGAACGATTATGGGTGAATTAGAAAGGCATGAAAGACTAAATTTGAACAGAAAATTCAGCATCTTGTGGAAACCAATGATTGAACTTATTGGCGATAAATTGAACAAAATTTCAACATAGCTACTACTCAAGTAACGAAATCAATTAAAGAAACAATAGAGGTGAAGTTAAAATTGCAAAAACCAAAGTTATGAAAACAATACTGTGACTGGCTCTTGAAATAGATCAAGAAATGACGCTAAGAATACTGACAATAAGGAAATAAGGAGGCACAGGAATTACGAGCAGGACAAAATATGTATTGCGTACAAGTAGCGGGAATCTCCTATTTCCTCCGTTTTATTATTCAGATTAAAACCATATTTTTGTCATCCTCACCACATTGATAATGACAATAAACTAGTTTGCTTCACATACCCTAGTGCTATCATTGATATCATTATCTTGTAGATTATATAAATGTGAAGTTGGTATACGATAATTGTATTTAAAAAAAATTATGACGTAGGTAAATAAATAATCAGCGGTTACTTAGTTGAAAAAACTACTACAAGTTTCACCCATTTGTCCTCATATTATTGAGTATTTATTTTAATATCCGTAATTAATAGACCATGAAACTGATTTGCTTTTAATTTCCGCGATGTGTACGATTACCTTTACCTCTAAATAACAGCTTTACGTATCTTAGTGGGCAACGTGCCAGTAGTAAACTATGGGATATATTTTGCGTTATAAATATTAATGAAAAATGTAGAGAAATTGTTTCTTGTTAATCCACAACTTAATCTTAAATAGGTTTGCTAAAAGACATAAAATTAGACCAGCCATAAAATAATATAGAATATAGAGTGAATATTATTCAAGTCATAGGAAGTAAGTTTTTATAAATAATTCAACATATGAACCTGGGGAATAAAGTTTAATTTCAAAATATTTCTATATGAAAACCGATCCATAATAATTAATGGTGCCTTATTTTTTCCCCCCCTTGGAACTACAATCGGTACAATGAGGGCCACAAGGCCTTCATTATCAGCTCTCTAGCATGTAGACATTATTTGTCATATTAGTGTTTTAAATTAAACTCACTGTTTCTAGCTAATTCCACAATATAATAAAACTTATTGAAAATTCTAAAAAATTGACAATTGTTCGATAAATCAATATCATCGTCAGAATGACAGAAGTTACATTTCATTTGATGCCTACCTGATGTTTAGTAGTTATTTTTGGCTAGATCAAGAAGTGACCTAACTTGTGATTGACTTAATATATGTTAATCGAAAAAATAAGAAGATGTGATATTACAAATATTGAAGCTTAGATATTATTAGCCCTATGGTGATATCCTGGATATCATTTTTCAATTAAAATCAGTATAACTGTGCAATAATATAGAAAACCAGGAAAACTATATCTGCTAATCTTTACAATTATCACTTAAGAAGACAGTTTATTATTGAAGAACTCCCTAGATTTATCTGTTCATTGACAACTTCATATTGTGGGTTTCTAAAATGTCTTCTAATTTCCAATTCTTCAAGGAAATCCAGTTCTTGTTACTTTTCACAAATATGTAGCACTTCTAGTTCTGTGTTAGGTGTCAATGAATGATTGGTGTCAAGTAGATGTTTTGCGTAGTGGGATTTATCTGGTTGTTTTAATCTGTATGCACGTAAGTGTTCACTGTATCTTATTTCAAAACTTCTAAGGGTCTGACCCAAATAGACAGCATTACATTCTGGACATTTGAGTTTGTATATACCCGATTCCTTTAATTTTGGTATTTTTGTTTTTACATTTAACAATTTTGTACTAACGTTACTTTCTGCTTTAAAAGAAATTGTTGTATTTGTTGCTAAAGATATTATCATTGAAATATTATTAGAAATATTTCCTGTATATGTGATGGTTTTATAAGTTTTTATTTCATCAGTCTGTTTAGGAAATATTAGTTGTAATGCCACTTTTTCCTCTTTTTTATTAATTAGCTTATTTATCATATGTAATGGATAACCGTTGGATGTTGCTATTTGTCTAATTGTATTAATCTCTCTATCAAAATAACATTTGTTCATAGAAACTGAAAAAGCTCTATGTATCATTGAATTATATGTATCTAGTTTATGTGACATGGGTTGATTGGAACTATATGGAATTGTAACATCAGTGTGTGTTTGTTTTCGGTAAATTGAATAATCAAGTACATTATTAACTCTTTGAATTTTTAAATTAAGTAAATTCATTTAGCTATTTTCTTCAATCTCTAATGTAAATTTAATTTTTGGGTGTAAATTATTAATGTGATTGACAAATACATCTAATTGTCGTTCACTACCCATAAAACAAGCTAATATGTCATCTACATATCTATACCAAAATAAAACATTTTTCGAAATATTACTTTCAAAGATGTTTCTTTCTAAACTGTCCATAAAAATGTTTGCCAAAATAGGTGATATAGGGCTTCCTATTGGCAAACCTTCATTTTGAATATATATCTTATTGTCAAAAGTGAAATAATTCTGATTGATACATACATCAAATAAATTAAATATATCTGATATTATTCCTGGATTAATATTTTTATCTTCTAATAATTTTCTTACAAGTATTAGACATTCTTTAGGAGGAATTTTAGTGAACATATTAGTAACATCAAACGAAATAAGTTTATAGTTATCTTGCAAGTTGATTGCTTTCAACTTTTTGAATTTCTAATTGAGTACTGAGATGCATATCCGTAACTATTAAGTATATTGTTAAGCCTCTTTGCCAATATAATATTAGGAGCATTAACATAAGAAACTACAGGTCGAATTGGTTTCGTTATTTTATGTAATTTACCGGTTCCATATAATTGTGGACAATGAGGATTCTTATGTATGATAGACTTCTTTTCGTAATCACTTAAAAGATAATTTGAACTATTAACACTATCCCTTATATTATTAGAAAACTTTTTTGTTGGGTCTGCTTTAAGAACTTTTACATCGCTAGATTCTATAAAGTTATATATTTTTGAATTATAATTTTCAGCTGTCAATGTGAAAGTTGTGTTTCCCTTATCAGATTTTGTAACTGTTAGGTTATTATCTTCTACTTTCTTTTTTAGAATTTAAAATTGTAATGTCATTTTTTGTTTGACGTTTAAATTTTGAAGGTTCATTATTTTTGATTAAATTGACAATTTTTAGTTTGTCATAAAGAAAATTATTTGAATTAGCTTTTAAAGCTATTTCTGACTCTGTAGCCATTATCTGTTTAATATTATTCGTAAATTTTGGTGCTATGCTGTACTTTAAACTTTTATTTAAAAATTCTATTCCACTACCTGCAAAATTAGTGTCTGAAAGGTTTTCAAATCGTGGTGCAAAGTGTGTTAGTATGTAGGTACTTATAGTTTCATGATGTTTAGAGTATTGAATTTCATATTGTGTGTGTTCAAGTTTCTGTAGCTTTTGTTCTTGTTTCTTAAATTTCTTATGCTTCATCGTGATGACACTTTCTCTAATTTTGTCATCTAAACAGTCAAATTCTACTGGATGTAATTGGAACGTGAGTTCTGAATGTACAACTTTTATGTAGTTGTCTAAGGAGTCCCTCACTTTGAACCATTTCTTACATTCTCCTTTTATCCAAACTCGTTGAGCACATTTTATAGCTTTTTCTGCTTGTGGTATTTTAGTGTGACATTTTATATTCACATAATTTGGTATTACATTTCCCTAAGGCATTCTTGGTTAAACCAAATGTTTTGTGATATTTTGTAACGTTTTTGTAGTAACTTTTGGTACAGTCGGTTCAAATAATTTTTATTATATTGTGGAATTAGCTAGAAACAGTGAGTTTCATTTAAAACACTAATATGAGTAGATTCGACTAAGTAAGTGTCGAGACAGTTAATTCCATTATTTGTCATACTGCATCTAGTTCTTTACTGCAAATTCTATAGGTATTACGCAATTTAATTTGATTATAGTTATTTTCCGTGGATCATAAATGGATGTGTCACCTGATAAAAACTCTTTGAAATTTCTAACAATCTCTTACATATTTCTAAAAAGCATGTACAAATATCCCTGGATGCGAATCCAACTGTTCATCTGCAGTTAGATAGTTTGTTTCCTTATTATTCGACACAGTACGTTTAGCTCATCAGTGCATTCCCATATTGGTCTCACTTTCTGACGCTTCAACGTCATCTTTAGAGCTTATATGGATTCGCTAAGAAAATAAATACACATAAGTACACTACGTCAAAGAATTACTTGGAATCGGTCTATGAATTATTAAATATGTATTATTTATACAAATATAATGCGTAGCTTACAAAATAGAGCTCTATCGAAATAACTTACTAACACCGACGAATAATTCATATATCAAAACTTTTTTTTAACTAATTTTCGGCTTTCGCCCTCAGTACTTGCTCCGAGTCCTCTTCTGTATCCTATCCACTGATAACGACTGCGTCGAAGTTACAACTTGAGTTCGATAAATTTTGTTGAGTCCTTGGACAGAGAAATGTCAGCAGTCACCTCTCTTCGGAACACGGAATTGTATTTGCAATGGAGACAGTAAAAATCGCAAACCACACTTCGATTGATCTGGCGAAATGAAGCACTGTAAACAAACTAATGGATATATGATGCTCACTTTGCAAAATTATAGAAGATAATTTTACCAACGCAGCAACGAAAAGAATTTTAAGAATCCATTCAATGGTCCTCTTTAATTGAACAATTCTCGGTACTTGCAAAATAAGCAAGATCTGTCTGACTCCTCAATAGTTTTGAGATGATAGAATAAGATATTGGTTGGATATAAAATACAACGTAATACATCATCCTAATATAATACACCATGCAGAGATAGAAAACAGGGTTCAAGGGAATTGGTGGAGAAATAGAAGTCGCTTCAAATAGCCTCGAACCCTCTTCTTCTTCTGACGTAATACAATAAAAAATGACTGCATGAAATTACATAATCAATTTAATTGAACTAATATCATTCCTCACTTACATACTTTTTCACATTGCGCATAGATGTACTGCAGATTTTAGTATTTATAGATATGGATGTTGTTTTGACATAATCAACCTGCACAAATAATGGATTTAGTATGGAAATCAATTCATCACCCAGTAGATTAATCGTTATGTTACGGCGATCTAGTTCCCATAATAAATTATTAATGAGAACATGCTTATAAAACAAAGTGAGAACCGACGAGAGATATAAATATACGATTAATATACTTATTAATCATTTGTTTTACCGACATGTGTTATTGAGACGTGCTACTTTTGTCTACCGAATTGTACCAAGAAAAAATTAACCAGTATTCTTTATATTTTTCCTATCACTGCGGAATATGCTGCTTTTCTTTTGCTTTAAAGAAATGAATAGAAAGTTAATAAAAATGTTTTATTATTCTATTTCTTCTGATCCAAAACTAGTTCGAAGTCATATGGTTGTTGTACAACTAATGATAAATCTCAATTTTTATACGAAAAAATCCAATTTATATCCCACCTTCCACAGTATTTCTTATTCTGTCTGTGTTCTATGTCGTTTATTGTTAGGGTTAAATAATTCAAACGCACTACAAGTTGACGTTTAGAATAGAGGCACCAAGATTTCCGCGAACAAGTAAGAAAAAGATGATTTTCTAATCTAGTTTTGTTACTTTTGTTTTTATGTTTGTTATGACAGAATACTTTTGACTCTTCTTCAGTAAAAAATAATACCACACCATTTGTGTAATGTATTATTATTATTATTACATGCGCGACATTCTGAAAATATTGACGATTCAACAACATAATATGGTCCTTCTACAACGGCTAGAACTTGCAGGAAATTGGACATAAAAGCTTTTATTCAATTAGCCATATCAGGATTTATGCAAGTCGGTGCTTTACATTTTACCTATATTCCTAATATGATCTCGTTCAAAAGCAATACTCTGGTCGACACATACTTATGATATTTTCACATAATTACAACGTTTTTCAGTAGGATTGATACTACATTTAACAACAGAAACTGTCACTTCGTTCACTACACTTTATATTTGTCTCTTAAAGGTGCCTCAACTTATTCAAAGTTTTGTTATTAAAAATTGGGCATGGTTACGTTTCATACTGAAACCTTTACATTTAAATTATTCAATTACCATGTCTAATCAAAACAAAAATAAGCGCAGGTCCGTCAGCAAAAGACTCTTTAAGAAGATTTTCTAAACATTTTAAAACTATAAAGGATGATGATGAGGTAGATTTCTTTGATTTACAATAACGCCTAACTAAAGCTGAAACACTTTTTGAAGATTTTCACAATGCCCAACTTGAGATTGAATCTGAATATCCTCATTTCGATGACATTGTACACTCTCCTGTGAGAGAACAATTTGAAAATTAATTTTATAATATAACTTTAACTGTTACAGCCAATACTCCATCTTTGACATCGTTTACATTTGGAACAGCCTCGTATGTGTTTGTTTATTATCAGAATTCGATTCGATAATAAACACATACGAGGCTGTTCCAAATGTAAACGATGTCAAAGATGGAGTATTGGCTGTAGAGTTTCGCCAGATCTTGGTTTTAAAGCGAATCGTCTTTATATTTGCGGAAATCATTTTATTCATGAACATCCCTCCAACAAGTATCCTGACCCAATGTCAGTTGAAATGATTAACAGAATCAGGAAACTTGAAATAGTTCAAAAAATGTTAAATATTTATTTTGTCACACGAAACAGATAAACATGCAAGTATAAACAGAAATGACAATAATGATGCAAACAATACAAACAAATATTCGCTTGCCACAACTAAATTTACGTTCATTTGACGGCTCTATAAATCAGTGGTTATTTTTTAGAGACAGCTTCAAGTCAATCATTCATGATAATTCTATGTCAATTGTACAAAAATTTCATTATTTGCGACTATCAGTTCAAGGTACAGTTGCAGACAAAATAAAATCATTCCAAATTTGTCAAGCAAATTATAACATAGCATGGAAGTTTACTCTGTGATAGGTTTGAAGATAAACACTCTTTAATAAAGAATCATATACAATGTTTATTTCAATTACCCCCGCTAACAAACGAATCTCATGAAGGTCTAAATTCTATTCTTTATATTGTTGAAAAAACCTAAATGCCTTAAGTGTTTTAGAGAGACCTACTGATTATTGGGATGATTTACTCGTATACTTAATTACTACCAAACTTGATCAGTCTACCCATCGGGCATGGGACTCGCGCAATGATGCAGCGAAAATACCTATTTTACGTCAATTGTTAAAATTTATTGAGGAACATTGTAGAGTTTTATCATCGTAGATTACAACCTACCTAATGAACCCAAACGTAACTTGAAGTATCTATAATGCAATCAAACAAAAAAGTCATTTATAATAACATCTAACAAAACACCCATCGATTTTATACGAAATTTTATCTAATCGAGCATGTTTCGAGAGGAAAATGTTTTTTGAAGTATTGGGAAAAATGCACTATTTTCCATATTTGTCGAAAAATATTTTTTCTCTCAAAGAATACTGAAATTATGAGGAATGGGGTACCCTGGTACGACAAATCGACTGGTGTCGTCCATTTGTCAATGAGATGAATGTTTCAAATTTTAGCAGAGGATTTAAATTAAAAGGAAAAATGCCTTCATATAAAAAATCGCACAGACCAAAATAATGATAACATTCATTTAATTTTCTAGCAAAGAACTGACAAAGGTTCAATCTATGAAAAAAAAGCCAAGAGTGCACCACAACGATGCGATTCAGAAGTAGAGTGCGTCAAACTTAGAGTATGCAATGAAGAGGGGTGAAATCAAATATCCATAGTTACTCGAAAATTAATAGAGTTAGGACATTAACAAAGTTAGTTTCCACATTACAAAAATTTGAGAAATTATTTGGAAAATGAATATTCTTCTTTCCAAGCTGTTAAGAGACGTTTCCATCTCCTGTAGATAACAGTTTTCCATAATATTAAACATGCAAGTATAAACAGAAATGACAATAATGATGCAAACAATACAAACAAATATTCGCTTGCCACAACTAAATTTACGTTCATTTGACGGCTCTATAAATCAGTGGTTATTTTTTAGAGACAGCTTCAAGTCAATCATTCATGATAATTCTATGTCAATTGTACAAAAATTTCATTATTTGCGACTATCAGTTCAAGGTACAGTTGCAGACAAAATAAAATCATTCCAAATTTGTCAAGCAAATTATAACATAGCATGGAAGTTTACTCTGTGATAGGTTTGAAGATAAACACTCTTTAATAAAGAATCATATACAATGTTTATTTCAATTACCCCCGCTAACAAACGAATCTCATGAAGGTCTAAATTCTATTCTTTATATTGTTGAAAAAACCTAAATGCCTTAAGTGTTTTAGAGAGACCTACTGATTATTGGGATGATTTACTCGTATACTTAATTACTACCAAACTTGATCAGTCTACCCATCGGGCATGGGACTCGCGCAATGATGCAGCGAAAATACCTATTTTACGTCAATTGTTAAAATTTATTGAGGAACATTGTAGAGTTTTATCATCGTAGATTACAACCTACCTAATGAACCCAAACGTAACTTGAAGTATCTATAATGCAATCAAACAAAAAAGTCATTTATAATAACATCTAACAAAACACCCATCGATTTTATACGAAATTTTATCTAATCGAGCATGTTTCGAGAGGAAAATGTTTTTTGAAGTATTGGGAAAAATGCACTATTTTCCATATTTGTCGAAAAATATTTTTTCTCTCAAAGAATACTGAAATTATGAGGAATGGGGTACCCTGGTACGACAAATCGACTGGTGTCGTCCATTTGTCAATGAGATGAATGTTTCAAATTTTAGCAGAGGATTTAAATTAAAAGGAAAAATGCCTTCATATAAAAAATCGCACAGACCAAAATAATGATAACATTCATTTAATTTTCTAGCAAAGAACTGACAAAGGTTCAATCTATGAAAAAAAAGCCAAGAGTGCACCACAACGATGCGATTCAGAAGTAGAGTGCGTCAAACTTAGAGTATGCAATGAAGAGGGGTGAAATCAAATATCCATAGTTACTCGAAAATTAATAGAGTTAGGACATTAACAAAGTTAGTTTCCACATTACAAAAATTTGAGAAATTATTTGGAAAATGAATATTCTTCTTTCCAAGCTGTTAAGAGACGTTTCCATCTCCTGTAGATAACAGTTTTCCATAATATTAAGCATACGTTTATTTTAACAATTAGCTCATATAATAATATATATTACCAGGATAATACCAGGATTGTGGTGAATTTTGAAACCGCATTTTCCTGTACTTACCAAGACAGCTGCGGATAGGAATAAAAAATGTCTTCTTACCTGTAACAAAAAAACTAGTATTAGAAAAAATATTAAGTAATCTAGAAGAATGTAGTCTATAAGCATATAGTTCTATACACAACCCAAAAATATTCAAACTATATACTTATATATATATAATTAAAGTATGCTATAGTAATAACAAATAGCTACCAAAAATAAATAATGTATTCTCTACTGTCTTTTTTATATGAAAGATATCTGCATATTTTTAACATGTGTGACGTTTCATTCCACACTTTTTAATTATGAAACAGCGGTTCGGCTCGGATAAGAGAGTGGCAAATAAAAGAGACTACAACAAAAAAAACGAGTGACCGGCATAGTTCAGAGGGGCAAAATTAGCATTCCGTTGGCAGATTGAAGTTCGAATGTAGCTTAAATCATGCTAAAGCTATTGGTAGTCACCAGTTCCACTGCGGTCACGATATCTATGCCGTTAGCGGTGTTGTCAGGTAAACTGAATGTCAGTGAAAATATTACAAACAATTTCATTGTCTTTTTTTGGAATACATTGTATAAGAAATTGAATATTATGGGTAAGGTGGCAACGAAAAAAAGTCTTTTTAGACCTTTATTCATTCTAGTTTCATATACGGAGATATTTATTAAGAATGTCCAGTTTTAAACTGGAGATTCTCGGCCACGAAATATGATAATTCGGCTCAATATCTATCACGAATATTGCAGTAATCCGACGAAATTTACATTTGACTATTGTACTTGAAAATCGATAATGAACCAAACCATACATAGGTTTTTGAGTTATTTTTTATTTTAAAAAATTCAATGCTTTTCGAATCTATGAAAATGTTTATTTTACAAATATATGTGAATTAAATATCGATGAAGAAAAAGGGTGAACACAAAAAAAATCAATAAAAAACTTGAAACTTCACTATTACTTTTAACTTATTTCTATTTTCCTTTGCCATTGTGGAATGGAATACGTTTAGTTATTTTAAAATAGTTCCTTCATTTAAGAAAATATTGCAAAACCCAAGGCATTGAACTATCTACCACGACCAATCATCAACGATGATATTTTTCATGTTACGCAGTTATAGAGAATAATGTAGTGGTGGCCTATCGAGCAAGATCCACATATTTAAAATTATAATAAAAATTTTTAGTAGTTCTAAAGGACCAATTTGATTTTGCACTACCTCAAACGCATGCTGAACATTTTTTTCCTCCAAACGAAAATTCCACATCAGTGGAAAAATTTGCGTTAGGAAAGTTTGGGTTCACATTTTGTTTATATTAAAAAATTGAACATTAAGCTGCTAAATCTGGAGGTAACCAATTCTGAACAAGACTGCAATAATATGGATGTAGTTTTTCTTTCTTAAATTTTCTAAAAAAAAGACAGTCGGCTTATCTTTGTTGCTACACTTAATCTTCGCGTACTGAGATCTGAACAGCGACACATTTTGTAGCACCTTGATGACTCTTAAGAGGTGGGAACCCCATCTCACCTAGGCGGTTGTGAAAATTTCGAACCATTTTTTATTCACGTTGCATTCTTCTTTTTAACTTTATGTTTTGGAGGGTTCATTGATAACATGGAATTGGGGAGAATAGCTTTATTGGTACTTAGCATTAACATTGTACCGAAAGCCATGAAAGCTCTTAGGGTTTGATTTAATATGTTTGGTATTTTATTGCTCCTTTATTTTGAGGATTCTTTTCCTTTGAGAGTATATAACTAAGTCTTCAAGTTTCCTGTCATCAGTTTCATGTTTAGGCGATTTTACAATCATTTGGTAAAAATAGATAATTATTCGACCCGTTTAGTTTCATACTAATGACCAATCCAGGAATTTTGCCTGGTCAAACAGACAATTTGTAAGAACTTACACGGTCATAGTGAAGACAAAACATGTTTCATCTCATTTGTTAATTCTAACGGTTTAGTTCTCACATATTGAATGATGTTGAAGTCATTAATTTGGTTTGAACTTCTTAAGCGGTAAAATTTTCCGTTAAATTCAGTTTGTCCTATACAATAGATCGTTGTTTTCCGGATTCATTGCCATAAATCCAAAACTCATTACCTGTGTAGATATTTACACATATAGAGAAGTTTTTGATGATGTTTATTTTCATCTTTAAATGTTTTGAATACGTTATAGTTGATAAAATCAATCTGTATCTATATGAAATCAATATGGTGTAAGGGATGCTTAGAAAATAGGTTTCCATAAGTTTATCTCTTCTTTCATTGAAAAATAAGCTACCGCTTTTACTTCTCGTTTATTGAAAAAGTTTGTAGAGTAATCTTATTATGTAGTTCTGTGTCAGGAAAACTCGTGTGGATTCCTATTAACTAAATACGAAGTTATCAGAGTTCGACACATCCGTACGGACTTGTTGACAGCTTCGACGAACAAAACAACAATAAGTTTCGGTGTACATGTACGGAGGAAACTTTCGAACGTTTCTCAACTTCCACATGCTTTTGCAGTTTGGAAGTAAACTTTTTAATTACAATAAAATGCCATCCAACTAATTACACCGTAGTTTCTGTGCCGACAGAGATTTTAAATTTAGATAAAACGCTGCCAAAATTTCGTTTCCTGTAGCTATAAATTAGAGTGTTTGGTCGACATGGAGTTCGGATTAATTCATCTCTCTTTCAGATTAACTACAGTGAACTGACGTTGGTCGGCGTGAGCGTTTTTCATGAAAAGAAAGTATGGTTCCTGATTTAAAGTAGGTGGTTTCTCAAGCAGGTTACGCATTTGCTCATACAGAGCGCAACTACTGAATAATGACCTTTTTAAATATCTGAACTCAACTTTAAGATCTGTACATAATTATTGAGTAAGAATATTGGAGACTCGTCAAAATATTTTAATATATGGATAAAGCATGAGATGCGAGTCATTCTATGATATACGTAGCGTCAAGCGGGGTTTAGTGAATAAAAAAATGAAGTTATTTTGCAATAACTATTATTCCATTAACAGAAAAATTCCGCAAAAATTAATCAAGATTCTTTACGTCCTTGTCAATTATATTCTATACTAGCTGACCCGACAGACTTCGTCCTGTCAAAAAGATTTGTAATGTGGCAGTTTTTTTGCCTACGTATTTAAAAAAATTCTCCTGAACAGAACCGTCACCCTGGTGATAGGGCGTTGTGAATAAAAAATAATTAAATAAAACATATATAAGGATTTAAAAGTAAGTAATCGCTTTATTGTTAATCATGTGAATCATAATTATTATTATTATCATTGTAGTGCTTTGTGGTATACGATGTTTTTTGTTTGATTACCTGGCGCATAGATAAACAAATCTGATGGTTTTCCAACACGGGAACAGGCAACATACAATTGACCATGTGAGAAACATGGGTTTTCTAAATTAATACCACAAACACTTAATGATTGCCCCTGGGACTTGTTTATAGTCATAGCAAAAGCAAGCCGCACTGGAAACTGTAGTCGTTTAAACTCAAATGGCACATCAGTCGGAATCATTGGGATGCGCGGTATGAGAACATCTTCTCCTTTATACTTTCCTTTGAGTATAGTTGCTTCTATCACATTGTTTAGTAATTTTTTTATCGCTAACCGTGTACCGTTGCAAAGACGCGGTTGGTTGATATTTCGCAACATTATAACCACCGATCCAACCTTTAATTGGAGATTGTGAGGTGGCAATCCTGGCAAATCCAGCGAGTTTAAAAATTCCGGTACTTTGATAACTACCTCATGCAATCCAGGATCTACTTGTACATTAGGGATTTCAGCTGATATCACTGCATCAACTTCATTTGGCCTTATCTTTTCAACCAACCAAATCAAAATGTGTGCATGTGGCAATCCTCGTTTCTGCCACTCCACAGAATACATCCAGCAGCGTGTCTCACCAAACACATTATGTTTTACGATGAAATCCATTAAAGATTTCAACTTTTGTCTAAAGACTCTGGCTGTAATATCATGACGATCAATGGGTGATTGCCCAGGGAATAACTCCTGCTTGATTTCTATCCATTGCGGATTGCATGTAAATGTGATGAACAAATCTGCTGTACCATAATGACGAACATACGACATGGCATCTTGAGCATATTCGTGCATATGCCGAGGGCTTCCGATGTATGTTGCTGGAAGAATAGTCATCCGACCGACATTCTGTGCATTTCCATCAGTATTAATCGCATCTCGAAGGTGAATATACTCTTCAGATCGGAGTTTGGTTTGATTCAACCTGATGAATGTTAATCTCTCCGTTTCAATTTTAACATACATGTCTACAACATATTTGTGATATAATCGCCGACATTTCAATATGTGATTTTCTTCATTTTCCCGAATCATTAGGCGGTATGAATAATAGTTTATTGAACTGACTTTTTTGTTGGTTTCAGAACCTGTAAATATATTTTGTTTTAATAACATTCAAATATAAAATTAAAATACATAATATAATGACTGAGATATTATCGCCATAGCTAAACTAATATTTTAGTTACCTGTAATGGGATTTATCATTTTTATTGAGAAATTGTAGCCATCTTCACCTTGCCAAAATATAATGGGATATTGCAGTGCATCATATGAGCGGTGTGTTTCCTTTATACGTTGTAATTGATCATTCCGACGATGTAAAACAATATCACGGGATTCCAAGTTTTCTCCAACTACAACGATAGCAACTTCATCAATAGTTGGTGCATTAAAACGTCTTGTATGTTGACCTGCAGGTGTTTTATCAGCTCTGATTACAATTTTGTGATTATCGGATGGCATCAGATCCAGGGCAGTTTTAAACAATATAATCAATTGATTGTGTTGATGAAATAAAGTTTGTAATTGTTCTACAATAGACCTCTTTACTAAATTGTTATGTGCACAACGCAGATCAATTTCTTGTGGTGAATTGCCCATAAAATAAATTTGCAGGAATTTGTTGTCGCTATCTGACACTGGTAACAGTGAACCTGCTCTGTGATATATTTGCCCTTGTATCTGTAAATAAAAAAAATATTATGGTGTGGTATAAATTAATGGATTGTCAGTGATCAAACTTAAATAATATTTGATCTTAAAAAGTATATATTTAGTTTTAACTAATATCTATCAAATATAATAAAAGTGTCACTGAAACTGAATCACCATATAATATGATGACTAAGTGATATATTAGTGATTAAGAAATTGAAGATTAGTGACACATCTTAACTTTGCTGACAGAAAATTTTGTTCGTTAAAATAATTATGAGTAACTGCTATAATACATACCTTGAAAGTTGGCATAAAATTTTCCCGAACTACATTTGTTGCCCCAAATGAAGTCATTTGAAAGCAATTGTTATATTGTTGGATATGTGTCAAAAAGTGTATAGAATCTGTTCCTATTCCTGAAACCAATGAGTACAATGGTTCTGGTGGTGGATCCAATGGTATCAATTTTACTTTACCATTTGCGCAACACAATCCATTGGCTTCGTTTTTGTATTTTAATGCCTTACAGTGTGAGCAAACCGAGTTCATAGAACCAATAACAACACATTGGTAGTTACTGTAGTCAATTGACACATCGTAACTGAAAGCAGCTCGATTCAAACTTGCGCGATTATTAGTTGAATGTCGCCCTCTCGCTTCACGCGTTTGTGATATCCGAATTCTTTCACGTTCATTTTCGTCGTCACGTTCTTGTGCAGTACGATTAGATCGGTAAATAGCTTGGTTTGTAGCATTTCTGGTTCTTCTACCTAAATTGCTTCGTCTTATAGGAGGCATATCAAATATAAATTATTTTTTCACTAATCACGAACTAAACAAACACTAACTAAGTAAACACTCTGCACAAAACACGATATACGAATTTGTTTCGTGTATCAGTTGACAATTAAACTCCTCCAACTATGTATTCTGTGCTCCAACGCACACACGCACATTGTTTTGATAGATATGATCTTTGACGTTAGGAACACACCTACATTGCTTAGACAACAGTGAGTGCTTGTAATTTAATATGAACTTTATACCATAGCAATGAAGCTCAAATTGACTACGTTTTAGTTACAAATCATTTGTATGGGAAAAAGAAAAGGGCTATTTTTAGGGGTTTTCCAGCAATAATTCTAATTTTTCTCGCCGTAAAAACCATCCTTGAACTTCAACGAACATTTTAAAAAAAGATTTGGCCAAATTGGTCGAGGCGTTGTTGAGTTATGCGTTTACCAACTCATTTTGCGATTCATTTTTATATTATAGATTTATAAATGTCCTAACACCAGTGGCGGCCCATCTATTTTTTTCCAAAGAGTGATTCACTTTACCCACCACTATGGGGTAAATTGAATCGGGTATTAAACTGAACGATTGATTTACTTTTAAAGCACTTGGGGCAAAGTGAATCGTTACTAATGTTTTTAAAAAACAAAAATGAGTACAAGATAAAAATTCGAACAAAAAAAAACACTAAAAATAGACAAACATAACATTTATTTCATATATTATCACAAACAATACTAAAACAAATGTAAAAACTTATAAAACAACACAGAAGAAAATAAATAAATAAAATAAAAATAAAACATTGTAAAACTAGTGAAACGTAAAAATTATTTAGAACTCATCGGGTTTTAAATTAAACACATGAGTACCCCTTTTTACAAACTGAGTTTTGATTATCACTGACAAATCCGGAATATCCGGATAAACGAAATATCCTTTCTCTAAGCCTTTTTTCCGGAGAACATTTATTGTTATTTCGTCTGCAATCGACTCCACTTTCCCAATAAAATGTCGGTCTCTTTTTGAGGCGGGAAACTTAGCTACTATATAATCTCCAATTTTTAGTTCCTCGCTATTTGTACTCAAGGAGGACAATGGTTCTATATTTTCTTCTTCGCTGTCGTTCACATTTTCTTCGATTCCTTGTTCACCTTCGCTTGATGAAATATGTTCAGTTGCCTTTTTTTTAACGCTTTTTTGGCTCCTCATCAGCAGTGGCAATGCTTTTTCCAGGTGATATGTTCACCTTTTTGCCCCTTTTTAGCAGTGCACTGCCTCCAGGCCCCGTTTTTAATTGCTCGAGATGATCAATAATTGCTTGACTCTACGCTCGCTCTTGTGTTCCATCGGATTGAACGTTCCGTGGAATTTTTTAAAGAACTCTATTGGGATTAAAGGCAATTATCCCACAGGCTTGAAAACCAGCTAGACAGTTTTCTGCTGATCGTATTACAATGGTGTCGACAGTTTTTTTGAGGTGCTGCGGAAATATTGTTTTTGGAAGAACTCCTCGATTTTTTTGTTTCCATTGCTCCAGATTTTGTTTCCAAGCACGTTTTAATGGCCTGAAGTAGGCTACATCTAGCGGTTATAACAAATGTGTGGCGTTAGGGGGCAGGAGAACGAATATAATATTATTGGCTTCACATTTCTGGACGACACTTAATGTGAGATGACTGTTTAAGTTGGCTCCCAACAGCACCTTCGGACCCGTCAATTTTCGGAAGTACGGTATTGCGATGCTGTTGAACCAGTCCTCAATAAGGTCAGAATCGAACCAGCCGCTAACACTTCCATTATATCTCCCTCCTTCGACGCCATTTTCAGTCCATCCCTCGTACATGTGTTTCGCCTTGTACACCACATATGGTGATTGCAATGCCACATTGCCTGCTATGTCAAACATAACAGTCGTACTGCTTCTAGACGTATCAATGGTTCTGAATGTGTGTTTGTATCCCCTTTTTGTCACGACTTTAGCCGCTCCTGGGTCGTCCCCAAAATTTGTTTCATCATAGTTAACGATATGAGCAGGAGGGACATCTTTCTACGTTTCTTTCAGATTTTGAAATATTCTTCAATCATGTCATAACTTAGTCCTCCTCTGGCTCGTTTCGTATTTTCAGCTAATTTAAATGTCAGTGCAGGATTTCTTCTCATAAAGCATTTGAACCAGTCATTGCCTGGTTTATTTTCATTAAATCTGATAGTACGGCCCTGCGTATTCAGATATTGTTGCACAATAATACTGATTTCTGTTGATCCCAAAGGGAATCCCCATTCGGCGCAGATGTTACACGCTTCGACGGTATGAGCATCTTCTTCCTCTGACAAAACAGGTTGACGACCATATTTCAGGGAATGTGTTCCTCGCACCCTCCTCTGAACCGTCGAGAACGGAACCCCGTATTGCACCAAAGCCTGACGCATAGACATCCTGCCAATACGCACTGCGCGGCGGCTACAGCTCGTTGTACAAACTCCTGAGTTGTAATTGTATTTTTCGTGTGCACCAAGCTTGTTCTTATAAACTCTAGGCATGCTGTAACAAAAAAATGACGATGGCAAAAACCTAAATCTAAGTTTATAAAAAAAATTCCTTCCCCTACCCATTGCAAAAAGTTATATCTACGCCACTTAATACGAAATGAGTATGAGTACTAGAAATATTAGAAATCGCCAAAATGTTTCTCTTTACATTTTGTAACAATAATTTAGACGTTTTATGATTAGAAAATATTATGGCCTATCTCGAAGCATAGAAGTAATATTCATTATATAGATTTATTTCTTAAGATTGACTCTTTCAATAGGTCACAAAATACAGGGTGTTAGTTTTCTGTATGTGATGGGTTCGATTCCCGGCTTTTAAAGCCATAGGGCTTTAAATAATCTTTAAATGCAGTTTTTTATTGCATCCTTTGTATTTATGTAGCTTAATAGGAGAATCTTTAGCAGAACCCATAGAAAGTTTTTATTTTTAGGCAACGACTACCTGTAAACCTGCAGAAAAAAAAACACAAATTATACAGCTTCAAATATTAAAAAACAGCAAGAAGATAAAATAAAACCCGGTAATGAATCACAACAGCAATGCGAAAACAATTATAATGCAGAATAAAATCTGAATGCTTTGAATTCTGCCAGAGATACTATGCCAATCCGTGCTGAAGTTGATAGACAGATCATAAAGTTGCGCGAGGAAATAAAAACAGCAAAACAGTCTTTAAACAGGAAGATTCAAAACGCAGTTGCCCAGAAGAAACACAGGGATGGTATGAAAAGAAAGTTAGAGGATATTTGTCATGAAAATCCAGATAGCTTTATTTGGGAGTGCAGCAGATGATAGAAGACGACCGGAATCTATTCGCGGCATAAAAACTCTTGATGAACTCATACAAGAATTACGTAAAATAGGATTTGACATTAGTGGCAGTGGGACATATCTTCGTTTGATTCCCAGAAAATCTAATTCTGCAGAGGGACGAAGACATGTATCGACAGTCCCTGTTAAGCTCATTCGGGCTCAAACTGATTACCATAAGAGCAACTTAGATAGCAAGTTCGCTGAAACATCAATCCATTATTTAGAGAACATAGCATCCATACTTGGACCAGATCAAGTATTTTTCATATCTCAAGATGATAAAGCTCGAGTCCCTATTGGCGTAACTGCGGCAAATAAGCAAGCACCTCTTCTAATGCACATGGAATATAGAATCAAATTTCCTGACCACGATTGGGTAATCGCTGAGCGTCATAAATTAATACCCTCTGTTTATACTGGTATCAAAATCACTTCCAGTATGCTAGGTGCTAGGACAACCGCAAGCAGTTGGATATTCTGGAACAACATACATCGCTATTCGAAGTGGAAAGCATACTTCATCTACTGCTAATACTCATGCTCAGGACTTCGAGACGTTTCTCGAACTTGATCAAAAAGTCATAGGGTTTGCTATACAACACTTTAAGCGACATGATCTCGATGCATTGTTTTTAGCTACCAATGCTCCTGGAAGAAGTGCGTATAACAGAGTAGAGCGCAGAATGGCTCCCCTTAGTCGGGAACTGGCTGGTTTAATATTGCCTCATGACCATTTTGGGTCTCATTTGGATGAACGTGGCGTTACAATTGATGAATATTTAGAAATATCTAATTTCGAATTTGCAGGAAATGTATTATCTGAAGTATGGAGTTCAATGGAAATTGATGGCTATAATGTTACTGCAAAATATGTTGGGGCTGGTAAACAAGATGTTCCTGATTTTCCAGACATTGAATGGTATTCAGAACACGTGTGTGCCAATTCTTGCTTCAAATGTAAAATGTAGAAATACAGAATGCTGTCGTCCAAGAAGTGGCTTATTCAGATTACTATACAACAGGTTTCTTCCACCACCTGTAAAAGTAAAACAAACAGTTGATGATTGGTCTTGGATAAAGGAGGGCAATTTCTTGATCTTCCAGTCAATTTAGCTTCATGCTTAAGTGATTCACTCAAAGATTTCGGGCAAATGCCCTACGATTATTTTTGTCCGACGGTAAAATTGGGGCTATCCAGTCGAACATGCAAAACGCGTGGTCTTTATCATGCTTCCGTCGACTCACTGAATCGTCACATCGAGAAGATCCATAAAAAGTAAACACGCACACTGATAGGAAGGTTAAACCTGTACGAGTCGCTGCTCGTCGTGCTAATGAACTGATGTACATTATTCAAAATTTAGAGCACCATGATGTTGAATGGCTCGATGAGAACGACGTAGACATTCCAAAATCGGATGAAAGAGCACTCACAACACTGAGCAGCAATCGAATGTTATCGAAAACTTAGAATCATGGATTCGGGTTTCATGGACTGAAGACTGTTAATTTGAATTTAATATGTGTACCAAAAATTTAAAATAAGTTTGTTATGTTCGTAAGATTATAATATTTTTGTTCCTTATTCTATGTTGAATACTGTATCAGTAAAATCTAGTCTCTATCCTAAATATATTTTCTTATTTTTAAAATTATAATTATAACATTATGATTATAATATAAAAAAAATATATAGTTATAATTGAAAAATATTTACGTAAGCATGGGGGAGGGGGTAAGAACTTTGCTTACTTTTGCTGACAAGGGGGATAGGGGGGGTGGAGAATAATTGTAATAAATATGCTTTCAACGGCCCCATGCGGTCAAGACTGTTTTCTTGTATTGCAAAAATATGTGGCTTTTAGAGATTCTTTCAACGCGCAAGCTCCAATATAATTTACTTCGCAAGAATAGACAGTACGTGGAGGGAAAATTTTGCATCCTGCGATTTAGTGGAATTTTGGATAACCGCTAATTCTTAAGCTCTTTGCTCAAATGCATTAAGAATAATTATTCCATTTGCTACATATTATCTTTGCGAAGCTCGATTTTCAGTAGTTGCTGTTAATAAAACGATATATAGATCGAAAATCAACATGGAGCAAGAAATTATAGAGTGCCTGTTCATGACCTGATATATCGTTTAGAAAAATTGTGCAATGATCAACATACCCATCCTTTACATTGAATTATTTGTTAGTTTGAACAAGTAACACTTTTTGTATGTTTTTCTGAATAGAGGTTTCTTCAAACAATCAACAAAGGCTGCTTAATTAATTTTTCTATCAAGATTTGTTGAAGGAGTGGCGTACAAAACTAGCTTATCTCTAAGGGGGAACCACAAATCTACACGGATGCTTCGAAATCACCAGCTGGAGTGGGTGCAACAATAGTAACTTCAACTGAAACTTACAGCATCAAATTCTCCCTTCTCAGTAGCATTTTTACCGCAAACCCGTAATTTTAACTGATTCCTTAAGTTATATTTATTCCCTGAAACATCTTTATTCCAAGCATCGAATAGTCCAATATTCCAAGCATTCAATAGTACAACCAACTAGACCAGAACTTCAAAGAAGCCAGAATGACAACTAATCAGTCGATTCCTTCACATATTGGTATCCCAAGCAGCAATTTTAGTCGTTGCTACTACCTGACGACGATTGCTGGAATCTCTAAAGTTGTGGTTACTAGTAACGGGAATCTTATTGCTACGGCCCCTTTAGATGCCTACGACCAAAATAGGGAACATTTTGAAGGTGATAATTATGTAAAAATTACTACCTTGGAACTTCTAACATTTCTACTAATTATATAAATTTAGTTATACTTTAATTTATCTTTTTTTGTGATTTTTTAATAATTCCATAATTGTAATACTATAAGGAAACTGAAATAAATATAATGACGTCCTACATATTGTCTATAAATATGGAGCATTTTTACAGAAATTACTTCAAGGTAGTATTTACTACATACGGGGTGTTTGAAAAGTTGGCAACTTTACTGCAAGTAACGGCCGCTACACTTTTATCACTTTAGTGTAATTATTACCATTAAGTTAAATATTTGCTGTAGATATTTCAAAACTGTATTGTCGCGATAACTAACAAACCAACTCAAAGTTCCCGAAGTCACGATAACGTTTCCATTGTCACTATGAAGTTCCAATTGGAACTTTAACCTACAATAATGTTACGAAACAGCACACTGGTATAGTCCCTAAATCCGACTCTGTCTAAGCCAGGTATAAAAGTTAAAATTATGGCGGATACGCAGGTGTTTTATATAACTGTTTACGACTACCTTATCTAAACATTGTTTTTGTGACCAGACTTATCTAGAAAAGGCCAGAACCAATTATTTTGGTGTGTGTAAGCCGCAGTCCGGAAATTTCTAGTAAAAAAGGCTTTAATATGAATAAAGGACCGATCAGCGGAGGAGTCAGTTGATAATTTGACATCGTGAGATAAACAAGTGAATATAAATCAGTTAAGTGTTTACATAAATTAGTTTAAGTGAATATACCGAGTATATATGAATTAAGTGTTACTGATTAGTTTAGTGTTTAAATAAATTTAGTAAGTGAACCTACAGTGTGTTTAAAATTTATCCCACCTGTTTACTGTCTAAATAAATTAGAAAAACATTACAATAATTAAGTGCTTATTGCGTATTTATAGCTATTTGTGCGAGCTGCGTGATTTGATAGTGTTTGCAAAAATAAGTAAAAAATAAAAATGTCATGTTTCAAAATTGCGGCCACGCAAAACAGTTCGAAAACCAAGATGAAGTACACTCGATTGATTTGAGCGAACTAATGCCGCGATTACCTACAAACGGGGAGATATTTTCGTCCTTATAAAGTGACATTTTTAAGTAATTGGAACTTTGTAGTAATTTTAAGACAAAGTGAAAAGTAAAAATTACCGTGAAGTAGTTTTCGTGAGTAGCAATTTTACCTTAAATATTATAATAACTAGAGAATTATCAAAAAAGTCTAAATAAAAGTAGGAAAAACTAGAGAGTCGTTTTTTTAATGATAATTACGTAATAACGACTTATTCGAAGTTCCGATGTTGGTTTCCGATACTCTGATGTTGCTTGGGATCAGAGGCAACGAAGAAGCGGGTATATGTGCGCGTAGTGCAATTGTTAGTGATAATGTCGAACTTATACCGAAGTACGTGATGGAATACTTATTCGGAAAAAAGATTACAACAGCTGACAGCGACCGCTAGATAAACTTCAACTGTGATGTTGTGGAAAGATCCAACCACAACGCACAAAGTACAAGTGAATCATACTAGTCTTAAGAATATAGAGCATTGTAAATTTACGTATACTTATCTTTTCAATAAAGATAATTTTTCCCTATGCAATGTATGTCAAGAACATTTAACAGTCAAACATGTCCTAGTCAGTTGCATCAAATTTGACACACACCGGCTAAAATTTTGACAAAATTTACATCTAGGTGAAAGGAGCTGAGTTGAAATTTTGATTGGATTTGTAAAGGACAATAATTTGCTGAATTAAATTTAATATTGTGTATTGTTATATCACCGCTGTCTGGTTCCAGAGAATATGACGGAAGAGCTTTTCCACACACACTCCGATCTAAAAAGCGCCTTCGTCATATTCTGTAAAAACAGACTTTCTGAAGAAAACTGTCAATTTAGTGTTTTAAATGAAACTCACGGTTTCTAGTTAATTCCACAATATATATATATATATATATATATATATATATATATATATATATATATATAACTAGAAACCGTGAGTTTCATTTAAAACACTAATATGAACAGATTCCACGAAGTAAGGGTCGAGACAGTTAATTTCATTAAAACTGTCATTAATAATTGTCGCTATTTATTGAAAATTCTATAGGATAGTATTGAAACGCAATAAAACAATTACATAATGGTTTTAATTTTAGTTCAAGCTTTCAAAGTCTCACTATGCTGCAGTTTTCTCCAGAATGTCTCTTTACAGAACGCGGCATACACTCCGATCTAAAACTTCAATTTTCTCATAAACTGTTCATTTCATCGACTTCAAACATGAGTACGTTTTCGCTAGTAAATGAATTGTAAAATTTATTTTTGGAATTTAGATAGTATACAGGTTGTCCCTGTTGAAATTACGGAATGTTAACCACTGGGCACAAGCCGCCTTTGCACTGCTCTGTGGAATGTAGATTTATACTATCAATCACAGCACGTGGATGTAATTAATCAATCACTGAAATTTTATAGTAATCCGATGTACCTATAGTTTAAAAATTTGGTCTATATGTTATTTCGATACGCATGACAAAAATTTATTTGAACATCTAACGTTATTTTGACCTCTTCTACTCTTTCCGAATTTTTAGCAATAAGTTCCTAGACATCCTGTATATACTTGTCAGAATGTTTTCATTCTTGAAAATATGCGACTAAGAACAGTATTATGAAATTTTATTATATAATTGTCCCGAGTTCTCGTGAAACGAAACGAAAGCAGTAGAGTTCCCCTATGGCTAGCAATTTTTGAACGTTCCTGAGTAAATAAAGACTTCTAAAAAACAAACGGATGCCTGTTTTAACCTGATTTGTAACAAGACACAACAAACTGAGATAATCCTATGTTTTTTTTAAAACGTATTGCATAAATTCGATCTGTAATAAATATAAGAAGGGAAGACAGTAACAATTATTTTCGTTTCGTTTCGAACGTTTTCGGACTGAAATTCAAACCCAGCTGTCTAGTTCTCATCACTGTTCCCTCTTCGAAACAACTTTTACACATGGCATTCCTTTCGAAAATACAGGAGGAAATATGTGGGTCTCACGTTGAGTTTCGTCTCCACTTCCATATATAACCAGAGGCGTTCGTTTGTCACTAAGAAAGATCATTAAAAATGGCAGGTTGTGCCCAAAATTTAAATGAATAATAATTTCGTTTTTAATGGCTGTCAGAAGAATATAGAAAATATAATCTCTTATTTATAGATTAGGTGATATATTACTAGATATAATTCCATGTTTTATCGTAGAAATAGTTTATTTTGGCTTTTTTATTTATTTTTCTATTTGTATGTATAACTAAAAGTGTCAGGGCTGGTAAATCAACTAAATCCAAATCAACAGTACAAAATATTTTAAAGACGTTTATCTTTATACTCCTATATCTGAGTCGGTGGAATTGTTATATTGTACAATATTTAACAAACATGAAATATTGAGGTTCATTTGTGCAAATGTAAACACCAAACATTTGTGAGACTATTGGGAATGGGATAAAATCATCTACCGTGGGAACTTTTCAAAGCTAATGCAAAACCGTAAGCAATCAATTAAAAGCTACCCACGCATCGAGAAGTCTTCTCGTAAGATGCTGTGCCTGGACCACAGAATAAGTAACTGAATATATCGATATATTATATAAATTATTATTAACATGGAGAGCTCAGGAAGAATTAAAACAAATGTGACGTTAGCACTTCATCGACTATTATCAGACATACGAAACCACCCATTTGGAAAGTGTGAGGTTATCTCAACTTTTAATTACAATTCATTGTAACTTGATATATAAATTCTCTTTCTATGCCAGATAATTTGTATCGCTTTGTCCCATAAACTTGTAATTTGAAGAATCTTTGCAATGTTATTGAATAAGTCGCGAATCTAATGTTATATATTTTTCTTGTGTCAATTTCCCAAGCAGTCACTCACGGAACGTCATGTGAACAAAATCAATGTGAATTTAAAAGACCGTAAGACGATAAACGCTCAATTTGTGTGTGTTATATCGAATAGAAGAGCTGCTATATCTTATATTGGACATGTGAAACTGACCGATGTGTACACCTACTAATATATTTCGTTCTATTTATACAACTCATCCAAAAAACTGTGGAGCGTTAAGGTGTGGTTATATCAAACTGGGCTAGACCGGCGGCACTACCGGTCTTGTCACCGGCATAATTTTGGCGGCTTACAGCGGCTTTAACCGCGGAAATAAATTTGACTAGACGAAACTGACTTCAATGACTGACTTGGATAGTTCGTTCTTAGCCATTGATGATAATGTTTGAAGGCGGCGACATTCTATTAGGGTAGATATATGGCCCTAAAAATGACTACCGATATTGAAAAACAAAAGCACCGTTCTGGGTACGGTATGTTTACGGTAGAAGTGAACTTTATTTCCGACTCCAAATATTTCCACACCTAATGTTTTCAAAGTTTGTAAATATTCGGTCTAATATTTTATTTTTATAGTCATTATTCCTAGGATTCCATAATTTTTTTCATTCTAAATAATTCTATTAATAATAAAATTTGTCTTATTATTAATATCCTCTTGACGATTCACCGCATTGGTATCTTGGCTATCTTTTATTCCTCTCGCCTCTATCCCAAAACAAAGATTACAAACGCGAATTGTACTCTTCAACCACAAATATCAAAATAATTTGAATAAATATGTGTTAGCATAGCAGCAGCCCGAGGTGGTTGCTTTTGATCTCTACCAACATTTAGCCGTTTATACCGCCATCCTGGACAGATATTTCAAATGCATTCCAAGAACCAGGTAAATATGTTACACTCACAAGGGTATACCGGGTTTATCAAAAATTTCACCTATAAAATCCTACTGTCTCAAACACATATAAAGCTATAATTGCCACTTCAGGTTACATCTATTTAGGAAAAGATGGACGTAAAATTTGGGAAAACATAGTCGTTAATTATTAGAAGGTGAAAACAAACGTTGAATAATTTGTCGCATGAGCGCTGTAGGTTAGAGCTGCTCTATGTTTCTTTTTTCGGTCCTCTGAAAACTTACTACAATCAAGTGTGTGAAGCGTTTTTGATCAACAATCATAAAGCAGTAATTTTTGACAGAAATCTCGGTCCGTTATTTGCTGAAGCTTAGTGTAAAGCTGCTACAGTAAGCAATTATTTGAATGGGTTTGGAGCATGTGGTATCGAACCATTTAATCCGATAATTTTTATTGACAGCTATAACGACGGACCGGTATAACCCATAAGAAGACGCTCGAGAAACACTGTGTCAATTTCTCCAAGAATTAGAATTCTTTGCTTTAACCATGGACTCCCAATCAGATTCTGATGAAGGAAAAAAATCAGACTGAACCAGACGCCAGAACAAAACGAACTTTATTCAATGAATGCTAAGAATTCAGCTGCCGATAAACTAAGTGAACTTTATTTAGAAAAAACCAAATAGCTTTAAACGAAATAAGGCCAATACCAATATAATGAAGAAAGTCCACAACTCGAAAAAAATTTCAGCCTCTGTTATTATTAGCAGGCCCGTGAAGGACGTTTTGTAAACAAAACAAAATGAACAAACTGAAAAAGAATTGAAAAAATTTTGATTTGAAAAAAGGCAATGAAAGGGAATGAAAATAAGTTAAAGAAAAAGAAAGTGTACAAAAGACAACAACCTTTAGATTAATCAACAACCACGCAATGTGAGTACGATAAGGCTGGCCGAAGTGGTCTTAATTCTATTAATCAAAAGACTCTCAATGAAAATCACGACAGCTGCTCAGGTTGTAACGAATTATATACGGATTCTCCAATTGAAAATTGGATCCAATGTCCTACGCCAGTCATTGGGAATCAAAAATAGGGCAAACCTGGAAGTAGTTCCGGAAGTTTTGAAACTTTGCAAGTTTGTAGGTTTAGATGTCCAGAACTAAAATTCACAAAATGCACAATCCGAGACATGCCGCCGGAGCCGACATCTTGTCAAGATGGCGCCCAAAAATAGTTTTTTTAATTTATCTCCAAAACTGTGCGTTTTTAGAAAAAACATGATGAGGGCAAAATTAAAGAGAAAAAAGTTTCCTCTAGGAAATGTTCGTAGCATATTTTTTCTAAAGTGAACTGTTTAGGCTCAAGAGCTGATTGAATGACAACTTCGGCGATGTGGTTCTGAGACCCAAGGACAAAGTACTGCCCCGAGAGCAGTGAACTCGAGCATTCATATTGATGATAAAATAGTGACCGTTGACCAACTACTTATTTTCCAGAGACATGGGAATCAACAAAGTGTACATAATCGACGGTGGATACTTGTTGCATCTACTCGTTTGGAGCCGATATGAAACTTTTGCTTCGATCTGTACCAGATATGTGAATTATGTACAAAGACACTATCAGTCAAATGCAGTAGTCGTTTTCGACGGCTATCCCACAAGCGCAGATGAAAAAGGCACGAAAACCGCAGAGCGACAGCGAAGATAAAAAAAATTACAGCAGATGTTTTGTTTGACAAGTCTATGTCTGCCACAGTTCCGCAGGCAAATTTCTTCTCAAACGATGTCAACAAAGATCGCTTTATATCCATCCTGAAATGGAAATTTGAAGAAGCGTAGTTCATCGTAATTTAGGTTACAGAAGATGCAGACACACTGATAATAAATACAGCTAGCAAGATGTCATCTTTATATGAATACGCCATTGTGGTTGGGGAGGATGTTGACCTCATTGTTCTGTTGACAGCACTGGTGGTGGCATGAGGACTGTTTGTCTTCTTAAGGTAGCGAGTTCCATTGCGATTTTTGCATATAAGCCATCTCAACCCAACGCGTTCGTCATCTTACGCGATATATGGACTAAGATGACTAGCATCTCGGTTTTTAGAAAAAGTTGTTTATTTTGTCAATAATTGTAGCAAATATATTTGTATTTCTACATTTCCATTTTCATTTCTAAAAATAAATATTTTCATTATTAATTTAAGCGTTTTTTATAACATCGCCATCTTCATCTTACTTCACTTTTCCCTACACAAATAGATTAATACTCTAGTAAGTAGAGTAAGAAGTCACACATAAACCGAATATAAGAAACAAATAACTGGACTATCAGTGAGAAAAGATTGAAGATGTTATCTACTGACTATCATATCGTGATATAATTAGTTCAATTTGTTGTAATACTAATGTGAAAGTATTGTTGAAATAGTCTGAATTCTTATAAAATATAAATTCTTTGTGTATTTGGTACTATCTTGAAATTGTGTAGACGAAGTGAGCTGCACAACTAAATTAAAATGAATTGGTAATTTTTCTAGCCTTATTTTGACTTTTTTCACTCTCAAACAAATTTTTCGTTGGATTGTTCTGCTGAGTGAGAATCTTATAACCAAATATAAGCCATTGTTTAATTCTTTCAAACTCAAAATGGAATGATTAAAATTTTTCGGGCATTTCTTGAATTACAATGCTTGAAACTATTAGACCAAAATTAAGTGAAAGAAATAATTCACTACCACTCAAGAGAAAAGCAAAAGCAGTAATATTTTTCTCTTCGGTTCGATGTTTTTCTAGAAAGCGATAATAATTTTATTTATAACAAACTACAGAATTCACACAATTTTTCTCAATGATAAATGTCCTTGTTGAAAAAGTTTTTCGGCGTAAAACAGTATCCAAGGCACAAACACAAAAACAGTTTCTACCCTCCGAATCGCACTGTTTACTCTTTAGAAAATGACAAAAGAGAATCGCTCTTCCCCTTCCCTCTAAAATCCGTTTCCGTTCCGTCCATGATTTCGTCTCCAGCGCCATATATAATGCGTCATACTTGCCTGTCTATCTGTTTCCAAAGCCTTAGAACGCCCGCTAGCTACTAAATCAATACCCCGCCATACCTCTCTCGTTTCACCCCCCTTCACCAACACTAATACCAGGGCTCATCTTTACAACCACATTTGGAAAATTGAAAATTTATGCTGCACTTTTTAACCCACACGTTTTTTGTATCACGGAAGATTGTGAGTATGAATTTGAAATTTTATGAATTTGAATTTCAATAAGATTGACAGGGCAGTTGGATATACAGTCTTAAATTATCTTACTATATCAAACTACAAAATATGTTAGACAGATTCGTATTATACAGACAACCAATTTCAATAAATTTTTTATAATATAATTCGATATATGAACACTGTCATAACATAATGAAATTAAATATACAGGGCCGTTTCATTAAGAACTGTCCATATATACTAACTGGAGAAACTTCAGCACAAAATATGATGATTTAACCTAAAACAATTAAATAAAATATTCCTCCTTACAGAGATACAGAATGTTGCATTGAAATATTAAAACATGAATTTTAATTATTATTTTAATACTGCTCGACATTTCATTATAGTATTTGGTAGTTAGTTTAAGTAGTTTGAGACCCACCAAATTATAATAAAACAAATTTTCTCCCTAGGGGTATAGCAAGCTTTGTCGTTTATTATACTCTATGACACTGGAGTAATTGTCATTTTAGCTTAATTTCCTGATTCTCCAGTATTTTTCAGGTAAATACGTTATTGTTTCTTCAAGTCAATAAAGTCATTATTTTTCGAGATAGGGTAAAAGGAGGAGAGATGGACCATCATTTGGAAAAGTCAAGATAATTTCTTAATGAAAGTACAAATCTGGTAATTAGTACGTAAAGTAACTACACTTTGGTACTCTTTTTGGAACAATTAAAAAGTAAAAAATAATTATATTTATAACTAAAAAACATCAAATGCTCAGACTTGTCAACGGTTCATTTATCCTACCCTAGGGAGGTGATATGGACCTCATTAAGTAGGAGAGATGGACCTCCTTACGTTTGAACCACATTTCTGGCAATTGTTAACAACAATAAGCGATAATCTTCTTTTCAGCCATCAAACTAGTGTTCTAAATGGCTAAAACTTTCATCCGCACTAGAACATCACCAGCTTCATCTTCAGAAGACGAAGATTAACTTGAATGATTATTTCTCACTCTTTTTCTATTTACCGCTTTTACTACCAAATTCGGGCCGGCTTTTTCTTCAATTGTGCTTCTTTTTTTTCTTTAATAAGTTCAGGTGAGGTGATATCTCCTGATATTTTTTACGAACTCTTTTACAGCAATTGATACGACGGGTACGGGGAAAACTTCATCTAGATCTTTTCCAGGAGTAATAACTTCAGTAGCTGTTGATTTGTTAGGAGTAATTTTTTTTATTTTGATTACCATAGGGCAGATATTCATGTCTTGCTTGAACTGTTTTATTCTGCAATGGATTTTCTACAGAGCATACAAGATTTTGGATTAAAAATGCGTAATCGGGGATGACTAAGGGATTATATGGTAGGATCCCCGTTGACTTAAACGCGGAAATTGCTTTTTGATTCAGTGGCTGATTTTCTCCCAACTTCAACCAGTAACCTTCCAAACTGCAATGTGTTTAGAACCTTTTTTGGATTATTTCTCAATCTACAGGCATTATAATAATTGCCTTTAAGAGACTTAAAAAAAGCGCGATCCAACGGCTGTAAATAATGAGTCGTATGTGCAGGTAACCAAAATAAAATTTTGTCGTTTTCTTCTGCAAATTCCACTAAATCTAGGTTGGTCGTATGGGAGGTATGTCCGTCTAGTATTGTATTAATTATACCTTATTATGAGGTTTTCTTGGAATAAATTCATAAATATTTCATGTTTAGCATAAGCTGATTTTTCTGATATTTTAACTTGTGAACCTGGTGGCATGCCATCAAGCCATTCGTCGTCTCTATTTTTGCCGTTGAAAATGCAGTAAGGTGGTATAAAACTCCCTTCTGCATTACAGCCTGCTATAACGCTTGAAGTTTCTCCTTTTTTACCAGGGCTTATACTCGAAACACGTTTAAAGCCGTTTTCGGCTAAGACTTGCACAGCTCTGGTATTAAGTTGTAAACCTGTCTCGTCAGGATTGTATATACGCCCAGGTTTGTCAGAAAGGCCATGATCCTTCATAACTTTTTCAAGGTCTGCGAAATGGGTTTCAACGATTTCTCTTGACATTCCAATAGATCGAGCTTGAAGTTCTCTCAGATTTTCTAATAGAAATTTCAGGCCATGAGCACAAACATTCTTGTTAGCTTTACCTACAGAAAAACGATGGTTAAACTTGACGAAGATCCATACTGAACGATGAAATAAAACAATTTAATTTGTTTAAAACTTCACTTATTTGAACTAATGTTCTATTTAAACTGATTGATGCGTTTCATTAACACAGTAGCTTTGTCAAAACGAATGAAGGTATACCTTGTGACTGTCTCAAGATGAACTGATCAAAACGCAAAACATACACATGTCAGACGTTGCAGTGTTGCTATGTCTTAAATAATATTAGCAATGGCCCGTCTGTCAGCTCCGTCAAGCCCCCCCCCGGTTAGCTTTTTGTTACCAAAATGCTAGCACACATAAAGGGTACCTAGCACAGCCTAGCACAACAATTTTTATAGCTAGCACACCAACAGCTCACAATAAAAATGCGTTTGAAGGTGGGGCCAGGTAAACGCTAGCCCCCCCCCCGGTTGGAATTTTGTCGCCAAAATTCTAGCACAGATAAAGGGCACCTAGAACAACCTAGCACACCATTTTTTATAGCTAGCACACCAACAGCTTACAATAAAAATGCTCATGAATTCGGGTGGGGCCAGGTTAACGCTAGCCCCCCCCCCGGTTGGAATTTTGTCGCCAAAATGCTAGCACAGATAAAGGACACCTAGCACACCATTTTTTATAGCTAGCACACCAACAGCTTACAATAAAAATGCTCTTGAATTCGAGTGGGGCCAGGTTAACGCTAGCCCCCCCCCCGGTTGGAATTTTTTCGCCAAAATGCTAGCACAGATGAAGGACACCTAGCTCAACCTAGCACAATATTTTTTATAGCTAGCACACCAACAGCTTACAATAAAAATGCTTTGGAATTCGGGTGGGGCAGGGTTAACGCTAGCTACCTCCGGTCGGAATTTTTTCGCCAAAATGCTACCACAAACGAAGGACACCAATCACAATCTAGCACACCATTTTTTATAGCTAGCACACCAACAGCTTACAATAAAAATGCTTTGGAATTCGGGTAGGGCCAGGTTAACGCTAGCCCACTCCGGTTGGAATTTTTTCGCCAAAATGCTAGCACAAAGAAAATACACATAGCACAACCCAGCACAACATTTTTAATAGCTAGTACATCAACAATGCTTTTGAATTCAGGGGGTGGGGGGCGTCTGCAAAATAATGCTATGGTTACACGAATTAATGAAAATGTTGGATGTATTTGTCCCTAAACATCATTTTCCTATAAAAAATGGCCCCTAAACAGATGTTGCCAGATTGTGCGTGATATCTATATTTTCCCATCTAGCAGGGTATTTGATTAATTAATAATTAACTAATATTTAATTAATAATTATCTATTTATTTTCAATTAATGCTAAAAAACGAAAGAATACAAAAACCCTTCACTTTTAAAAATAATTTTGTTAAAATAAAAAAGACAACGACAAACGTTTGCGTACAGACATGTTGGATAAATAAATGTCCAAAAAAGCGAAGCCGTGTTGGATATGTACTTTAGACAGAGTTGTGCAATCTGGGAAGGGGCGGCTGATATCCCTGAAAATGTTCCAATATATTGAGAATACATGTTTTAGACTGATCGTGGTTCACTGTAGTCCTTATTTAAAAGAAACACTCAAACTTTATATTTAAATTTGCCAGAATATTTATTGCCGAAGTTGATGGATATTTAACCATTGCAATGATAACATAAATTATGCATTCCACTATCAGATTTATTTTAAATTCCCAAGTTAACATAGAACTTGCAGCTTTTAATTCTTAGAGCCGGTTAATCAGAGCTTCGAATATTTCTGTGGCATATCATACGACACCAACACTACTATGTATTTTTCAAAGTTTTTAGTATGTAACTGGCAATGTATGTTTGTTCGGTTGCAATCTTGCAACTCAGTTTTGAAGCAGATATCTTCAACCGATTGATTTGAAATTCTGTATATACGTCTAGTTTGCATGCCAATCCATGATTAGGTATGTGACATCATTCTAAATTCAGCATGGCAGATCACCAAAGTTGGCGGACTAAAGAAAGTGGAGTAATTTTTTTGCTTTCTTACAATATGGGTATTAAATGGAAGGCAGCAAAATTGATGACATAGGTATTCTAGTGTCTAAAAACTAGGTATAATCCATCTGAAGTTCTCATCGGACTTTTTAAAAGGGTCGTTAAACCAAGTCTATCGTTAAAATTTGAATCATTTTTATAATGCCGTTTTTATGGGTCTTAAGAGTAAATAAAATTCTTGTAGGTACATCCAAACTGGCCGAATCAGATGTTTGGGTTAAGAAAGGGTTTCCCCGAAGGGCTGATGGTTGTAATAATATGTATTCTTTCTAATAATATCACAAGTAACATGGACTATATAAGTAAAACTAATGATCTTACTATTTTCATGAGTGTAATTCGATAGAATATGTCTCGATTAGACGACATGAAACTGTATTAATGCGAAATATACATTATTTAAACAACATTGCATGGTATTTAACTACCCTTTTTGGTTCATTTTCAATCACTTATTTTTGGATTAAACTTGAAGAATCGTTTTCAAACCGTGACATTTTTATGATATTTTAAATTAAAATTATGATAATAACAACAATTGTTACTTAGACGTTACTTAGATACCGATTTAAAAGGGAAATTATCTGTACTGCCGTAAAGTTATCTCCGAAAAGATCCTGCTTCATTTGGAAATATAAGATAATGCGAGACCACGTCCAGCCAGAATTGTCAGGGAGTATCTGGATGAGGTAGAAATTAGGCCAGCCCGCAGCCCAGACATGAATCCCATAGAACATGTCTGGAACGAGTTTGGACGACTG
Source organism: Galeruca laticollis (assembly GCA_963921935.1). Classification (NCBI taxonomy): domain Eukaryota; kingdom Metazoa; phylum Arthropoda; class Insecta; order Coleoptera; family Chrysomelidae; genus Galeruca; species Galeruca laticollis. Next base: position 105,979,153 of record OY998182.1, on the reverse strand, counting down.
ATCCGTAGACACACACCAGCACCAAGAACTGCCCAGGAGCTGAGAAGATTGCTGTTGCAGGAATGGGATAACATAGACCAGAATGTGCTCCACAAACTTAATTCAAAGTATGCCGCGCCGACTTCAAACAGTCATCAATGCAAGAGGAGGGAATATACGTTATTAGTGTCAAGTTTTTCCATTTTATTCGTTCCATATTTTCCCTAACAACAAAATGTTGAATTTCTCCCAAAATGTTAATCTGTTGCTTTTTCAGAATAAATCATGAAATCCAAGAAAAAAATGCATTTTCTTTAGTATAGAGTATCACATTCAGCTTACAAAAGCACATGCAATGATGTACAGTTTGCGAATAGGATCTGAAACGTAAAATTTCAAAGAACATGAAAATTTTAAGATGACCTCAATTTTTTGCTCGCCAGTGTATACTTATAGTTCATTAATCATTCTTTGAGTTACTTTGCTTACGTGGATATTCTTTTAGGCTAAGAATATTTTTTTGTGTTTAAATATAAACTTATTGTTAAAACACATTTAATTAGAATAATTATTACGGTTCAGCAGTGCACTCTGTGTAAAAAACTGATTATTTACACTCCGAACTTACATTTCCCAAAATAAAGGCACACATCAGCTGTTAGCAAATCAGCCATGTTATGCCAACAGTTTATTTCCGCCTTCCTCTTTTAAGAGGTATAGCATGCTTTTCATGTTGGCAAATATGATTTTATGAATGACTTGTTGGGAATGTGGGAAAGCCCAATTGAAGCATTAAAACCATTATGACAACAAATAAGAACATGATGCGTTATTTCATGTTTACCAATAGTATATTGTATCTCAACGGCAAAAAGTAGGCAGTTGCTGGCCCGCGGAAGCAGGCGGCTAAGGGCCAGCAAATGCCTTTCAGCCTGTGTGTTTTTCGCTTCGCAATAAACCAAACAAAATTACAAAAATTAATCTAATAAATCAATTAATTTTGATAACAGAATGTGAAACAAACTTTAGTCACTACTTATTTATTATATTAATTAATGTTAATCATTCCTTGAGCACAATTATGGATGGTAATAGCAGGATTTTTCAGGCATTTGGTAAGTCTTTGAAGTACTAATAGCATTATGACTTATTTCTATAGAAGTCGAAGATTTCTTGGAATTATCTAGATTAACTGGTATTTCATTTTATTTGGTTAGATATATTAACCACTTCAATCGTGTTATTACTAGTGCTAAGCCGCTGTTCTTGATTTGTCAGGATTTTTGGGGAAATATTAATTTGATTAGATAAGCAGTCATCAATATAGCCTTTTGCAACCGCAAAATTAATTACCTAGTAAAACAGGATGAGAAAGTCGAATCGAGGCAATAAAACTACTATGACATCAAATATGTAAAACTCATGTTTACCAAAATACAGAAGCTTCGGTTTTGCTGTATCAAATTAAACATTTGGATTTGAATCGAATAAATTATGTTAGTCAATTGATACAAAATAGATTTTTAGGTTCTGGCATTGAATTACCTAAAAATATCAAATATTTTAAAGCTCATAATCTGATAAGTATTTTACTCAGCTTCTTGAAGACGCCAAAGTTTCAGCTCCTGGAATTTAGTGCGAGATATGCCTAAGCCTCGTGATCGATCCCAAAGAGAAGCAATTCTGGTGTGGTAAATCATGGCACTTCGTCAAAAATAAAAATAAACGTATATAAAGTATTTTTTCACATTTAAGGCTTACCCAAGTAACATAATATATAAAATATAAGCATTAAGAGAACTGAAAGAAGAAGAAAGATAAATGGTTAGAACCGTGTAAGAACCTGGCGTTAATATGACGAACGGGGGAAATCATTTTTGCCCAAAGTGGCGAACAAGCTAGATATAACTCTGATCCCACTATACTCCTCAAATAAACTGTCAGCAAAAAACTTTGAATGCCAAAAAAACTATAACTTCATATAGTAACAACCGACTGAGACATCGTCATTGCCTCTGCCTACTTCGCTGGAGACGATGACCACCAGAAGAAGTACAGGAGCTAGTGAGACACTGCAATAGCAGACGGCTGCCAATTATAGTTGGTTGTGATGCCAACGCACACAATACCGTGTGGGGAAGCACTAATAACAACGCAAAAGGTGAGTGTTCATTAGAGTATCTCTTAGCAAATAACCTTGAGACCTTAAACGTGGGGACAACCCCCACTTTTGTCACGAGAGCAAGAGAAGAGGTCCTGGACGTAACAATTGTTATTGTTGCTTCTAGGAAAAATGTAAAAGATTGGAGGGTGATGAGCGAGCCATTACTTTCCGACGATAGGATCCTCGAATTTAGGATAGAGGGAAATACCACCTCGATTCCTACAATCCGAAATCCTAAAAATACTGATTGGTCTTTTCACAAGACCAATCAGAAAGACAATTTGAAACAAGTCGAAGTGAATGGGGTAAAACACCCGCACGACGAGCTGGAACAAAGAGTCGAACAGATCAGCGAGGCAATAATGGAAGCTTTTAATTCCAGTTGCCCAAAGCTGTCAAAAGCTCGTTCAGAAAAGGGCGCTCCTTGGTGGAATGGGAACCTGTCAAACCTCAGGAAAGAGGTCCGTCGGCTCTTTAATAGAGCCAAACGTGAGGCAGAGGTACACTGAGAAGCTTACTCAGTACAATAAAGAGATTAGGAATGCCAAAAGGCCTAATTTTCAAGCCTTTTGCGAAAAGATCACTTCCACTCACACAGCGGCCAGACTACAAAAGGTCATGGCAAATGGGGGAACTAACCCCACAATGTCGCTGAAAAAGCCAGACGGATCATACACAGAAGGTGAAGAGGAACCACCGATTCTTCTTTTTAGAAGCCACTTTCCAGGTAGTGAACCAGCAACTAGCACTGAAATAGCAATGAATTACTCCAAAAAATCCCGCAGGGATGATTGGGACATTGCTAAGAAAATATTTACCAGACAACGGTTGGAATGGGCAATAAGTACCTTTCAACCATATAAATCACCAGGAGTGGATGGAATATATACAGTACTCCTGCAGCAAGGGATAAAGGAGATTCTCCCTCTCACCTGATGAAGATTAGAAGAAGCAGTCTAGCAGTGGGTCTAATACCTAGAAAATGGAGAAAGGCAAGGGGGCACGATGGGACTGATCCCCGATCTTTTAGACCCATCTATCTAACATCGCTCCTACTCAAAACGATGAAGAAAGTAGTGGATAACTACATAAGAACAGAGAATCTGGAGAATATACCACTTCATAAATGTCAGCAGGCCTACAGAGTGGGTCGATCAACTGAGACGGCTCTGTATCAGCTGACCGAAGTCATCCAGAGAACTCTGAACAACAAAGAAATCGCAATGTGCGCATTCCTGGATATATCTAGGGCCTTTGACAACACAACTCATGGGTCTGTCAAAGAAGCACTAAAAAGGCGAGGAGTAAATGAAACCATTGTAAAATGGATGTATGAATTGTTGACGACGAGGATAGCTGAGACACAGGTGGGGAATCAGAGCACCTCAGTTAAAGCCACTCGGGGACACCTCAAGGGGGAGTGATATCTCACCTTCTATGGAGCCTCGTAGTAGATGAGATGCTCTACAGGCTAACGAAGCTTAGCTTCGAATGTATGGACTATGCTGATGACATAGTTCTAATAGTCAGAGGCAGGTTCGAGAGCACCTTGTGTGATTTATTACAAAAGGGCCTTAGAATCATTGAGCAATGGTGCTTGTCAGTGGGGCTAAACATTAACTCAAACAAGACCATGGTAATTCCATTTACCCGGAAAAGAACACTTCCAGCCATGAAACTCATATCCTTAAATGGAGAAATCATACATTGGAAATCAGAAGTTAAATATCTAGGGATAACCCTAGACAGTAAGCTTCTATGGAATAAGCATGTTGAATTAACTGCTGTTAAAGCAATAAGAGCTTTGATGGCGTGCAGAAATCTAGCTGGTAAGAGTTGGGGCTGTAACCCAAAAATACTGCGATGGATGTACGTCATGATTATGAGACCAGCAATTTTGTAAGGGGCAATAGTTTGGCATACAAAAACAAGTCAGTACAGCACGAGGAAGACCCTCGCCAAAGTTCAAGGGCTTGTCTGGGTGTGCATCACTGGAGATATGAGAACGTGTCTAACTAGGTCACTTGACATCATTACAGCTTTCACACCTCTACATCTGATGATAGAAAGATCTGCCCAAGAGGCAATTCTTAGAATATCTAAGGAAAGTTCAGGCAATGAAAGTATTAAAAATCAGAGAGCCTGGTCCTCTCTAACAAAATACATCTCATCAGCGAATCTTTCCAGTGACGACATGATCAAGAAAGTAAGTATCGAAAGGGAATACAACAGAATACAACACCCAAACTCTCAACTCTCACCTCTCATCATTAGATGGTATACCGATGATTTAAAAACCCCCACTGGAGCAGGCGCTGGAGTATTTGGGCCTGGCACTATATAGATACTCATTATCGTTAGGCTCCTTCCCGAGCGTCTTTCAGGCAGGAATACTTGCGATCGAAAGATGCGTGGAAATGAACCTAGAAAGAAACTATGAGAAATGTGACATATCGATCCATTCTAATAGTCAAGCAGCTATAAAAGCATTGAGCTCCCAGGCCATTGACTCAAAGTTGGCATGGGAGTGCCGAAGATAACCCATGAATTGAATTGAATGAAAACATGAATTAGGCAAGAATAACAGGGTCTCTTTAGTCTGGGTTCCTGGCCACTCGGGAATCACAGGAAATGAAGACGCCAATACACTTGCCAGGAAAGGAGCACAAACGACCTTTGTTGGTCCGGAGCCTTTCTGTGGTGTAGGAAAATGGTCCTATAAGAAACAGTTTTGGAAGAAGGAGGAAACTGAAAGAGGAGCACTCTGGCGGTGCCTTGCCGGGTTGGAACATTCCAAAAAGTTCCTGCGGAACTTTGACACTGCTAGATCCAAAAAATATTTGGACCTCAGTAAAAATAAGCTACATCTCCTCACGGGCTTTCTTAGACGACACTGACGCCTTAGGAAGCACTTAATGAGAATAGGTCTATCAGAGATTGACGAGTGTAGATTCTGTGGGGAGGAGGATGAAACTCCGGATCGCCTAGTTCTGGATTGCCTCGCCATAGCAAGCCAACGCAAGAAATGCTTCGGACAAGAAACTTGTAAGAGTGAAGATCTAACCTCGTTGAAGCCGTCTCAAATAATAGAGTTCATTAGAACCCTGGAACTGGAAGACGAGCTGTAGTAGTAGCGAGAACAGCTTTGATAGGGGGGGCACAATAAACCTTAGGTTTCAGTTTCTAGTCTAATCTAACAGCCAACATGTTTAATCAGCACCTGCCAAGCTCATATTGATAAATGTCATCTAGGAGCTGAATACCACCCCACCAAACCATGTTTTTTTCCTCAAACACAACAACGTTCACAAAATAGGTAAATGCCACCGTAAATTACTAAATAATATACCAGTACAATTAAAAGTTATTACCGTTGCTTTATATACAAATAAGTGAAAACTTTGAGTAATCAGTCACGGAGTTTTAGATATTTTATTGTCATTCAGTTGGAATTTTTGTAACCGTTGGTTACACTAACACACACAAGGGTTTAAAGTCGGTCTCTACAGACGATAACTTCTTTATTTAAACGCTCATCAGAGAGTGTAATAGTGAGTGCTGGTGTAGTGTTAGTGGTAGATGCTGACTAAAAATTCACAGTTTCTGTGAGCTGTGAAAGCTTCATAATTTATTCATCATTAATCTGTTATTAACAGAAACTCAAAAACCCTATCACTAAACTCTTGAAATTTACAATGTGTGATATAAAGTCAATATACAAATCATTTGGCATTTATAATATCTAAGAAAGTGTTAAATCACAGGTGTGATGAATTTTCAGATGTTTCCACTAAACGACTAGACAATATCAATCAGAGACTTCTTATGGTATGTACTTCGAGACTCCAACTACTAGAGTTATTCATATCTAATAAATTACATAACATAGATACTATATGGATAATATGTACAATAAAATATTTGTCATGAGTAATGAGAATTCAAATTTTACCTCGAGAAAAATAATTCTGAAATATCAAATTATAAAAAAAACAGTGAAGGTGATGAGAATAATATTTTTAATAAATTCCAAACACTATAAGAGTGGACGATATTGCTATGAATCGACTCATAATTACTTAAAAAATTCTAGTGGTTCAACTAACGTAAAACACATTTAATAAAATAAATACTATATTGCAATTTACATCTTTTTGTTAATAATTACGATCTGGCCAAATACACAACTGCGTTAAAAAATGAAATAAAAAAAACACGCGAGAAAAGAACAGCTGGATCAGGTCGGCCAACAGATTTTATAATGTAGAGATGAATCTTGTATATTATCTGTTTGTGTGTGTGTGTACCTAGAGGGTTTAAAGGACTTTATGACTAGAAACTGGAATGCGGTGGAAAAAGACATAATAGACTTGAACTTCGCAAAGTAGGGTAGAAAATATTACAGGTCAGAACTAGGTATGTATGTGAATACTACGTTAATTAAGTACCTACGTGATTATATTACAAGGGACTGGACATTTCTACCAAAATAAAGGATGTATGTATATATAGCAGCAATGAAATTGAATCATGTAGACGTAATCGGAGATCTAACGAATTTTAAAACTTAATAAACAACTTTATGTGAAAAATGTTCTTAGGTACCTAAGGTATAGAGAATCACTTATTATTGCGTCCGATACCTATATATCGTTTTTCGATTTATGTAGGGTCAAGCGGGGTAACAATTTTTTAAAACTTTTTGTGTGTTAGACTCCTTTAAAAGAATTGGTAAAAATGTTATGGAAAGTAAATGATGATGAGAAAGTTATTAAAAGCTTAAAAACATATAAAAATGTAATAAATTGTCTCGACCCTTTCTTCGTGGCATCTACTCATATTAGTGTTTTAAATGAAACTCAACGTTTCTAGCTAATTCTACAATATAATGAAAAATATTAAAAATTCTAAAAAATTGACAATTGTTTCGATAACTGACGATGATATTCAGTTATCGAAACAATTGTCTAGTTTTTAGAATTTTTAATATTTTTCATTATATTGTGGAATTAGCTAGAAACGTTGAGTTTCATTTAAAACACTAATATAAAAATGTCCTTTATAAAAGTGAAAAAAAATAAAAACTGTGTCTCATATTTAACCTAGAAAAACTGTAAAAATGAGACATGCCTGGTTTAAAATGGGACAGTTATAAAATGCATGTTTTAACAGTCTAGCCGCCCTCTAAACCAAAAGTAAGACACCAAGGAAAAAATGAGACAAAACACGTTTTTTTTATGATAAACTCAACGAAACAGTAGAAAAATATTTATTGATAGAAAAATAACCACGAAATTAAAAATTAATTTCAGTTCATGCAAAACTTATGCAAAGAAGTGTTAATAGAAAATAATAGTTCTACTTAAAAATAAAATACAAAATCCAGAACACATTGAACATTAACGAACGAAATATCTATCGAAATCTATTGGAAAGGCAAAAACATCTGCTGCTCTAGAAGTTCCTGCAAGTGGAGATATGGTGGTAGCTTTAAAACAATATCTTCCTTTACAACATTATTGATTTCCGGAACTGCTGGATAAACAAATTTATTTCCCTTTCGTCTAAGATAGAAAACACAAAATTCATTATTAGGTAAGAAATCTTTTACAATTGCCATGTAGTGCACGTATTTATTTTCGGTTTTAAATTTAACCAAAACGAGATTACCAATAGTTATATTTCGTTCCCCTGGGGATTTGAATCCTACATTCTGTGTAAGTGGCATATTTTCTAACTCACTTTCATCGTCATTTAGAATTTCTTCTTCATTTTCATGTCTTACTAAATCAGCTAGTGTAATGTTTTCGATATCGCTTTCATTCTCATACTCAACCTCTACTTCTGACTCAGATTCTGAACTAGTAGAAGGTAGTTTTTTTAAGATTGTATTTGTTTTCCGAATCTTTTTCCTGCCTTTATTTTTCTTACTGCCCTTTCCTTATCAATATCTTCAATCAGCTTTGCATATTCTTGGCTAGTAAGTATTTGACTGATGCTAAGTAGTTTACGACGCATTTGTACAGCAGAGGGTGTTTTATTGATTTTCTTTAACATAATGGTTTCAAAAGAAGAATTTCTACCTTCTGGTTCAAGTGGAGGTAGCGTAGGAATTACATTGTTATTGGAGGCCAAAGTTGTGCTGGAATCATCAAAATCATCTAAGTCCGTTTAGAGTTCTGAGATATTGACAATTTGTTGTTGGGATCCATTACTTTCCAATTGATTACACTGTATATCTAAAGGGTCCTCATTTTCTAGCCGTAGAGCTTCATATCTTTCTAGTTCTGTAGTATCTAGCCTTGCTATAGGATACTTCTTCCTTGAAAATGGAAATATTCCTGTTGATGCAACAGAAGAAACAATGTTCTTTTTTGAACATTCCTTCTTCCCAAACGGAGCAAATCAATCTGAAAATTCACTTTTTGTCAACCTTCTTTGATTCTGGCGCTGCCAATCGATTATGTTTCATTCCATTTCAGCTTTAATGGACCAAAGCAACCTCGATCCAGCGGTTGCAGTAAGTCAGTAGAATGTGCAGGTAGCTTCAGTAATGTCACGTTCTCACTAATGGCTAGTTCTTTGGTATGTTTATAGAAATGTGTCAAATGTTCATCTAAGAGAATCAAGAGTGGTCTATCCCTTACAATTGTGCAAACCATTCATTGAAAATAAGGGTTGTCATCCAACCTTTTTCGGAAACACCATACATCGTATTTTCTAATTCGTTGTTACCTTCCTAGGAGCTGCACAGATTTTGGCCTTGAAATATTATTAATGGAGGTAAATAACACCCGGTTGCTGATATACACGACATTACAGTCACGTTCTCCTTTTCAGATCCTTCAATATTCCTATGTACATTTTGTCATGTGGCAGCTATCCCTTTAATCCTTGTAGGATCCATGGAAAAAGAAGTTTCAACAAGGTTCTAAACTTGTGACGAGGTAATATTTAGGTTATTTATGCATTTTTCAAGTTAATCATAAAACGAATAAATAATAAATGGATCATTAGTGGCTAAACGTCGTGACTTTTCAAGTTACTCCATTTTTTTCTGACTAAGACGATTTCTTTTGCAAAAATCTCTAAACCAGTCATCGCCTGGGCGCCAATCCTTGAAAGTCGTTTAAGGTTATTTTCTTGCACGTAGGAGATTTTCACTGGTTGATAGTTGTAGTTTTATAGTCTTACTGCTTCTTATGCTGCTTCATGAGCTGTCTATGTATCTTTTACACATTGTCTGCAACTCCAATCTGTTTATCCTGTTATCTCGTGAACTTTGTTACATTTGATTTGAGTAGCTTCTCAATTCTAGTTTTTTATTGATTTCGATTGATAGCTTACCTGTATGAAGTTGGTCAGTACATTGTTGTTCATGATACTTCGATTGGCCAGTACAATATTTAGTTTTAACAACTCTATCAGACGTACTACTTTATCTTGATGTGATTATTAGTGTCATGCGTATATTTTAAATGATTAATAAATATTGTGTTATCCAATCAATCAAGTAGATAATGTAGGTAATATAAAAGTTGTCTAAACTGATAATAAATCTAGTGCTACTTCAATTATTAATAGTTCCTGATAGCAATCTATATAAGAATGTACATCAGTTGAGAGTTAATGTCAATTTAAGAAAAAGAGAATACAAAAATTAAGATATATTAAAATCGGTATTAGATAAAAACGTTCTTTGAATTGGCCAAATGGTGACGAATTATTTCTTGCGCATGACATACACTCAGCTTGTAAAGTACAGTGTCGAGATCAGACAAGAGACACGGAATTAATTTGACAGAAACAGAATATTCATCAAGCTCTATTTCAAATCCCATATTACTTATATTTTGATGTAAACATTCATAGAAATTATAATTTATATATATTTCCAAATATATTTTGGATATTTTGAAATTATCTTCAACAACTGTTTAAGATTTTGCACATACCGTCTGGTAAGTTAGATGAATGAAATATATAAACAAATTCAGACATGATTATACATTTGTAAATTATAGATAGGCATGGGAGTCTTCCAAATTAACAAATTGGGCTTATACAATTCATTAAATCATATATAAATTGCATTTATACCTTACACAAGCTGAACACATTTTGAACGAATCAAATAACAATGCTGGTTATGAAAATTCGTTCTTTTAGTGGTGTGAGGTTATGGGATTAAAATCTCAGCACTTCTTAACGATAAAGAGCCATCCATCTCCATAAAAGGATGCAAGGCTGTAGTACAATAATACTTCTACATACCCATTCAACAAAATCCAATCAAGCTTCGACCAAAATGATGATTAATTCTAATCGTCAGAGAACATAGTATAATAATCCAGACAACGGTATAAATAAAATTGAATTCTATCGTTAAGTGGAAAAATATTATTTATCTTAATTAACAAGAGATTTCATATTATATATCATATTAATAAACAAGATGTAGGTATTAACATATTTTTCTAAGTAGGTAATGGTGAAAGTTCCTCAATTTCGGTCTTTAAGTTTATAAAGTGCCATTTCTAACAACAATTAAAACAAAAGCAATCTATAAACTACGATCAAGAAAAACTGTTTAAAAAATACTAAGTTAGATGTTTATGCTTTCAATTTTTCAGATCCACTCCATTATTTGATGCAAATGCTGATCATTTTTAATCTTATCGATTCAACTTGGGTTCTCATAACCAGTAATACGCCCCATATTCGACACCACCTGTCTACGATTAGCGCTGTCAGCTATCCAATTGGACGGATGGCAGTATTCTCATTGTAATATCAAGATACGAGGCATAGATTAATGATATTGCGTGATTCATATTCCCTATCTCAATTTATGATTAATTTTTCGATGCAAGATGATCTTTTTCCAACTGAAGATAACAGGGGTCATTGATAAATAAGGGTTTATCATTTCAAAGTGTTTTGTTCAGATGTGTTTTTTTTAATTTCGTATCATTATATTAGATTATGGTGTAACATTAATCAAATAGAGTGTCTTGAAAAAATTGAATGTTGATAAATAATTCATAATAAAGACCGGTGTGTGTAAGTAATGTTTTTCAACAATGAAAGCTACATAAAAACATTACATTTGTCTTCTATTAACGATAGAATTGTTGCTTTTATGATAACCGAATATAATTATTAATAAAATCTATCATTTTCTGATTGAATTGTACTAACATATTACTAACAGAGCAGAGTCCAGGGCCGCCACCAGGCATTTTCTCAACCCGCAAAATGAAATTTTGCCACCCTACTGTGGGGTTCAAAAACAGAGTTAACTTCAAAACGTTTATAAGCACTGGTAACTTTTCATCGAATTTTGTCGGACTTTTTTAAATTTGGGTTTTTATAACTCAATCTCTCAAAATATGATAAGTTTTTTTTGGAATAACTTACAGCATACTTGGAATTTCGTTTGGAACACACCTCTATCCTTCCGCCATGACTATTAACAAGCGAATGAATAAATCAAGAACACTAACTAACCAGCCTCCAATTTCACTTAGGCATCTTTTCAATTTAATTAAAAAGGGCATTTTTCAACTCAATGAAAGACGCCTTGTTGAATTCCTTAAAAACACGCATTTATGTGTTTGTATTTTCATATATTTAAGAGCGCCTTTTCGATTTCACTGCAGTAACAGACGCCCTTTTGATTTTTAGTTTCAATTTTTTTTCTAGTTATATTAACTGGCAATAGTATCTAAAAATTTAGACTAATCATCTCACGGTCTATCATTTGAATAGAATGCATTATTATGTTGATATATCACTGTAGTTTGTAAGTAAAAATGTCGGTACAAAACGGTTAATTATTAGAACAAAGTTCATATCAACAGTTAATTATTAGTGAATATTTGTTACCTGGAAGCCACACTTACATAAGGTAATTTAGATCTTCCAATAAACTATTTAAGTGCTTTCACTGAGTAAAGTAATTTTATTATAGACCACGTTGGGATGATAATTTATATTAATTATAATTTTATAGTTCATTTTTTTTATTTGTTTTATATTTGGGGACTTAACTTCGGCTGCTCTCATATCATATAATGCCGGGGCATGAACACTCCTCCCTCTTTAGGTTCTGGCTCCCAATTAATCAACTTTATAGTAATAAATTTGTTTTTATATATATATACTTTATCGTGAATAATTGAAATTAGCTATTGTCAATAATTTTAATTGTTTGTTTTGTTGATGGTAAATGAAAATACGAAATAATAATGTAATGTATTTAATATGAAAATTAATTTCTTTTTTTTTTTCAATGATTAAATAAATTGAAATACTGTTACGCCTCTGGCGTTAAAGTCATGCGCCCTAGATACATACAAAACCGGAAATTACCGGCGTCTGCGCAAATGGTTATAAGCTCGATACGCACCTCAGCTGTTCTGAGGTTTGCTTTAGATATATAATTATTATGTTAATGAAGAACATACACGCAAGCTATTTACAAAATTATATATACAAAATTCAAATGAATATGATGAGATTGGATAATATTACAATCACATATATGGATTTGTGCATGTTATTAACGAGTGATATACTTATCTACAGATATAATAATGAAACAGGATGATATTTTTCACAAGTAAGTACAGGTCCGTTTATTATATATATATGATTATTATTATTGTTTGTTTATTGTTAGAATCAATCTTTTAAATTTGAATAGGCCTTCAAATTGTTTTTAATAATTAGTTAAAATTATCATTTTACTTGGAAAGTTTTGCTTTGGGACCCAAAGAAATGAAGTCACTAACCTGTAATGTCCTAATTGCACTGACGCTTCCCTTATGGCACTGCTCTAAATTTCCATTATATATCTTTTACCAGAAATATTATTTTTCTGGCGTGGAAAACTCGTTCTCACTTAACCCAACACTTGCCTTTATTGATCTATTTAATAGATTTTCTTGAAATTACAAAATTTACTATAATTTGGCAAATTTTTTATAGAACCCAGTAACAGGCTGTTGTCCATTCAAACTCGAACACCCGATTTCTTTTTGTTTTCCAATCAACAAGCTTTTTTCAACAGGAAGTTCATAGCTTGCTTGCTGATATTTTTCTGACAATAATAGACTGTCTCTTTATAAACTGTTCAAATTAGCAAATATTTCTCAACAGTGTCTTGGAGGTTTCTTCTCACACTACAGTTAGTTCATTTTTATCACAAATTCTCATAATTCGTCCTTTTATATTGCGATAATACCCTTCTATCCTTAATATCAATCTGTTTAGACGGAAGCCAGTTCGTTTTGCATACAAAAATTGATTACTATGCAGTGCTACCGGTTACTGCTGTGTTGTGGATGCCGACTGTGGAATAAAAAACGCTCAACCAAAAAATGAAAAAGTACTGCTGGGGTCCACGGTCTTCAGCATGGTAAAAGCAGTGTCCTCACCATCAGATCATAGTTTGTTTTTTGATAACTTTTTTACGAATTACGATATGTTAGTAATGTTAAAATAAAAAGGTATTCGAGCTACTGGAACTATGAGAGAGTAGGACACAAACAAAAAGTTACTGCAAAAAGAGAAAGAGAGTACTTCGAGCACCAGTACTAACAAACACGTGGCCTTTTATTTGTACGATGTACATTGTAACTATGGCGACCATTTTGATACCATAGAACCCACTGGAAAGGTAAAACGGTGGTTGACCGCAGCTAAGAGCAAAATTGGCAACATATCACAACCTGCATTATTTAAAAGTTACAACTACTCAATAGGCGGAGTAGATCTACATGATCAACAACTGAACTGTTACAGAATTAGTGTACGAGGAAAAAAATGGTGGTGGGTCTTGTTCACCAATTTTATAAACGCTGCAGTTGTTGAACTGGTCAATATGGATGAGCAGATTCCTTTGCTTGAATTTCAAAGAACTCTGTTTAGACATTACTTGACCTGTTATGCTAAGTCTACTGTAGCCAGACACAAACCAGCCGGCACAACTTTACCAAGTGTTAGAAGACATGAAGAAGGACACTTTCCAAAAAAATTGGCTAAACTGATAAGTGTTAAATGCCATCAACGAATTAACTAGTGCTGTGAGAAATGTAATGTCACTTTTTGTATTTAGAGAGATTGTTTTAAATTGTTTCATTTAGAATAATTATTTTTTATTATGATGTTACACTGTAGTGCACGTGAGTACATCTACATATGTTATTAATTTGACATAATACCTATGTCAAATATACTTACATTTGGAAGTTTGTTTGAAAGACCATTTTTAATGAAATTCCGCAAAAAAACGGATTTTTTCTTAAAAAAAATCGTTGGCGTTAATGGGTTAAAGACACTTAAAAATTTGAGGCTCAGTAACGCAATTTAACATTTTATTTTGAGAATCTACGCCGTATCAGTTTTATTTGCGAAAAATAAAATCAATCAACTTAAAAAATTAGGAAGAAAAAACTTACTAACAAACAAATTAATTTTACAAAAATATCAAAATTATAATAAATAAACTTACAAACAAAAATAAACAACGTAACGTAATGACTGCAATTAATTTAACAAAAGAAATTATAACAAATGTTCAAAATGCCCCCCTCCGTTTTTTTCTAATATTTGACACCTTTTTCTTACAGAATTGAGTATGTACACTGGCTTTATCTGTCTAAATGCTTGATGAATGCTTTGTAATAATTCTTCCCAACTGTCAAAGTTTGTTTTATAAATATGATTTATTTAAATCCCCAGAAAAAAATCAGGAGGATTTAATTCGAACGACGAGGTTACCTAACAGGACCATGAGTTCCAATCCATCCATTATGAAATGTTTCCGGTAAATAATTTCCAACTAATTCAGCATTATGGACAGGTGCTCCATCTTGTTGGAGTCAAAATGTATTCCTCTCAGCCACATTGAAAATGTATGATGTACCCGATAATAAGTTTCCAAAATGGCCAATAATACTACGTTCAGAATAATTCACTCTCGGGAGACCAACGTCAAAATAGGTTAAATTCGGTTACAACTAGAAAGAGACCTGAATGGTAAAAAATAAGTTATGGGGTCACAAACAATACAACTGGCAGATAATTTTTCCTCAATTTTATCGTCCTAAGTTTTACGTTTAACATTACTGTAGCCCGGAAGAACTAATGCAAGTTGTTTCAATTTGAGCTTGTTTAGTTAAATTACTACCAAATCAGTTACACCAAAATCCTAAATTATTATGCCTGTGAATGTACAGTGGGAATAAGAATTTCAAATGAGGTACATAACTGTTTTCAAATATATTCATTTGTTCATTCTCTCCGCTCTTCCAGGGCTGTAGTGTTCAAGAAAGGATGTATTTTGGAGGTGATATAATAGCTGAAAATGTATACATTCTACATAGAATCCTTCTAAGCGATACTCTCATTATCTTATTTAAGTTCTACATTACCGTATCCTGGACAAATCAGTACAAGTTCTTTCAATTATTCGAGCTGGTTTAGTTCAGTTACATAGCCAGTTCAACTAGGTACAACAAAAACTTATATTATTTGGTTTATATAGTGGGAATAATAATTTTCAATCGAGCTGATCAAAAGAGACGATTTTCAAATATATTGATATTTCGCTATTCTGCCTGTGACTAGTGTTGAGCAATCTATATATTTTACTTTTCCGCCAACCCTATTTTCGATGCGAGAAAAATATTGGTTTACCCCAAAAAAAATTGGAAAATTTTGATTTTTTTAAAATTATTTTTACGCTTTTCAGAGAGAAAAACAGATTCTTAGAAAAAAAACTTGTGAGTACGAGGGTTGCCTTTCATGTTTCGAGATTTGTCGACCCTATTGTTGCAATCTGGCAACTGGCAGCTCTATCGTAAAGTTGGACATAGTATAGTCCTGACTTGGCACCGAATGACTTATTTTTATTCCCGTACGTAAAAAACAAACTGAGAGGTCAACGTTTTTTGAAACCTGAAGAAGCGGTTGCTGTATTCAGAATGCATGTTTTGGAGATACCACAATCAGAGTGTCAAAAGTGCTTCGACAATTGGTTCAAACGCATGCAAAATGTATAGTAATTTTCGATGATTATTATTTGTTTTTGTTCACTAACCCCGAAATATAAAAGGCAACCCTCGTATATCGTCGTTGTCGTCAGCCACTTTTTGTAACACGATACAGGCGCTGGAGCGAAAAAGGCAACAGTTTTATGATTGAGTATTATTCAGTGCATCACACCGATGAACCGTATTGATTTTTAGCTCACCAGAGCCAGTATAACGGGGGCTATGGTACTTGAAGTACTACATTTTTGGAGAAAGTTCGGTTTGTTAGCACGATACAACCTGCGGAAAAGTCAGTTTTAATCTTTAAAACCGTCTATTTATTAATGTTTTTAAATATCAGTTTATACAGATTATTGACTTTTTTCAAATAAATTTTAGCCTGAGAAAACCGACAGAGTTTGTATGTCATTATTTAGAATATCTTATATATTAAAAAAAATATGAAAACTCAAGTCTGGCCGTTCTATCCGGCCGATTTCCTTCATTTTTCTTAAATGAAAGGTATTTAGACACAGATATGTACTCAATCATTGAAATTTACTCAACATCCACCTTATTCAAGTTATACTCAAACGCGATTCTTCCCTGTACATTTCTTATGGGACACATTCACTCAAGCAATTCGAATTCTCATAGCTCCTCTTCTAATGAATGGATCTTGATCTTTTCAATCTCAGAACACTCAGTGGATCAAGCACTTTCTTTTGAGCCATTAACTGTTCAAATTCGTTGAGTTTGAGGAAAGTTATGCGTGCACAATCAACTGTACGTTCAATTTTTTCAAGATTTTCCTTCACTCAAACCTCTATAATTAGACTTTCAATTTTTTCCAAATACTGCTGCCGACGCACAGCTAATATTGTCTGGAAGGAAGTACTGTAAAATGATTTTATGTAATAATTACAGCCTCTCATACATAGTCTAATCAAATGCTGCGGAGCAGCACGGGTCCTCTAGTATGTAATTAAAACTATTAGAAATATATAATGGGAAGACATAAAAATGCTAATGCATAGCAGAAATGGTTGGGAAAATAGCCGGAAGAAGAATAGCAATTCGCGCAAACAACCCACTCCTGTAAAGGTACAGTGTATGAAGATTAAGAGAGTAACAATATTTGAGATAAATATCACATATGCAACAGACAGAGCCAATTAAAGAAAATATTCGTTAATAATTCAGAGATGCAATTTGGAATACTGAAGATAGCACCAAGAAAGTAACATTTCAACAGAAACCAAGGAGATATATCTAATACACTAAATAAGAAAAAAACAGTAATTTTGTAGTAAAATTACAAATAACTCACGAAATGGCTCCGCATAAATTAAGCGTGTTAAGAATAATCCAAATTTCTGCCATTTTGTGATAATTAGAAAAATATTGTTCATAGACTTTATCCTGGTGAACTATGTAACAAATTAAAATAAAATAAATTACAACTGTACCTAATAATGAATTTTGTTGTGACACAAATATAATCGGACCAATCATGTTACTAATACCATTTTGAGTATTACAGTAGGATATTGTGATTTATTTGTATACAGAAATCCGGCATTGCTGCACCCACACTTGACTGAGTATACACAAAAGATATTCGGGGGACATTCATCAGTGGAGTTCCTCTCTTTTGACCTTCCTGTCGCTACGTCGTCTTACCCTCAAATGCGCAAATCCCTCGCCCTAACCAAACTATTGTTCAGCTCCCTAAATTGCCATTTTAATATAAACAGTACAAATATAGGAGCTATTAGAAATTTCACCCAATATATAAAAATATACAAAACTGATAAGATAAATTCACGGGATTCTGAATTTTTTTTTATTTCATGTGAATTAACAATTTTGGAAGTTCTCTTCAATGTGACCAACATATCTATTAAATTCACATAGGTAATCCATTTCTTTTTGTGAGTAATTAAAAGCATTTAGAAGAATCTTATGACATGAATCAGTCTATAACAATACATTCTCAAACCGATGAAAATAAAAGCCTATCTGATATTACATTATTCACTTTATATTTTCTGTGGATACGATAATCAGGCTTTACTTCAATCTTATATTATTACAATCCACTTAAATTGTGACTTTAAGCATGATTATTTCTCCATTATTTCGGATCTTTTTTGGTAATTTGTTTTTCCTGAACTTTTGTTAATTTCTTCCTTGTCCTTATCATTGCATTTTTCTTCAACTGCCCTTTTTTCCAAATAGTTTTAAAAATATATCTTTGGTCATCAAATTATATGATTATTTAAATGTGATTTAACGTTTATTCCATCAATTACCAAAGATGAATCATACACTGCGACGCATTCAACCCTCTTCAGAAAATGTCTACCGACAAGTCTACTCCCCAAACTGCCATTTTACCAGAAAATGAATGTCTCCGTATATAAATCAACCCCTATAATACACTAGATAGAATTATTCATCATCGAACAAAATCAATTACCAATAGTATATAGACGTTAAATATAAATAATGTGTCTAAGCACGCTTCTGTCCACAGCCCATAAATATTCTCCTCTAATATATGTTCACTTGTTTTCTATGAAACATAGTTACATAAATATTGGACGGATATTAAATTCCAATTTTTAGACCCCACACTCGACTTTTTCCTCAATAATTCATGTTGTTAATGTTAAATGATATTACGAAATTGTTAAGGTTGAAACTACATATAAGCAGGATATGAAATGATCAATATTAAGAATCCTATACAAAATATCTAGACACCTTCTAGATGACAGTAATTCACAGAATGTTGAGAGTCCAAGATAAAGAACAAGTCTTCTACAAACTACTATTTACATTCACTGTTCAAAGTTTGATAGTGGAATTTAATTGTAGTGTATTTATATCAGGCATTAATTCTAATAAAAGTAGAGTTAGGCTAAATGCACCCTTAAAGATAATAAGAATTACCATAAAAGCAAAGTTCAATTTGCATCTAAAGCAATTCAGAGTACCCATATAACAATTTTCAAGAACTAAGGTATATGCAGCCAATAAGGCCAAGCAGGCAAAATGGCCAGATACTTATAAACTACCTTGAATTGGAAATAAATGGCGTAATATGTCAGCCGCTAGAGTCATCAGTTTTGAGTAAACAGCTTGAGCGTGTGCTGCTTTTCAGATGAAAATAGTGACTCGTAATTGCAGGATATAAAAGTGAAATTTACTAAATCTCTTGTTTTCCTAACAGTCACGTAAGTATGTTTTAACAGTTTTTTATAATTCTTTCTTCATTGTTACAGGAATAAAGATGAGTTGAATTCGCGTTAGAGGCATGAGGGGTTAATGAAGTCAAGAAGGCTTTAGCCAAGCGCTTCAAACTATGAACGAGGGTATGTCAGTAAATAAGGCCAGTATAACTTATTTACCAAGAAGAGCCCTTAGGTGCTATGTAGAAAAAGGTAAAATTGGAAAAACCGCTATTGGTCGCAAAGTGAATTAAGTCGAAGAATCATGTGCTTGTTCAAGTAAGTTGCCCGCTTACTGCAAGTGTACTAAAGGGAGTTATGGAAAGAAACCCTCAAATCCGAGTTAGAAAACCACAAAATTGAAACCGGTCAAGAGCCCAAAAACCATACAAATTCATTGGAAATTACCATTTTACCAAGCTAGAAGAAATAATGAGATATTCACATATAGTGGAACATCTTGAAAGAATCTATAATATCGGGGAGAAACAATGCAAGCTCTGTTTGCACCATCAACAAAAGATGTTAGCTGCAAAAGGGTCACGACGGGTAGATGTCGTAACGAACGAATACGCAAAATATTTCAGATGTGGCTTGTGGTAACGCTATAGAAACAGCAATACCTCCCGTAATTGTATTTAAAGGAAAGCGCATGAAAATAAAAAGGGGTGATATAATGCTTGCAGGGACTTCAATACTTATGACTGAAAGCACGAACTACAGCCAAAGGATAAAGCTGTCTTTAGAGCGTTTGAATACTACTGAGACGATGAGGTAGTGAAATATTTTTCTAAGCATCCAGAAGAATGTCTAATTAGTAGGATGCGTTTTTGAACCATATTTTCAGCTGTTTGGGATAGAACAATGACAATGTCAAATATTAAGGGCAACAGGGATCTATTCATTAAGTCTTGAAGCAATTCCCAAGATTGCATTTGCTCCACAAGTCAAAATCAGGACCAATAACCTCAATAGCAACAGCAAATATCTCAAGAAACAATGCCATTAACATCTAGCTTATTAGAGAATAAGGAAAATGATGTCGATTACTCAATTTCTCTAAAAACTGGTCCATCCACATCTGGTGTAAGATTAGAAAAGGAAAATCTGTACTATAGACAGAACTTCTACGCGTGCTGACAGCAGCAGTGATTCAGAGAATATTTTCAGTGTACACGATGAATCTATTCTAAATCTTATTTTGAAGAAGAGATTCTGCCTTGAATGATAATCGTTTACTGAGATGTTGTCAACTCCGGAACAGGTACCAACCAAAGCAAAGAAGGCCAGAAAATCTTCTCTGAACAGTAGAGCACAAGTTTGTCACAAGAATCCTGGTCAATACAGAAAACAAAACTTTCGATATCAAGTACGAATAACAAAAATAAATCGATAATATCAAGGGCACCTAAACCACACGGGGAAATTTTAAATGAGTCTTGGTAATGTAAACTCTGACGGGAGAATAGACAAGTCGATATACGCTTATGTGTTAAATGCAAGGTTTACGGCCATGGTGCATGGGACTCACTAAAAAAGATGTCATAGAAACTTTCATATGTCCAGATTGTGGGCAAAAATTTGATTTATATTAATACCTAAATTTATTATTTGTACTTGCGTTATTATTTTGATCTTTTAATTTCAATTTTTCCGGAAATATTTATTGTAATTCTATACATTAACAATATTTTGTATGGTCATATTGCCATACACCCGGTTGCATTTTTGTATCGAGCGTATAGTATACCGTGTTCGGGTTGCCCGACTTCGACGCGTATCGTGCTCGCGGTAGCTTGACAATCACTCTGGCTACCATACGTTCGATACTATTGAAAATCTTTGTGTGTACATCGGTTTACGAACCAAGGCGTATGGCTCAATAAAAGACTTATAGATAAACAAAACAGTAATAAATCAGGAACTATATGTTTAACTGAAATAAAAAAATCGCTTTTTAGTAAACTTGAATAAAAATATTTATAATATAAAATAAAGTTAAAATGTACATACAAAAGTGAGTAGGAGGATGGATATAAAATCGGAAATATACAGAATGTAAATGCGATAAAATTTATTTTCACTGAGTCCAACATTGTTATTAACACAAATATTAAGGGAATGAGGAGCTTTAGGCTTCCCACTTCCTGCCTGCATTGATCTCCTACCTGTTATTTGCACTTTTCTCCGAAACACAGAAGTAGGCTGAACTGAATTTTTTTTCCTTTTCTTGCAATTTTTTTCGAGCCTACTGTTAATAATCGCGACAAGTGGTCAAATTTAAAAGCTCTATGTAAACCACTCATAAGAGTTGAGCTGCTATATATATTTTTCCGGTAGTTTTTCATACATTTTTCAATGGCTGGGCTAAATCCTATCGGATCGTCTTCCAAATTTTTTATGACATCTTCCTTAAATTTTAAAATACATTCGCACCAAACTTCTTTAATATCACTACTGCTATTTTCAGAAGAGTTTATGGGTTGTTCGTCGTTTGTGGTTACAATACTTTCACTGTCGTCGATATGTGTGGACTCCTGCATCAGCCTAAGTAACTTATTTTTGCTAATTTCTGTGCAATCGACAAGTTTAAGAAGCAACAACATATTTTCCGGAGGCTCTGTCCCAGTTGCGATAATGTATAGAATTTTCCTACTTTCGAGTGTCAATGTAATGCAAGCGTTGATTATGTTAAATTCTTTTATTATTGCAGATTGATGATTGCATATTTTTCCAGTTACACCTACAAGGCAAGAACATATATTGCTATTCATATCAACAAAATATGTCGTTCCTTCATGAGAAGTACTCGCGACATGGTATAGCATTTCTCCCAACTGTGTGATTTGATTTGGCAGCACATCTTTAACATTGGGATATAACCGATTTATTGTTGATTTGCTCATTTTGTTCATAACCAAATCAAGCAATCTTTGTTTATAATAACTATCAAAACTACTGACAACAAAATCCGTTAACTGTATTAGGTTGTATGATTTAATTCGCTCGAGTAAAATATCGTTAAATAGACGGAACATTACTTCGACATAGTTGTTTATATCAGCCATTGACATGTCAATGGTATCAGATCCACGTATAATCAATGATTGACGAAACACCAGGCATCAGTTTGTTCAATTTTACTGTCGACATATTTTTTATACTGTGGAGATTTATAACTTTTGTAAAATATTGCCAAGTTTTTCTCCATACTTCCGTTTGTCTTTGACAAGAATGTTTCCAAATAGTTGGTATAATCACTGTCTATCTTCTTTTTTAATATCATGTTTGGCGATCTGCAACCGTTTCCATACAGCTTTTAATACATGAAAACTACAAAGCAGTAAATTGGATGTAGGCCAATATTTTTGTAATACATGTCGTTCTGCCAAGTCATCATCTGTCATTATGACAGAAGGCGAAATTTCAAAAGGCATTATTTCTATTAACTCTTTTGAAGCACTGTAGTGATCCTTATAATACAGTAATGGGGAAAGGACATTAGCTTAGAAATAAGATTTACATTTAGGTTAATATTAATTATAGTATTTAGCGACCATTGCTCTGAAACGGTCAATGTCAATTATCAATGGAGGCACGTTTCTGTTAATGTATAAACAAACATGTACAACTTATAGACGGAGATTAGCCATGTAGTTAAACATAACTACGTTTCCTATAAAATAAGAGTGAACGAACCAGGATGGAATTATTGTTATTTATACTTTGACTAAGTCGATCGATATATTTATAATTGTGTATTTTAACGTATTAAAACTTGTAACCAGTGATTTTTATAAATGTGATGTTGTTTATTCTATTCCCGAATACAGGTTGCTAGGTAAGTGATTTCCTCAATGATAATATGCCTTTATGGTAAACGTCAAGTATACGAGGGACACTTACTAAGTAACCACTACATGGCGATCCTGCAAACTAAATGGAAATGGTAATTGTATAATGGAAATGGTAAAATTGATAGTTAAATAGTAATCGCCACTACATGGCGTAGTAAAAACAGATCATAAGCCACTAACGCATTTATTGGCAATGACAGATCCGACGTCGAAACTAACGAGAATAAGAATCGATTTGGAAGAATATGATTCTGAAATACAGTATGTTGAAGTTATAGCGAACTACGCGGATAGCATATCGAGAATATCCATAGAAGAACTTAAGGATTTATACATAAATAATTCACATGTCTTGGCAATCACAAGAGCACAAACGCAAAAAGAAAACGCTCAAACAGAAAAGGATCAAAGGAATAAAGTAGAAACAAAGGAAGTAAGAATACAAAAACCTGCAGTAGTAAAAGTTTAAAATAACCTTGAGGCACATAAATTACCAATTTCACACTTTGAAAATAACCGTATCTCATTTAGGATGAGCATCCGGATCAAAAATAAATTGAAATTTAGTGAAGCCTTAAATACCGGATTACACAACTTCGACCTAGGACGAACGTTGGAAAAGCTTGAAGAGCTTGCGGTAAGAAAAAGAATGAAAATATATACAAATGATGATATATTTAAAAAGTGCACAGTAGAAGAATTTATAGAAGTAGGAAATCAAAGGTTAAAAAGAATTCAAGTATGTATATGCGAAGTACCAAAAACGGTACAGCAAAAAGAAGAGATCCAAAAGATATTAGAAAGATACCACAATGATCCAATGTTTGGAGGACATGTAGGAAATAATAGGTTATTAAAGAAACTAAGAGCAAATTTCAAGTGGAAAAACATGGAGAAAGACGTAAGGAAGTATGTAAAAAATTGTCATAAATGTCAAGTGAATAAAGCAAAGCCTAATCACAAAGAGAAATACGACGTTACCCGAATGCGGTATACTAACGCTCGATACAAAAATGCCACCCGGTTGCCAATATGGCCAGTAGAACCTATTTTTTGTATTAATCATATTTTTGTGATGGTCAAAAGTGTTGACTTTTAATTACTTACAGTATCTGCTTAAAATGTAATTTATACTATAGCTTATCCAAATTTTGAAAAATTCAAATCTCATGATGTAAAAAATAAAACATCTTAGCATGGCCACATTGTACCTTATATACAAATAACAATATAGTAATGGAGTGAATTCATGTTTTTATTGATACGACTCTCAAAAACTTTCATTCATCGGATGTCATTCGGTAAATTTATCTTCTCTTTTAGTGGCTAGATATTGAGGATAGAGCAAATTTAATATTTTTTCTAAACACCTCCACATTAAATATTTTTCCATATAGGAATCCGTCCGTGGCTTGCTTGGTTTTTGTTGATTTTTAGTGAAGGGCATACAAATAAATAAGTTTACTACTTTATTTCATTCAACTCGTGGACAGACTGATCATCACCACGTGAAACTTTGTGGTACAACTCATTATATTATTGATATATTCGAATATTGACTTTTATGGAAAATACCTTCTCCAAAACCTCCAAACTTTCCTTCTCTGTTGGTGATCGTGAAATGTTTATGTCCAAATAACTAACCAATTCATGTATCACTGATTATTTCCAATAATATCGAATTCCACGTTAAAAAAGAGATGAATATCTAAAGGAGCGCATTGACAGAAAGTTCGATTAGTTATAAAAGGAATTCTCCATTTTCACATAAGTCCCTGGAAAAGAGTCTAGCATCATCCTGTAGAACGAAACACAGTATTTTCGCGTGCTTTGTCTGTAGCTTTGACATTTATATTAGTTATTTACATGATATAATGCAACGATATATCCATCCCAAGCTTCAAGCTTCGAATCAACACTCAAGGTCATTATCATTAATAATGAACTGCATCTTCTCGCCATCTACTTATCCTCTTATAAACGTAGTGCCGAGTTTGGTTATCTCAGGGACCACATACCACCTAGTTCATCATCGAGACTGCCTAACTGTTCATCGTGGGGAAAAGTCGGGGTTCTATTTCAGACCCTATGTCGTGGCAGTGAAACCTACACCCTCAATCAATCAACGTGAAATACATAAAATTCTAGTATTAGAAAGGAAGGTTCTTAGAATGTTATTTGGACCGCAAAAAGATGAAACAATAGGAGCTTGGAAAATGCGCCACAATGTGGAATTGACGATACTGTATGGCAGTGAAAACATAGTCAGGCACACAAAAGCTAATCGAATAAGATAGGTAGGTCATTTAGTAGCATCGGAAGACCACAGATTAATAAAAACAGTAATTTTTAGACACCGGATGTCACAGTGATCTTGTTATGCAGAACATTTTGAGATTGCGAACGTACCTTTTTTCTGGTCCATCATTCTTTTCATATCCCATATTTCATTCGCGTACATCTTGATGTCGAATGCTTCACTTTACTTGTAATTATTACCTTTATTCTACATTTGATTTACGTTAATCACTAAATTTCCATACCTTAAAAAAAATGTTTTTAAATGTTCATATAATACGATTTGTTTTCCTGGCCTATAACCTACTGTAGCTGGTAAATATTCGATATCGAAACTGAACATTTAGTGAGGAGCAGCGTCATTCCAATATTGTTCTGGCGTTAGCAGCAGTTTTATTTGTGATATTTATTTGAATACCTATCGCGTCAATTAATTTAAATTTATGTTTTTTGATAAAAATATTGTCTACTCTTTAGAAATAATTCAAAGCTATGCTTTTAGTGTGGAATGTAATTAATAACAAATTTGACGGGTGCCAGAGTATTTTAACAACTGCTATACTCCATTCTTTTTTGTTAGAATTTTGATAGAGAAATATATAGAATTGTGAATTTAATTTATAGTTTTATATATGATAGAATTGGAAAATTTATATACTGTTTAAAATGTGGGTTGGAAAATATTGGTATAAAGAGAGATCATAATTTTAAATCAAATAATAATTGTAATAGTTAATCTGAAAATTCATTAGGTATAATTTATATAGTCGTTAAGGACATGTATCTAGCATGATAGCATTCGTCTAAGCACAATATTGACACAATCTTTCTATAAACAAATAACTGAAAATATCAAAGGGTAGGTCAGAAATTAAAGCACCAAAAATAACTTGATCGAACCTTATACATACATCAGTACAAATGTTCAAACAAAAAAGCTATTCGATGTTACAAAATCCATAATAACTTCTCCATATATTTCGAGTTAGGAACTATAATAAAAATTGACTAATGGTTTTTTCATGATTGGAATATCTTCCAGAACAAAAACGATGGAATCATTGCACCCCGCGAAATTCTTATGAGACTTGAGATGCACTAAACCCCTCCCCCCAAACTTTTGCGTACGTTTAGTGCCTTTTAGACAGATAATTTTGATCGAGATTCAATCTGTTTTCCATCAGAATCAGGCAAAATAAGTGGTATTTACATGAAGCAGATTATATTAAAGAAGTTCGACAACATCTTTTCAAGCTATATTCTGATGCACCTATTGCTTGAACACCCAGCGATCCAAATCTTAACCCTATCCACTTTCGCTACTGTGGTAAGTTGAGTTCAATTGAGATATTTTTAGCCCCAAAATATGTAGTTTATAGAATTTACATGTTTCTATAGAAAGGAATGAGTTTAGAAATATACTCAAATTTAAACGTCAAATTGGAATGAAATATATTTTAGATAGGAGAAGGTTTCCATAGCCTCAAAATGTTTATAATGACATTCTCAAACACGTCAACGTTACATTAAAAACAAATATAGCAAATTAAAAGATATGTACATTGCAGAACATAATTATATTTATGAAAGAACATAAACTTTAAGCGTATCAGAAACGAAGGCTTCTCTAAATATAAACTTGTGTGCAATACAAACATGTATTTATTCAAGACTCAAACCATTTAGGTTTATAAAGATGATGGTTAAGACATAATATTGAAAACAAGTATTTAAGCTATAGTGATTGATTTTGTTCACATGCATTATACAGTGTGTTCAAAAAGTAATTACTCGGCACTCGATAGCTTTACAAAAAAAAAATTATTCAAGTTTCAACTACAGAATTTTCTGAATAATATATGTATAATAGTGAAAACCGCATGTGGCAGTAATGGTTAGTTTGAAAAAGGGAAATATTGTTCTAATAATTAAAAACTGATCTATTATTTAATTACATGTTGTCCTTCACCACATTAAGTTACAGAGTATGGATTTTTGATATAATAAAACGCCATTTTAATTATTTTTCCTCTTGGCTTCCCCATAATTGGACACTGTGTATATATACCAAATTTTTCATCAAATTTTCCTTTAAACTCTTATTTTCTCAGTATTCTACTTAATCCTGTTATAATTGATTAATTTGTTAGAATAATAAGAATAATTCAATATTTTTTACTATTAATATCCTAACATTCCTCTAGGTCTTATGTTAAACTTGTTAGCAACCTTCTGGACCTCCAGGTAATTAGTCTTGAGCCTTGCTAGATACACGTTTCTGTGTCTTCGGTATCTGATTGTGTAAATGATGCATTTACAATTATCTGCATACGTGATCTGAATAATCGACGAACTCAAAACATGCAAGCGCCTCTCACCCAATTTTGTAAATCACTTTGGTTTTATTTTTAATTAAGACCCATAAAGGACAAAATAAACATGATCTTATGATTTTAACAACACAATTATTATGAAAGTTAATAAAAATCATAACACAAAACTGTTACTACAAGTTACACCCTGTCAAAAACAGGATATTTTTCTTTTGATATCCGAGTTAAACAAATACCCCATAATTGAATAAAATATGATGTCAATAAGATCACATAATCATCAAAAATTAATATAGTGCTATATGCTATAAAAATTAATCATAAAGTTTTAGGTACACATTTACAAAATACACTACCCAATAATTTAAAAGTAGACTTTATTTCTGACCTCCTAAATAATGAAAGCAATAGAAGTTGAAAACTAATGCAGAAAAAACGTAAAAGATGTAGTAATAGCTGAATATATACAATCTGTTATGAAAAACATTAGGAATATTAATAAAGTGAAATAAGCTACAGACTAAAAACCTCCACTATATCACTGTTTTAAATTAAACTAACTGTTTCTAGATAATTCCACAATATATTGAAAAAAATGTTGAAAATTCTAAGAAATCTGACAATTGTTTTGATATTAAATATCATCGTCAGAATGACAGAAGTTACATATCATTTGATGCCTACCTATTTTTGGCTAGACCAAGAAGTGACCTACCTTATGATTGACTTAATGTAAATACAAAAAAGAAGATATGGTATTACAAATATTATTAGCCTTATGGGGATAATCTGGATATCATTTTTCCAAATTAAGATCAGTATAACTGAGCAATGATATCGAAAACCAGGAAAACTATATCTGTTGATCTTTACAATTATGTATCACATGAGAAGACAGTTTAAAAGTGGAGAACTCCCTAGATTTATCTCTATTCATTGACGACTTCATATTGTGGGTTTCTAATTTCCAATTCTTCAAGGAAATCCAGTTCTTGTTTCTTATCACAAATATGTAGTACTTCTAGTTCTGTGTTAGGTGTCAAAGAATGATTGGTGTCAAGTAGATGTTTTGCGTAGTAGTAGTAGGATTTATCTGGTTGATTTAATTTGTATGCCCGTAAGTATTCACTGTATCGGATTTCAAAATTTCTAAGGGTTTGACCCAAATATACAGCATTACAATCTGTACATTTAAGTTTATATATACCAGACTTCTTTAATCGGGATATTTTTGTTTTTACATTTAACAATTTTGTACTCACGCTACTTTCTCTTTTAAGAGAAATTATTGTATTTGTTGCTAAACATATTATCTTTGAAATATTATTAGAAATATTTCCTGCATATGTGATGGATTTATAACTTTTTAATTCTTTAGTTTGCTTAGGAAACATTAGTTGTAATGCCACTTTTTCCTCTTTTTTATTTATTAATCATATGTTATGGATCACCGTTGGATGTTGCTATTTGTTTAATTGTATTAATTCCTCTATCAAAATTATGTTTGTTCATAGGATTTGAAAATGCTCTATGTATCATTGAATTATATGCTGTTAATTTATGTGACATGGGATAATTGGAACTATATGGAATATATGTTGATTTTCTATAAATTGATTAATCAAGACCATTATTCACTCTTTGAATTTTTAAATCAAGAAAATAGATTGAGTTATTTTCTTCAACTTCTAATGTAAATTTAATTTTTGGGTGTAAATTATTAATATGGTTAAAAAATATATCCAACTGTCGTTCACTACCTATAAAACAAGCTAATATGTCATCTACATATCTATACCAAAATAAGATATTTTTTGAAATATTACTTTCAACGATTTTTCTTTCTAAACTGTCCATAAAAATGTTTACCAAAATTGGGGATATAGGTCCTCCGATTGGTAAACCTTCATTTTGAATATATATCTTATTGCAAAAAGTGAAATAATTCTGATTAATACATAGATACATCAAATAAATTAAGTATATCTGATATTATTCCTGGATTAATATTTTTATCTTGTAGTAGTTTTCTTACAAGTGTTAGACATTATTTAGGAAACATTTTAGTGAACATACCTGGTAAAATCAAATAATATTTCAAATTATCTTACTTGAAAATCAATCGCCACAGCAATAATAGTTTTTAGACTGATAACGTAAGCTGGTTGGGTTTGATGAAAACCCAAGAATCTATTGCTAAACTCATCTTACAGAGGATATTAGTTAAAACAATGATCACAGCCATTCTCAGCTCGAATTGGTAAAATCAAATGAAATGATTACGAAAAGAAATCCATCGTTAATAAAAATCTTCATTCTCCACAATTATATGGAACCGTTAAATTACATAAAATAACGAAACTAATTAGACGTGTAGTTTCTTATGTTAATACTCCTAATAATATATTAGCAATAAAACTTAACAATATACTTAATAGTTACGGATATACATCTAACAACTCAATTAAAAATTCAATAGAACTAATCAAAACATTAAAAGGATTCAAGATAACTCTAAACTCATTTCATTTGATGTTACCAATGTGTTCAGTCCTAAAGAATGTCCAACACAAGAAAATTACCAGAAGATAAAAATATTAATCCAGGAATAATATCAGATATACTTAATTTATATGATGTATGTATTAATCAGAATTATTTCACTTTTGACAGTAAGATATATGTATATATATATATATATATATATATATATATATATAAGATCTACGAATAGTGCGTGACATATGAACAATAAACAACGAATAGATTGGTGGGTATTGCACGCAAATAGAAGAAGGGGCTACTGAAAGGAGTGGTAACCGCAGACATGCATGTTTCTGGCTCATTAGCTGTCATCGGTACGGTACAACCAAGAAAAGATGTTTTACATCTTTAAAACGTTAGTTCGTCTAGTTCTGTTGTCTTGTATTGTTTTCGCTGTTTATTTTAAATTCATGTTGTTATACGTCCTGTGGAAATTTTTTGATTGACTGCTTACCCGCCCTGATGATGACTTGTTAAGTCGAAACTAGTTGGCATGTGGTAATTAAAAAACTTGTAAGAATTTTAAGGATTTTAATATATTTACCCTCACCTATATTGAAGATGTTTTCGTACTCTAGTGGATTTGCTTCAGAAATAAAATCTATTCGTTGTTTATTATATATATATATATATATATATATATATATATATATATTAATTGTAAAATATTTCTATTTCTTGACCTACCATATATAATTTTTATATTAATTATTCTTGGAATAAAAGGTCTCCGTTACTTTAATTATAATTTTATTTACGTTTCGACATCATACGTGTGATCTTCTGAACAATGTTACTAAAATTACACAAATATTTATAATCTTTACATTATTTAGCAGGTGTTAAAATACTTACATAAAATCTACGACTTTATACAACTCAAAACATTTTAAAAATCATTTTAAAATTTGTGTCTAAAATAAATGATCTAGTATCAACTTAATGGATGTTATGGATTTTTAAAAAAACTTTAAGGTTTATCCATTGGACATCACCAATTTTGGCAAACATTTTTATGGACAGTTTAGAAAGAAAAATCTTTGAAAGTGATATTTCAAAAAATATCTTATCAGATTAAAATATTGGTAATTACGCTTAATAGTTTCTGTAAAATATTAGTTGTGTATTTATTTGGAAATACCTAATCCTGTGTACCTGTCGGAAATACCTTTAATTTACTTATCTCTTTATTCTAATAACTATGTTGTACCTACTTAAGATTATTCCTTTAAATGTATAAAATTCACAAATAACAGGTATAAAATTATTATAGCTAGTCAGTATTATAACTTATCTTTAAGCTACTAGTCGATAGAAAGCATAAAATATATTATTTGTATACGATGGCATCAGTTTCAGTAATTAAGAGTTCACGCGGTTGTGACTTACTAGTTGTAGAAAAGTTTCAGTTTTGTAAACAGGACGTATTAAAAAGTGGTGAAGTACGTTGGAGGTGTATAAAGAAAAATTTAAGATGTTTAGCCAAACTGTACACTGTTGGTGCGGAATACACAGTTACTAGAAGTGAATTAATCCACAACCACGAGTCCGATGAAACTACGTTGGAGAGAAAAATAGTGACGACTTCATGCAAGCGCAAAGCTGAGGAAGACATATCGGAGAAACCTTCAAAAATTATTAAAAGCGTTCTTTCAAATCATTTGCCTGAGAATTTGTCATCGATAGATGTCAGTCTAATAAGAAGAAATTTGTACAACAGCCGCCGTAAGCTCTTACCAGCCCTGCCTAAGGATATTCACGATGTACATTCTGTACTCGATAGTTATGGACCGAAAACCACAACAGGTGAAAATTTTTTGTTTATTAACAGCACAGCTGATAATATCATTGTTTTTTCTTGCCATACAAATATAATAAGTTTATGTAAAATGAAAGATTTTTACATGGATGGCACATTTTCTTATTGTACAAAATATTTTTATCAGTTATTTACCATCCATGGACTGGAAAATGGGCATTATGTTCCTCTTTTGTATTGTCTGTTGCCCAATAAGACCAGTGACACATATATGAGACTTTTTCTGTTGGTAAAATCTAAAATTTTTGAACTTTATAATATTGTTTTTGAACCGAAGGAGGTATTTGTGGATTTTGAAATCGCAATTCATAACGCATTAAAAGTTGTCTTTCCCAAAACCAAACTAAATGGTTGTAGATTCCACTTGCACCAGGCGTGGTATAGGAAAATACAATCATTAGGGTTAACCCAAATGTATAAAGATAAAAACTGCGAGGAAAGCAAATGGCTTACTCATACTTTTGGGCTAACTTATTTAGACCCCTCTGAAGTTGAAGATTGTTTCATATTTGATCTCATGTCATACAAACCGGACCATAAACTTATAGATAAATACGCAGACTATTTATTAGAAAACTACATAGCGCCAGAATCTCATTTTCCACCAAATATATGGGCATATGAAAACCCATCAATTAAAAGAACCACAAATGCCTGCGAATCATTCCATTCGCACTTTAATTCTAGTTTTTATTCAAGTCACCCTTCTATATTTATTTTTATAGAAAAATTAAAAGATTGTCAGATCGATGCATATTTAAAAATAAAAAATTTAAATATTCCAGCAAAAATTAAAGACAAACAAGTAAAAAACAAACTAAAATGTATCGAAAACATGGTAAATATGCTTCGATCTGACAATATTTCTAGAATTAATTTCGTTAAATCTGTATCACATCAAAACGTTTTTTAAAAATTTATAGTTTACCTAAGTTATAGAAATAAGTTGATGTAATAATTTTATTGAAATAAAGAAATATTTTAATATAAAGCATTCTGTTATTTTATTTGATTTGCGGCCGAAAATACCTATGAGATAAGGAAGCAACTTAAAACCTCCGGCCGAATTTACCTACCGGCTTTTAGTACCTGCCCTTTTTCCGGCCGAAATTACATCCGCCCGAAGCGGTTGCCATTCTTGCCATTCGGAGGTCGTTAAATAACAATTATCCCTTTCTATTCTGGTTACGCCTATGACGCACGTTAATCCTCTTAGGCCTACTGTAGTAACAATGAAAGATCATAAAATAATGTGATAGTCCAAGAAATGTAATAAATTTTGTATTGAAATTAACAAAAACCATTTAGAATGCATTACAAATATTGAAGTTTTACCGCACGTACTGTACTATAGTTTTGCATACCGAATTAGTTTTTATTCTGGGAATTTACTCTCTCTTGATTTTCAAATAGACTATAACGTAAAATCAAACCCCGTGCACCTATGCACTTATCCCACTTACGTTAGCGACCTATTGAAGGTAGATCGAACTTGTGGCCCCAAAATCAACTTACTACTAATTCACCAAGTTACCAGCAGATCGGATGGCCGATCTATGCCACAAGGTATTTTACCCGCTAGACTTCAGTCGAAGAAGGGAGGTTCGTACGCTGGTAACGAACAATCAAAATAAAAGCTATATAACACAAGGCGCCAGGTAAACCGTACCCGAGTAAATACCTCAGTTTAATTCACTAACCGTAGTTTACCCCCAATTAGGAAAGGATTACCTAAATTCAAACTCGTAACTCAACTCACAAGAGAAATGATTTATTGAGGTAGTGGTTTGGCTTGAATACAGTTATGTAATTAGTTAGAACATTTTGGGGAGTAGTTATTCCCACAGTGGACACTTAAGGTCCATCAACCCTTACTATAAAAAAAATAAACAGATCGATTAAAATCCTATATACCCCTACCCTACTCTACTCAGAAGGATTTGAATCAGAGACCAGTTCTGAGTTAAGTTGGTTCTGAAACTTGTAAAAAAAATTACAATCATACAATGTGAAAACGGTGAGAACCTGAAGGGTTACTATACCATGGCTTATCTACGCATATCAAATTGTAAACTTACCAAAAGCAAAAACAATATAAATTACCATAAACGTTCCGTGTGAGCTCAGACGCAACTTACCTACTCTGCCTAGAGTAATAAATGACCAAGAGAAATTACAAGCCACTTGTATGTTCACAAATGGTGAATTATATATACATACAATGTTATATATACACTATAAAAAAATAATTATAGAAAAATTGAAATATTTAAAACTTGCGCGTCTTCAGCCGCTGGTGATAAATCCTGACGATCCACAAGTTGTTCCTGAGGTAGCAACCACTAAGGTGAGGCTGCAAGCATCGCAGGAACGCCGTGGTACTACGAACCAACACCAAGTGACTCCGGAACTAATCCAATACCGAAATCCGAATAACCAAAAATCCGACAATACCTCAGAATCTATGAATAAAAACCAAACCCTAAAAAAAGCACTAGTTAGTGTTGTCACTATACTCAATTGACATTAAACCAACCCGGGAGTTCTATGACCTCGGAGTGAATTACTCTACTTGTACATCGCATAATAAAGCAACCCGTATAAATACAATAATTAACTAGTCAACAATAACCCCTATATTCGTTAATATACCACATCCCACGATTATATTTACAAAATAAAATATACCCAATATACCCTGATGTACATCCACAGTACACCGGTAGGCAACCTTCCGTACGAATCACAGATCTCTTAACGTTTGTAAAAGAAGAATGAACGAGGCTATGACATAATGGCAAATCAGCTGTTTGATTCGAATAGTGAAATGTTTGTTTACATTCCATGGTACATAATATAAGGTTCACTCTTTTTAAGTGTATATTCAGATTACTGTAACTATTCTACTGAGTGTAATTATTTACTTTAAACTATTAACCCAGTTGGTGCTAAACAAATTGACGGCCAGGCTATTGAATAACTGAATTAATGGTATAACTAGAAATTGTTGGCATACGAAGCTAGTCTGACTTGATATTAAGGTAGGAATGTTTATTTCTTATGACCAAAACTGCATGATTGTTGACTTTTTATGCGACAGATTTATACTAACAAGAAAAACCGTAACAAAGTATCCACCGTCAATTATGTACACTTTGTTGATTCCATTATCTGCAGCTGGCAAAAAAGCTTTATACAGTAGGGACTTTACTGTTTCACGCATTCACTCAGAAAACAAGGACAATGAGTACACAGTCAACTCATACTGTAGATGCTGTTCGAGTTCTTCCTCGCTCTGTTTGGCAACACAAAGCCTCTGGAACATAAGTAGTGGGTCAATGGTCACTACTTTATCATCAATATGAATGCTCGAGTTTACTACTC
Organism: Galeruca laticollis; assembly: GCA_963921935.1. Lineage (NCBI taxonomy): Eukaryota > Metazoa > Arthropoda > Insecta > Coleoptera > Chrysomelidae > Galeruca > Galeruca laticollis. The sequence continues at coordinate 105,943,500 of OY998182.1, read as the reverse complement.
TCGGGGGCAGAACTTTGTCTTTGCGTCTCAGAACCATATCCCCGAAGTTGTTATTCAATCAGCTCTTGAGCCTAAACGGCAAAAATATGTATAATATTGTAGGGAATTTTTTTCTCTATAATTTTGCTCTCAACATGTTTTTTAGAAAAACTCACAGTTTTGGAGATAAGTTTTTGGGCGCCATCTTGAGAAGATGGCAACTTCCGGACTTATTTCCAGGTATGCCCTATTTTTGATTCACAATGCCTGGCGTATAAGCTGGATATAAATTAGGATAAAATATTAGTACATATTGTCACTTTCCTTAATGATAATAATTTTTCTTCGAACTTTTTAATTATTCTTCTGAAATTTTTTATTTAATCTGATCTCAAGTAATAGTTAGTTGAGATTGTTGTATTGGACATGTCTAGCACACTTTTTTGTCAATAACACACACAAAAGTTCTTGACGGTTCTTCACGAATTGTTCGCAATGGGCTGAAAAGGTGTTTTTAGTTCCAACCTATGTTTCAGTCGTTACTATATAAAAGCAGCTTGCTTAATGTGAATAAATACACGAGTATCATCCGGTCCCAACATTCAATTCGTGCTGGGAATGGCTATAATCATTGTTTTAACTAGTAGCCTCTATAAGATGAGTTTAGCTATAGATTATACCTGGACATTCATCAAATACAACCCGCTTACTCTTCTACGTTATCAGTATAAAAATTATTATTGCTTTGCGTTTGATTTTTGAGTGAGAAAATTGGTCAGTTATACTAATCGATTTTATATTCGCAAATGGGGAAACGAACTGATCCTCTTTATAATGTGAACGTATTGATTTTTTACAACATTCCTCTTCGTTTTCTTGTTAACTTCAAGCCAGTAGATGCAGATATCTAGTTTTTGTTAAAGTGACATTCTATAGATCTTTTAAGAAAAACCCAATTATGAAATTATATTCTTGAACACGTGATATTTCTTCAAGTTGTAAATGCTTGTTTATTAATTACATTTCAATTAAATACAGGTTCTTAGGCTACTTTTTCCTGTACATTTGTACATACCGGCGAACTAATCGGTAGTAGTAATACATTAGCCGAGAAATTAATTATAAACTTACTTATTGTTACTTGCTATTATTTAATATGCAAATTTTGTAATTTGTAATATTCATATCAATGTTTGAATGTCTTTGTTATTTATATTGATGATTGTATCTGTCTGACACAGCAAACCATCGTTAATAGAAGTAAAGAATGAATATTTATATTGATTGTATGTCACTTGCATAGCATTAATATTCAAAATGTTTCTAATAAATGTTTTCTACGAGTAGATAATAATTTCCAGACCTCACCTTTTTCTTGTTTTGAACTATTTCAACTGTTACCTTCAAGGGTGTGAAAATTAAATTTTATTCTTCCTTCGTCATCCCAAATTATATATTTTCTTTCGCTAAACTAGTTTTAAAAATTGATACTAAAATTATATTTATTATTATTTGATAAAATACAAATATTAATATATGTTTACAATTTGGAAAGCTGAACCAACGTGTTGTTGATTACATTGGAAAATTGCTTTTATTATAATATAACTGCTGACCCTAATCTTCTTATCTTTTGCTATGTGTGAAGTTTCTAGACATGCAACTCCCATTATTTTTTTATTCAATGGTTATTTTTAACTCGTCGATTTTATCAGCTTCAAAAATTCAATTATATTACTAACAGTGTTATACAATAATCAATCTGGATTATTCTGTACAATCGGACTGATGCATTTCTAGTGATATCCTCGAATGCTCAGATATTTATTGACGACTTTCCCCATTTTCCGGCGATCATAGTTTCTTTCCACTCGAGTTTATCCTCTAAATTCCCTTAGGCATTCCACTCTCGCTCTCCAATCTGGCCTTTATTTTCGGCAGAAAATAAATTGCAATGTAATCGAATTTCAATGACGAAATAGAAGAGAACATGACTGATAGTCGCTGTGAGGAAAATTACGTAATCAACAATAATAATATTTCGTAGATAAAATAATAATTCTGATAAATTCGCACTATAAAAAATGTTTCATTTCTCATTTTGGCGGTGATAAAAAAGATGCATCCTTTTTTATCAACTATGAAAACGCTTGTTCCTCATAATCAGATTATTGTCGATGTAGATCGTTTTTTATAGAATTTTGAGAAGAATGGAAAGTGAAATTCAGTTGACGTGACAAGACTTTTTAGTGAACTTTTTAAACATCAGTCAATCATCCACCAATCAAAAAACAAGAATAAATATACGTATGGATGGACAAATATGGAAAATGGTTCGTACTTCAACACATTCCCTCATTGCTATGTTTGACCATTCCAACTGCTTCCCAATACTTCATTAGTCAAGACATGAACAGCAGTTTTATCATAAGATTAGCTAGTTGAAATTCAGATGCAGCTTTTATAACCAGCACCGACTATTCTTGTACCAGTTCTCTCACGAAGAAACGTCTGATGTGGATGTGTTTTGTTCTACTATGGAACTCTGAAATAGAGAGCTACCATAATCGTGTCTTGTCCTTTCCTCTTCACAAATAAGCATGGGTCAGCATTACTACACTTAAAACCAAGGGATTCAATGTAGTCCGTAAAACGTTTGTTCCAGCATCGTGAAGCTTATTTTAATCCATACAAAGTGCGTTGAAGTCGACTCACCATGCCATTACCGTCTTCGTAACCTTCTAGCTGCTTCATAAACACTTCCACTTCAAGTTCACCATACAGGAATGCACTGCCCTATTAACACATGAGGTAGTATCTGCAAAAATGTAATTGACAGGAAAACCCAAATTTGTGAATCGTTTTCTGCCATTGAAACACGTTGTTGGGACTTGATTCTTCTCTGACTGTGTTTGATCTCGATTAAGAACCTCAGTTTCGCGAGTTATTATCTGATTGAGATATTTGAATCTATGCAGATACGACTTATTGACTTAGTAATCAATAAGTATGATCCGCGGATTTTGATAAAGTTGACCAAGTTGAATCTTGTATCCAGGAATAACGTTGATTATTCAAGTTTACCACAGTAAGATTACAGAACACAGCCAATTCACTCACATATATATAGAAATATACATAATCTTCCACTCTTGCGCTCAATACATTGTATTTGTTGTTACCACAACACTCGATTTGACGGATCTAAGGTACAGATACCACTTTTAGAATTTGTAGGATAATAGAATAAGTCGGTAACGTGGTGGATAAGCAAAAAACCGAAAATCGCAATTCTTTCAGATACGATATCCTGTCTTAGCAGAGCAGTGCAGTACATCGAATTGTATCAGCGACATATTTTTGTTTGCGGCCACACTGAGCAAAGCTATAATTATACCACCTTATTCGACTGGAGTATACATCTGATCGTAGTTCTCACCTTGCTTCTGAGAATAGCCATTGATCACTAATCTTGCTTTAAATTTGTCAAGTGAGGTATCCGGATTTGTTTTTAATAAATACACTAACTTGTTTGGAATTCTTTTCTTACGGGGAGGTAACTTGGTCATTGTCGCCATGTGGTTCTTCAGTGACTACATCTCTAGCTGCATAGCGTCAATCCAGCTTTCTATTTCTTCGCAAGATATAGCTTCTTCACAGCTCAGTAGTTTTCTAGATTCACACATTTCGAAAGCCACTGTTATGACGAAATCACCCAATTTTGCTGGCGGTCTCAATGTAATTCTGTCTCTCTATTGTGATCTCATTCAGATATTCTCTTCTGCGTCAAATTCGGTGCTTCCTCAAAGCTGTCTTCTAGTTCATCGAATCGTTCGTGATCGTCTTCGATTTGTATTTTTTGCTGCAGATTATATTCATTTCTCACATTCTTCGTTTGTTCTCCATTTATTTTCACCTAATCAAACCAATTATCCATTGATTGATGTTCAAATTTTTTTGATTTTACTGCATCCCATGGGGAGAATTACATCACGTGTTCTGATCCATCTCTTCTTTTAAAAGCTCCAAATCCTGTAGCCATCATACTCATAACCAACTAGTACGTCTCTTGTCCATTTTCCGTCGTCTCTGTTTCGGTATCTGAGCCTAATTTTTGGGTTTTGTCTGAACCAAATTTCATTAGAGGATGCCTTCTACGCTGGATATCGCTGTTCGATTGAGGATATATACTACATCGTTGATAATTTCAGTACAAAAACTTTGGTCAAATATCCCTTCTCTAGAATACATTTGAGCTCTTGCGGTCTCAACAACAGTGCGATTTTCTCGTTTTGTCCAACCGTTTCGTTGTTGTGAGATCTCCTTGACTAGGTTGTTGCTTAATTCTCCTCCATTTTCAGACAGAACTCCTGTACTACATAGCCTGTGGTTTTAATCTGTTCTAGAACGTTCTTCAGCTTCTCCACGAACTGAGATTTGTTGCTTCTAAAGTAAAAGTATCAGTATCTGGAAAAATCATTTATGAATGATACAAAATAGCGACAGCCTGCTTTTGAGCTGCTAAACGGTCCACAAACGTTGGTATGGATTCTTTCACTTGGTGCACTAGCCCTCTCTCTTGTGCCAAAATTCAAAACGCGAGTCTTTCCATATACTCAACCTTCGCAAAACTCTCTATCAAGCTTCATATCTTATCTAGATCATTCTCAGAACTTTTCTTACATGTCTCTTATTTTGATGACCGAATCTCTCGTGATATAACTGTAGCGCGCTCTCTCTACATGCTAGATTGACTTGATTTGACTTTTGTGGGCTCATAATTAACTTGTATAATCCTCCAGATCGAATTATGTTTCCAATCAAAACTCCTTCTCCTGTTATCTTCAATCTCTACAGATGACCCGAACTGGCTATTCTGATTTTGTGCTTACAAGGTTGAAAACAAGATTTTTTTATTTACATTTTCTAAATTAAATTTTTGTTTTTCCCCATTCACTTCTGTCTTTACTTTGATGACATCTTGCCCAATAGCGGGAACTGATTGGCCAATAGCTGTCGTAACTCTACGACTATCTGGAAATGGTTTGTAGATCTCAAGCCAGTCACTATGATTGTTGATATGGTTCTAGCCCAATTATTTACTTACCAATCCTTCTCACACTCGCAGAATGGCACTTCATTGAATACAGTCATCAAACCCATGTCCTTGTCTTTGTCTTTTGAATCATTAGTTTCGGTGGTCTTCCATCAGATTTTCATTTCAGACATTCCTTGTCTTTTTCATCTTTTGCTTACAATAGTTGCAAATCCAAATCTTGTTTGCTGCTTTGCTCTTCTTGCTTGCATACAAAACTTCCTGACTACTACCTTCTCCTTCATTCTTTGTTGCAAAGCCCTCTCATAGGTGACCAACTCATTAGCCAAGTTGTCTACTGTTCCGTCAGAATCCAACTGGATTTGAATGAAAAATACTCTGGAGGTAGCAATTCTAAAATCTCGCATATCAAAAGTAAACCCGGAAAATCACCTTAAGTATTTCCGTTCTCTACTTTTCTCTGGATACTTTACTTTGTTAGCCTTTCCAAAAATTCTTTAGTTTCGATGTGTGCGTAGCAATGTAGCAATGTCGAATGACGAATATAAATGAAGAACTGTGAATTTATGCGATAAAAAAAGCTCATGTGTTTTTATTGTTAATAAGTTTTCAGAAATTTTAGTCTATAAAATGAAATTGTTTGTATTAGTAGATTGTTAGCTAATGTCTGATAAATATATTTAAACATGTAGTGTAAAAAGCTCATTGGAATAAAGATAAGGAGCAGTTATTAAATAAAGGTACATATAGTAATACCAAATTGTATGGAAAAACACAAGAAAATATAATATTATATCGACCCGAAGAGGTAGCATAGGAATGAAAAAACATTGAGATAGCAAAGGAATATTAAAACATCGAAGTCCTTACAGAAGAAAATAGAGAAGCAAAAAAGCTGAAGATTCAAAGAAATATGTGATACCTGAAAACCCGAAGATGAGACATGCAATGGAAGATGAATATGTGTGCAATGTAGTAAATCTGGAGAGAAGAAAGAACCAAACTGAGACAGTCAAGACCCAAAACAAACTTTGAAATTAAAAAAAAACACAAAGGAGAGAGAACAAATAAGTAAGAAAACGAAAATTAGAGTATGTAAAAATGCCATAAGATGGATAGTAGGTAGCCTTTGCAGGACAAGCAATGTGGATAAGCAACATATAAGTAAAATGAAACAAAGGAAGATGATTAATTTCTTTGACAACTTGTAATCGCCAGATAACTCATTCGGTGAGAACATCAAGTGGGTGATATCAAGAATATGAAGACAGTTGGACGGAGATAAGAGATGAGAAACAGATTTGGATATGGGTAACAGAAACAATATTAAGAATTATGTCAGCGATACTTAACAAAAAGACAGAAAATCTGCATCCTTGCTTGTTGTTTCGTTTTTTTTCATTAATTTTCTATTTGCCTACCAATTATGTTCGGATTAATTCTCGCTAGTTGAACAAACTAACACAGTGGTTTCAAATTTTTAGTGAAATATTTCTCGTCTATGATTATCTTATGAGTTTCCATGCTTGTCTCAATATTTGTTAGAATTATTTGTTTAATTCTCAATATACTTTGTATGATTGGTTATCCTTTACTGCGTAGTCTCGACATGTTTTATCTCTTTGATCGTTCACTATCATTACTTTGCTTAAATCGGAAGTAAAAAATGATTAAAGAATATTTGAGAGATAGCCAAAAAGCAGAATTATATAGTATGCTCGTTGAACTCAAAATATTTTTTGAATTTTAGGACTACTGTCTCTTCAATTAATACGTTCTTTCTCTAATCGGATAGAAATACAAACAAATTCACCGATTGCTGACATTTTTATCAATAGGGACGTTTGATGGAGACTTACTTCCGTTTTGTGAACAGTCAATTCAAATTTTATTCATTACTAAATCTCATGCAAATGAAGTTTACCTTCAGTGATAATAATCTTACATTTAATTTGTTCATTTCCTCTTAATATCTTTCCAATTAACAGAAATAGGTTCCACACGTATAACTTCAAAGCATAGTTATGATTAGTTGTATAATTTTCGTTCAATTTGTATAATTTCTTTCTAGCCTCCAGAGTTTTACATTTGATTACTTAGATTACCAACAAAAAAAATCAAATCAAAACATGATTTTATTTTGTAATCAGAAAGGTAATTCCGGTACCAGAGGGTGTCTCCTACCCAGGACAGGGGCGGCACAGCACCTATTTTCAGAAAACTGCCGCTTGACATGAAACCGTCAATTTAATCCAGTGGTGCACTTAGATGTAGTTGATTTATTGAAATCGCGTACAAATTCTACTATTGTATGTATCGAATATGATATTTTTGTACTTTGGTCAAATGTGCCTTAATAAAACAACCACATAAAAGTTACTTTATTCCAGATTAAGTTGTGACCTATTCAAAATAGGTGAATATATTTGTTCATTAGTGATAACAGATGAGGTTTAGAAAAATATTAGGTAGTACCTATTATCGCTAAACACGATCAATTTTAAATTCTACATTAATACTATGAATAGATTATCGTCAAATGTGATTTGTGTCGAAATCTAAACTATGCCACATCTCACAATTGGCTCGATGGCCTGTCACATGGGATTTCATCTTTGCCAATAAATTAGCAGTACATATGGCAGAACATCGGTAGCAAACAATATAATGGCTTTTTGATGGCAAGTAAGTAAGTTTACATTGAGTATACATATAGATATCCAATACAGTTTTCCTCATCAAATATTAGTTATATGTATTAATATTATTTTCCCTGTCGTCAGTACGCCCTAGGAATCACGTTCTACCGGAAAATTACGGTCTGCGAAACTTCAAGTTATTCCGTGAGATGTAATTTTAGAACGAAATTGTTTGACATGCGATTATTACGAATTTCAATTTAATGAAAGTGAATTTTGTTTTGTTTAACAAATCTATACGTGTCTAAATGAATTACAGCCATGAAATTGACAACGGGAGAAAATTGTAGTCAATTTATTGAAAATTGGACTATTATATTATATATTATTTTTTTATCCGTTAACTTATATAGGAAAAAATCAGTCATTTCAGTCCATAAGGTAATTACCAACGAAATTTTATATTCATTGTTTTTTTTTTAGTTTTTCAAGACCAAGCTCAAAATATTTTCCTACTAATGAAATTCATGACAAACAAATATAGTGAGAAAATAAATATCAACAAATAGAATAGAATTTTATCATCAAGATATTTAGAAGCTCCCTACTGTTCAGGATGTTTTTACCAGCTTTGGAGCAAAGTTAAATATTCTTTTGTCAAAACATTTTGTCTTTATAAAATGTTTTAGTGTTGAAAACGTGTATTTGAATATCATCAACTGAACGTTTGTTTTGACTAACGACGGATGAATTCTTCACAATATTTACAATTTTCCATTTGATTGATGGATTTCATTGAATCATTTCTGCTGTTTAGTAATTTCCCCAACTGCTTGCTTGGAATCATTCAAGTAACCTCATTCATCTTTTTTGGAAGTATTTTATACACCAAACATCATTTTACAACAAAGAAACTAAGACAAATGCAAACAAAAATGTTATTTTGATGTTATTTCTATCTCCTATTTGATATCCACTCTAATATCTCAGCCAAAAGTTATTTAAAAAATCTGACATGTAGTATTTTGAAAATTACTTTCCAAAAATAAAGTTGGCTAGATGATAGGTAGACATAAGGGCTATTTTGGCGAAGCAAATCAGTACAAATCCGATGAATATTTCACATGTGATAAATGTCAAATGTTCACCAAATGTAGGATCGGTTTGCTTCGTCAAAATAGCCCTATTGTTTTGGGGTGCAGGACTTATGTTTTTCTTCTTAAACGTCACATAATTTAATCGCATTTCATGCATTTTTTTTAAATAAAAAATGGCTCGTTTTGAAAATGGAAATTCTGAAAACATAAAAGCAGAAGTGGCAAATTTAACTCCCCAAAATACGAAAAAGTCGACATTAAGCATATGGAGACAGTTTCTTGTTTTTTGAGCGGAAAGATCCTATACAATGTTGAAGACCCAACAATATCGATGACCTCGTTGGTATCAATTTCAGAAGATTATGCGTTTAATATGAAGAAGACAAATTCTGATGATTACAAAGAATCTGTCATTAAGGTAAATTACGTACTTTTATATTGTTTGGTTTTAGGTTATGTGGAACTCTACAGCAAAACAACTTCAAATTTGATCCTTTTGATGATGTGGAATTTAGAGGGGCTAGAGCAGCTCGCGACGCGAAGAGAAGACAGCTACAAAAGGACCCAATAAAGATTATAAACAAATATTAAAAATGTGTGGTTTACAAAAAAATTCTTTTACATCGCTTCCAACGAGTTAGCTTGGAGGGGTGGAAAAGGGGCTGCTGCGAAAGTTGAGTAGTTGGACAAAAACAACTTCAAATTCAGGATAGAGTATAACCCCACCTTCACAAAGACCGTACAGGGTGTATCAAAAAAAATCTGATAGAAAGTGGCTAATTCAGAATCCTGGAATTTGTCCAGTTAGACTGTTTCATAAGTTAATTGAAAAACGTGGTAATTCAATTAAAGTTGACAGATTTCTTCTAACACCGAACCCCAAATGGAAATAATCGAATTGGTATACAAACTGTCCTGTTGGAAACAAACATGATGTCAACCTAGTTTAACGAAGCAGCCTCTAAGGTAGGCATTGGCACCAAGAAAATAATGATAACCATTCTGCGAGGGTTACAGCTGTGTCTAACCTGGTCAAAAAAGGAGCTAGCGAGCAACAACTTATTAAAATAACTTGACACAGTAACAGCCAATTCATTAAACCTTATCTGCAAATGGACATAGAACATCATCAATAAATTATTAATGTCCTGAGGGGCGAAAATAAGTCAATGCAAAAAGATAACCACACTGTGGCATCGGCATCTGTTGTTGGACTGGAACCAGAATTTCACAAACATACAAACAACAACTCTAACAGCCAAGCAAGTATTTTTTATAACAATTGTGTTTTTAATGTTACAAATAATTTTTAGTTAAAATAACAAAATACTAGTGATGTCATTGGGTGGGACATTTTATTTATTAGGTAATGGTTGTTTAATTTTCAGTTAGTAGGTACCTAATGTAATAGTGCCTAATAAATGGTTAAATAGGTAGTTATAAGAAATTATTAAACGTATATTTAGTCTTTATTATTATTATTTTGTTAATATTTTTCACGAGTATAACTTATATATTAATTAATTGCCATGATTCTCATTTTCATAGATAATGTTACAAAACAGCACACTGGTATAAGTAGCCATACCGTGTTTTTAAAATGTATCCCACCCGTTTACTGTTTAAATAAATAACAAAAACATTACAATAAGTACGAGGAAGTATGAAAAAAATGTTCCAGTCTTTTGTAGAACAAAATGGTTCTTTTTAAAACATAAAAAAACTACATGTCCTTTTCACTTTAGTAATAATGAAGGCATTTAATTCTTGAATTAAAATATTTATCTTTGCAACACTTAGTATTACTAAAATAGATGGAAAGTAAGGTTTTATTGAAATGCGATGTCTATAACAGTTTATTAAAGATTCTTAATAAAATAAAAAAACAACAGGTTCCTTTCACTTTAGTAATAAAGAAGGCATTCACCTTTAGGATTCTAATATTTATTTTTGCAACACATCTCAATTAGTAGTACTAAAATAGAAGGAGAGTAAGTTTTTATAGAAAATCGATGTCTATGGCAGTTTATCAAAGATTCTTAATATAATAAAAAAACAACAGGTTCCTTTCCCTTTAGTAGTAAAGAAGGCATTCAGTTTTTGGATTCAAATATTTATCTTTGCAACCCATTTCATTTAGTATTACTAAAATAGAAGGAAAGTAAATTTTTATAGAAAATCGATGTCTATGGCAGTTTATCAAAGATTCTTAATAAAATAAAAAAAAACAGGTACTTTTCACTTTACTAATAAAGAAGGCATTCAGTTTTTGGATTCAAATATTTCTCTTTGCAATACATCTCATTTAGTATTACTAAAATAGAAGGGAAGTAAGTTTTTATAGAAAATAGAAGCAAAATTCTGGATAGGTACTGATTTTTTAACCATATAATAGCTGTCAAAAAAATTTCCCCTTATTAATTTTGTTTGCCTAGTTTGGCAGGAGGAAAAAAAAGTTCCGAAAAAATTGAAGGTTGCCATGGGCAACTTACAGTATGTAATAATTGGCTTTAAATGACAGGTGTGAAATTTTCAGTACAAAGTTTAAACTTCAAAATTGGATGATGAAGTATTTTTACTCAAATTGTCTTGTATTTTTTATCAAATTTTAGCTCCAAATATGTATTAAAATATAAGTGGAAACTTATACATTAAAAATACAATTTAGAATTCACTTGCATACATTATGAATGACTAATTTGGTTTTCAAAAGATTTGATAGGATGCAAAATTTCTTAGGAGGTTTTTATTCCAATCTGATTCTATATTCATTAGAAAGCTCTAGTTTCGGAAAAGTAGTAGTTTCAAAGTATCTTGACACCTAAGTGGTGTAATAAATACGAATACCTTAAAGATAATTTTATGGTAGAAAATTTCAGAACACACGGTAAAACATATTTTATTTTACATCATAATAATAACTGGAACGCGACACACATTATGTTTAATAAAACAATACGAAGCCAAACCAGAATAGAGAAATAAAAAACATCTTACTGGGTCAAAGCGAAATAATTGTTTTGAATTTCGATAACAAAAACTAGCACGATTCAAAAAACAGAAAGCTGTTTTTTGCAACTCGACGAAAACCCCAAAACCGAAGTCGGGGGAAAACAAAAAACGAGTGTACACAGACCGGGAGCGGCAGTGTGTACCGGGGGCGAACACGCGAAGAGAAAGGTTTTTCCCCTGCCACGGTAAACGGTACTAGTGTTTTTTAGTGTTAGCGGTACGAGTGGTAAAAATTCTCTCCGTTGTGTTAAGAGGTGATAGGGATATTGAGATATATTCCTTGACGGTGAAAACTGTCTCCTTTTCCGATACACAAACGGTAGACTTACCCTCTACGCTAAATTGCCTTTCGACATATCACGATTCCGTTTATTGGCACGACTCGCGGTGAACCAGCAGATAGAAAAAAATCAAGAAACTTCCCGGCGAGACGGAGGACGTTTGACAAGCAGAAAGTTTTTGAATTAAATTCAGATTGGGATAAATTTTACTAGTGATATATTTACTCGTTATTGATCGAGCTGGATTTTGAACTTGGGTGTATAGGTCAATTGCTATATACAAGGTGTAGCGATAGCAAATATAATTATTAGATTTTTTTGTTGATTGTTGATTTTTTCAAAGAGACGGGACATAGCTGTTCACTCTCAGATTAAGTTTTTCGTCCTGACAAATATATAAATTTACCGTGTGTACTGGAATAATTAAGATTTTGCCGAGTTCGCCAACTTGACACAAGTTAGGTTTCATTTTGTTAAGTAGGAGTTATCATTTGTTGGGCCACATATTCTCTTCCACCTCGAAGGCAGGAAAGAGATAGAAAGTTAGGCGAGGTTTATTTTGGTATTTGGTAACACAAAGGCCGGAGCGTATGTTTTTCATATTGTCGCGGGTTTCAGCGAAAGTGCGCTGATAAGTCAAATTTATTATAGAGAAATATTGTTATCAGTCTTTTGTTCAGCCGTAAATTATAAATTAAAACTCTTTCTTATTTTTCCAGTGTAAATGCATAAAATTATCGTAGGTAATTATATTACTGAGGAATTTCGCAACTTGTAACGCCAGTGTCGATAAATAATTTAAATTGTTTTCCTTAGCTCATCAAAATTTTTCTTTATAGAACAAAAAATTTCACTTTCGTTCCCTGAAGGTCAATGACGACCTGAACGACGAAAAATGAATCATTGTTGCATATAAAGGTATTTACACGTAATAATTATTTATTTTTCTCGACACCGGAGAATAGAAGGATTGAGAAACGAATATAATAAAACATACGCCTTTCACGCATTTTTTTTTGAATAAAAAGACCAAGCCGATAAGAGGGCTAGTTTTGCCGCACCACCGAACAAACGAGAACGCTGTTCATAAATTTGATTTTTTTTATAATTGTAGGATATACAGGGGTAGGTTTAATAATAAACCAATTATAAATAAATATATGTATAGGTAGAGTTATACCAGGGAATTGGGATTAATTTGGTCATACGGGATTGTAGTTTAGGTTTAAGTATACATATGTATAGCTGTATATCAGGATTTTGAGAGATTATTTTATCATATATATTTTTTTATGACGTGGAGGTTCTACATTATTTTTCCTATAACCCCTACTCCAAAATTTCCCCTTCTGGAAGTGTAACAATCGTGGACGTGTGACCGAGACGAGAAGGACAAACCCTGTCCTGGCAAAGGAAGATTCATCCGTTTTAAGACCAGGCTAGCAAAAACCAATCGGACTGGATTGCCTTACACGCTCAGCCGCGCAATGGAGGCAGAATTTGGTGGAATCGAAGGACGGGATCAATACAGAGTGACCAAGGAAAAGGTAGGGATGCTCTTTTGGTATTTTGATCAAAATATCTTACATATCTGGAATTAAAGATTACATTATAACTGGTGACAGCGATTATCAGATTGGTGACAGATTGGTGATCAAGAATTTATTGTTACACTGGTGACAGCGGTTTTTTTTGTTGAGAAACAACTCTGTAACAAAGGGTAGAGTTGTACAGTGGAACATTCTGGAGTTCATTAGTTTCTTTCTCATATAAATACATATTTCTGTTCGGGAAAAATATTAGTTATAGGCGTATTTTCTTGATTGAAACAAACACCGGACGTAATGAGGTGAAAGTCCTGTATTCGTTTGGGGACTAGAGAGTAAAGCTGTGCTCATAAATGACTAAGTGGGAGCATTTCTATTGAGTATATAAAAACCGGCATAAAGGGTTGAAATCTATGGTTTTCCTATGAGTGGCAAAGTCGTTAGCAGCATGAAAATTGAGGTACATTCTTTGGATTCTTTCAGATCCTTCTAGCTTGGCTTATGATTTATCGGAACAATTCTCTGAAAATATTGAACCATTGCACTTAGTTTGACACCCTATCATTCGAAGTTGTTTGAATGATATGTGATTTGACTTAAGAGCATAAACAATTATAGGAACATAATGATATGATTATTGAAGAGATTTTGATCAGTGGTTATATCTTATGGATTGTATCTTTTTTGATTTGTTAATGACTCTTTATGATATATTTTCTATTTCTGTTTAATTCTGAGCATTATTATGATTATTTATATAATTATTCGATGTTTTTCTAAATATCGCCCAATTTTTGGATCATTGATACATATGTCAGATTGTTTTAGGTCAGTAACAGAAGAATGTGATTTATGTTAAAGTAATTTCTTCTATAGTTTGCTTGATTGAAACATGCAATGCGTTGTTATTTGAATCGTTTTTATAACATAATTTCATTTTTAAGATAATTTTCCACGTTTTCGTTTCTGAATATGTATTTGAAGCTGTAATTTATATTATTGTTTTACCAATATATCAATTAATATATCCAGAATGGACAGGCTGATGAGGAAAGATTCTCCAAATTGAAATGAACTGGTTTGGATTGTACCGCAGGAAATATCTAAAAGTCACAATCTCGCCGCTAATTTTGTGATTCCTAATGATGGCATACTAATTAATTTAAACTTTTGCATTCCAATCATTTCTTTCGATTGACGTTATCTGAAAACCTACCGCCGGCCGATATATTTGTATTCAATGCACGCGACAACATATTTTATTAGCGACAAAATAATTAAGTTGTTGTTGCATTTGGCACATTTATTTATCACTGCATAAACAGCCGAATTGGCATTAATGTAAATTATCGACAAGATATCTATATAGTTTTGTTTATAAAAATAGTGTAAACAAATGCAGACAGTGAATACTGCAATAAATTGTGCTGAACCACATTATTTACATAAGATGATAAATTGCTATTACCTTTGGTATATAAAGAGATAATTACCCCTGGACAAACAATAAATATTGAACAACCGGTTCTAAAGCATGGAGGATGCCCACTCTTGAAATATGTTAATAATTTTGTGATACAATAAATTAGAATCTTGAGATAAGGAGGTGGATAAAAGGAAAAGTATTAGGGTTTTATGCTACCGTTAAGTTCAGATGGTTTTCAACTGACAGGAGCGTACTTACTACAACTTTTACTATACTGAAATTTAGAAGATACATAATTATAATAAATAGCAAGTGATTTTACGCAACTCAGCTAGAAATGTACATAATTGAATCATTTGAATCGTAACCAAAAACAAATTTTCTTGACCGAACATCGCTTCAGTGGGAGACTTGATGTTAATAATACCAAACTAAAAATTAGTACTTTTCAGTGGAATATAATAAAAAAGAACAACAAAGAATTTTGAAATTGATTCATTTTGTTGAAGACTATAATTACGTAAAGGAAAGATGTACCAGAAGAAGAAATGCTGATTGACTTTATTTGACCTACCCAGATCTTGTAATATATTTTGAAATAAACCTATTGAAACTAGAATAAAAACAGGAATAGGGTTGAACAAAGTACGTTTGTATAAGTAACACTTGATTTGACGCTTTTTAGTCAAAGAAAAAACTATTCCTGATAAAGAAACACTAAATATTTTTAATAGAAAATCATAAAAAGAGGGTTCACGGACAAGAATATTCCATTAACTGCACTAATGAAAACTTCGTTCTATATGTTAACACTGGGGAAAGAATATCACAACAAACGTTAAGTTTATAGCATCTGTGATGTATGGGTATATGTCTTAACGAGTAGTTAAACATCTTTTTATTGATGGCACTGTCAATGCCGCGAAGTATAAGAATATTTTACAAGAAGAATTATTGTCTTCCATGATTGAAATTCAATTACCAGATGGTGTGTGTTTTCATAAGATGGCGTAGAAACAATACAGAGGAATCCATGAAATCGTTGCAGGAAATGAATATTCCAGTGTTAAAATGGTCTCCAATCAGACCCATCTGCCGGTATCGCGACTCATTCTGAGAGAGCATTTTAAACTTTACCAGTTTCGAATGTTTGGAATGATTTTACTTTTTTTTCTTGATTATTGTAATTAATATAAGCCTTGAATGCTGTTGATTAATTATCAAAACTATATATTGTTTAGAGCAAAGTTTCGAAAAGGATGCCACAATAATTAAAGTTTGGGTGGCTTAGGGTATCTTAACTCCTGCTAAACTTTTCGAACCAATATCGCATTTCTTTATTCACAAATTTAAAAAAACATTATAGTTGACGAACAACACGGATTTAAGGTGGGTTGATCAATGAATGTTACTGTTACTATTTACAGAAGTTGTTAATCATGTTTTTAGAGAAGAGCAGCAGTTAGATGGTATTCGCACGGATTTCCAGAAAGCGTTTGATAAACAAACCACGACATATTGTTAAAATAACTTAATGACTATGGATTGTCTTTTAATTTACTAAGGTTACTCAAAACTTATGTACAGGATAGGTACTTTTTAAAGTGGAACACCTAGAGAATACTTCTGGAAAATATCACACTAATTCGGGAGTTCCTCAGGACCATTATTGTTTGTTTGGTTTGTGAATGATCTGTCGCAATGGGAACGTTCTTCAGACTTGTTTATTTAAAAAAATACAAACAATTAGGGACTGTGTCATGTTACAAAGAGATATAAATAATATTCACAAATGGAGTATTTATAACCAATTAAAGCTTAATACTAGTCTTTCCATATCTCATTTGGGGCGAACAAGCAAAAGTACATTTATAAGCAATAGACAAAGTACAAAACATATTCTTGCGATATCTTTATTTCAAGAAATACCGTAAAAATCTTTGACTAAACAACAGTTAACACAACAGGATTTCATATAATATTTAACATAATATCTTTACATTCTAGACGTCAGCTAATAGCAATGATTTTCTTGTATAAGTTGATGAATAGTATTACAAATTCTAACGCTATACTGTCTTTCATACATTTTAAAGTGCCCCAAAGGATAAGAAGATGCATGATTCCGTTTGGTATACTAGAATCTTCCATCTCCTCCTCACCTATGAATTCCTTGCTACGACTAGCTAACAATGTAGTTCAATTGACGGATAACAATTTTATAATCCCGTTGTCACAATTGAGGTGAGAAATGTATAAATATTTAAAGAGTGCTGGAGAGTATAAAAAACTCAGTTTGGTTCTATCAGTTTTGTATTTTGTATTAAACATTATGTATTTGTTCGTTTATCTTAAACAGTAAATATCATTATCGTTATTAAATTGTTAAATGAGCTACTGTCCTTATAATTAGGCTGTAAGACCTGTTAGGACTTTAATAAATAAATAAAATTGTCACAGGATACAATAATTGCGTCATTTTTGTTCTGAAAGATGCTCTAGTCAAATGTCAAACAATTTCCAAACTTTTTAAATGAATCAATTTGCATTTGGTAACTTCAAAGGGCTGTAGCTTTTTTTGTATGCACATTTGTAGTGAGTGTAAATCGAATTATATTTTGACTGAATAATATGTGGTTCCATTTTTGACCTACCTTATACTAGTTTCACATGTATTAAATGCATTTCTACACAAGATTATACAAACTATTCAATACATGAAGTCATTAACTGGAAAATTTCTCCATATAACAAAACAATGAAACTGATTAAAACTTACATTCTATATTCTAATAAATGGCGTTACATACGAAGGTGTCCTATATTATTCAATTTAGTATTGTACGGCATCATCAAAGAATCGAAAAACCAAACTATCTTGTTTATTCTTCAATCTCAGCCAAATTATGAAGTTCGTGACTTAATCACACCTTTCACTGTAGAATCTAATATCTATTTTGAATATTTTTTTCGATTGAATATGCTACACCAACAAAGTTGTTCGGATTTCTGATGTAGTTATGATGAAATGACCAATTTTACACAGTTCAATAACATACTATTGAATTTAACTCATTCCACCTTCATTCAATTAAAATTTTGGATGCAATACTAATATTTGTATTGGCACGCTGGCACTTCAAAAAATATCTTACTATAAATACTTATTTTTTCGTATTTCAATATGCTAGCCGCTACTCTTTCTATAATTGTTACTAATTATTTGATGATCTAACTGAGCTTTTATGAATTTCGAACTAAATCAGTCCAGATCTGTAATTCTTAAAGAACGAACCAATGTTCGCTGTAAGCGTTAAAACCATATCTAATAGCCGGATGTTAACTTAAATATGAAATACATTTCTAAAAAAATTTTGTCTAGTAATGTGACATTTTATTACTGATTTATTTTTGAAAGAAATAATAACATAAGTTTTAGTTCATTCAAATAGAAATGCATGCCAAGATGCAATATCATGTATCGAAGGAACTTCAGTATGTTTTTTTATAGTTTACCCTTTTTGCAGAAAAAATTAACAATCTGAAATATTTCCACCTTTTACTTTTCCGCCAACCTATCTAATATGCGAGAAAAGTATTGGTTTACCCACAAAAAAGTTGGAAATTTGAAATGAGTTATTTTTACGTTATCCATCAACAACAACACGAAAAAACGGTTTTTAGAAAAAAAATCCTGTGTGTATGTCGTCGTCGTCGTCGTTGTCGTCGGCCACTTTTCCTTGCAAGTCTTGTTAGCACGATACAGCCTCCGGAGTGCAATATGTCACCAATTTTATGATGGAATATTGTTAAGGACATTTCACAGATGAACCCTATTAATTTTCAGCTCACCAGAGCCAGTACAACGGGTGCTTGCTATGGTACTTGAAGTACGACATTTTGTCGTTTTTCGAGAAATTTCAGTTTGTTAGCACGATACAGCCTCCGGAGTTCAACAAGTCACCAATTTTATGATTGAATATTATTCAGGGCATCTCACTGATGAACCCTATTGATTTTCAGCTCACCAGAGCAAATACAACCGGTGCTACGGTACTTTAAGTACGATATTTTTGTCATTTTTGAAGAAGTTTCAGTTTGTTAGCACGATACAGCCTCCGGAGTATATACAAGTGATGAATTTTATGATCAGATATTATTCAGAGCGTCTTAAAGATGAACCCTATTGATATTGAGCTCACTAAAGCCAGTACAACGGGTGCTGTGGTACTTGAAGTACCAAATTTTTGTCAATTTTGGAGAATTTTCAGTTTGTTAGCACGATACAGCCTCCAGAGAGTATACGATTGATCAACTTTATGAATAAGTATTGTTCAAGGTGTCTCGCAGATGTACCCTATTGATTTTCAGTTGACTAGAGCGAGTACAGCGGGTCCTATAAAACTAGATATACTAAATTTTTGGAGAAATTTCGGTTTGTTAGCACGATACATCCCCCGAAGTGTATACAAGTAACAATTTTATGATAGAATATTGTTCAGGGCCACAGATGCGGAAAAGTTAGTTTTAATCTTTAAAACCGTTTATTTTAACCCTCAACTGGAAACACGTGAAAGTAGTGCGCTATGAGTAACACACGTCTGACAGGCGCAACCCAGGAAAATTGGTTATTTTAGGGCATCTTTAAAAAGATTAAGTGTCTATAAACAGTTTTATTCATTTACTACAATTAATAATGATATTTTAAGAATTACTTGTAATATTGTTTACACACAAAGATCTGATAACCTAATTATAAAAAATATACAGAGGTTACAATATAGTTCTTAAAATATTCGTCATACATTTGTTTCATTTCTTTAAAAAAACATCAAAAAAATTAAATAAAACTTAAAAGTTAAAAACTATAAACATCGAATTTAAAAAACAAAGTAATAAAAGTTAAAATATATAGGTATAATAATTATTTGTAAAAATGCAAAAGTAATAATTAAAATAGGAAAAAAAAATAACATGAGGCTGTGAACCTTACTTTGCACACATTATGGGGATTACTCTTTAGCTTCTTTTACAATTTACTTATTTTAAAATTTCAATAAAAAGTTAAATTTAATCGGTAAACAAAAGGCACAACACACTTTAAATTACACTTGGTGCACATTCGTTGCAAACTTTTTTTGAACACTCTAGGCAAACTGGGTTCTCACACTTGATACACTTATACGCGGTTTGCCTTCTTTTTTCGTATGAGCAGTACCTACAAGTTTTCCTTTTGGGAAGCCTATCCGTTATTTCCCTCGTTCCGGCTGGCACTTGGTCTTCAACGCCCAAAATTTCCTTAACAATTTTCGTTAGGCAATCTGGAAGGTTCAGAATTGTGAGTCTTCGCTCAAGTTGTTTTCTGATCAATACATTCGCGAGGTTGTGGATAAAATCAAACCTCTTGATCACGGGCGTATCATCGTAACTTGCATATATAATTCCTGCGTTGACGAGGCTCACTGCGATCATGTTATAAAATATAGTAAGAGGCCAACGTCTGGAACGCCTATTTGGCGAGTAATTCGCAATTATTTTATCTAAATTATCCACACCAGATTTCGTGGAATTATAAAAGCTTATTATTTCAGGCTTATTGTTACTGGTGTCAGTGTACTTTGATCTATGCATCGATGATGTCAGGATGACAGCTTTGTTGGGCTTCGGAACATATGAAAGTAGTGTAGCCTCTTCTGAAAACCCGTATAGGCTGGATCCTACTTGTCGCTTCTTGTCTGCCTTGAATTCCGGTGGAATTTCTTTTTTGTTGGATCTCAATGTACCAACGTATGTTAATTCCATTTTTTCCAGTTCTCTTATAACCTCTAACGAGGAGAACCAATTGTCCGCAGTTACGTTACGTCTCGATTTCGCGATCGGTTTGCAAAGCCGAATGACACTTTGCGTCGGTTTTGCAAGTTGTCTTTCTTCTGGAGACAAAGTTTGTCCGTCACTGTCTTTGCCCATGTATAGGTATGCATTATAAAGGTAAGATGTATGGGCGTCAGTTAGGCACATAATTTTCAAACCATATTTAGCCGGTTTGTTTGGCATGTATATGCGGAACTGACATCTTCCTCGAAATGGGACAAGCATTTCATCGATGCAGGCGTGGTTCCCTATTTCAAATGCTTTCTGGCAGTTGTCTATAAATTTATAGAACAAAGAAGAAATGGGAGCAGCGGGATCAGTCTTGCTTCGTTCTTTTCTTGATGTTACATCATCGAATCGTAGTGCCAGAAGAAGTGTAAGACACCTCTTGAGCGACATAACTCCTCGAAAAATTGGACGACCTGAAGGCCCAGTTGAGAAAAGCGAAGAAAGGTCTTCCTTCCCAGATTTAAATATTGCGCACAACATCATTAGTCCAATAAGAGCCTCTATTTCAATCACATCAGTGTCTTTATAGTTCGGGGATTGTTTCTCCTTTATTTTCTCCCGCATTTTTTCCAACTTTTTATTAGTCCAAATGACCACTTCTTTGATGATATCTTCATCGAACAAAAGTCGCCAAACTTCTTCAATTTGAGGATTTTTGCCAAGGGATTTTGAACTTGGCCTCAAAGCTGGAAGTTTCATTTTCATTAAATTTCGTACGGGAGTTTTTGTTGATTTTGGTTCTTCGGAACTCCAGGTGTAACATCTTTTTTTCCCGTAAAAATAATTTGGTTCTTCTTCGACATCTTCAGATTCCTCTTCATCGTCAATCAGATTCTCATCCCTGCATTTTTTTCTTTTCCTAGTCACCCTTCTTGCAGGTGGGGATTGAACATTAACCTCTGAAATTTCATTGACTTCTTCTAAAACTTCTCTTTCGTCTTCGTCTGAAATTTGTGGATCGTCTTCAGTGTCAGTTTCATGTTCAGAGACTTCTATATGATCGTCAACTCTAAAAGAATCATCTGAACCAAAGTCTTCGTCACTTGGTGGTTCTTCCTCTTGTGGCAGGAGGACCATTGCCATAATTTTCTTTGTTCTAGCAGAAAACATTGCTGAAACACAGTAGACAATAAACAACAATACTAAGATAGATCTAAAGAAAAAGTTTATAAATTTTACAATATAAAATTATAATACAAAATATGAATTATCAACACTAAATCGGTTAAAATATTTTTCAAATATAAAAAACAGAAGGACAGGATTGAAATTGTAAATATAAAGTTCAAGAAAGGAAGAAAAAACTAAAATACCAAGTCTAGCAATGATTCCAATATAGTATTTCGAGAATCTAAAACAAATAATATAACGTTATTGGTAACACACGTCTCAAAGACGTGTATAAATATCCCGACTACTAGTAACATACGTCTCCGAGACGAACACAACTAAGTACATTACATGTAACATGCATCTCACAGACGTAGTGGTTTTTAGTAAATTTATCATAAAAATTACAAAAAAAATTGCACTTACCTCAAACAACTTGAGTCCTTGTTGCCGGTAAACACACAAGGTATACACTGAAGGAGAGGTTGCACTTGCAGCGCTAAGTCGACCTGTGGCAAATTTCGTAACTAGCTGCGTCTCTCAGACGTATGTTACCAGTTGAGGGTTAAAGTGGTCTGTTCACAAAATCTTATATTTACAAATTCCGCTAACTTTAAAATTGGAATGAGATCAAATGTTATATTATTATTTCATATATTGATATACGCCAGTAATTGATCAGATATAATGAATTTTATACGAAAATACTGATATAAACAATGATTGTGAACTACATTGATGAAACTGATGTTACAAAGTAACATAAATTATTTCTACATTACAGTTTTGAAAACGAATGCCACTAAACATAATTTTATTTCTTTAATCATTGTGAAACTTTGTTTTCACATTCGTAGGCATATTTAGGAAACCAAAGACCATTTTTCTAAACAAAATATGACTGCTCCTTAGAAAACGAATATTTAACAAAATAACTTGAACCCATGTAAAGGAGAAATATTATACCATTTGTAGAAGATTAGATTATCTTTGACGAAGATGGGAACGATCTTACAATTTTTAGGAACTTAATCGAAGTATAAAACAGAAATAAATCTAAATTACAATATTAAAATAGAAACAAGTTGTTTAGGTAATGTATATGCGAATATTTTTCTGTTTATTCAATAAAAATGAACTTACCAATCAAGTCCATTAATTTGTTTTAATAATTTCACTAAAATCCTTGAAAACACACACTTTATCCTTTTAAAAATTGAACACATTTCAGATTGAACTGATAGATGAACAAAATAACTAAAAAATAAAATCATAATTATTCCGTCTAAAACTAAAGGTTTGAAAAGTAACAAAAAATTCATGCTACTATCAAAACCAAACTTTTGAAACTATTCATGTTCTCTAAAAATATTGTGTAACAAATTTTCTTACCTAAGCAAGAACCGTTTGAAACAAACTTTCTCTTTTTTTTGGTAGATTTGGTGGATAATTGTACTGTAACAGTTGGTATTCCAGTTTTAGATAAAAACATTTATGACCATAAGGTAAGAGTCGTAAAAATGTTTTATGCCCTCTCCGTGAAGTATTATGCAATTTTAGGGCAAGGCAACTTTCACTTCGAGAGAACTGTTCTAGGTATAATTGTAATGTTGAACTTGTTTTATCTATAGACAGGGATCAGCCGAAATAACGGTAAAATTTTAGTGTAAAGATCTGTATGAGGGTGTATTTCTTAAATGCAATCGTGGAATCACGAGAAAAAAACAAAATTTCTTAAAATTGTTGCTGCAAATTAAAAAAAATATTTCTTATACAGGGTGTTATGGATGTATCTGTGACTGATGTATATGTTGCAAATATTAGTTTCTCTACCGTACCTACTTAGCATAATTAATCAAAAGTTGGTTATATTTTATATAGATTTATAATGTTCGATTATATTTTATACTATTGTCGAGTTCTGAAGTATCAATAGTGTATTATTTGTTTCACATGGTGGTTTCTAGTATCAAGTATCAACCAATCACCTGCTCAAATGATCTACAACCAGCAGCAAAAGGATATCAAATATTCATCGACAAAGAGTTAGCGCTAGAGAGGAAAATTCATCGACAAAGAGTTAGCGCTAGAGAGGAAATTATATGAAATTAACTGTCTCGACCCTTACTTCGTGGAGTCTGCTCATAATAGTGTTTTAAATGAAACTCACGGTTTCTAGTTAATTCCACAATATAATAAAAGTTAAGGAAATTATATCTTCATGAAGATCATCAAACAAAAAAAATAAATAAAAAACAATGGTATGAAAGTTCTCTTATCATAATAAATGAACTATCCAAATGGATGAAATTTATCCATGGAAATCGTACCGTAAAAGGGGTCTTCACTTGCATCAAATGGGGTAGTTCTGATTTTTTTATATGTTGTATGTAATGAGGTGGTAATGACAAGTATAATTTTTAGAACTCTAAAACCCTCTGGAACATTGTAAAATTCATGAAAAACCATTAAATTTTCGATCATTTTTCAGTTCCTGCCATTTTTTACCACCAAGGACCTGTTTTACGGTAGAAGTCACTATAAATTCTTTTAAAGTAAACTAACTTTGCCACAAAATGAGAATAGTTGGATCTCGATAAACTGAATAGTTTCAAATGTTTGCAAAATTTCCAAAAACATTTTTTTTTCGAGTTTTTACAAGTTCTCGTCAATGTAGTCGACCTGCCTGAGCTGGTCGATGACGAAATGCTACCGAAGCAAGCTCCCAAAAGGTGTACTGTCGATTTAGGGGATCAGCCTGGTCCATCAAAGATGTACATGAAAAACTAATAATAAAACTCCTGTGACGACCTCAACTTCAACCGCCACATCTAAAGATAATATGTATAACACAGTCTTTAAATTTTTATACTCTAATTATTTCTTTTCATACATTATAATGCTTATTTCATAAGTTGTATTTCATTTTGTTTACTTACCTCAGCAACTTTGAACAGCTGTAGCTAGGGAACTATCAGATCTTAATAGACCAAATTGGTCTCGTTTTGTTGAAACATTTGTCTTCTTTAATAACGTATATGAATTTATGCCGTGAAATAGATCAATAATTGACCACATTGATGAGAACTTGTAAAAACACGAAAAAAAATTTCTTTGGAAATTTTGCAAACATTTGAACAGCTGTACCTTTGAAACTATTAAGTTTATCGAGACCCAACTATTCTCATTTTGTGGCAAATTTAGTCTACTTTAAAAAAATTTATAATGACTTCTACCGTAAAACAGGTCCTTGGTGGTAAAAAATAGCAGAAACTGAAAAATTTAATTGTTTTTCATGAATTTTACAATGTTCCGGAGAGCTTTAGAGGTCAAAAATTTTTATTTGTCATTACCACCTCATTACATACAACATATAAAAAATCAGAACTACCCCATTTGATGCAAACCAAAATGTACCAATTCCATGGATTAAATCGAAAAACATTGTAGGTAATGGATGTCAATTGTATAACTGAATTGTTCAGTGAAGCGTAAACACACCGATGGATGTTAGAGTGGACATGAAGCACTGCACTATTCACCCTCATTATCGTTCCTTGCCAGAGATAGCATTTTGATGAGCATAAAGCCAGACTTATGTATATTAATGGTAATGGAGTGTACATCCGAATAATTAGATGAAGCTTGGAAATAATGTATATAGGGGTGGAGTGAGTACAAATGAGTGTATATAGAACTTAAGATATGTTGTAATGTAGAATTCAAAATTCATTACGTAAATTAGCCATGTTATTGAAAGACAAATAATCGCTAACTTAAGGGTAAAAAGAGAAGTTAGATATAGAACATTAACTGACAAATAAGGAACGAGGAGGATATTTTTCCCTATTTTGCTTTTTCTATATATTACTTTTCCGTCAACCCTATCTTCGATGCGAGAAAAGTATTTTTTTTTTATTTAGAAGAGTCGCATCCACCCGAAGGCTATTAGCGACGGTACAATCGAAAATTCTATATTTTGTAAAACAAATTAATTGATTTTAGGTAGTCAATTACGAGCCGGTGATCGCAGTAATTTCCAATGAGTTTCTTCAAATCGGTAGGAACGTTGACGCATCTGGAGTTTTCTTGAACCTGTAGCAGTTCTGATTTTATCATTTTCTCAATAGGGTTTTGGGGATAGATCTGTTTAACTGAGAGAGTCAGTAAGAATTAACGTTTTTGGTATGTTGCAAGAATTTATGTGTTGGAGGGCCTTATAGAGCGCAAAAAGTTCGGCTGAGAAAATACTCAGGGTTGGAGAAAGTTTAAATTGCAGACTAAGATTGGTTGTTACAATTTACAATTGCTGCTCCGACTCCCATTTCACATTTAGATGCGTCTGTGTATATTTTGATGAAGTCCTGATGTTCTTCCAATATGTAAGGTTAGTTTTAAAGACAGCTGGACATACTTCATGTTTATTAAATCTGCTCAAATAAGTGTTAATGGTGGGGACGTTGATGGTCCAAGGAGGAGGGTGGTCTAGAACTATTGGAAATAATTCTGAAAATTGGATCTCTAAATAATGGAAATATGTACGTCTCTCATAATAAGGTTTAGGTGTATGCGGTTTGTTGTTGAAGTAGTTAGTATATTTTTTGGTGAAGGCATTGGTATAGAGAGGTTTGTTTCTATTCGAGGCTATAGATGTGGCGTGTGAGAGAGTTAAGAATATTCTTCTGTAATGGAGAGGTGGCTCACCAGTTTCGCAATATATAGCTTCAACGGGAATTGTTCTTAAAGCTCCTAGTGCAATTCGGAGGTCATTGTTGTGCACAGTGTCCAGTAACTTTAGAGTTGTTTTGGAAGCCGAAGCGTATACAATGGAACCGTAGTCTATTTTGGACCTGAAATTAACTGTATCAACCCTTACTTCGTGGAATCTTCTAATATTTTTGATCTGATTAATGTTTTATAAATGGTAAGTAGTGTATTCTAATCAGATCCCCAGAATTTATTAGTCAATGTCTTCATTAGATTTAGTCGTTTGTTACAAGAACGGGCCGTTTGTTTAATATGTTCCTGCCATGTAAGCTTTTCATCGAACCACATTCCCAGAAAGTTTACCGATGATCTGAACGATACATTTTTACCATATAATTGTAATATTGGATAAGCGTCTGAACTTTTTTTGAAAAGAACATAGCGGTAGCAAAGACCATTGTTCGAGTTGCGTTAAAATTTTTTGCAAAATAGTCGTCACGAGAGAAGTATTTTTTCCTTCAATGTATACAACAAGATCATTTGCATACTAGGGTGCTTTCAAGGGTTTCGATAAGTCCTTTATTATATTGTTTATGGCCACTAAGAATAATGTGGGGCTGAGAATGGATCCTTGTGGTGTCCCATTATCTTCTATCTGATCTGCAGAGTAAGAGCTATGAACTCTTACACGAAAAAATCGGTTCTTCATAAAATTACTGATGAATTTTAAACAACTTCCCCGAATGTTCCACATGTGCAGCTGCTTTAGAATATTAAGTTTTTAGCAAGTATTGAAAGCTTTTTTAAGATCGAAGAATATGGCAATACAGGTTTGTTTTGTCGATAGAGCTTCATGAATATCACTTTCTAAATCCAGGATGTAATCAATCCCTGAACGATTTTGTCTGAAACCATTTTGCTCGGCTATTGAATGGTTTACCCTTTCTAAAGTCCACATAAGTCTGCCATTGACCATTTTCTCCATCAGTTTGCTGGTTGAGAATGTTAAACTTATAGGTCGGTAAGATGAAGTTCAATGCGAGATTTTTGGTGTTTAAGGAGCGGAAGGACGATGGATTTTGACCAGATTGATGGAAACTTGATAGGAAAATCAAAGTCGCAACATGGAATGTAAGAACTTTGTTTGCCGCGGGCAACCTACAATATCTAATTCAAGAGATGGAGAGAATGAAGATCAGTATCCTTGGAGTAAGCGAAGTTAGATGGCCAAATTCTGGAATGGTTCGTTCGAATGGAAAAGCATTTTACTATTCTGGGAGCACAGCGGCCGTACGAAATCACAGAAATGGTGTGGGTCTCCTGATAGATGAGAGTCTCTGTAAATCGGTTAAATGCTTTCTACCCATTTCGGAAAGAGTCATGCTTGTCCAACTGGCGGGAAGACCGATCAACATTAATATTATTCAAGTCTATGCTCCTACCACTGACGGAACCGAAGAAGATATAGAGAGATTTTATGAACATCTAGACGAAGCACTAAAGTTAACAAAGAAACATGAAATAAATATAGTATTGGGGGACTTCAATGCATAGATCGGCAAAGGTCGTGTCGAAAACATAGTGGGTGAGCACGGCCTTGGTATAAGAAATGAAAGTGGGGAGCGGTTAATAGAATACTGCGAAGAAAAAGATCTTGTGGTCACAAATACATGGTATAAACTACCACCTCGACGACTATACACATGGAAGTCACCACAAGACAACGACAACCATATAGTTCGCAATCAAATAGATTACATATTAATAAACCGGAGATTCAGAAATACGATAACCAAAACCACCACACTACCCGGAGCCGACATAGAATCAGATCATAATCCGTTATGCGCTAACATCAAACTGCGATTGTCAAAAGGCAAGAAAAGGAAAGTCACCAAAAGAATCGACCCAAAACTACTTAAGGATGCTGATACGAAATTCAGCTTTGAGCAGCATTTAAATCACCAACTGATTAATTCCTCAAACTCAGAAGACGTTGAAGAAATGTGGTCGAGCATCAAAGAATCATTCGAAACAGCAAATAATAAATTTCTTCTGCAACCAAGAGTCACAGCAAAGAAGGAATGGATGACGGAGAGTATCTTACAACTAATGGAGAGTCGCAGGAAATGCAAAGTCAATGAGGACCATGATGGTTATACTTCTTATCAAAGAAGAATTCGAAACGAGATAAGATTGGCAAAAGAGAAATGGCTAACGGAGCGTTGTGAGGAGGCTGAAAACTGTGTTCGTATGGGAGACAGTTTTCAACTACACAAAAAAGTAAAAGAAGTTGCTGGCATCTACAACAAAAGACCTACAACCACTCTTAGAAATGATCAAAACGAACCGATCATAGACCCAGACGAGTTAAAGGAAACCTGGAAATCATACGTGGCCAGCCTTTTCAATGACGACAGAGCGCAGAATACACCCGAAGTTATTAACAGTACACCGGAGGGGCCGAGCATACTGGAAAGTGAGGTCAGATATGCCATAAAACTAATGAAGAACAACAAAGCTCCCGGACCAGACGATATGTATGCAGAGACTATACACATGCTAAACGCAAATAACATAAAATTAGTCAAGTTTTTCAACATCATATATGACACCAGACAACTCCCTAAAGACTGGCTGAGATCCACGTTCATCACTCTTCCAAAGACGGCCAATGCAAAATTGTGTAAGGACTACCGACTGATGCATCCTACATACTAGGCTATATAAAAAATGTGAAGCAGCCAGTGGGTCCAGTCAGTTTGGATTTAAGAGTGGGTTTGGCACGAGAGAAGCTATATTTAGTTTACAAACACTGGTTCAAAACTGCCTCGACCAGAGAAAGGATGTATTCATGGTGTTCATTGACTACGAGAAAGCGTTCGACAATGCGAAACACGACCTGCTGATAAGATACTTACAGGAATTAGGACTAGACAAAAAGGATATCAGAATAATAGCTAGCTTGTACTGGAACCAATCTGCCGAAGTAAGGTTTCAAAATTTTAGAACCAACGAAGACATTGTCATAAAGAAGGGGTAAGGTAACGATGTATTCTCTCACCTATGCTATTTAAACTGTACGTAGAAAGAGCGTTTGCCGAGGTTATGTCAATGTGTACAATTGGTGTAAAAGTAAATGGCATCCCAATTAATAATATTAGATACCCGGACGACACAGTAATATTAGCAGACAACGCAAACGACCTTCAAGCACTTCTGCATATGGTTCAAGAGAAAAGTGAGCACCTGGGCCTAAAAATTAACATAAAGAAAACCAAATTCATGGTGGTTAGCAAAAATAACATCCCCGCCACCCCTTTATACATAAACGGCATTCTAATAGAGGAAGTCACTAAATTTAAATACCTGGGCTACCTCGTTACCAACAAATGGGATCCAGAAGTCGAGATCAGAAGCAGAATTGAACAAGCCCGATCAACTTTCCTTAAACTTAAAAAATTCCTAACAAATAATGATCTCAGCTTTCAACTCAGATACAGAATGGTTAAGTGCTATGTCTGGTCCGTCCTGTTGTATGGTGTCGAAGCCTGGACTCTTAAAGCAACTTCGATAAACAGATTGGAGGCATTTGAAATGTGGACTTTTAGAAGAATGTTTAGGATCCCTTGGACAGATCTGGTGGGAAATGAAGAAGTCCGTAGAAGAGCCGGTCTGACCAGCCGTGAACTATTCGACGCCATTAAGAAGAGAAAGACTTCCTATCTGGGTCACATCCTGCGTGGTCCTCGTTACGAATTCCAACGTCTTATCCTCCAAGGAAAAATTGAAGGAAGAAGGGGAATAGGAAGAAAAAAACTTTCATGGCTCAGGAACATTCGACAATGGACAGGAATACACGACTTTATGTCTCTCCAAAATGCTGCTCTAAATAGAGAAATCTGACAGGATGTAAATAGACGGTCGCCTACGCAGGAATCTGCTTGACACTTTAAGAAGAAGAAGATGGAAACTTGTGCTGTTTCCAAATGCAGTTAATTAGTTTCAGGAGCGTTGTTTTTGTCATATCGGGAAGATGTCTTAAAAATACGGCTGGGATATCATCTGGTCCTGGACTGGAATTTTTTAAATTATTAAAGGCGTTATCCAATTCTGCCTTTGTGAAGCTCATGTTTAAAGCAGTATGTTCATTTCCATCCAGTGACAGATTCGAGTTTTCTGCAGCTAATTTATTATCGAGAAAAGTGACATTTGCTTGTAAATGCCGGCTAATATGTCAGCTATTTCACTTGCAGAGGTTGTGACTGTGTTGTTGAATTTTAGACTAGCTATTACTGGCTTATAATTAAGGTCCGAAATTTTCCTTACTCTTGTCCACACTTCACTGATAGGAGTAGAACTATTTATTTTTGACATATATTGAATCCAGGAATTTTTCTTTGCGAAATTCATTATAAGGTGAGCTTTGGCTTTATGTTTCTTGAAATCTATCTTGTTTTCAACTGTCTTGTATCTTTTATATTTATTCAAAGCTGCTTTGCTTGCTCGAATTGCTGCTTCACATTCTGGATTCCACCAAGGTACAGGAACGTGATTCAGTTTTGTCCTTCTTGTTCTGCCTATAATTAGCTCAGCACTGCTCAGAATTATATTGTTAAAATTTGATAATGATTCATCGATGTTTTCAGATAGTTGTGAAAAGTATTCGTATACCTCAAAAAAAGTTGGAATTTTAGATTTTCTGAGTAATTTTCAGTGAGAAAAACACGAAAAAGGGTTTTTAGAAAAAAAAATCCAGTGGCGTTGGCCACTTTTAATAACATGTCTTGTTAGCACGATACAGTGACCAATTTTATGATTGAATATTATCCAGGGCATCTCACAGAGGAACCCTATTAATTTTCTTTTCAGCTGACTAGTACAATGGGTCCTATAAATCCAGATATACCACATTTTTGGTTTGTTAGCATGATATACACTTCCGGAATGCGGGAAAGTTAGTTTTAATCTTTAAAATCGTTTATTTTTAAATAGCTTCTGTATAGCTTCTGATAGATGAAAGAAATGTTCTGAATATAAGTGACAAATTCCTGAAAATACTAAAAAACTGTATAAGAAGCAAACAAAAAGGTATCGTAAATCAACATAACAAATTATGCTTATGAAATTGAACTCTGTGTAAAACATGTAGAATTAATTCCACGTCAATTAAGTGAATTTGTAATTCGATATGTAGTTAGATGAAATATGTTCTGCCGGTTTATAGTATAGTCTCATTAAATGGGAGTAGATTTATCATTTATAATTCGATTTTCTGTCTTTATGTAGTTCATCACAAAAAGTTAAAATTTTTCAGAGGTACTTTTTTTCTTCAACTTGCTGAAAGTTCATTTGTAACTTCATTTTACTACGATAAAAAAGTTATTTGGCAACAAAGTAGAACAGTTGTTGTACGACGAAATGTACTTTTCTTTCTTCGTAAATTAAAACAAAATTGTGGGAAGCAATGCTGTAATCCGTTTTCCTTTAACAATACTCCGATTGTTATCTGTTTTAAAATTCTTCTAGATTACGAACCTATAATTCAGTGAACCATTGCTTACACCCGCTACAAGTAAGTATTCTAAATTCTAATCTTTATCAAACTGTTTGCTGTTCCCTTCAATTCAGAGGACAATTTAAATTTCCGTGTTTTCCCTTTATAACAAGATACGCCTTTTCCTTGTAGGCAAATCGGCCTATTCCAAATACAACTCGGATATTATAATTGTAAATTACAAAATTGATTTTATTTAATGTATTACAATTTTATTTAAATGTAACCATTATAATTAATGCGGAAATTTTGCATTTCAGCCGCTCATACCTATTAATTATTTAAATTAAATTAAATTTTATGCGTATCGGCATAGTTCCCACATTTTATATTTGGTAGCAAACGAAAAATTCTACTACTGAAATTAGACGATAAATGATCGAATCTTTTGTGAACCGTTACCTAACGAAAATGATAAATATGTAAAGAAACAGAATAACTGGGAATAATTCTGATTTCTGTTTGATGACAACTTGTGAGAAATAAATATTACAATTAAATTGATTGCCCAGCAAAGCTAGCGAGAATTCGTCCGTGTTTCTACGCTTCCATGATTCAATTATTTCGCTACAAAAGTGTCCTACAAAACACTTTAAATAGTCCAGTTGAGGAATGTCTGAAATCAGAATTTTTTACACAAAAATAATGTAGTTGCAAAGATACAATAACAATGTGTAAAGGTTTTAGTGTCTGCAACCCCCGGCAAGGGTAGAACAAAAATATAAAAAGAAGTTTTTCTCAACTACTCGAAAACGGTAAAAGTTGGACAAAAAAGTTCTTTTCAAAAATTGTAGAGGTTAAAATTTTACATCAAAATGGTCTCGACTTTTTCGCTACAAAATTAAATGAGTTAGGAAAGTATTAAATTTAGAGGATGGACGTAAAAAAAATGAAACTTCAAACTTACGCAAAATATTGATATTTATAATTATTTAGTCGCGGTGACCTTCACTCGATTCATAGTTTCCTCTACCATATTGTCAAGCTCCCACATCTTTTATTCCACTTTAATTACGTGTTCTACGGCTTTCTGCCAATTTTCTTTTGTTATTTTTGATACTGACTGCTATAAAAGTTTTCGAACATCATCAAGTTTATATTTCTTATTGTGACGAGCCAATATGCCCAAATAAGCTCGATCGGATTCAATTCGCAGTGATATGGTGGCAATCGAGGAACAGTAATTCTAATTCCACGATTCTTGGCCATTTTATCAATAGCGTATTTTTTAAATGCTGACGTACTTTTATTGACTAGCCATTTAAAAATATTTTTTCAATGGTTAAAGAACCCCGCAGTTCTGGATTGGAAAATGACTTTCAGTCAAACTCTTTGAGACTAACTGGAAAGTGTTACCCGAGACATCCCGATCAAAAGTAAACTTGGTCACAATAGCTGAAGATGACAAATTCTCGCTCAAAAAGCTGTTCTGTGCCAATAGTGGAATAATAGGAAAAATCGATGTATAAATCGATTTTTTACATCACATATCCAAATAGGATCACCCTGTATGAAATAATTTTACATACCTCTGAATAGAACTTGAAAAGTTAGGGTAGGGACATGTAAGTGATTTTTCTTGATTTGCTACTATAGCCACCTGAATTTGGAAAAATGTGAAATTCTACTAGCTCTTACTATATAGAAGGGGGTAGGCATGTAATACAACCATCGATGTTTGTCGCACCCGATGGTTATATTTTTAATATTTTCGGTCACTATTAATATTCCAACACACAAAAGTTGAACGAGACGTTGAAGATATGCATGATTGGTTTCGAGATGAAGATATGTTTATTACAGACGTAATGCTATACCGTTTTTTCAAAGGCCTGGGATTAATACTCAAATACTCCCAGTCCTCCAACGCGGGCATAGACAACTTGAGACAGAGGATGCTACTGATGTAAGATTTGTGACAAAATCGAGGTGGGTTATCGAGACTTAAGTAATGTCTAAAATTGTACGGTGTCATTACTATTGTTACGTAATAGCACACTAGTGTAGACCATGAATCCGACTCTGTCTCAGCCATGTATGAAAGTTAAATTATGGCGGATGCGCAGGTATTTCTAAGAACTGTTTACGATTGTGCCTATCTTATCTAGACATTGTTTTTGTGACCAGTCTTATCTAGAACATGCCAGAGAGCCAATTGTTTTTGTGTAAGCCGCAATCTAGAATTATCTAGTAAAAAATGCACTAATATATAAAGGACCGACCAGGGAGAGTTAGTTTAGTTTATAATTTGACATTGTGAGATAAACAGTAAATAAGTGAATATAAATTAGTGAAGTTTTTATATAAATTAGTTTAAGTGAATACACTGTGTATATAATTTGTGTAGTGAATAAATAAGTTAAGTAAGTGAACCTACCGTGTGTATGAATTTATCCCACCCGTGATAAAAACGTTTTAATAAATAAGAAAAACATTACATTGGTGTCAGAAGTAGGATAATATAAATAAAATGCTACGTGAAAGTGGCCAAGAGACTATGTGACCTGAAAGTGACGGAACTAAGAGCAGAATTGGAAAATCGTAAGTTGGAAACGCCCGGTAAGAGAAATGAATTAGTAGAAAGAATTAAAATGGCACTGGAAAATGACGGCTTTGATCCAGAAACAGTTTTATTTAATGACGTCAATTTCTGCTAATATTTCTGCTAACATGGATGAGAAGATTTCTGCCATGTAAAAGAACATGGACGAGAAGATTTCTGCTATGAAGAACGATATTTCTGCCATGGAAGAGAACATTTCAACGAATGTGAAAAACGATATTTCTGCTATGAAGAACGATATATCTGCCGATATCTTACTAATGTAAAACGACATTGCCGCTGATGTAGAAAATGAAATTTCGTCTCTAAAATCTGAAATCGAGAATAAGATGTCGACGATGAACGAGAAAATCGAGAATAAGATGACAACGATGGACGAGAAAATCAAGGAGTTAGAAAGAAAGATGGCAGATATAAGAACTCAAGAAACACCAGCGGAAGAAAACAAGACCGAGCAAATAAAACCTTGTGTGACGAAGAAAGATAGCTATCCTCTGCCTCGAATTGAAAGCCATCTATACCAGGAGATTAGCGACAAGCTGGGAATGAAGAAGACCAGGACAACAGCATTACATCCACAGTCAGATGGAATGGTCGAGAGAATGAACAGGACTATGGGAAAATACCTATCCAAAGTAGTTTCCAACGATCAGAGAGATTGGGACCATTATCTTTCCCTATTCGTATTGGCTTATAGATCTGCCGTCAATGAGTCCACGGGTGAAACACCTGCTAAAATCCTGTTTGGACGTGACATGAGGCTTCCTTGTGACATGAGGCTTCCTTGTGACCTGGAATTTGGGTGTCGGCCTGGAGAAGATCTAGCAGGAGAAGAAGAATTAGTTCTAACAAATCTTCAAGTTGCCAGCAACAGAATGAAAAGTCGGTACGACACGCAGGCCACAGTAGACGGTTTTAAAGAAGGGAACAAAGTATGGCTAGACAACCGGACGAGGAGAAAAGGATTTTCTCCAAAATTACAAAAATCCTGGGAAGGTCCATACTTAATCAAGAAAAGGATCAATGATGTTATATATCGCATAAGCAAGATCCCCAACGGAAAACCAATTGTAGTTCACCAAAACCGACTAGCGCCATTCGAAGGAGACCATGACCTAGAGAAAGGAGTAAACCATATTCGAGATGTGTCTGACCCTACCTTCGATGAATTTATGGGTGTGTATGGAGGTACCGGGAAAGCTGGATATGGAGTCACTTCAGAACAACGACAAGATTTGTTCACTCTCCCGGAAGATTATTCACTGGCATACAACATCCCCGCCCGTATCAAGAACGTACGAGGGTTGGCAACCGTCTTTCGAAAGAAGTTCGGTCAATTAGGAAAACTTGAAGACCAGATTCCAGCCCCTGGCAAGACACTGAAACTGAAGCATAATTCGCGGTACGTCTTCTACGTGGTAACTAAAAATGAATTTCAAGATCGATCTTCCTACCGCGATGTGTGGGAAGCACTTCGAAACCTCCGAGACCATGTGTTAGAATCCAGCGTGAAGAAACTGGCTATGCCTAAGATAGCGAGTAACCAGTTGGATTGGCGAGTCATCAGGAACATGGTAGAGGTTATCTTCCAAGATACCGGTGTCCAGATATTAATTTGCAACTAAAACCCCCGTTATCAGTATCCGATTAAAAGGGTGCCCTGTTATTTCCATAAGATCGAAAAGTATAGAAATGGGGCCAGTTGCCGATTCAAACATCCAGCCTCAGCTACATAAAAGTTCCAGGAGGAACTTCCATTTAAGGTGGGGGTAATGTTACGAAATAGCACACTAGTGTAGACCCTGAATCCGACTCTGTCTAAGCCATGTGTAAAAGTTATAATTATAGCGGATACGCAGGGATTGAGACTGTTTACGATTGTGACTATCTTGTTTTTGTGACCAGTCTTATCTAGAAAATGCCAGAGAGCCAATTGTTTTTGTGTAAGCCGCAATCTAGAATTATCTAGTAAAAAAGGCACTAATATATAAAGGCCGACCAGGGAGAGTTAGTTTAGTTTATAATTTGACATCGTGAGGTGAACAGTAAATAAGTGAATATAAATTATGGAAGTGTTTATATAATTTAGATTAAGTCAATATACTGTGTATATGA
This sequence comes from Galeruca laticollis, assembly GCA_963921935.1. Taxonomy (NCBI): domain Eukaryota; kingdom Metazoa; phylum Arthropoda; class Insecta; order Coleoptera; family Chrysomelidae; genus Galeruca; species Galeruca laticollis. Next base: position 105,906,531 of record OY998182.1, on the reverse strand, counting down.
TTAGTGAATAGTGTAGTGAATAAATAAATTAAGTAAGTGAATCTATCGTGTGTATGAATTTATCCCACCCGTAATAAAAACGTTTCAATAAATAAGAAAAACATTACACTATTTTCAGTTTCAACTTTCAATTTGATTTTCCTGACTGACTAGTGTAGAACATGCGTTGGACTGTGCCGTTCGCTGCTTTCTTCAGCACTGTCGGTAACTTCAACTTCACTGTTTTCTTCAAAAGACAATGTACTGTGTTTACGCGATATGGAGTCCTTAGTTGTCCTAGGTGTTACTGAGTATAGAATGAACAACATGGAATTATACTCGAACCCAGGGAGAGCGTATTTATCTTCGACTCCTGCACCGCTTTTTATTGTAACTCTCAAAAACCTTCGAGAAATATGAACGTAAGCTTCTGATTTTATTTTTTAACCCTTGGACAGTCATGCTATACTTCGTAGCTAAATTGTTATAAGCATCATTTCTTTTTATTTTGTTTGCATAATTTTTATCATTAATGTCCCATAAGGCACTACGTGAATGTGATCTATAATCTTTTGTAAACGCTAATGTTTGTTCGGACGACATGTTAAGCAAATATGGATAACTACACACACTAAAAACCATGTACAGAACGAAAATTTATTCGAAACATTGCATAGTATGTTGATCAGAAATCCAGAGCTGGTGAAAGCATATGCACTGATGTATGCGACACTGAAAATTATAGGAATTCAACTGGTTTGAGGTATACCTTCTCGCATGCATCACTTGCACTACACACATGCATTGCTGCGCATGCCTTTAGCTCGTAGAAAAAGCACAAGTGTGGACATACCTTTATATATGCACATGTTCCGAATATTTCTGACTTCATATTAATAGAGATTGACTGCCACCCATCCAAAACAGCGGGGTTCAATTAATAAATATGTATCTGTAGAATTGAATATTACATTTTCTAAGCAGTTTAAAAAAATTTATTCGATTATTTTTCTACTACTTACGATTTTTTCAAATTTACGTCCATACCTTAAACTTTCCTAATCATTTAATTTTGAAAGTAGGAAAAAAGTCGATAAAACTTCTTCTATATGTAAAATTTTAAACTCTCCAATTATTGATAAAAACTTTTTTATCCAACTTTTACCGTTTTCGAATAATTGCGAAAAAACATTTTAGAATTTTTTTTCAACCCTTGCCGGGAGTTGCATACACTTAAACACATTGTTATTGTATCTTCGAAGCAACATTATATCAAAACTGCAAAGTTGTGTCAAAATTGACTGGACTAAAAATAATTTCCGGGTTCGCAAATCAAAGCAGGCATGTTTATAGGATTTGGTGAGCACTTATTATTTTTATTTATTCCCCAATTGTTTGAAATTTCACAGGCATCCGCATTTTTTTTCTAAGTTTGTATAATAAAGTAACACTAATAAGTAAAAAATTACACAAAATAAAAAAACTCGAAAAACAAACAGAAATAAGATCTAAAATCCTACCAAAAAATGTATAGAAGAATACAGAATATTGTTATTTAGCATTTGAATCAATCAATGGGAAATGAGTGTTAGGCTCTACAAAATTTGTGTATCTGCTTATCTAAGAAATTTTAATAGGCATTAAAAAAACTGTAAATTTGATGTACACTTTACAACATAAAGCTACGATATATTTAAAGCAACAAACGACAAATAAATCGTGTAAATAAGTAGAAAAATCACAAAGAAATGGATAAAATAACATAGTCTTGAGAATATCCATTTGAACTTCCATGGAAAAGTCCTTACTTAAAAGCACTAGGAAAATGTGGATTTATGGATAGCAGTATGTTTACAAGCAATGGAAATTGAAGTATGAGAGGTTATAGAAGATTCTGAAATTAATTTACTCCAAAATGTATTACCAATCCAGTAGTTTCAGTATATCACGAAATCTGGAAGCACTAATAAATTGTTATGGTGGCAAAAAATTCATGTTCTTATTACTTTGTTTCTAATCTACAAGTTTATACTCAATTTGACCTAACACGAAACTGAAGAAGTTAAAACAAATCTCGAAAATTGTAACAATTATATGTGAAAAAATGAGAGGGTAATAAACCGTAGTTAACTAAACTGTGAAGTATATGAATTTATCAGGTATGACAAAAACATTCTCCAAAAAAAAATTATGATTGTTTTATGAAAATATAAAATTTACTTATTGTTGCTTCATCTGCAGTGAGAGAAAAAAAATTAGGAAATAATTGGTTTTTCCTCGACTCCAACAACTTAAAATAAACCCCCAAACAGTTTTATTTTATTCTCCTCTTATTCTTTTCTTAAAATAAATTCCAGTAAACGATTTTCAGATTCTTTAGGCATGAAATCACACCGGAGAATTCCTCGGGGAGACATTTCGCCTCTTGATATTTAGTTGCTGGCAATCCGGAATTGTATTTCCGGTCCCTTCCCTACTTTGTGAGCAAAATGCCGGTCACTCCGAATTTTCGTAGCCTATAGCATGAAATAAATCATTTCCAGGGGTCAGCAAATGACCATGGAAGAGTGGACACACTATTTTTGATATAGGGGAGATTATTAAGAGCAGAACTAGATTACCATTGACTAGTTTAATCTCTATTTCACTCAACTTGAAGATCTTGTTTCATATAATATTTATTTTCGTTTGGGATATATGACGTAGTTACTTTTATGTGATTATCAGTTTTAACCGAGATCAATCTATAATGGAACTTCCTTTAATTTATTTTCCGTTTTTTTATTCATTGAATTTACTGGGCTGTGCTGAAGTTATTTTGTCTGAGTAATATTTTTCTATCTATATAAGAATTAAAAAATAAAGGCTCTAATTGTTGTATCTATAATTTATTATTGCATCTACTAAATGACAAACATTGATTTGTTCTAGCACTCAGTGCTTACTGCACTAGTTTGAGTGCCTTCTTCAACTTGCTTATTAAGGCTCTCAATTTTTTATTTATAGGGTTATTTTTATGCACATTTACTGGAGCTTTTTAGCAATTCTTAATTATTGTGGCTACAGCTGCAGTATTATTCCAAACATAGCCAAAACAGTGCCTAGTAGAACACCCACAACGATCTCTTTTAATTAGGAGTATGGGGTTGTTTGACGCTTTAAATACGAAACGACAAGCTCGTGTTTTTGGCAGTACTTTAATTTAAATCTTGGTCAGTGCTTAACGTTTAAGAATGTGGATAGTTTCGCAATCCTAAGAAGTTGCTCTATCGTGGAGTGATTGTTTCCAAGCCCGAATTGATGTGCTAGGTTAAAGTTTTCCTGTCGAAAAATTGGTTTCGATATCCTGAACTGCAGCTCATTGAATAGCTTTGATGTTGGAGATAATAATGATATGGATCTATATGACCCGCTACAGGAATTACAATGGTTTCCATAATTTTTCATAATTCATATTTGAGAAGAAAAGCTGCATTATTACCTAGGCCATAAATGATGATCAATTTTTCAAGTATTAATGTATTAATTTTTCTTTAATGTAGTTCCATTTGGCATCACTTTTTTACTAATTTTTCTTTTAATGTCTTTTGGAACATATTTGAGAGACTAAACTGGTTTTATTTTGTTTGTCAATAACTTCTACGTTTGGAATATATTCTTCGGCCTTCATTTGAAACAACTGTTGTATGGTTCGCTAAAGTATCTGAATTTTTCTTGGTCACGCTTTTCATAGTGCGAAATGAATATTTTCTTCTTCAACTTTTTGGTAGTTTCTCAGAGTGACTAGACCATTTATACTTTATGTTAGGTATCTACTCTTTTATTATATATTATTTACTCTAACAATTTTTTACTGAATTTGGAGATATTTCCTAGTGATTTAATCATTGACTAAAGTGAAAGCTGTTACTTTTCTGATAAATTCGTACAATAGTCGGTCCGCCCCTGGTGTAATATTTGAGTGCAAACGTTCCACGCTTGCTGGTCTAGTTCGCTTTCCCGCTAAAAACTTTACTTGTTCATTGAAAATGGCATAGAAGTGACGTCAATTCCTTGTGCTCTGTAAAATGTAGTGTTTTTCCTCTATAAAATGGGGATTGTACCGCTTATAATTACAAATAATTAATAAGCATAGTGTAATCTATTATTGGAACTGATTGAAAGTACCTTTATCATAACTAAAATGATAAAATATCCATTATTATCCGCCGACTGTCTCCAAGTCGAAAATCATTCACCTAGTATGGTTGTCGCGCGTTTGAGAAACGCCGGAGAACTTTTGATAGCTAATTTCAAGATATCCTATTTTTGATACCATATTGTTTACCACTGATTTATTAACGTTTTATCGCTTTATTACGTTACTATTTTATGTAAATTTCTGAACTTATATTCACCTGAAACTATTACGTGATTGATTTAAGCTAAGTGCGGGTTTGACTTTAACTGTTAATTCGTATAGACTAGTGTATAATTTTCAGACTTTCCAACCGGCTATTGACTATATTCATCTTGACGATGATCTTAATAGTGAAACGTTATTTTGTATTTTAATGTTGCATAACTAGCTGCATGTTTTCTTAACTAGCAGCGTGTATAGATTCAGCTGAGTATTTACTCATAACTAGCAACATGTTTCCTGACAATTAGCAGAGTCTTTTTTTATCCAACCTCTGGATTTTTCACTCTTATTTTCTCTCCTGTAAATAATCTCTTACATACTAAAGTAAAGAATCTATTGTAACATTTGACTTTTATTTATTTTCATGTATATTTATGTATAGGTTATCCCTCTGCCTCTGGTACGGGTAACAAGCTCCTCCAGCGCAATGCAGGCGGTCCTTCGTTTTTCCTCGAAGCTACTAAAAACTATTATGTGATGAGCATTTTTACATTGTTTGGCTTCTGATACCTGCGACCTGATATTTTATTTTCTCTTCTGCCCACACATTCAGTTTAGTTCAGAGTGATAGTGAGGAATCCAACAAGCCGAATATGTTGCTTAACTCAGTCAGCCAAAACGCCAGTTATTCCTTGTCTATCAATCTTGAATGCCTGATTTTATTTTTGGTATCGTAGTCTACGCCAAAAATTAATGTATGAGTAGATAACAAAGGGGATATGAGACGGAAGTCGGTCATCTTGATTACGTAAGCAAAGCTGCGCGTGCACAGGAAGTGACGTCATGCGTCACGTGTCATCCGTCAAGTGTCATTTGTCACGTGTTCCGCGTCAGCCATGTTGGTTTCTGTGTCGTGTGTTTTTGTCATGTGTGATCTGTGACGTGTCATCTGTCATGTGTCATTCATTTGTGTTCTGTGACGTGTGTATTCCGTCATGTACCATCTGCCACGTACGTTATCTGTCATATATCATACATCTTGTGTTCTGTGACGTGTGTCTTCTGTCATCTGTCACATGTGTCATCAATCGTGTGTTATTGATGTGTATCATCGTGTATTTTGTGTCATCCATCGCCTGTGCACGTATGTGTGATGTAAGCAGCGCTTTCGTGCATATTAATATATTGAGAAAAAAATCATGGTTTATGCGATGATTCGATGCTACGACCTCTGATTCCAAATGCGACTACTTACATATACCATTACGCCACGAGGACCATGATAATAGTGTGTATGATATAAGTTCAATAGTGGTGACTTTGTTGCTATTATTCGATTTACAAAGTGCATTACGACATTATACGAGAAATATTATAGTCGCGATGTTCATTATACGGAGTAAAAAGGATTGTAGAAAAATATAATTTAATTATATATTACCGTAAATAAGTTTAATATCAAGAAGGCATTAACATATTAGAGTGGGGGATGTTTATGTTCAGTAAACAGGATATAGTCGTAAATATGTTCAATATACAGAGTGTAGGCACAAGGAGGTAAAGCCATAAAGGCATAAGCATTTAACTTTGGTTGGATTGAAGTGGGACACATGGTACTACAGGGAATACGTAACATATTATACAAAGTATAGTCATAAAGAAGTAAAACCATAAAGGCGTAAACATATAACTTTGGTTGGCTTGAAGTGAGACCAACGGCACTATGGTGAATACGTAACATATTATACAGGATATAGTTGTGAAGAAAATATGATTTAATTGTACAGAAGGTAGTCGTAAATAAATTGTTAAAAAGGCATTAGCATATTGGAGAAGGGATGCTTATGTTCAGTAAGCAGGGTGAAGTCGTAATGAAAATAATAGGTACTTTTAGGTTGTCTTAAATTTCTCACGTATCCGTATACGTAACGAACTGCGCATGTGTAGACCCGTTACGGCTCAGCCGATACGATGCGTTGAACGGATTGTTATGTCCCTTCTTCGTATACGTAAACGTATCCGTATCTCCACCAAAATCAGTATTCTTTGCTATTAGTGCTATTTTACAGGTCTTCTTTGATATTGGTTTGGTTTGATTATAACCACAAAGTTCATTTTTAGTCTCATTTTTCATTATTTTATTACTTTCACCAAAGAATAGTGCTTTGACCATCCTGGTTTTAGCACGAAACGATACGTTATCTGCTAAAAAGGTTTTCTTGACAACTTCTTTACGTCAACGTAACTTCATTACGGATACGTGTAAAAACTTATGACAAGCTAAAAGTATCTATTATCAAAGAGGTATTATACGGGGATAATGAATAAGTAATTATACAGAGTGTAGTCGTAACGGTGATCATAAAAACACAATTTGATTATATAGGGTGTAGTCGTAAAGCCATATGTCGTCAATACCGTCTACCTACATAGCCGTCTAAGCCATTTGTCAAAAATACTGTCGTCAACCTACACTACAATCTATGTTAATGTTATGTTAAGATACTGACTTATTTTGAACAATTTTTGGTGTCAACAAAAAATCAAAATTTTTCTGAATAGAACTCAAAGTCAATATCACAGCATTTTTAATAATTGACAACAGTGCAGCCTCTAGCTTCGGTCTACATACGGGACATCTTCAGGCTGATCTAAAAAATTACTTCCGTGGGTAACACACGTCGATCATCATAAATGTTAGAGGAAAAATGTGTGAAAATTGGAAGATTAAAATTTTTGAAATTTGAAAAAAAACTTTCTCTAGTCATAAATTGAAATGTAAACCACTTAATCGTTGCAGTGGCGTAGCTAGGAGCCAAGGGCCCTGGGGCAAATTAAAAAATGGGGCCCCACTGCTATGTAAACTGATTAGGTTTTATCAAAAAAAATATGAAATATACAAATACTTTAAAAATGCTAAGCTACTTAACTTCTTAAGCTCTTTTTTGTGCACTGCAGGGCAGGTAATAAAAATATTGAACAGTAACAACATAAATTACAATTAATACTTGGTGTAGGTTTGGCTAATAAAACGAAATAGAGAAGATTCAAGGGTTTATTATATAAAGGTCGGGCCTACCAACTGACTAAATAACAATTATATTTACAATTTTTTCCTAGCTTTAGTTTTCGCAAAAGTATCACTGACTTCGTTTAAATCCAGGCTTGAAGCGGTTTTGTTTTCAATTGCTATTAGCGATAAATGTCGAGTCGAGTTTGACCCATATTATTTCTTAAATAATTTTTTATCATTTTTAATTTGCTAAATGACCTTTTAGCTGATGCAGAAGTGACAGGAATTGTAAAGAATAATAACATTGCTGTAAATACTTCCGTTACGTCGCATTCTAGCACTCCATAGTTGCTCATTATTACCTTACATAATTGGTGAACAATCCATGCTTGAGTTAGTTGAGGTAAAACTAGGTGGTAAATATTAATAAATTGAAGTGAAAAACTAGGGCCTATTATATCTGAATATTTTCTTCGGAATTCGTCACACTTTTGTAATAAAGTTGCTTCATCAACATTTGATAAAAATGTTGGTGATAGAAAATCGAATTTATGACAGACTGCACTCATGCCAATAAAACGTGTTTCTAATTGAGATATTACTGTGTCTAGTACATTATTGAAAATCTTAATTTCAAATATTTTTTCTCGGTTTGGAAATCGGTGATCAGCAGCTAATTCATCAAAATGTTTTTTAACTTTTCTTTGCCTTTTTTCTTGAAAATGGGGATCAATACCATACTTTCTTGCAGTTTCACTGGCTTTGCACTTGAATAATTCGAAATCATTTCTATAAATTTGCAACTTTGCTTTGGTCTCTGCTAAAACTTTAATCGCCTCGCCCAAATTGATGTTGCATTTTTGTAAAGTTTTGGATGCATAATTGATGTCGTTCAATACACTGTGCATGAATTCGCAAAGCAACACGAACTCGAAATTTAGCATTTTTGTTTTAATAGTCTCTGCTTCACTACGCTCATCTTTATTAGGACTTTTTAGAACTATTTCTGATAATGCTTTGATAATATCAAAATAACGAAGTTTTATTGCAGATATCGTATTGACCCTACTGGACCATCTAGTCGGATTTAGTTTTTTTAGAGTGGTGTCCGAATCGCCAGTGAATTTTGACAGTAGATCCCAACGTTTGATGCTGTTTCCGAAAAAGTTATACAAATTTTGCAACGTTGCGAAAAAATACTGTATTTCCACACAACTGCTAACGGCATCATTTATCACCAAATTTAAATTATGAGTGGCACAATGTACGTACTCTGCGTTAGGCTGGATATCCTTAATATGTTTTTGTACACCATTATACACACCACTCATCACACTGGCTCCATCATTGCCTTGCCCCACACATTTTTTTGAATCAATATTTTTGTCGATAAATAATGTTGTCACTTGGTTGACTAAATCTACTGCGCCATGTTTGAAGGCTGCATAAAAGCCTAGAAACACTTCTTTTACTTCTATATCAATTGGCTGTCCATTTTCCGATCTGGTTATTACTGCATACCTCACAACAATGCTTAGCTGATCTTCCTTCGATATGTCTTGTGTCGTATCCATTATGATGGCAAAAAACGGTGACGCTCTAATTTGTTCTAGTAGATGGGTTTCGAGTTTGGTCCCCAAGCTCTCAATCATTTCATTTTGAATTGTTGCACTCAGATATCTTGTAGATTCTAAAAACATAAAAAACACAATTTCAAAAAAGTCCTGATATTAAACAGTTAATAATTATAAACAAAATAAAACAATAAAAAACTTAGCAATAATTATTATTACCTTTGGGCATATCCAAAACTTGCCGCAAAATGTGATCATATCGGGCGACAAGCTCTACAAAGGACAGAAAATTTCCGTGGTTTCCTTCCTGACTTAAGTCTTCTTGATGTCCTCTCAAAGCCAAAGAACTCTTTGCTAAGGTAAGTATGATATCGAATAACCTTTGAAGAACCATTTTCCAAAACGATGCTTCTTTGCGAATTTCATTTTCAAGTTCCTTGTCGATAGTATTAGTATCGTTTTTTTCCAAAATTCATACACAGCACATGCTTCCGAATGGCCACTCGAACAACTGTGTTGTTCCAATCTCGAAATCCCGTACACCAAACATTATTCCTTTGTGAAGCAAATAACCAACAGGGTTGACAATAGGCAGCGTCTAGTATTTTGGAATAACACAACCAAAAACGATTAACTGTCCCATATTTAGAACACGAAACGTAGTACGATTTTGGAAAACACCTATTGTTCTAGTTGATGTCTGTTGGAACAGGTCCTGAAGGCTGTAAAGGCCCCATATCAAGAATTTGACGTTTTTCGTTATCACTTAATATTTTGTTCGTGAAGTTTCCCAAGTCATAAGAAGATTTGTCGAACACATTTTCGAAAAATGTAGAGGCCTCCAAACCCGCTCTTATGTGTGTCATGCAAACATCATCCACGTTCACATGATCGGCGGCGGAGGTATCTCCAACTGCAATAATTGTCGAATCTTCTTCAGTAGGCTTCTCAACCAACACTGCAGTTACCACATTATTTGAGTCACTATCAATAGAAATATTTTAGCCAGATGTACTTGCAGAAGGCTGACTAAAAAACTTGTCAATTTTGGGCAACTTTTGTTTGCTATCTTCTCTTTCTTGGCGTTGTTTGCGTTTAAATGAACCACTGAGTTTCTTCTTTTTATCCATAATTTTAGTTTTCTTATTTATTGAAACAATACAATATTAGATTGTGCTCGAGGTAGGTACTCAACTCACTGTAGTCACTGTTCACTGACGAAGTTAAAAGTAAAATAAAAGGAAAGAGAAACACAATGATACGCTACAAGCTACAAGTGTTGTTGGGGAATCCCCGGAAAAAAAATTATTATCACCGTTACTGTTACCACCGTTGCCAGTTTAGCCGAAATCTATAGATTTGACACGAGTTATTGACTTAACGGACATCAATATGAGTGGTAAAATCAAATAAAATTGAACCACTATATTCTATATTGACCAGTACAAAAAAGTTTATTGACATTAGCTTACTTACTCCTGATACAGCATTAATTTTTTAACCGTTCTCGAAAAAAAATCTTTCGAATTCACAATAAAACGTACATCGATGAATAATAAAACGCACATATCACTATCCGTCAAATTGACAACACTGCCAACCTACAGAAATAATTTAGGGGAATTCCCTAGGTATAACTTTTGAATTTCTGTCAACTGAGTTTTCATGATTAAAGTGGGGTTGCAACCTGTCATCTGGTAAGGATTCGAGGGCCCCCTGAGCTTGAGAGCCCCGGGGCACTGCCCCGCCTAGCCCATAGGCAGTTACGCCACTGAATGGTTGTAATATCTTATAAAAAGGATATGACAAATGAAAAAATTTGATTATTAGTTGAAATTGGAATGGAGTGATAGAGTTGAGCTCAAAGGGAGCAATCAACCATGAATAAATATCTTATGGGGGGTAAGAGTCAAACTGCTTAAATTTGTGTGTATGAGGAATCTTGTCTATATGACCGTTAATATCCTCAATTCTCAGAGGGATCGATTCCTAGAATGAAGAGACTGGGCAAGTTCCTCACAGTCACATTTGATGATATTTTCCTTTTAAATAATCAAAAGAACTTTGCACCAAACATTTTGAAGTTTTTTCAAATGAATAAAAAAATTGACCATAATTAGCACAATAATTGGGCAATTTGTAAATTACAAGCTCTTCTAAATAAACTGTTGCATACAGGATGTCGTTTCATTATCATTTAAAGCAAAAAAAAATTCTTATACCACCATTTTTTTAAAATTAGTAAAAATTAAAATAACTCCTAGAAAGCCATGTCTTCAAATCTTGATGTATTTATTAATGATGAACAACTTTTTCAAATAAATTTTTTTGATATTTACTGAAAAAAGAGCACTTTACTGTTGACTCAAAATCAAATTTTCGAATGCACCTCGTATATTACGCGTCTTTCGCCACATTTTGATGGTGCATTTTTGATTTTAGGGGACGCACAAACTTTTATGAAGAATAACTTTATATCGGAAAACGCATAATAAAGAAGTTTCCTATTTGGTGCGGACTTTGGGGACGGACAAACGGACGCATTGCCTTGGGGCTCAGTGGAAGTTGGGCAACAGAAATTTATCATTTGATAAAGAAAACATAATAGTGAATGACAAAATATTTCCGGCAACCGATGATTTATATCAATTAATATTTTTAAAAAACCCTACAAACTTTGCACCGTCAGACCATCAACTTTACAAACAAATATTAGAATTAACAGAAGAGAAGTAGGAAGCAACAGAATAAAAAATTCTCAAAATTACAACATCAAAATACAGAGAGCGATGTAATAACATCTTTGTTTAAAGAGAATAAAGAGAAACTGGAAACGATAATTCTACGAAAAAACCAACCATCTGTGGGGAATACTGTCAATTCAAAAATTATAAGTCTACGCCATCTGCCGTCAGCACTGTTAATCTACCTTGTTGAATACGTCTAGGTCATCAGTCGTCAATACGGTCAACCTACATTGCTAACTATGTTCTGTTTTTTACTACGCACAAAATATGTCTACACAATATGTCGTCAATTATTTTAACAATGCAGCATCGATTAAAATATATGACGGAAATCCTATCAACTATCAACAAACATTGTCAAAAAATTGTTGCACATCTACGTATTTGATAGTCTTTTTTTTCCTACACTCGATAAAGCCACTAAGTACGCCACCATCAAATTGCATTACACATTGCACATATTCACAAACCTATAAGCAGATGTATCCTATCGACGACAAATTTTTTCACATTATTGTGGTCAAAATATTTAGTTTTTGGGTTTGCACTCGTGTTTATTCTTCTTTCACCACTCCTATTCTCTCCAGAATAATCTGATTGGAGACACTGTTATCCCAATTCATTCTCATCATCCTCCGATAGATTCACATTTCGAAGACATTGAGATCATTCATCAATTTCTCTGAGACTATACCTCGTACAGAACATTTCACAAGTACCACTCTTAATTCTAATTTTAGGTCTCTATTCCATAAGTTTATATTGATAATATTCTTTTGAGAGTACATATTGGTTGAAAGTGGATTAAAGTTATTGTAGTTTTTAAATTATAATTCATGTTACTGATAATAGTTAATTGGATATCTGTTTTCCAATTCTCCATAGCCATATTAGTTACAGGATACCATTTATAATAATTCACTAATTTTAAGAAATATTGTTATAATTTCTGGGAACAAATAATAAGGTTTTAAGAACGTCGGGTTGAAAGATCAGTGGTAATATCAAAAAGATCTCTTAAATAAATTAGGGTGTGTTCAGTATCAAGAACGGTCTAAATAATTGACCATACCGGTAGCCTGTTTCGTTCAGTTATCGCCGCAATTTACACCGAACCGAAGTGTGTCCTAATGTTTCCATCAAAAACTATGGTCCGAAACACCTAATTGCCAAAAGCTTTCGTGTTAGGGCTTTCTCTCGTCGAGGGATTATTAATTACACCTAGGGCTTGAAGGGCCTGTCCCTAGTGGAGGCAAATAGAACGTCACATGCGTTGCTTTCTGGGTTTAGATGTGTGGGTGTAAAAATACTCACCGAAATTTTAGATGCTCGGGTTTTAATCCAAATTTATAGGGTTGTGTACCTGAAACAAATAACAAAATATTAGTGTTATATATTACATAGTTTTACAAAATTTATTATTAGCTGGCGGCTTTTAGTCTGCTATAAATATTAGATTCCATAAGATATTTTTTGATTTATCAGAATCAAAATTATAACTTTGGATTAGTTAATAACTTTATTCTAATGTTATTAGTAGCATATATTACTATCCAATTTAAATTCTAGAATTACAGGAGTCGTCATAACCGATAAGTAATTCAATAAATAATTATTTTGATTTATAATCTGCTTTATCAATTTTCTGGAACATTTACGGACTGAGCTTTTCCTAGTCTTTAATTCGTTGCTCCAGTTCTGTAGAATTATATTGGATAATGCTAATCGTAGGACCTAGGTGTCAGTTGGAAGAAGCAATTCTTATTTCCGTTATGATTGGAATCTACAAATCTTCATGATCTGTTTGATTAAATACCTATATCAAAGTGAATTGAGAATTAAACGAAATATCTATAACTGGAATCGGTGTATTCGTTTTAATCTAATTGCCTAACCACGTCCGGACAATTGGTGTCGTCTCATTTCAAACCCTCTCACTTGAGGACCTATGCAAAATTTACCTGTTTTTGTCTCATTTACGGACCTAGCCTACAATACAAGTTTGCACCGAATCACTTGCGGACCTTTCAATAATCTATTACCTAAGATAAACAACAACGTTTCAATAATACGACGGTTGCAGGTAATTAAGGATTTTCAGACGAAAGTGTATATCTCGTTAAGTTCACCCTCGAAAGGGATTAGACCGATGTGTACCATAAAATGGTCGTACATCGATAAAAGGGCTGATGTTAGCAATATATAAAGCAAATATTTAAAACCACTAGGTAATATTCATTCGACCTTCTGTGAGATAAAGTGCTATTTATATCACAAGTAGAAATGTCTGAAGCTGAACAAGTGGGACATCCCGAACAAGTTGAAATCGTCGAAACTTCATAAGGTATGTAGATATTTATCATTGGTTTTCTCCATCACTCCATTCATTTTTGTTACAAATGTTTTTTCCTCAAATCTATAGATATTATGTCGTGTCACTTATATCTAATTTTTTTCGCTTTGAAAAATGTACAACAAGGAGAAATTTAGATCGCATAGTGTGCAATGAAAAAATACAAGTATTTACATTTTGAAATATCGCCTTAAAAATACTTCGAGACATTTACTACATATTTATGGTTACCAATTGTGAATTGATTCAAATTTCCCAAAATGGTACGGTTTAGTATTCAAAAAAGGAGAGAAGTTAAATTTCTCCTTGTTGCATATTCCGACTCAAAGCAAACGTGATAAGTACAGTTAAACTGATGCGTGTGGTGAAAAAGTAATTTACTGAATTTAGTCAAATACCGTATTTGTGTGAATGAAACTTTAATTCTACTTTTGTTTAGGTATGCACATGGCGCTTTGCGGAGGATATAAGTACCGAAAAAAGAAAATCTTGAAGAACACTTCTATATTTTGGGTGTGCAATGCCAAGCAATGTAAGGGTACGTTAACAACTGACTTGGGGTACCTTTACATTAAAGAGAATAATAACCATTCAAGCGTTCCCAATGTTGCCGCACAAACCGTCGAAAAATGCTTATTTCAATACAAGAAGCGAGCTCGTGAGGAAACCACAGCCCTTAGTAAGATTTTTGACGAAGAACTTTCTGCAGTTAAAGACGCTGGGTTAGACTTTGTCACTGAAATCCCGTTCTTTGTGTCCAAGAAAGCGTCACTTTATCGTAACCGAAATAGGGCGCTGGGCTTTTCCAGTTTTAAGTCAAGTACCGATATCACGCTCTCCAGTGAACTTGTTCATGACTTTCTCTTAATTGATGATGATGTCGCAGAAGACCGAATTTTGGCATTCGCAAACGAAACAGAAAGGGAATGCTTAAAACAAGCGGACGACTTTTTTGGTGATGGGTCTTTTAAAAGTTGTTGTAAACAGTTTCACCAACTCTACACCATCCACCATTGTGATTTGGGAAGTACTCAAGAATCGACAAATATATTTCCGGTTTTATATGGATTGTTGCCAGATAGACGAGGAGAAACATATTCGAGATTATTTTCTGCATTAAAACAAGTGGTCCCCGAGTTCCAACCGAAAACGTTCAAAATAGACTTTGAAAGGTCCATGATTGATACATTGAAAAAACATTTCTCCTACACTATTTTGAAGGGTTGCAATTTCCACTTCAATCAAAGCCTTTGGCGAAAAGTTCAGGATTTGGGACTGGTGCAGAAATATAAAACTGAAATTGACGTAAGACGGCACGTTAAAATGTGTGCTGCATTATCACATTTACCTCCCGAAAAAATCATTGATGGATGGCTTTTCATCATGGAATCTGCTCCCGTGGACACTGCACTGGAGCAATTCAATGACTACTTTGTTGGGCAGTGGCTCGAAAATGACGCAATTGGGACTATGTGGAATTGCTACAAGGAAAAACACAGGACGACAAACCCTTTGGAATCTTGGCATAGCAAATTAAATAGAAGGTTGGGAAGGGTCATTCCCAATGTTTGCCAATTGGTCAGTGCCCTCAAAGAAGACGGCAAACACAATACATTTTTACGAAACAGGCTAGAAATCAACATGACACCGAACAAGCGAAATTATTTAAAGGTAGTTTATTGACATTGAAAATAAAAGTCTTCCGATTTTTCGGTTGTTTTCTTCTCTAAATTTCTAACATATTATCACTAGCAAGAAACAAAAGTTCCTCATAATAATTTTGAAAAACATCTACCTAAATGTAAATTCTTTTGTAACAAAAAGTGTTCAAATACCGAATGTGAATGTTTCTATTAATTACTGAATTTCATATATTGTACAAAAAAGTTGCAGGTGTATTATTAGCGTCTAGGCCTAGAGAGGTTCTTGCCTAGAGGTCATAAAATGGTACTTCATGTTACGGAAAAGTTTACGGCTTTGACGAAGGTTCTCAAATGATACAAACGGGGCCGTGGTCCTCAAGTGAGAGGTCCGCAAGTGAGACCGTCCCGGACAATTACACACTGAATGATTGAACAGAATTCGGGAATGCGTTGTAAAACAATATTCCATTCTTCACGCTCTGATTAATTATGTTCCTATCAAACAGTACTATTCTCTGAATTTGATATACAGTCGCCTACTTTTTACTCAGCCAAGCCTCTCCAATATCAATATCTGCATGTATTATAGATGATTGGACTGCACACCACACCATATTCTTTAGAATAATTTTGATGTACCGTTGTAGGTATCTGGGGAGTGCTTTTGAACTACGTTATTTTTTCTTGGAAAAAATCCCTCAGTAATTTTTCTTGTAATTATAATCTGATCGTTTTTGGTTAATGAGCAGTTTTGCCAATTTTTATTTTAAAACTAAGATGTTTTCTCTCTAGAAATGTCAATTTGTTAGGTACAAATATACATTTTTCTACAACTATTATAGAATTTCTGTTTTCGTATGTAGTTTTTGATTATGGAATAGATTCATTCTAACCCTAGGGCAAGAATATTAATTATCGCCCTTGGTATTGAATGAATACTCGTGGCGCCCTCTAAATGTGACGGTTCATATGACAAAAAGAGAAAATAGACGTGTCCAGTTTTCTACTCGTGTAGAATTTTGTTTATTCCACCCTTGATATAGAATATATTATTCTAAAGTGTCACTTCCGCAGTATACTCTGCTTTTAGCACTGACATTTGACACTTATTTCACAACCTCATAAGGCTTCGTCATATTGGCAAGTAGTTGGATAGCAAATGGTCTATGAGTCGTTTCACGTGGAACTTTCTAAACTTTGCTATCGTCTGGTTAACGGTATCCATTTCCAAGTTCCAATGGAGGTCGTTATTTCTAATGTACCAAGGAGCATTAATTATGATCCTTAGTACTCCTAGTACTGTCAAACACGTTGGAGCAACCTTTTTGTAATGCTGCTGCGCTTTACATTTTAATAAAATTGCATTCGAAAAGCTATGGTTGACTTAAAAATTCCTTTTTTATCTGATAATGCAGAACAAGTTTTTCAGGTATACTTGCTGTATAGAAGATCCGAAAAACCTATGAAATGGAATATTGCAATTGTTTGACAAACCAGAAAAAAAGTAGATAATAATGGAAAAATAGAGAAACTTATATTACGAAATTGAATTCGAAAATGACCAAGATGAAGATGATTATGATTATGGAAAAAATTTTCGTATACTTCCAACCTAAGCCGAAGCCTGCAAAAGGTCAATGTAGATCTAAACTACACCTGCAGTCATGTAAAAACAATAAAAACCACCTTGGAAAACCTACGTAATGAACGAGATTTCTCAAATCTTTTTGAGGAAGCAAAAAAGTTAAGTTCAGTTGATATAAGTGTTGCAAGAGTAACTGGAAGACAAATTAACCGCATTAATGTACCAGGGGACACAGCTGAAGTTTACTATCGACGGAATATATTTTACCCATTTATCGAACATGTAGTCAACGAAATTGAAGCTCGCTTTAAGCCCCACGAAGAAACAATTTCAGTTGATTTTACCTGACTGGACCCAAAACACTGACAAAGCAAAGAGATGTATTGCAAAAATAGGGGAAATATTTCTTAGTTAAGCTAAGAAAAAAGTTGTGGTGAGCGAGTATGGGCTATGGCACAACCACTGGTGCAATCAAGAAAAGCCCTCTACTGCATTAGAAGCCATGGATCGATGTGATGTACTTTTTTTTATAACGATTAAGAAGCTTCTTCAAATCTTGGCAACACTTCCAGTTTCAACTGCCACGACTGAACGTAGTTTTTCCACACTTAAACGGATGAAAATGTAGTTAAGAAACAGAATGGGAGACGAACGGCTTACAAGATTGGCGCTTATGAGTGTTCATCGGGATGTGGCAATAGAAATAGCTGAAAGAAGAAAGAGGTTAAATTTACTTTTGTAACAATAATTTTCTATATTAATAAATGCTTCAAGCTCCAATCAACTGTCATTTTTTAAAATAGGTGCTCCAAAATCAACATACATGGTTATAACCATTTCAGTAGAAGGGGCCAAAAGGAAAAACGATGTTTACAAATACTTTTAGATGTAGCCAAGTCAAACAAAGAATTAAAAAAAACAATACATTATTTCTCGAACGTGACAGAATGCTTTTGGGCGTGGCACTCGATTTTTTTAGTCTTCGGCGGCGCCTTCAATAAAGCTTTCTCCTTCTAAACTTATCAGATCAAAAAAACCAACCCCCCCCCCATGTAAAAGCTACGTGACTGATTATGTAACAATTGCCAAAATACGAAGGCAACAAATCTGTCCGGAAAGTCAGTATTTTGAGGAAAAAACTTTTAAGTGCCCTAAGCCAAGTCGAGTATGCGATGTTGTCGCTTTTTAAAAGCAGTGCCAATAGAGATATTTTTTAATATCACTTGATCTAAATTGACAATTGACAAATTGATGTTTTTGCGACATTACTTTAGGAAATAAACGGTGTGAGTTTATTATATTATACTATTATAATTATACAGACGTTGTATCAGTATAAATGTTTTGTTGTTTTGCTATAGGTTTAGAAACAAGTTTTTTTTTCATTGCTTATTTGATTGAATTTATATAAAAAAATAGCATTTTATTTTGTAATATATTTCGGGGTTTTAGGAATTGATTCCAGGATCCTGGGATTTAATATCTGGATCCCGTAATCCCGGGATAGCAAAAACCATCCGGGATTGCAGCCCCCATTTGGTAGACAACTGGTTCGCTGGTTGATTTTTTTTGAGTAAAAGTCATGAAAATATTTTATCACAAGTTAAGTACCCAAGTATTTGGAAAGTTGATAGAGACCAATGATTTGGTACTTACAGTGAATCTTATTCTTTGATAGGATGTGTGCACTATATTGTAGATCTCAAAGATATACCCGGATATGTCCAGTATTCCTTTTATTTTGTAGATAAAGATCTCATCTCTTTTGGTTAACGTTTAAGTAAAAGCTGTGCGAAAATATCGAGTCAAGCGAAAGTCATTTTTGTTAACAGAAGCACTCTGTGGTAGTTGCACGTGTCTTAAATTTCTCTTGGTCGGTATTACTTTTTACTTGTAAATTGTCTATTTTTTGGAGTATTTCCTAAATAGTTTTGTAAGATTTGACTATAGGAAGTCTAATGTTTTGTCATTCGCTTTCTCTGATTTACTTCTTTGGATAATTATGTTACATACTTTTTGGCAATTCTTAAGTATTGGTGAGCAACTATTGGTCAATAGTAAGTAGATCCTGTTATATTGAAAAATGAAGCAGTTAACGTAGAATTTTCTAAAGAAATTTTTTCCAAAATTATGTTTCTATAGCCACTTAGAGTAACTCAATATTTAATTGAATCTAATTTCTAGATCATTTTCAAAGCTTCTCCACATTTTAGTTAGAGTTCTTGCAACTGGTTTGATGCAAATATTTCTTCCTCTTAGTTAACTCTCTGTTCCTGTTTATTACAACTGATCAATACAAATATTGAATCGGTAATATTATATATTAACAAATATAAACCATTAATATTTTCAATAAAGGGATAGACTAACCATGCTTGTACTACGATTATAAATTGATAATTATATAAGAATTGTTATCAGCAGCGAATACATATTACTTATTAATATTAAGTTGAATATGCGTACATGTCACCCAAGAAAGGTTTTGTTTTCATGTCGAATGAAAATGACAGTTTAAATTCTGTCGGAAGTGTTTCCCTGGAAGGACAATCCAATGCTGAATTTATAATAATGATTATTTAGTCAATTTAACCATATATGTTATAGTATAAACATCCATATGAGGAAATCTGATTATTCTACGGAGAAATAATGAAAATATCTAATGGAAAAATTTAATCCAAAGGATATTACTACGCAATTTCACAGATATAGACATATTAAAAACATTTGGATATGAAATAAAAAAGAAGAGCTGTTCTAGTATAGATTACTAAGAGTTTTATATTTAAATTGTATAAAATAGTGTCCAATTTACGTTAAGCAAAAAATTGGGTTATAATGGCAAAAATAATATAAACCAAAGACCTAAAACATTCTACAAACAAGAGACGGTTTGAAATATTAGGTGGTATATTGCAAAAAGTTTCTGCGCCAGTGACGATGAGGGCTCTGCAGTCACGAACTACGAAACTGTTATAAGTAATAAAAATAGAATAAAATAGTTTCAAATATAATATAAAATATATAATATAATGTCGATAAAGATTATAATAGTATATTACGTAACAAGAGTTTTAACTAGCATATTATGTATGAGTGCGTAATTCCACGAGTACGTAATATACTTACACCTCGTGTTAAGTACTATACTTTATATACACCTCAATCAAAATAAATTTTTAAAAATATAAATTTTAAACAATGATATTTAGATAGTAATTGGCGTTTCTAATTAATTTCATAGTAACGATGGATTTAAAAGTGTTATATATACTTAACTTAATCGATTTACTTGTTCTATATTATTTATTAAAACCACCAACCACTATATAATATATATAAAAATGTTTAAACTCAGACCTTTATTATTATATATTTTCCATTATAATTTTCATTAAACACTAAACTCAAATAATTCAAACAATTTATGTATAGTAAAAACCAAATAAAGTTGCGTTTACGTCATCATTGTGAACATTTGTAGCGTTGTCAGAGTGTTCACGAAATATGGAAATTAACAGAAAATAACTGAAGTCAAAAAAAAAACGTGAAAGTAGAAATTTTCACAATATTATAAATGAAAACTACAAAATTATCGATAGGTTGATAGTTTTCGTTTTTTGTAGTGTGGAGTTTTTTCATTTACGTTTTTTGTTAATTAAATTTATGAATAGATTTCACAAAGTAGGGAATTCTAGAATAAAAGTGGTAAGGTTATTACTGAGTTACCAAATCTTTTAATAAATAAATATAATAAAAATACAAGCAATAAAATAAAATATGTTTAATAATGAACGTATTATCAAAGACAAAAACTAACATTAAACAAATCTCACAAGAAAATGTTATAAAGCACGTAACTATAACCTCAAAAATCGATAACAATACACGAGTAGAAAAGTCACAAACAACGCGGCAACATGACATTATTTCTGGCAGTGACTATTTTACCGTCAATAATTGGAGGCTTCTTTATGAAAATTTTAACACAAATGTTTACATCGAGGGACGTCTAAACCCAATAAATTATTTTGGTACAAAAGTTTTTTTAATGATTGGGTTATCTTTAGAACCGAATAATTAACAAATTTAAGTATATGCACTTTTCGATAGAAATGTAGCCACACATGCGATAGAAATACGCCCTTGGTGACGTAAACGCAACTTTATTTGGTTTTTACTATAGGTAAACAAACCAAACAAACATTACACACATTTATTAATTATAATAATTATTTATTACAATAGAAAAGTTATTGTATATATTGTGGATCTTGCCGTTTGACGTAAATGAATTATTTTCTACCTTAGCAGTACTACTCTGGGGTATAGTTGGTGTAAAAGATATAGTGCGAACTTTAAGCTGCCGGCTTTTCGTTTGACTGGAATACGAGGAGATCGTTCAGTCAATATTATAATTTAAAATGCTCAGTTGACGATAAATTCATTTAATATTATAATTTCAACACCAGAAAATTAATAGGTACTACCTTATATCTCGTTTTATAAAAAAGAATTAGAAATATAAATTCCAAATAATTTAGAGGAAAATCGCCTAATTTCGGATACCCCTGAATCTAGAAACTTTCAAACTGCTTTAAACATAAATCTTTATTTACAGGTCAGCAAAGATAAAAATAACAACATATCGTAGTAGTAAAGTGATCCGTCAACTTTTCAGGAGATGGCAGCAATATATTTATTTTATGTCATTGTGCGTTCTTTCTGTTGCTGTCAGTTTGAGAGTTTGAAAACGTCTATAAAATTCGGTTTTTTAAATAAGGTAAGACTAAATAATGTTAATTTTATTTTTTCTGTTGCCGTATGTAAATACTAGAAGAAGAAAAGTTATGTTGTCTTAACCTGAAACCTGAATAGGTTCCTAATTTCGTACAGTATAAAGGTGCTTAATTTCGGATATCCGAAATTAGGATCCTATTTTTAGTGTTAAACTTCGTATACAAATAACAGTATATGATCAGTTTTTGAAAATTGCAAACGGTTTCAAAACACGGTACAAGTATTTTAAGAGATTGATTTCTGATTCGTACCTATGCATCTAAGCTAAACCCAAAATTATTCGGGGTAACAAATCACAATGCTTTTTTGAAAAACTTTTATTTTTAAAAACACAACGTTTTAATCACCCATCTGTTTTTGTTGTCATGTGAGTATAAAACAGTAAAGTGGTTGAAACGTTGGGTTTAAAAAGTTTTTCGAAAAAAGCATTGCGATTTTTACCCAAAATAATTATATATTTAAATACGGTACGGTAAATATCTGACAGTTTAATTTTTTTCTAGAATACAATGTTACGTGTGGCTAAAAAACGCAAGCAGTGGCTATCTTAATGCATCCAAATTGTTTTCTGTTCCAAAGTCTACTTTGGAGGACTACGTAAAGCAACAAGATAAAACTCCTGAGCAATTACTAGCTAGTCAGATTGATAGGAAGCCAGTACTTTCTGCGGAACTGGAAGCGGACTTAGTGACATATTGCTTAGAAATGGATAAGCGTCTGCGTCATCCATTTTCTGGACAAAGCTAACTGCTGGTAAAAAGTGGCTTAAAGGTTTCCTCCGACGCAATCCCAATCTATCTCTCAGAAAGCCTCAAGGAATCTCTAAAGCAAGAGTGAAGGGTCTTACTCAAGAAAATATTAAAAAAATTTACGACCTACTGGAAGCAACCCTGGAAAAAAATTAATTTTAACCCGGCGAGACTGTATAACGTTGACGAAAGTGGAATAACAACGGTTCAGTCTAAAAATTCGCGGATTATAACTTTAAAAGGTTGAGTCAGTCACTTCTGCAGAAAGAGGCGCCCTGGTAACTGTAGTTTTTTGCATGAATGGTGTTGGAGGATTTGTGCCTCCACTATTCGTACTTCCTCGCAAAAACATGAAGGCTGAATTGTTAGATGGTGCTCCACACGGTTCACTTGCAGCCTGTCATCCATCAGGCTGGATCCAACAGCATATATTTACCCAGTGGTTGCAGCATTTTATATCATATGTAAAACCAATACGTGAAGATTCTGTACTCCTTATTCTTGATGGGGACTACAGTCACACACGGAATATGGATGTAATTGACGCAGGGCGTCAAAATTATGTTGACACAAGATTCAACAGCTGGATTTATCATTCATGCAAACATTATAGTAATTTTTTTATATTATTATGTTGAATGTGTGCTGTTTTCTTATTTATCTAAATTATTTGTCTTCAAATTGTTTATTATAATTATTTCATTACAAAAAACTAAATATTATTTTACTTTCTGTATTGAATTTTAAGACAAATTGTAAAATTTACCGACCCTTAATGCAAACTACCAAATTCAATTATCCCACCTGTAGAAATTAGATCCTGTACCCATATCTAGTAACGCTGTTAATACAGGAACGACAACTCAACATATTTTATTTTCTCTATGCCTAAGACAGCACCAAACTCTTCGCCATTATTTGCAACACGGTTTATTGATGAATTAATAATATTTGATTATGAATTGAATTGCATAATATCCTAGCTCAATATAATTATAAATCATCACATCACCTAGATTCCTAGATCTAGTTGTCTGTATTATATTTCTAGCATAATTAATCTTTATTTAACTAAATGTATGTACTATTCTCAGATGTGGAACAAAAGTGCTCCATGAATTTCTACTAGGAACATACCCTGTATTATTTTCCCACATAACTCACCACTTCAAACGTCAATTAAATCTTAACTTTATTGTGAGAACGAATAATCAACTTTATAAGCTATAAAACATCAATGAACTCCTGTTTGTAAACAAAATTTTCTGAATGAACCCACAACATTGCATAAAACCATTTAAAAAGCAATAAAGTTATTAAACCGACCATATACAACAATTTACGATTGTTAATGATCCATTACTGCCACAACTTAGTAAATGAATCATAAAAAAGTAAATCAAAACAGCAACAGATTCACCATCACTTTGTTATTAAGTGATAAAATTTTATAGCTCCATAACATGAGAGTAAACGGCTGTTTACGACTTACGATGATTATTCCCAGTAACGTAACATTTCAAAAAAGTGAATATAAAGTCTAAAATAATCCTGGCCACGCCACCATCTTCTGTAATTCGTGAAATATTTTAACCGTCGGTAAATGAAAGGAGATGTGAATTTTCGGGAATTCAGAACACAACAAGGATAGCGACAGTCAGAAAGCTGTTTTCGACTAAACATAGAGTATACATTCCGGAAATTGTCGGAGTCTGTTGCTGTTCGCCATCTATTGGGATTCTTAGGAACTAGGGAATCTCATAGTTTCGGGGGCGTTATATAGGTAGCGCTGTCGTAAGCTAACTCTTAAAATATAGTATGGGAAATTCATAAACATTTTTATTAAAAATTTTAATGCAGTTAGAAGCTTTATAAACATAATTTCAAATTATTAAATTTAAAGTAAGTCTTAGAAATTACGGTCTTACGAATATATTGTGTGAAATTAAAAATCTATATAAGATATTTTGAATCAATAATCACTCTAATATAATGCGTTAAGATTTTATTTCTAAACAGGAGTGAATTAATAAATTGTCACCTTCGTCAAAAGCACATAAAGATGCTCACAAGTGTAAAATAACTCTTGAATCAGTTCAAAACAGCTCATTGACAATTAGTATCATCAACTTGGTTTCTACATTTTAAAAAAGAACTGAAACATCCGTAAAACGTACTCAATTTCCAAATAAATCGGAGGTAAAGAACCAGAGCTTCTCAAAGATATCGTCTGAATGAAATAGGTATTTTGATCAAGAATCTGTGAAGACTTTCCTTATCTTTACATAGATAGAATTTTGTTATTTTTCGATTGTAGGGTCAAATACAGACTTTCATTAAACGGGACAGTTAGTAGGGGAGCCCGGGGCTGGTTGACGCACCAGGTTGGTTGACGCACCTCAATTTTTTTTAAAACAGTACACTTGGCAACGTCGCCGACCGGTTTGTCTTAAAGCCGCCATTAAAAACCACTCTCGAACGTTCGTTTCAGTTTGATTGCATCAGTGGTGTTGTGTACAGTGCGGTTTGTTGTTTTTTGGCAGTGGTAAGTAATTTTTTACTTTTTTACAGTTTTTGTTCTATAAACTTTATTTTTAAAGATAATTGAGATCGGTTTGATGCTACATAAAGCTTCAACAGTCCCAAACAAGAACTGTTAAATAGATTTTCTAAGAATAAAATAGTATAGGTGCAGTTTCATCACACATACAAAAACGTGGTCAGGGGCTGGTTGACGCACACAACAAGGGGCTGGTTAACGCATACGTCAACCAACCCCGAGTTTAAAATAAAATATTTTAATTTTTGTTTTATATTTTAGCGAGATGCGTTCTCGTAAACGAACATCAGAAAGGGGTATCACTCCACCAGATATTATGCTAAGGGCAGTTAGAGAGGTTAAAATGAACAACAAATCCATTAGGGCAACTGCAAAAGACTTTGAGATCCCGGAGGCAACTTTGAGACGTTTTTGCAAATAATTTACTGAGGAAGAAATTAATGGCGATGCCGCAATAACGACAAAAGTTGGATATTACAGGAATCGCCCGGTATATTATATTTTAAATTATTTTTAAAAATATTAAAGCTTCAAAAAATGCCTTACGTCTTTTATAATTTTTAGGTGTTCACAGATCAACAAGAAAATCATTTGGAGGAATACCTTAAAACGGCAAGCGACATATATTTAGGATTGTCTGTCAGAGAAGTAAGAAAATTCGCGTATGAATATGCCACTGATTTGCACATTAAATACCCTGAATCCTGGAACGTGACAAAAATGGCTGGAGAGGATTGGTTCACATACTACATGAAACGACATCGTGCTCTTTCGGTAAGAACTCCAGAAGCAACCAGCTTAGCTCGCGCTACTAGTTTCAACAGAGAAAATGTTTCAATGTTCTTTGACAACTTAAAAACGGTCCTCAACCGCCTAAAATTAGAAGCAGCACAAATATGGAACATAGATCAAACTGGGATTACGACCGTGCAAAAGCCTAACTGAATTGTTGGCAGGCGTGGATATAAGCAGGTGGGACGCGTAACCTCCCAGGAACGCGGCACCTTAGTTACTACGGCTTTGGCGGTATCTGCAACGGGAAATTCTGTCCCGCCGTTCTTTGTTTTTCCAAGGGTTAACTTCAGAGAACATTTTCTCGCTAATGGCCCTCCTGGAGCGGTTGGAAACGCAAATCCTTCAGGTTGGATGAAAAAAGAGCACTTTTTGGAGTTTGCTAATCATTTTGTCAAGCACGTTAGTTGTTCTAAAGAGAGACCGGTACTACTTTTGCTAGACAATCATGATTCGCATTTGTCTGTAGCTGCCCTTGATTATCTAAAATGTAAAGGTGTAACGGCGTTGTCATTTCCAGCCCATTGCTCACATAAGCTCCAGCCTCTCGATCGGTCTGTCTATGGACCGTTAAAACATCCCGTTAATTCAGCCAGTGACTCCTGGATCACTAGCAATCCCGGACGCACAATGTCAATATACGATGTCCCTCTAATAGTTCGAGACTCACTGCCACTGGCAGCAACACCGAAAAATATCCTGGCGGAATTCAAGATGTCTGGAATTAGCCCTTTCAATAGAGACGTTTTTGACGATCAAGAGTTTTTACCAGGATATGCAACTGACCGTCCCGATCCCGCAGAAACTAATGCTGACAAGGACGTGGTTCCAGTTCAGCTAAACTTGATTTTAAAACCACGACCGGGGTGTTCACAGGAACCTGATGATCTTTACCAGCCAGGATGCTCCAAAGATATAGTGTTAGCAAATAGTCCACTGCCTGGGAAAGAAAACAACATTTCAACTAACAGTTCTATTCAAAAAAAAAATGAGAGCTCGTCTCCTACTGTAAGTCCATTTCAATTGAAACCGCTACCAAAAGCCGGACCTAGAAAGCAGGACGCTAAACCTTATAGAAGAAAGCGTGTGACATCAATTCTAACTGACACGCCAATAAAAGATGCTCTTGAAGAACAAGAGAAAAATGTAAAGTCTGTTAAAAGAAATATTTGCTCAAATAAGAAGTCCGATGCAAAAGAGAAAAAAACAAAAAAAAGGAAAATAGTCAAAGACGATGATGAGTCCGATGAAGAGGAATGTTTTTGCCTTTATTGCACAGATAGCTATAAAAATAGTGCTTCATCCGAAAAATGGATCCGGTGCACTAGTTGCGAAATGTGGGCACATGAAGTTTGTGCTGGGGAACCTGGCGTCTTCTTCGTTTGTGTAAACTGTGAAAGCGAATAATGACTCATATTTTTTTAAGCTATAACATTAAAGTTGTTAATTAAGTTACCTTTTTTAGAATTAATGCATCTTTTGTTCCTTGGAAGTTACCTTTTTTATGTTTGTTCCTTGGATAGTTACCATTTTTAGAATTGAATATAATTTTTTTTTAATTTGGATTATAACAGATGTTTTACTTTACTTTTTTGTCTGCGTCAACCAACCCCATGGTATGCGTCAACCAACCCCGGCCCGGGGCTGGTTGACGCAACCTGACATCCATCTTTAAAAAAAATATGAAAGACAAAACATTAAACTTTCCTATTTGGTACCAAAAGTACACCAAAACTTAATAATGTGTAAGCTAAAAATACAAAAAGTGCGTCAACCAGCCCCGGGCTCCCCTACTACAATGCACAGCCAACAACTTATAAACAGATTTAAAATTGGAATAAGTGTTATTATTGAATGATAGATTGTAACATTATCCAAAACTATGACGAATTAATATGATTTATTTTATAGAAATACTCCTCAAAAACATCAGCATTCATTTCTTCGCGGTATTCTTTGGTAGACTTTGACACAATTGAAAGCAAACCACCATGTACAAATCATCACCTTCAATATGGGTTATTATTTATCGACGACCTTTCCCTTCTGAAGTCTTTAAACCCGTTGATAAACTTAAAAATGCTCGCCTAGTAGTCCAGTCATTATATATATATATATATATATATATATATATATATATATATATATATTGTTGTCCTCTTTTAGCCTGTGCTTTTTTACACGCGATAACTGCCTGGATGTGTTCACAGTCGCGGGACGGATGAAGTGAGAGTTCATGCTGTTTGGTGGCTCTGAGCATATTCAACTCCTTGTTATAAATAACCTACCAAATGATAACAGCAGGGAACTGTTATATGAAAGAAAAAGATTTTTTTGCAAGAAGAAAGAATTTTTAACAGACAGACATCAAGATCCAAAATTTTAAATATTAATCTCATTGCTAGTTTTGGTGCAACATTTGGTATCCCACTTTGCAATTTTCTAACTACCCTGGTATGTTTGACATATAATAAAACAAACTCGCTTGAAGTGAATACGACTGAAAGCAGGTATGGTAAAGTAAAAAACATTACTGTCTATCCAAAAACTAGATACACTTGAAACAACCGAATCAGTTTTAAATATTCCCTGTCAAAATGTAGTAGTGGTGAAGTTAAAAAACCAAAATGTGTTCCTTCAGGAGGGATTTTAGCTAAGTATTAATTTATGTTGTTAATTTAAACTCAATTTTGCAATTTGTCAATTTTTCAGTGTTTCAATTTTTCAATTTTTTACTTGTTCACTTTTTCAATTTTTTGGTTTCCTATTGCATTTTAATTCAATGTTGAGGCATTGATTTTAACTTTAACTTAAGTCGGAGGTGATTACTATGTATCCTGTTTTCTTTGATTTCTTATAATTCTAACATGCAACCTTGAAAAAGAAAGAAATAGTCTTTCGAAAGCGCTCGGTTTTGTATAACAAGAATATTTAATATTATTTTGGCTGCAATCCCCGTGATATTTTCAATTTTGTTTGTTAATAGTTCAGCCGTGATTACTTGTCTCTGTTATATATATATATATATATATATATATATATATATATATATATATATATATATATATATTTGGAAATGCAAATGAACCCAGAAAGCCAAATTTTGGATATTACGTGGAGTGAGGTCTAGAAAAGCTTAAGTTCAAATTGTCGACCAAAATAACCTTGTGGGTTTTCCGCCATCTTGAAAAAAGGGTTAAATTCAGTTTTTTCATCATAAATCGGTTCCCCGTTGAGATATGAAAATTTTTGTTGTATACAAGTACGCTCTACAAGTTTTATACTGGACATTTTTCGATATCTTTCACGAGAAAAGGGAAATAGCGAAAAACAAATTTTTCTCCCCAAATTAATGGGTTTTTGATCGATATCTCTATAACTATGATCGATACCTGAAAAATGTATAGGACCTTAATTGTAGATCGTACAAAAAGCAATAAAAAAGTATTTCATAATAGTTTTTGTATCTCAACGGGGAACCGAGTTATGATGAAAAAACTTAATTTAACGTTTTTTTCAAGATGGCGGAAAACACACAAGGTTATTTTGGTCGACAATTTGAACTTAAGATTTTCTAGCCTCCCCCCACGTAATATCCAAAATTTGGCTTTATGGGTTCATTTGCATTTCTAACCCGATTTTTCCGACGTAATGACTGGACTATAGGATTAGTAACCGATTTGTCTTGCCTGACTTCATTCAGCCAGGTTTGTGCTAGAATCCTGCTTCTCCCAAATGAAATTTATTATATGTAGATTTTTTCATATAATTTTGTACTCGTTATTATTGGTAAATTTCCGTTATCATTAAGTATCGTTAAAATATTTGTCAATTGTAGGTATTCGGTAAAATGATTGAACTTTATTTCTAATAACATGTCCAACTACTTTGTCCATTTCTACAGGTTTTTCCCTGGTGGCATTTTCACAGGATCTATAATTTCTGTGTCTTTAAAGCTTGTAAATGGTAGTTTCTCCAATTCCCGTCATATTCGCCCATTTTGAAACTACATGTTGGGTACTTTAGCACAACCATTATTAGATGTGTACTCAAAGCTGCACTTTTAAATTTCACTGGGTTAAAACTTGCGGTTGACGCAATTTTTCTCACAAAAATTCGAAATTTAGAGATTTCGTTTATTTTTCTTGCTGCTCTGCTTCTAGGAGTTTATAGACCAAGACACAGTTTACTAATAAAATTAAAAGTGACCTAATAATGAGTTTTCACTATTATTTATTCCAAAGAACAAGATTAATATCTTAGAAATAACCAAACGCAGTTGTTTTCTTTTTAACGACGAAATCGAAGCTGATTGTGTGTTTTAACCATGAATTTTATTTTTTGGAAATGAAGTCACATCGAGTCGCGGTAAAATCGTAACGACTTGGAACCGGACAACCACCTAGCAACTCCTGTCAACCGTTCTTTTCTTTTCTTTGAATTATAGCTTCATAATTCATAACCGTCAAGCGGCTTTGTTGGAAATACATTTATTTTTCTAGAATTTTTTTCGAGTTTGCTTTTCTTTCTGGTCTTTGCACACTAAATACAAAAAGGCTATTAATTCTGCGACTAATCGGGATATCGTCCAACAAGGAAGTGGATCAACAGAAAATATAAAAATTGAGGTGATTAATTGATCTACTGGTTTATTATGAAAAAAATCAATGGATGAACTTAGAACTGCTTTTGCTATAAAAATTTCACTGGATACTACATAGCTATATATAATTCTGGAAAAAAATTCCATAAATGTTATAGCGTTATTGGAAATATTTATACCTAGAGAAGTCGGAGATGATGAGAATGAGAGAAGTTTTTTTATCAGCCACGAATTTAACAGGTATTTAATTAACTAAAAATTAATAAACCACCATCAACATACACATATACTTTCATAAAATGAAATATTTCCTCAATAGATTTTTCTAATTTTGTAGTAGAAACATCGCAGATCACAATAACAACTAACAATAGCAAAGCACTTCATTTCGATTAGGAGAAATATCATTTAATTGAATTTTCCAAGTCCCAGGTTTGTGTGAATCTTCACTGGACCATTCGCTGTTTTGTTTCTATTAAGAAAGTTAGACATGGGTAATGAAAAAAGAAGGAAACATGTTATAAGGAGGATTTTGAAACATGTGATTTTTGGGAAAATTCATATTCACTGTAAGAACAAAATAATAGGTTACATCGTGTGACCTGACTAACATTGTAATTGAATGGGTCAAAATGCAAGCAGAGACAGAATTAGGGAGGCATGGAATCTAGTAATTCTGGAGAAATTCCTACATTCGCCTTCGAGATACTAGCATCCTATAAACGTATAATCAATATTTCGTCTTAGTCTAGGCAAATCTTCTTTTTCTTTTCGTCGTTTCCCTTCGCGTGATAAGTAGTCGCTTCTTCGTTTTCGAGGGCGTTTTAAAGTCCTGCGACCTAATGCAGAATTATCGCGTACAATTCTTACTATTCTTATGTCGTCCATTCTACTGACGTGTGCTCGTTCCACTACCTCTTCCTACCCAGTACCCATCCATTAAAGTTTTCTACCTTGCATGCTCTTCTTATATTTTCACTCCTCTTCCTGTCCAAGAGGACATTTCATTTGTTTCTATTTGCTGTCTTGTTTTCGCAGTGCTGGGTTGAGTTTCAGCGGTGTATGTCATTGTTGGTTTACTATCGCCTTGTAAATTCTTGATTTGGTTTCCATTTTAATATTTTTATTTCGCCATACTGTGTCATTTACATCCCACTGCCTTCATGGTCTATTCTCTTACCTCCACCTCAACATCACCACAACCTGAGATCTCTATGCATAAATTTCATTATCTGCTGTATAAATTTTCCTTCAGCTTCCAATTTGCACCTTAATGGCGTTTTTGATGTTGTCATGCATTCAGTTTTCTGGGCCGATATCATTATATTAAGTGATTTGGCAGTGCAGTTGAGTTGATGTAATAACTGTTGTACATCGTCCTCACTTTCAGTCACAATAATTATATACGGTGTCATCGCATAGAATAGAAATTTTATGGTGGCCCATTCTGTATTATTTCAGTACACGTACATTTCTTATTACGTCATCCATAGTGACTTAAGGAATCCCCCTGTCGAATGCCACGGATCATAGCTATCGGTTCAGTCAGGACCCCATTTACTTTTGCTTGAATACCATTTGCATTTTATATGATTTTTATGTGGGATTTGCCTTGTTGTAAAGCAAGTGTACAATTTCTCCTAATTGTACACGATCGGACGCCTTTTCCTAATCAATGAAACACATGTATGCTGGTATGTTGTATTCCATTGGTTTTTCTGTTTCCTGTCTTATGACAAGAACCGCATCCGTGCGTGATTTGCACGATCTGAATCCTTCCTGTTTTCTTTCTGAAGATGTTAAGTAAGTTATTCATTTTGTTTGCTATAGCTTTAGTTGTAAGTTTCAGTGTGGTGCTCAGAAAATTTATAACTTGAGAACAATTTCTTATCTCCCTTCTTAAACATAAGGATATTGTTGTAGATTCGTCATTCATCGGGTATTCTTTATTGGTAGATGATTATGCGAATGAGAGATGTTAACGGCTGTGTTGACCACAATATTTAAGTAGTTCAATTGGCATGACTCCTGCCCTGGGCGGTCTCTATTTTTTTGTTTTCGAAGAGCTGTATTTATATCAGCTGACTCAATTTTTACGGTGTCTTTCATTACTATTTCTGGTGTATTTAGTAGTCAGCTTCAATTTCCTCTGATTTATACAGTTGTGTTAAATATTTAACCCAGGTTTTCCTTGCTATATGACTCATTTCGACTAAATTATTAATCACTTTTCTTTAAGTACCTAGTTATTACACTTGCCTTCGAAAGTCTTTGGTTTGGTTCAAGAAATTGGAACACTCATTGTCAATACTTTTATTTTGTATAATACTGCGTCCAGTGAAAGATGAAATAACAGTGAAACAAATTAGAGAATATCTTATTAGCAGCTTCTCAAAAGAAATAAAAAGATGAAAAAGTAAAAAAAGCACGTGGAAGGAGCTCATAAGCTAGAGGAACTACCTAAAGGTAGTGATGACAAAATATACAGAAAACGTTGCTATGGGTGTTATACTAAAGGCGATTTCGGCCCGCATTGGTTCATAGGGACTTTGGTTAACTAATTGGTAGGTTCTATGTCACCGGTATGACGTAAAGTACCAATTAAAGGCGAAATCGTTTGGTTCTTAATTGGTACAGCTGATTGAAGAAATTGACATTTACCTTATCTTTGTATTGCGATCTGGAACGTTAGGCGATTTGGGCCCGCTTTGGTTGGTAGGAACTTTGGTTAACCATTGGTAGGTCCTACGTCACCGGTATGACGTAAAGTACCAATTAGAGGCGAAATCGTTTGGTTCTCAATTGGTAAAGCTGATCAAAGAAATTGACATTTACCTTATCTTTGTATTGCGAGTTTTGAGTTAAATATATATATATAGCAAAAACCCAAAAAAAGTAAAAACGTTGTGCGCTTATCATTCCTTAGCAATTGGTAT
Source organism: Galeruca laticollis (assembly GCA_963921935.1). NCBI lineage: Eukaryota > Metazoa > Arthropoda > Insecta > Coleoptera > Chrysomelidae > Galeruca > Galeruca laticollis. The sequence continues at coordinate 105,872,852 of OY998182.1, read as the reverse complement.
TCTCTCTATTCGCCTAAAATGACAGATTCTTGCCATTTATAATAAATCATCAGATTCCATTATTACTAGTCAAAAAAAAAGAAAAAAACAGAAAACTTGAAAATTTTTAGAATATGGGCCAAAAATACAATTCGTTTCAACGACTTTGTAAATTTACGAATAAAAAGAAAGACAAAAACTACTTTAGACAAGGACAGAAAACTACCAATTTCAGTAACCGTGCTGCAGATCTCGGTATGCGATTTGACAGACCAAAAAGGGTACCAAAGTTAGCTTGACGTCATCGTTTCTCGAAACGAAATCGATTGGTATGTATTTAACAGACCAAAGAGGGGTAGCAAAGCGGGCCGAAATCGCCTTAAGTTGAGAGATGCTCTTACATCAAAAGAAGCATGTAAAAAAACTCAGAGAAAGTCTCAAGATTTTGCCGTCAGTGCAACCAAGCGTTTTGTATTTTTTGTTACGCAGAAAATCATCGATTTTCTATTTCATTCCGTTCTGTTTTCTTTAGGTTTGTTCCAACTTCATTGAAAACCGTTCAGCAACGATCACGTTCATGCGCAGTACTAAAATAGTGTTCCAACTAAAAATTTACGGTTCATCGTCGGTTTTGATGGCGTTCCATCTGATTTTGTGACCGTTTGCGAAGGGTTTTGAAACGATCATTTCGGTACATGGTCGTGAGCTGATACTGAATTGACTGACTTGCGCACAATTCTGTATTCTGTACATGTACATCCTGTTATCGTTTAACATAATATTCGAAATTGTTATTGTTTTATAAACATTTTTATTTTCAATAAATCAAACAAATATTTAATAATGCAAGAAGTCGGAGATAGTGATTTTATGTGAGATATTTCGATTGAAGATGATTTAGTGTTTCCCAGAATCAATGTTTATTTAATTGTTGTATTGTACAGCTGAACCATGAGGTAGGTTATGGTGATGTTAAAGACTCTGATGATGAAGACCAAGATATAATAAATACTCGAGAGATAATTGCAAATACTTTGCCATTCTGAAACAATATTTTCAATTTGACACTTCAATGTATGAATGTGAATATTTTCAAAAATAAAGTAATTTTTTTTATTATTTACATTTGTTTTGAACTGAACAACTCATTATTCATCAACAGGTACAAAGGTTTGTGATTGAAATATCATGTAAAAGGAAAGGAACAGAAAATATAATTCTTCTCTGAACACTGCTTGTACAATTTATCTTAGGTAAGACAAAATATGATATATCTGTAACTTTTGTCGTTCATATTTTTTTAGTTATTAAATTTTAATTTCACCTTAAACGATCATTTTTCAGATTCTTAACATCAACTTTTATCTAAAACTTTTCGTCCAGTGAACAGTCATTAAAACCGTTCTAACTTCACATTTTCGGGATAGTTTGCAAACGGTGTAAAGTCTGGACCTGCGCACAAAAACAGTCCAAACAGTTTACTGAATCGTTTCGTGACGATCTCAAAATCATCGGTTGGAACAAACCTTTTGTATACACTTTTAATAAGAAAAATTTCATTTTTTTGTAATCCCATTTTTGATATGCTGTATCTCAGTTATTTTTTGACAGAATAAAATGTTTTTTTACCATAATGTAGAGTCCTCTCAAAAAAAGCAATAATTAATAATATTGGGCTATAACAAAACATTCATTTACGATCCACATATGATTTGCAGGACTTTAGGTAAATGAACCTACGACCCGTATAAATAGGGCGTTGGACAGTGAACGTGTTAAATTTTTTTCCGAAAAAATCAACAAACTTCAGTGAAAATATACCTATAGTGTACAAGCTTTACATTGCACACCTTGAATTATATCACGAGCGTTTTAATCAAAGAAAAGTAATACCTCTCATAACCTCTAAAAACCTGCCGGAATCAAAGATTTATTTTTGATAGAAAAAAGAATGTAGAACAGTTTCGCCATAAATCATACGCCGAACCATATTATTAGCCGGACTGAGTAGGCGTGTATAGGAATCGTGGACTAAAATCTAAAATTGGGCTCGTATTTAAAATAAGAAAATTATAAGGGATAGAATTAGATGCCGTTAATAATCAGATGTGAGGAATTGAGAAAATATACCGGACGAGCTGAAAGCGAATAATTTTTTCGGCGAATGTCTTTAAAGATTGTCGGTTGGTGCGTTTGTCTCAACTATAAGAGTAGGTATAAGAAGGTTGTGAGGCAAATGAGAGCTAGTTTTGAATTAACTATTAATTCAACTGACTTATTAACCTCCTTTGATTATTGTAGGTCAACAATGAATCGAATGTTTAGACTTCCTCTCCAGATACAGTCAGCAGGTATATGCACGTATATATCGAGCAATCAATTAGTTTTTATTTCAATTTACATTTTTTAGAAGAATAGTCTATGATACAGGGTAAATAACCTTTGAGTGATAAGCCAGTAACAGTTTTTTAAATGAAACACTTCCCTTTTTTTAATTTGCCAATTTCTCTTGCTGAGCTTATTCCAAATTGGTACAGGTTTTTCAAAAACGCAAAAGTTATTTATACCAGTTTATTATTTACAAAATATTTCATGAAGAATAAACGTACACTCTAACAAAAACAAACCAAAAAAAATGTACAGTAAATTGTTCACCATTGACCACTTAACAATAACTTAATCCTGCAGTATTCCCCCTTTTGAAAATTGCTGATGTATCGCAGCCGTTACCGAATGTTGGAATAAAATATGAACTCATAATTTTGGTTATGCAGTTAAACTTTGTGCTATATTGATTTTCCGCCCAACCTATTTAATATGCGAGAAAAGTATTGGTTTACCCCAAAAAAAGTTTGAATTTTCAAAAAAAATTTTTGTCGTTGGTCACTTCATTACATGTCTTGTTAGCACGATACAGTCTCCGGAGTACAACAAGTCACCAATTTTATGATTGAATATTGTTCAGGACATCTCACAGATAAACCCCATTTATTTTGAGCTCACCAGAGCCAGTACAACGGGTGCTATGGAACTTGAAGTACGACATTTTTGTCATTTTTTGAGAAATTTCAGCTTGCTAGCACGATACAGCCTCCGAAGTGCAACAATTCACACATTTTATGATTGAATATTATTCAGGACATATCACAGAAATACCCTATTGATTTTCAGCTCACCAGAGCCTGTACAACAAGTGCTATAGTACTTCAAATACGACATTTCTGTAATTTTTGGAGAAATTTCAGTTTGTTAGCACGATACAACCTCCGGAGTATATACAAGTGACTAATTTTATGATTGGATATTATTTAGGGCGTCTCAAAAATGGAGCCTATTTATATTCAGCTCACTATAAATGCAGTACAACGAGTGCTATGGTACTTGAAGTACCAAATTTTTGTCACTTTTGGAGAATTTTCAGTGTATTTGCACGATACAACCTCCGGAGTGTATACAAATGACCAATTTTATAATTGTATATTTTTCAAGGTCTCTCACAGATGTACTCTATTGATTTTCAGCTGACTAGAGCGAGTACAGCGGGTCCTATAAATCCAGATATACTGCATTTTTGGTTACATTTGGAGAAATTTCGTTTTGTTAGCACGATACATCCCCCGCAGTGTATATAAGCGACAATTTAATGATAGAATATTGTTCAGGGCATCTCACAGATGCGGAAAAGTTAGTTTTAATCTTTAAAACCGTTTATTGTTGTTTGAATACGAGATTTCCCAGGTTTTAAAAAGTTCCTGCAGTCAGTATTATTAATAGGTATGTTCTTCTCCAACAACGATGGTTATATTGGTGCTACTGAATTGTTCTATTACAGTTTCAATAATGAGAGCATCAGCATTATTATTAGCTTGTTTCACAAGAATATTGGCAGCTGTTAATTCTTTACACAACATAAATATAAATGCAAATTTGTAGTTTCTAGGTTTGAAATCACAAGAACTCGAGAACGGTGCTTCGTAGGGAAAAAAGTATTGACACATTTTTTGTACAGAATTTCAGTATCTACAGGTTTTTCTGCTTTAATTTTCCAGTAACTCTCATCATTTCAAAGATATACACAAAAAACGAAATTTTGTGACCTTTGACCTTGGATAAAAAACCACGCAAAAGCGGGATCGATGGTGACTTTTGACATAACAATTATAATGATGTATTTAAAACATATACAAAAATCCAGTTGGTTGGGAATGAATGCAAACTGGAAAGTCTTATGTCGCCTGGACTATAAGGAATTTAAGGACTATAAGTTATTTTGCAAAAAATCCAGATACTATTCTTATGTTACATTTTTTAAAAAGAAATATGGACATTTCTCACAATATCAGCCCATATACTTATATTGATGTTTTCTGGCTTTTGCATAAGGCAGTCTTGTATGTGATTTGAATTTTCATCAGATCAATATGGGGTGTTTTGACGGTTCATATGCCCGTTCAATTTAAAAATAAAACATTATCAATGGGCTCGTTCCATGGGTATGAATTAAGTGAAATAATATCAGAAGGATTAGGAATAACATATATTTTTGTATGATAACGATATTTATCTCAAAAAGTTATAAATATCTTCGAAAATTCGATTTAAAATTTTCATTAAATTTAAATAAATATCTGTAAGTCGACCAATGGCAAAAGCCCTTGTCGCCAGATTGAAAGTACGTTCTGTTGACAAATCCTAATTGACTATCCAAGTTGATAAACACAAAGTGAAAGTCGACTAGAAGAATTTGACAATTGACATCAATATCCACAACCAACCTCAAACAGATATCATCCTCGCCAACTTTTCAGTTGTTTGAGTTATATTATTTTATAGTAGACAGTGTGTTTCTATTTGATTGCGTTCTAAAAGACATCTTTAAAATGGATCCAGGTTTCACCGAAGCTAATTCGACAAATCTTTCTCAGTACACTCGAACTCCCCTAAACAGAAGAAGAATATTAGTGTTTTAAATGAAACTCACTGTTTCTAGCTAATTCCACAATATAATGAAAATTGTTGGTAATATCCTGGAAATAATTTTTCCAATTAAGATCAATATAACTGTGCAATGATATAGAAAACCAGGAAAACTATATCTGCTGATCTTTACAATTATCACTTAAGAATACAGTTTATTAGTGGAGAACTCCCCAGATTTATCTGTTCATTGACAACTTCATATTGTGGGTTTCTTAAATATTGATTTATCGAAACAATTGTCAATTTTTTAGAATTTTCAACAATTTTCATTATATTGTGGAATTAGCTAGAAACAGTGAGTTTCATTTAAAACACTAAATGAGTATATTCCACGAAGTAAGGGTCGAGACAGTTAATTTCAGAAGAAGAATAAGCGATCCGGTACTAAATCGAGTTGGGAATTCTGGGGTAACGCAATTTGTGTAGGTATGTGTGTTACATCACATGTTTTCCAAACAACTCAACCTACATGGAGAACATTTAATTTGTATTATACATACATTTTACATTATATTTTCTATTTTGAAAGCATCATCACTGCAGTTTAAAATATATATTTCCAAATTTCTTTGTCTACGCGAGAGTTATCTTTTTTAATAAGAGCGAACATTATTTGAAAGAGTATGTTTTGACAGTACTTTGCGTTTCTCTTTAACGGGTGTTAAAGAAAAAATATAACTAGTCTACTTATAAAGTTTTCCATCGTGACAACAGCGCAAAATTTCTTTGTTTACCATTGCCTCTAGCCTACCACAGTCTACCACAAGAATTGAAACTTCAATATTTTTTTTCATTTTTATTTGAAATCGTGGCGTTATTAGTTGCAAAGACTTAGTGCAGACCCAATATGTGACATTTTCATCGAAATTCATGAAACGAGCCAATTGAATTGTTATATCAATTATTATTGTTTTAATTCACCTCATAATGTACTCAGATAATTCAGTTCTGCGACAACAGTCATATTCAGCTAAATTATGGATGTATTTAATAAGGGCACATTGGGATCACCAAGTGTTTCAATCATTTTGTTATCAACTGAATTGATAACTCACTTATCAACCTCCAGTAAAGTGTTTTAATAACTGATAAAATCATATGTAATTCAAAATATGTTCTGAATAATGAAATTCTATATTCGTTTATTGAAACCATCCATCACCGTCTGATGTTTTCTCAATTTTAGGATCGAAATTTCAATAAAAAAGTTAACACTAAATGACAATACAGTTAATGAAAGCTGTCATCATTTTAATTAATAAACTTTTGGTGAGTTTCTTTGATTAATTACTTAACCATAGCTTGGTCATTCATGCCTTGCATTTTTAGCCGCTGAATTTCCTATAATTAATATGAAAGTTGGTTATTTATTGAGACTTAAAAACTCTTCTAGACTTCTTCTGGGATTCTATAGGTATTCTTGTTGTCGCTGCTAGAGTGAGTGTATGATATCTGGAAGGACTTTCCTAGCAATCTTATTAAGTTCTTAAAGTGACCTTGCCGCTGGAATTTTGTATGATAGATGGAAGGCTTCAAAAACTTTTTTGGAAATCTTTCCTTTAGAATACTGGAATACGTAATACGGATAGAAGGTTTCAAGAACTTTTCTGTATGCTTCATTGAATTGTATAGAGGTATTTTTTGCGTCTGGATGCGTAATGAAATATTTTTGATACCATTTATGGAAGTCTCCTTGGGTTGTATAGAGATATCCTTGCTACTAGGGTATGCTCTTAAGATAAAAATAGTTAAGAAATAATATTATAATGTTTATGAATGTATTCACGAGTTTTAGAAGCATTATCATTAATAATAATTTGTTATTATTTTTTTGTTACTCATTATTCTAGCATATGTGAGACCCATATTCAAAACGCTTTAAACACAAATATATTTCAAGTGAATCATGAGCATTATGAAATGATGATTTATAAGGATGGTATTTAATTTTTTTTTTAATATTTGATACTGATTTTCCAATATCTAAATCCCCTAGATGATCCCCTCACTGTGCAGTGTGGATCGTCTATATTGCCGACAAAATTACATCTTGTTGAAAATCAGCATTACATGGAAGTCTACTTTGCTTCGGTGCATCCCTAACGAGCCCGAATTCTCCTTATTTCCTTTCTATTCTGCTTACCGTAGATTGAGAAATACGTTCACGATCTGGGAGCATTTCATGAGATAATGCGCATACCTCTTGATGAGTCCTCATTCTACAGCCAACACCAGCATCATTAAAATTTCAATTCTGTCACATTCAATTAAGGCACTTTAACAAGACAGTTTGTTTAATACGGGTACTTATATGATAAATTATATTAACAATGCGAGAATGTACTTGTGGATATTTATGACAGTTTTCAACGTCAAATTAAAAAACAAATGGCAAGAGAAACTTTTTTCTGTTTAGTGTAGCATCTATAATCACTTGTGTTTTAATAATAAATAACTTTAGCGCTCTTGCCTTCCCTGTACCATTTGGAATCAGCATGTGATCGGAAATCGGAAATCGGATTGAAGAATCACTCTGTATCATAGATTATTATTTTAAAAAATAGTAAATTAATATCAAAAATCGACCTGCTCGATTTTAATATTAATTTAGGTACTTTATGGACCCACTGTATATATGTAAATTTAAATATTATTAAGACCATTTAAGATGAACTAAATGAAACTTTTGAATAAATAAAAACATAATTATTCTAACGCTTACTTTATATATTTAGGTACTCAATGTTTCATAATATAATGTTTTTGTTACATAGAATGTTCCCTGATAATTGTCACACGACTATGTATACGTTTGGTTAATAAATTGAAAGGTTTTCATAATGTTACGACACTGACAATCAATTTTAATCATAATTTGAGTATAACACGTATTATTAACCATATGTACACATGGAAAAGAAAGGTGTACACTTTGTAATTTGTCATGTTCAGTGAAAGGAGGAGTTGGACATCAAAAAGTTTTACGCCTCTTTGAGTACATCCCCTAATGATATGTCAGTTCTGTTGATGGCTTCTTTACAATAGACACGCCTCATAATTATATTGAATTACATATATAAGTATTTGTTTATGACTAAACCATTTGTTATTAAACATTTATCCATATACAATTTAGTCCTAGCGAGGAGATAAAATAATTTACAAAAGAACTTGGTTTACAAATACAATTATTGAGCTTAAATGGGTTACATTCTGGTTAATTTCAGAAACGAAGACTCCGCACAAAAACCTAACAATTCAGATTTAAATGCTGATGTTTATAAAAATATCATATGACAACATGGAATCTGAAAGCGAAGCAAATTTTACAGTAAAAAACAATTGTAAAATTCGAATGATGTTGGTTCTTGGTTGGTTCATAGATTGATCCGTCATATTTGGACCAACCGCATTCAAATGACAAATTGATGACGTCATAATTCGTCTGAATCAAGGTTGAAACAGAAACTTTAACCGTTCTCTCCAGTACGATTCGCTCTTTGTTCTATCTCTTTTTATTCTCCTATTCTACCAGCATCAAGGTTAATAGAAGATGCAGTTAACTTCTTTAGATGATAAATTAAATGCTTCCCTAGTCATATACGAAAATGAAGACAAAAATCGTTGTCCAGATATCCGTTAACCCAATTTTCAAAATAATCTGAAACCCTTGTGTACTTCTTTTTAATAAATGGTTTCTTTGGTATTAATATTAGCACTTATATTGGCACTTACTAAAAATAGTTTTTATAATATTCGATGAATCACTGCTTTGCGTTTTAGCCTTTTTTGTTGAAATTTGGCTTCCACTTTATACAAAAACAAAATATGACACTTGTAAACAAATTGTTCGTCAGTCTGCTTAGTAATTCTACAACTACCCTAGCAACTCCTCAATAGGAGCTTGGACTGCCTGTGACCCTACACACCACTCCAATGAGCGAGGTGTTGGTTACCCAACCAATTCCCCGTCTCCTCACGAATTGCATGTTTTGTAAGGACCAAGGTCGGACCCGGGCCGCTAAAGGGAGCTACCGCCCCTTCCACTGCCAGTACGTCGGCCCTTTCATATCTTTCAAAACCAGAATTGGCCGGAATCCATTCTAGACACCCTACGTTCCGCCTTGTTAGGTCAGCAAGCCGTTTTCGACATTCAGCGGCAAGCCCTGTGTTGATAGTCTATCCACTCAGGGCCATGAGTGCCGCCCTACTGTCGGTGTATATGGTTATGCGTCAGTCTACATAGCCTAGCTTTATCTGCGCACATTCCAAGATAGCGTAAACCTTAGCCTGATAAGCAGATACACCCTTACCCAGAGAAATACAAACTTGTATCTTTGGCTTATTGAAGTAAATTCTAGCTCTCACTGGAGTATGAGCCATTTGTGTACTAGACGATCCCATGAGGTTGTGGGTTTTCCCCTCTTCCCCAGAATCCTCAATTCCAGATCTTCATCTCATAGGGGGCTACGAAGGAGTCCCTGCGCAGGTAAACATCAACCGCTCGAGTCAAAACTAGGACATGTCACGGAAGTCTAAGCTTCTTGAAGTGCCTGTGCCCTTCCTCGCTTCGCACATATGCCAAAATTTTCAAGCATAGGAGTCCTCTCCTAGCCTCAGCCTCGATAACATGGTGAAGTGACCTAAGTAGAAGAATCACCTCCAACGCAGCAGTTGGTGTGGTCTTCATGCAGCCAGTTGTACCCAAACTGCCCTCCTTTTGGGGACGTGCCAGTTGCGATCTAGCTGTGGGTAATATAGGCAGTATGATCAACTTATTGAACCACAAGATAGTGCTAAGGGATAGTCCCCAGTCCCCATTTCGGACCAATGGCTCTTCAACTGGCCCAGTAGGTGCTATTTACCTTGCATATGCGACTATCAAGATGAACCTTCATGTCAGTGACTTATCCAGGATCACTTCCAGATAATTCACTTGCTCAACCACTGGAAGTGACACTCCAGCCAAGATGCAGACACTCAGGTCGTATACCTCTCTTCCTTGTTAAAGCAACTACCTCCGCCTTGGCAGGATTCATGGCCCTTTGCATTCTCTCTGAGGACAGTAATATGATTTCCAACAAGGACAACGATATTATCGGTACACCCAGTTGCTAGAAAGCCCTCGCAGTTTAATAGTTATATTAGTTCACCGATTACTAGGTTCCACAATGTGGGCTAAAAGATATCCCCTATCGACGACCATTTTAGCCACATGATCCTTCCATGCGGCCTCTACTGTGCGGTTGCGTAGCATGGCCACAAGTCAGAGAGTTATCATATACTATATTCCATGATTTACTGCAGCTCTACACATTGATTCTACAGGAGTGCTGTTGAAAGCTCCCTGTATGTCCAAAAATGCGCCCAGAATGATCATGTCATTTTCCAGCAGCTTTTCCACCTGGGTTACCAGTTGATGTAAAACACTTTCAGTTGACTTGCCACACCGGAACGCATGCTGATTTTTGTGCAAAGGATACCTAAGCCTAAACCTTTTCCTTCATGTACCGATCAACCAACCTCTCCAGTGTTTTCAGCTCAAAATATGGTAGACCGGTAAGCCCAAAGGACTAAGCCACGGTGTATGTAGTACGACCGGGCTTGAGTATAAAAACAACGTTTACTTGTCCTCACCGCTCAAGAACATATCTGCTTGCCAAACAGGCCCGATAGATATGCACTAAGATTGGACCATAGCCTCCCAGCTCTGCCGAAGCAGAGCCCGAAAGATTTGGTCCTCTCCCGGAGATTCAAACAGTCTAAACGTACGTATTGCCCAAGAACTCCGCTCATAGGTAACTATTTCCTTTGATACTTGATCGTTGTGTCGCCACACACCACATGTCCCCATGTCAGGAACCTCCTGTCCACCTGCTTTGCAACCGGGGAAGTGAGACTCTAGTAAGTGCTGCAAGGTATCCCCGGAATTTCCGAGAAAATACCCAGTGTCATTTCCAGATAGAAAAGAACACTGTCAGGAGACTTCGTTAAGGCCCGACGCAGCCTTAGCATTTGAGGTACCTAGACAATATCCTCGCAGAGCATATTTATGACTCCATTTCATGTCTATTTAAGACGACTGATCAAGATTGAGCATGATGTAGGTGCGTCCGTACGTATGTCATCAATAATTGGACGCGGCACATCTAGAAGATGTTGCTAACTATTTTAAGTTACTGGGCAATATTTTAGAAGAACATGACCTGTTCAACAAGCCTGGGCATCTACATAACATGGACGAAACCGGCTTACAGTCAAACAACAGACCAAAGCATGTTATAGCGGAGAAAGGCTCCAAAAATGTAGCTGCAGTGACTTCAGGCGAAAAAAGGGAAACTGTTACGGTAATATCCTGCTGTAATGCGGAGGGTGCATTCATACCCCCTACGTGCATTTTAAAGGGTAAACATATGAAAAATGAATATGAAGATGGTATGCCTCCTGGGAACAAAATTTATATGTCAGAAAAATCGGCGTACATAAATACAACACTTTTTCTTAAGTGGTTGCAGTCGGAATTTGTTCCTCGCAAGCCTCAAGATCCAGTGGTTCTTATTTTGGATGGCCATGCCTCCCACTGTTCTTCCGTAAAAGTTTTAGAATATGCAGAAGCGAACGAAGTCATACTTCTCTGTCTTCCCAGCTATACCACACAATTTTTGCAGCCCCTCAATCGTGCATTTTTTAATGCTTTAAAAAGTTATTATTATGCTGCCTGCAATTTATTTTTGAGACCTAATCCAACAAGAGCAATCAACAGTTTGGGAAATTGTTAGCTGAAGCGTGGGAAAAAGCTGCCACAGTGAAAAATGCAGTTTCGGCTTTTAGATCTACAGGTATCGTTCCATTTAACCCGAACGCAATTCCAGAATATGCCTTTCTTAATAATGAACAAGCTCAGGATGATATTAATCTTGAAATTGTTCACACCAAGAATGATACTGATTCCAACGTAACGAAACGTAATGCTGAAACGCAATCTGCAGATATGGCAAACCTTGGCACAAATGAAAAAGAAACTCCTGGTAAAATGTTAGACGTAATTTCTCCTATTCCTAGCACGTCTAAAGTCCATGAAGTTCGAAAACGTAGTCGACAGCTTGCAGCGGTCCTAACATATCCTGAAAATATTTGTAAACGAAAAGTATTGGCTCCGAAGAAAGCTAAGAGTTTAATCGACAAAGAAAAAAAGAAGCAACATGTAGAATCAAAGTGAAAACAAAGAAACGGCACAAAATAGATATTTCCTCCAATAGCGACGAAAGCATTATTTTAGAAAACGATACAGACAGCGGTACTGACGGTGGAAATGATTGCATTGGCTGCGGTGTGAAATAAAAGAAAATATTGACATGTAAAATTCGGCTTGCTTCTTGTTCTTATTTGTTATGTTTTAGGTATATAATCATTTTTTAGTTACCTATATATCGTTTTATACTTTTTGTAACTTTAATGAACATTAAAGGTCTTCGTTACTATTCATTTTTTAGTTTGTCAACGTTTTTCTTTCTATTTTTTGTGTGCGCCATCTCACCCATGACCATAGGGTGAGTTGGTTTTTTCCTAGAATATTTAGAATTTTTATTATTTGGCAAAAAAACTTAAAAATAGAAAAGTTTCCCATCTTACTTTGTGCATTTAGTTATGGATAACGTTCATTACTATGGAAGACTTTATATTTTGGCATATATTTTGATTTATTAAAAAAATTAAAAAGGTGTGCCATCACTCCCGGAATTACCCTATTTAGTGCGCTTTAAAACCAAAAAAAAGCGATGTCTAATAATGGATCGATTCCCTCCGGGGTGGTGAGAAAAAATTTACGTCATTTTGCAATATGCCATCTATCGGTGAAATAATAAGTTGAAAAATTCGTAAAATATAAAAAAATATTCGTACACTAAAATAATGTAATTTATAATTATCCTGCGTTATCTACGATCACTTTAGAATTCATTAAATATTTTTATAGTTAATAATTACAGATATTTAATTTTTTATAAACGTCCCATTTTGACTTTCATCGCTTTGACAAAGGCCATGCGCAGTAGTTCATATATGAATTACTTTCAGTTGCGCGCGCACTCGAAGTGAACCTAGCAACATAACCAATTAAATTAATTTTGTAATGTGACATTTAACAAGCGTAGTCGAAAATATTACTATAAAATGATAATTTAGTTTTTTATTCAATTACACTGTACAGCACGAAAATCCTCCCCGCCAAACAAATATGTTATTTCGATAACCCCTACAGACAGCGACAAAAAGGTTCAAAATGTAGAAGTTGTTTTAATTGGTGTCATTAATTAAGTTATTATGGTGTATTTTTATCATATTGATAGCTGAAGAGCTCATTATAAATTAAAAAACGTGTCTGAAACACTTCAGGGTGATTCAAAGAATTAAACAGAATTTTAAGCGCTTCTTCATGTAAATAAGTGTTAGCAGCTTTCACTAGATTCTTCCTGTATAGTGAACCGCAGGTAGCGAGGACAATAGAACCCTAATACCATTACCATTAAAATATATTTAGAAATGAGAAATTTGCCGTGACAGTGCAGTATAGTTGGGTGAGAATAAGATCCTATTAGGTATTTTATTATAGATGTATTGTATTACAATATTTATTTCATTTTTATAAGTAGCACAGATATTTAATTAATAACATTCGACGTATTCACGCTTCTTCAATTTTCAATGGCTTACTGCCCCCAGTCTTCTTGGGAGAACTAACAATTCCGCTTTTTCGTTCATTCAAAAATCTATAAACGGTCGCTTCCCCAACTCCCGTCATATTGAAACAGGCGCTAACTATTTCCCGAACATTACTTGAAGGGCGTTGGTGCACAAGTGAATCGTGGACATTCAGTATCATAGTTTTTTCCCTTGACGTGCAAGCAGCCTTACTAACAGGCTTAACTGGGGTAAATGCAAAAATTGTTGACGTCATTTTAAATTAAAATATACTCGGAGTGATGATTCCTCAAACTTTCTTTGTAAACTGCCAATACATAAACAAGAAATCAGATGAGTATATATTATATACACTTGCAAAGTAAACTATCAAATGAAAACGACTTCTATTTATACTAGAAAGTACTATTCTTGTAGCCTCCGCCCATTAAATCAAGTAAGTTGTCATCCAATCAAGGCACAAGATGCAATTGGGTGGATCATATTAGAGTACTATTTTCTAGTATAGATAAGTGGGTAGTATGTGCGCGTAATTTTTATGTTTAGGTTTTAGCTCGCACGTTTAAATGTCATACTTATTGTCCATATTAAATCGCTTTTGGAGAATTGAGATACAATTGATTTATTTTATCCTGCCTAAATTCCAATGTTCGCCTATGGTTTATTGCGGTTTTAGGGTCCCTTACCTGAAATCGTGCTAGCAATATGATAAAAATATATTATAGTGTATGACATGACTGTCAAAAACTGTTGTGTTGTGCTGGCCATAACGCCGTAACGCATTTTTTTATGTTTTTATCATTTTTTCAGGATAACTATCGTTTTACCGCAGTTTTTGCTCTTTCTATAGCTGTGTATCTAAATTCAAAATCTGAGTTTTGGATAGCTCTATCAGCCAAACTAACAATCACTGATTTTCTTGGGAAATGGGATGACATGAATCGAAGGATTGAATAGTTTGAGGATCAAGATGGTTTTGACTCATGTGCTATGGGGGCATCCATGTCTAGTATTATAGCACAATTAGTAGTGAAAGATCTTGAGAAAACTATCAAGTTGACTTAACTTTAATATTACATTCATTTTTCATTATGTAGATGATTGCATTACTCCTGTATCCAAAAATGAGATTGAAAACATTGGCCAAATATTCAATTCTTATCATAAAAAAATTCAATTTACAACCGAGATTGAACAAAATAATAAATTTAATTTAATTTTATTAAGCAATTACTTCCATGGAAGAATGGAATAACAAGTCAAGTCAACGTGATGGCCAGTATACTGATATATATTTCGGAGTACACCCATAATGTAAGTTGTTTTACTTTTTAAAATCCACCCATCAATTTATGGACTGACCCAAACCAATACTTGAGATTAAAAGTAGAAATTTTCTTTATATCTAATCCTTTGAGTGTACGTTTCACCAGACCGCTAAATCAATACTAATGAAATAACGCCGAGTGATTCAATCAGCCACAAATGGAATGAATGTACTCTCAGTGTCATATGTCGCTAGTCGCTAACACCCCGTAGACAAGTCTATGGACAAAATACGTACGGAGATACAGAGATATATTAATAGGACTTACATGGGCGGCGTGAATAAACAAATATTCAATGTTGGGAAAAAATAAATTTAAATGAAAAATAGCTCTATAGTCTAGTGGCTCTTGGTATAATCAGCCCTTAGTGCTGTAATAATTTCGAATACGAACATTATCTGATCTAATATATTCATGTTTTTTCTTTAAATGTGGTGTCCAGGGTTGCCAGCTTTTTTTAAAAAATATAATCTAAATTAAGGTCAGATAAAGATAACTTTTTAAATACATATTCTTTGTTCTTTTCGCACAATTAATTAATTTGTTGTAATTTTTGAATGATTGATTAGCCTCATTACAACTAAAACTAAAATTAAATAAATCAGAAGCTCATTCTTTATTAAAGTTTCTGTCATCCCGCCATTTCGCATTCATCACAAAAAAACTCTTTCTGTAAATGCTGAGGTGGCGGGAACAGAAAGTAGATATGAAACTATTTTGTAATATTTTCGAATCCTTCAGATGTGTTTACTAATAAATGTCTCCACTTTTGAATAGTATTCATTTCAAGAAAATCTCTATCTTTGGATATTTTTTCATAAATGAGTTTAAAGTTTAGTATTTAGTTCTGAATATAAATCCTCCATGCTAATACTCACTCTATGCAAATTTAAATTATCAATAAATTTTTCAAACTGATCAAATGTTACTAAAGACTTTAAGGAGAAACAGTTGATTGAAGAAAGCCCATTAGTAGGATTAAAATCGAACCATTTCCTTTTAGATATAATCTAGAAAGAATCTTATCAATGAAAAGTATAAAGTCATTAATAATTCTATTAGAACGTTCATGAGAGAACTCCTCAAAAGTTTTTACGACTATTTTGTACGAATTTCTCAATAAATTCGTACAATAATCGGTCCGCCCCTGGTATAATATGCGAGTGCAAACGTTAAACGCTTGCTGGTCTAGTTCGCTTTCCCGCTACAAACTGAACTTGTTCATTGACAATGTCATAGAAGTGACGTCTGTTCCTTGTGCTCTGCAAAATGTAGTGTTTTTCCTCTATAAAATGGGGATTGTACCGCTTATAATTACTAATAATTAGTAAGTATAGTGTAATCTATTATTGGAAGTGATTGTAAGTACCTTTATCATTATTATAAGGATAAAATATCCAAGAATATCCGCCGACTGTCTCCAAATCGAAAATAATTCACCATGGTTGCCGTTTAATAATGCGAAAGAAATTTTGGTAGCTAATTTCCAGATATCCTATTTTTGATACCATATTGTTTACCACTGATTTATAAAAGTTTTATCGCTTTATTACGTTACTATTTTATGTAAATTTCTGAACTTATATTCACCTGAAACTATTACGTGATTGATTAAAGCTAAGTGCGGGCTTAGCTTTAACTGTAAATATTGTAAATTTGTATAGACTAGTGTATAATTTTCAGACTTTCCAACCGGCTATTAATAGTGAAACGTTCTTTTGTACTTTAATGTTGCATAACTAGCTGCATGTTTTCTTAACTAGCAGCGTGTATATATTTAGCTGAGTATTTACTCATAACTAGCAACATGTTTCCTGATAACTAGCAGAGTGTTTTTTATCCAACCTCTGGATTTTTCACTCTTGTTTTCTCTTCTGTAAATAATCTCTTCTTACATACTAAAGTAAAGAATCTATTTGTAACATTTGACTTTTATTTATTTCCATGTATATTTATGTATAGGTTATCCCTCTGCCTCTGGTACGGGTAACAAGCTCCTGCAGCGCAATGCAGGTGGTTTGTTTTTTCTCGAAGCTGCTAAGAACTATTATGTGATGAGCAATTTTACATTGTTTGGCTTCTGAAACCTGCGACCTGATATTTTATTTTCTCTTCTGCCCACACATATTTTTTGTTTCATGGTCAAAATAGTTACACTATTTACTTCTAATGTTTTGTTTGTTTTCTTAAAAACATTTAATAGATGTCTAGCATGAAGAAGATAACAATAAACTACACTATTTTCCAGTTCATTCTCAAACAATAATACATTTTTAATAACTATTGAACAGTCAAAATCTAAACTAACAATGTAATTACAAATTGGTCTCCTGTTAACTAAAATTGTATCTATTGCTGGTAGAAGAGATAGCCAACGAGTGCCTATCTGTCGTTTAATTTCATGAAACTCTCCTTCAGGAACACAGCAAGAACTACAAATTTTTTCAATTCATCCCGCTTGCATGCAGAAATAGAAAAATCACTATAGGTTTTTAATATAGGTAGGGTAAGTCTGAGAGAGATGCCGATTTTTCATATCGACTTTGATTAATGCTTCCAAATTAACATGTGATCATCAAAAAATACGTCGTTAGATTCAACATTTATTTATCAAAACAAAAACATACGTTTTATTCCGCAATAAACATATAACAAATATTAAAAAAATATTTTTCAAAACTCTACAAATCGGCATCTCTACCTAACTCTGCGGGAGAGACGCCGTCAGGTTAAGGTAGAGATGCCATTACACTATACGCCTCTTAATAAGCACTTTAACACATATCTCGCACGTATTTTGATACTTGGTACATCCCTCATGCACCCACTGCTGGCAATGAATGCATTGAATCCAATCTTCATCTTTAGTTGTCTTCGTATACTCTTCGCCACCTCCAGTGCAGGTTGCGTCATTATGATTTTCCAAATCTGAACTGCTATCATGAAGAGACAAGTTTGAATCTTCGTCACTGGACTCCTCTACCTGCAGTTTTAAGGTCTTCTGTTTTCCTTTTGGCACCGTTTTTGCAGTAAATTTCTCCTTTTCAGATACCACAGGTGTTTTAGCTGCTTTTGTGCCACGTTTCGTTTTGTTGAGATTCACTTGTTTATGCTCCTGAATGCTTTTGCGTCTTTCTATGGCTTCAGCATTATTTAAAATCTCTGCGAGTTTCCCTCCTTTTCTTTTAGCGTCTAGCACAGCAGCAGCTGGAATAGGAGATACAATATCCAAGGCTTTTCCAGTCGAAATTTTTGGAGGAGTAGATGTTTGGGTTTGAACTATAGGCTCATCAGCTAAATCGGCAGCACGTGAAGTTGAAGGTTGGGGTTTGGTAATCCGTTCCTTCCTCCTCTTGGCACAGCATTTTCGCAGACGTTTCTTATTCCCACATCGGTACCTCCATAGGCGTAGTCCGGGATACTTTGCGGATTAAACGGGTAAATTTCAGCCGCCTTAAAACATGATGTTGCATTTTGAATACTTGCAGCCTTTCCCCAAGCAACACCTAGGAGTCGTCCGAACTGTAGCCTTCCGATTTTTCTATCAGCATTGGATTTAACCCAAGTATCGCAAGCTTGATAAAATGCTGCCTTCAACGACTTCAAAAATGATCTATCGAGAGGTTGGAGATAGTGGGTAATATGTTGGGTAAAACAAAGCAGGACTATGTTATTCTCATCAGCGTATGTCAGAGCTTCCACTGAGCTGAAGTGAGATCCGTGGCCATCAAGAATTAGGAGCATTTCTCCCGCAGTATTTCTTGGGACGAAATGCAACTTGAGCCATTCGAGAAAAATATCTGTGTTGATGTAGGCTGACTTCTGATTCATGTACACAATAGATCCGGGTGGCATTCCATCCTCGAATACTGGTGCCTTACGCGTTGCAACAGCTTATAACTGTTATTGTTTCGCCCCGTTCCGCAGCCGTCAAAGTAGACACAACTTTAGAGCCTTCTCTGGCAATGACTTCGCCTGGGCGGTTGTTTAGCTGGAGCCCCTTCTCGTCCATGAGTAAACACAAGCGGGTTTGTCGAACAACTGGTGTTTCTCCATTGTAGAAGCCAGCAATTCAAAGTAGTTTGTAACTATATTTTTAGCCATGCTGAAGCTTCTTCAGCTTTTCTTATGGCCAGTTCAGGATGTCTTCGTAAAAAGGACGTAAGCCAGTCGTAACCAGCGAGTTCAGCTTGTCTGTCAAATTTATGGTGTATTTTCAACTGTTCGGCCAGATGAAAAGCCATGCGCCTAACTTCAGTACTCGTTGGTGTAAATCCTCTTGCTTGCCGTTTATTTATGTGAACAACCATTTTTATTTATTTCAGCTTCTTCACGAAGTAAACTGTCAGGTGCCATTCGTCCTTTTTTGGAATTGCCGGATGTAACTCTACGTTTTAAAGTTCTTGGTGGAATGCTAAACACCCTAGAAGCTTCATTTACATCCATTCCTTCTGCCACGCTTCTTATAGCCGCTTACAAACTTTCTTCGCTCCATATACCCCTATTGGGACACCTTCTTTCGTATTTGCTTGGCATTGCTGCAATTAAATAGTTTTAAATTAGCAAGGCATCTCACCCATACTTAAATCGGCATCTATCCCGATTTTCCGGGAGAGATGCAGACAGCCGTATCACACTTGAAATTGATGCAAATAGTGCACGAATACAAAGACATATAACCTCTTTACATGCTTTTTCACGACGAGCATTTAAAATTTTCACCAGGGCAATAATTAGGTATATAAGGTCTACTTACTTTATGAAATTAACTGTCTCGACCCTTACTTCGTGGAATCTGCTCATATTAGTATTTTAAATGAAACTCTAATACTTACTTTATGCTCCAAAAAACTTTTCACTGCACCAAAATAAACAATATTAGGCTAAATCGAAATGCTTCAAGATTGTGCAATAGCGACAACCGGCTGTGACAAGCGTTGGTACATGACTGCCGTAGATCGCGGCTTCGGCCTTGTAGACGAGTACAGTCCGAGATATAAGCAATCGGCATCTCTCCCATACCGGCATCTCTACTGGACTTACCCTACTATCGTGAATAATGGAAACACAAAATGTTTCCGCTCTTTACTTGACCCGATTGAAATTTTAGTAATTATGGTGGCTATCATTATTTGCTGCTGTTCTGAAAAGTCTATCCGATCTAATGTCTACATTCTTCAACTTTATTTGGATACCACTCAGAATCTGTTTCTTACAGCTTTTGTGGATCATGCTTATTAATAATATACATTTGTTATGCTTATAAATGTCTGGCAAATAAACATACTATTCTTATATACAGATACAGCCAAAGAAAGACAGTTTTCTAATCTTCTTTATCTTTTCTCAATTTGTTAAGGACCTGTATCACCATGACACGGTCCGCCCAGCTAACTATCACCAAGCGGCTGTATGATCTATAATCGCTTCAAGGTATCCTTTGTTAGAGTCGAAGATTCCACTTTATATAGCAGAACAGAAGAGATATACCTAACATCTGGTAATTTTGAATCTGAGCGATGTTTAGTTCAGGTCTACACAAAATATTACTCACACGCATTAGTTTGTCCAATTCTTGACTTAGTCTCCATTGAATTGTACCAATTTTCGTTTAGTACTTGTGCCAAGTGAGTATATTTGATTTTTTGTACAATTTGTAACTTGTTTGAAACAATCCAGAGTCCAGAGTCCCGCTCGTTGGTGTGGTTGCTTATGTACTCACAACCGTTAGTTTGATCTTTTTGGTGTGGACCGTATCGATTACATAAGCCAACTACTTGATCAGAAAATCTCAGATTGTTCAATGTTATGCCTTTTATTTTCACTCCTTCACTGGGATTTCCCATGGCCTCTTGAAATATTTTCTTCGGGTGTAGGCAGTGGCGGATTTACCAGCAGGCTGAGTTTCGGTTTACAAATTAAAAAAAAATTATTATACACACACATAATACGAATTTCGAAAATTGGAGAGAAATTAAAATATTTAACAAAAATCGAAATATTCTCATATACAGTGCTAATTAATAAATATTTCAACATGTCTGCATGAACAATTCCTAAACGCTTTACTAATTATACATTAATGATTATGAACTTTTAGAATATCGCGATTCGATATTATAATCGAAATTTAGTAATTTTTACATATATTCTTCACTGATAACTGCTATAATTTTTTCTCCGTGTACCTAATAATTATGAGATCTGCTCACCCAATTCAATCGATATAATATCGATGGTCTAATAAAAATACTGACTAAAATTGACTAATTTTTATTAAATAAAAAACTAGTTCAATATCTTATAGAGATCATATTAATCAAATAACTGATAGTTGAACGACTGTGACTTGACAATAAAAAAATTCCCTCCACAAAATATGAAGTGAGACAATTTGCTCATTAGAAAATTGATACATTTTATCAGTTAATTATTTTATTTGCAGTTAGAAAAAGTTTGGAAAATCCAAATGTCGTACACGAATTATTTAAATGAAATGTTTACATCAGTAGATGAAGATATTGGAATAGCTGCGAGTGATCACTTCAGGGTTAATACGTTTCTCGTTGTCATAGATTGGCTCATATCCGAGTTAGCAAAACGGCAAGAGGCTTATCAAGGATTTAACGAAAAATTTTCATTTCTTACCAAAATGAATGAGTTGTTACCATCAGTTCTGACAGAAAAAGCCAGTTTTTTACAAAAAATGTATCCCAATGATTAAGAAACAGACTTAGTTCAGGAATTACTACACTTTCAAAGCTACCTTTCGTCTAAAAGAATTTCAATAAAACCAATTTCTGGATCATTAATAAGTCTGTCTTCATTCCTGCAAGAACAGAATCTAGGAAACATTCATCCAAACTTGGATATAGCACTTCGTATGGCTCTTTGTACACCAGCGGCAAATTGTTCAGGTGAAAGAAGCTTCTCTTGCTTGAAGAGAGTAAAGAACTACCTACGATCGAGAAAGAAAAGCTAAACGCTTTAGCTCTCTTGTGCATAGAGTCAGAGCTAATGAACAAGATTTCGTACGACGATATAATAAATGATTTTGCGAATTCAAAGTCTCGCAAAAAAGTATTGTAATGCTTTTATAATTTAACTTAAATCATAATGCTAACAAATAATAAAGAAAAGATATATTTATTGTATTGTTTTTAAACTGTGATTGTAATAATAAATGTTAATCAACGTTCGCCAAATGTATGTTTTTTACCTAAGCTTAATTCATATTTTGAAAGTATTGTATAGTTTTAAGACATGCCTTACCTTACTTTAAAAGTGGTATACGATTGAGATATTTTTTCCTTAAAATAATGTTTTTTGATAATTCTTTGCTGTAAAAATCATCGAGGATCTAACACGGTACCATAGTTCTCAATAATAATAACTATATGGGAAAAGTTGATGTAACGAGTAACGAGGATGATGGAGCACAAATCATAAAGTTGGAATTTTATTGATAGAAACTAGATATGATTGTGGACTAAGATATCAAAATTTAGAGGCGGCAAAAATTGAATACCCTACGGGCGGCAAATCTATAAATCCGCCACTGAGTGTAGGTTGGAAAGTAGAGGTGACAGAATGCAGCCTTGCCGTACGCCCTTTTTAAATGAAAAATTTTCAGTTTCCGTTGTCAAATTTTCCGTTTGTCGCTAGCGAAAGCTAGCGAAAATATATTTCTGTTGTTTTCAACTTTCCAATAACTTCCTTGTGTTTAACTCGGTCAACCTCAAAGCCAATAAAACACATGAAGATATCATAGTTCATATCGAGAAAACGTAGCAACATTAGTAGCGTTTCGCTCCTGTTAAGAACCTTACTTAAGTTAATCATGGCATTCAAGTTTTTTCAGTTGGCAAGTAGTAAATTGAAATTTTCAAATTATTGATACTTTCCAGTGGCATATAATCAGTTTCTTCCTAATTCGTATCATGTAATGTTGGAAGCGATAGACTTTCTTTAGTATCTTTTCTTATTCTATAGTAAAATAAGTTGCATTTAAAATTAACTAATCGGATTGCTAGACCGTTGACTATAAATTTGGAGGCTAAACAACTACTGAAACTATTGGTAGGTAACTCTACTGACTTTTTTTTATCATAGACTTCATTCATTCGGCCATTTACAGCATGTAGTGACGAATTTCATTCCGTCGTGATGCTTAGAGTGAATGTTACTACTTTTTCGATAATTTCATATGTCCCTCGTAAAACGTGACCACTTGTCTTTGTGAATGGTTCTGTATGGCAAGACGTTTGGACAACTCGACCGAGCATATGCAAACTACGATGTATATCTTTTATTTGCGCCTGAGCGAGAGTTGTTCTCAGCTATTCTTTCTTGTTCCCATATCATCTACAAATTCTTGATATGGCGGACAGTACAATGGACAGCGCGGTGTTCTAACGACACCCTGTAAAGCGCTATCTGATTGCTCATATCTCGATCTGTATTTCAAGAAACATCCGTTTGCCTTTTGGCTTTGAGCAGAATTAATTTTTGTTTTTGTATTTTTTTATGAAAACGATATTAAGATTCACTAATACCGTTTAGACGGGGTGATTCCAATACCTTCCAACTTACAAGTTTATGATAATAGCAGTTTTATACCAAAAATGAAATTTTAAATGTTGCCTTAAGATATGTTCTTTTGGTTTACATTTCAAAATTCTAAACATAGTTAGGGGTATTCCACAAATACAGATCAAGAATTAGAAACATCCATTTAGTAATCTCGAAAATAGTTAAAAGCTGGATAATAACTTACAAAATATTAGTTATTGAACATTACTTTTATTTTGGCTTCACTAATTTTTTCATACACATAATATTTCGATGTGTTCTTCATGAGTACAGGAAGGGACCCAAATTTGAGACAGGCGCCTAATTTGAGATAGCTCCGCATACTACGGTATATGTAACGTCATCTAACAAAAGTGGTGTCAACTTACGCCAATAAACTAGACTGCAGTGGTAAGGAGTCGTTAAGCGCGTCAGACTTGAGTCTTAAAGTTTTTTTTATAGTACCTATAAAGAAACCGGCATTTGCAGTCAACGTAAGTGGAAATAAAATATTATGTGTCGAAGTAGTTAGTTTAGGTGTTGCCTAATGATGTCTTATTAAAATTGGCTGTATACTTTCATAACTAACCTAAAAATATTGTTGTCAATTCTTATAACGACCAGAATTCCTAAGTTGAGATACCAAATGGTTCTCAAATTAGGCTCCCAATACATATATAACATATATTTTGATGTTTTATTACAGATGCCTAAGAAACATAAGAAATGGGATCCTCCTGGTATGGTGAAAGCTGTGAAGGCTGTGCGTAATAAAGAAATGGGATATCTGAAAGCCTCAACAGTTTTTGGTGTACCCAAAGGCAATGTGGAAAGATACTCAGAGTCAGATAAAAGCCCAGAAGAACTTGTCAAATTATCGATAGGCCGGAAACCAGTTTTCTCTGAACAACTAGAAAACGAACTAGTTCAATATGCATTAGCCATGGAACAACGATTTTTTGGTCTGAGGTCGGGCGATATTAAACGAATAGCATTCCAACTGGCAATTAGGAATAAGTTGCCGCATCCATTTAATGGCGTTAGTAAATATGCTGGGAAAAAATGGTCGAGGTTATTTTTGAAGAGGCATCCACAACTTTCGATGAGAACACCGCAAGGCATGTCTGCAGCTAATATCAAATCTTTTACTCCCGAAAAAGTCTCAGCGTTTTTTGATCTCTATGAGCCAGAATATTCCAAGCTTCAAGTTCCTTCCCAGAGGGTATTCAATGTCGACGAAATAGGCATTACCATCGTTCAACATAACCATAGTAAGGTTTTATCGTTGAAGGGAAAAAACAGGTTTCTACATTAACCTCCGCAGAAAGAGGTAGACTAATCACCGTAATAACCTGTATGAACGCTGCAGGAGTTTATGGACCACCATTATTCATTTTTCCACGGAAAAATATGAAGACCGAGCTAATGATTGGTGCTCCAACTGGAGCCATAGCTGAGTGTCACATTTCTGGTTGGGTTCAATTAGATATTTTTACAAGATGGTTAAGTCATTTTATCAAATTCACGAATCCCACAGCTGCTGACCCTGTTCTACTTGTGTTGGATGAACACTACTCCCACACAAGAAACATTGCTCTCATAGATTTGGCAAAACATAATTATGTGACGATAATTTGTTTCCCGCCACATTCTACCAATAAAATGCAGCCTTTAGATGTTTCATTTATGTCTCCGTTAAAAACCTATTACGCTCATGAGATAGAAAATTGGCTTCGGCAGAACTATTTGAGTACTGTATCCCCATACGCAATTGCTAGTATTTTTGGCAAAGCCTACAATAGAGCTGCCACTAAGGAAACATCGTGCAATGGTATTAGAAAAACGGGACTAGTTCCTTTGAATAGAAACACCTTCAGAGACCATGGTTTTGGCGTGCATAATGTAATGCAAAACATAACAGGCCTTCAAGAAGAACACTTCTCCGAAAAATCAAATAATTAGGAAGATCATCTGAGCAACCAAAATGAAAATGAAGCAATGGCTCTACCAACGCCAGAAAGAAATGAACGTACACCTCAGCAAATAAGCCTCAGAGAGAATATATTCTCCCACGAAAATTTATCCTCTGCCTGAATACAAAACCAGAGAAACTAAGGTGAATGTTAGGGCTGGGAAAGCATCAATAATTACCTTAACTCCTTACAAAGATGAATTACAAGGTAGTTTAGAAAAAAAGAAAAGGGAAAAATACTATACCTAAAAAAACATCAGTGAAGAGTTAGAACCAAAAGAAAAACAATCGAAGAAACTGGTAAAAAAGTCTACTGCAATTGTACGAAAACAGAAATCAGCAGTGTTAAAACAGGACCAACCTTACACTTCGGGGTTATAAGAGCAGAAGAGAAAAAACGTCGGGTTTCTTCTAGTTCAAGCTCAGAAAGCGACAGCAGTATTATATTGGCTAATTCCTCTTCAGACGAGTCTGAAGGAACTGATGCTGAATGTTTATTTTGTCCCGGGAGATTTTCCGAGGACAAGCTTGGCGAGCTATGGGCAAAATGTGTTCACTGCGGCAGATGGACCCATGAAGATTGTGGGGAAATTAAAGATGCTAATTTTATATGTTCTTTCTGCGAAGAAACGGGTTTTTTTGAATAGTATTCCAAATTAGGAAATCAGTGTGTCTCAAATTAGGCAACCTATTGTTTTATGGGAAAATTGACAAAAACAAACTTCAAGTTAAATAACTTCAGTAGCCTAGCTATTTTAATGTAGATTCTTTATTACGATGTTTTGTTAATACACCAAGCAAGCGATTTTGTACAATAATAATAAAAATTTGTTCAATGATGATTTTTTTTTCGAATATACATAAAAAGTGTCTCAAATTTGCGTCCCTTCCTCTACTTCGGACAGAAGTTCAACTAATTCTGTTTTTTTACATAATTGTCCATCATAGTTGTTCAAACAATATCAGATGAGATAAATAATTTCCTTTCCACAAATGAACTGAAATGACAAATATAGATTGTTTAAAAAGGTATAATTAAGTCTTTAAATACTTCAATTTGAGTATAGATACTATATTCATAGCCACGAACTGTATAATTGTTGGATATGCACAATGATTTCAACTTATCTCAATATTCAAATTAGTTACATCGTCAATCTGACACAATAATTCCATAAAAGTGCGTATCAATAAAATATTATGTTCACTTATCTTCACAATAGAGTAAAATCACAAGAGAAATGTAAGTTCATTCATTGATCTTCTTCTTTAGTATGGTATTTTTCTGATCAAATTAGATAGTTCCATTTTTTCCAACAAAACTTATCCTAGTATGTAACCTGGACATATAGAGGAGAGTTGTCAAAATCGTACCGCCTTCTAAATCGTACCACCTTAATTTTAATAAGAAATAAAGGGATTACAGCGCTCGTGCGGCGCTATTAGCAATTAGTGCTTGGTTATAGTGGCGAGACAAAGTTTGGTGCGTGTGCGGTTACTCTCTAAGTTGTTGTGAACAATTTTCTGTTTTGGAGCTAGTTGATAGTGTTTTGGAACCTTTGTCGTAAGAATGTAGTGACTGTCAAGGTACGTACTAGTGTAGTTTATTATTAGTTTGCAAAACTAGTACTTATTAATATAGAGTGTTTTGATGGGCCGGTTTGTGCTTCCACGTGTGTGTGAGGTTAGAAATAAAGGCTATGTTTGCCGCGAGTCACAGTTGCCTAAATTCTACCTCTGATGGTTTCTCAAATTGTACGGGTAAGATTTGGGAGCCCATGACATTCCATGTCAAGTTGTCATTTTTGTGTATTAATAATGCTAGATTGCTGGGATCAGTATGTTTTCTAAACAAATAAAATAGCGTAACACAATTTTTGTGTTTCATAATGATAAAAAGAAAGTATGGAGCGTGGAATAAAGAGGATATGGAGAGAGCTGTAGCTGCTTATCGGAACGGAGTTATGGGTTTCAACCAGTGCTCTAGACAGTACGGAATACCAAAACCGTCCCTTAAGCGTAATTTAGACAGTAAAAATGTAAAGGCCAATTAAGGTACCAAAGCAATAGGACGTCACCCTACATTACCACCCGATTAAATGCAACAGCTTGTAGACCATCTAAAAAACTAGAAGCGTAGTTTTTTGGGCTCACAATAACGGACGTGCGTAGACTCTCATTTCAAATTGCAGTTAGAAATGGTATCCCTCACCTATTTAATGAGGAGAAGCAGATCGCTGGTAAGAAGTGGTATTACAACTTCATGAACCGCCACAAGGACATCTCCCTTCGTGAGCCTCAGGCAACATCCTTGGCAAGGGCACAAGGTTTTTCTAAAGACAATGTCAACGAATTCTTTGAAATCATGAAAAATACTGTTGATGAATATAAAATTGATGCTACTACTATTTTTAGTATCGACAAGACAGGCGTCAGCACCGTACAAAACAAATGTAAGAAGTTGATAGCTGAGAAAGGGAAACGTGCGGTAGGGTCTATATGGAGTGGAGAAAGAGGTGTAAATATAACTGTGCAAGTGCTGCAGGCACGTATATTCAACCCCTCATTATTTTCAAAAGAATGGAATTGTGTAATGAATTGATGGTTGGAGCCCCGTCTGGAAGTTTAGTTGATGTATCAGAGAGCGGATGGATAAATTCAGATCTGTTTGTTAAATGGATTCGTCCCTTTATTGATATTGTAAAGCCAAGTAAAGAGAGAAAAGTTCTTTTCCTACTTGAATGAACATTATTATTATTATTATATTATTATTATAGCTATTCTGCCAATTCCAAGAACATAGAAGCATTGGTAATCGCTCGAGACGCTGGAGTAATTTTGCTTCAGTTACCAGGACACAACGCATCGACTCAAGCCGTTCAAAGGTTACTTCGCCCAAGCGGTAGAAAAATGGCTGAGAACAAATCCTGGCTTAAAAGTCCCTCAATACCAGATTTCACAATAAGTGACTGAAGCATATGGCAAGGCTGCGACGATTGAGAATCCGTGTAATAGATTCAAGTGTAGAGGTGTATGGCCAGTTGACTTCTCCAGCTTTAAAGAGTCAGACTTTTTGCCAGCAGATTGCCTCAAAACAGCTTTAGATCTGAATCAAGAAGACAGTGAATGTTTAGATCAAGGGAAAACTTACATGGGTGAAAATCAGTCTTCTGGTGTTGAAATAACCTCACCTAACAGGTCAATAAGCTTAACTTCAAATCTGAATGTTCCGATTGAAATAATCTCTCCACTTACAAAACCAACCAAAAAATGAAATGGATCTAAACTTGGATCTTATTCAAAAATACTAAAAAGCAGTTATATTAACCAGTAGCCCCTACAAAAATGAAATTCAACTAGCTCAGGAGCTTAAACTGGCTAAAGAAAAGGTTAAAGAGCTCCAGATAAAAATTAGGCCTTTATCTGGAAAAATGAAATTGACAAAAGCCTGTCAAGTTGTTGTAGATTTGTCAGATATTCTAACAATGAAGTCGACCCCCAAGACATCGATAAGGAAAAATCAACCACAGGAGGCTGTTGTTTTAAAGACGGATCCAAATCTAGCAATCCTAAACCAAGCTGGAACTTCTGCCAAGAGTGACGTCATTGTTGAAATCGAACCTGAAGAGTGGTTTTGCTCGGCTTGCGAGGAAA
Source organism: Galeruca laticollis (assembly GCA_963921935.1). Lineage (NCBI taxonomy): Eukaryota > Metazoa > Arthropoda > Insecta > Coleoptera > Chrysomelidae > Galeruca > Galeruca laticollis. Next base: position 105,843,668 of record OY998182.1, on the reverse strand, counting down.
ATTCAATCGAGGACGGTGCAGTGCTTGCTTTGCAGTAAATGGGATCACGAAAGTTGTGCTGGCTCAAAGGCAAAAATCACGAAGTCTGTTTGCTCAAATTATAGTTCTTAAAACAAACGCAGACCAGGAGAAACTCTTTAGCTTCCAAAAAGATGACAAATAAAGTATTGTATCTTGAAGTATAAGAAAATACTGTATTAAACAAAAAGTTTCCACAATCATTTTTGCCGTCTTTTTCATTGATTCATTTTACCTTCAACTTTAACCAAGGTGGTACGATTTAGAAAGTGGGAGGTACGATTTAAGCAACTGGTTTCCTAAATCGTACCGATTACATCACTTTACAAAAAGTGTTTTACGTTGCACAAAATATCACCCTATTACCTAGTGTCTAAAATTTAGATTTACTTGTCTAAATAACCAGTACTGCTTGAAGTTATGGTACTTTTGCACAGGTTTTTCATATAAGGTAGAAAAAAAATGTAAAAAGTGGTACGATTTAGGCAACCTTCCTCTACTTTACCACTTCTGCAGACTGCTATCCAATATTTCGATTTATGATCACAAATTTGTATTCACTTTTCTAATATATTAAAGTATTGATATTAGTAAATTATCAAATATCCTATCTAAATACTTTTTTAACAGCTTGGTCATTTCTCTATAGTCTTCAAATTATGATTGTTATTATTTGTTTACTATTACATCAAAAATTGTAAGTAGGAATAAGTGACTAAAATTATCTGTATCTTGTTATTCGGTAAACGCAACCCCAATACAGAAATTCCCGATTAATTATTGGGGGAGTCGATTTCGTATGTGGATGGAATAGAGTTCATATGAATATTTTCTGATCAAAGACTCACCTGCTCGATACACATTCAAAATCGGAAACTGAAATGCCAAAGATACGTAAATCTAATACGAGCAATATCTTCAAAAATGTGGGGAGCAAATAGCAAAATATACAGATCCATAATTAGAACAAAGTAGGATTAGGGTGCCACCATCTATAATTTTTCTAAAAAAGCACTTAATCAAACAATTGGATACTATTCACAATAATTACGCTAGAATTAATTTGAGATCATTCTACAAAAAAATGATTGACATTATCCTACGTCCTAGAACAGACATCAAAGAAAAATTTGCAAACCAATTGCATCTGAAGTTGGATTTTCAATTCCATAAAAGACTACACTCTTACTAAAATAGACTAAGTATATACCACCTCTCACATACAACCTCTGCTATAAACCACTCTTCCCTTCAGGTATTTGAACTTCCCAAGCTGGGACTTAGTAAGTAATACAAACAGACATTGGTCAAACTAAAAAAAAATAATCAAAGATAAAATAAGCATGTAAACTATACAAATAATTCAATCGAATAAATAAAATAGAATACAATGCTCAGTTGTCTGGGCTCTACAGAATGTCAAGCAATAGAACAACAGTCCCATATTTGATCCTCGCAGGAGAGTCCAGTTATATCCCACTCGTACGTAGTACTAAATTTAGTTTCCTCGGTAGCTGGTCCCTGAAATAACCCAATTACCTCATGGTTTGTGTCCGAAGCTAGCCTATCTATTAACCTCTGTGAAAAACCGATGGGCTCAGCAGACCTCTCTCTTTTTTAGTTACTCAGAAGGGTCAAGCTCCTTTTTTTGGTCATCCGTCTTGCAAACCTACTTTCATGGCAATGTACTCGACAGGGTCAAATTCTGATTTCACAACGGTTTGTATATAAGTAATCAATCTTATGATTGGGATGAACCCTATTTATTTTAAGTTCACCAGAGCCAGTATAATAGATCCTATAAATCCATATATACTACATTTTTAATAATGAGTGTATAAGTGCAGAAAAGTTAGTTTAATATATTTTACACCTTTTAATTTTCTGTCCGTTTCCTATATAATTCACGTCAAAAACTAAACATTCACTAGACTTGGAGCATTTGAGATTGATATGTTCAAAAAGGTCACAATTTGTCTTCATATTTAGAGTATTAATAATGTATCAATTGTTATCAGGTAATGTTTAAACTTAGTGATCATGTCAAATATGCCTGGTAAGGAAATCACAAAACTGGATAAGATTAGTTTATAGTACCTACGTACTTGCACCTACTGTGTTGAAAAGATCAATTGGTCGCCTAAAATTCTCTAATAAACAAATTTACACCAAAGATTCAGATGTGAGTTAATTTACCCTACACCATTTTTCACACGTACCTAATTGAATTTGAAAGGATATGATTTCTGACGATCGTTCTGAATCGTTTACAAAGACAGTTACTACAGTTATCTTAATTTAATTTCAATTTTTTTGTACACCAACAAATTCCGAGCATCATCTCTTCATGAATAGTATCAATAAAATAATTGTTTACTGATTGCACAAATATATTAGTATTATTCTACAATTATAAATATAATTCAAACGTTCATTAATGTCTGGTAGGTTATCATTGTAATCCAATATATTACCATGAAAAATGTGTAATTTTGATATTTACCGACACACATACCAACGAAATACTTATCCTAAAATAATCTGTGTCCGTATTTTCAAAATTGAACCGTTATCTCAAATATTTCTATACGTTGACAAGACAACCGCATACTTGAAATTATTTACTTATCTAAATAATCTCAAATTTGACGTATTTCACAAATTCTTTGTAAACTCCGTAGTATTTTTTTCGATAATTGGGACTATCTCTCATGTCATGACAATGTTGCTTAGCAGTAATCAGTAGGTTCATTCGTGTGAGGCCGTTAAAGAGTAATGGCCAATACAGTGTAGCGACAACTTGCGATAAGTAATCCTCCACTGTTGCCAAGCCTTACCTATAGTAACAAAAATGAACGGATGTAGCTGAATGTTAAATTCATTTAATATTGAAAAATCAAGTATCACTTTTTTTATTTTCTTCTATTCTTCTCTTTAAACTTGATCCTGAAGATATTCTTTTGGTCCCGTCAAATAATCTACTACTTATTGCGAATACTTAGGTTCTTCCAAAATGGGCCCATAAAAATAAATAAAGGAACCTATAGTGTAGAGAAATAGAGGGAACTATGGAAATAATATTTGTATAAATTACTGAATGACAATAGAGAAGTTATGGAGCCGCCAGGGATACTAAAAGGACCATATAGATATAGGTGACCCACCGAACAAGAAATAGAGATTTATGGAAAAAATTTAGAATCTCAAAGGCCCGGTGTAAAATGGAATAGCCATAGAGAAGATCAAGTATGCGGGGAAAGCGTTTAAAGAAAAAATTTTGGGTTTGCTTAAGGATACTTGGAAAGAAGAAAAGATACCAGAAAACTGGGATAAGGCGACAATTATTCCAATATATAAAGGCGACGATAAAACTAACTATAATAACTAGAGGGGGATAGCTCTGTTATACGTAACGTACAAGATAATGGCAGCACTTATTAAAACACGATTAAGAAATATAACCACAAATTGGCGAATATCAGGCCACATTTCGAAAAGGAAGAGGATCAGGTTTTCATAATAAAGGAAGTCCTTACAACATGCGTCGAATATAATATACGGCAGCAATAGCCTTTATAGATTTCAAGTAAGCATCCGACTCAGTTAGAAAGGATACACTGGCAGAAATACTAGGAGAATTTCGTATACTCTCGAACCTGTAAATACTGGTAACTATGACGATGAAGCATACAAGCGGAAATGTACGAGTAAAAGGAGAAGAATCAGCAAACTTCGAAATCATCATAGGCCTCAGGCAAGGGGACCCACTATCAACGCAGCTATTCAACATTGAATCAATTTTAAGGAATGGAAAAATGAACAAACATGGAAATATACTATTGGAAAGTCATCAATTAATTGCATACGCAGATGATTTGGCAATTCTAATAAGAAACGAAAAAGAACTTGGCCAAATAATGAAGAAACTAATAGAAGAAGTTCAGAAAATGGGATTATATATAATCCAAAAGAAAAACAAGATAATGTTATTAAGAAATTCGAAATTTATTTATTTATTTATATACAGAAGCAAACAGGTTTCCCTTATTCTATGCAACTGTGATTACAAATTAGGACTAATACTGCAACGCTCGCATATAGTTTATAGTTTATGCGACAAAAACGACTGAATGTACACACAAGGTTAATTCTCTAATATTAGATCTTCAATAGATATTTTAAATTTACACAGTTTAATTTCTAGCAGTCCAGTATCGAGATTTTCACTTACACTATTGTATAGCTGACATATTCTATCTAGCGAATTTATCGAAGGTGTTAAGAATAAATAGTTCCTAGGACGGATTCGATGATCGGGTACGTAGAAATTTGATTGACTAAGAAGATCAGCTGAGTCTATTAAATGGTTGCACAACTTATTAATAAAAATCAAATCTCGACGTTTCCTCCTGCAGACTAATTTATCAATACTAAACTCTGATCTTAATGGATCATAAGACTCATATTTAGGGGACTTCTTGTATTTTTTAAAATAGATATATTTCACAAACATATTTTGTAAGGCTTCAATTTGGCGACTTAGGTTTATATTAATAAGTGAACTCCAGATTATGCTACCAAACTCCAACTTGCTTCTTATAAGCGAATTAAAAATACTTGCAATCGACTTAACATTAGTAAAAGCCTGGGTAGTACGTTTTATAAACCCAAGTAATTTATATAATTGAGAAACAATGTTAAGAATATGTGGTTTAAAGTTAAACTTACCAGTGAGTAAAATACCAAGGTCTGTTATCTCCTTTACTCTCGTTAATTGAGCATCCCCCATTGTATAATAACAATGGTTAGGGTTTTTTTGGCGACTGAATGTCAAAATAGCACATTTGCTAGTGTTAAATGGTAATTTATTAGTTAGCGACCAATTATATATTTTATCTATGTCGTGCTGTAATTGTAGATGATCATTTGAGTTATTCACTTTTGTATAAATTTTTAAATCGTCCGCAAATAATAAACACTCAGATGTAATTAAGGAAGGCACTTCGTTTATAAAAATCATAAAAAGTAATGGTCCTAGATTAGATCCCTGTGGTACACCAGATTCCGCCATAAATGCCTTAGACTTCTCACCCATGAAAGACACATATTGCCACCTATCACTAAGATAAGTTGCATAAAGTTTTATTGAAGGATAGCTCATTCCCAGTAAATTTAACTTTCTTAAAAGTACATCGTGGTTTACTGTATCAAAAGCCTTTGCGAAATCTGTATACACCACATCAACCTGTTCGCTTTTATCCAGTGATTCAACTACATAATTGGAGAACGTTAGCAGATTTGTTTCAATAGACCTCTTATTACAGAAGCCTGGTGTTGATTACATAAAATAGTTTGAAAATGCGAATATAGTTTATCATTAAATATATATTCAAAAGTTTTAGCGCTACAGTTTGCCATGGTAATCGACCTGTAATTACTGAACTCGTCCCTAGGGCCTTTTTTATGTATCGGAGTAACCTTTGTGATCCTAAACGCCTTTGGAAAGTAGTTATTGTTGAGTGATTTTTGTAACACAATTATGAGGGGATATGTAAGATAATCGCGACAGGCTTTAAATATATATCCCGGAATGACATCGGGTCCGGCTGAGAACTTTGGTTTAAGCTTTTTAAAGGCATTGTGAATATCCTGAACAGTGATCCTAGTAAATTGTAAACAATTAAAGTTTGAACTATAATTATTTGCAGGATTAAAAAAACTCAGATGGTAGGTAGACGAGTTGTGTTCATACACCGACTGAAAATAGTTCGCAAATTCGGCTGATATTATTGATTTATCCGTAATATTAATGCGATCATTTTCAGGATTCTTGAATCAGTAATCTGCTTTGTTATATTTTTTATTATTTTTCACAAAATTCCAAAACAAATTGCTATGCTATGTTTCTTTAATTTCGTTTTTTAACAGAGTTCTTAGTCTTTTGACATATCGACTTTACACAATACAAGATCTAATGTTCGCATATCTTCATTTAATATATTAATTAAAGATTTTAGTTTCAAGATATTCATTAATTCACATAATGATGAAATTTTATCTGAAGTATTGTTTTACCATTTAAAGTCCGTTCCATTTATGTTGAGTAAATTAAAGTCACCCATTGTTACAAAATATGTATTGGAATCTATTATGTTATCAAGCTGAGAAAAAATTTCGGCAAACGCTATATAATCATCATTTCGTGACTGAGATGGCAAGTAAATATTAGTTAAAATTATTTTGTTACCAGAAATATTAATTTCGATAAACACAGCCTCTAAATCCGTATCTACACTAAGTAACTTAGATTTAAATATCTTATGTACTGCAATTAAAACACCGCCCCCTCTTTTTTTAACCGTTTTTGTAAAATCTCTGTCCTTCCTGTAAACTATATATCTGTCGTCGAAAAGTTCGGAATCAAATATATCTGAATCCAACCATGTTTCCCTAAGAGCTATAATATCATATGTTTCAAGTAGTAAATTATGAAAGTAGTAAATTAACTGAAATGAAAGGGGAAAAATTAATTTATCTATGATTAAGGATAGGAAATAAATGCGTAAAGGCAAAAGATACAGATGCAAGAACAAAAGTAAGAACATACAAGACTATAATAAGGCCGACGGTCTTATACGGATGTGAAACATGGATATTAAATCAGCCCACGAGCGTAATTATAAGGATATGGGAAATGAAGATATTTAGATAGTAAAATCGAGGAAGATGCAGTGGCTAAGACATTTGGAAAAAATGTCAGAAACTACGACGGTGAAGAACATAGCATATAAAATGCCAGACTCCGATAAGGAAAGGGGACGTTCAAGTAGAAGATGGAACGAAGCGGTACTGGAAGACCTGAGAGAAAAATATGTGGTCAACTGGAGGCTAATAGCAAGGGACAAGAGGAAATGGAGAAGATAATAGAGCTCTGGGCTTAAAAGGCCTGCCAAAAAGTTGGTAAATATATTAGATACTTCCAAAGAAATTACTGTATACATAGTGACTTCTTCTTTCTCTAGTACACCCGAGGTGTAAAATAGAACAAGTAATCTATAAGGTTAATAGGTTTACATAGATGTAAGTTTACTAATTAATTGTACATCACGTGATAAAATAACATTTTGCAAAAAATATTATGTTTATTGTACGTTTTATGTTGATTTGTACTATTTTGTTTACGCATCCTGGTAGGTATGTATGTTCACATTCCATAGGTATACTTTGTCAGTGTATCGTATAGTACTTATAATTAACGCATTTACATAAGAGTCAGCAATGCAATATCCATCGAGTCCAACTTTATATTTATCTTAATTTGACAAACTACTCTTAAGAAATCAGGGAAATCAGGTATATTTTTCAACAAACACTTTTCGGACTGAAAGAAGTCAGCAATGCGATATGCTTCGAGTCGAACTTTATATTTATCTCAATTTGACCAACAACTGCATCTTTTTTTCAGTAACGTAAGATATCAGGGCAAGATTCAAATTATATTTTTTAACAAACACTTTTATGACTGAAAAGGACCCATTTGTTCTCATCCTTATGACTTTAAATTGAAACTTAGCGTTAATATAAGAGTAAGATGCTAATCTTCGTAGCTCAAGGCTAGATGGGTTCAAGCATAAATTAATCTAGCACATCATTGACGAGATAGTTGTTGAAAATTCTCCCAATATTCGCTATAACTGTATAAAGCTCTTTCTTTTTGTGAAAATATGTTGTATCTCTCTATATCAATGGTATTTCCTGTTCATTGAACGTAAAGGGGAAGTCGTTGTGAAATGTTTGTATCTAAGACGTAACACCATATTTTGAGTACTTTGGTGGGTTTAGTTTATATACTGCAAGGTAAACAGTCAAATTATCCCATGGAGGCAAATTTGACCATAGAATACCTAGTACCTATATGATTAAATTAAAATTTACAAAGTTGTTAGCAATTTCACTAAATTTTGTAAACCTTTGAGTAGCATATGGTAACCTAATATAGAGAAACTAAACCTTGAAACACTACTTTTATATTAATTTTGTAAATGTTTCTATTACTTCAAGGAGACCAATTTTGTTATTATAGTTAGACTTTCAGAGTGATGCCAGTGAGTTATTTTACTTTAATTTTATTGCAGTAACATCCGATTTCTGATTTGCACATTTGGTAAACTATTCGTTAGAAAATAACGACACTTCGAAGTAGTTGTGATATTTTGGATCCTAGTTTTCGAAGGTATCAGAGTTTGAATTAAGATCATCATCATTTATGAAACATAAATATATAAGGTAAATGATAAATTAAATAAAGTTCCTATTTGTATGAAATTATTAGTTTTCCAATTGGATAAGATGGTTGAGTTTCCATATTGATATGGTTTGTTTATTAGGATCATGACATCCCCGACTCTTAGCCAATATATTTATTAAAACAAAACAACTCCGGAAATAAAAGCAATTCTGATTTACGAAGAACAAAATTTCATGGTAATTAAAACTAACGTTTTGTAAAATGAACTGTATATTTCATATAGATTCCGTTGTTTTTTAGTTGTATGGCAATATTGCCTGATAACTTATCGCAGGCTAACTCTAATATCTAGTGTAACGGCCGTTTTTTTGCTCTGAACACTGATAAATTATCAACATTTGAAAAAAGTCGGAATTGATTTACCCTAGAGCATTTTGCATCCTCCTTTTTATCTTTGGCGTATCGTGCTGTTAAAAATAAGATGGTTGTACACAGGATTTTCAGTTTATTGTTCTGGTCGGATCACAAAATTCTCCTAATTCCGATTGAAAATGTTATTTTGGATACAAGAAACACAATGAGCTAGTTTTTTACACAGAATGTTAATTTGAACTATTGAAAGAGTTTCATGCCAAAATGTGAAAGGAAACAACAAAAGACGTATTGTAACAATTATATTCACAATGAATAGGTATATATACAGAAATATCTCCCTTTTTGAGTATAAAAATGTGATGTAGCCTGGAGAGTAGTTGTATTTTCCTCGGAAAACGATACAAACCTGGGTTAAATAAACAGTTATTTTAAATACTAGCAGAGGTGCAAGTATACTTTTTCATATCTATACATGTTTACTGGCCCCTCGAAGTAAATTATAATTTTTACAGAATAGTTACCCTTTTGAGTTTGTAGTTTAAAGTGGATACGACGTGTTTGACAACTTTTTGCTTTATTGTAACAATAGTAAGTAAGACCAAGCTGTATCCAAAGGGGCAAGGACGAGTTGTCTCCCGTCTTGAGCAGGTAGTTTTTTTATAGGTCTAATTGTCTCCCATCATAGGTCGAGTTGTCTCCCAAGGTAATATACATTAAAAGGTATTAATTTTCACAAAGTACACCGTTGTTGCCAAATCAAAATTTTTATTTTTAAAAGTACGTTGAACTATTGATACCTTTTTCTTTTTGTAAAATGTCTCTCAGGATATGAGAATCATTTAACTACCTTGAAATAGAAAAGTAAGAAAATAATCCTTACATTAAACATTAAAAGAATGTTAAGTTAATCCATCAACATTTTACAAATCCAAAAACAGGTAGGTACCATTAATTTCACATTATCGTTTGAAAGTACTTTCCCTCCTTCGCCTTATAAAGGGTGGTATTAAAAATAGTAAACCATATTTCACATATTCTTCACAAGTTTCAGAGGTTGTAAAGTTTGTTTACGAAGTTGTTGAATAGTTAAAAGTGGTACAGTGAAACTATACGTATAATGGAGGCTACAATAATTAAAAGTGAAAAAGACAAAGATTTGTTAGTGATCGATGTAAACCATTGTATATTTTCCTTTGTTTTATTATAATAAAATAATTATAATTTCCTACGTACTGTTTTATTTTAACAAAATTAGGAAATACCATTCCAAATATTTCGTCAAGATATAAGTAAGATCGATTTGGCAACAACGTTTAGATTTTAAGGTATTATAAGTACTTATGCTAATTAAGGATTAAAATCATCCGGGAGACAATTCGACCGTCACCTTTTTGAGAGCAGGTAATATTTTTATTTTGGGAGACAATTCGACTCCGCCGATCCAAAGGGTGTTCTGTTCAGATGGGGGATGTAATTTGCCGCGAATGGTGATTTGAGATGGACCACATCATCAAAAATCTAAAGCTCCAAATTCTCTTTTCAGATTCTAGATGTCACCTTACATCTGTTATCATGTTCATACAATTTGTTTTCAAAAAAATAAAAAGCTTTTTTTCATACACTTTATGACTGACTTGAAATCGTCTACTACAGTCACTGCATCGATGTCTCATTCTGAACATATTTGTTTACCTTATGAATCCTAAATCCCATAACTGGACCATTATACATACTTCAAACCGATTTAACCTCCTTATAGGGCCTTTAGTTTCTGCCCGAGTACCAGATTTCTGTCTTGTGTCATTTTCCAATGCTTCTAGAGTTTTTATTATTGCCTGCCATTCTGTTTGTAAAGATCTTAAAGCATCGAGTCTAGCAGACTGTCTTGTAGTGGAAAGGCTATCAGTCGTTAACCTTCTGTTATTGTATTGATCTATCACCGCCCATCTATATGTTGAGCTAGAAAAAAAGTTGTACAGCTCCTGAAGCATAGGGAAGAGTGATATAGCTTCACTCCAAGAGTCCACTACGTGAGTGCCAATTAAGTTTATAGAATGACCTGCACACGTGGTATATCATGCAAGTGGATTGACATCGAGAATTTCAGACTTCAGGCCTGAGTACATCCCAAACATGTTACATAGTCGCGTGACTATAATACCAGGCTTAGTATTGGAATGTCACATGGCCCTAATCGAAGCTTGTAACAACAACACGGTCACATTAGGCTGGATTAATTGTCGAAAGGAAACCGTATTGCAGACTCGCTAGCCAGGAAAGCAACCTCCCAAAAACTTTAGGAACCCGGTACTTTTATTGGTATATCGGCGTCAGCGATGGCTGACCTATTGAAGGAACATTCCCTGAGTAAGTTTAACGGTAGATGGGACAACGCAAAAGGCTGCAGGCATGCCAAGGAACTGGTACAGTATCCGGACAGCTAAGTAGCCATAAAATACGTGACTATGAACAGGCACAACCTACGAATAGCTACGGATATTCTGACTGGTCACTGCCACCTACGAAAACATTTCCACAGACTGGGTCTATCTAACAGAGGATGTAAAAAAGAATATGAGTCTGTCGAACACATTCTTTGCAAATGTTCGACACTCTCTCAATTTAGGTTTTCTGTATTCGGCGAGCACAGACGCAACATCCGCCAGTATGAGGGAGCTTACTTCAAGTAACGTTATCGTCTACTTCAAACAAGTAGGCTGGATGACGAGCTAGAAGGAAGGCTGTACCTCAGAAGAGTGCACAATGGGCCAATTGTGGCCTAAGTGCTATGGGTTCACCCACCCTATCAAATGTTTACAAATACAGATAATACCGCGACATTTTAGTATGTCCAATCCCAAAAGTTGCAGAGTTTTAGTAACTCCGACTGCGTGGGCGAGGATATATCAGGTATGTGATGTGAGTCATTGCTCCGTATTAAGAGCGTCTTGTTATTAGGAAAACTTTTTAAGTTTCCCCGTAGATAATCAGCGCCCCCTCCAGCCTGTACCTCAGGCCATGGCCTACATTGGCTTTATGGGTATTCCGAGCCTGATTAAACGTGGTGGTTTTTAAAAGTGATCGTGATATAACAGTCCATTGTGGGCTAGATGTTTTTGCTGTAGTGCTGCTCAACTTTGGGTGGTAGCCAAATTGAACTATATTGCAAAGGAACCAAAGAAAACTTAGGTTATATTGTACATTATGATAGTCAAGTATCTAACAAGTCCTCAGAGGTATCTCAACTATCTTAAATTTTATTATAAGCTTACGATTGAAGCTTTTGAAGAACAACGAGCGTATTTTCGAAAGAATGAATCAAATTTTAAATCACGATTCAAAAAAATATTCCATAGCATATAGAAACATTATTGATATTGAAAGAATTACTAAAACATTTTCAGATACCAATGACAAATAGCAATTCGTAAAAAATGTGAAGGAAAATTTGCTTTATAAAGAAATATTTGATTCATGTTAATTCATTGTAATAAATACCATAGAAGTTAAGATTTTTGGAATATTCCGAAACATGATAACAGTTCTTAGAGATGTCGTGTTAAAAAAATTGTTTCTTTCTGCGATATACCTACCATAAATTAGAAGAAAAAATTCATTGGCCGTCAACTCTTGTAATTTGATTTGATAAAATCAGTCAATTTCGCCGACAGATAAACGAGAAACAATAATGTAATACAAATAACGCATTGTTAGATGCTCCCTATATATATGGTACATGTATTTCTATTAGATACAAAAAGGAGCAATAAGAGTTTTATTTATGTTCGATGAATGCATTATCGAAATCTGTTGATGAAAGCATAAATAAATATTCTCTATAATACAAATAAAGAGTTAGTCTTATGACATATGCTGTATCGTAATAACCAACCTCTACTTATATTAACTTTATTCAGCTGTTTCATTTGTGAAACAGGCACAAACAGGCAATAGACATTTGCAGGACAATTAGACTTTCAAAATATATGTAAAACGTTTTCTGCTTGAACATTGTTTTAACCTTGTTGACAATTTTTTATTGTATTTGACGTGAAGTTTTCTTATTTGTCGTTCCCATCTTATAAATTTTTTATTAACTTAACCGTTTCACGTTATTTTAAATCTTATTCTTTGTATATTATTTTGACATCAAGCATTTCAATTTATGTGAAAGAGGTGTGTGTATCTATATCCAACTTTCAAAAGTCGTTACCCTCTATTACATTTCCAACAAACCCTTCAGCTGGGGTTGTTTTCAGAAATATCATAGTGGCGACATCTACTCACAATTCATCCAAGTATAAATTTCGGAGAGTTTCTCATAGGGTGCGTTAAAGCTAAACTTTGGAGTATAAATGTCGGTCCAACGATATAATACAAAGTGTCCTAGTCACAATTAATTTTAAATCATGAAAATCAATATATTTATAAAAAAATATGTACCTTAAGGCGGGTTTATACAACATTTACATAGTCATAATCATAATCACAGTCAGAATCATAAACTTAATCATAATCATAAAGTTAAAAGTTAGGAACTTCAAGGTCAGTAAAATTATGCTTATGATAATGATTGTGATTGTGACAATTGTATAAACGGTGCTATAAGAAATCATTAGTTTAACTCTTATGATTGTGACTGTGATTATGACTATGTAAATGTTGTATAAACTCGCCTTTATTTTTCTTATTACAAACATACCACTTTTTATCCTTTCAAGAAAAACGGAGAGAACATTTGATAAGTAACAAAGTTAGTAAAAAAAATGTTGAATTCCTGTCCTTATCAAATGAACTTTTAATCTATTTATTGAGAAATTACCTATTTATAATTTAACCTTAAGTATCATCATGAAACTTGAAAGAAAATATGTGGAATTCGTCTGAACATTTGATTTATTTATAAATATAACACTAAATACTGAGATAACCTTTGTCTATGGTTTATTTATCTACTCATTTAATCCTATAAAACATGAATCGAGTTTAGTAGCGTTCTAAAAATAACCGAAATCGTTGGACCGTTATGTTCTCACATCTGTGAATAAATTTACGTGAGAGTAAGAAAATTATGAACCCACAAATAGAGTTTCAAATAGTTTCACTATTTGTTTCAATAATTATTATTATTCACATAATATAGGTAGATATAGCAAATTACAGAGCATGCACTTACATTCCAGTAAATGCTAATATTCTATTCACATTCTAACGACATAATATTTATATATCTTCTATTTTATTGGTTACAAAACCATTATATATAATGTTGGGCTCTGTTTTTTTCATTGTGATGTAGAGGAGAAGTTACATGACTTTATTTTTATGCGACTTCTAGTTAATCTATTATAATAAGAAACATTGAATAAATGCACACAAAGTAATCATTTTCTTTGTATTGTAATATTTTTGATAACCCACAACTTAATCAACATTGATTGCTAGCGAATTGGAAGATATATTTCTTCGGAAAAATGCCTTATATTATTTCTCTTTTGAATTATTTCTTTCATAACGCCAAACTTGTCATTACCTACCAATACTAAAAATAAATTCAAAAATATTTTTGCTTCATGTTTTTATTGATACAATTTTCGATGGGTGTGCATGATATGTTTTCAAATTCGTCTTCATTCAGCTGAACAACTTCATTGTCTTTTCGGCTTTATTGCGATGAGAATCAAATATAAATAAAGACAAAGCGGTTTTTGTTTTTACAACAGGTCTATAGAATCACAGGAGGTTCACTGCTTTTACAGAACCTCATCGCAAAAACAAGTATGATGTTTATTCGAAAGAAAGCCGACACTTCCATCAATAAATCAGTCAATGTGAGAGTGAGAGCCCAACCAAAGAGGGAGGGAGTGTAAGATGATTTATATACAACGATTTACTTGCGCTCAAGTAATTACTATTAAATTTTTTCTGATACCTGGGCTGAAATAGTTTAGATATTACTTTAATATCATTTTTTGGTTGCAAACTTAAATGAAAAATATTACATTATTATAATAATACATCTGGGTGTATATAGATTTAAAACGTTTTTACAACATGGAAATTAGTGAAATCATGAGATATTATGAAAATAATATATTAGGTATGTACATACCTATTGAACTTTACCAATCAATTCATCAGTTTTATAAAATTGCATCATATAAACCTTTAAAAAAATTATTCAAATTCAATAGCAAAAGGAATCGCGGGGAAAAATTCGGAAATGAAATTAACGAAGGATTTGAATCAATCAAAAAGAAGGAACACTAAGAAGAAAAATGGACAACAAGCACAATTTGAATGATAGATTGGAAAAATACAAAGTTAAGAAGAAGAAAAAGAAAATATAGGGTTGAAGTGTACAGATAAATAATTGTATGAGAAGAAGAAGTATCAGAAGAGATAAAACTAGGCAAGACACGCGGAAATGATAGAATTGAAGAAATATCTTTCCTCTAATGGAAACAATGTTTACTAGGAAAAATGCAAGGAAACATATCAAAACTACGGAAAATAGGGGACGACGTTCTTCTCTACAACATTAAATTATATTCAGAATAGAAGGAAAATAAGGATGAAAAAGGAAGAGGATCCTATAAACTACTAAAAATCAGATTACATCGCACCTAGTGTAAGAAGTATTACAGAAGTATATTACAAGTACAAGTAAATGGAGGAATATTGGCACAAATGGAAGTGGTGGAGAAATTAATCAATGTTAGAAGAAGAGTATATGCTGAAATGGAAGAGTAATAACAAATTAATGGATGATATTTGGAAAATTGATAGAAAGGACTTGTGAATTTTGGTGGGGGAAACTTAGAAGAGATAATGCAGATAAATACAGAAATAAACTAAGGAATGCGTATAGGCGTGAGAAAATAAAGATTATAACACACATGAAAAATAAGAACAAAAGAAAGAAACGTGGAACACCGAGTGCAGCAGTTATCCAACATATCAATGGTATCTACTACCAAATTCAAAATTGGTTAGACAATTATTTAGAATTCTAGGGATAAGGTTAGCTGCTGCAAAATGAAGCCCTGAAACCGGTAACTACATTATTACCACCTGCACAAGATGAACTGCGCACTACAATATTCTGTTACTGCTAGAATCGTTGTGGTTCGCGCTATGGATGCCAAATATCTGAGTTGCAATGCTCATTAGCTTGTGGGCAATGTAATTGACAAGCAAATCTCAACGCTTTACCGTATGAACATGATATTAATTAAAACCATTTCGCTTTACGTTTTAATATACAATGTAATGCACAAGGAATGCATAAATCGTCGATGAACTAGATTTATCCTATCTCAGGGTCGACTACTGACAGGCTCGAATTTCCGTCTAGGCTTATAAGGCCCTGGTATAGGGCTCCAGCCAGCCTAGGGGTCCCACTCACCCAGCTATCCCGACCAGGCAGATTGTGGCAGGCGGAAATAGAATTATACAAAAAATTGCACAATTTCTTAGAAGTAATCCAATCATTGGCGATTTTTACATCGTATGGAGTCTAAAGATATTCGTGAAGTAGCCACAAACCTTGCAGTTGTCTATCCTGGAGATTAGAATGTGACTTTGGAAAACGACTGTCTGCACCCTACGAGCTCATCTGTCATTGGATGAGTTTACAGAGTTCACGTCATCACTGAAGCTATTAAAATACTTTTTGTACATATATTCCAACGTAGGAATTGTGCTCAGAATGCTTTTGTGTACACCAGCCTCAAACTGTTCGGCAGAAAGATCGTTTTCAGCACTAAAGAGGGTAAAGATTTACTTAAGATCCACCATAGAAGAAAACAGGTTAAATTCACTCTCTGCAATGTACATAGAGTCAGAAATAATGCAATCTATAGACTATGATGACATCATCCGTTCTTTTGCACTGACGAAAGTTCGCCGTATGATTCTATAAACTACTTCTAATTTTTTCGCTTTCTTATGATCATTTATAGCAATTACAATTGATTAAAAATTATATTTTCTGTACTAGTGCATTTTATTTGCTACAGTTCGAAACTCGCTTCACAATGGGGGGAGGTGTCAAATGTGAGGTGCCTAGGGGCCTTCGGTCTCTAAGTCCAGGCCTGATTACTTAACGCATCTCAACAAGTGGTAACAGCGATGGGACATTTATGAAACTATCTATATCAGTCTAACATTACCACTTTCGTGATTGAGGTTATTGTTAAATTACATGTGGGTGTTTGTTACTAAATTTACGGAGTAAATTCAAGTATTTTTTGATGAAATTGGTGAGTACTAGATTGTATTTTGTCTCAGTATTAGTCTACATTGATTTTTTCATATATTTAAAAGTTTATTGTGTGTTTGAAATGTTCCTCCCTGCTAGGGACAAACGCAGTTGGTTGACCACTTACGCGCGGAAAATGTCTAGACGTAACAAAAAGCCCCTTACTCATGAAGAAATGCTGAAGTACTTAGAACATGATTACGATTCTGATCTACCAGATCTATCGGCCGAAGAATATGATTACGGAGGGGATGATTTAGACGTGAGGAATGAAAGACAAGTCAATTTAGTAGAGATAAGAAAAATGTAAAGGTTCCTGACCAGAGGCAATGCAGCTCTACAATACTAATATGGGTGGTGTAGATAAACACAAACTTCTACTTAGGATCAAAAGATCATACGTAAGATTCAAGAAATGGACCATCAGAATGATAGAACATGCTATAAATCTTGCGCTATTTAATTCCTGGTTGGAGTATAAAAAACAAGAATAAAAATATACAAGCATGGATTCTTCGGAACATTCAAAGTGCAACGAACCAAGACCTTACAAGGAATCAAGATATAATGGCTACAACCACCTCACTGAAGTTGACTCAAAAAAGGATAACCCACGCTATAAAATGGAGTGCTGTACTCTAAAAACATATGAATATTGTACTGAATGTAGGTGTATATTTATGTCTAATTAATGACAGAAACTGTTTTCACAAATTTCTTTCACGTAAGACCTTAATATGTGTATGTAGATGTGTCCAATTTTTTATTTTCGTTAATACAGAATTATTTTGCAATATGTTATTTACATGTCCTCATATTGCTCTGACTGTGTTTGTCCATTCTGAGGGACATTTTTTTCTAGTCACGAGGGGGTTAGGATTCAGGTGCCCTAATGGTTGCCGCTCAGCCATTAATTGGCTTATTGTGCACCCCAATCACAGGTATTAAGCAGAGTCCCATCCTAAATTCTTAGCGAACATTGAGATTCGTCGGACTATGTTTTACTGCATTCTCTCCTGATTTGTGCCTTGGAAGATATCTAGACAGGAGGTTCGCCTTCTGCACAGGGCAGGGCAATCGAAGACCACGTACTTTGCGGTTTCCTCTGCTTCTCCACACAACCTGCAATGGGGATTTGTTATTTCAATCCCCATTTTCACTAGATGTGCGTTGAATATCCAGTGGCCAGTTATGAATCCTACCACTTTTCGCAGTTCTTTCCTACCAAGTCTAAAAGCATTTGCTGCATAGGAACTCGATGGTCCTTTTAGCATTCTTTTGGACTGAGCATGTCCCGTGATTTTGTTCCAGCGCTTTTGGTGTTCAAGCGACACCCAGTTCGTACGGCGCTCTATAAAACGCCGTTTGCTAGTTCTGGTCCCATGAGGGTGAGATGAGCTCCTTTCTTGGTACACTTATCAGCTCCCTCATTTCTAGCTACCTCTGTATGGCTTGGCACACATGTAAGAATTACTCTATTGTCTTTTGCCAAGGTTTTCAAGGTATTGTGACAGTCCCACACTATCTTCGACGTATACCTGTGGCTTGCTAAGGCCAAAAAGGCCGCCCGACTGACCGTGTTCACATAGATGGTCTTTTTGTTATATTTCCTGTCTATGCATGTTCTGCCGCATTCGATTAGTGCAGCTATTTCTGCTTGAAATACGGTCGTCATTTTGCCAAGGCAAACACTTATGCTTTGCCTGCGTCTGACGCCGTAAACGCCTGCTTCTGTACCCGTTAGGGTCTTTGACCCGTCGGTGTATCAGGTGATACTGTTCAACATGCGTTGAGGTTCTCCCTGGGCCCATTCAGACCTGCCACTCAAGTTTACACGATATGGTATCTCAGTTTCCACGACCTTGGGCATTCTGTCAGGTGGCATTTCGATGATGTCGCACCTCATGTTGTCGTGTATTTCTTCTGAGGGACATGCTATAAAATGTATTGGAGGGGATAGAAGATTTTTTTGATAATTTTTAAAAATTTATAATTCATACATTAAGGTAAAACTACATAATTTAGATTTTTTTTTGAACGTTTTACACTAGGTACAGTGAAAGGGTGAAGACATCGCATATGACCCTGGAGTTTTTGAAAGGTTTGGAGATGAATGTCATTGATAATGAGTGAGAGGATGATAACGACTCTGATTGGACATTGTTGAGTGACAGGATGAAGAAGAAGAAACTGGCTGCCTATTTAATTATTGATTTTTAACTACTATAACTAATATAAATAAAATATATTAAATAGTTTAACCTTAATTAACTTTGTATTTTTAATGAATAATTAAGTTAAAATATCCTTCTAGAAGCTGGTATTCGCAATTGCTGCGTACTCTTCGCGCTTGAGCGTATTAAAAATTATTGAGAAGAAAATTGGTAAAGAATTTTATACTCGATAATCTACAACTTTATAATGGTTCAGATACGATTCGGTGCAAAGGACGCGAGATGTTTCGAAAAAACTGATTATCGCAACTTTGAGTCCTACCAAAATAAAGGTTTTACAAACGTTCACCTTATTCTGTGTCATTCTGAGGTTGACCCATTTTTTTAGCTTAAATGACTACCAATAAGCATTCAATACCAAAAAAATTGTCACCAAACATTTATGTTGAGTAGGTGCGAATCATATTTGTTTGCTTGATTAAATGTGGGTTCGAAAAAAACTGTTTTTCACGACCATTAACCTTGAATATCTGAGGACTCTCACACGATACCCTATGAGACTTTTGAGACAACATTCAGAGTACCAAAATAAAGGTTTATACAAATTTTCAACTTATTTCGTTTCATTCCGAGGTTGACGCCTTTTTTAACTTAAATGACTACACTATTTAAGCATTATTTCATCATTTTTTCTATACCAACAATTTGTCACCAACGATTTATGTTGAGATAGTGCGTATCATATTTGTTTGCTTCCTTGGTTAAATTTGGGTACGAAAAAAACTGATTTGCTCGACCTTTGACATCGAATATCCAAGAACTCCCACACTTCCCTATGAAACTTTTGATACAACATTCAGAGTATAGTTCACGTAAGAGATATAGTGCGAACTTTAACGTTTTGGCTTATCATTTGATTCGAATACTGTCATATATATACAAGGCTATACACTCCAGTTGGAGTTGTAGCCGCTCAAATTGAGCTCTCTTGACCCTGTATCTTGTGGGGGTCAGCCCACGTTTTCCTTGATGTTTATCTACAATTTATTAGAGGTTTTTGTAGTTTCGACAATTGTTTTCCACTCCTTTCTGTCCCCGCCTTGTACTCCCAAAATTTTTATATCTTTCACAACCTAATCTTCCCTTCTAATTTTTGGTGTTCCTGGTAATATTTCCTCATTCGGTCTCCATTCTGTAATTCTCCTCACCTCCTGTCCTTTCTCCATTCTTTTAACATGTCCGTACCAACGAATCCTTTTTGATTTAATTGTGTTTACTATGTTCTCATTTTCTAATATATTTCTAATTTCATAATTCATAAGTCTTCGGTACTCGTTATACCCTAGTTTGACTGGTCCATAAATTTTTCTAATTATTCTTCTTTCATATATCCTTAGTTGCTCTTCGTCCTCATTTGTCAGTCTCATAGTTTCAGCCGCATATGTAACTACCGGTTTTATCGCCGTCCTGTAGACTCTTAATTTTGTTGCTCGGCTTATTCTCTTACTCTGCATGATGTTTTTAAATTTATTATATGCTCTATACCCTGCTTGAATTATTTGCCTTATCTCGATTTTTGTGTCATTTTTGTTACTAATAATTGTTCCCAGATACTTGAAGGTGTTAACAACTTCAAAACTGAATTCATTTAACTTTACTGTTTCTGGTTGGTAGACATTTCCATATATTTGGTTTTCTCCTGATTTATTCTTAATCCTCTTTTTCCTGCCTCCTTAACAATTTTCTCTAATGTTTCTTCATGACTCTCTCGGTATCTCGCTATTATGGTTAAATCATCAGCATATGCCATTATTTGCTTTGATTTATTAATTATGCTTGCATTGATATTACAATGCTATTTTTGATTCCATTACCTTTTTTAGTCTTTCACTTATTATCGTTGTTAGTATTTTATATATGGTGTTGAGTAAACTAATTACCCTATAATTGCTACAAATATTACGATTTCCTTTCTTCATTATTGGTATAATCATACCAGTAGACCATTCTTTCGGCATTGTTTCTGATTCCCATATTATTTCCATGATTTTAAATATTTTATGTCTTAGGTCATCTCCTCCATATTTTATCAGCTCATTTATTATTTCGTCTGTCCCTCCTGCTTTGTTGTGTTCCAATTTATTATTTATGTCGTTACATTCCTCTTCAGTCGGTTTTTCTTCGTATTCTATCCCTGTATCATTATCAGTCTATCATCTTCTTCATACTCCCCATCTTCCTCCATTAATAAATTCTTGAAATATTGACTCCACTCTTTTCATTGATATTTATTGTAGTTGGTTTTCTGCACTGTTTCTTTATATATTGATATAATTTTACATTATTTTTATTATCATTCTCTAATATGTCCATGCTTTCATTTAACCATTTTATTCTTTTTGGTTGTATCAACTTTGTGCTCTCTTTTCTTATTTTTCTGTATTCATCATAAAAATTTTGTTGCTTAGTTTGCAGCCATTTTAGTCTGGCTTGTTTTTTATCTCTATTATACATTCTTGATCAAACCATTAATTATGCTGTCTTGTATCTTTTGTACCAACCACTTTCTCTGCTGCCGTTATTATACTTCTTTTTATTTCCTTCCAATGGTCATCGATATTATCTTGTTCTTTGCTCTTTTGTAGTTGCTTCTTTACTTCTTCCCCATATTCATTTTTACTTCTTTTCAATTTCTGCACGTTCCATTTCCTACATTTGATAGTCCTATTTACTATATTTACAATTCCCATTTGCAATTTGACAATTACTAATTGATGATCAGTATCAACAATTGTTCCTCTGTATGATCTTACATCCTGTATCATCTTTGATCTTCTTTCTCCAATTAGAACATGATCTATCTGGTTTAACGTAGTAGTCCCAGGTATACTCCATGTAATTTTATGTTCTTTCTTATGCTTGAAACTAGTGCTGCTAATATACATGTTCAGCTCCTCAGCTAAATTACATAGTCGCCGTCCATTATCGTTAGATATTTCATGTATAGTGTACTTCCCTGCTACATTATTTAAGTAGTCTTCTTTTCCTATTTTCGCATTCATATCACCAATAATTATTAATGTATCATGTCTTGCGGTTTCCTCACATACCTTTACCAATTTCTCGTGAAATTCATCTTTGTCTTCATCTTTTGCTTCTTCCGTCGGTGCATAACTATTAATTATTGCAATATTTGCCATATGGCTTTTTAAACTTAATTTTGATATTATACCCCTTATAACTGTGTAATCTAGTATATTATTTCTTATTCTTTTGCTTATCATACTGTCATAGTCCAGTCAATTTTATAATTTAAAATGCTTATTAGACGATATATTCATTTAATATTACAACTTCAACTAACAATAGTTAAAATCTATTTAAGAATGATATAATTATTAAATACATCTCAAACATAACACCAGACAATTAACACTACCTTATATCTCGTTTTATTATGAAGAATTAGTAATATAATTTTCAAATAACATATTATTATCACCATATTTTACTGAACTATAAGTATATGTTGAGATAGCAGTTTTGTCGAACACGCACGTGTATACCTGCGTCAAGCGACGCTCACTATTTAGTTGGTAGACTAGCATCAAGATAGAGTGTAGTGTGTAAGTGATATTGGTAAAAATAAACAAAATATCAATATCTTTTAGAGTCTAGCTCCGCAACATAGCTTAAAGGGATATGCCATTACATTTCTGCACTATATGTTTTGCGCCAACTATACCATAATAAAGGTTTAGGTTTACAAACTTTCAGCTCATTTCGTTTCATTCCGAGATTGACACCTTTTTCAGTTTAAATGACTGTACTGTTAAACATTATTTTTTCTTTACCAACAAATTTTCAACATTTATTTTGCTTATCATATTTGTTACTATTTATTTGTTTGTCTACTTAAATTTGGGTCCGAAAAAAAGTAATACTGCAATACGTATTTTAATCTATGTTCATCCGTAATTCACTAATTGAAAAATATATTATATTTATTTATTATTGTCTCCAACAGATGGGACTAATGATAATTTATTGAATAAACTGACATAAAAATCAATCATCAAATGGGTTATAAAATGACGGGTATCAGGCGCAACTTAATTACCGTAATAACACCAATGAAGTGTTATTAAATCGAAATAAAACCTGCAAATTACACTACTAAACAACAATTAAATGTAATATATAGATTAATTACTTATTGACGACATTTTAACTAACCTGACATAGTTTTGTTTTAACGGTATTTGTAATCAATGTTAGTTACATGAGAACGGGTATATATAAATTTCTTGTCGCGATATCTAATTGTATACCGTTTTTAATAATTATTTTTAGACCTTTCTCGAAACCAATATGGATACGTTCTAGCCAATCAAAACATTATTATGTTGGGAATAATCGACTTACATTATTCCAGCGAGAATATCAAATGCAGAATTGTATTATTTGATTGGGATTTATTTCGAATGTAACCAAAATGCCGCTATTGCTTCACGTATATACATATATTATGTAAGATATCCTGACAGGAGACATTATGGCAAAGAAGTAGGGTAATTCCGGGAGAGATGGCACATCTTTTTAATTTTTTTAATAAATCAAAATATATTCCAAAATATAAAGTCTCTCATAGTAATGAACGTTATCCATGACTAAATGCACAAAGTAAGATGGGAAACTTTTCTATATTTAAGTTTTTTTGCCAAATAATAAAAATTCTAAATATTCCAGGAAAAAACCAACTCATCCTATGGCCATGGGTGAGATGGCGCACACAATAAATAGAAAGAAAAACGTTGACAAACTAAAAAATAAACAGTAACGAAGACCTTTAATGGTTATTAATGTTACAAAAAGTATAAAACGATATATAGGTAACTAAAAAATGATTATATACCTAAACCATAACAAATAAGAATAAGAAGCAAGCCGAATATTACATGACAATATTTTCTTTTCTTCCACACCGCAGACAATGGTTTGCAAACGTGGTGCAACCTTCATGCAGACATCTGTGGCAACCAAGACACTGCAACCACTCTTCTTTGCTTGTAGTTTTTTCGTAATTTTCTCAGCAGCCAATGCAATCATTTTCACCGTCAGTACCGCTGTCTGAATCGTTTCCTAAAATAATGCTTTCGTCGCTATTGGAGGAAATATTGTAGGAATTTCCCATAAATTCCTACAATGGATCTTAATTTAACATTAAGCGAAAGGTTCGAAGTTTAAATCTCCGCGCCTTTTATTCATGTTCACGGAACCAATTGGTACCTCCCGCGCCATAAGTCGCAAAATTACCGCCAACGAAAGGCAATCAGTAGTCTTGGCTCACCTCTTGTGACGATATGATCAAGTGTTGATTCATTGGTTTAAATACATACCTAATTTCGTTTATCAATTTAATGTAACTGCAACAAATGAGAGTGTAAATATGACGTGAAGTGCTTTTCCGACATTGGTCGGTGAATTTCTGTATTGTAAGTACTATTTTTATTAAAAATTATTGTTTGAATTCGCATGGTCGCCTAGACCGGTTCAACGGTAGTTTAGCGCTGTTGCCGTATCCAATACTAAAGTTTGGTACTTCGTTCTTGTAAGAATTCAAATAGAGGGATTGTGAGTGAGCCGTATTTTTATTACTCCTTTATTCTCAACGACAATTTCAGCGTTCCCGTCAACAAAAGGTTGGCGAGTCTTCTTGTTTTAAAATACTCAAAAACATGTCGGGAAGGAAAGGATCAACCAACTAAACTTAGAGGAACCAGCCAAATATCGCTAAGGCGAATTTCCCTTCTCGTACATAGTTTTTATTGGTCCTTCGAGCCGGATATAGTCTGTCAATTTGACATATCCATTTTTGCCTCTGCAGCAACTTGATATATCCATTTCCGCCTTTGCGGCAATTTGATTTCTTGGGTCTGTCTGAACCCTATTCTTCTTTTCTCTAATAAACATTCCAAAAAGTTGTTCATTAGACTCTCGTGAGGGCTGAGAAACTGTAAAAAATAAATACTGAAACAGTGATATGTATATAAGTGCGATTTGATTGCTCGGGAAATTAAAGACAGTCCGGCAACAGCGCGCGAAGCGAGTTCTGAATCTAGAATGGTCAACTGCTGGCCGTTTTTACTTCAACGACACCTCGCTCAAGGGGGGTGTATAGGATTAGGAGCCGGTTTGGAAGTGTTTATAAACAGCATATTTTGAAGAAACCTGTGTTTATTTACATGTCGGGTTTTTGTTACCTCAATAATACATGGTATAATAAATACATCGTTAAGTTTGAGGATATTTGATTATTGTAATTATTAGTTATAAATAGGTACACTTTCTTACACTGTTAAAAATAATTTACAGTTTGCTCAATATTAGATACTTTGTTTAATATTGATTATCTTTTTGCGTTTACATGCAATTTTAGTACTCTGTGAAAAATAAATCACAGTATTTTCTTCATTATTACTATGAATATTTGATTCGTGTATTTAGTCCTAGATAGGTACATTTTCTTACACTGTTAAAAGTAATTTACAGTTTTCTAAATATTAGATATTTTGTTTATCAATTATCTATGTGCGTTTATATGCATTTTTAGTACACTGTGAAAAATAAATCACAGTATTTTCTTCATTATTACTTTGGATATTTAATTAGTGTATTTAGTTATAAGTAGGTACATTTTCTTACACTGTTAAAAGTAATTTACAGTTTTCTAAATATTAGATATTTTGTTTATCAATTATCTATGTGCGTTTATATGCATTTTTAGTACACTGTGAAAAATAAATCACAGTATTTTCTTCATTATTACTTTGGATATTTAATTAGTGTATTTAGTTATATCTAGGTACATTTTCTTACACTGTTAAAAATAATTTACAGTTTTCTCAATGTTTGATATTTTGTTTATTAATCTCAATATTAATTAGCAATGTGCGTTTATATGCATTTTTAGTACACTGTGAAAAATAAATCACAGTATTTTCTTCATTATTACTTTGGATATTTAATTAGTGTATTTAGTTATATTTAGGTACATTTTCTTACACTGTTAAAAATAATTTACAGTTTTCTCAATGTTTGATATTTTGTTTATTAATCTCAATATTGATTATCTATTTGCGTTTACATGCATTCTAGTACACTGTGAAAAATAATTCACTGTAATTTCTTCTTTATTATTTTGAATATTAATACCGTATTTGGTTATAAGTAGGTTATAAGTAGGTAGGTATTTTCTTACAATGTTAAACTAATTTTCAGTAATTTGCATGCTATTGAAATACTTATCGCATTGATTGGAAAAGCTCTTTGTCTATTCGGTTATTCCATATATTGTAAAAATTTACTCGCTACTTTAGAAGCTTATTTTAATTCAGGTGGAGTTCAACTTTGATTGGTTACACTTTGATTCAATCATGTCGCTAAATCACTTGAAAAATAAAAGAGGGGGTTTCAAATCGCAATTATCTCGAATTGAAACATTTGTGTCGGAGCTGACTGGCTCCGAAGAGGTCTATATACTTAAAGTCAAACTTAAAAGCATATCTGGTCACTATGACAATTATCAAAAAGTCCAATTGGAAATCGTTTCATTATCTAACCCGGACGACGACAACTACTCTTCCGACGATGAGGCCGAGAACGTTGTCGCCGACCGTTTTGAAAGTTGTATTGCTATGCTTGAACTTCTAATAGAAAATAAGCAAAAAGAATCACTCAATTTAAATACTAGGCCAAACGATGTATCTAATGTCGTGTTACCTAAAATTAACATTAAACCTTTTTCAGGGGCTGCATCAGAGTGGCCATCCTTTATCGACCTGTTCACAGCACTGGTACTTAATAATAATAATTTAAAGTCGGAGGGTGAAAAGTTTTATTACCTTAAAGGGCTGTTACGTGGACCACCTTTGGAAATGATTGAGTCCTTAAGCGTAACAAATCAAAATTTGAATATTGCCTTAAATATTCTTAAAAAGGCATATGACGATAAATATAAATTACTGTATTCTTTGTACCAAACTTTGGTGGATCAAAAACCTGTCTTGAAAAGTACTCCGGTCGAGTTGCGCGAATTTCAGATATCGACGCGTAAGACATTTGAATTGATTAAAAATATGAATTTATCGCCGGAAGTAAATTTTGAGTCATTAATAATATTTTTAATGGAGCAAAAACTTGATTTTAATTCAAGACGAGCCTTCGAAAGTGAGCGCAAGCCAGAGCTTATCCCTACAGCTGAATATTTCTTTGATTTTCTACAGCAACGCCAATCAATGTTGGAAAATTTAAATCTTTTTGAAACCAACACTAAGGGTAAATTCAACCCCAAGTCTAATAATGTTAGTAAAAATAGGGTGACATTGGTATCTAGTTTAAGTTCTTCGCAACAGTACCATTCTAGTTCTTCTCGGGTTAATAGACCGAGCTGTCTTCATTGTTCAGACCCCTCTCATCTTATATACGGTTGTTCCAAATTTATGTCCTTATCACCTCAAGAGAGGTATCAGTTAGTCAAAGCTAAAAAACTTTGTGTAAATTGCCTGAATAGTACCCATAGTACTACCGATTGTAAATCCCTTAGGAGATGTGCAACTTGCAATAAGTCTCATCATAGTTACTTACATTTTGACAGTCAGAACAGATTGCCAAACAACTCTAACAATCGTAATAATCCTAGAGCCTCCTCTTCCGGAAGCCCCAATGTAACCTCTCTATCCAATGTAAATAATCACCCCTCTCCTATTAATGTACATAATAATACGTCCTCAGATCAAATTAATAGATCTAATTTCATAAATACCAGTTCTGCATCACCTAATCAATCACCTGAACCTCCGGAGTCAGTGAGATATCAAACTGCTTTGACTGCCATGTCAGCAAAAGACAGTATTGTACTATTGCCTACGGCTTTAGTGAATGTTAATGGGTTCAATGGTCGGTGTTTGGTTGGACGAGTTCTTCTTGATTCCGCTAGTCAAATGAGCGTTATTAACCGTGCCTTTGTACAAAAATTGAATTTAGTCTCTCGAAAACAAACTCTTAATATTTCCGGATTAGGTAGCAATAACTACACCTATAGTAGAGAAGTGGTAGATATCACATTTAATTCTCAAATTGCACCTTACAGTACTTTCACTATATCTTGCTCGGTCATAGATAAAATAACAAATAGTTTACCACAATCTTCTATCTCACCTTCTAATTTTAAAATTCCATCCCATATAAAACTTGAGCTAGCTGACCCTTTATTCTTTGAATCCGGTCCAATAGATCTTCTTATTGGCTGTGATTTATATCATTACCTGCTTAAGGGGACCGTACTTAAAACGGATCCTTATTCTCCTTCCTTTATAGATACTCACCTGGGATATGTTATCGCGGGTCCTATCCCTTTGAGAAATGCTAACTCCTCCCAGCATAAACCTAAGTCTGCTTATTCCTTTTTGACGGTTTATAATGATCAAGTCTATCAATATTCTGACCTCCAAAGGACAATGGAGAAATTCTGGGAGCTTGAGGAAATTCCCGAATGTCCATCACAAGATCCCAGCGAGGAATATGTTGAACAACTATTTCGGGATACAACCGTTATCCTACCATCGGGGCGGTATCAGGTAGATATGCCTCTACTCGCAAATCAGAATAAAAAACTAGGCCAGTCATTCGGTATAGCCATCCAACGATTCTCTTCTCTTGAAAGAAAATTCAATGCTAATCCTACCCTTTTCTCTGAATATAAAAAAGTAATTTCAGAATATCTAACACTCAATCATGCTCAAGTCATTCCTCTGTCTTTCTATAACACTGTGTCTAACGATTTCAAGTATTTTATACCCCATAGGGCGGTGATACGTGAGGAAAGCGCATCCACCAAACTTCGAATCGTATTCGATTTTTCGGCTAAAACCGATTCAGGTTTCTCTCTTAATGATTTAACGTCGAAGGGATACCAAGTTCAGGATAACCTATTCGACATTTTGTGCAGATTTAGATGCTATAAATATGTCCTGTGTGCTGACATCAAAATGATGTATAGATTCATAGATATCAATCCCATGCAACGCTATCTCCAAAACATACTGTGGAGGGATAACCCCACGAAACCCCTTCAATGTATCCAATTATCGAGGCTTAGTTTCGGACAGAACTGTGCCCCTTTCTTGGCCACCCGAGTCTTGAAAGACATTGCCTTAAATAGTCCCGATTGTCCAAATGCGCAGCAGGCTATTCTTCATCAAACCTACATGGATGATATCTTAACTGGAACCAATAAGGAAATGGACTTACCGGCTCTTTATGCCGAATTGACCAATATGCTTGGAAAACATGAGTTCCAACTTCACAAATGGCAATCAAATTCATTCAACTTTTTACAGTCAATCGATGAATTACCTAACGCTGAATTGGATCGTAGTTTTGACGATTCGTCAAGCAAAATTCTAGGACTAAAATGGAATCCTGCGTCTGATATTTTACACATCCAAACTGCCAAGTTGGCTGATTGTTCTCATATAACGAAACGAAGGATATTAAGTACCGTCGCCAGTACATTTGACCCTCTTGGGTTAGTAAACAATCTGACCGTGTTTGGCAAACTGTTAATGCAATCGGTCTGGAAATCCCAGATAGGGTGGGATGTTCCCATTTCCGATACATCCATAATTACTCAGTTTAATAAATTCCTTTCTTTATTAACTGAAGCTGCTCACCTCCGAGTACCCAGATACCTATTTAACCAAAAAATTATTATTTCGTGTTCTCTCCACGGGTTTTGCGATGCCAGTCAAAAGGCATACGGAGGGTGTCTCTATTTAGTAGCGATCTACGCTGATAATTCTAGATCCTCTCGCTTAATTTCTGCTAAATCTCGTGTGAATCCTTTGAAAATTACTTTAACTATTCCCAAGTTAGAGCTGTGTGCAATGGAGCTGTTGTCCACTTTAGCTCGCAGAATAGTTCAGATTCTATGCATTTCTCTTCACATCTCTTCCATAAATTTATGGTCCGACTCTCAAGTCGCTCTCAGTTGGGTGAAACGGTCTTCTAATGATTTTTCTCCCTTTGTAGCTCGGCGTGTCCTAACCATTCAAAACAATAGTAAAGATTTTATATGGCGACATGTCAAATCCGATTTAAACCCAGCCGATTTACTTTCTCGTGGTAAATTCTCATCTGAGGTCTGGATTTTTTGGTTCGAGGGTCCTCGATTTCTACTTGAATCTAAAGATTTTGATTCTATGGATTCTTTCGAACCTATTGACGACTTGCCTGAAGTCAAAAAGGTCAACCTTGCTATAGTCAACAGCGACTTAAACTTTTGGGAACCTATATTTTTCCGATTCTCAAAATTTATAACCTTAAATAGGGTTATAGCCCATATATTCAAATTTATAAACCTATCGAGGAGAAAATTCAGAGACGTTGGTTCGTTATCTGTTGACGATCTCCGAATTGCCCATGATTTTATAATCAAACAAATTCAACATAAACACTTCTTCAACGAAATTCGTTGTTTAAAAACTAACGTTCCGATTGGAAATAAAGACTTAATTCCATTGAACATTTTCTTGGATAATGACGGCCTTCTAAGAGTGGGTGGCCGATTACAATTTTCTACTTTACCTTTCAATCAAAAATTTCCCTTGCTGTTACCACAAAATGATCATGTTGTTGATTTGCTAATAATACGGGAACATCGCCGTCTTGGCCATGGTGGAGCCCAAAATGTGTTAGGAAATTTAAGGCTACAGTACTGGCCCTTGAATGGCACTCGTCTTGTCAAAAAATTGATAAAAAGCTGCATCACCTGTTTTAGATTTAATGCCCAGTTCGCCTCTCAAATAATGTCCCCGTTACCTCTTGACCGAGTGCAAAAATCTCGCCCCTTTTCCAAAACTGGCATCGATTTTGCTGGACCTGTACAAATTAAATCTTCGCGCTTAAGAAAAGCCCCAATACAAAAGGCCTACATTGCCATATTCATATGCATGGTGACAAAGGCGATCCATATCGAATTAGTAAGTGATCTCTCTACCGATGCATTTATCGCCACTCTTAAAAGATTTCTCAGTCGTAGAGGGAATCCTCAGACTATCTATACTGATAATGGTTCCAACTTTGTTGGAGCAAGGAATCAATTACGAGAACTCTCCATTTTTCTCAAATCTTCCGAAAGTATCAATAAGATACAGTCTTTTCTTTCAACTACAGAAATTAGTTGGAAATTTATTCCTCCGCGGTCACCGCACTGGGGTGGCTTATGGGAAGCGGCTGTGAAAAGCGCCAAATCCCACCTCACCAAAATAATTGGCAATTCGTGCCTTACCTTCGAGGAACTCTCCACGGTTCTGAGTCAGATCGAAGCTATCTTGAACAGCAGACCATTATACCCGATGTCAAATGATCCTACCGATCTATCTCCTTTGACACCAGGTCATTTTTTGATCGGAGCACCTTTAACCGCTTATCCCGATCGCGATCTATCTACCATCCCTGTAAACAGATTAACTTTTTGGGAACAATGTACTAAGATGAACCAAGAATTCTGGAAGAGGTGGAGCACCGATTATCTGCATCGACTGCAGCATCGACCTAAGTGGTGTAAAGCCTCAAACAATCTTCAGCTTAATCAGCTTGTACTAGTGCAATCGGAGGACCGTCCTCCTTTGAATTGGCCCCTGGCCAGGGTAGTGGAACTACTAACTGGCAAAGACGGCAATGTTCGTGCCGCACGTGTAAGAACTGTGGATGGAGTTTATATTCGTCCTATTACTAAGTTAGCTCCTCTACCATGTATGGACTGAGTTCTATCTACATTTGGAGTGGAACGTATTTTTTTTTTTCTTTTTTCTTTTTCTTTTCTCTTTCCTTCTTGCTTAAAATTTGGATTCTGCTCCTAAACTGTTCCTCTCATCTTTGCCCCGGCCCCCAGTATGTAGGAATTTCCCATAAATTCCTACAATGGATCTTAATTTAACATTAAGCGAAAGGTTCGAAGTTTAAATCTCCGCGCCTTTTATTCATGTTCACGGAACCAATTGGTACCTCCCGCGCCATAAGTCGCAAAATTACCGCCAACGAAAGGCAATCAGTAGTCTTGGCTCACCTCTTGTGACGATATGATCAAGTGTTGATTCATTGGTTTAAATACATACCTAATTTCGTTTATCAATTTAATGTAACTGCAACAAATGAGAGTGTAAATATGACGTGAAGTGCTTTTCCGACATTGGTCGGTGAATTTCTGTATTGTAAGTACTATTTTTATTAAAAATTATTGTTTGAATTCGCATGGTCGCCTAGACCGGTTCAACGGTAGTTTAGCGCTGTTGCCGTATCCAATACTAAAGTTTGGTACTTCGTTCTTGTAAGAATTCAAATAGAGGGATTGTGAGTGAGCCGTATTTTTATTACTCCTTTATTCTCAACGACAATTTCAGCGTTCCCGTCAACAAAAGGTTGGCGAGTCTTCTTGTTTTAAAATACTCAAAAACATGTCGGGAAGGAAAGGATCAACCAACTAAACTTAGAGGAACCAGCCAAATATCGCTAAGGCGAATTTCCCTTCTCGTACATAGTTTTTCTATCTATTTTGTGCCGTTTCTTTATTTTCACTTTAGATTCTACATGCTGCTTCTTTTTTCTTTGTCACTTAAACTCTTAGCTTTCTTCGTAGCCAATTCTTTTCGTTTATAAATATTTTCAGGAGATGTTAGGACCTCTGCAAGCTGTCGACTACGTTTTCGAACTTCAGGGACTTTAGACGTGCTAGGAATAGGAGAAATTACGTCTAACATTTTACCAGGAGTTTCTTTTTCATTTGTGCCAAGATTTGCCATATCTGCAGATTGCGTTTCAGCATTATGTTTCGTTACGTTGGAATCAGTATCATTCTCGGTGTGAACAATTTCAAGATTAATGTCATCCTGAGCTTGTTCATTGTTGAGAAAGGCATATTCTAGAATTGCGTTCGGGTTAAATGGAGCGATGCCTGTAGATCTAAAAGCTGAAACTGCATTTTTCACTGTGGCAGCTTTTTCCCACGCTTCAGCTAACAATTTCCCAAACTGAAGTCTGTTGATTGCTTTTGTTGGATTAGTTCTCAAGAATAAATTGCAGGCTGCATAATAATAACTTTTTAAAGCCTTAAAAAATACACGATTGAGGGGCTGCAAAAATTGTGTGGTATGGCTGGGAAGACAGAGAAGTATGACTTCGTTCGCTTCTGTATATTCTAAAACTTCTACGGAACAACAGTGGGAGGCATGGCCATCCAAAATAAGAACCACTGGACCTTGAGGCTTGCCAAGAACAAATTCCGACTGCAACCACTTAAGAAAAAGTGTTGTAATTATGTACGCCGATTTTTCTGACATATAATTTTTGGCCCCAGGAGGCATACCATCTTCATATTCATTTTTCATATTTTTACCCTTTAAAATGCACGTAGGGGGTATGAATGCACCCTCCGCATTACAGCAGGATATTACCGTAACAGTTCCCCCTTTTTCGCCTGAAGTCATCGCAGCTACATTTTTGTAGACTTTTCCGCTATAACATGCTCTGGTCTGTTGTTTAACTGTTAGCCGGTTTCGTCCATGTTATACAGATGTCCAGGCTTGTTGAACAGGTCATGTTCTTCTACAATATTGACCAGTAACTTAAAATAGTTAGCAACATCTTCTTTATCCATACCGCGTGCTCGAGCAAGTGAAACACCCTCTGATTTCCGAACAGTCAAATCAAGATTGCGTCACAAGAATGATATAACCCAGTCAAAGCCAGCTTTTTCGTTTCTCCTGTTGAAAGTGTGCTTAATGCCTAATTGTTCAGCTAGTTGATAAGCCATAATACGCACCATAGTTGTTGTTGGGGCAAAACCCTTTTTTGCATCTTTTTAATATGCGCAACGATTTTTCTTTCATTTTCTTCCCCAAGGACTGCTTGTGGCCCCAAGCGCTTATTTTTTGTAACTCCTGTTCCTGTTTTCCTCCGCAGTGTAGTACAAGGCACCTTAAATTGTCTGGCTGCTGCACTAACTCCCAAATTTCCACTGCTTACAGCTTGAATAGCTATTTTTAAGTCTTCTTCACTCCACGTAGCTCCGGCGCAGCTTCCCTTACGTTTATAGGTGGTCGGCATCTACAAAAGTAATAAAAAAAAATTAAAAACCGAAAATTTTGATCTCGGCAGAGATGGCTCGCGCCAACTAACCCAACATCAATGGGTGAGATGGCGCAGTCACGTGCTCCCTACTGATTGCGTATACTAATGATTTTTAAGGTTAGAATGATGCTACAGATATTTTGCTACCCCTTGGCAATACTAAACCGAAAATAGTACAATGTATCAAGGTGTAAAAATGTTAAAAAAATATGGAGCATATTAAAATACATAATTGTTTTATTTACCTTCGTGGATGGCATTTTACAACAGCGCGGCACAATAAACACAACAACCATACGCAAGGAACTTCTAAGCGTGACTGAGAAGTCGGCTGTCGGCTTGGCAATAGGAGAGGAGATATTGAACTACGCCATCTCACCCGCCGCGCCATCTCTCCCAGAATTACCCTATTTAAAAGAAAGGCAAGAAGATTAAGAGAAACTGGTAGTTTTCATGGTCCTTGTTTTAAACGACGTAGTAGAGGTATGACCGAACTTGCTTTCATTCAACAGAATTCACATGGTAGTCGGCATATCTCTATAGAATTAAACAAAGCCAAAACTACTGTTCTAAGGTTTTTCAAACATCACAAGTTGGATTTTTATATTATAAAGTGAACGTTTAGGTCAGAAACTTGTAATTCCCTTTAAACTTTAGATTCAACTGTTATTTTAATATTCCGATAAAAACGGCAACGCGGCACTTTTATCCGTTTCTTAAAAATACTTATGCAAGATTTATCTTGTGAAACAATTGTAGATTTTTCAAGATTTTTTGAGTTTTAATAAATATAGTGGTTCCTTTTTCACCAATGCTTATTGTTCTGTTTTTTAGACCGCATAATTATCATGTAGTTCTCCACCAAGATTTTGATGCAAGGTTGGATTACTGCAATTGGATGTTAGGTTAGGTTTGTGGACAGACGAGGCTAATTTTGTTCTTCATTTAATAAAAATAGTTTATTTTCGATATTTTTTATTTTATGAATCATGTACATTCTAGGTCCTGAGCAACCACTTATGAGTGTCAGATTTAAAAGCCAATATCAGTTTCTGACACTTACATCCATGCTCTTTCAGTCCCATATAGTTTGTATTGGACTGAGACGCGGAACACGGCACTCGAGGCTTTAGTGTAGAATTACCGCTGTGACACCAACGGTGTATCACGCGGCTGTTATCGAAAGTATTCTGAGACACAATACTTGTGTCTCATGGCAGCCAATGTGCTAATTCTAACATGAGTTTCATATTTTTTCCTTTCATTAATTCAATTATTTAACTCAATGTTGATATAATTTTTCACATTAGAAAGTGATTTGCAAGACTATTTTTACATTCGTTTGGAATTTAATTATATTTTACAATCCTTTTTTACATAAAGAACATGATAAACCATAAAAATAATAAACAACTGTTAGGCTACTACGCTATTTAAAGATCTATTCGTTTTGACTGATTGTCTAACAAGTTATAAATGTCTATTTTAAGTACCTCCTCAATTTGCGAAAGTCAAACAAACCAAACTTAACCTAACTGTCGGCTTTTTTGATACAGACAGACCCATATGTATTAACTTCATTATGTTATAGTGCCATAAAATGGATTTAGTGACTGTTATGTCCATTAAACACGTCGTAAAACTCATAAAAGTCAACAATAAACATTATAATCATCATGTGTATTACACAAATCCGATGAATGATTTAAAATCGTATACAAAAACGTATTGAAGATAGAGTAACATGGGAAAGTGATTATGGGTAACGTGTGGGTATACTATGTATTTTGTGTTTTGGCGATTATTTATTGATTTACACAGAAGCAACTTACAAGTGACTGAATATTCACTTAAAAATTTAAAAAACATTTAATTATAATTATTATTCAACAAACAACCGATTTGCAAATTACATTAATTTTGTAGGTTGCAGCATCTACAAGGAAAGGTTGTCAAGGTAATTAAATTGTCAAAAGCTACTACTGTAGGATATATATGGTGTCAAATTCACTAAACAATTGAGTGAATGAGTATCATGGGTTAACACCAACTGATATGCCAACACCCAATATTCGACTAAAGTGACATGCTGCATTATCATTAATTTTCTATCTTCCAGAGGAAATCTAGGTATTAAAAAGGGACAATTCATTGGCGTAATTTTATTTTATGAAAATTAAATCCGTGAATGTGAGTGATCAAGATGTTATAAAAGATTCTCCTCGCTGAGGCCTGATTTCAACTAGGTAAGCTTAACATCGCTGAAGTAAGAGGAATGGTGATGGAAAATCATAGTTCAAAACCAACATTTTCATGTCTGATGAGAAAATGCCTACCATTTTGAAGAATCGTTTTGGCACAACGAAAAGTCACCATCTCTCACTACTAATAACCACCCTGATATGGTTCGTCCTAATTTTTTCTATTTCCAAAACTCAAATTTCCAGTAAGAGACACTCGTTTTTAATGAAAAAATCCATAATAGAGTGTAAACAAGGAATTCTGAAGTCAACTCCTGAAAATGTGCTCCAAATGTTTTTTGGTAGGTATATATCTTAATTGTTGGTGTACATATCATATTTTGAAAAGAATCTAATTTTGAGTCGATACAATGAATTTGTGCTTCACTTTCGATTCAGGTAATGTTTTAACATTCGCATTCCAATATAATAGATCAACTAACTTCATCACAATGACTGCGTGCCTAACTGGTGTCGTGAGTGGAATCTTCAATAGCTTTCTTCAGTTTTCAAAGATGGAAAACTACAGCAAAGCTTGTCGCCGGTGTATAATTAGTCATAGTTATCTCGTTTCTTGAGAAACTAATGTGAAAATGAAGAGACATTCATACAAAAAAGAAAAGGGAGGTTTAATGAAGGAATAGTGAGCTTTTGAGAATAGTATATTCAACAATCATCAGCTCATCAGCAAATTAACTATGCAGCTTTATAACATTTCAAATAGTTACTCAAGAAAATTATGTATATGAATCGGAAGTGATATTATATCTCACAGAAAATCGAAACATGCTATTCTTGAGATTTGGGTAACTGAAATTTAAATTGGGATCACCATTTGATATTTTCAAAAGGGTTTGGATTTGTTAAAAGAATAATACTGGATAATACCTTTATTATATAATTTGATATGTTTTTCGAGGTACTTTTTTTCATTCCAATATTTGAGCAGCAGGTATTAGCTGTAAACGAATATCTTGGAATTATAGCAGTCCAATCACAAGACTCACTCAACAATGATCGACAGTTTATTACACATGGAGACTTCTACAACAACCTGGCGATTGCGGATTGTAGTAACAAACACTTTCTGCGGCTAGAGCTTCTGGCTAGAAGATCATTATGATTTGCTAAGGTTAAATTTAGTAGATACTACAAATAGCGTAATTACTTATCTTATATATAAAAAAAATGTATGAAAACAGTCCATCTGGCCGTTCTAACAGACCGAGTAACTTCATTTTTTTTTAAATGAAAGGTATTTAGACACAATTATGTCATCAATCACTGAAATTTACTCAACTCCCATCTTACTCGAGTTATACTCAAACGCGATTCTTCCCTGTACGTTTCTTATGGGACACATTCACTCAAGCAATTCGAATTCGCATAGCTACTTTTGAATGGATCTTGATCGTTTCACTCTCAGAACACTCAGTGTATCAAGATCTTTATTTTGAGCTATTAACTGCTTAAATTCGTTGAGTTTAAGTAAAGTTATGTGTGCACAATCAACTTTACTTTCAATTTTTTCCAAATACTGCGGCCGACGCACAACTGATATTGTCTGGAAGGAAGTACTGTAAAATGATTTTATGTAATAATTTCACCTTCCCATACATAGTCTATCCGAATGCTGCTGAGCAGCACTGGTCCTTTAGTACATATAATTACATATCGTCGATTCAATGGCAAAACCATCAATGTGCAAAATTGATCGTTTTGACCTAAGTGCACCGTAAGTCTTAAAATGAACCATATTATTCATACCACACTTTCTGTTTACGCGCCATAATTGGCTGGAACGTCAAGTCGATTATTCACGAAAATCATTTCTCTACAAGTTGTCACCACGACTTTTGACGAATGTGACGATTTCGCGTTGTTGGCTTTTCGAAGAATTATTCAAAATATGTTAATGTGCCACTTACGTTTGTTTCATCTTTTAATTTCGATGTACAAGCAGTTTCTACAACACCGAAAGGCCCAGCAGGTTAAATATTTTATTTGAAAAAATTAGCAATCTACAGTACTACAGTGTACCTACAACTTAGCGAACCAAGATTTTCTTTATTATTCACGATTACATTCTAGTACATCAAAATATTAAAAAGGTTCGAATGATGTCCGATGAGTGTGGTGGCCAACAATAAGACTCCATTTTCGTTTCCATGTGCCTTCAAATTCTCTCAAGTCATCCTACTCTTAACCATATAGATCATCAATTTTTTGAGACAGTGCAAGATCAAGGTTACGATCTTTTGTAGTAAAAAACATGACAAACCGAGACTTTTTCGATTTTAAGGAATACATACTTTCAGCATGAATCAAATTCCATGACGCAAATTTTGCTGGCTTCGCTATGTAAAGGATGAGCCAACAAACATTTTCTTTAAAGTCATACAGATGAAGATTTTAAATAAGTAAATTATTCCAAAAAAGGACGGCCAAGAAATGTTACATTAAACAAGCCCTACACCGATGAGTTTGTCTATTTCCAAAACAAAGTTTCAAGACTTGCAGAAAATGTGTAATGATCTTACAATACGAAAGATTTACCATGACTACTACAAATCTTTGAAATGTAGGCAAAAAATCCGAAACTGTTTACCATGCATCGGAAAATGAGTAAGAAGAACAACTGAATGTATTGTCTTTACTTTAAATTAGCTGAGTACTACGTTTTATTTCCTTGTTTTTTTTTATTAAACGTGTTTGCAAAAACTTAATCGCATCAATTTTCTGTTTACCAAAAATAAATTTGCTTAAAATGGTTCAACGGCAAAAATGCGAAAGTGTTTTATCCAAAAAAAACTTCACAACTTAAATCGGTTAAGATGACTTCTACTTATTGCAGAAAATATTTAAAATGGCACAAAAACTTTATTTTTCCCAATCATTACAAAATTTTAATGAAATTATCTCGAAATTAATAGTTTTAGCATGGGACCGACGATATATAATTCCAAATTACTAAATTGAGAGACACGTCATTCAAAAAAGCATGCTGTCAAAGCGAATTTGTGTATGATTGGAAATGGTTTTTGGAATAAATCATTACAAAAAAAGACTATAAGTGGAATCCAATAGATGATTTTCATCAAATTCCAAGTTTCTATGGAGTCGAACACGCAGGTAGAAGGTTAGAACGTTCACTCATCGGAGAAACGGAGAATACCACGATTTTTGAATCAAGTCACTGAAGCTACGAATAATGGTTGTACTTGGAGTATACCTGGTAGATAGGGGAGTTTTCGGAGAACATGTAAAGAATGTGTTAAAAAAGGTGGAAAAGAAAGTGGCTAGGATCCTGCCCAATATAAATGGATCGTCATTCGCGACAAGGAAGGTGCTGTGTACAATGGTGCACAATATTATTCTCTATGCGGTACCAGTCTGGAGCTTTGTTGCCAAAATAAGGAAATATGGAGAAGTGTTAAACAGCGCGCTACGAAAAGTATTGCCGCGGATGGCACATGCATATAAGATAGTTTCGATGGCAGTTCTGAACGTAATAACAGGAATCCCCCCGATTGAATATATGATCATAGAGAGAGAAGAAGAGCACGTCTGCAGCAACGAGGATAAAGAGGCCATTACTGAGAGAATCAGAGAGAACACAATGCAAGAACGGCAGCGGAAGTGGGAGGAAACTAGTGCGACTGCTCAGCGAACTAAGATACTCATAAGGGAGAGCGCCCACCAAAGTAACGCAGCATCTGACGTGACACATGCACGGCAGTTACATTGAAAAGACGTGGCATGATTTTTCAGATAGCGCAGATCTGAGTGAAATGGCAGTGGCGTAAAACGTGTCTTCTTCAGAGGACGAAGATTTGTTAGCAATTGTGAATCTGATCAATATTAATCAAAATCATCTAAAGCGTCGTTATTGGGTATACCCCTTTTGTAAAACGAGACAAATAGTAGTTTTAGTGATTTTAGGGAACTAAATATGTATTCAGAAAAATTTCAATCATTCTATAGGATGAAAAAAGAAACCTTTGAGGCGTTAGTCAGAAAAGTAAGGCCAATAATTTAAAAAAAGGATAGTCTTGTAAATTTCTGTACGAATAAGTGGAACAAAACGTATATTGAAATCTTGATCGTTCTTAATTTTAGTAAAATTTCCGT
Source organism: Galeruca laticollis (assembly GCA_963921935.1). Classification (NCBI taxonomy): domain Eukaryota; kingdom Metazoa; phylum Arthropoda; class Insecta; order Coleoptera; family Chrysomelidae; genus Galeruca; species Galeruca laticollis. The sequence goes on along the minus strand of OY998182.1, from coordinate 105,803,030 downwards.
AGCAAAAGTGCCCAAAATTGTAGGTAGTATTTGTTTAAAAAAATGCTTGAATTCATCTTATTGATGCTATATTAAGAATAAAATCAATTAAAATTGTTTTGTTTCTAGATTTAACTGAATTTCGGCAAAAAAAGGTTGTTTCATCTTTGAAATAATACCTAACAATTGACGTCAAAACACCTGTCTTTTGAAGTATATGTGCCGGAAGAAATATATTTGAAAACCACCAAGAAAAAATATACATCCAATGTAACAAATTAGTAGACTAAGAAATGCTGTAAACAAATAGTTATATCAAAATGAATAATGCTTTTACAAATCCCTAACGATTGTTATGAATTATGTATAATTTACACGCATGTTTATCATGCTATAGTCATAGAAATTCTTGTTAAAACAGTTAGTATGTCTAGTGTTCCGTTTCCCATTATTACTTTTTATTTTTAAAAACAAAGCCGACATGTAGTATTTTTGGACAGTCTGCGTCCCATAATAGAGTCCAGCCAGCTGTGTGGTATTTTTTATTTCCATGGAGGCAGCAAGAATTATTTTAAAAAAGTAATTGTGACATTCATGTCAAAATGTAATAAGAATTAATTTAGAAAGGCAGCGTTTTCCTAAAAAATCATATAATTTCGCATGAAGTTCTCGTTGGTTCAGAACCATATGGAACCGACGGAAAGGGAACACAACAGATAGGATGTAAACATATTCCGGAAGTTTCAAACATATTTCGACAACAAAAAACTTATAAAACAGTTCAATACAGTATAAATTCAACCTACGGTGATTTACGGTAACCAGAGGTGTTCGAAATAAATAAACTAAGAAAAATACATGAAGGAATAAAGACAGAGAATGGAAAAAGTTACAACAACGAAGGATAGGACATTTACGCACATCCAAGAACAGATAACAGATAACAGATAAAAATAATAAGATGACTTGATCATGTAGCCATCAGATTCGTCACACAAAAATTCATAAGTGAAAGAAAAACATAAATGAGGTCGTTTGAAAAGGAAATATTTGGTGTTAGAAGTTGTGAAAAGGGTGTAACCTTTGGAGAAAAATAGTGGAAGCGGGGAAAGAGATAAGAGGTAAGAAAAAAAAGGTAATAGCCTTGAATACTTATAGTGCTGATATTATTATATATCTTGCTGCTGCATTATTCACTTTGAGTAGGTGAAGTGGTAAAGATTGTATTCCATCCAGTGTATTCTTAACAAATAATTGGACTTAGAAGACTGTAGAATTAGACTGGAGACAAATCCAATATCTTTCGACAAAAATAGTAGAAGCGGTGGATGATATTTAAAAATTAGACGCCACGGGCAATGAGGAGGACCTATAGTGCTGATATATTATTATCCTATATAATTTTATTCCTCAACTCGAATAACTTCTAGCTTCTAGTTGGAGATTAGATTAAAACCAACCTATTATTATCAAGAACTAAAACCTACTGAATAATGATTTGAAAAACTGACGCAGAAAATGAGAAATTATACTGATACGACATCCAGGCTAGGGACACTGCAGACCGTGCCATCTATAGAGCCTGTCGAGTAACTAAAATCGGTAGATAATACCTAAAAATTAACGAAAACTGTAACCTCGTTAGTAATCAAATTTTATTGATTTTTATTACTGCATATGCGTGATGTCATATTGCTCGTCCCCACAGGTTATCTGTTATACTGTTATACTGTTCTTAGTTCATGTGTAGAGGTTATTATAAGGTTACGGTATTTTGGTGTATTTTTTAATTGCTATAGTGTAATATTTATGTGTTGTTTCGTTGCTTTATTGTTATTGATTGAAGAGACAATGCCAAAGTATATTCTGAAGGAGTCTAATAACTGGTGTACTGGGTAAGTTTTATTAAAAATAATTGAGCATTTTTTCTTTCACAATTAAAAACCATTATCTTTATTTTTATAAAACACAGTATTTATACTAATTTAATGGACAACTTTAGAGATCATGGTTGTTTTTACATTAGCTAAACTGAAAATTACTCCATTAATAAAGTAAATATTTCTTTTTACAGTTTTGTTCCTCCAACCCAGGAAGATAAAATTAATATGGCTGAAAAGCAGTGGTAATAAATCATTAAATTTGTCGACGACGAAACGATGGAGGATATGATCTCTTCATTTTCAAAAATGGTGTTTCTTTAGATTTGAGAAAGACGAAGAGAGGTTATTAGGACAGTTTGATTTGCCTTCTCATACGAGTGGAAATTAACAAAAATTGATGGTAAGTTTTATTGTATTCAATATAGCATGCTATAATTTTGACGACGAGTACTGAGTGTGTAATTTTATTGAAATTTCTGCTAAGCGCTTTCAGCCATTAGGCCATTCTGTAAGCTCTCGTCAAGAAAAAAACTTACAGAAGGTGTCAAAAAAGATCAAACCCTGTAACTGCTACATACAATGAAATAAAATGTTAGATGTTCATTATTATTTAAGTAAAATTTGTTAAAATTACTCTATAAAGAACGTGTACAATTGTAATTCACATGACAAAACGTCTAATTTGAATTTATCAACTAAATGATATGTGTGTACACCCTCTTTATAGGGTAATTTTAACAAATTTTACTTAAATAATGATGTAACATCAAACATTGTATTTCATTGTATGTACATTGTACCTGTTGTATGTTTTTCTCTTGTCGACAGCTTTGAGAATGACCTAATGGCTGAAAACGCTTAGCTAGAATTTTAATAAAATGACACACTCAGTACTCGTCTTTTCATACTCTCAATTTATATCTAGTTTGTACACGATGCTCAGACAATTCCATTTTAAAATGTACCCATTGAAGAAATAATAATCTGGGTTTTATTTTATGTTATAGCTATTCCCTCCACCAGCTATGGGATGGAAGGTATTAACACCTTGCCGATTTTATTATATAGCCCATGGTATGACAATTTATGGGAAATGAAAGTGAGTATTAACTTTTGTTGAGGCATTACGTCTAAATATTTGGTCTAGCGGTAACCAAAATATCCAGTAAAGACAAAAAATAAATAAATCAAAAAATAGTTAAAAACCAAAAAAATCAAGAATTCCTAAATAAATCGAAAGCTCCAAAAAAAGGAATTCAAAAAAACCAAAAAAATTTAAACATTCAAACATTCTTTGATTTTTTTTGGCTTCGTACAAAAACATGTGTAAACTTATTATTCCAATAGTAAGTGCATTTAGTTTTCTTTTGTTAACATAAATTTTCAAACATATTTGTGTGTTTACTTGTTGTTATTATTTTGTGTGTTTACTTGTAGAACTTCAACCAGAAACGAGAAAGGCCTTCCACGAGACGGTGGAATTTTTAAGAGCCCTTAAGAAACATTTTAACAATTATAGACTGCCTGGAGCTGCAGAGTAACTTAAACTGCCTTATGCGATGGTTTCATAAGAACGGAATACTTTTAAATGTAGAAATATACAAATATGCAATATACTAGGTTTAAGCTTGTGATATAAACCTATTTAATACTTCCAGTAAAGAAATAAAGATGTGTTTTAAGTGGAAATGAAATGTTAGATATATTATTTTAAATGTTGTACAGTCACAAGTGCTGTTTAGCACTCTTATATGTAATTACTTGGCACCTTGTATTTACAGAGCTGGGCAGTATTTAATAACTTTTCCTTTGAAAATATTTTAATTAGTTTTGTTCTAGCATTCACAGTCATTATACTCAAATGTTTTCTTTCACAGAAAGTTGCCAAAAATAGTAGTTAACTTCTCATTGCTAACACTTTTTTTGATTAAGTAAGTAGCAGTTATACTCCAGCAGTTTGTCCAGCTCTGTGTGTTTATACGAGTGTAATAATAAATAAATAAATTAATATAAACTTATCATAAATAATTTTCTACTTTTATCTTGATTTAACAACATTTAAAAATCTAATGATACTCCAATCTAGAATGTATGTATTATTTTTTAATTATTGCATTGTTTTTACATTATAGTTTATTTATTGTCATTCTGTTTTATAAGAAAAGTAATTTGTGAAAGAAATTATTTGTTGTGTATTTTTATACCAAAATAAATAAACTGTTTATATGATTACTGTTTTATTTTTTCCAATTTAATTCACCATTTGTGGTCCATCATTTGATATTTCATTTAATTTAACTCAACATCTAATCATTATTGAGTTAAATTGAAAGAAATGTTAAATGATGGACCATAAATGGTTATTTTGAAATAAAATAATTAAAATACAGTAAATTTGAATATACCGCCAAAACTTAAAATTACAGAAATCTTTTCAAAATCAATCAATTGTTGAGTCGACAGGCTCTTTAGATGGCTCCACAATCAGTGTCTCATCTATCTGTGGGTTATCTGTGACGACATCAACCATATGCATATTAATCAAAACAATACGACAAACGCTTCTATTGAGTTTCGCTCTTTTTCTGATATTAGAAGAAGATAGTGCCAAAATAGTATGTATTGAATAATATCGTCAACTAAGTTACGTGATGGAAAATCTTCACCGTTTCTACTGTATGTAGTTCATGAAACTGACGTAACATATAGTCTACTAATAGGGTGTCCTCTAAAACTTTCTAAACTGATTATATTCACGTGATGGAAGAGCTTTACCGTTTCTATTGTATATGCAATCAAATTTTTTTGGGATTATTCCAAAGAATAAACTCGAAAAAATCCTTGCAGCTCAATAGAAGCCTGTTACTTCTATATTTAAGACCAAAATTGTAATAATAGAGCCAAATTAATAAGCTGTCCCTATATAGAATTTTTCTTATGAAATTGCAGTTTAAAATTGACCTGTATCCCTTGTTAAGCATTCATCGTCGAAACTCATTAGCATGACTTACTGGCTTACCGACAAATAATACATTATTATTCCTAAACGTCAAAGCTGTTCTATCAACCACGACAATCTGGAATTTTAAACAAAAGTAATATATTTAGCTTATGCAGTGATAAAACTTAATAGAAAACATTGTCGATGACGGTATGAAATATATTTCAAGGGAAATTACAAATTGATGCGTGTAACTCGTTATCCCTTCGACACAAAAATTATGTAAAGTAGATGTAAACTTTGTACCTATCTCCTTCAAGAATGGATATAAAAATTAATAACAACAAGAATTAGAATTACTCTTTTAGCTTTGGGTTTAGTGTAATTTTGATAGATTAGCTAGATCAGAAGGAGAACATTTAGACCCGGTTTTTATATTTACGTTTCATCATGTTCCTGACATAATCTCTAACCATTTACCTACCGTACAAGTTACTAAGCCCTAATGGCACTTGTCTAATTATACCAGAAAATATCTAATTTTCTGAAAACTGTAACGGTAACCTGAAGTTTAAATTAATATCTGGAAATTAACCTAAACATGTTGGTAGACTGTTAATTCATCGGACTCATCTTCCAACCAATTAGGATTTTTCTTATCCTGATCAAATCAATAATACCTGGCATTGGCATGGGTGATCTAATTAACGTTTCTTCAGATTGTAATCTGATCAATGACAACCGTGATCGCCATTAAGGCTGATTTTAACAAGTTATGAGTAACAAAAATCGGATTATGCTACTAAACCCGTAATACAATACTTTTTGTATGAATATGAACTATTTTTTGTCGTTTTTAATTTATAGATAAAATTCTTATTTGAATAAACAATATATTCAAATTTTCCAAATAAAGTTCAAGCCGATACTGTTTAAAATTATAGGTTCCCAAATTTCAGGCTTTTGTATTGATTTTTATATCTTGGGCCGTGTCGTTGTTGGCTACTTTCCGACAGGGAGCAGCACTATTGTGTATTCCATACATAACGCTCCCTAGTGAAAGGCCCTAGAACTACTCCCGTATTGATTTTTATATTTCGTCTAAAGAAACCTGTACTAAAAACGTTATAAAAGGGAAGAAAATTACAAATGAAACGTTCCAATAATCACAGATAGATGTAGACTTCGTTTGTGAAATATAACATTGAAACATTTATTTCCAGAGGGTGCAGGAGGAAACAAAAAATACCATATATTCTATTTGATGTGAGTTACATTATGTTTTATATTAAACAATAATTGTTTTCAAATTCACTATGGAAAATTGATCTATTTGAAAATTTTAATTTTCAGATATGATATTCAATAGTGATATTAGACTTGAGTGATGATTTCCTTCACACTGACGATTGAAGACATTGCAAAAGAGAGGTAAATCTTCTACCAAATCGCGACCGCTTCTGAAGGCATTGGGTCACCTACAATGCAAAAATGAAGACACAATATTTATACCATATTTTTATCCATAACAAACTGATGCGGATTACAAAAATGGTTCACATATGGCGTTTAAACTTCGTGTATGAAAAGAGAGCAGATATACCAGTTCGGCGATGAAAATAATCATGACAATCACTTTTATCGGACTATTTAATGATTGATTCCAGTTACATCCTTGATTGTGTATACAATTACTTACAGAATTTGCTATATGCATGTAATGGTGTGCTTCTTGTAGCGCGAAGGAAAGCTTTTTTAAGGGGCAAGTAATACTATTTTTTGTGGATAATTTCTTACTTAAAATATACTGTGAAATTACTTATATTGTGAAAATTACCCCACAATATTGGGATCGACTTAAAAGCTCTACTACTACTGGTTCTTGCAAAAAGTCTCGATCTCAGTGCAAACAAACACGCTTGTCACATTTATCAGAACAACAACCAAACGAAATTTATCAGGTTTTAAGGTGCAGTTTTTGTGACAAAATAAGGGAAATTAGAGAAAGAAGAGCTTTTTGCTCTTATTTGCAATACAGCCTTACCTTTGTTGAAAGTAATAAAAAAATTATATAGGTACCTATAACATTTTATTCGCTCTTAACTTCGTGTGTAAATTTTTATCCAATTCTCTCACATGAAATATTGGGCTATTTGAAACGGGGCCATTTTAAAAACGTAAAAATATATTTGACTTTAATTGATCGATGTGTTACTGTCATCAATCATTTGTCAGGGTCGTGACGCACGCTAACCAACGCGATGTTTTCAAGTTTGTTTTTATGAAAATTCAATTTTCATCAACATATCTTTTGGTTAGTAAATATAGTTGATTTATTGATTGTTTATTCACATCTAATAAAAGCATATCACAAACAAGAATGTATACCAATTAAATAAAACATGATGAAAGGACAATAAATAATTCTCAAAGGTGGCAAAGAAATATACAAGGTGAATTAGCGGCTACAGCCAATCTGATTATGATGTTTTGTGATATTTACAGAATATGGGAAGATGCGATATACTTCTTGAATGTTAGAGTAACCCTTATATTTACAACATTTTGTGAAAAATTTCATTTCTAAAACCGCTTAATAAGTTCGAGACGTTGAATATATTATTAATATTGGAGTAATTATCTCCAGTCAACTCATCAATGTCGTCACTAAAATATTCTATTTCTGATTGATTCTCAGCTATTTCAACAAGTTGCTCGTATGTTAAGAGACATCTGCTACTTAAAGTGGCTTCTAAAAAATCTTTGAACAAAATGTACAATAACCTGATCATAAAGAACATACCTTAATGATGTATAGTCACAATGTAGTCAGACGACTATTCCCGTTTTTCAACAATTATATTTTCCACAAAACTGTAAATATCTCAACTTTTTCCAGCCAAACATTCTGTTTAAAATCCCATTTAAATTTATTGATTACCTTTCTACGAATCTAACATTTCATATATTTTTGATATCGGCTGTTACAAACGAACCCGAAACGAATAGGAAAAAACGCTAGGTTTTCGCTAGCCGTAACCAGCTGACGCTCATTTCACATTTCATAGTCTTCTTCCTTGAACCGTCTAACAGTAAACATGTAGTTCGCCACCATAATTATTTAAAGTAGTGTTTTTAGTGAGTTAAGGAACCAAGCAAGTAAGACTAGATTTTTCTTCAGTTGTATTCACTCGCATTAAATTGATGGCAATTGAACATTCAACAATATTTTTATATAATTAAATTAATTTCATTCTACATCGTTGCCGGCTCTCTTCCATCAGTGTTCTCGATTTGTGTGTTTTGTAATAAATTTATATTTAATTATTGATAGATTTGGAGGGAAAATATTTCAGCAAATTGTTTACTAAGTGAAATGATTTTAACATCCGGTCACTTCTGGTTTTTTTATACCTTTTTCTGTATCCTAGTCAATTGACTAATAAATCGTAATATAAGGTATATTTATATTATGTCTCGCTTTAAGTAGTTTCCAATTACTCCCGTTTGACTTTTAAACCGTCTCTAACGGTCAATTTAGAGCGGTCCTTCGAGAACAAAATACATCTAGCTATCGCATCGCCCAAGGATATGTAGTGTTACGAAACAGCACACTGGTATAGTCCCTAAAACCGACCCTGTCTAAGCCAGGTATATAAGTTAAAATTATGGCGGATACGCAGGTTGTTTTTATATCTGTTTGCGAATAGTGACTATCTTATCTACACTGTTTTTGTGACCAGTCTTATCTAGAAGCCAATTGTTCTTGTCTAGAATCCTCTAGTAAAAAAAGGCATTAATATATATAAAAAGGACCAATCAGTAGACTAGTTAGTTGATAAAGTGATCCCGAGAAATAAACAGAAATACACCGAACAGTAAAGTGCTAATATAATCAAGTTTGTGTGCATATAAATTAGATTTAAGTGATTAGTTAAGTATATATAAATTAAGTGTTAGTGAGTTAGTGTTTAAATAAATTAGTAAGTACCCATACCGTGTGTTTAAAATTTATCCCACCCGTTTACTGTTTAAATATATTAGAAAAACATTACATTGGTGTCAGAAGTGGGATAATATAAATAAATTGCTACGTAAAAATGGCCAAGAGACTACGTGACCTCAAAGTGGCGGAACTAAGAGCAGAATTGAAGAGGCATTTAACCTCGGCGCCGATATTAGGATATCCATTACCAGAGGAAGACTTTATTCTTGACACTGACGCAAGCAACGTAGGAACTGGTGGAGTGCTCTCACAGATCCAAGGAGGGCAAGGAAGAGTGCTGGGATATTTCAGTAAAGTCCTCTCCAAACCAGAACGAAACTACTGCGTCACAAGAAGAGAACTTTTGGCAGTAGTGAAGTCCGTGGAACACTTTTACCAGTATCTCTATGGTAGGAAGTTTTTAATCCGGACTGATCATGCAGCACTCAAGTGGTTGATGCAGTTCAAGAATCCAGAGGGCCAGATCGCAAGATGGATTGAACGACTTCAAGAATATGATTTCAACATCGAACATCGAGCTGGTGTGAGTCACCGAAATGCCGTCTCCTTGTCCAGACGACCGTGCCCAACAGACTGCTCCCACTGCAACAAGGTGGAAACTAGGGAAGCTGCAGTTTCAAGAACTACTGTAGTCAACGAGGAATGGTCACCCACCAGGATCAGAGAAGATCAGGAGAATGATCATCACCTGAAGATGATCCGGCAATGGAAGAAAGAAAATCGGCGACCTACCTGGCAAGAAGTGTCAAAATTTTCACCGAAACTCAAGGCGTATTGGGCTCAGTGGAACTCCCTTGTCCTCGAAGAAGGGCTGTTGAAAAGAGTCCTTGAAAACGATGATGGTTCTGAGATGAGGAGACAGCTAGTTATCCCGAAAACAAGAGTAGCTGAGGTACTGAAGAAGTTACACGACAGTCCATCGGCAGGACATCTGGGAGTGAAGAAACCCCTTCAGCGAGTCCGTGAAAGGTTTTATTGTATGAACAGCTCCGACGATGTGAAGGACTGGTGTAAGAAATGTACTACTTCTGCTACGGGTAATGGACCACATCGCAAGAGAAAGGCACCCATGAAACAGTACAATGTTGGAAGCCCTTTCGAAAGGATTGCTTTAGATATCGCTGGACCATTTCCGACGACAGAAAATGGTAGCAAATACATACTGGTTGTAGTGGATTATTTCACAAAGTGGGTGGAAATTTACGCTATCCCGAACCAAGAGGCCACAACTGTCGCGGATTTATTGGTGAAAGAATTCATCAGCCGATATGGAGTACCCTTGGAAGTCCACAGTGACCAGGGAAGAAATTTTGAAAGCCATCTATTCCAGGAGATTTGCGACAAGCTGGGAATGAAGAAGACCAGGACAACAGCTTTACATCCACAGTCAGATGGAATGGTCGAGAGAATGAACAGGACTATTGGAAAATACCTGTCCAAAGTAGTATCCAGCCATCAGAGAGATAGGGACCAGTATCTTTCCCTATTCGCATTGGCTTATCGATCTGCTGTCAATGAGTCCACGGGTGAAACACCGGCGAAAATCCTGTTTGGACGTGAAATGAGGCTTCCTTGAGATCTGGAATTTGGCTGCCGGCCTGGAGAAGATCTAGCAGGCGAAGACTACGTGATCCTATTGAGAAGAAGGCTGGACGATATTCATGAAATAGTTCGAACCAATCTTCAAGTTGCCAGCGACAGAATTAAAAGTCGGTACGACACGCAGGCCACAGAAGGCGGTTTTAAAGAAGGGGATAAAGTATGGTTACACAACCCGACGAGGAGAAAAGGATTTTCTCCAAAATTACAAAAATCCTGGGAAGGTCCATACTTAATCAAGAAAAGGATCAATGATGTTATATATCGCATAAGCAAGATCCCCAACGGAAAACCAAAAGTAATTCACCAAAACCGACTAGCGCCATTCGAAGGAGACCATGACCTGGAGGAAGGAGTAAACCTTATTCGAGATGTGTCTGACCCTACCTTCGAGGAATTTATGGGCACGTATGGAGGTACCGGGAAAGCTAGATATGGAGTCACTTCGGAACAACAACAAGATCTGTTCACTCTCCCGGAAGATTATTCACTGGCATACAACATCCCCGCCCGTATCAAGATCGCACGATGGTTGGCAACCGTCTTTCAAAAGAAGTTCGGGCAATTAGAAAAACTTGAAGACCAGATTCTAGCCCCTGGCAAGACACTGAAACTGAAACATAATTCGCGGTACGTCCTCTACGTGGTAACTAAAAATGAATTCCAAGATCGATCTACCTACCGCGATGTGTGGGAAGCACTTCGAAACCTCCGAGACCATGTGTTGGAATCCAACGTGAAGAAACTGGCTATGCCTAAGATAGCGAGTAACCAGTTGGATTGGCGAATCATCAGGAACATGGTAGAGATTATCTTTCGAGATACCGGTGTCCAGATATTAATTTGCAGCTACAACCCCCGTTATCAGTATCCGATGAAGACGGAGCCCTGCTATTTCCATAAGATAGGAAAGTGTAGAAATGGGGCCAGTTGCCGATTCAAACATCCAGTCTCGGCTACACAAAAGTTCCAGGAGGATCTTCCATTTAAGGAGGGGGTAATGTTACGAAACAGCACACTGGTATAGTCCCTAAAACCGACTCTGTCTAAGCCAGGTATAAAAGTTAAAATTATGGCGGATACGCAGGGTTTTTTTATATTTATTTACGAATAGTGACTATCTTATCTACACTGTGTTTGTGACCAGTCTTATCTAGAAGATGCCAGAAAGCCAATTGTTTTTGTCTAGAATCCTCTAGTAAAAAAAGACATTAATATATATAAAAAGGACCGATCAGCAGACTAGTTAGTTGATAAAGTGATCCCGAGAAATAAACAGAAATACACCGAACAGTAAAGTGCTAATATAATTAAGTTTGTGTGCATATAAATTAGATTTAAGTGATTAGTTAAGTATATATAAATCAAGTGTTAGTGGGTTAGTATTTAAATAAATTAGTAAGTAGCCATACCGTGTGTTTAAAATTTATCCCACCCGTTTACTGTTTAAATAAATTAGAAAAACATTACAGTAGGAACGGGAAAAGATGATGTTGGATTCTTTCTCATACCATCGAACCAGCGCAGAATAAATCGAAGATTTTTATTACCCTACTCTCCACGTCCACTAATGATGTTTTTTAAAGTAATTGACTAAAAATTAGGTTGATAATTGCGACAGCTTATGAATACATAAAAGAGTAGTATTTGGGTGACAAATTAAGGAGTGCAGGCACCTGTCACGTTCCAACATTGTTGTTTTCTTTGTCAAGAATCTTATTGTTAGATGACTGCGTGGTATTCCGTTATGTTATTAGGATGTAGTCAACTGATTACAGTATGAATCAAAGAGATACAAGTAGGTACTTTCTAAGATTATGGGCTTTGAAGAATCGATGTGGTCGATTGACTACACGGTAAACGAAAGGGTTTGCTACATGTCTATATATTTCTCTTCTATTCAGTCTTCTAGCTGCGTAATCTTCCAATAGGCTTGTGTTAGTGGTTTAGATGGTGTTATAAACTTGGTATGGTTGTTATTATTTTCTTGGATGATGTTATTTGTTTTATACGAATACTCGTCTATTTGTGCTTTCAAAATTTTGGATTGACTTCTCCGTGTAATTATTGTATTATTTTCTGCAACCCTATTGTTCGCCTACATAAGTCCAAATGCGTTCATTATATTTACAAAGCAGCAGATATTTCTCTGGCCAATACATTACTTTCCTCAATATGTTATGAAACAAGTATATCATGTGTAAAGAAACTTGTTCTGATCAATATCCAGATTAATCAATAAAAACAGTTCTGTGGTTTTCGTGCCATATCGTACACGTTCTGCATTTTAACGTAGTTGTGTATCCAAGTACACGCGATATGTGATAACTTTTTGTCCGTTGTTTAAACATATTTTGAATTTTCACAAATATAATATTACCCACTCACAAACCGGCAGTTATTTACCCACTCATTAGCGCGATACCAACTTTGGATTTTCCTCGAGGTTTGTCCTGTGGCTAGATGCTTTTGTCTACTTTTTCAATACTCAAAAAGCTAACAGAATACTTACACTGAAACTATGTCTTGTCTTCGGACACTCGTAGTAAATACGACATAGCAAACGCGATAGAAGATAGAAATCAGTGAACACCAAAAGACAGTGGAATCATCATATAGAAGGGATGGCGGAAAGCAGAGAGGTGAGTATAGTAGAAGACTAATGGACGAGGGGAGAAAATGGTCAATTGAGGCCCATCCGAATTAAACCGGAAAATGACTATAAAAATAGTAGGAAGATGTTTGTTTATAATTACAGAGCAAACTTGCTTTAGGCGACAAGTGGATCAAAATCTTTTTCTATTATTTACAAAGATTCACAACTAGTACAAATTACAACAATACATCGTATATTGACAACCTTAATTTTTATAATATCATGATATAATTGAACATACAACTTTATTAAGACTTAAAATTATTGGCTTCTCAGTGTGTTGAAACAACTTGAACATATTATTGTCATGCGAGTAGAAAAACATTGTTTTAATATATTTATGACCCCTCGTAAATTCTTGCAATGTATCGTTTCAGAAGGCATTATTTTCTATGTTTATGACCTTTTTTATATTAAAATTAAAAATCAGACAACAAACAGGAAGCCGTTTCAATCGTACCACTGGGACCCCCAACCAATTTAATTTGAAAAAATCGCACAAGGAGTCACACTGAGGAAAGGATTTCAAATAAAAAGTGGAAATAAAGACTCCCATATCTCGCATATATCTACATAAAATTATATAAAGTGGTGCAATCAAGAAAATGTGAACAGTTTCACGCCTCATAAACTCTTGCACTTATAAATAAGATCATGCTTATGGGTATGCGGTTGGAATTGATAGATTAAAAGGTTAAAATGTAACATTTACTATTTTTATTATGTCTCAACTTAACCACAAGTTGCCGTTTGGTTATGGTTTGTTTAATATACTTGATTTATAACTTCATTAAAATGAAACGTGTTTATAAAACCTCAAGTGTCTCACTCTTAATTTGAATTGAAGTCGGATAAAACAGAGCTCTTCAATTAGTTTTCTGTTTTAATTTATTAGTGGTTGTTAATCTATTAACGATATTTTTAATGTATTTCATTTTTTGACATCCGTTCAAGAAATAATTTATATTGTAATGTTAATAGCTTTTAAGAGAGCAATTTTATAAAATGATTTGATCCAATGGATGATAACATTCCAACAAGTGATATATGTAGTTGGTAGGTACATATTTAACTTATAAGCGTCAAGAAATGTACTCTATTTCAACCACTTTTTCAAAACAAGCCACACATAGTGAAAACGCGATTTTCACTCCTGATTTCATGAGCGCTTCACTACTTTGAATGTGGATATTATTTGACAACTTGAATAAGAGAAACTGGAGATTTAAATTTAAACAACTACATTAAAAGCCTAACGTTTTCAAAAATGAATAGGGGAGTTGATACAGTTTCTATTAATAGTAGTTTGTACAACAAGTGCGCAAAGCGTTACTTTTCCTACGAACGCAAATCCAGCGAGTGGGAAAAGTGCTTTGCGTACGAGTTGTACACAATATTTTTTCTACAACTACGTTTATTAATTAAAGAAAAAAGTAACTTATATATGTATTTTATTTAACTTAAACAGAACGAATTTAAGAAATGAACACAGAATATAGAAAAATTAGTTGATACTAAAGTTGGAACAATTTCGAATTGTTATGCCTGGTATATTATCTATTTTTGATGATAGGTTATCGTTAATGTTTGTCAACGAAGATGTTGATGCTTGTTTTTCATTAGGAATAATATTATATGAAGTCGAAACCCCAGGTATAATAGATTTTTCAATTTTGTTGGCAATATCAATTTTGTTTGATATCGAGTCGTCAATATATCCTTCCGCCACTGTATTTGAGCGCCATCCACCATGTCGCGTCAATGTTAATAAGTCTCCGCCTGAATTTGCTAAAATTGTAGCTGAAGATCGTCTAAAACAATGACCCGTGTACAATTTAGAGTTAGGTAATTTTAAATATTGTGCAATTTGTTTAGGCATATTTCCGAATTTATTTATGCCCACTACTTGCCGCGTGCATTTTCCGTGTTAGTAATTAAGAAATAACCTCGTCTCATTTGTATTTTGTGGACGCAGACGTGCATATTTTTTGTATAAGTCATAGAATTTTCCAACTACAGTAAATGTACGTGGTATTTTTGTCTTAGTTATTGGAACAGTAACCAATGAGGCTCCTTGTAAATCTTTTACGTTATCAATAGTTAATCCAAAAGCCATGACAACCTACAAGTAAATTTGTGATTGAAATTAAAATTTTAATTTAGTTCCAAAATTAAAGTAAAAAGATTAAATAAATTGCAAATATATAAAAAAGTCAGGATTTGAACCTAGGCCTCTTCGTTCCAATGCTGATGTGTTTTCCACTAAGCTATCGCGGCAACAATTATGAAATTTTATTGTAAGTTTTTTATTTACGTTTTTCTATATTATGAAGTACATTGGTTACTAAATAATAATAGATTGAATAACTGAATATAATCTTTAAAATTATAATTTACTTTGACGAGTAGATAGATATTGTCTGGAGCTTCTTCTAAAAATTTATGGATTTCAGCAGATGTCAATGTAAGGGATTTTTTTCGTTTTGCTTTTTTAAATATGTTCGAAGTTTTGTATACTTTGAAATATCTATGTTATGTTTGATACTTATGAGGGTTCTTATCATTGAATATATAGACCACAGTGTAGACGGTTTAAAGTTTGCAGAAATTTCTTGAAAATAAGCAAACAAAACATTTTCTGAGAATGATTTAATATTGTTTATTTCCCTCCAGTTCATAAATTTGCTGTATTGTTTTTGATATTTGTTTTTTGAAACTCCAGGAGTATTCTCAATATCGGAATTCGACAACTCGAAAGATAAATTATGATCTCGGTTCATAGTTCCTGAAATAATGGGTAATAAATGAATTTGCTTATAATCTATAATCTATAAACTGAAATACATAATCTAAAAAATAGTTTACTTACAGAATTTACAGTTTAAATTTAAAATTTGAACACCCAGAAATCCACTATAAAGTATTGTCAAAAAAATTTGACAATGACATTTCCGTGGGCAAAGTGACATTTCCGTGCGGAAAAGTACCTACCGTAACGTGTACTTTTCCCACACTCTACATTATTACTTTTCTAACGGATATCAAACTACTTAAGAAAAGGCATGCTTTGCGCATAAAAATTTGTGTAGAAAAGCGTGTTTTGCATAGTAATTGTAGAAAAAAAAGTTACTCTACAATTGATCCTACAAAAGAATTAAGTATATAGTAATTAAGTTATAAGTATAAATAGAGATTATAGAGACAATTAAAAAATTCAGCATGTCTGACTATATGTTTTAGAGATTTTATTTCTCATGTACCGGGCAATTTAGAGGTTATGTGAAGGCAGTGCCATAGCTTGGCGCTAGACTTATTTATGTAGTAACACGTTTAATGCAAATATAATCCTTAAGGCCTCGCTTTTAAGTAATACTCCGTTTTATATCGAATATCAACCGATAACCAAGAGTGCGCATTGGTAATTAGCCCAAGAGTACGCAGCGTTTCTCTTATATTCTATTGGAAGGATATAAATCAGTAATAAAATTCGACAAAATGTAAAAATTTATCAAATTCGACCAGTTTCGCAAAGGTTATTTATTGAAAGAAGTATTTTATTTTGGCAGTATAGTCAGGTGATTTTGCATGACAATCATGTTTTTTAGAAGAATTGGCCCCTTATCAAACGAAAACTGACCAAGTTGCGGTTTGATAAAGATATAATGTACGATATAAAGAAAATAACTGGAAAATGGCCAGTCAAAGAGGTCAATGCTAATGAATATGGAATTCATGAGTCTACGTTATAAGAAAGCGCCTAAAATACCAACGTTTTAGCCGAAAAAATACGAGAATTAGATGGATTATTTTATGGGTTAACTATGAAAAGTGCACAAGATGTAACGTATAAATGAGCTGAGATATGCAAGCTTCAGCACCTTTTAGTAAAATAAACAATTAGCTAGAAAAAAAATGGATTTCGCTGTTTTGCAAAAGGCATACATTGCCAGTAAGTCGACCAGAACTAATAAGACTCGGAAAAGTAAAAAATGTTTATACGAAACTATGGATTCTCAACAAAATCCATATATAATATGGATGAAACAGGAATACTGACCGTTCCAAATAAAACTTCAAAAGTTATTTCAATACAATAAAAAAAGCTGTAGAGAAAGTTGTACCAGCGGAAAGAGGAAAGTTAATAACAGCTGTTTACTCCGTTAGTGCTTCTGAGCTTTATATACCACCAACACTTATTTACCTCAGAAAAAGAGAAAATAAGTAGCCCCAGCTGACACTATTATGCTCCTTTCAGATATAAATACAGAATTATTTACGAAGTGGTTGCAATATTTGAAAACACATAGAAAACCAAATAAACAAGAACCTATACTCCTCATTTGCAATGAATGAAGTAGAATTTTGTCGTGAAAACGGAAATCATCTTTTAAGTTTGCCACCTCACACTAGCCATAAGTTGCAACCCTTGGATGCTGCGTTCTTTAGCCATTGAAAATAGCTTACTCTCAAGAAGCTGACAAATGGATGGTATCAAATCCAGGAAAAATAATAGTTCAGTCTGAAACTGCGTTATTGTTGGGAAGAGCTTATTCAAGGCTTGCATCAGTTCACAAGGCTGAAAAGGCATTTTCTTCTACGGGTATCTTGCCATCCGGTATCAATGATACACCTACTCCAGAAAATGAACAAGCTGCCAATAACGATACTGGTTTGGGAAATATTGAGATTGAAATAAATGATCCCGAACTTTTATAGCTCATAAATATTTCTTCCATGGAGAAGTCGAACAAAAGTCTACATCCCATTCATCCATACGTGGATGCTCCTCTAATGGAGATGAAATTAAACCCAGATGCTCCTCTAATTTGCAGACCTTTCGCCTAAGCTGGGATTCCCCTATAATCAGGATGAAATTGCACATATGAAATGGGACAAACCAAAATTTCAATTACGCCAGACTCAGGTAAAAAACAAAATTAGTTATAAGTTAAGTTGTATTTCTCATACCTAATATATTTTTTGAAGATACTAATGACGGTGATGAAGCAAAAATTTAATGTCGGGGAAGAAAAAACAGAAAATAAATAATGAAATTCTTGAAACTATTCGTCCTATTCCAAAAAAAGGAGAATAAAACTAAGCGAAATAGGGTGGGCAAGAAATCGGAAGTTTTAACTTCAAAGAGGAACTTGCTGCTAAAGATTTAGAAAGAGAGGCAAAAAATTAATACCAAATACTCACCTTAATTTTCATCACAGAATCACTCAATAATTTTTTTCGGTGTTAATTAGATAGGTATAGCAAAGGATGCATTGTGTCTTCATTCATTTTGAATGCTAAACTCAACTATAACAGACATTGTTTAGTCCTTAGATATAATGATATTTTTTGTATGCTGTTTCCCATTTCAATTATGTTTTCTTCCTGCTTATATTTAGGTACCAATCAAGCTTCTCTTATATTAACCCTTCCAGACTTCACATTTTGATACATTATCATATGCTTCATCCAAACCTTTAATGAACATGAGCGTTTCGATTTATTTCTCAATTGTCCTTCTTTAATGATTGTCCAATGATTGAAAACTGTGTTTATTTCCGGAAACCACTGGGTATTCTTGTCCTTCTACGTTGTTGAAAATTTTGGTAAGGAGATTTCCTTTCTTTAGTTTGTGAATTATTCTCAATTATTATTTTATTAAGGGAATTAAGCAAATATTTTGTTATTTATATTTGGTGATTTGGTCGTAAAGTTGACAAGAAAAAAACCAACAAGTTAATTTTCCATATAGATTTCTCATTATTTTTATCTCTAATGCATTATACTACTGGCAACACATTGATGTGAGCATGGTAGACTAATTTTATAACTTCTTCATATATTGATACCAAATAATGATCTTCAATTAACTTCTGATATGTATCTATATAACTGCTGTTGAGTACTTTCTAGATAATTTGTTCTTACTAAAGCGATTAACGGCTTCCTGTATTTTACACCTCATACATAAATAAAATATCGTTTTTTGCTTAATTGTAATTTGTCCATCTTCGCATTGTGACTACCGTAATACATAAATTTTAAAAAAATACGTGTAGGTCGCGTGTTGCGTTAATGTGCGGCGTGAAATATAACGCAACGGGATATCCGTTGCCAAGATAAACATCTACTTTATGACTGGATAACCGTTTTCCCAAATCACGAGGCATTTTATAATAGTAACTCACACCTAAAAGTGGACGAAGTGTGTTCGTCAGGACAGTAAATCAGAAATATAATAATAAATCATACAACCAACAGAAAATATATGCATATATCCATTTGGAATATAGAGTGTTGATTGATCTCGCGACAAAACAGATCCCCTAAAATTTCGAAATACTTATTAGACAATTCAGTTCGTTGACATATTTCAAAAATTACAGTTACTCTATTCCTTATAACGTATGAATTAGTTGGTTACTTAGGTAAATGTTCCATTTGTTAATTTAATTTCTAAAGTTATTAATTTTTCTGCTAGTATCACTTTGATGTTTCATGAAAGTACGTAATTTCGAATATCTTGAAATATTAATATTTATTCATTCACGACTTGACGCTCGGACATGGTAATTAACGAGTGTATGTTTTGGTTTTTTTGATTTCAAATTGACAACAATAGTCCGGTAAGTGTGTAAACTTTATTCATCGGGCGAATATTAGTATATTCGCCCCAAACCCTCTACATATCAATCTATTGTGATGCAATCTATTCCTAACTCCGTCATCTTCGACTACATTAAAGCAATTGGCAGCATTACTTCTCCCAAAAATGTTCATTTTGCATCTCGCATTGCCCATGGCCGTATTTGCATATATTTATCCTCTACCGAACTAATTGAAAATCTCCTAGAAACCGCTCTCAACATAACAATCAACACTCAAATTATACCCATTCGTAGACGTATTTCTCCATTCAAAAGAATTTTAATCTCCAATGTTAGCCCCTCGATTCCTCACTCTCTGATTGAAAAGGCTCTCCTTGACCTTGGATTAAAAGTCCCACATTGATTATACTTTCTATAAACGACATATGCACCAACTTTCCGGCCCCTGATCAATATGCACTGTATGTTGACGATTTAATTATTTCTATAAACGACATATGCACCAACTTTCCAGCCCCTGATCAATATGCACTGTATGTTGACGATTTAATTATTTATTGACATGGAAAATCAACCTTCAATTTCTGTCAACTCCTACAAAATGCTGTAGATCTACTACAAAACAAAATTGATTACTTGGGCTTATCCTTATCTCTAAATTAGTCTAAAATGGTTAAATTTAATGGAAAAGCTGCATCTCCTGCTCCACTTATCAACTCCGTCATCTTCGACTACATTAAAGCAATTGGCAGCATTGCTTCTCCCAAAAATTTTCATTTTGCATCTCGCATTGCCCATGGCCGAATTTGTATATATTTATCCTCTACCGAACTAATTGAAAATCTCCTAAAAACCGCTCTCAACATAACAATCAACACTCAAATTATACCCATTCGTAGACTTATTTCTCCATTCAAAAGAATTTTAATCTCCAATGTTAGCCCCTCGATTCCTCACTCTCTGATTGAAAAGGCTCTCCTTGACCTTGGATTAAAAGTCCCACATTGATTATACTTTCTATAAACGACATATGCACCAACTTTCCGGCCCCTGATCAATATGCACTGTATGTTGACGATTTAATTATTTCTATAAACGACATATGCACCAACTTTCCGGCCCCTGATCAATATGCACTGTATGTTGACGATTTAATTATTTATTGCCATGGAAAATCAACCTTCAATTTCTGTCAACTCCTACAAAATGCTGTAGATCTACTACAAAACAAAATTGATCACTTGGGCTTATCCTTATCTCTAAATTAGTCTAAAATGGTTAAATTTAGTGGAAAAGCTGCATCTCCTGCTCCACTTATCACTCTAAATAATTCCACCATAGATGTTGTCAATTCCGGCAAAAGCCTTGGAATGATTTTTGATTCACGACTCAAACGAAATCAAAGGCGTTTGCCTGAAACGCTTAAATATTATCAAAACTTTCTGGCACTTCTTCTGGGGCGCTGACGAGAACGTCACTAAGACGTTCCAAAATGGACTATGGCTGCTTCATTCACATGACAGCATCCAAATCTTATTTAAACTCACTTAACTCCGTTCACAATACTGCTCTTCGACTTTGCCTTGGCGCTTTTCACACCAGCTCTGTAGACAGTCTGTACTGTGAGGCCGATGAACCACCTCTCTTCCATAGACGACAATCCCTACTCCTAGCATACGCCGCATCTGTATCATGCCGCATCTGTATTCTAATCCTGTTTCTGACATATATACCTCTGTAGCTAATCTATCTACCAATGACTCTCCTTGCTCTATAAAATCTTTTCCCGGGCTTATCGCTCCTCTACTAAACGGCATAAACTTACCCTCAACTTTACCATTTCCATCCCCACATAACTCTCCATGGAACAAGTACCTACGCATATTTAACACCTCTCTCACCATTTATAATAAACACGAATCCCCCCCAGCGCTTATAAAGGAAGCATTCCTTGAAATTCTACACACAAATGCGTTTGATTTATTCCTTTACACAGACGCTTTCAAAACACTCACAGGTGTCGGATGCGCCATCACTACTACAAACGATATTATAAGCACCACTCGGCTGCCCACTTCCTGCAGCATACATACTGGAGAGATGTTTAGTATCCTTCAGGCTTTCAAATATGTTCCCTCTTCATCTAAACATGTCGCTATCTGCACTGACTCCCTATCCTCTATAAATTCTTTAAAATCTAAATTCAGCGACAATCCACTATCTCAAAACGTTCATGACTTATACCAATCCCTTCATGCTCGACATACTAAAGTTTCACTCATCTGGCTTCCATCTCACATTGGCCTTGATGGCAATTAAACTTCTGACCAACATGCCAAAGAAGCCGCCTCCCTCGTTACCACTGCTACTACAATTCAATTAAGCCAAGATCTGAAATCTTCATTCAAGGCCTTAATCCACAAATCTTAGCAAATTCATTAGACCAACAAGAATACAACTCTTCATGAAATTCAACCCATCCATGGCCGCCTTTTGCTCACCGAGTTTTCAAAACATGATGCAAGGATTGTGAGAAGACTGCGAATTAACCACACACGTGTCACTCGTGGCCACTTAATAACCACCGAGAATGGCCCAACATGCCACGCCTGCAACTGCTCCGTTACTGTTAAACATGTATTGATAGACTCTCAACTATATAACGACGTCAGGGTGCTATCCAACCTATACAGTTCCTTAAACACAATAATATTTTTTATAAACTATGATATTATGTAATGTACCGTGACAATGGCCATAGCTGTCGAGGCACTTAAACTTGAAACTGCTAAAAAGTTTTTCAGTTATTGTACCCATCATCAAAACAAGTGACAGACCAAATACCAAAAATAGAAGGCTGAAAATATTTTGGATGATATTATATCCTAAATAAAACGTTCATCTTTGAAATTAGAAAACGTTATGATTAGGCCCAGATGGATGTTGATAAGGACTAGGTTGATGTTTTAGGGATAAATGAGCATAATGTATTGTGGGAACTATAAGTTGGAGAATACTGCTTAATAAACAAGGAGCCAAAATTCCATCAGTACAGCGCAATTAATGGCCGGACCACCGGCACCAATTTCACTGTCTGTCCATAATAATCTAAATACTGCAAAATATTATGAATTTAGACTTGTTGTCAACCTAACTAGGTTGATGAATAACGGCGGCAAACAGATTTACCAATGCATATCTTCACTTTTTATAACAATGATTGTCTGGACTAGGCTTGTTAATTGGCATACAAACATTCTCAGCGTACTATTCGGGTAGCGACTACATCATCTTTTGGTACAACTTATAGAAACGTACCTTGGGACGTAAAATGTAGAAAAACAAGTTAACTTCAAGCTCAAAAACATAAATAAAAGATTTAGTTACTTTTATTTTAGGCTGTCGCCCTTTGGTGGTTCAGCTCACATGAATCTAAGATAATATTTGATATTTCATATCTGCTAGCGGCAGGACGAGGAACCTACAAGAATATGTTTCAAAGAAGTCAATGTATGTTTGTAAATGTTTGGTTATTGAATAACGAGACTGGTAGATACTGCAAATTATTACATTCTGATTTCAACAAAATATATTCATTAACACTTCAATACACACCCCTCCTTCGTTGCTCGACATATTATTGGAAATCATATATTTGGCTAGAAACCTCTTAACTTGCTCTTCCACAATCTGATCGTTTGTAATTGCGCGATTATTTAACCGACGTTTCTAATCTATTTCAGAAAGGTGTAGAGTAATAAAATGGGAAATTCGGGCCAGTTTAGCTCAATTTCGGTGTCAGCCATAGGCGTAGTTCTCGAAATTGTATTGTTTGTAATATTAAAATTCAAGTAATTGCCAAATGGTTTGTTCTCTGGCCTTTTCTTAGAGAAATAAGAGAGCAATAAAACTGACCCTTTGCATAAAACTCAGGCAAAAAGTTCCTGAAACATTAGTTTGGTGATATCAAATTTCTTAGACCTTTATAAGTATATTTGCTTATTTTTAACGCATCAGTATTTGCTGTTAAGCCTTATAAAGAGTTCACAGTATTA
The DNA here is from genome assembly GCA_963921935.1 of Galeruca laticollis. NCBI lineage: Eukaryota > Metazoa > Arthropoda > Insecta > Coleoptera > Chrysomelidae > Galeruca > Galeruca laticollis. The sequence continues at coordinate 105,779,303 of OY998182.1, read as the reverse complement.
TAAAATTAGTAATAAAATAGCGACATTCACACCAACGAAAAGATGTTCCAATAATTCTCCACTGTCAGTGATAAAAATGTTATTATTTTAAATGTACATGATTGCATAAAATACGATTACCCCAATTTTATTGTAAAAGAAACTGTTCACCGATATTTCCGAATGACTGAAGTTGAAATGTACACCGTTTTTAAATTATTACGGGAGAGAAAGACAGCAGGTCAAGTTGAAACTCCCAAAAAAAGTCCAGGCAGATCAGTAAAGTGCTTGATGGAGATACCAAAAGTTACTCACTCTATTTGTTTTAAAAAAAGAAATACCAAACCTAGATAAGATTACCAAAAGCCGAATACTGGTGTTTAGTGTTAGACCATCTTTTTTGCATGCAGTCCTTCCAGCATCTCTAAAAAACGGTATAGCTGCAGCCTTCGCTCACATTTGTTCATTTTTTTTTGTTTGTCCGGAAAAATGTTGAGTATAATCAAACTAATTGTTTTGAAATTCCACCTGAAATTTTGAAAAAGCACTACCGAAACTTATGATCTATTGATAAGAGTACGGTAATGATCAAGTCTTTTGTTCAGTGATCCAAGCCTTTTAAATTCGATCAAGAAGATGAATCTCGTCGCCAGCGCATAGGTGTCTTATGTAGCAGTGCGATTATCTTTATTTTATAGTGAAATCTTGTATAACATCAAAAGTTGCATATTTTATCAAGAAAATAATCAATTTTCTGTAGAAACAAACCAATTTAATCATAAAAATTGACAAGGCCATGGAAGAGCATTATTAAGAAGAATGATAAACTACATTCCACCAATACAACGGTGAAATTTGCTGGAAATTGTTTGTTGATATGTAAGAGTCAGTTTTCTATCAGAAGGGGGATCTTAGATGTTTGAATTGGTTGTTGTTGCTAAGACAATGAGTAATATACCTACTGATAACGATGTCAAAATATTTGTTTCTAGCAGCTCATGTTGAAGACCGCTATATATATATATACAGGGTGTTCATTTCAGGACTTCCCACCCTAATTTTCTCGAAATGTGTGTATTTAAAAAAAATCCTGGGACACGTCAACAAATATAAGGGACAACTTTTTATCATAAAGGAAACGCGCCCTCTTTCACCCCCCGCCAGGGGGAGTTGCCAACTTCAAAATCTTAAATGGGAAGGGGTATCGAGTTAAACCTCATTTTAAAGGTCTTTTTAATCTAAACACGTCGGCTTACTATTTAAGATTTTGAAGTTGGCAACTCACCCTGGCGGGGGGTGAAAGGGGGCGCGTTGCCTTTATGATAAAAAGTTGTCCCCTTCGATATATTTGTTGACGTGTCCCAGGATTTTTTTTTAAAATACACACATTTCGAGAAAATTAGGGTGGGAAGTCCTGAAATGAACACCCTGTATATATATATATATATATATATATATAAATACGAAAACAACGTAAGTTCTTTCTCGATAAAGAAGTTTTTATTATAAAAAGGAAAAATTATAAAAAAGAACAAAAGAAATAATTATCGTTTTAATTTATTGTGATCAGGTATTTTTTTTTCATTAAGAATTTCAAGTTTTAAAGTAGTACATGCCTCACTTGCTGGTGGAGTACCTCATGTAAGATGCTGGTGATTGCCTTTAATTTTAACTGTGTGCTGATAGCGTTTATACTCTGATCTGTAAGTGTGTTTTATCATGACATTTCATTATAGTTGTATGTGACCGTATATTATTTTAGTTAACTCCTGATGAAGCAATAAAATAATTGCGAAATATAGAGATTTAAAAGGAAAAGAGTTGTATTTATTGTATGCACAGACCGGATCCCGATACTCCAAAAACTAATTGAATATATATATATATATATATATATATATATATATATATATATATATATGAACAAAACAGATATAATTTATATATTAAGTTTCCTGAAGAATGAATAGTTTGTGAATAATTAGGTCAATAACAAATACTGTGAAAGTTGTTTTATAAAAAAAGCAATTTGTGGAATATTAGGTATATGAGAGTTGTTCTTTTCCTACTAAAAGTAAATCTGGTCGATTTGCCAATATTGAATATTTTTGGGTAACGTAGATGCTTACTGCGGAAATTATGTTTTCTCTGGTGCGTATTACGTGTTGGTATATCTAAAATGGCAACATGGTATAAACAAAAAGCGAGTCTAGAATATTAGATGACTCAATGTGTGTTAATTGTTATTTCCTTAAAGTATTTCTAATCCGAGTTTCAATTAATATATTCAAGGAAACTTTCGTATACGCTACGCGTGACACTTCTCTAATAGAAAAATAGCACTAGTACGTTAGCTAGATAACAAATAGACCTATTAGACCACACAATAGGAGATGCACTAGCGTACTGTATTTACGATCAATGTGAGGTCATGTATCGCATAAAAATTGCGATAATTATAATCGTATAAAATAGATAAACATCATTTCGTATGCTAGCGATGTGTACCACATGCGGTAGGTTATAGAATGTGTGTAATTTTTTTATATGGTAGTCACCTTAGGTGGGCCAATTGTGCGAATTTTTAATTATTTGCATCATTGCACTTTTATCACAGTAACTATATTAATGTATATTCTAACGATGTGTTTCATAATACTGAGTCTAGACTTAACCTACACTAAGAAAGGTTTGGTAGAAATCGACGGATTTTGCAATCAGATTCAAATAACAAAACCAAAGACGGAAACTTTTTTGTTAAGGAAATTGTTGTGACACATTAGAGTCAGGGCCGGATTAAAGGGGTAGGGGGGCAGGCTGGTCTGCCGCCCGGGCCCCCACACATATAATGAAATGACACCATCAGAGAAATTTATTCCAATTATAGATACATTCACCACCTCTTAAATCAGAGGCTTATGGCTTTGAAGCCATTCATTCGGCATTTGGATTTCTACATCATTTGGAAAATTTAACTCCCAATGAAATTAAAGAGCACTCACTAAAACTAGGGGTCGACTAAGTACAATTTTTTGATTTTTCCAATACATTTGAGGTGGAGGTTGAGGCGACTGATAAAAGAAAAGAAAGTGGATGATGCGTTTCCAAACGTTGAGGTGACACTTCGTCTATATTTAGTTCTGATGCTAGCTTGGGAGAGATCGTTCTCAAAACTAAAGTTAATTAAAATCGACTTCGGTCTATGATCGGTCAAGAGCGAGTTACAGTTCGATGACCCATGGTTCATGCATGGTATTAACCTTCGAGCTTCCGGCATAACTCACGACCGCTGATCCATGTTTGTACAACAAATGATGATTCTGCAGAATTGCATATTTTTAGTCTATAGCTGCATTTATTTTAGTATATAAGTTCGATTAATTGAATGTATTGGACATAGTGTATTTTGTGTTTAAGTTGTGCAGTTGTATTGTCAATCTTTTTAAAAAGTGACTTTTCGGGCAGCAACCCTTAATTAGCGTTTGAATCATTTCTCTACGACGAGCGTTGAAGACGATGTCTTTAAATAACTAGAGACGTCCTACATAATCTATGAATTTTCAATAAGAAAATCTAGAAACGCGCCAGTACTTTAATCGCGCAATCTTACCACATGCCTATTATGTATTCATCAAAGTGAATTGCAATGTTTCGAATGGTAGAAAGTAGGGACTTCAAACGAATTATGCCCAGAGGCCTCCACAGACCTAAATCCGACCATGATTAGAGTGTCCAGAAAATAAAACAGTTATCACACAACTATTTAGAAAATATAGCAGAATACTTTAATAAGAAAATCGAATGAATTCTACACAATTGGAACTTGGAAGTGATGTTCTACAATTAATGGATACCATACAAATCAATAGTAAAACCCACAAATGACTAGAAACCGAATCAAATCAAATTTATTATACAATAATTAATAACAATAATACAAAAAGCGAAAAAATATACATATACCAAAACTCTCCAGACCTAGCATCATAACCTAGGCAAGATTTGCCTGTTTTGTAATGTGCCAACTCTGGAAACTCTATCCATCTGTACATTTATTACTAATTACAGGTTGGCGCAATAAAAATTACATACATCCTGGCGACATCCGGGAAAGAGTCGACAAAGAAACATAATTATACCTTCAGTGTAGTATAAGTGTATTATAAGTTATGATTTTTTTCCTGAGCAATGGTCATTATATCGAAGGCAAGCTTCAGTTGTTTACTCCTTCACTACAAAGTCTGTTTATGCTACAAAGTTGTTTGATTTTATGATATTATCTCTAAAAATGAATTTTGGTGTATCATTATGTAGTTTTTGATTTCTTCTTTGAAATTTCTAACTTTAGGTATTAGTTTGAGAGTCAATGCAATTAAGTTATAAAGTTTTGGGCCAAAGAAAAACAAAGATCGTTGTGTTACTGACTTTTTAAAAGTTTGTACTGAAATATCCAAATTATTTGTGGATCTAGTTACTCGGGTATCTTTAATTTTAAATAATGTAGGGTTTGTGTAGATTTTCATTATACAGCTATAAACATAAAGTAGTTTTATATTGAAAACTTTTGTTTCATTATATAACTTTTCAGTGCAATGAAGCTTACTTTTATTGAAAATAATTTTTAAAATTGTATTTTGAGTAGTTTGTAGTATATTAAGAGTAGTATTGAATGTTCCACCCCATACAATAATGCAGTATCTTAGAACTGCTTCAACTAGTGAATTATAAAACATACCTAAGTAACTTTCTTCTTGGTAGAATATCGCGCAGATTATAAAATGTATGCATTAACGTACGTAATCTTTTACTTACATTTGTTATGTGTTCTGACCAGCGAATGTGTCTATAATGACACCTAAATACTTTATAGTACCAACTTTTTCTATTATGGGACGCTTACATTTATTAATGCAATCTGATTTATGGCATTTAACATCTAATTTATATGGTTGATCAACTACATTTGGACTGAAAGCAATACATTTCGTTTTTTTGACGTTTAAGGTCAGTTTATTATAATTTAACCACATATTTATTTTTCTTAAATTAACTTCTGTTATTTGTTTAACTTCGTCCAGTGTTTCCCAGTAAATACTATTGCTGTGTCATCAGCATAACAAACTAAATGACCTTTGAAGTTGCTGATTTTTGTAATATTATTCATATATATTACAAACAGCAGCGGTCCTAGAACCGTTCCCTGAAGTACACCACATTTTACGAGACATTCAGAACTTATATCAACACCTACCCTTACCCGCTGTATTCGGTTTCCTAAGTAATCTGAAATGAGATTTAGAAACATATGTCACATGCCGAGAGTTGATCAATATTGTAGGTTAAAGAATACAAACAATGGCAGAATCTGCACTGCTTATGAATCCATTACGGAAATCGATTCTTTTTCTCTGGTTATTCAGAGTAGTGAAAGCTGTATCAAAGTAATATTTTGCAAAGTTTGTAAGATAACACTAAGACAACATTCGCAGCTACGAGAGTCTCTTTGGCGATTTGTATAATAATTAGACCTAGATTGTTTGAAAAGATACTAAACTAGCAAAGATCTACCACCTCGTTAAAACCATGCAAATGGTACTCGGCGTTATTTATTGGAAAATAATTGTTTTTTGAAAACAACGACTCTTGGGAGACAATCATTCAAGGTCACCACTCATTTTTACTGCCGAAGAATTTTTCAACTCATTTTTTGTTCCAGGTTACTCTAGATGATTATGATCGATCCATACTAAGGAAAACCATTATTAATTTTCACTCATTGAAAAGAGAGATTCATAGGAACTTTTGTGAGGATACTGGCTATACGGGATGCCAAGAGACCTTGAGGCTGGAAGTCTATAAAATTGGTTTGAAATGGAGAAAAACTATAACAAATAGAAAGGTGTTAATAGAAAGATTTGACATCCGAAATCTCCGAATTAATTACTTAAAAAATATTCAAATCTTTCGCAATCAAAATAGACCCATAGTCTATATGGACGAGACGTATTGACATACAACTCGCATTGTTAAGAAGAGTTGGCACGATAATTCAAATGAAGTTCTTTTGGAAAAAGTATCGAAAGGGCCAAGATTAATAATAGTGCAATAGGATTTATCCATGGATCAAATTCAAAAACTGGTGATTATCACAGTGAAATGAATTATAATAATTATAAGAAATGGTTACAACAACACATTATACCAAATTTGCCACCTAATAGTGTTTCACTTATTGACAATGCTCCTTATCACAACAAACAGGTTGATAAGGCTCCAACGACTGCTACCCGAAAAATTGATATGCAGAAGTGGTTATTAAAAAAAAGTATTCCATTTACGGACGATTTAACAAAACCCGAATTATATAAATTAACTAAAATGGCTAAACCAAGATATGTGCAGTACAAAATTGATGCAATTTTACAAGAAAACGGGCATGATATTTTAAGGTTGCTATACCTTACCATCCGAATCTAAATCCGATATAGTTGGTATAGGCTTCTCTTAACAAGCAGGTTGCAACATTTAAAATGGATGACGTTCAGCGGCATTGCGACGATTTTTTCAATTCTTTTTCACAAGAGAATTGGAACAAGAGGGTCATGCACGTCATAAAAAGTGAAAACGAATTTAGGAGCAGGGAACCAGCAATTACTGTCGTCATTGATGACATAATTATAAATGTCCGAACTGGAGATAGCGACTCTTCAGACGAATCAGAAAGCGAACTGTCTGGAATAGAAGAATTACAATAATATTTATTTTAACATGTAGAGATTATCCATTTCCAGTATAATTAAAATTAACAATCATTTTTTTATCTTATCCACTTTTCTTGCATTAATTTTTGGTCCTTTAATTTTGATAACAATTTCAATGGATGAGATATTACTTTTAATTTCAATGTGTTTGTTTTAATGTAACAGCTCTATATATGTGGTTTAGATTTGGGGTTTTATTGAACCTTTATTGATATTTATTTTGATCAACTTTAAAAATAGTTGTATTATACATTTGTTGTCTGACAATTTAGTAAATATTGTTTAGTAAAACCCTGTATCTTACTTATTGGTACACAAATCAGAAATTCAATTTAATTTCTTATCATACGAACATACGTTTGCTGTGTGGGTACGAATTTGGAAATAGGTACATTATTAAGTTGTATAATGTGTTATTTATAATTTACACAGGTTCTATAGACTCCCTCTCAAAATTTTTCCGATATACGAAATAAAAAATTATTTATTTGTGATTATTCGGAGAATATTAAACCATATTGCCAAACTAGCCTCTAAAATAACAAATATTCGGCTGAATATACTTCACATCCGTAAACTTCTTCCTCCGATTGTACTTGAGACGAACAATTAATGAAATTTTCGTCGTCGCCGATCGGATCGTTATTCGAATGTTTTCGTTGTGCCAGATTTGGTGATGTTATTGTCACAGCTCGTTTACCTACCCAAAATTTTATATTGGTAAATAATAATGAAATGGCTTGATACACAGCATACATGTCGGTAATGATAGGTAGTAAGTAGTAGTAGTAGCACTTCAAAAATATATTTATATTACTCGTTACTTGATGTTTTTCTTCATTTTTAGAAACACGCCCGCATCAGCTCTTTATGTCAAATAACAAAGTCTGCGTCCAAAATTGTAATTAAACATATGCACAAATACAGTTTTGAACTTTTTTTGACGAATGCCACCATCTACATGTCTAGGTTGACAGCTTTCACGTATTTCCGTTACAAATGTGTGAGCTATTTATAGGGTAATCTCTAGAAAAACCAAAACAGTATCAAAGATAATCACTCGTATTAAAATTTATAATTTTTTACGATTTACTGTTCACTACTTTCTAACATCAGTATTCCAAAGACACGAAACCTTCAGTTTTATGATTAATGTTTACGTATTAAGAAGTTCGCATATTCTTTTGAGTGTATCTCAAAGTTACAATCACAGTAAGAAACTAACCACGTAATCATACTTGAATACTAATCGTTTATTACACAGGTGGATTTTGTTGAATACACGTGTCACCCTTATACTGTAATGAAAGTGAACATTAAATTCGTGTAAAAGGTATGAGGAAGGTTAATCCCAATTTTTCGATTAACTGGATTAAACAAATATAACCAAAATTAAACACTTTGTAGAATCGCTATTGAGGCAGATGATAGCCAAAATAATAGTTCCCAAATTTTATACAGGGTATCGAAAAAAGTGAAAATAAGGTCGGAAACATGTTAGTTGTTTAATTTTATAATGTATAATGAAACTATAACTTTACCATGATTTCTCAAATTTTCGATGGGTGTTAATTTCAGAGCAGCAATCGAGGAAACTAAGGATTCTAAAATTCCGTAGTGGTATATTTTAAGCTATCACAAATGTCAGAATGTACATTTACCGTCACTAACAGAATAACTATGATGGAATGCAAAACTACAACAGAGAACTAACTTTTAGCATCCCAACTTGGCACAAATATCAAAAATTGTCAATTTTTCCAATAATATTTTCAAAATAGACCAACATCTTTTTTCTTAAATTTGACCTGAAATTAGAAATATTTATTTTTATCTTCCAAACATTCCTACAAACCTCTCCACCGGAGCTCCCCTTATTCTACCTCTTCTCCAACTTGATCCTCCTATTTCTGTCCTGTTCATGCCGCGTATGTATTCTAGCTTGATAGATTTTATTCTTTAATCTATTATCGTCCATTCTGTGTAGGTATATGGCCTCACCAGCTTAGCTGTCTTTCTCAAATTATCGTTCATATGGGTTTTATTTTTAGTTCAGCTATTATTACTTCGTTTCTAATTCGGTCTCTTCTTGTGAATCCTTTTATTGTCTCAAGAGTCTCATTTCAGTGGCAATTATTTTACTTTTATGTCGTTTTCTTAGGAAATCACAAATAATCCACTGAAATTGAATCATTCATTATCTATTTGATTTGATCCGTGTTCTTTCTAATTTCTTGAATAAGGTTACCAGACCTACCTCTTCTTTTTATATGAATCCCGTCAATCCATGAGATGTTAAAAATGCTATATTACTATTCAAAAATTCCTCTTCCATTAACAACTACGAAATTAACAGCGATATGATTAAATCTTGTTCAGAGTTTCTTGTTGAGCCTCTATGTATGCAGTTCAATAAATGTATAGTGAATGGTCGCTGGTATGATTCATTAAGAATTAGTAGAGAGTTGCCTACATATACGAAAAGTGATACACATTGTTTTGGCAATTATAGGCCAATAGCCATTGTACCATTATTAGGCAAAATATCCGAAATCATTCTCGATACTTGTCAATCTGAACGATGGTCATGCGCGTTGGTAGTTTCTCTCTCTCTAGCTTTCTACTGATTAGGATGTCAACACGTGCTTCTAAATGTGTGTTATCTATTTTTCTAAATGGATTAAATATTGTGCTGTTTTGGAATATTAAATGAGGTAAGCTTCCTTTTTTTATACTAATTTCAACGATCCTATCTAACTATATAAAAACCATCAGAACAAACAATTATACCTATACAACTAATAAATAAATGACTTTATGGTAAGTTTGTAAAGATATCAGCTGTTTCATCAACGTTCGTTTATAGGTTATTCTGATTCATAATACAAATAAAATTCACCCAGTTTCTGTATGGGACATAAAATAACATCAGAGCTGCATACAGATGTAGACCTCAGTAGAAAATGAAATCATTCTTTCTTTACTTGGAATGAGTAATACGGTAATTGATATAATTTCCAGACGATTATAAATATGAGAAATATCTTACCACTTTCTGGTTCAAAATTATATAGGACGTCTCTCACAGGTTAGCTTTCTTCACTATACTAATATTCTGGTTTTATTTTTAACTTTTCATTTTTAATTTACCTTTTTAAAAAATCCAATTTCATGAGTTCTTCCTTCTGCCTTCATATCTAATATCAATCAACAGCTCCCGTTTTTCGATTTTTTCATCAACAAAATATCTGTGTTTTATTTTTGTTATTGTAAAGATAATGTCACATGTTTATTCGCGGCTACTCACTGTCAATTCATCAATTAAAATTGAGAATATAATTTGTTTAGATACAATGATTGTTTACACTATATGGCAACAGTGTATTGAAGTGAAAACTATTTGTATAGGTTTATAATGATTATTCTGAACTTTCATATTTGCTATTGCTTCTAATTTTTTTTGTCTTTTCCATTTTTAAATATTGTTAGACTATTTCTTGCTTACATCTATAAAGTGTGTCTCAAAATCAATAGTTATTATTGTTTTTAATTAATTCCACAATATAATACAAGTTATTGAAAATTCTAAAAAATTGACAATTGTTTCGATAAATCAATATCATCGTCAGAATGACAGAAGTTACATTTCATTTTATGCCTACCTGATGTTTAGTAGTTATATTTTTGGCTAGACCAAGAAGTAGGTAACCTAACTTGTGATTGGCTTAATATATGTTTATAGAAAAAAGAAGAAGATGTGATATTACAAATATTGAAGCTTAGATATTATTAGCCCTATGGTGATATCCTGGATATCATTTTTCCAATTAAGATCAGTATAACTGTGCAATGATATAGAAAACCAGGAAAACTATATCTGCTGATCTTTACAATTATCACTTAAGAAGACAGTTTATTAGTGGAGAATTCCCTAGATTTAACTGTTCATTGACAACTTCATATTGTGGGTTTCTTAAATGTCTTATAATTTCCAGTTCTTCAAGGAAATCCAGTTCTTGTTTCTTTTCACAAATATGCAGCACTTCTAGTTCTGTGTTAGGTGTCAATGAATGATTGGTGTCAAGTAGATGTTTTGCGTAGTGAGATTTATCTGGTTGTTTTAATCTGTAAGCTCGTAAGTGCTCACTGTATCGTATTTCAAAATTCCTAAGGGTCTGACCCAAATAGACAGCATTACATTCTGGACATTTGAGTTTATATATACCTGACTTCTTTAATAGTGGTATTTTTGTTTTTACATTTAACAATTTTGTACTAACGTTACTTTCTGTTTTAAAAGAAATTGTTGCATTCGTTGCTGAAGATATTATCTTTGAAATATGATTAGAAATATTTCCTGCATATGTGATGGTTTTATAAGTTTTAATTTCATCAGCTTGTTTAGGATATATTAGTTGTAATGCCACTTTTTTCTCTTTTTTACTAATTAGTTTATTTATCATATCTAATGGATAACCGTTAGATGTTGCTATTTGTCTAATTGTATTAATCTCTCTATCAAAATTATATTTGTTCATAGGAACTGAAAAAGCTCTATGTATCATTGAATTATATGCTGCTAGTCTGTGTGAGACAGGGTGGTTAGAACTGAATGGAATTGTCACATCAGTCTGTGTTGGTTTTCGGTAAATTGAATAATCAAGTACATCATTAACTCTTTGAATTTTTAAATCAAGAAAATTGATTGAGCTATTTTCTTCAATTTCTAATGTAAATTTAATTTTCGGGTGTAAATTATTGATGTGGTTGAAAAACACATCTAATTGTCGCTCACTACCCATAAAACAAGCTAATATGTCATCCACATATCTATACCAAAATAAAATATTTTTCGAAATATTACTTTCAAAGATCTTTCTTTCTAAATTGTCCATAAAAATGTTTGCTAAAATAGGTGATATAGGGCTTCCCATTGGTAAACCTTCATTTTGAATATATATCTTATTGTCAAAAGTGAAATAATTCTGATTAATGCATACATCAAATAAATTAAGTATATCTGATATTATTCCTGGATTAATATTTTTATCTTCTAGTAATTTTCTTACAAGTATTAGACATTCTTTAGGAGGAATTTTAGTAAACATATTAGTTACATCGAACGATATGAGTTTATAGTTATCTTGCAAGTGGATTGATTTCAACTTTTTGATTAGTTCTATTGAATTTCTAATTGAGTACTGAGATTCATATCCGTAAGTATTGAGTATATTGTTGAGCTTTTTTGCCAATATATTATTGGGAGCATTAACATAAGAGACTACAGGTCTAATTGGTTTCGTTATTTTATGTAATTTAACTGTTCCATATAATTGTGGACAATGAGGATTCTTATGTATGATAGACCTCTTTTCGTAATCATTTAAAAGATAATTTGAATTATTAACAATATCCCTTACATTATTAGAAAACACTAATATGAGCATATTCCACGAAGTAAGGGTCGAGACAGTCAATTTCATTAATAGTTATTATGACATTCTCTAGCGAAATCATAATAATAAACTTATTAACCATATCCTTTTTTAGTTATCCTTCCTTCAATTGGACTAACCAATTTTAGATGGTTTCAGTTTCCCACAATTTCAATTTCAAAATATTATTATCTGTCTGATTGATTTTTTTTATAAATTTTGAAAATGTATTTCCTACTTGAAATTATTTTCCTTCCTCTTTAACTCCATTTATATCTAACATGAACTCGAATAGGTTAAATTAATTAATATTTTATAAAAATTTCAATTTCATTAATTCCTTATGTTATTTAACACTAATTATTTGTATGACATGATTTTTAAAATGCTGCTACTTGTTGAATTTATACAAGTTTTGCACATGTATTGTCCCCACTAATTGATTATTATATGGGTTACTTAAAACATAGCTATTCATATGCCTTCTCTACTATATAAGGTCCATTAAATGGCTTAGCACATTGGTTTACTTTTTTATCGGCCACTTGCAAAGATCTTTCTATCTCTTTGTAATATCTCCAACTCTTTCTTCACTCTATCTTTTAATTTGTAGGGGACTGTATATGATATTGATTTAAAATTTTCTATATGCTTCACCTCCATCCTATGCTCATATTTATTAGCCACTCTTGGTTCTCTCGACATTAATCTCTAATACCTCATAAACAATTCTTTCACAAATTAATAATATTCTTCATTAGGTACAATATATCACATTACCAACATATTCTTCAACTTCTTCTTTATTTTCATAATTCAGTTTTTCATCTGTATACATATTTCAACTTTTCATTTTTAATATAACTTATCTTCTTCATCTTCTCCTCTACTTCCTCTATCATATTCAATCGTATCTATTTTTCGTTTAACCGTATTTTCTTTTCTTCACAATTTACTATTGCTTCATGTTTTTCCAGTACATCGTTTCCTAATATGATTCTTGATTTGGAACAGCTAGTAGTTGACAATTAAGTATTGCTTCTTCTACTTGTAAATTTATATCATACAATTTGTTTACCTCACATAGTTTTTTATTATTTATAACTGTTAACATAACCTAAAGAATTTTCATTTCTCTTTCTCTTAAATTATTATTTTCGTTTATCAATTTTAAATCAATTAAAAATGCTTCGCTTCCTGTATCAATTAAAATTTGAAATGTTTTATCATTAATTGTTCCCTCAATATACAATGAACCATATAAATGTTCTTTTTCTAATTTCTCATTCAAATTTATGAATTCTTTGGGGTGACATAATGCAAAACTTTGATAGAGAAAGCAACATTTTAAAAATCCTGTCTATATGTTGTATTTGTTCGACCATTATTTCCTGTCTATTATTGTTCCTTATTTCTCTATCAACACTACCTCATCTTGTATAATTGTGTTGATTGTTTCTTCCTGATTGTCTATCTACTCTTTTCAGACTTCTAGTTATGTTTCTCTCTCTTCCATATCTTGTGTAGTTTATCTGTCTTCTATTCACTTATATTGTTAGTTTGATTAAACTGTTCTATGTTTTTGTTTTGGCGATTGTCATTATTATTTCTTATCTCTTGGTTATATTCGTGTTTGTCATTATAATAATTATTGTTGTAATTATAATTCCTCCAATTAGTTCTGTTAGTTTCAATTCTCTGATTATTGTAATTATTATCCCTTCTTATTGTTCCCTATTTCTCCTATAATTATTATTTAAATTTCTATCATTCCAATAATTTTGTCTTAATCCATTCTGTTAAGCTTAATTCAGGTTTCTTTCTCCTCTTCTTCTTCTAATTATTTGCAAATATTGACATAAACTGTCAATTGTTTCAATATTTTGAATAGCAATGGTTTCTCTGATTTGTTCCTTGAAGTTTCTGAACATATACAACACAATCTCTTCTTCCTAAAGTCGCGGATTCAAATGGATTACCATAGCATACATTTGCAAAACATAGGTATTCAATGAATTACCACTATTTTCTTCATACCTCCCAAAATATAATCTTTCTCTTATTTTGGATTGTACATTATTTCCCCAAAAATAGTTTTCTTTCAAATTGGTGTAAGTCTAAGCTAATATCCGAGTCCCAATTCGGATTCAGGAAGCACAAATCTACAGTTGCTAATAAAGTTGCCTTCAACTGTGTCCACATTAATATTTTTGAACAGAAACTGGAGCACTAGGGAGTTGGATTGATATTCTAAGTATGTTTAAATAGTATCTAATGCAGTATGTAAGAAGCTATGATAACGTTAATTCTTTATTGGCCCCTGTACACGCGGGTATTCCAGAGAGATCGGTATTAGTCCCGTTCTTATTCCTAATTTACAGAAACGATTTGCCCTCTCAATAGAATGGAGATGTTGAGGAAACGACTGTCCTGTCCAAATGTAACAACAGAGATTCCAGCATTCAAATTGTAGAAAGTTGGTTTGTTTCGAATAAACTGAACTCAACGAAAATAAAGCTAATCGAATCACATTTACCGCCACCAAAGTGAGGAACAAATCTGACCCCGTAAACCTATTGGGAATCACACTCGACGCACACATCGGTAATATGATCAAGAGTTTCAACCCAGATCTGTGCTCTGAGACAAATGAGACATTGTCTTAGCAATAATTATTTAAAAATTGTATACATCAACATCTTTCAAAGCGATTTATTGTACGATGTCGCGCTATGGGGCAATGCTGCCACAGCCTGTAAGGTTTTCCGCCTTCAGAAGGATGCAGAGCATAACGTTCCATGTCAGCCCTTGTTTCGGAGTCACGATATTCTACAGCTTCCTTGCTTATTTATTCTGATAACTTTAACAGCTATCCATAAGAGTCTAGGTTCTTTTGAGAACTCGTATTCTTCCCAAATCTAGGTTACATGCAAACCAATGTAAGAAATGGGCCCTGCTATTGTTTAATTTATTTGATAAACGGTATGGAAATTCACTAACTTTAGATATAAAACATTTGTCAAACGTATTCTGCTACAGGAGTGCTTTTATACTGTGCAGGAGTTTTGCCAATACCTTACTTTAGTAGTAGGTATTTCTACTTCTGCTCTTTTTTTGTCTTATCTTTTATTGTTAGTAGCTATTTAATTAATTTAAAAATATCTTTATTACAATAGCTTAAAATAGCCATTTACAAAGGAGGTGAAAAAATTATAGTGTGGCCGATGTTCTGGCATTTCCCACCACCTTGGTGTACTTCTGGAGAAGGATGTGATTCCTTGCCGAGGCACTACTCACTTGTTATGACTGTGTTTAACAACTTTGTCCCGAATATACAAATATGACTCCCCAGAATTTTCGACAGAGTCGTCCCTGAAAAACGGCTGAAAAACAGGGTTTCATGGTAGGTATTTATTTTTTCTATTTATAAACTGGTTCTCGCTTCTGTCTCTTATTTAAGTATATGTCCATTCTCTGGTTAATAATATTTATGTTGCTAACAATTATGGCATTTTTCCATAATTGTATTATTATTATGTTACCCACATGTACTTCTTTGTATTTTTGGGGGTCAATAAACATGTTTATAAGTGAAAAAGTGGCTATATTCTACAAATATGTTTCTACTGAAAGTTCATTATACAATATGTCCCTTTAAGTTGGAATCATATGGGTTTATCAACAAATTATTTGTTTGTCAGTGCATCATAGATTACACGTGATTACAGTTAAATTCGCATTATTGTAGACATACGTTTTAAAAAGAATTTTATTAATGTAAATGAATGTAATTACATATTTAAACGTAGTTTTTAATTACGATCAACTTTTTTTGTAACATTTTTCGATATTGTCAAATTTAACGGTACTTTACTCATATTTTTTGACAAACCTCGTATACGACTAAAAAATTTGATATTTGATGATTGTATTATAGGTTTTAGATAATGCAGAACTTTTTATGAAGAATAACCTGAAATTAATAATAAAAAAGTTTTCCATATCATTCCAACTTAGGGGGACATACTGTATATTCGACTTATCCAACAGTTTGGTTCTTTTAGAAATGTAGTTATAATACGCCTAGTAAATTGGCGACTGTAGTTAGTGGACATATATAGGAAGTATTTTATTGTTCATACATTCAGAATAAGATAAAAAATACGAAAAATCTTCCGAGAACGTAACCCTAAAGCTTTTTTGTGGTTTTATTTTCTCCCTCTCACTAAATACTGAAATGAATGCCAAAGGTGTCACATAATTTTTATATAACAAATAGTAATGTTTTTTTAAACAAATAATTGATATATTTACGCTGGAAGCTATCTAGTTTCGATTTATATAATTAAATGATTGCACACGGAAAAAAGAGGTTTAGTGAAGATAGCAAAATAATTTTTACTGATACGATGTTGCTACTGTCCCTAAAAAATTTAGTTATAGGAACAAGAGGGTCGTATCAAAAACTAAACACGTTTAGTATCGGTTGCAAAATAAATTACGAGTAAAGTTTGTGCAATTCCCAGTGATCTTAACATAAATATCAGTCACGAGCACTACACGGAAAAAAGAGGTTTAGTGAAGAAGGCAAAATAATTTTTGCTGATACGTTATTGCTGCTGTCCCTATAAAATTTAGTTATAGGTACAAGAGGGTCGTATCGAAAAACACATTTAGTATCGGTTGCAAAAAAAAGTGGGCGTCTTTTAATGGCGTAATTTATAAACCAAATATGATTGTAGTTGTTGACACTGACGAGTTTGTTCCTAAGTTTGGGTTAGTAGACTCATTATTCTATAATATAAATCATGATTTATACCTTTCTTGTAAATTAATTGATGTTGTACAATTCAATTTTCACATTCATTCTTATGAAGTTATCATTAACCATAATGTATATTTTGGAATTCATGTTAAAAACCTGTATGATCCATTTCCTAGCCACGTTGTTCGTTTGAATAATAAGAATTATGTCACTTTATGTTGTTATTTTAGTTGAATGTATTTGTTTCAATATACAGTGTGTCTCTAGATGGAGATTTTTGGAATTCATGTTAAAGATCTGTATGATCCATTTCCTAGCCACGTTGTTCTTATGAATAATAAGAATTATGTAACTTTATGTTGTTATTTTAGTTGAATGTTTTTGTTTCAATATACAGTGTGTCTCTAGATGGAGTTGACAAGAAGAAAAATCTTTATTACTGATTTTATAACAAAAATTCATTATTTGCTAGTCAAAAAATGGGTTCCCCATCTAAAATATGAGATAAGATTAGAGTGATAATAAATTATTAAGAATGCATGAAACATGCAAAGAAGAAAAATTACAAAATTCACATTTACATTTTAAAATTTGTTCTGTCTTTTCCATAATTGCGGCTCATACTCCTCTTATCAAAATTTGTATACAATATATTAAATAATAGTACTTCTCTTTTGAAACATTTTCATGTTTTCTCAATTTATGAACATCTTATGAATCTAATCTTTGATTTTTCTTGTGAAAAACCCAATTTTTTGACAACCAAAACTTTTTTGACAAACGAAATCAAAGATAAATATTTTCTTCTTGTTAGCTCCATCCAGTGACACACTGTATACAGATATATTTTCTGTAAGGTAAACTGTGAAAAGAAAAGAAATTTTGTCCCAATACATTCTATCTTTTTTTCAACACCGACTAAAATTAGAAATAACTTCTTAATGAACCTGTGATAAGTTGTCTACCTTTAAGCAAACATCACATTTTAATTTTTAATTTCAATTTACTCGATAATAAAAAAAGATTATTAAAAAACCTCTCGAACATTTTGATTTTGAAAATCCCATTTTCTTAACCACGCTCAACGTATACTTATAGTGTTATCCACATTTGAGTAAATATGGTGTTTTTTATGAGGCACCCAGTATATGTTTCCAAATGTTATTGAGGGTTTTCATTACGAATCCAGTGATACCAAGTTTGATCGAATTGTGTTAAACGGCTACGAACATATGGACGAAAAACCTCCTAAATCATTGCAACATACTTTTAACCTGAATCTCTGCTAGTTTCAGTCATACTCATTATACATATGAGCAGGTTTTTTGCCCATATCTTCGCCGCCGATTGAAATAATCAATGGGTTTGTAAGAAAATATTTAATCAAATATGGAAAAATATATAGGTGTCCCATTAAAAAAACTACTAAAATAATTTTCACTCAGTATAGCTTGGGCGTGGTTAAAGAATGGGACCCTCAAAATCAAAATTGACCTGTTCCAGCGTTTTTAAATTCATATAGTCAAGTTAACAGGGGGGGACTTTTGCCAACTAGACTAGTGGCAGACATTAAAAGGAAATAGCATTTCATGAGTAGCATACACTAAACGCTTTTGTCATAACTACTGTACTTCCATTATGCACCATGAAGCCTTTCAGTGATAAATACCAATTGAATCAGTGATTACTACAAAACTAATTAGTAATTTCCACTAAGTAATACTAGTGGCAGGCATTAGAAGGATATAGCATTAAATACAGATTTCATGAGTAGTGTACACTGAACGCTTTTGTCATAACTACTGTACTTCTATTATGCACTAAGAAGTCTTTCAGTGATAAATACCAATGAATCAGTACCTACTACAAAACTAATCAGTAATATCCACTAAGTAGTGGTAAATAGGAAAATGACAATCAGTACTCACTACTAAACAAATTAGTAATATCCACTAAATAGAGGTACATAGCAAAATGGCAGTCAGATATTGATACAAATTTTGTCAGTAGTTCTTACTGAACACATTAGTGGTGGACACTAAGTACCTGTTGGTAAATTAATTTGTTCTGGGCACTAAAAATTTAGCTGTCTGTATAGGTACAAAACTTTTTTGCTGTGATTACTCAATTTTAGTATTGGCAGCAAATTATTTTTTTCAGTGGCAGGTATCTCCAAATTGTGTTTAGTAATTAAAGTTTCTCTGAACAAACAAATACTCAAATACAATCCTGTCGAAACAAAAAACTAAATAACTATCACAACGTCTCCTGTTATTATTACCTATATATACTTACCTACCGCTATTATTATTCCAATGGAAAATTATCAACCAATTTTCCATTTTATTCAGTGCATTCATTCATCAAATACATAATTATAGATATAACTCAAGTATTCAACAAATCATCGTCATTTTAATGTGCGTAAGCAAACTATTTTATATTGATTACCGAAATAAATTCAATTATAAACACATCGAATGTTCTCTCTTTCTTGTTCCAGTGCTTACCACACATTCAAATTAGTTGGTATCTAATAAACCCACAAATCAAGAGAAGCCATTATAAATATAGGAGGCCATGCCGAAAAGGGCAGCGGCCTGACAGCTCCAAGAATAACCATAGTTTTACATATCTTGAGTGTAGACGAATCTAAAGCGGACCATACACGTGGGAAATTCTTAAATTATAGATATTTATGTTGATTATTCATAATCAACAGAATTAATAAACCTTATTATGTATATTTGTTATACTTAATTCATATAATTTGAATAGATATCAATATGAAATTGCATTATTAATGTTCATATTAGGATATTTCATAATATCTTCATTGTTTTCTATCTCGATGGAATATTGGACAGAACATTATAGTACGAAATTAGCATCATTTTTTCATTTTAAAATATAACAGAAAAAATATGTGATATGATTTGGTCTTATTTTCAAAATTTTCACTAATTTCAGTCGAATAATTCGTTTCTCAGGGTATAATTGAAAAAAATATATTTTTAACGTTAGAATAAATAAGAATAGATTAGGTAATTGTTTTAAAATTCTGGATAGTTCCTCTATATATTGTTGTTACAATGCTATTTGTTTGTATGTTTTAGAGGACAACTGATTTTAAGTATAGTTGAAGGCACTTACTGAAATGAATTGTTGGTTTTTATGAATGAGATTAATTTACAGAGGATTTCCCACAGTAGTGAATTGAAAGTGAATGTTAAAAGAGATAAAGATAACATATATTTGGATTAATATTTGTTTTGTATATTGAGTCCGAAAAATCATTTTATATTATGTATATAATTCTTTTTCTGGAACTCAATACATTTCTCACGACTACATAATTGAAGTCAGTTGCCATATGAACTTTTTCGTTATATTGTTCAAAACTTATAATGTTTTTTGATAGATACTGTCATATTTTATCCTTCATAAATGTTTTAGTTCGTTAACTACGCAGTTTCATTTTATTGAAAAATATTTTTTTTTCAAATTATTTTCCGATTTCATTCTAATAACTGCAATTAATCGTAACTATTACTTAATCTTTTCAAAAGTTGTAAGCCCACACCTGTAAAGCTGTAGGGTATACAAATGAGGTAAGTAAAACGTGTTATGAAATATTTGATGAGATATAATATAATGAGACTTGATGAATTATTATGTTTGGTATGATATTTGGAAATCTTTTGAGTTGTTAAATATAACATATCGTTTGTTTCAAATAAAAACCAGTTTAGCTTGGATTTGGCTGTATTTCGACTGAATGACATTGTACTTGTGAATCAATTTACATTCATAAGTTCTAAAATTGATTCAAAATTTTACATACCATCCTTCATATTCAAACAAAGGCTTTGTAGATTACCAAATTATCTAAATGAAGGTGTTTGTCTCAATGTTCTCATATTTCACTGTGTAGAAAAAATTCATATCACAAAATAGTGTAGCCTCATGCTTCCCATCCTGCACTGTGATGGTATAATTATAAATAATATTATGAGCATAATAATTTCATACATGTTCATATTTATATGAATGAAAAACGTCATTAGACAAAAATATCATTCAATTGATAAAAAATATTATCAATAATAGATATTAAATAAATATATGACTAAAAACCCAGTGATATGGGTACTAGCAGCTAATATTGAATGAAATTATATTATTTTTACACAAAACACTGCGATAAATGATGTTTGAACGTAATCCGAATTTAAGACGATGCCAACTGGATATAATAAGCTTTGAAAGTTATATATCTGAGGCAGGCACGTAACCCAGAGTTCCCAGATCCCCAAAGAACTAGTATAGACAATTCAGTTATTAATGATTTCTGCAAATTAACATATATTACTGAATTACAGTTCAATATTGCCATAAAAAAGTTAAAGCCTAAAAAAGCTGCTGGGACAGACGGAATTCCGCCCTATATAGTGAAAGCTTGTAGTGGTTGGTTGAAAAAGCCGTTAATACATATATCCAATCTTATTATAGCAACCAAGGTATATCCCACAGCTTGGAAAACAGCAGTGGTAGCACCTATATTAAAGTCAGGTAAAATAATGGATATTGAAAATAACAGACCGATTTCTATATATGCACCAGGTAAAGTGTTTGAACAAGTTATCTACTTGGATCTATATAAGTATGCAGAGAAATATTCAGCTCCTTAGCAACATGGTTTTTGTTCAAATAAATATATAACCTCTAACTTATTTTTATTTAGTAACAGCGTATACGACACGTTTCAAAATAAAAAGCAATTGCATACTATATACTTGGATTTTAGAAAGGCGTTTGACAGTGTAGATCATGATAGGCTGCTATGGAAATTGCATGGGTTTGGTTTGTCGAATGATTTTATTTTATTATTAAAAATTTACTTACAAAATAGATATTTAATTCTTAATCATAATGGTAATACATCGGTTAAATTAGAACCCTACTCAGGCGTTCCTCAGGGTTCAAATTTAGGTCCTCTTTTATTTATTTTTTTCATTAATGATTTACCTTCCGTTATAAAAAACTCTGAGAGTCTTATATTCGCCGATGACTTTAAAATATTGAAACGTGTCAGTAATGCTAGGGATTGTGTATTAGTACAGAAAGATTTAGATAGGGTGTATGAGTGGAGTGTGCTTGACAAGTTATCTTTTAATGTAAATAAACGCTTTACTTTAACAATCACACGTTTAAAAGATCCGGTCATTTTTGAGTATAGAACTAATGACGAGTCATTAAAACGTAAATATGAAGTAAAAGATTTAGGAGTTACTTACAATAATATTTTCTCATTTGCGGGACATATAATGAATGTAGCTAGCTCCGATAATATGTTATTGGGATACATAATCAGACAAACTTCAAATTTTACCAACATTGAGGGCATTAAAATTCTTTACTTCAGTTTAGTTAGATCCAAATTAGAATATGCAAGTCAGATTTGGTTTACAGAGTATCAGACTACATTGTATCTCTTAGAAAAGATACAAAATACATTTTTGAGGTATATTTATTATAAAAAGTATGGTGTTTACCCTGATTATAGTACAGTTAGAAGTTTTCATCTTAGATCTGAGTTTAGAATCGTATCCTTGGAGGATATGAGAAAGTTAGCTATTCTAATATTTCTCCACAAAATTATTAACAACAAAGTTAACGCACCTCAGATTTTATCTTTAGTGGGGTTTAATGTTCCACCCAGAAGAACGCGTAAATGTTCTATGTTCAATATTTCGACCGCATCTTCTTCAAACTCCCCTGTCGTAGCTATGTGTCAATTGGCAAATTATTTCAATAGCTTTATTGAATTAGAATTTAATTATTCATTAAGCACCTTTCGTGGCTCGGTATTGAACCACATAATATCATTGGCAGTGTAAATATAGGTATTACATAAGAGTAAGTTATTCATGATGTTGTCTTAGTGTTCTAACCGTTCATATGCTATTGTACTGTATATTTGCTTTTTTATCCTTGTAATTAGACCTGTAAAAAGTCTGTTTGGATAATAAATAAATAAATAAATAAACGGTTTTAAAGATTAAAACTAACTTTTCCGCATCTGTGGCCTTGAACAATATTCTATCATGAAATTGTTACTTGTATACACTTCGGGGGATGTAACGTGCTAACAAACGAAATTTCTCCAAAAATAACCAAAAATTTAGTATCTCTAGTTTTATAGGACCCGCTGTACTCACTCTAGTCAACTGAAAATCAATAGGGTACATCTGTGAGACACCTTGAACAATACTTATGCATAAAGTTGATCAATCGTATACTCTCTGGAGGCTGTATCGTACTAACAACCTGAAAATTCTCCAAAAATGACAAAAATTTGGTACTTCAAGTACCACAGCACCCGTTGTACTGGCTTTAGTGAGCTCAATATCAATAGGGTTCATCTTTAAGACGCTCTGAATAATATCCAATCATAAAATTCATCACTTGTATATACTCCGGAGGCTGTATCGTGCTAACAAACTGAAACTTCTCCAAAAATGACAAAAATATCGTACTTAAAGTACTGTAGCACCGGTTGTATTGGCTTTGGTGAGCTGAAAATCAATAGGGTTCATCAGTGAGATGCCCTGGATAATATTCAATCATAAAATTGGTGACTTGTTCAACTCCGGAGGCTGTATCGTGCTAACAAACTGAAATTTCTCGAAAAACGACAAAATGTCGTACTTCAAGTACCATAGCACCCGTTGTACTGGCTCTGGTGAGCTGAAAATCAATAGGGTTCATCTGTGAAATGTCCTTAACAGTATTCCATCATAAAATTGGTGATTTATTGTACTCCGGAGGCTGTATCGTGCTAACAAGACTTGCAAGGAAAAGTGGCCGACGACAACGACGACGACGACATACACACAGGATTTTTTTTCTAAAAACCGTTTTATCGTGTTGTTGTTGATGGATAACGTAAAAATAACTCAAAAAAATTTTTCAAATTTCCAACTTTTTTGTGGGTAAACCAATACTTTTCTCGCATATTAGATAGGTTGGCGGAAAAGTAATATTAAAAAGTTACTAGTTTATACAGTAATAATGTTATTATTTCTTGATATTACTTTTCAGCCCAACCTATCTAATATGCGAGAAATATATTGGTTTACCCCAAAAAAAGTTGGAATTTTGAAAATATTTTTTTAGTTATTTTTACGTTATCCATCAACAACAACACGAAAAAACGGTTTTTAGAAAAAAAATCCTGTGTGTATGTCGTCGTCGTCGTCGTCGTTGTCGTCGGCCACTTTTCCTTGCAAGTCTTGTTAGCACGATACAGCCTCCGGAGTGTAATAAGTCACCAATTTTATGATTGAAGATTGTTAAGGACATGTCACAGATGAACCCTATTGATTTTCAGCTCACCAGAGCCAGTACAACGGGTTCGATGGTACTTGAAGTACAAAATTTTGTAATTTTTTGAGAAATTTCAGTTTGTTAGCACGATACAGCCTCCGGAGTTCAACATATCACCAATTTTATGATTGAATATTATTCAGGACATCTCACAGATAAACCCTATTGAATTTCAGGTCACCCGAGCCAATACAACAGGTGCTACAGTACTTTAAGTACGATATTTTTGTCATTTTTGGAGAAGTTTCAGTCTGTTAGCACGATACAGCCTCCGGAGTATATACAAGTGACCAATTTTATGATTGGATATTATTAAGGGCGTCTCAAAGGTGAACTCTATTGATATTCAGCTCACTAAAGCCAGTACAACGGGTACTCTATGGTACTTGAAGTACCAAATTTTTGTCATTTTTTGAGAATTTTCAGTTTGTTAGCACGATACAGCCTCCAGAGAGTATACGATTGATCAATTTTATGATTGAATATTGTTCAAGGTGTCTCACAGATGTACCCTATAGATTTTCAGTTGACTACAGCGAGTACAGCGGGTCCTATAAATCCAGATATATTACATTTTTGATTATTTTTGGAGAAATTTCGGTTTGTTAGCACGATACATTCCCCGAAGTGTATACAAGTAACAATTTTATTGAAAAATAATATTCAGGGCCACAGATGCGGAAAAGTTAGTTTTAATCTTTAAAACCGTTTATTTTTTTTCCTTTGCAATAACCCTCCTCTTTAATATAAATGTTGTTATTCTTAAAGTGCGCATTCATTTGCACCAAAATTCTCCGAACGAACCAAAAGCGCCTGGCTGGCTGATAACAAACATTTTGCGCGGATATAATTCCCTCTATGCAAATCGCGTTTACCGACAAACCTCCTAAAATGTTAGGCGCATTTTATTCTATTTGGCGCATTGTACTGACTAGACAAATTTGTTACAAGCGCGCACGGCGTGTTTTATGGTTCGTTCGGGGAATTTTGTTGCAAATGAATACACAGCTTTATAATAATAATAACAGTCGTAAATTGAAAACAAACAGTATGCCTGAAAGAGCCAAAAAGTATAATTTTGCTACCTACAAGAGTAAAGTTTCTTAATTTGTGAAAATATTGAAAACTTTTATTATGAAAATTTATTCGAAATGAAAATAACTATAGTTTAATATGCAATTACACCTTCCTAGTGTCAGTGCATAGTAAATAAATTAAATGTATCGTTTAATTTTAACGGTGTAAAGCTTGAGAACAACTTGTAAAATGAAAAAAAATTAAGTAGGGTGTTGTAATTGCATATTAAAGCGTAGTTTTCCATTCCGAACAACTTTTCATTATTAAAGTTTTTGATATTTTCAGAAACACAGTTACATTACCTATTCTTGCGCAAAATTCATTCTTTTTGACAAAACTCTTATAGGAATGATTAAATTTTACATCTGATATTTGCGTTCTACGTTCTAACTTTTCTCCATAACATTAATAATAAGAAAGTTTCCCTTATTCCCATCTTTTTCAGACATTCTGTATTTAAAAAAAATTGCAATGTTAATTATTGTGAGCTCCAAAAGCAAATCCTGACTTCGTGCCAGTATCTGAGATATTTTATTTAAAAAATATCCTACTCAACTTAAAGTTAATTTTTCTTGAGTAATATGTCATTACGCAATAGAGTGAACAAGTGGAGATATAAATTATAATTCACCACTAAAACGCTCTTGTTAAAATATTAAAGAACAATTCGAATTACTTAATATATGAATAAGACTCAATATGAGACTACGCATAATTGCCTAATTATTGAAAAGGAAAATGATAATTATTATTCTCTACTATACTCACATGACTAATAAAATAATCCAACTGTCTAAATCACAAACACAAATAACAAATTAAAAGCACTGTATATGGTTGGCATTAACAAGTTAACACAGCATAATTTCACAACAGGTTCCTGCTATGCATACACAACGTTCATGAAATTCCAAACTAAACCAAAAACTATTCGATAAATAGACACTGATTTATGTCTAATTAATTTTTGAAAGTTTCCAAAGAACTCATAAATAACCCGCACGCTGAGACGTCGCCCAACTAATACTCATACGTCCATGGTTAGCTTTATCGGAAAGCAGCTGTTGAACTGTCAGCCAGCTAGATTAGGGTCAGGCTTATGGTGTGTTTAGGGGGAGAGAGGGGCAAGACGACCATTCGCTGTCAGATTCAGCGGGCCATGGATTCGTCTCGCACTTAGGCACTAGGCGCGAGGCTCAACCCTAATCCATTATGGCAGATGCGGCTTAAACTTCTGAAATTTAGAACTAAAGGACTAGGCAGACTTTTAAGTTAAACTCTAAGATTTACGCCACTGTCTACTTGCTGCGATTTAGCGGATTTAAGTGTTTTTATAGATAAGTCACTTGCATTTGTGTGTCGCGTGTGTTTTTAGCTGATGACAAATCGGAAATATGTTAAAATGGGGTTTCTTGTGCTTCAAAGTTATTCTGTATAAATATTAACAGCGATAAAGTGTGCATTTTTTAATTAAACTTAAACCTGATAGACTAATTAAGGATAGTTTTAATGTGGAATATGGATTTATATACGATTCATATATTGTTCCAAAGATACTCGGTAATAACTGTTCTAAACGAGTATCTAATATGTTTATTTTTATTATATTTTGAGCTCTTTAAATCACACCGAACATGATAAAATAATTTGTCTCTCATTTCTTATAGACATAGGGTTAAAATAAGATGATGAAATGGAGTGAAATCAATTGTTTCTGTAATAGGTAAGACTAATACACTAAGGTACCAAATATTTTTTAAATAAAAATTTATTTTTGTGTTTACTAGTTATTATTTAATTTTGCATTCGATATTGATGCACCTAATCACCATTTTTTAAAAGATATTACTCGCCTAATTCACTTTGACGTAGGATTTAGATCCTTAGTGAAATTCAAATACGGAAGACTCATTGTATGGTCAGTAAGCTCATTTGTTCAAATTTTTGAAAAAAAAATAATTGTAACAAGTGTATTATTGAAAAAAAATATATTTAGATTCTTCGCGACACCAAAAAAATATCCAAAGATTGCAGTCACAATATGAAAGGAAAAAATATCAACTCCTTCAATTAATACTGCAAGGAATAGTTATTTGTAAAACAAGTGTCACAATGACTCGTTTTGAGTGAGTTGTGCAAATCACGAGTACTACAGAAAGTCATTGTGGCACAAGTTTTACACAATATTTTTTATAATTCGCATTTATTTAATTATTTAATTAGAATAGAATTTCATATAATCCCTGTTTTTAAACTAGGAGGAGTGGTTTGAATTTAAGTTGGCAATTCTGTAGATTCCTAATTGGTCAGATCATAGATGGTTTTATTCGGCAATTCTGACTTTTGACATATTATAACCGAATAATTGTGTAAATTGTAAACAAACTTTCTTTTAAGCAAAAAGAGGATGATTATTTGTTTAAAAAAGAGCTTCTTCGTATATGCTCTTGCGATCTATTTATATTATATCATGAACAGAATTATTTCTGTAATACATCTTCACATAGATATCTGGTAATTTATCTCAAAAATCGAACGTTTTGTATACCTGTATATTGATCCTATACAATATAAAAATAAACAATGGACAAATCATTGATAAATAAACGTTAGCGTACTTTATTCATTAATATTTTTTAAATATAAATAATTCTAATTCACCTTTAATATAATAATTTGCTAGCTAGAACGCTAGACCATTTTATTTATAATTTGTGACCAGGTTAAAGTCAAATGTCAAATAAAAATATAACTAAATACAATAACCAACTGTACACTGAAAATTACTATAACAGTGTTCAAAGAGCTTCATTGTGACACTGTAAACAATGTTATAATGAAGTCTGTTTTATACGCGAGTTATAAAAAAATTGTTAGGAAACGCAACTGATGTCACAAATGCTTAATTTGAAAGACTGGTTCAACTGTGCGAAAGTCTAACTTTTAAGATTGGCAATAAGTTGAATATGGATATTTATAATGGTTGCCACCTTCTAAAGAGGGTGGACGGATTTTCAAGAAGTAGAAACTAATCACAAAATTTCTGAAATTAAGTCATCATACAATGATTTACCAGTATTTACAGTAATAAAGACTATTTTAATCTAATCATCATACAGTATACAAGGTGATTCATAACTATTGAGGCGAATAGTGGATTGTTTGGACAAAAATATGGCGATAGAACCAAGTATGCCTCAATAAAATATTGCTGTGGAAAAAGATACCTACAGAGCGTTAAAGTTGAATTGTCTTTTCGTTTTTCTTTAATAATTTCACTGTATAATTTATCAATTATTATCAAAATCGGCACAGTGACATACTTTTATACAGGGAATATTATTTTATGTAGGTATTATTCTACATTTTGTTACAGGGAGCGCCACGTGAATGATTCCTGATGATGAAATCGACTGGTAACTCTTTTTGATAAGAAAATATGACATAAACATTATTTATACGTAATATTGGTACTCTTGTTTAAATACGATATTTTCATCCGTTTTCGAGAAAAACGCAATTGAACAGTTCAGATTCTCGGAAGGGGATTTCAAGTAATGGACAATAAAAAGAATTTTAACGTAAGGGCTCTATTTCCTCGAAAAAGCATAATTAAAAACAATGTAACATAAAAAATGTGTGAAATAGCTTTTCCTTCAGAGGATATGTTGTTTCCAGAAAATGAATCAATATTACTTTGATTTTACACGAAACAATAAGCACTAGAGTACAAATTGGTTTTGGAAAAATCAACAATAAATATTTTAACAGCATAACACAAAACTGTAGGAACTCCTAAAAATCTTAACGGGATATTTTCAGTATCAAGAGAGTATGGTAATTTGTCCATATACCAAAAATAACATGAAATAATTGAGAAATGATCAGGATATTACTTTTCTGCCCAACCTATCTAATACGCGGGTTTACCCCAAAAAAAGTTGGAATTTTGAAAAAAAAATTCGAGTTACTTTTACGTTTTCCATCAACAACAACACGAAAGAACGGTTTTTGGGAAAAAATCCTGTGTGTATGTCGTCGTCGTCCACTTTTCGTTGCATGTCTTGTTAGCACGATACAGCCTCCGTAGTGCAACAAGTCACCTTATTGATTTTCAGCTCACCATAGCCAGTACAACAAGTGCTACAGTACTTTATGTACGAAATTTATGTAGGTAACTTTTGGAGAAATTTCAGATTGTTAGCACGATACAGCCTCATGAGTATATACAAGTGACCAATTTTATGATTGGATATTATTCAGAGCGTCTCAAAGATGAACCCTATTGATATTCAGCTCACTAAAGCCAGTACAACAGGTGCTATGGTACTTGAACGTCCGACATTTTTGTAATTTTTTGAGAAATTTAGTTTGCTAACACGACACAGCCTCCAGAGTATATACAAGTGACCAATTTTATGATTGGATATTATTCAGAGCATCTCAAAGATGAACCCTATTGATAGTCAGCTCACTAAATCCAGTACAACGGGTGCTATGGTATTTGAACATTTGACATTTTTGTCATTGTTTGAGAAATTTCAGATTGTTAGCACGATACAGTCTCCGGAGTTCAACAAGTCACCAATTTTATGATTGAATATTTATCAGGACATCTCACAGATGAACTTTATGGATTTTCAGCTCACCCGAGCCAGTACAATAGGTGCTATAGTACTTTAAGTACAATATTTTTGTCATTTTTGGAGAACTGTCAGTTTGTTAGCACGATACAGCCTACTGAGTATATATAAGTGACCAATTTTATGATTGGATATTATTCAGAGCGTCTCAAAATTAACCCCATTACAACGGGTGCTATGGTACTTGAAGTACCAATTTTTTGTCATTTATGGACAATTTTCATTGTGTTAGCACGATACAGCCTCCAGAGTGTATACAAGTGACCAATTTTATGATTGAATATTGTTCAAGGTGTCTCACAGATGTACCCTATTGATTTCCAGCTGACTAGAGCGTGTACAGTGGGTCCTATAAATCCAGATATACTACATTTTCGGTTATTTTTGGAGAAATTTTGGTTTGTTAGCACGATATGATTATGATAGAATATTGTTTAGGACCACAGATGCGGAAAAGTTAATTTTAACCTGTAAAACCGTTTATTTTCAGTTATTATTCAACAAAATTATTTATTAACTGCCTGCTAACGAGTTCATACTTGTGGTAAATATTTATTATTTATTCAAGGATGAATTTAAACAGTTTAATTTAATCAAAGAACTTCCTTACAAGATATCAGTGAATGAATATATTAAATCATTTCATAAGAGAATAAAATACATCTTCTTTGAACAATTCCAACTATTTTTGAAATAGGTACCATTCTTTATAAAAGTGTGAAACAGATTTTTGTTTTTAATCTGTAGTTATTTATAGGTTTTCAATTGTAAGAACAATAGTCAATATCACATACGGCGAAGATATTTTCTAATTATTATCTAATTCAAAATTATTCTCAAAAACCTACGGTATAAATCAGCCACTGCTGGGTATTGAATGGATACTGAATGGCATCACTTATATAAGAATTTATTTCTGTTTATACTACCTACAGTTATTTATCAGGCAAAAAATCCTCGGCCAGTCAACCCGTCGGACGACTTTCGTCAGTACCGAATGTTTAGCTTTAATCTTCTGAAGGGTTTTAGCAAAAATATAAATTTAGAGGAACATTATAAAATTCTTATAAAGGTTTATATTCAAAAATGTGTAAAGAAACTGTATTATTCACCTAGTTTTGTCAAAAAAGTACAAATTCTGAGAAAAAAATATATTTATGTTTGAAATGTATGGTTTTGTACGATTTTGGCGGGAAAACTGAGAGTAATTTCAACCGAAAAAATTCTTTTTTTAAGGAACAAAATAAAAGCCATTAACTAAGAAAACGCATTTAGAAAAATAAGGATACATACTTTTTATTTAAAATAAGGAAAATGGAACACATTTCTGATTAGTACCTAAGCTTCTTCACATCCAATGCTATTATCAACCTCTGGATGCATATATCCAAATATCTAGGAACCTGGATAGAACAATCGGGTGACCAGACAAGAGAAATAAGAACGGGGATAGAGACAGCCAGATCAACATTTGCGAAGATGAAGAAGTTATTTACGAGTCGAAATATTAACATAGGACTTAGGATGAGGATGCTGCGTTGTTACGTTTTTTCCACTCTCTTATATGGGGTTGAAGCAGGGACCCTCAAGAAAAGCCACATCGACAATGTACAAGGATTCGAAATGTGGTGTTACCGTATAGAATGTGGCGCATTCCCTGGACCAATAGAGTTACTAATGCCGAAGTGCTGAACCGTATGCAGAAGGAGTTTTAAATCATTAACACCGTGAAAAAAAGAAAGCTTCAATACCTGGGTCATATAATGAGAGGGCAAAAAGACACACTTCTCCAACTGATAGTTCCGGGAAATATTGGTGGAAAGCGGAGCATTCGAAGGCGGCGCGTGTCCTGGCTAAAGAACCTGATGGATTAGTTTAGCTGTAGCAATGTTCAACTGTTCAGAGTTGCAGTAAACGAAGTCCGGATTGCTGTGATGACAGCAAACCTCCGATAGGAGATGCACTGTGAGAAGAAGAAGGATCCATATTATTTTCGGTATCGTCATGGTTGTTTGATGGTAAAAAGGTATCATAAAATTAACAGTTTCCTTTGTTTGTTAGGATGCGAGAAAGTGTTTGTAAATCTTTAATCTTTAAGGGGTGGGTGATCGGAACAAAGGCACCAGCTGGAGCTTAGTAGAAAGATGGGTCTTGTTTTGAATAATTGATTGCCTCCATGATCCATGATCCCTTATTTCTAGAAACTTAATTTCCCTCCGAAAGCGACCCATCCTTAGAGTTTTGAGCTTTACTGGAGGAAGAGGTTTTTTAGAGAAGAACTTGTCTGTAGACAACTTAAAATTAAAACAATTAACCTGTCGAACTTTAATCAAATTATACGGGTTTGGTTTTTTCAGACATCTTCGAATAATAACATCCCAGTCTTCGAGAATCTAAGCTGTTTGTACGTCCTTTCGTTTAGATATAACAGAAAAATCCTCGTCATTAAGGCAGGTTTGGGTTTACTTAAGATTGAATTGCAAGATCTAGGAAAAGACACAAGTGATAAATAAAGAGATTCGATTTTAATTAGAGCTATTCACAATCAATCCAGGGGTTCTTCAAAAGTATAGTGTGTATCGAAAGAAAAGTGTGATCCGTGAATACAGTGCAATTCTTGAATACTGTCGTTTTTTTTTCAAACGGAGGACATTGTCCATTTAGCCTCGAACTCAGTACTATAGTTATTTGTAAAACAAGTGTCACAATGACTCGTTTTGTAGTACGAATTGGAAAAATATAAGTTATGATGTCTAATAACTTCAAACAATGGGCCATCATATACAAGAAATACAAATAACGTCGTTTTTATTTTATCCTGGGCACCCATCACTAAAAAGTACCTCGAGTCGAGAGGTAGTGTCGAGGACCTTTGTGAAGTAATCAAACAGTTGAGAAATAACTTCGTTTCGTCCTTTTTACCCACCGATTGGTCATAATCATACATTGATGCACTATAATCTTTAAAATTATGCAACCAAAAGACATAGTACCACAGCTGTATACATCTAATGGCCAAGTTGTCCCTCATATGAGATAGAGTTAAATTTTGCATAAAGTCAAAATAAAGCACCATTGCTTCTCCACTCTGAGCTCTCCCCTTCCATTTCTTCTTAAGGCTATAAAACGCCCGGGCTTTCCTTAAATGGAGTTGCTTTTCCATCATTAAATATTGATTGCAAATATTTTCTGTAACAATGAGTACACGTATGGGCTGGGGGCAATCGGAATTTGATATTAAATTTAAATTGAAAGGTGTTTTAAATGAAACTCAATGTTTCTAGCTAATTCCACAATATAATTTAAAACACTAATATGAGTAGATTCCACGAAGTAAGGCTCGAGACAGTTAATTTCATTAATTTGAAAAATTTTCCAGTAGCCTTTTACCTGATTTGAATATAATATTCATCTAAAAAGGACCTGTACAACTTTCGAATCCTTGAAGTCTCAGCGTTGGGGATTTTGTCTCAGGGAATGATGAGACAGACGACGTTTGAACGATTTAATGTGATTTTTGATAAAACATTGGACCTCCAGTGGCAGCGCTTTTGGTCTGTTCTCACGCTTTCCACGTTTCTTCCGTGAGTTATTTTTTATCAATACTGATACTTTCTTGCAGTCATCTGAACCTTGCAGGAGAACGCTAATAAAAGCATTTTTACGAACCGGAATCTCATGATAAAGACCTACGTCATTTTTGGTTCGAACTCTAGACATGTAACAACGAGAGTGCTCATACTTTAGCACCGTCGCATCACTTGCTGAGTCCGAATAATCAACAATATTACGTTTACGTTGTCGTCTCTGCTTAATTGGCTGTATTGGCTCTGGTGTTTTGAGGCTACAAAGAGGTGCGTCTTCCAGGTATTTTGTTTCAATCTTGTAAAAACTTTCGAAAATAACTTCTCTTGTGTCTCTGATAATATTTATAACGCACACAACTGCAATTATAATTAAAACCGTAAACACCTATTTGCAGTAACCACTAATTTGCCTTTCTAGAACGGGGTTTCCTTTAACGTGTGCAACTCCTTTCACTTTGTGTTCGCATATTACTTCACTTTTTTTGCCTTTTTCAAAGGAACGACGTGCTCCGCGGTTTCCATTTTGAAGACTAACAGCAACATTAAGTGTCCGTCAAAAACAGTACATGTACAAGTGCGGTTTTCGCGGAACTCCTTATACTTCAACCATGCAAATCATCTTGGTTTTTGCTAGAAATATATTGTAGGGGCGAATATATGATATTTTTTTAATACAATGTTGCCAATAACTCAAAAAGTCAATTTCTTGACAAATGTTGTTTTTGCTAGAAACCCTCCATTTGTGTAGGTACTTTTTTGTTCAGAAACTGGTTGGATCATTCTACTCTTATTCCTGTAGATATTTTCTATATTTTTGTTTCATTCTTTAATCTAGTTTGCTCCATTTAGGAGAAATATACTTAATTTCTAATTCTCCTAAGTAAATTAATGATAATTATTGGCTAGTTGTCAGAACCCAACAAAAAATAGGCCACTCAATGTAAATGATGGAGAGTTTTGTAGTAGGTAATTTACTGAAAATTAATAGAAATGAATACATTTCAACTAGAGAACAAACAGGAAATCGGAATCAACATTTCATTGAACAAATCCAAATTCATAACTAAATTATTATCAACAATTTTTGAAAAACTTTTCGAGCACAAAATATCGACTGTTTCCACCAACTAAAGCCACCCACATCCACCCGCAAGGGATAAAAACTTGAGAATTCTTATGTACTTAAGTAGAAGCAATGACAATAAAAGTCCAAAAAAAATTAACAAAACTACAACAAATTGTGGTTCAATGTGAGAGATATTTCAGTCCCATAGACTTTGTACCTATTAGTTACTTTCCATTTAAAATTGATATATTCTGTTTTGTTTTCGGTGACGCATTTTCTTAGTTTATCTACTGAAGAAAATGTTTGATAGGACCGTCTATTTTTATTCCTGTGCTGGTTTTTCCTTTGGTTATGATAGGTATCACCATTTCCATCCTCCAGTACCTAGTTGGGTTGAGATAATTTTTGTTCTTGATTTCGTTATCGCTGATTGTTTTGCTCCTACTTGTTTATCTATTGTCGAAACTCCATTTCTTCCAATATCTCAAACCTTAATAATTACATAGTGACCCACATTGATTTTGCCAGAGGTGAAAATATGTAGCTACTGTATTTGATTATAGAATTTATTTACAAATAATGTTTGCAGCTAAGTTTTCGTTACCTTCTCAACTCTTAGGTCCAAGTCTGTAACGTTGAATGTCTGACCTTGTAATTTGTTAATAGTCATTAAATGGAATGGAAGCTGCAATGATTTGAATTGAGGGGTTTTGATCAAAAATAGCCAATGTCATATTTTAATTTTTGGCGCCAGCTAAGCATAATGATAGCGTGTATGTACCTATACATAAACTTTGTGTGGATATAAACTACCGATGTCAGCTATTTCTAGTGATTTAAAGATGAAGCATTATAGCAAAAACAGCCTTTGTCACAGTGAAAAATATAAAAAACAACCAACGTCAGTTGACCTTGGTAGTATTTTCTATAATTCAGTAATAGTTTATTTGTACATTTCACCTTTGGTCGACGTGTTTGGGCATTTACTGAGATTTGTTCCTGTTTTATAAATTATTTGCATTGTAGGTATATTAGTATATAAACATGTCATCAAATATTTTGAGAGATTCCGATTCAAATGTTGCTTGGCCTACTAAAAGAAAAAGAAAAAGCAGAAAAAGTGATATTATAAAAAAGTTAAAAGTTGCTGGACGTGCACATATCAATCACAAGGGTATTGCTAAATCAGCAAAAGCTACAGGGCCGGATTGTAGGTAAGTTCTTGCACAATTCAGTTCGTAACACGGTTTTTCTTTTTGTTCCAGATGTAAACGCTATACATGTTTCGAGAACATAGGAGCTGATCAGCGTGCAAGTTTATTGACAATATTTAATTTCCTTTCCTTCAAAAAATGAACAGGATGGCTATTTGTCCGGTCTTATTTCATTCAAAAATGTAAAACAGAGATGACTAGACGTAACTTCAATGGTGACAATTGAAAATGATGACGACGACCTCAGCTTTGACCATTCGGTTGCGTTTTATTATAAAGTAAAATTTAACTAAAAAGAAGAAAAAGTATGTCACACGGCATTCTTAAGCATCTTCGGCATAAGTACAGGCCAACTTCGACGGATTCAGGATTCCATTGCCTCCTTGTGATGGTCATGGCAAGCATGATAACAGGCCTTCAAAAACACCAGAAGCGATATTAAATTTAATACGGCTGCAAATAAGATCCTTTAGAGGGAGACACTCTCGTTACTCACGGCGCGATAATCCTAATAAAGTTTATTTGACTGAGGAACTTAGCATTAGAAAATTGTACATAATCTTTTTAAATGAAATAATAGTTATTGGTTCTTACCTTGTATATTATAATATTTTTAAAAACGAGTTTAACATTTCGTTTGGTGTTCCAAGAACTGATACTCGTGTGACGTATTGACATTAAAGATAGAATCTACTGATGAAGCAGCTTGTAAAAATCAACTAATGATTGAAAAAGATCTTCATGCCGAAAAATTTACACAGTTGAAGAGATATTACAAAGGAGAAGCCAGAGCAGGAAGATGTATGGCCATATCATTCGACTTCGAGCAAAATCGTCCATCGCCACACATAAGAACCGTTAATGTATTTTTTTTAAATCAACTATGGTATTACGTTTTTGGCACTCATGATCTTGCAGGTGACTCGGCTAGTATGTACGAGTATGTTTACTCATAAGATGTTGCAAAAAAGTTGCTAATGAAGTTACATCCATGCTTCTCCATTATACTTAAACAACCAGACTATAGTACATGATCATTTGGTTATACTAAGTGATGGATGTTCTGGTCAAAATAAGAATCACGTGATGGTATATTTTCAATATGTACTAGTTCACGTGTTAAAATTATTTCAAAAAATAGCACACATGTTTCCGATTAGAGGCCACTTCTTCCAGCCCAATGATCAGGATTTTGCTTTAGTGGAAATGAAAAAAAGAACCAACAGTCCGGAAGTTCCAGAAGATCGGGATATCTTAATAATGGAGGCGCTAGAAAAACCACCTCATTTGACGTTGTTAAAATGAGTCAAGATATATTGTTCAACATTCAATAAGCATGCTCCCTTTATTTCCTAAAAACCACAAAGCCAAGTTTATCATTGAGAAAAGCCAGATTTATTGAAGAGTCTTTTGATTCACAGTACGTCAAAACTCGACATACATATAGTGGTGCATGGACGCACTGTGCAGTTAGAAATAAGAGAAAATTGGAAAACTTTATAAGTTTGGAAACATTATATGACAAAAACTTCCTCATCAGTACTGACAAGCTAAAAAACATCACCACTCTAGTCACCTTTTTAAAAAAACCAGAAAGTGTTTCATTTTATCAATCCTTTACAATCACAGAAGCCGCCACCAGTGTTGACATTGATGAAGATGACAATAGTAATGGATGTGAGTAAAAAATATTTGATGTTTGTTGAAGAAAATAAAACTGTTTAGCACTTATATTTATTATTTTTTTATGAGTATCTAATCAAAAACAGCCAATGTCACGGGGTTATTACTTTTTTTCTGTCAAACCAAATATAACAAAAAAACAAAAATTAGTCTAAAGTCAAGGTAATGTACATACCTTTACAAATAGTAGATTTCAAAAAACAGAAACAAGATAATATTGACTACTTTAAGTTTTTTTTGTTTATTACAAATTCAATATGTTTGACATTGGTGGTTTTTGATAAAAACCCTTCAATTGGAATCGAAGATCCGCTAGTATCGATGGAATTCGGCGTTTTCAGATTTGTGCACATTATAGTTAAAGCTCTTAGAGGTTTAAAAAGATATTTGCACTGTTGAACAATTTCGGTCGATTGTGGTTTCGCTATAAAATGGTAGGACATTCTTCATTTACTAAGGCAATCCAAAAGACTCCAAGCAATTGAGAAATTTTCATTGGAAATGTACACCTCTTCGTAGTTTAACTACATGTTTGGGCTAGTGTATCAATTTTACTTGGTATATAAATTAACGGCTTTCAACAATTATATATTTTGTAATAATGTCACTACAAATTACAAAAGAATTATTCTTAAACCAAGTGACCAAACCAAAATTGACAATACAATAATAACGTTTGGATAAGCAGAAAAAATATGAATGTCTATACAAATAATAATTAACACTACCCATCACAAATCGAAAGTGTTTTGTAGAGTCGCACTGGAAACGAAAACTTAATTAGGTCCCAATTTTAATTGGATTACATCTTATATAGGACACAGAAGCCGAACCTACATTATGACATAATAAAAAATGTCAGTTTATCTCCAAAACAAGAACGGGACGTATAGCGGATACACCGTTGTCAAATTAAATATTATGTGAAGAATTATTTAAATTATGGTGAAAATCCGTTGCCTGGTTTAGGAGGAGCTAGCGGATAAATAGAAAAACAGACGGCGCGGATAAATAAAAAAACAGACAGCGCGGAAAACTACTTTGTTTTATTATACTATGTAAAGATTACAATTAATTTTTTTCAAAACTACGTCTCACTACTGTGATAATTAGTCCAAATTATTTTTTCTGAAAACGATCAGCACCCTGTACAATGAAACCTGTTAGGTAAATTGTAGCATGTTGCTCGGTTACAATGTCACACAATACCACATTCATGATGTGCTCTATGTAGCAGTACATAAAAGCATAAGCAAACTTGATCGTGGGTTGTGTTTATAATCTATTGACAGAGGAGCAATTAAGAGCAATCAATTACTCTACAATTACCGACAGTCTACCGCTACGGATAATTCCCCCATACGGAGTTCCATCGAATTAATTTATCTGAGTAATTTTCAAATCTTTTGCCGGTACACAATCATTTGTAATTGTTCATCAATTCACCTTGTTTTTAATATTCGTTAATTGACCACTGTTAATAAAACAATAATGAAATTATCAAACAAATGTTTACAGATTGGAATTTATTTTCCTTGTTGTACCTACTAAAATATTGTTCAAAATAACAAGAGTCGGGTTTCTTTCAACAAACACAATAGTTTGTTTTACAACACATTGTTACAGCACAGTTTATTGCATAAGCTATAAATTGTGGTTATGGTAAGTGTTATAAACGTTCTTTTTCAATAATTATAACACAGAAAATGAAATATCTATGATTTACGACTCACATTTTCCACGTGGTTCTTCCACATTTTATTTGTGTAGAGATGTTTGTGATGTAGTTTTAATTTTGTAACAAGATGAACCTTATTGTAATATTTCCTGTAGGTACCTGACTTGAAGCACTGATTATGACGGAACTCGAAAGCGCTTTGCAGATTTATTAATTATACACTAAATAAAACCTATTTCCTTCATTTTTGTGATATATCTATCCCTATTTACACTTGAGTGCACTTTTATTCCTAATACATATTGCTGCATGTTTATCAATTTAACGTTTAGTCGTCCAATACTTTACCTCATACTGTGAATGTCTGTTTATTTATTTATTAAAAGTGAGAGTATGGTTTTTTCAGTCTTCTGTTTCTCATAAAAACATTCCCACAATGCGTTGATTGGGGTGAATTTAAATTTAAAATGGCTTTTTAAAAAACAAATAAAAGTTTTATTGATTGTAAAAATTGCTTCTAACATACATATATTAAAATATTCATTGTACCTTTTAGGTTTTTCATCAAATTCCTAACGAAGTAGGTATCTACATATTTTGTCGGAATTTTAATCTGTCATATATTGATTATAAGAGAATAAGAGCTGTTAGTAACTTAAAATATCCAGGCATTTCCTAAATACAATATTTTTAATCTATTAATAAACGTTCTGATATATTTAAGATTATTATATAATATTATTTTTCTCTATTAATTGATATACCTAAATACCCCATATTCCTTTCCAAACTTATAATCTTCACCATTTCCTCTTGAATAATAAAGAAGAACAAGTAAAACTGCATCCAATTCATTTTCATACACAATCCCAAACTCGTAATCTTATATAAATCAACTAATAGTCACTTTTCATTGAAATTCTCCATCAATTATACAAATATTTGGAACACAGAATCATTCCGTGCAGTGTCGAGTCTTTTGGGTGCTATAGCACCAGGCAGCAACATCTTTAGGGCGGTACGCGAAGTGCGAAAAATGTAATTGGAGTCGAAGGAGCTCTATCAAGAAACCTTGAATTACTGGAAAATGGCATAATTTTAGAATTTTGGTCTGATATTGTACAGAGTTAACGAAGTCAATAAAGTACAGAACGAAAATATGGATTTAGACACATCTATTGACATCATTGGTAGGATATTTTGATTTTACCCGCGAACGATTTGAACATTACGCAATGTTCTATTTCAAAAATAGACAAACTGAAATAATAAATTATTCGTCACGCTTCCACCTACAAATCTTGTTCAGAAGCATATGACTTTCTGTTTGTGATGATGTCAAAAAAGGATAACAATTTGATCAAGTTGGAAACTGATCTACATAAAAAGCATGTAGATTTGGACTTTACCTAAAAAAACTCTTTACTTTCAATTTCTCTTCCGGAAATTAAAGAAGAAAATCCATTGCAATTTGTCCAAGCTATACACGAGAATAAATTGATATTTTCTTCTCCCACCGAAAATATTTGTTTTCGAATGTTTTTCTACATAGTGTTAAAGATCATCGACGCCCCTGTCAACTGTTTATTTTATATTTTGTTAAATATATGGGTCGTCATGAAATATCGGCGAATGCTTGCAAACATGTAGAGATATCGATAGAAGATTCATTCGATTATTAGCTTTGTTAACGTACGCATCATTGTTAATAAATGTACACTTCTTTTACCTAAATCTTTTATTTTTGAGTAGTTAAATGAAGTGGTTTTAACATCTCATAAGAGGGATTGATATCCAATAAGTAAATAAACAATAAATTAGGGTCTAGCGTCTAAACAATAAATAAACAATCGTGCACGTGCATTTTGTGTAGTTCTATACAATCCCCAGCTAGAAACACAATTGCATACAGATGCCAGTAAATATGGTCTTGGAGCTGTATTGTTGCAGAAACAAACTGAGGGAAATTTAAAACCAGAAGCATACATGAGTCAACAAACCTCGTCAAGTGAATCTTCATATCATAGTTATGAATTAGAAACAATGACCGTTGTGGTGGCCATTCGAAAATTTAGAAATTTACGGACTGTAATGCGTTAAGACCAACATGGACAGAGGAAGATTTGACTCCAAGAATTGGAAGATGGGGTCTAGAACTTCATGAGTATGATTTTGAAGTCACTTATAGACCATGCACACAAATGCTACACGTAGACGCATTGAGTAGAAAACCTACAATAATTAATTTAATAGAAGAAACTGATTGGCTTCAGTGTGCACAGTATGAAGATGATGAATATAGTTTACTAAAACGTCAAATTGCTGATGATACAACAGATAAATCATACAAAATTGTTGAAGGTAAAGTCTGCAAAATAATAAAGTAGTTTTAACAATAGATAATGATCACGGATGCCAGTGGTGAAAGGTCCTTTTCCACTTAGAGTTAAGACCTACTTGAGAAATTCTATTGATCAAGAAAATTTGAACTCTAGCAATTTTATCTATTAATCAAGACGCACTCGATGAAATTGATGTAAAGAGTGTTATACATACATGGCAAGAAAACAAATTTTTAAATAGTTCTGTTCCTAGTTGTGTACCTAGTATCAAAATTTGATTTGATGTACCATTTTTCACTGATTCCATGAATATTCCATATTTATTTTATTTTTCTACATTTCTTTTTGTTATTTATTATTTAACTAAGGAATTATGCTTTTTATTTTGTTCGATGAAATTCCGTATTTCATATTCTGTGTTATTTTGTTTAATGAAGATGCATTGAACGAATGTTTATTGATCAAAAAAATCCCAACACTTTCAAATTAGGAATATTTTTGAATTTGAAGGGCGGATGCGCAGTCTTAGCACCCGTCGGCAAATTACCTTAAGCCGGCACTGATTCCGTGGCACAAAGAAACTGTGCAATTAAACAAATATATGTATATTCAAAGTAGGCGATCGAAAAGATTGAATCAAAGTAAATCAATCGCTCAAATAGGACAGATAATATTCATTTTGTCGGAGCGTACTACCTTTATAGGTTGATTCATGATATGGGCATCCCCCATATATGATCGTGCTCTAATAAAAAGATTTTCTACAACTGTCATTGGTCGAGACAAATCTCAAACATGATTAGGAACTTAATTCTGAAATAAAACTTAAGAAAATTCACAATTTTCATTAAGTAAACTATAAATTCAGCCCTGAACTAATTTTCTTGACGTATAAATATAATAATATAAGATATAAGTGGACCTATTTTAGATAAATTGCGAAACCAAACATATACTAACTAAGTATTATCATTAGCAAAACTGTTATTTTGTTTTGAGGTTGGTATTCCCTTGTTGAGAAACAGTGTACCTTAAATCTCAAAAGTTGCCTCTGGGTTAGATATTATTACCTGACCCAAGGGAGAAGGGGGCGAACGCCCCTGCTTCTTTGGCAACGCCCTTGAACGCAATGGTAGCATGAATACCATTGCCATTTAAAAAAATACCCTTAGTGTAGATTGTG
Organism: Galeruca laticollis; assembly: GCA_963921935.1. NCBI lineage: Eukaryota > Metazoa > Arthropoda > Insecta > Coleoptera > Chrysomelidae > Galeruca > Galeruca laticollis. The sequence continues at coordinate 105,736,501 of OY998182.1, read as the reverse complement.
GAAATATGATTATTTATATATTATAATATTATACCGTTGTCCCAAATATTTAATATAAGTGACTAAAAACAGATGTTCCATTTTCTATCCTTCTATCATATCCACAATAATCACAACTTAGTAATGAAAACATTTGATATTAGGTACAATTTAAGAGAAGAAAGAATATAATAAAGAAGAATTGTTGTATTGATAAATTTAAATCTTGTGCAATACAAGAACATTCCAAGAAGAATTGAATAAAACTGGATCTTGGGAAGAGCTGAAAACATCTGAAAAAGTATTAGAACCAAGGAAACATTAGATGATTGCAGAAATATTAGAAAAATTTTAACTGAGTATTGTTTTTGAAAATATAATACTTATAAAGGATGTTGCCATATTCATGTGAATAAGATTGAATGAAAACTCCAGTGGGGATTTGGGGAAATTAAGATAATGATCAATAAAAGTAACAGCAATGTGTAAAATAAAATAAAAAAAACTACTGAATTATGCAAAAACTAAAAGTAGTACCTATAGGAAAAGATAGGGAGTAAACGGATGGGTAAAAAATATGGAGAATTTATACAGTTTTCAACATTATCATTGATAGTAATGAAAACTGAATTTCCTACAAGTAAGAGCAGTCACTTGAAATTATATGTATTCTATTTCTATAGATTATGAAGAAAAACTGAAGAAAATTCAGATGATGATCGGTTTGGATTAATAATTGTATAGGAATTGAGAATACACACGAAACAATACTAGACAAAAATTGGATTCAAATATAATAACATATATAGCTTGTGGAGACCTGCGTAAAATCGCTTGACAATGATTGAAATCTTCTCTTCAGCATTTTGAATGAAGCTGGATTTGGAAAGATAGAATACTAATTCTAAATCAGACGCTGCCCTCCGTGGCCTTTTTATTAAAACAACTACAAGAGAAATGAAGAGGCAATACCTGGTATCAACATCAATGGCCGAAAAATTCATTCATAGTTTTTTCATCTGAATCTCGGGACACTTCAAATATTGTGCTGGATTTTGGTTGGAAATATAATTGAAAGTTGATATCGGTGAAATTAAGACGATGATTGAATAAACGTAAACGTAGAACTATTAATCGAAGTCCAGGAATTATGTTATGTAGGTACTTTGGCAGTTTAATGTCACAAGACTTTAAATCTACCAAAAAAATTAAAAGAAGAATTGTCTAAGCAAACAGAAATTTGAAAAAAGAACATAGACATGGAGTATTTTGTGAAACATGGACAATGATAAATTATGGAAAAAAGGCTGAGATAATGGAAATGTGATTGTGGAGAAGAATGACAGAAGCTCGATGGATAGGAAATAAATAAAATGAATGTAAGAAGAAATATGATCAGCGGCAACTCTTTTATGAATATCTCAAGATGATATCTGATGACAGAGCGTTATAGCTACAGCGAGGAGGCTTTGATTTGTGAAACTGATGATGATGATACTATCTTTAGAATACCGTCTACATAAGTGAACGCTTGTACATTGTTGTAAGTATAAATCCCAAATTTTGTCGATGAAAATGTGTGTTTCAATTATCATATAAAAGCCAAAATATTACAGTCCACTCTAAGGATATAAAGAGTATTTTACTTTGATGTTGATGTACAAGTGTGTAAACAGGGTTCATTTACATAATTTAGGTTCCTTCATATAAACAATATCGTGCATCAAAATGGGCATTTTAAAAATATTTTCCTATTCTTTATCAATTACAAGTTTAGATTACATTATATTTAAATTAAAGTATTGCCTAACACGAAATCTCCGTATATCAATTTCTAATTACTTTCTACTTTTTTTTTTCATATATATTCCCAGCCTTCTACAAAACAGAGTACCATTTAAAGTCTTTCTTCTGTTACAAAATAAATCAATATAGCTTCAGTCTGTTATCTTCTAATTATTGGTTAGTCTGGTCGCTTATTTAAGCCTGGTTGAATTTTATAATGGTTTTAGTGAACTGTCAGTAGCTCTTTTAATAGAAATTCGTTTTTGAGAGGAGAATAGTGATTGCCATTTAGCTGGCAAATGTGGCGTTACATTGTCGTCTTTATGTCTAACAAATCTAGCTTTTAAAGTGAATAAGTCAGTGAAATATTTAACCTCAAATATGAAGCCTATCAAACATTTTCCAATTTAATTCTTTATCTAATGTTATTCATTAATTGCAATAAAATTTCAATATAGGTACTTGCATTGGGTCCTACTTTCAAGATTAAAGTTTACTGGATAAATTTGCTAAAAAATTTAGTAAGTAAAAAGACGACATAATGATGCTATAGACATTGTATACAATGCTATACATGGGTAAAGCAGCGTTATGTGTTTAGATTTCTGGAGAAGTGTATGGGAGAAAATGGATAGAAACTGTTAACGGTACTAATCTACATAATACCGACTTCCAAAAAGGTATTGGAGTGGAAAGAAGGCAGTATATCTCAATATTTGGGAATAACGTTGTTATAGTATATAGGAAGTATGAATGAGATAATTCTAGAACAGACACAGCAATAAGTTAGGCCAGTCAAAAATGAGTTCAGAAAGTACACAAAATATTATTTTTCTAATTAACTAAAATTAACAAAAGCAATGAAGAAGAAAATATAGATATATAGCTTTATATAAGAGAAGAATGATTCATAAATAAGTGTTATATGGAGTAGAAACTTATGATATGGATTCTCAGATGATCACAATCATTGAAGAGTTAAGGGGGAGCAGAAGATTCACTGCACTGAAATTTGAAGATATAGAAAACTTGAACTTGAACGGGTGTAAATTATGCAATGTGAATTTGATAATTATCTAGCAATATTTTGGACCAGGTATGTATTTTATCAACTTTCTAATCAAAATTGTGATAAATTTCCAAATTTTTGGGATACAAACAAATGAGCAAGTCTGTTAAGTACGACATATTAAGGGGAGAACTTCTGAAGACGTGAGACAAACAAATTAAAAAATTATACGGGTTTAGCAATAGATTGTGTGGAAGTTTTTTAAAATTTAATTTTACGTGCTTGACAACTGTGGTCATTTACACTTATAATAATAATAGAATAGAATACATGGTTAAAAATAAAAGGAAGAGAGTTAATTATAACAATTCGTTATCAACAATAACATGGAAATTATTGTTTCAGTAAATGGCGATTTCATATTTTGTTATAAACAATGTAAGTATTTTAGTAGTTTAATAACAGTTACGATTTTATGCGAATCATTTAATCATTTAAGATGATTTTATATTTAGTTGCTGTCTTCTCATAGTACAGGGACCGAGAAAGATGACGTTTATGCCATCTGCCGTGATAAAAAACACAAACCATGTGATGTAAACACTATTAGTAATGTTTTTAAATGAAACTCAAGGTCTCTAGAGACCTTGAGTTTCATTTAAAAACACTAATATGAGCATATTCCACGAAGTAAGGGTCGAGACAGTCAATTTCACTATTAGTAATATTAGTAGTTTTGTATAATCAGCGTTTTTAAATGTTCATTTTTTAAAACTGATATTAAATGTTTGTGATGTCGTCATCAAAAGTATCTATTTGTATTCATGGCTGTTCAAATATGCTGTATAAAAATACTACACAGTTGAAATTTAATAGTTTTCCAGAAAATTCATTGAACACTGCGTGGATTACCGTAAAACGTCAAAGATAGATAAATGCAGTAAAAACCCATATGTAATTAAAATGTTCTAATTAAAACATTTTGTTAACTCTTATTTTGTGTATAATCAGTATGATACTACAATTGGCAGCTATTAGAAAAGTTCAAAATATTTTTTACATAAATAAAAGATTATTTTTGAGAGAATAAAATGTTGTTATCTGTACGATTTCATTGATTATATAAAATAAAAAACGGGTTATGTGTTTGCTGACTTTAATATTATATAATAAGTTCAAATAATTAAATACTATTAAGGGGAAGAAAGTAAACATTTGTACAAAACGAATCACTTAAAGTTTTTTAATTACCTTTCAGAAAACATCGGGAGGATTGGGAACCAAATAAAAATACTAGTGCAGTGCTCATTTTGTCAATAGTCAAAAATCAGATAATCCCCTACACCCATCTTACATACCAACAATTTTTCCTGGCAAAGAAAATAAAAAGATCTATTTATTTTTTGCATTTTGTAGGTTGTTTATGATACTGTTTACATCACAATGTTTTTCTTATTTAACACCAGGGCGCTCTACTCTACTCTATAGTTCGGTCTCGATCCCTATAGTGACAGCATTCGGATGTTATGTCTTTGACAGTAAAGATGGATTGGCAGAATTGACATATTGATTTAGCACTTGATACCATTAGGTAACTGGGTGTAAGTCTTCTTACAATATTCATTTCTTTTCTGGAAAGTTTCGGGAAGGTGTAGGATTTGGTAGAGTTTTGTGTGGTGTAATTGTCATGTGTTGATTGTAGGTAATCTTAGCCAGAGAGATGGATCATTTGGTTCCATATAGAGATTTTCTGATGAACTGGAGTAGAAGGCTCCTAGGCAGAGTCGTTTAGCGCTGTTATGCACAGAGCTCCAAAAAGTTCCTGTGGAACTTTGACACTGCTAGATCCAAAAAGTATTTGGATCTCAGTCAAAATAAGCTACATCTCCTCACAGGCTTTCTTACAGGACACTGCCGCCTTAGGAATCACCTAATGAGAATAGGTCTAGCAGATATTGACGAGTATTGATTCTGTGGGGACGAGGATGAAACTCCTGATCACCTAGGTCTAGAATGCTTCACCATTGCAAGCCAACGCAAGAAATGCTTCGGACAAGAAACTTGTAAGAGTTGAAGCCGTCCCAAATACTAGAGTTCATTAGAACCCAGGAATTGGAAGGCGGGCTGTGATAGTAGCGAGGACAGCATTGATAGGGGGGGGGGGCACAATAAACCTTAGGTTTCAGTGCATTGCAACCCCGTTGAAATATAATCTAATGTTTTGTAGTTAAGTTTTGAACGTATCAGAGCTTTATTTATAGAAGAGTATTTTCGTCGGCACCCCCGTTATGATGCGCGATAGTTTTGATAATATTTCGTCTAATAATGCAATTGCCCTTAATTTCCAAAATTGTTGTGTCAAAGTTAGATGTTAGACGAAGCTTTGTATTTGAACAGAAAGCTTCTAAATTAAATGAGTGCCCTCAATAATGAAAGGAAATTATTATTATACTATAATATCTAGTTATAAATATAAACACAACCTGTCGATTTGCTGAAAATACCCAGAATTCAACAAAAGAAAATATAATCAGTAATTACCTGCACAAGGCATCAAAAGGTACACATTATTAACTTGAAGTCGCTTACCTGAAACAAAGAAAAAAGTTAGTGTTTTTAAATGGGTAGGCATAAAATGAAATGTAACTTCTGTCATTCTGACGATGATATTGATTTATCGAAACAATTGTCAATTTTTTAGAATTTTCAATAACTTTTATTATATTGTGGAATTAACTAGAGACCGTGACTTTCATTTAAAAACACTAATATGAACATATTCCACGAAGTAATGGTCGATACAGTTAATTTCAAAGAAAAAAGGTTAATTTGTGTGAATATTCAAAATAAGTGTTAGACTGCCGCAAACCTCGTTCATATTTTTAAGAAAAAAAAATAAAGTAAAACTACTTCTTCAAAGTACCCAGTATTTCACAGTTTCAGTTCCCACAAAACTACAAATTTTCTTTTTAATCATTTTGTGGTCAAATCAAATTTCGGAAACAACCACAAAGTTATTCCATATTTTCACGCCTCGACTGTAATTATAATGGTTGGAGAGGATATGAAGACTGAGGATATGAACAAATCAGTCTGTATAATACATACGCCGCTAAAAATTTATAGATAGATACTAAAGACTCAACTCTTTGTCAGTTGATGACACTTTTATTAAAGAACAGAAGATCAATTATGAGACAGAAGAAATATAAAATAATTATACAATTGGAGTCAGTACAGAATGTGACGAAAATATTTGTTTTTCTAAACTGGTGTTGGATTAGTGCGACACATCACTATATAGTATTCTATAAACTTAATAAAGTTTCCAAGTTCTATTATCTTTATAAATATTCAATTCCGAGCATGATTGTAATTGTCTATTTTTATATGACGGTAGGTACATTTATCGAGGTCAATGACCTACACATTGATATTAAAACATTAATTTCTCAGTAATTTCTTGTAGTAAATTACTTCTTATTCACTTATAGATCATGATACTTCAACACAGACACATGTGTATTATGTCTCTCACAGTATTCAAACTGGAAAACAGATAACTGTTATTAAATGAACGCAGTAGCTGCCGACTTGCGGAGTAGATTAGCTGCATATGTTATTACAGGTTTACGATAAAATTGTAATAATGAGTGAGATTATTGTTATTGCTTTTAATTGTACATAAACAAGTATTGTTACTATATCGGGTGCAACAGAAATGCTTGAAATTTTCTTTTTCATGTTTAATGCCGCATTAATGACGAGGATTTTGAGCAGTGTAAAATTATACACAAGATACTAAAAAATAAGAGTTGAAACACTTACAACGTAATTAGTGGATACTGATTATATAGTGATGACAAATTTTATAACTCTGTCCAAATTGGTAGTAAATGTAGGAAATATAATGAAACTTTATGTTGATCAATTTGATGTAAACCAACCCTGTTAGTTGAGAAAAAGCGATGTCATAGTTAACAGAAATAAATCAATTACAGAACGTCATTAAAATTTAGATTTTTTTGGGTATATTGGATAAAACTGATAAAAGCGAGTTTTTTTCTCCGCTTTATTTCGGCAAATTAACCCTTCACTGTCTATAGAAAATATTAACAAAAACAACAGGTTATGGGCCCAGGCCTTTGAAGTAATTATGTCCAGTGTAGTCAGAAGAATATAGAAAACCAAAACAGGAAGATTACAATTATTTCCCATGGTCGATACGAATGAAAGCAGTACTCATACAGAAGAATTGTTGGGAACCAATAGAACCAGAATTTAATAAAAAAATGAAGCATGGACTATTTTGCAAGACATGAACACTAAATTTGGTCTGTTAGATACTGTCATCCTTCTAAAAGAGATGGTGAATACAACTAGAACTGAAGACATTACCATGCAAAAATATATGTCTAAACTTCAAGTCATAAATCGAAAAGTTAGCAAGGTAGGGATAGAATTTCCCTAGAATTTCTTAGCGTATGTTTATTTAATGGGGTTAACAATAAACGAATAAGAAGGATTAGTTAGAAATTTTTGGAGCAAGAAGATGTTAAAGCGAAGTTATTGCTTGGAGACAAGAGATTAAAAAGAGATGAATAAAAAGAGAGTGAGGCATTAGTCATAAAAAATGTAAATTATAGTGAGTTTGGAAGCAACCTATCAATAAATTTGAGGGTTATAGAAGTAATATTCGAAACAATAATTCTGAACCACATCCATGCGGTGGCAGAGGTCATATTACTAAATTTTGTAAAAAATTTAAGCCGGAAGAAAATGAATGAGTTGCAGCTACTGCAAATACAAGATAATGAGAACTTTGTGCAAAGGATAATGAGCATGAACTAAATGTTAATACATGAATTTTCGATCCAGGTGCAACAGATCACATGACCCCTTTTAAAGATATTTTATTGGATTTTATGGAATTAAATCTAGGAAAAGTAGTTAGCAGAAGGAAATCATATGGATTTAAAAGGAACACGAAGAGTCATAACAGAAATATATGGTGACTGGAATATAGAGCTGAAAGAAGTTTTGTACGTACTAAAGTTAGAAGATAATCTTTTCTCATTAAGTAGAGTTGAAGAAAAAAGTTTAATAATAATTATAAATGAAGGAAAAACTAAAGTACTCGATGGAAATAAAATTATTTGGATTGCAGTGAAAAGAAATAAATTATACATTTTTGAAACTATGGATGTAATGGGAAAAATATTTATCATCTACTCAAACGATAAGTTTAAACACTTGGTATAGGAGATTTGGACACGCTCATATTGGAGCAATAAAGTAAATACCCCGATTAGGAAATTTAAAAGAAGATTGTTCAAAAAAGATTGTAATACTTGTATTGAAGAAAAAATTAAGAGAAAAAGTTTTCCTAAAAACCAAACTGTAAAGTCAAAACAAACTTTGGAACTAATACACACTGATATTGTTGGAGAAAATTCACCTAAATCACTGGGAGGAGCATAATACTTTATTTAGTTTTTATGTGATTATTCAAATTACGTAACGGCCCGAGTTAACAAGAAGAAATGGGAAGCACTTATGGAATTTAGAAAATATACCTACAGGAGAGGAAAATAAAGCAATTTCAATGCCGGAATAGTGGAGAATATATTCGTGTAGCATTAGAAACCCATTTAGACGAACAGAGTATTGAGCACAGAAAAACGGACCCTTATACCTCCAGCAAAATGGAAAGGCTAAAAGATTAAATCTAACCTTCTTGGATATGGTACGTTGTAGAGAAATGATAATGGTAAAATCAAACAAAGTGAAAAAACGAGCCATCTAGCGATGGGATTTTTTTTCACTATTTGGAAACAGTGCCCCACCTACGCCTAAAAGCAGGACACCGATGAAACGCTTTGGGCAATGTAGCCAGATCAAAACAACGAGGAAATCCCGCTATTACTGTCTAATGTGTCCGGAGGAAACAGGACTATGTGGTGTCCCTTGCTTTAAGAATTGGCACTTGGAACATCATAATTTGTAATTCTTATGGGTTTATCCAAAAAAATGAGAAATAAATGTTTGGTTTTATTATTTCTAAGAAAAAAACAGTGTCTTATTAAGTGAACCTCGGACTATTTTAGCAAATTTCTCACCAGGGACCCCTGTTCTATATAGTGGACGTGTTTTTTCCAAAATATGGATTGTAAAAAATACTTTTTTCAGAGCAATAGAGTCATTGGCCATAATATTTTCATCAAGCATGGGTTCTGGGCACCGACCATACCTCTACTTGGCGGGAATCAACTTGTTAATACTCTGACGAAAAGGGTGTTTTCGATAAATTTGCTGAAGACATTGAAGAAGACTCAGTGAATCCGTGATAATTAAAAATTGTCTCACTGAAATATGAGCACTATTTTTTAACGCTTGTAGTTGTGTTTCGCCTGTTTAGATGCTACTCTATCTTGGAATTTTATAACTGTAGGTTATATCTTCAAAACAGCTGTTTACTGTGAAAAATTTGTTTTGTTGTCAATATGTGCCAAAAATTGGTAATAAAATTAATCTTTATGACCTTTATCGACAAAATATAAGATACCACATTCATCAAGTTTTTATAAATTCTATGTTTTTGCTAAATATGACTTAATCCATCTGCAATGGCGGGTGCTTATATTGTTAACATATAATATAATAAACACGAAATATGGCAAAGGGAAATTTAGGGACACCCTATATAGATATAATTTTCTTCATAATAAAATAAGTCGAATTCAATTTTTTATGAAAACGAAAGTTTACACAACCGACGAGGTCGATGACAAAACACACGATGGTTTGTTTATCAAAAATATAGACAAATCTTGCAACTTAGTATAAAGAAATTAATTGAAAATTAACCTTCAATTACGAAAATAAAAAATATAAGCAAGGACAAAACGAAGGTAATTAAATAACACAACTACAGTTGATGTTTTTAATAACAATCCTCGCCCCAAATCTTCTGAAATAAATAGCAGAAAATTTGGAACAAAGGGCAGTGAGGAAGTAACCCTCATAGAGTAATCAGGTACCGTATGGCCTGGTACTCCCCCATCTTCAACGGCCCGTATGTGAACAGTGATACTGTTTTGTTGTGAATTGTGATATTTCAAACCGTAATTTTTTTCCTGTCATATTTTTTTAACAAATATCGTATTGACATTTATTTGATTTGTCTGGGTGTCCAAAGATACATTTCCTGGTCATATTAAGTGCACTATTGACAATTGAGCCCCTCACCTAACATATTCAGGAAATAGTACGATTTGCAATCGATTTAATAATCTAGGGGAACCCTAAATTTTAGTCAAAGGAGTTTAAAGGTTATACAGGGATATTCATATGTAAGAAATCTCTTATTTCTATCATAACCAGGTCAGATTACTTTCAGGTTACGAAAAACTTATTTTACCAGTCCTGATAGTTTCTTTCATATATTATACAGGGATGTTCATACGCCAGATATCTTTCATTTATGTCATAATCAGGAAAGACTACTTTCAGATTATGGAAGACGTTTTACCCTAGTCACATTAATTTTTTCTCATACCTTATACAGGGATAATCATATGCAAGACATCTTTTATTATTGTCATAATAAGGAGAAACTATTTCCAGACTATGAAAGACGTTTTTTCCCTAATTGATTTCTAATGTATTGTACCGGGACATTCTCTCACGAATAACTTTTATTTTCTCCTAACCAGGGTTGAATTACTGTACTTATTTATTTTGTGCTTGTAATATATATGTACATATTATCCATCCAGTCTGTTTCCTTTACCAACCACTCCTCTCCTCGGACCAGCAGGATTGAACGGGTTGACGCGACCTGCCTTGAAACTCTAGGCTTGGCACATTGTATAAGCCCAAGAGGCCCCACGGAGACCTTGCCCGTTCGTGCCAGGAAACCACCTCCCCCGAGGTTACCCACAAGGGGATTCCTGGCTCTAATTGTGCCCCAAAGGTTGTCATAAACTGGTAAGAGAGGGCTGTGAATTCAAAAAGACAACAGCGGTTATTACAGTGATGACAGGGACAGAAAAGTCATTACAGTGGTGACAGCATTTATTATTTATATTGAACATATTTGTGTATTTAGTTGTAATTGAGCATTGGCTAATGAAGGTTGTGACATTAACATTATCAGTATTTAAAGATTTCAGCTATCGTAGCCATACCAGAGTCTGACTTAGATGCATCTGTGAATATTTTATGTATATTTTGAAAATTGGATATAATTTCAAGATATTCGTAAAATGTTTGGTATAATTAGAGAGAGTTGGGGATTTTGATTTTCCATGGTGGTGATTTTCTCAGGAATAGTGAGGTTGTTTTGAAATCACCTATTTCCAATTTTGTGTTCTTCAATCTTTCATAAAAAAGGTGGTTTTTACATTTGTACTTGTTGCAAATTGAATTTCTGGGAAAAGCTGCCAAATATGTTGAATTACATTTGTTGGAGGAAATTCTTGCCGCATAATTTAGAGCCATCTGCATTCTTCTAATTTTGTAAAGATAGATTTGCTTGCAGTACCGTAACATATTGATCCAGAATCCATCTTGCTCCTAATTAAAGTCTGATATATATGTAAAAGAGTCCTAGTATCGCATCCCCAGATGTGGTGTGCTAAGGTTGCTAATAACTTAATTCTTTGTTGACAGTTACGAATTAGGTTATCTATGTGTTGGTTCCACTTAAGTTAGTAGTCAAAGGTTATCACTAAAAAAGGTATTGGATCTACTTGGTTCAGTTCGAGGTTTTTCATAAATTGAATGAAAGAAGCGAAGAGTACTGAGTATGTAATTTTATTTTATAATCCAGTGATTTCGGCCAGTAGGCCATTATCAAAGCTGTCCTATAAAAATACAAAAGTTGACTTATTAAAAATCAAAATTTAAAAACGTAAAAACTTACTGTTTTAAATGAAACTTACTGTTTCTAGATAATTCCACAATATATTGAAACAAATGTTAAAAACTCTAAGAAATTGCCAAAACAGTAATATGAGTAGATTCCACGAAGTGTGGGTCGAGACAGTTAATTTCAATAAAAACTCACGTCAAAATATTAACTACAGGTATCTTAAAGCATCACCTTTAAAAGTAGGCACGTGTTCTACATCAATCAGTTATGACTAAAACTTCCAGTTACGACAAACACACCAATTAATTAAAATTAACCCTGTAGTAGGGGTGTACAGTTATATTGTTATATGTTAAAACGAAATTTATCATTGAAATGATATCAGGTCTAACATGATAACAAGTCTGATATTATTAGATAGTAGCTAATATGCTGGTGTACAAAACCACAATGTATAGTAAATATTACAACGTCATTATAATTTGAACATTGAATCAAGTCATATTTCAAGACTAGAGATTGAAAATCATGTAAATAGTAAATTTGGAAAATTTTAGATTGAAGGCACAGTTATGGTTAGAATTAAAAGATGAATTAAAAAAAAATTGGGATTAGTGCTCCTTGCCACAGAATATACTTACTATGTTGGGTTTTCGACGGATATAATTGAGCTAATTATTATTTCCTTGATCTTCTCTTTATACTCGTCTCCGATTTCTTCATTATCTGGACATGCCTAGTACGGATCTAGGTTTGTCACAGGTATTATTTTGAAAATATTTCCCAACAGCATTGTGTTCCTGACACCAAGCTATGTGTGGGTTATAGTTTGGTTCATCATGACACAATCAATTATTTCTTTCTTCTCATAAAGGATTTTACATACCTAAATCAATAACCACTTGGTACAGTTGCGGCCAAAAAAAATGGGACAGTTGTTGTTGCCCAGTGTGACTGTGACTTGACCGTTTATGGGAAAAATGGGATAGTTTTGTCGTATATTTAAATGACTATTTCACTAGAGTAAATTGATAACTGACAAAATTTGAAGATTTTGAACTGGCAATTTTTTGTCTTGTCGCGGCAATTTTTTGACGTTTAATATATCAAATCTATGTGTATAAATTCTATCACTCTGTGATAAAATTGAATATAAAATATTTGTTAGTGGTTTCTAAGGAAACTAAGTTGTTTATTTATTTATTTAACTGTCTAAAAATTATTAAAACTGTTTCAAAAATTTAAATAAGTATTATTAACATGAATAATACAAGATTTGGAAATAATTCAATAAATGACATAGAGAGTACAATTAAGCAAAGTATACCGCGAAATACAAAGAAGACAAAAAAGTCTGCGTGGGAACAGTTTAGAATGTTTCTGGACGCACGTAATTATACGTTAGAAAACGATACTTCTGAACAAGTTATAGCAAAAATTCTTGAAGATTATGGTTTTAACATGAAAAAAAGAGATGGAACTGATTATACTGAAGCTAGTGTGAAAACACTTTGGAATACGACTGCTCAAATGGTTCAGGAAAAATATTTTCTAGAATTTAACATCAAAATTGATCCATTTAAAGATATTACCTATAAATTTGCTAGATTGGCCAGGGATACAAAACGTAAAAAGCTTCAGGCTGAACCTGAAACCAGAAAAAGAAGTTCTAACGCGTTTACCAAAGAAGAATTAATGGAAATGGTAGAAAGCTATTCTGAAGATAATCCTGATGGGTTAAAAAAAATTTTTTTCATTTATGTTCGTTCGAATTAGCATGGCGTGGAAATGAAGCTGCTAATTGTGATATTAATTACTTTAAAAAAGAATATGATAATAAAGGTAATTTTACTGGCAGGGTAGAATATAATCCAATCTTTCACAAAACGACACAAGGAGGATCAAAAGCTTTATCTGGCAGTAAGTGGCTGGTAAGAAATAATGCTAACAACAATTTGTGTCCCGTTCTTTTATTTTTAAAAATTATTGAAAAGAGAGAATTCAATCCTTATCTAACAACAACAAGATTGTTTTTAACAGTACATCCAAATTGGGAGAAAGGAATATGGTACCAAAATTCACCATTGAGAAATAATACAATTTCAAAGTGGACAAAAATATCGGCAGAATCAATTGGTATAGACAAAAAAAAATAAAAAAACCAATCATTCACATAGAGCTTCTGCAATATCTGCATTAGCAAAAGAAGGAGTTGGTGAACAAGAAATAATTAAGCTTACAGGACATTCTTCTGCCCATTCTTTGAAACCATATTCAGGGCCGTTCCAATCATATGTGCAGGTCGTGCGGCGCACGACGGCACCGTCACAAAAAAGGCGCCGAAGATATTTTTTTTATTTTTACCAATGTCTGAATATGCTAGAATTAAGATTAAAGTAGGAAATAAGTAATAATATCTAAACAAATAATTTATAAAATGTATTATTATGATCATTATGATCATCTATAGATTCAAATATGACTTCTTTAAGTTGCTTGGTCCCGACCTATTGCATATTTTGTTCTATTACTGAGCGCCGTGCGCCCGCACTATATTTCTTAGTTCCTATGTTCATTCTTGTCTGGCCAAGCGAGTATTGCAGTGAAATCATGTTCATTTGAGCATTGGCTTTTGTCTTAGCAGTAGAGTAAATCGCATCTCGCATCAGCTAAAAAGTTATACCTATTTCTTATTTCCTTATTTTGTTCTTTTCTGGAAGCTCAAACTTTAAAGTATAAGTTATAAGTATAAAATAAAGTTAAGGTAAGTAATGTATATCCAGATCGTTATAATTCGTAATTATAAATTAATTAGATTCAACAAACCCCGAACCCAAACCCAAAATTTTATGTGGTATTATTTTTTTAGATGTCTGAGGGTAAAAAGAAACTTTCTGGTTACCTAAATCTAATTAACAAACGTAAACGGGAGGAGGTGTTGGAAAATACCAATAAGAAAATAACTCAATTTTTCAAAGCACCCATTGATTCTCCTTCGGAGGCTTCCGTAAAAAATGATGATGATAATATGGAGCCATCGACATCAAGTTCAGTTGAAGTTGAAAAAACTGTAACGTTTATCGAAGCTGATGATGATGAAGTTTTTGATAGTAAGACTGTACAGCTGTCTAAAGATCCAGGTTTGTGGCCGAAAATATGATCTTCAATGAATATTGAACTTCTGATAAAATATTATAACAATTCAAATTGCGTTTTTCCGAAAGACAAGACTGGGCGAAAATTTTCTGAATCATACTTCACTCGAATTTTGCCAAATAATGAAAAAATCAAGCGTGATTGGCTTCTGTACTCGGTATCGAAAAATTCAGTGTTATGTTTTTGTTGCAGAATATTCAACCTTAACACCGCAAAAGCCCGATTGGCTGATGAAAATGGCTATAATGGCAACATTTGAGTGAACATTTAAATATTCACGAAAAAAGTAAAATGCATTTCGAAAATCTTAAGACATGGTCTGACTGTTTAACTAGATTTAAAACAAACAATACGATTGATCTAACTCATAAATGAATGTAGATATTCGAATTTTTAATGTATTTAGTTGGTGTTATTGTTGTGATTTTCTTTTAACGTTTTATTGTAGTTTTACTTATTTACATTTAGAACACTTGATGAGAATCATCTTATGACCTTTAGAGTTTTTGGTTGCCGGGGATTCAATAAGGGAGGGACGAGAGAATATTGTGACGGACAACTTCAATAAAATCGACTTCGGCTGTAAATTGAGGTATTTTTAGAATAAAACTGTTATATTCAACTCTGGGAATATTATTCAATCATTTACCTAGACAAACGAAAACAAACCTACATTTTTGGGGGCTCAGCCGGGATGCA
The DNA here is from genome assembly GCA_963921935.1 of Galeruca laticollis. Lineage (NCBI taxonomy): Eukaryota > Metazoa > Arthropoda > Insecta > Coleoptera > Chrysomelidae > Galeruca > Galeruca laticollis. Next base: position 105,720,998 of record OY998182.1, on the reverse strand, counting down.
GATAAAATTATAGTCGAAGCGAAAACGAGTTGACATTTTCCTGACGTTTGGGATAACGGAAATATTATTGAGAAAAACTATTTTGAAGAAGTTATTAACGAAGGTGAACCTAATTTTGAAGGAGGCGGAACTGAAGAAGACGGAAGTAAGAATACTTCGAGCAAAGTAGCAAAAGACGTGAAAAGACGGGAGTAAGACGACTTCGAATACAAGCAGACGAAAAAGTAAAAAGACGGAAGTAAGAATACTTCGAACAAAGCAGCAAAAGACGTGAAAAGACGGGAGTAAGACGACTTCGAATACAAGCAGACAAAGAAGTAACACTTGTGGAAGGGAGTAAGAAGACTTCAAAGAAATTCAGACATAATTGCATATTATTATTTTGGAATAAACAAGGTACGATTCATTTTTCCAATAGACGAGCTAGATAATCATATTACACCAGCTGTTAATAGAAGATATAATTGCTTTAATTATTTTGATTGGGCTACGTAATCAATTATTTTGAGTTAGTAATTCATTTTCGTTCCATATTTTGTAAACCTCACAATATTCAGGTTCATTTTGATAATTGCCGAATAAGAAATAAGTTGCAACTTGATTTGTTATAAATTCATTAGAATTTTGTGGCATAAGGTGATTTCTGTTTGTAGTATTAATTATTTATTTTAATATATTTATTGATATCGTATTTATTTTAATTGCGTACAATGACTAATTTAGGAGATATTCCAAGAATCGGAAAAAATATTTCCAGTAGTTCACTCAAGGCAGTACAGGCTTTACATGTAGTTGCTTTTGGAATCGTGGGGGAAAGTAGGAAAACGCGGTAAAATGTACGTGAATTTTCTGGTTTCCATTTAGACAGAAAGTCTTCGGAATATGCACAAAAAATAAATGAGGTAAAACAAAAAGTGCAGTTGCCTGATCTTATTGCTATTTGTAAAATACTTGATCTTGATTATTCTGGTAGTGATGAAGAAGTAGTTGCACGCATTTGTTCCTTCATGAATGACCTACAGTCAAATGATGAAAATGAAGTAACAGATGACGAAGTGGAAGAAGAATCGGAAGGTGAGGTGAGTTCCGATGAAGATGAGAATGAAAATAATGGAGTTAACAAGAATAGCGAATCTTTTGAAAATATGAAGCTAAAGAGTTCGTTTTCATTGACATTCAAAGACGTTGAGGATAGTATTGGAACTTTTGATGGAAGAGACAATTATCCAGTTCGAAAATGGATTGAGGATTTCGAAGAAATTTCTAAGCTGACAGGATGGAATGAATTGCAGAAGTTGATATTTGCGAAAAAATCATTGAGAGGACTTGCTAGGTTATTTATTCAGTCAGAAAGAGGAATTACAAAATGGATGATTTTGAAAAAGAAGTTAATTGCGGAATTTGAAGTGAAAGTTAGTAGTGCTCAAATACAAAAATTACTGATGACAAGAAAAAGGCGGAGGGAAGAGTCAGTACAAGAGTATGTACTTATAATGCGAGAGATCGGAAGTAGAGCGAATATAGAGTCTGAAGTTTTGATTCAATATATAATTGATGGTATACAGGATGATACATCAAATAAACTTATTTTGTATGGTGCAAAAACGTTTGGTGAATTCAAAGAAAAGGTTAGGCTATATGAACAAATTAAAACTTCTAAAACTACACAGTTCGAAGAGAGAAACCGAGAGGAAAAACACATAAAGGAATGGAAAACTGAAACTAAGAGAGACAAAGACGAGAAAAGGAATAAGAAATGTAACCTGCGATGTTGTTTTAACTGTGGAGGCAAGGGTCATTTGTCCAACGAATGTCTCGATAAAGCGAAAGGACCAAAGTGTTTCGTTTGTTCTGGTTATGGACATGTATCAAATAAATGTCCAGAGAAGAATACTGGAAGTGGAAGTTCAAATATGACGATAGTTGAGATGGTTCCAAAAAATAGCGTTAACTTGAATATTGATAATATTCAATTAATAGCACTTTTGGATACAGGAAGTGATATCACTGCGATACGACAAGACGTATACGAAGCATACTTCAAAGATATAAAAATAAATGAAGAATTTATTACTCTTAGAGGTATTGGGTCAAACAAAGTAATAATAATGGGATCTTTCAATAGAAATGTCTTCATTAATGGAGAGGAGTTTTATCTGAAAATCCATGTTATTCCTTCTGAAGCGTCAAACTTCAAGGCGATTGTGGGAAATGATTTTTTAGCTCAAGTAGATGTTATCTTTAGACATGGTGAAATTGTTGTTTTTAAGAAGGAAAAGCAGAATTTTTTGTGGAAGATAACAATAGACGAAGAAGCTGATAGAGAAACTGATATATGTGATGTTACACATATAAAAAATGAAAAAATTCGGGAAGAATCGAAAAAACTTATAAAAGAATATTATCCAGAGAAGATTAGGAAGCTGATGTTAAAATGCATATTCTATTGAAGAATGAAGAGCCAATATACCAAAGTCCGAGAAGGTTAGCAGTACCAGAAAAAGAAGAGGTTGAGGCGCAAATAGAAGAATGGCTAGAAGATGGAATTATAAGATGTAGTTCATCTGACTTTGCTAGTCCAATAGTTCTTGTTAAAAAGAAAGATGGCAGTACTAGAATATGTTGTGATTACAGGAAACTTAACAAAAACATAGTAAAGGATAGATTTCCTCTTCCTTTAATCGAAGATGTGTTGGATAGATTGCAGGCTGCTAAATACTTTAGTACCATCGATCTGAGGAATGGATATTTTCACGTTGGAATAGAAGAAGAAAGTATAAAATATACCGCATTTGTTACACACCACGGTTAATTTGAATATCTAAAATGTTGTTTTGGATTATGCAATAGTCGATCAGTTTTTCAGAGATTCGTGAGTACTGTTTTTAGAAAATTGTTGCTGAAAAATATTATGCTTTATTATATGGACGATATAATAATAATAAGCTCTACAGAAGAAGAAGGACTTGAAAGGTTAAGAAAAGTTATTCAGGTTGCGAAAGACTATGGTCTAGACATGAAGAAGAAGAAATGTCAATTACTAAAAACGCAGATAGCATTTTTAGGATTTATCATTGAGGGTGGGAAAGTCCAACCCTCAAATGAGAAGTCTTTGGCAATCAGGAATTTTCCACAACCAACGACTCTTGAACAAATTCAATCTTTTCTAGGTTTAACAGGATATTTTCGCAAGTTCATCTCCTCATATTCCATTATCGCGAAACCTTTGAGTGATATTTTGAGGAAGGAGCAAAAGTTTGTTTTTGGTGACGAACAGAAAGAGGCGTTTGAGAGACTCAAAAAATTACTATCTTGTAAACCAGTAATAAACATTTATAAGCAGGGCGGTGAAACGGAATTGCATACAGACGCGAGCCAATATGGTTATGGAGCCTGTCTGATGCAGAAGTCGAGCGAAGATAATAAATTCCATCCAGTTTACTACATGAGCAAGAAAACTACACCAGCTGAGGAAAAATAGAGTAGCTATGAACTCGAAGTGTTAGCCATCATTCAAGCAGTGAAGAAATTTCGAATATATTTACTAGGAATACAATTTAAAATTGTTACTGATTGTTCAGCTTTCCAGAAGACTATGACTAAGAAGGATTTGACCACCAGAGTTGCTAGATGGGCTTTATTATTGGAAGAGTATGCATATGAAATTGAACATCGCAAAGGGAGCAGGATGTCTCACGTAGATGCTTTAAGTCGTTATCCAGTTGTTATGGAAATTACGAAGACGTTTATTGAAGAAGATGGTGTTATAGAACGACTTAGACGAGCACAAGAAATGGACGAACACATATAAGCGATAAAGAAGATATTGAGTACAGAAGATTATGAAAATTTTTTAGTTAAGAATCATATACTTTATAAATTTGAGAATGGAAAGGAGTTGGTAGTAGCTCCAAAAGCAATGCAGATGGATATAATAAAAAGAGCACACGAGATTGGTCATTTTGCACTCCCGAAGACAGAAGAAGTGGTAAGACGAGAATTTTATATTCCAAAGTTGAAAGAAAAAATTAAAAAATGTTTGGGAAATTGCATACATTGTATATTAGGTAACAGAAAGGAAGGAAAGAAGGAAGGGATGTTACATCCCATACCTAAACAGGAAGGACCACTGCACACATATCACATCGATCATTTAGGACCAATGCCTTCGACTAATAAAAATTATCGTTATATATTGGCGATTGTTGATGATTTCTCCAAATTCACCTGGCTATATGCATGTAAATCTACAACAACTAAAGAAGTTATTAGTTGGTTGGAGAAACAAAAACAAGTTTTTGGAAACCCAGGTAGAATTATAACAGATCGAGGAACTGCTTTCACTTCTGAAAAAATCAAAAACTATTGTACTGATGAAGGCATACAATGCTTAATAATAACCACTGGAGTTCCAAGAGGAAATGGTCAGATTGAGAGAGTGAAAAAAATCAAAAACTATTGTACTGATGAAGGCATACAATGCTTAATAATAACCACTGGAGTTCCAAGAGGAAATGGTCAGATTGAGAGAGTGAAAAAAATCAAAAACTATTGTACTGATGAAGGCATACAATGCTTAATAATAACCACTGGAGTTCCAAGAGGAAATGGTCAGATTGAGAGAGTGAATCGTATTATCATTCCAGTTCTTACGAAACCTACCTTGAACGATCCTAGAAAATGGTTTAAATATGTTGAGCGCGTACAAAGAGCATTGAATTCTACTATTCAGAGAAGTATAGGGACTACACCTTTTGAAATTCTAACAGGAGTAAAGATGAGAAATAAAGAAGAAATAGTAATCAAGGAATTATTGGAAGAAGCTACAATACAAAAATTTGATGAAGAGAGAAAAGAACTCAGAGCAGAAAGCAAAAAACAGATTTTAAAAGTACAGGAATAAAACAGAAAAACTTATAATTTAAGAAGAAAAAAATCAAGGTTATATAGAAAAGGAGATTTGGTAGCCATTAAAAGAACCCAATTTGGAGTAGGAATTAAAGTTCATAAAAAATTCCTAGGACCCTATGAAGTCACAAAGGTAAAACCCAATGACAGATATGACGTAATGAAAGTGGGCCATCATGAGGGACCAGTGCGTACTTCTACATGTGCAGAGTTCATGAAACCTTGGGTTGATAACCAAGGTGAATCCGAGTCGGATTCATAATAGGATGGCCGAATGTAGATAATCGAATTTTTAATCTATTTAGTTGGTGTTATTGTTGTGATTTTCTTTTAACGTTTTATTGACGTTTTACTTATTTACATTTAGAACACTTGATGAGAATCATCTTATGACCTTTAGAGTTTTTGGTTGCCGGGGATTCAATAAGAGAGGGACGAGAGAATATTGTGACGGACAACTTCAAAAAAATCGACTTCGGCTGTAAATTGAGGTATTTTTAGAATAAAACTGTTATATTCAACTCTGGGAATATTATTCAATCATTTACGTAGACAAACGAAAACAAACCTACATAAATATTTGTTTAATGCTGGAATTAAATATTGGCATGCAGTTATTGAGCGAGTATTCTATGTTATTCAGTTTTTAGCTAAACAAAATCTGTCCATTCGCGGTCAAAATTTTTAAATTGTTTCAAAATAATAATGGCAATTTCTTAAAATGTGTGGAAATGATTGCCAAATTCGATCCTATAATGGCTGAACATACTAAGAGGGTACAAATGCAAAGCAACAGAATGAATCATTACCTTGGCATCCACATTCAAAATGAAATAATTGAAATAATAGGCAATAATTTAAGAGAAAATATTTTATATATGATTAAAAATTCAAAATATTTTTCTATTATTCTTGATTGTACTCCAGACATGAGCCATCAAGAACAAATTTCTGTCTGTATCAGGTTCGTAAATTTAGATACAGCATCAGGGGAAATTGTTGTTGATGAACGTTTCTTACATTTTGCTCCAATAGAAGACACAACAGCTGAGGGCTTACAAAAATTTCTACTAAATGCTTTAGAAAAACATAATTTAAATGTATATGATATGAGAGGCAAGGGATACGACAATGGTGCCAACATGCGAGGCAAGCATGCCGGTTTACAAAAAAAAATTCTAGATTTGAATCCAAGATCATTTTTTGTACCTTGTTGTAATCACAGTTTAAACTTGGTTGTAAATGATGCAGTTAAGGGAAACAACTCTAGCTGGCAATTCTTTTCTACGGTTCAAGAACTTTACAATTTTTTTTCGGCTTCAACTAATCGTTGGACCGTTTTGAAAGAACATATTTCCAATTTAACTTTAAAACCACTTTCTGAAACTAGATGGTCGAGCAGTAACTTCTGTCATTCTGACGATGATATTGAGTTATCGAAACAATTGTCAATTTTTTAGAATTTTCAACAATTTTTATTATATTGTGGTATTAACTAGAAACCGTGAGTTTCATTTAAAACGCTAAACAAATATACTTATAAAGGTCTAAAAAGATACAGTAAGTATAATTTAAAACAGTAAAATGAGTAGATTCCACGAAGTAAGGGTCGAAACAGTTAATTTTACTAGGTAGTAATGTTTAAAATTATTATCATTGAAATACTAGACTCTAATCGTCACTCCATTATCATAAATGGATATAGGAAAATCTAATTATAGAAGGGGTCTTATTACTCCAATACAGCAAATAGAATGATTCGAGTACTGTTAATTGGGAGTGATTGTTCTATTTGTAAAATAAATATGCTATGAAAGAGATTTGATTTAACTTACTATGATAAATATTGAATATGAGATTGTACATTGTATCTAAAAATTTTGAATACAATGAATTTGGAAATTCACTCCGTATAAGTAAGTACAATTTAATACTTATGATAGTTTTGCTAATTTTATCTACTCAATTTTAATCTATTCAAGTATAGTTCATAGCAGATTGATTGGTGATAAACAATTATGAACAGAAAAAATATACCACAACAGATGTTCAAATAAGAAAAAATTGGTTGTGTCATACCTCCGTGATGCATTTTATTAACAGAAACACCCTCATATATAATAAATGAATTCTTTGTGGCCGGCAATTATGAATGCCCATATATTACACGGTAATTAAGCAGAGGGACAACGTTGGCGATTCGTTGGCATTGCTTAGTACGCGGCCGTTTGTCTCTGGACCCAGGAAAGGGGTCAACAAATATAAATCATTAGTTTAAAATTTTATCTCTTACAAACAGAGAAAAATCGCGCCCAATTAGCATTTTCGTTGAATGCGGTGGAAAACTCTTTAAATAACTATTAATCATTAAATGTTGAAGTTGCAATAATTCTGCTGAATAATTTGGAAGTATGAATTTGCTTGATTTCATCAACACAAGATAACGACCAAAAAAATAGGACTTACGCATTTTGTGCTCCTGAAAACGTGGACTGTATATTATAAACGTAGCTTTGTACAAAAATGAAAGAGAGGTTATTCCCAAACCAATTATATATCAAATCAAATAGAATAATATACCTATTAATAAAATCATATAACGATAGGACAAACTTCATAAGAATTTTGAAAAATTATTTTGAAATCAGTTGGAATATACTTTTTTCTTTCTCACTTTACTTCTCATAGTAATATATCTTCTGTGAAATGATTTACTTGCTAATGATGAGGCACTATCTGCAGAGAGTTCTATTTAGACGTTCTAGAGAGACTTGATATACATACTTCAAATCTGAAAATTTTGGATATAAGATTGTCTTGATGCCCAATTGATCTAAAACTTCCTCATTTCCTATATATTACTCCCTATGTATTTTTCGATGCAACTACTCCACTCTCAATATAAAGTGTTGCTACCTTACATGGAATGTCTTTCTTACGACCCATTTTATTACGAAACACAGTCCGATTTGGCACCCGTCTGTACCATTCATACAAAAAACAACACATCTCGAATATGCAAATATACTGCCTTTAAACGCAATGTTCAGCTGCTAAGAAATAATTTCCATTTCTCTGTTTTGTGGTTTGTATTGAAAGCTGCCAATAAACGTTTATGTTACCGAGTCGGTCGCATTCTACAGCTTTGTGTATGGACTACACAAATATAAAACTAGAGTTGTTATCGTATTTATAATTAAACTTGAACTAATTTTAAGAAAATATCTAAGTTTTGGTTTCTGAAAACTGAAAATAACCAAATTATGTATATAGCACGTGGTAGGTACGTACCTAAACAACAAGTTTTTCTCAAATAATGACGTTATTTGAATTATCCAGGATAACATGTAACCCGTTAAGGCCAATAATTCAACTTAAAGATCATTCCACACCAAACCAGTCGCTCCAGATATTGTTCAGATGTATTAGGTCAATTAAAACTTCGTTGAGATGAGAAAATTATTCATTTTCTCTCAAGAATAATTGTTGAAAAAAATTATTATTTTTGTGAATTGTTGAATGAATATATTAATTTATATTTAAGTAATTAATTTCTTTAATTAGAATAATTCAAGTTATAATAAAATACCCCATTTAAGTAGGTATTTTCAATCACCTATTCATTGATCAATGAAATCGCTTTAAAGAGCACCAATATTTTTAAATTTAAATGAATATTTATTTATTGCTGAATGATTATGAAATAAAATATCGTAAATAGAGCTTTGATACCACCCTGAGAATTATTATTGAAATCAGTTGAAAATTGAACCAACAGAATTCTTTTCAACTTCAGTTCAGATTAATTTTGAGGCTGATAATCATCATTGCTATTCATATTTCTTCATGAAATTATTGTGTCGATAAAAAATACAAACCAACGCACAAGCATTCTTCTTCTTTTTTCGGGTGCCTATTCGTTCCGAATACGGGTGATCATCTTGAATATAATTACTTTGTTCATGGCTTCTAGGATGCTTTGAATAGTTCGATGTTAGTTTTTGAGAACAATGTCCTTAAGTTTTCAAGCCATGATAATTTTCTTTTTCCTGGTGCTCTTTTACCATAGACTTACTCTTGGAGAGCGGGTTTTAAAAGGTATTTGTTCTCGTTTCTCATAATATGTCCAAGGTATCCTTTTTTTTTCTTTCGACCATTTTCATTACCTCCAAGTCCTTCTTCATTCACTTTAACACTTACCTTTTTGGTAATTTTGTCACAAGTAGACGGAATACTAAATCATATTTATTACTTCTGAAGATCATTATCAGTCTGACAATAATTATTATACACAGAGGTATGAGAATTACAATAGCTGCTAATAGAAGATATACCTCATCCTCTAATAAAGAATTCGATTTTTTATAAGCTGCCTATATTATATAGCATATAATTTCAATGAATAGTTATCTAAATTAACTCTACTAGTATAAACTTATGAAATTCAATTGTTTCATTTCTCTTTCTATGTAGGGTAAAGGGAGGGCAGATGGATCAGGAGGATAGACGGTCTATTGGTAATATTTTGGAAGATATGGTAACACCGATATGTTTGACCAGCGTATGTTTTGCGTTTCAGTCAGTTCAACCTTGAAATAGTCGCGAGCACATGGTCATCCGCATTATTTGTAAGTTTTTTGAAAAAATTAAATGAAATGAAAATTATATTTAAAGAAATATATTTGTATTTTAACACACTTAGGTAAGTTTAAAACGTTTTTTTTGCTGCTGAAACTGTAAGTGTATGCATTAGTGTGTTCTAGGACCTAAAATGTGAAAACCATTATTTAGGTTAGTTTAGTTGTTACCGAGTGGTCCGTCTATCTTCCGATTTGAGGAGAGATGGACCAACATGGAGGAGGAGCGTCGGATATGTTTTTGTTTTAGTACTTTGCAAAATAAGTACGTACGAAAAAGACATGTTCCCGAACGAGGATATTGGATCTCTCAAGCGTTAAATGATGTCGTGAATGCATCCAGAAATGACGAAATGGGCATCAATGAAGCCGCTAAGGCATTTGGAATACCGAAAACTACATTTAGAAGGCGATTAAAATCAAATAACCTTAAAAAACCAAACCATCTCGGACCCGACGTTTCATTGGGTTCAAAGGCTGAGCAAAAATTGGTAGACCATAAAAATCCTCAGAAATCAGGTTTTGCACCAACAAGAACTGACGTAAGGATTATGGCATATAAATTAGCAGTAAGATTAGAAATTCCAAATGGATTTAATGAAAAAGAAGGTAAGTTATAAATTGTTAAAACTTGTTTAAATATTAAGTATATTAGCTCCCTACCTATCTATCCATTTTTTTAGATGAAACTGGTAATAAATAGCTAGATTTACCGGAATTTGCAGAAGAAAACGACATAATTTTATTTTGTTTACCCGCCCATACGAATCATTATTTACAGCCTCTGGATCGTTCTTCTTTTAAATCTCTGAACGGGTACTATTATGCTGCATGTAGAAATATATATTGAGGAATAACCCAAAAAGAGTTATAAATAGATTGCAGTTTGGAAAGCTACTGGGTGAAGCTTGGGGAAAAGCAGCCACAGCACAAAACAAATTTCCTCTTTTGAGTCAACGGGAATTCTCCCCTATAATCCTTTAGCCATACCCGATTACGCATTTTTGGCACAAAATCCTGTTTGCTCTGTAGAAAATCCAATTCAGAATAAAACAGTACAGGCAAGAACCGAATCTGCCCAGCCAAGACCTGAATCTCCTCAACTAAGCACCTCTGGTATACAAAACCAACAAACCACTCCTAACAAATCAACAGCTAATGAAGACATTACTCCTATAAAAGCTCTGGATGAAGTAACTCCCATGCCCGTCGTATCTATATCTGTAAAAAGATTTCGTTAGAAAATATCAGGAGTTATTAATTCACCGAAATTTATTAAAGAATAAAAAGCACAATGCAAGGGAAAATCTGACCCCAATTTGGCAGTGATAGTGGTAAGTAGAAAAATAAGAAATAATCATTATGAATATTCATCTGCTGAAGAGAAAGCTGGCGATTTAGCAATAGATGACCATTCCAGTGGGGATGAACATTTGAGCGATTTGGAAAACGAGAGAAAGATGAATGGTTGCAATGCTTTTTGTGCAAGCATTGGTTGCACGAGAGTTGTACAAGTTTTATTAACCTTTGTCGGAACTGTGGAAACATAGCTTCTAAATAAAAAGAATAGTAGTAGTCTTACCTACAATGGTCCATCTATCCTACCTACTATGGTCCATCTCACCTCCATAAGGTAGGATAGATGGACCGTTGACAAGTTTAAGAGTTTAATTTTTTTTAAATTTTATTGATGAACATGTTTTACCTCGTAACTATTGCAAAAAGAATACCAAAGTTTAGTTATTTTATGTACCAATTTACAGATTTTTAATTTGATTAATAAAGAAATTATCGTTAATTTTATAAATGGTGGTCCATCCTCCCTTTACCCTAATTTCATATTTTCTCACTTAAAGGATAATTGTGCAGAGTTGGACACCAGGCTGTAAGCATTATAATGTCAGAGAGAAGTGTAAGTTTCATAGATTTCCAAATGATCCGAAAATTAGAAGCAAATGGATAAACAAAGTACTTAAGTAATAATAAATACATTTTATTTTGTGTGTTTTTATGATAATTATAGAACAATAGAACCAGACCCCGAAGCTTTTGTGTAGTCATTTTAAAGATGGAAAAAAGAAAATGAGCCAACCATATGTTTGTACAATGAAAAAAAAAGTTTCAGTTCCAATAGCCACATAAAATAAACAGTTTTCAAGATTAAAACTAACTCTTCTGCCCTCCTATCGTGCTGACTTACCGACATTTCCCAAGTAATGTGGTATATATGGATTTATAGGACCCTTTCTACTGGTTCTAGTGGGCTGAAAATCAATAAGGTTTATCTGCGAGACGTCCTGAATAATAACCAAGCATAAAATTCGTCACTTGTATACACTCCTGAGGCTGTATCATGCTAACTCACCAAAATTTCTTAAAAAATAACCAAACTTGTAGTATATCTGGATGTATAGGTCCCGTTCTACTGGCTACGGTGGGCTGAAAATCAATAGGGTTTATCTGTGAGAGGTCATGAATAATATCCAATCATAAAATTGGTCACTTGTTCACACTCTGTAGTCTGTATCGTGCTAACAAAGCGAAATTTCTTAAAAATATACCAAAAATGTAGTCAATCTGAATTTATAGCCCCCATTGTACTGGTTCTGGTGAGCTGAAAAGCCGCGAACATCGCAACAGCGCCGCCTTCCATCGGTTGTCGGTTTTGAGACGTGCTTCCAAGGAAATGTTGCGGGATCTCGTTCACTGCTTTCTTACAAGTGGTGACCGGTATATGAGGGTTTTGGCAATTTTGTCTCTTCGTTTCAAAAGAATAATTACTTTGGGTTGTACTTCGCGCACGAAACACGTTTTGTTTTAAACCATTTATGAGAGCTTCACATATCTCTGGTACCATACGGCTGACAGACTGCTTCGAAAAAGGTATTGTAAACTAGAAAATGAATCTTATGTCGCTAAAAATTGGATTGTTACTGCTAGCCTTTTTTGGACTGAAATTGCCTATCTCCATTTGGCGTCTTTACGACTTATTTTCGGGTTGATTAAATTAATCAAATACTCGAAGTCAGTGGGTGATATTTTTCTAAAATTTTTATATAATCCGCCTAATACTTTGAAATTTTAAATCTGCTAATAACTGATAAATATATGGGCAACTGCTGCAGTTTCCATGTCAGCTCACAAAAAAAAGAAGTAGCTTTAAACTAAATTATAATAACTGATTAGAAAATCGAAACGCCTTCATGTTCGCTGGACTGTTCGCGACGCTGTATATTTCAATAATAATTTAGGGAATGACATTATTTCTGATCTTCTCCTAATTTTTAATTTAACTCAATACTATTACGAACGATTTGGAACGTATTCTCGATCTTGTCTTCTACAATAATGACTGTTTAGTGGAAAGATTTACTGAAAATATAGTTGCTCCAAATCGGAATCATCCTGTCTTAGATATTTCCTGTAAAATAAATTTTAGCCACACCTTAAAACGAAATTTGTCAACAATATCTTGCAATGAATATAATTTCTAAAAAGCAAATTTTTCGCTATTGTATCAACGTCTCTCTAATATAGATTGGACACTCGCTCAAACATTGATAGATCCGATGATGCCTGTATCTACTTTTACGGTAAGTTGTATAATATATTTGATGAGTGTGTGCCAAGACAAACAAAACAATATAAAAGAAAATATCCACCGTGGTTTACTCGGGATATTATTAAACATATTCAGCTGAAATCGAAATTAAATAACGAATGTAAAATCAACAACGATATAAATACTCTTAACCAGTTTAAATATTTACTAGCAAAGGTGAAATCTGACATAGGCAAGTAGTACAAAAATTAGTCGAGTATAAAAGCTGATCCCAGAAAATTCTAGGCTTTTGTCAATAGCAAAAAACGGTCAATTAATATCTCTGACCGAATGACGTTTAACAGCCAGACGCTCGATACGTCTACCGATATACTTAATGGTTTTTCTGAATATTCTGCAAAATCTTTTTCAGTTAGTACAATGTGCGTCTCACAAGATGATTTAGTAACCTCACAGTTTCTTAATATCATGTCTTTCACTGAGGATGAAGTACTTATAGCTTTAAAACAAGTTAAAAATAAAATGACAACAGGACCAGACTCTGTCCCTGCTTTCATTGTGAAGGATTGTGCGTCTGTACTTGCTCCGCCAATAACAACACTGCTCAGCATGTGATGGAAGACTTGCACTGTGCCTAATATGTCGAAATCGTCAAACATGGCGATAGAGTTGATATAAGTAACTATCGGTCAATCTCAAATATTTGTAATTTCTGTAAGGTAATCAAAATTTTATTTTGCAATGGAATGTATATCCATTTATGCAATATTATAGCCATAAAGCAACATGGTTTCGTAAAGGATCGCTCAACTGTCACCAATTTGGCAAATATAACCCAATTTATTACTACTAATTCCACAATATAATGAAAAATGTTGAAAATTCTAAAAAACTGACAATTGTTTCGATAACTGAATTTCATCGACGGAATGACAGAAGTTACATTTCATTTGATGCCTACCTGATGTTTAGTAGTTATTTTTGGCTAGTCCAAGAAGTGACCTACCTTGTGATTGACTTTATATATGTTAATAGAAAAAAGAAGAAGATGTGATATTACAAATATTGATGCTTAGATATTATTAGCCCTATGGTGATATTCTGGATATCATTTTTCAATTAAGATCAGTATAACTGTGCAATGATATAGAAAACCAGGAAAACTATATCTGTTGATCTTTACAATTATCACTTAAGAAGACAGTTTAATAGTGGAGAACTCCCTAGATATATCTGTTCATTGACGACTTCATATTGTGTGTTTCTTAAGTGTCTTCTAATTTCTAATCAAATGATCATTGCTAGGGATTTGTTTCATAATTCAAATTTTTACAGGTTATTTTTAGCAATACATTATTGCCCTAATATTGAGTTAGCTTTTAATAGCGTAGCCCATATTTATCGAGATGTAAATTACGGCTGATTACTACGAACTTTACATGCAAATGGAGCATCATTTTTTTTTCATTTGTATTTATATCCACATTGGCCGAGGCATATATTATAGTTCTTATAATATAATTGAAACATGACTAATTGGAGTAACAATTTTTTTCTTAACAATAGCTACAGCTTTTTTAGGTTATGTACTACCTTGGGGACAAATATCTTTCTGAGGCGCTACAGTAATTACTAATTTAATATCAGCAATTCCTTACCTAGGAAATACCCTTGTTCAATGAATTTGAGGAGGATTTGCGGTTGATAATGCAACTTTAACCCGATTTTTCACATTTCATTTCATTTTACCTATTATTATTTTTGCTTTTATAATTATTCATTTACTATATCTACATCAAACAGGTTCAAGAAATCCAATTGGAACAAATAGAAATATTGATAAAATTCCTTTCCATCCATATTTTACTTTTTAAGATATATTAAGAGCAATTATCATAATTTTCATAATAATCTTTTTAACATTAAGAAATCCCTACTTATTGGAAGATCCAGATAATTTTACTCCAGCAAATACTTTAGTTACACCCATCCATATTCAACCAGAATGATATTTTTTATTTGCTTATGCTATTTTACAATCAATTCCTAATAAATTAGGAGGGGTAATTGCTTTAGTTATATCAATTGCTATCTCATACCTTTTACCTTTTATTAACCAAAAAAACTTTTTGAGATCTCAATTCTACCCAATAAATAAATTTATAT
Organism: Galeruca laticollis; assembly: GCA_963921935.1. NCBI lineage: Eukaryota > Metazoa > Arthropoda > Insecta > Coleoptera > Chrysomelidae > Galeruca > Galeruca laticollis. The sequence goes on along the minus strand of OY998182.1, from coordinate 105,705,725 downwards.
TTTGATCAATATTTTCTATTATTATTCTATTAACCTGAATTGGAGCCCGCCCAGTAGAAGATCCATATATCTTAACAGGACAAATTTTAACAGTAATTTATTTTATATATTATATTCTTCTGTCATTCTGATGATGATATTCAGTTATGGAAACAATTATCAATTTTTTAGGATTTTCAACATTTTTCATTATATTGTGGAATTAGCTAGAAACATTGAGTTTAATTTAAAACACTAATGTGAGTAGATTCCACGAAGTAAGGGTCGAGACAGTTAATTTCAATTTATTACTGAAAGCATCGATAAGCTATCGCAGACTGACTCTGTGTACAACGTTTCTCTAAAGCGTTCGATAGACTAGACCCCGGAATTATTGTGAGGAAATTATCTCGATATTGATTATCACCATCTCTAATCAAATTATTCACCTCCTATCTAAACAACAGATGCCAGTACGTCGTGTTTAATGGTTATAAGTCAGTTGAATACTTAGCAACATCTGGAGTTCCACAGGGAAGTAACTTGGACCCCTTATTATTTAATGTCTTCTTCAATAATATAGTCGACGATCTTGATGTGAACCACTTACTACATGCTGATGACTTGAAATTATTCTGCCGGATTGGTGATAGAAGTGATTGTGTCTCACTTTCAACTAACCTTCGACGTATTGAGAGATAGTGAATAAGTAATAAATTGTCGTTGAATGACTGTAAATGTAAGGTAATGACGTTTTCCTTAAAAACTGAGAAAATTATATATGATTATGAAACCAACAATACTGTTCTTGAACGCCCGGCGACATTTGTTGACTTGTGTGTCACCTTTGATTCTAAACTTTCTTTTATAACTCATATTGAGGCGCTAACAAAATGTATGGCTTCTTAGTTCGAAACTCGCGTGACTTCAATGATCAAGACAGTTTAAAGGCACTGTACTACGCCTATGTTAGGTCTAAAATTGAATACGCAGAAGTTATTTGGAGTCCATACACATTCAGAAGCTTGAATCAGTTCTACGGAGCTTTTTGAAATTCCTTTTCTTTAAAATGGATGTCAGTTACCCACCGGTAGGAGTTCGTACTAGTACACTTCAAACGAGGCATTGTGTGAATAACTTAAGTGCTCGTCGTGACTGTAGGTTTGTTCTAACCGAAGTAAATACCGTTCTAGTACCGTACAATCTCAGTAACGCAGCAAATTTGATGTAAATTACACAGACTTATTATATTCACTGATCAGCAGGTCAACTGGGTTTGCATCGTTATTGTACGGTTTTTGTGTTGGTTGGAACAGACCTTGTCACTTATTGATATTTCTGTTTAAAAGTGGGGACGCGCCTTTACAAAAAGTGGCCGACGATATTCGCACAGGATTTTTTCTATAAACCCCTTATTCGTGTTTTTCTCACTGAAAACCGTAAAAATAACTTTAAAAAAGCTTTTTTTTTAGGTAAACCAATACTTTTCTCGCATCTTAGATAGGGTTAGCGGGAAAGTAAAAAGATCACCTCAATATAAAACAGCTCACAACAGAGGCGATCAATTTTTGATATCTGTCCAAACCAAGTTAACAACACACAGTCAATGATTGCTTAAGTCTTCCGATTGTATCCTTCTTGCTATCCGTACATTAATATTATTATTTGTATCACTTTAAATCTTCATTGTTCTCCGAACTTTTAGACTATAATAAATGTATTTACCTACGACCACCCCTGTAAGTAGTCAAAAACACACAGTCGGCAATCGATGTAAGACTTCTATTACGCACGGTAAAACAAAACGCACGGCTGTAAAGTAAACCGCACGGCTTCCATAGCAACCACTTAGCAACTGTTAATAGTCGTAGCCATTTTATTCAAAATGTATTACTTAGATATTTGACGTTGAATTTTATTCTATATATAAATGGTAGACAACATTTATTAGATATGATATAGCATTTAATACTAAGAGTTATTTGGAATTATATGATAATTGGTTCCGTTTCATTCAATCCGAATCTTTTAGCTGTCTAAATGTTTCTCATATTAGTAAACAATAGTATATTATACACCAAGCGACTAAAGTTGCCCATTTAATCCCGCGGGTGGTGTTTGATTCCTGAGGGAAGTAATCCACCTAAGGGATTAATGTCACTTCAGTCGAGAGGTGTATACGCTATTTTATGCAATTCCGGTAATTCTACATACATTTTTAATAAAAATAAATGCCACTTAGGACGGACTTTTACGAAACTTGGCTGGGCATCGAGGGTGAACTTCTAAGATGCTTGGCTGGGCATCGAGTAGCGACTTTTATAAAACTTGGCTGGGCATCGAGGATGTACGTTTTTACTTGTACTTTAAATACCTTAATAAGATTATGAACACAAGTACAAGTGGGTCGTAGGTAAAGTATAGTGCGTAACTCGTGTTGTAAGGCATTTTACGCACTCACGGTATTACGCACTCGCCGCTACGCGTAACTTTTAAGTTCGTAAAATGCTTCTTACAACACATGTTACGTAATATACTATCAAATATATAATGAAAACATCTCATTGATAAACTTCCATAGAGAATTCAGATTTCAATGAAGAACCTATAATTAATATTCAATGTTTCTTGCTCGTAACCTACTAAAAAATACAATTTTCGTTAGGAAAATATTACCACAAAATCTTATAACTGGGTCAGTATTTAAAACAATATGAACATAAAACTAGTACAATGTGAGCAATAAAACACCGTCACACCAAATCTGTTATTCAAAATATCATATTTTGCATTGTCCGTATCCATCCTTAAGATTAACATAAACCCAAAAATACCACAGCAGGCGCAAAACAATTCTATATTTAAAGCAAAACGTGTCCTCTGGTATTTCCTCTCAGTCAAAAAAGTCTATTGTTCGCCAACAATAAAACACACAAAAAATTCTTGTTTTTTGTTATTCTCTTTCTCGAGAGAGAAGTCTTTGGGGTCCTATATCGGACGGGGACAAGAGTCTGACCTCGCTCTTTGAAGGTTTTCGAACAAAAACTATTTTCCTGGCCATAATTCTTAAAGAACGGGATTCCATTGCTCTTTAATATCAGTAGCGTAGATAGGTGATACATTAAGGGACTATTATGTCCACTACTTAAATTTAGATACTAATAATAGTACATAATGTTTCTGTGGTTTTATCTACCACTTAAACTGCTTCTAGCGTTTAAAACTGCCTCTCAGTTGTTTATTTTATTATTTACGTCACAAGGCTTGCAGATGTTTACCCAATTATTTTTTGTCAAGACAAATAAACTTCCACATCCACACGTTATACAGAATGACAATTCATTATATTATTCCAATAAATTCCCACAGTTGATACAAAAATGTATTTTAAAAAAACGGGAGTTACGTGAAATCGAATCAATAACTAATCTGATTTATGACATGTACAGATACCTGATTTCGAATCTATTATAATAATATAATATCATGGGAAAAGTTAGGAGGATTATTTATATCGATACCAACAATATTTTTCTAAATTATGAAAAGTCTTACGACAAACTATAATCGTCATAGGTATCTTCTCAAAACTAATTATCAACAAAAACACGCGTTTTCAACAAATCTACTGATGATTCTGATGTGTATCAATTTTGTTCAACGACCACAGAAATTAATCGACTACAGTAATTTCAAAATCGCTTTTGTGATGTATTCATAACATTTGGGCAATTATACACAGTACCTCAAGACGCTAGATTCTTCCAGCTAGTTTTTCTATATAATCTACCACCATATAATATTACGTTTGTTTATCTACTTAAAGGATATATTTAACAAAGACTTTTGTAAATCAAAATGAATTTTAACAAAATCCAATACAATCACTTGGTACATTTATTAATGTAACTCCTGCATCTAATTAGGTATTAATTTGATTTACTTTTAGTACGAGTACTATTTCGTTATGTATTTTATCTCGGAAGATGCATTTTTCACAGTTTTGAATATATACAGTAGAAACGGTGAAGCTTTTCCATCACGTGACCCAACCTACGATTTATGCAACACATATTTTCTACATACTATCATCTTCTAACAATATAAATCAAACATAACAACGTACGATCGATTATCTTTTTCACAAATCCAACTACAAGACATACGTAATAGTTTCTTTCAATTTGCTGTAGTAATCATAAAAAGAGATAACGTGAATAACTGATCGTACTAAAAGAATTTGACATTACCACATTTGAGGTTATGCCAGCTTAGTTTACTGTCTTGTTTTTAGCGAATTTTAGCAAAAGTTCTGAAATTAGGAATCATGCGCAATGGCAACATTTTTGTTTTAAACTATCAAATTTATTTTTTATGGAAAATGTAAAAAGGTTATGGAAGTGGGTTTTTAGACTTTGTGCTGGGGACTGTTTCTTATCTATGACTGTTAATTGGTTTTTAGTTGTTGATTGTTGATATAAATGAAAGAGGAAAGAATGGAACCGAAATACCAGAAGGTAATACCTATATTTTTTGCACCTTGTTAATTTTAATGAATATTCTTTTTTTGTACAAGTAGAACTGGAAGAATTTCTTGTTCAAGCAGAGCTGCAGTCGATGGTAATAGTGAAAATTCTCCTTTTTTGGACTGCAAATTATAGAAAAATATTAATTGATTTGTACAAGAAGACACACAGCTTGTTTATTTTTTGAGGTTATTAGATATACTGCGTGCGTCTACTAAAGTAGTTTAAAATACGTTCCAACCGTTTGGTAAAAGATTATTAATTTCTCTTACACATGCGCATTAAACAGTTCAATTACTGGTTACGTACGAACAGAATTGTTGGTTGGAACGAACCATATAATTCTCCACATTTTGTAAATATCTGTAGAATTTTTAAAAGTTGCATGAATCAAGTGTCTGATTGTACTTGTAACGGTATATTAACCAACAGTTATTTTCAGAAAATGCCTGGAAAACGGCTTAATTCAAGAGCAAAGGAGTTTGTTATAAACTTAATTGAATATTTTGAGATCGAAAAAAAGAACGGCGGACCTTTTCAACCTATTTCATCTGTTCAGGAGGTATGATACTAAAGTTTACATATATTTAAGAACATTTCTATGTAAAATTATATTTCAGAGAATGGAAACTGCAATGAAAATTTCTGTGAAAACGGTATGTTCTCTTAAAAAAAAGGAAGGAAAATAATCAAACTTTCCCAACGTCACTCAGTCAGAGACCTCTATTGAACCAAAAAACAGAGGATTTACCCGAGGGAACCAAAATGGCAGTACGGAATACCTTATATAACATGTATGGACAAAGTAAGTAAACAAACATGTGAAACACCCTCCATGTTCTTAACCCTTAGATTACAGTTAGCATACACTTTAAATAAAAGAGAACAAAGATCATAGTACCTTAATAATTAAGATTACAAGATTACACATCATAGTGCATGTAATATTATCTATACAGTGTGATTTTTCACCAACAGCTTATAGTGTGGTATATGAAAATCTTATTATAGAGGTTCTGAGTAATGAAAGTTTTAGAATTTATAAAATTGTGCATACTTTTAATTTAAATTTGATAAATTATAATAGCTTCCGCATGTGCTGATTTCTTGTTTAATTACCAATTCGTAAAATGCCGACTTTTGGAATATTAGTCATAACGATTATTTCTATTGAGTTGACAGAAGTTTTGATTTCATTCATATGAATATTGTTGCTGTCGTAACGGTCACCTGATGGAAAAGCTCCACCATTTCTACTGTATTTGTCATAGCTCAAGAGTTTTAGTTTCCAGTACGATTGCCTATCTTTGCAAATATCAGACAACAAAAACACAAACACAATGTGATGTAATTCTCTTAGACAATCTGACATCATCTATCTGTTTGTTTAAGATGTGTTTTCTGATTACCCTAAAGAGAAAAGTAATAGTAAAATAAGGGTATTAGTATTATCATATCACAAATAATAATGTGCATTGCCTAATTACCACCTTTGTATTATTTTCTAAACTATATATACACATATTGAATTGAGTACGTATCTTTTAAAGTACGTCATTATAAATATTTAGACAAATTTGACGAATCGAAATAGTTGTAAATTATTCGTTATATGAATAAAGTAGAAATTAATATTTTTTCAATACATTCAAAGAGGTAAAAGAATGAATGAAGTTTTACGTTTTATCCCCTTTTAAAAGTCATTAGTAATCCACTGTCGATGCATTTTTTAAAGTGTTTTATTGCGTGGAGCAATGCACTTTAAATTGCCAAAAAAAATGTTCAAGACCTTCTAATTTTGAATAACTGTTTTGGGTCTATTTGTTAATAAGTGTGAATTTATTGTGGGTACAAGGTGATTTGACTTTTATTGCCGTCATAAATTATCACGAATACCGCAAGACAGAGTTTAAAATATCTTTTTCTAAAATAAAAAACTTCAAAGCACATAAAAGGGAAAATATCAGACATCTCATTCAACATGATACAAACGATAAAAGAATAATAGGAACGAGCGATGACATAGATTACTTAATTTAAAGGAAAGGGTTTGCATTTTGCACATGACATTAGATAGCTAGAAGAATATAATGTGGTAGCAAACATATCTTTCAGGTACCTATATGTAATGTTTTAACCAGAAAATATTAGGGTGTATTTTTTGTTTTGTACGTAACACACATTCAATTATACACTTAGGATACTTTATAGGACGTGAAAATGGTCTCGAAGTGAAAAAAATGGGACCAATAATACATTTGGTCCTAAATTCCTTTCAAGTGTAACATCTCAAGATCTTGATGGAGCCTCCACTCCGTGGTGGTGCCATGAGATTGACCAGCTCAAGGGGACGGCGAGGAAATCTTTTAATAAGGCTAAAAGAACCAGACTCTAAGAGGATTGGAACTTATACAAGTCTCACCTCAAGGAGTATAAAAAAGTCATTAGACAAAAACAAAGAGAATCTATTGCGAGGACATCGAGGACTTTCCCCAAGCAGCTAGACTCCAAAAAGCCCTCTCCAAAGATCCCCACCGTCATATCGGTATACCAACCAGAAAGGATGGCACAAAAACTGTCAGCCTAAAGGAAAGCCTTCAATTATTGATGTCAACTCACTTCCCGGACTCCAGAACTACAAATATGGCAGACTGGGAGGATGAGGAGAATCACTACCCGACGGATGACGACTGGAGTGTATCACGACAGATCGTCGACACGGACAGACTGAGGTGGACCATCTCAGGCTTCTCCCCCTTTAAATCCCCGGGAACGGACGGCATTTATCCAGCCCTACTTCAGTAGGGCCTGGTTGACCTAATACTGCACCTGGTAGGAATTCTCAGATCCTCACTGGCACTGAGGTATATTCCAAAAGGTTGGAGAGAAGTCAAAGTCGTGTTCATTGCAAAACCAGGAAGAATGGACCATTCCATCCCAAAAGCATATCGACCCATTAGCCTCACATCGTTTTCAATGAAGACCTTAGAGAGGTTGTGCGAACGATACATAAGAGATGTGGTGATAACACGAAATCCACTGCACCATAATCAACATGCATACACTCCAGGGAAATACACCGATTCGGCTCTTCATCTCGTAGCGGCCCGCATCGAGAGATCGTTGGAAAATAAGGAGTCCACCCTGGGTGTATTCATAGATATAGAAGGTGTATTCGATAGAACCACATTTCCTAAAATAACAAATGCACTTTCCAACAAGAATATCCCCCAAACCATAAATGACTGAATATATAACATGCTCTCAAAAGGAGCAATATAAGACAGTGTGGATGATGTAACCATCAGAGGCTTGGTTGTAAAAGGTTGTCCACAGAGAGAGGTGCTCTCGCCACTACTGTGGAACATGGTCTTAGACTCCTTGGCCAGTCACCTCAACGATAGCAACTTCTACACAATATCATATGCAGATGACCTAGTGATTCTGCTAACAGGAAGATTCGACTCTGCGCTTTAATGCAAGAGGTTCTCAATATCATAGAACAATGGTGCAGATACCATGGCAATAAATGTTTTAAGTTAAATAATACTGATACCAAAAATTGATCTACGAAAAAATGGGTTGCTATATAAAGGAATCCCAGAAGCCCGAAGAGGTGTCATAAAGTCAAGTATTTGAATCACAAGAAAAGTTCTCACCTCTACCATCTCCAGAGAGATCATGACCACAAGTAGCCTCTGAGTTGTTTCGCCTTAATGGGTAGTAAGGATATTTTTATTGTTACAATAAATACAGTTATTAAAGAAACAATGCCATCCTTCGCAACTCACAGCATCTTGGATTCTCTCCACATAAACAACAATTCCGAAAATGTTGCATTCAAAATAAACTTCCAACATCGTTTTTTATCAGAAAGATATAACAGAGAAACAAGAAATCTACAGGAGAAATATCAGATATTCAGTTTTCTGTTAACTAATGCTTGATTATTGCTCTCAATAGTCTAGAAAAGGTATAAAAGAAATTTCAATGGGGGAAACAAGTACTCCTATGAAAAAGGAATTACACCTCAGCATAAATAAAGGCAAAAAATCAAGAACCTCCATCTTACACCATTCAAAATGGAGAAGGATAAACGCTAAGAAGGTGCAATTGGTACCGCTGACAAGTTAAATCAATTCCTCTGTTTAGTTTGAATGAAAATATTTTAGGAAACTGTTAACTGCTTAGAAAATAGTATAACAAATGAAGATGAAGTTCCATGAGTACCGAAACCAACAGCAAAGTAAGAAGAACCTGTCAAATTAAAAACAAGATACGGATGAAAAGTCGAAAAACCGAAAATTTAATTCATGTATTGATAAAGTTCCATGAGTAGTAACAAACAGCAAAGTAAGAACCTGTCAAATTAAAAACAAGATGCGCAATATAATAAAAGTTATTGAAAATTCTAAAAAATTGACAATAGTTTCGATAAATCAATATCATCGTCAGAATGACAGAAGTAACATTTCATTTGATGCCTACCTGATGTTAGTAGTTATTTTTGGCTAGACCAAGAAGTGACCTAACGTGTGATTGACTTAATATATGTTTATAGAAAAAAGAAGAAGATGTGATATTACAAATATTGAAGCTTAGATATTATTAGCCCTATGGTGATATCCTGGATATCATTTTTCCAATTAAGATCAGTATGCAATGATATAGAAAACCAGGAAAACTATATCTGCTGATCTTTACAATTATCACTTAAGAAGACAGTTTATTAGTGGAGAACTCCCTAGATTTAACTGTTCATTGACAACTTCATATTGTGGGTTTCTTAAATGTCTTCTATTTTCCAATTCTTCAGGAAAATCCAGTTCTTGTTTCTTTTCACAAATATGCAGCACTTCTAGTTTTGTGTTAGGTGTCAATGAATGATTGGTATCAAGTAAATGTTTTGCGTAGTGGGATTTATCTGGTTGGTTTAATCTGTATGCTCGTAAGTGTTCACTGTATCGGATTTCAAAATTCCTAAGGGTCTGACCCAAATAGACAGCATTACATTCTGGACATTTGAGTTTATATATACCTGACTTCTTTAATAGTGGTATTTTTGTTTTTACATTTAACAATTTTGTACTAACGTTACTTTCCGTTTTCTATATCATTGCACAGTTATACTGATCTTAATTGAAAAAATGATATCCAGGATGTCACCATAGGGCTAATAATATCTAAGCTTCAATATTTGTAATATCACATCTTCTTTTTTCTATAAACATATATTAAGTCAATCACAAGTTAGGTCACTTCTTGGTCTAGCCAAAAATAACTACTAACATCAGGTAGGCATCAAATGAAATGTAACTTCTGTCATTCGGACGATGATATTGATTTATCGAAACAATTGTCAATTTTTTAGAATTTTCAATAACTTTTATTTTATTGTGGAATTAACTAGAAACCGTGAGTTTCATATAAAATACTATTATGAGCAGATTCCATGAAGTAAGGTTCGATACAGTTAATTTCATTTAACAAGATGCGGATGAAAAGTCGAAAAACCTAAAATTTAATTTATGTACTATTGACAGAAGGAACACTTTTGGATAGCCCTGTAACTTTTTGGCTTGCTGTCATTAACAAATGAAAATTGCGTTTTCATAATTGATTCGCATTTTATTTTAGAGATTTGTGAGGAAATAAACGAGATAAAATTTATATTCAAGAGCAAGTACAAAAAATAAAGTAATTATGAAAATATTCACATTTAGGTTTTATGTCGTGCAGGTTTAGAGAACACCATCGGCATGACAGTTTGTAGTTGTTGAATTCATTATCTCTCAGAATGAGAGATCTTAGCGAGATAGAAGTCACTCGTGCTATAGCTTGTAAAAATTCGTCAAATAGCAAGAAATTCTGATCGCTGTCCGTTAATCAAACGCTATAGAGAGACTGGACGATATAAAAGGTCGACAGCGAAAATCTACACAAATCCAGGACCGATATTTAGTAGTGTCTTCTTTGCGAAGACAAATAGCGACAGCAAAATACCTTCAAAGTACACTTAGGATAGTTCATCAGGTAACCATTTCTGACCAGATTGTTGGAAATAGGTTAAGGGAAACAGATTAAGAACTATGAAGACATGTACGAAAACCTGTTTTAACTCGACATCATAAAACTATGCTATTAATCTTTGCTCGTGATCATTTCGGATGGCAACTTCGACAATGGAGACCAGTACTTTTTACAGACGAATGATGATTTCGTCTCACTCGTTGTGATGGCCGGGTTTCTGTGTATAGACGCCCCAATCAACGATACTCCGCTGCTGCTGTACAAGATGTACATATCCAGATTTGGAGATGAGTCGGTAATTTTCTGGGGTGGAATAAGTTTGGAGGAAACAACCGATCTTCTATTGATACGAGGAAGTCTTACAGCTGCAAGTTATATTGTTGATTGATATCATTCTATCAGATCACGTTATTCCTGCAGCATATGGTATAGGGCCTGATTTTCTTTTCATGCTGGATAATGCAAGGCCTCATACTGCTGCGATTACTATAGATTTTCTTAACGAGCTTGAACTTCGTTAAATGGATTGGCTAGCGATAAGAACACTTATGGGATATACTGGACAGATGTATTCGACGTCGTCCAAATCCACCTCAAACCTTTCCGCAACTAACAGAAGCCCTAGTTGAAAAGTAGGACAGTATACCACAGGAAGACATTCGAAGGCTCGTGAGAAGTATGTCAAGTAGTACTTCGTGCTACTGGAGGGCACACGCGATAATAAAACACATTTATTTTCAGATTGCCATTGTCATTAAAAAGAAATTTCATTTCATTTTGTTATTCGCATTTTTTTAAGTTGTTGATCTTAGTTTACGAATAAGTGATTAGTTGAAAGTTCTATTAATCGATTTATTACAAAGAAAATATGTATCTTTCAAAATATATATGTTCATCTGTATATAACTATCACTTAATAATTTACAGGGTTATCCAAAAGTGTTTCTTCAATTTCTTTGAGCACTTTACTAATACTAAATCCAAGCATGATTCAATCAGAAAAAATTGGAAAATACAACAGATGGAATGGAAATAATATTTAGAAGAGAATGAGAGTACCATATAATGCGTGTTCAAAGTAGAGGAAGGAGAATTAACACACTAAAGTTTTTTCTTCGAGATTTCCTGTTATTCAATTTAGGTACTATTGGTTGGCAATAGACTAGATAGTTAATAACTTATTGATTTCTTGCTGTCGACTTTGTGAATTTATTTAGTCGGTGGCGATTGATAATAAAATATTACTGGAAGAGTAGCATTATTTGTATATTTTCCAAGTACAATATGAGGATAACTTAAGTAATTCCCGTGAAGTGCGCAGTGGGGTACCTCAAGGTTCCATTTTGGGTCCTATCCTTTTTCTGGTATACGCTTCTGACTTAACTGCTAAGTTTAAATACAAAAAAATTGTTTGCAGGTGACATGAGGTTTCACCTTGTCCTGATATTCAAAACTCTATTCAACACGACCTGGATGAATGATTAAAATGGTGCAAGGAGTGGAACATACCAGTAAACTTTAACAAGTGTTGTGTTTTGCAGTGCGGTTACAACAATCCATGTGTCACATATTATCTTGAATCAGAGCCTATAAAATCAGTTACGGAAGTCAGTGATATGGGTGTCATAATTAATACAAATGTGGGTTGGTCCTCGCAGACTGCAAAAGCGGTTAACAGAGCAAACTCAGCTCTGTACTTGATATCTAAGGCATTTCCAAGAATGAGTCCAGGCTTGTTCTTGAGGCTATACAAAAGTTACGTCCGACCTCACTTAGAATTTGCTATCTCCGTTTGGTCTCCGCACCTCAAACGTGATATAAACCTTATGGAGGGAGTTCAACGTAAAGCTACAAAATTGCCACTACATTTTTCTCACTTAAACTATGAAACAAGACTAAGCAGGCTCGGGCTGACAACACTATCTGAGAGAAGAGAGAGGGGTGATGTCATTACAACGTTTAGGATTGTAGGAGATGACTTTTGGGACACTTCTAACTTTTTCACATTAAATGAAGATAACAGGTTAAGAGGTCACAATTGTAAATTGAAAAAAGAATCTTTTAGATCTAGTGTAAAGCAAAACTTTCTAGTAAATAGAGTATTCAATAAATTGAACAATTTAAGTAGTGACATCGTATCAGCTCCTTCTCTGAATAGCTTCAGGAATGGGCTGGACAGGTGTTCTTGATCTGGTGTTGTACTTGATTAGTGTTTTATAATTCTATAGTGCTACTATCTTTTTAAATCTCAATTTATTTTAAGCTAACTTTGTAAAATTAGTTCTGCTAACTTATTAGTACCTATGTAATTTGATTTTGTAATTGAGCCGTATAAGCTTTGCTTTGGCTTGTAATCACTGTGTAATAATAATAACAATAAAAATAATAATAATAATAATAATAATAATAATAATAATAATAATAATAATAATAATAATAATAGAAAATCATGACGTGGTGCTTTACTGGGATAGACCGATGCAAACTGATCGCACTGTGGATTATAATAGGCCAGATATCGTTTTGATTCATAAAGATAAAAAAACAGGAATTATCATCGACATTGCTGTACCTCTCAGTCACAACAACAGGAAGACCGAGACAGAAAAGTGTACCAAATATGAAAATCTCGCCTATGAAGTCAAGAACACTTGGAAACTAAATACAGTGAAAATAATCCCCTTAGTGTTTTCGGTGGAAGGGATTGTCAGTGACCAGCTTTCCAAAAATTTAGGAGAATTAGAGTTGCCACATAACTTAGTGGACATTGGACAAAGAGCAGTCTTACTGCAAACATGCCATATAGTCAGGAAATTTTTAAACTAGCAGAGACAAACTGAATTGTTTCCTCTCTAGCATATTAAAACCGCACGCCTCTTGGAGGTAGATGGAATGATAATAATAATAATAATAATAATGATGAAAATCAACAACAAAATATAATAAAAAAGAAAGCACTGAGAAAACTAAGAGATAAATGGACGAATAAACATCTACATGGACAATTTCCACAAAACATTCAAAAGCCAACTATAAGTAGTGAACAAACATGGTCTTGGTTGAAAAAAGGAAAATTGAAGGGCGAAACGGAGGCATTAATAATAGCGGCTCAAGATCAAGCACTTAGAACCAGATATTACGAAAAACATATATTGAAATTAAATATAAATAGCAAATGTCGTTTATGTAATGAAGAAGAACACATAACACATATAGTGGGATGCTGCCGTGAATTGGCCAAAAAAGAGTATATCGAAAGACATAACAACATTTGCCGATACATACACTGGAAACTGATCAACTCAATAGAAGTTGAGTGCGTGGAAAACTGGTATAAACACCAACCTCCAGACGTTGTTAACCAGGAGCACATAACAATACTATATGACCAACAGGTTCACACAGACAAACACATACCAGCAAATAAACCTGATATAATTATAAAAAATCAAGAAATAATCGATGTGGCTGTACCTTGTGATAACAATGTTGTTCACAAAGAAGCCGAAAAACTGTTGAAATATAAAGACCTGTCCATCGAAATTAATCGAATGTGGCATCTCAAAGTGGAAATAATACCGGTAGTAGTCGGAGCATTGGGGACTGTGACGAGTAACTTCTTCAATCTCACGAAGAAAATCCCAACGACACTAAATGTAGAACTGATCCAAAGAATAGCATTGAATGGCACAGCACATATTTTAAGAAAAGTACTTTGAGTACGACTTAACCTGAGGTGTCGGGAGGACACCTGGTCATTATACGAAACCAGTAATTTACTGTGTAACGATCCATAATAATAATAATAATAATAATAATAATAATAATAATAATAATAATAATAATAATAATAATAATAATAATAATAATAATAATAATAATAATAATAATAACCTACGGCGCCTCGGAGACGTGTTGTGCGACAGCCTGTCGCACCCACTGAACCAAATCAGGCACAATCAGAAAGACGACGTATGAAATGGGACAATGAAACCAACAAACAAGTAATACGTTCGTTTTTCACAGTTACGGCACTGGAGACTGATATGACGATGTACCGCATGCGACTGCATAATCACTTCATTGAGAAAATGCCACACCTAAATCACCTCTCAGAACAACGAATAGCAGATCAACGTAGAGCTATCATAAGAAATAACCTAATACCTCTACCTGCAATCGAACAAATAAGGGCAGAGGTGGAGAGATAGATTAATCAACAGCCTATAAATGAAACCCCAGAGACTCAGGAACAAGAAAGTAGAGGACCTGAAGCTGACCTACCACTATTAAGTCTTCGACCCTCAGTAATCAACCGTCAAACATTATGGGAAGAAAACTACCAACAACATCTTACTGTATTCAGAGGATCCGACCCTGCCAGCAGGCCGGCGCTACCAAAACTCATTTATACTCCAAACACGCACTCTCTCTTAGGAATTGCTAATCAAATTCTGGAAAGTCAATTGGATGCAGATATGAACCTCGAGGAAATACATTTTCACGTGTATTGCGCAGCTCTAGCAACAATCAAAGCCAACAAACAAAAAATACTAAAAGCACCTAAGGCACGTACGCCTCAAAAACCGAGATGGGAACAAAGACTTAGTAACAAAATAGAGAATTTGAGAAAAGAAATTGGTAGAATTCAACAAATAGCAAATGGGCAAAAATCCAAAAAGCTGCTAAATAAAATCCCGGTCCAGATTAAACAACAGCTGGAAGGAAAAACAACAAATGAAATAAAAACAATTATAGATGGTACCTTAGATACCTGGAAACAAAAACTTGCGGTTGCTTCTAAAAGATTAAAAAGATATCAGGAGAGCTACCAACGCAAAATCCAAAACAACTTCTTTTCAAAAAATCAGAAGGGCTTCTATAGATCGTTTAACGAACAACCTGGTTCTAAAGGACAACCGCCAAAGAAGGAGGATTTACAGACATTTTGGGAAGGAATGTGGTCGAAGGAAATCGAACACCAGGAAAATACACCTTGGATCAAATCAGAAATTCAGAACAACAACCATCTACATATGGAAGAAATAATATTTACATTAAAAGATCTAAAAAAGGTAATAAAAAACTTGGCCAACTGGAAAGCACCAGGGAACGACGGTATCCAAAATTTCTGGTACAAAAAACTTACGGCTACCCATCATAACCTGACCAACCAATTTAATATCGCTCTAAGAAACCCTGACCAACTACCAGACTTCCTTACAAATGGTGTAACTTATCTTCTTCCAAAATCTGATCAAACCCAAGATCCTTCTCAATATAGACCCATCACGTGCCTTCCTACAATGTACAAAATCTTCACTGCAGCACTATGTGATAAACTGTACGCATACCTAGAAACTAATGATATTCTAACTGAGGAGCAGAAAGGGTGCAAAAGAAAATATATGGGCTGCAAGGAACAAATAACAATCGATAATGTGATATTGGAACAAATCAGAAAGAAGAACAGAAATCTATACATGGCTTATATAGACTATCGGAAAGCTTTCGACTCAGTGCCCCACAGTTGGTTAATAAAAATTTTGGAAATTTACAATATACACCCTGTGGTGGTTAGGTTTCTAAAAAGTACTATGAGTAATTGGAAAACAAAACTCAAAATTAACCTAAATCACACAGAACTAGAAACTTAATCTATCAGTATTAAAAGAGGAATCTTTCAAGGAGATACACTTTCCGCTCTATGGTTCTGCTTGTGTTTAAACCCATTATCACGTGGCCTAAACCACACAGGATATGGAGCAACTATTAGAGCGGATCGAAACTCAACAACCATAAGTCATCTATTCTTTATGGATGATCTGAAACTATATGCCGCGTGCAAAAAACACCTAGAATCCAACTTAAAACTCATGCACCAGTGGAGCACAGATGTCGGAATGTCGTTTGGTATGGAAAAATGCCAAACTGTATCGGTTGAAAAGGGAAAGCTGAAAGAAGGAGAACCTATAAAACTAGAGCCAGGCAAATATATTGAAGCCATGACCGACAAACCCTACAAGTACTTAGAAATCCTTCAGACACACAAGATAGAACATAAAGAAATAAAAGCCATATTAACCACCGAATTCGAAAAACGCCTTTACAACCTCTTAAAAAGTAAGCTAAATTCAAGAAACCTTACCACGGCCATAAATAGCTACGCCATATCCGCTCTTCAGTACTCCTTCGGAATAATTAAATGGACTCAAACGGACCTGGAAGCAGTAAACAGAAAGATTAGAACCGAGCTAACAAAACATAGAAAACACCATCCAAAAGCGTCCGTCGAAAGGGTAAATTTACCTAGAGAAAAAGGAGGTAGAGGAATAAAAGATGTTGTGGAAGCTTGCACTCAGCAAATTGCAGGCTTGAGGAGTTTTTTCCGCCACCAAAATAGTCAACTTCATAAAGCCATAGTGAAAACAGATACGGGTTATACACCTTTAAACCTAAGCATGGAAAACTTCACGCCCTTTAATACACGAAATGAGGAAGATAAAATTAGAAATTGGCGTTCAAAAGAATTGCACGGAAGATTCATTAATGATTTACAGAAAGACACGATAGATCAAGCTAAATCGGTTGAATGGCTTAAAACTGGAACGCTGTTCCCATAAACTGAAGGTTTTATGGTTGGTATACAAGATCAGGTTATAAAAACAAGGAATTACCAAAAGTATATCTTGAAGGAAGAAATACCAACAGATAGGTGCAGAAAGTGCAACAGAAGTCAAGAAACGATTGAACACATTATTTCTAGTTGCCAAAGCAAAGCTGAAACTAAATATCTAGAACGACACAACAAAGTTGCCACAGTAGTATACCTAGAAGTACTGAAAAAACTTAACCTTGATCCACAAAACAACGAGCCATATTACAAATATAAGCCCCCTCCAGTTATCGAAAATCAGTATGTTAAGATCTACTGGGATAAAACTATCATGACGGACGTAACAGTACGACACAACAGGCCGGACATCACAGTCATTAATAAACAATCCAAGCAAGCTCTGCTTATTGACATATCGATCCCAAATAATTCTAACACAGAAAGCAAATACAATGAAAAACTAAGCAAATACGCCGAGCTAAGGACCGAATTAAAAGAATTGTGGAATCTTAAAGAAGTCAAGATCATTCCAGTTGTTTTATCCTGTATGGGGCTAATTCCCAAGAAACTAAGTACTTCCCTCAAAGACATTGATATTCCTGAGTCAACCTACCGATTAATGCAAAAATCTGTAATCCTGGATGCGACAAACATTGTTAGGTCATTTCTAGAATAGTGACACCCAACGAAAGTCTTGCTGTTGAGGCCGACTGTCGTTGAAACACGCCGGGTGTAAATCCGGTGACACAAAAAGGATAATAATAATAATAGATAATAATAATAATAATAATTTACTAGTCGATCGTTCAACTAAATGATAAGGAATGCTGGATGCACATATAAGACGCTCTTATAATGATATACATTTTGAGGAGCTGCGGCGATGCAAGAGGAGAGATCTTTAGAAATCGATCGGTTATGGAAATGGCACAAATAGAAGATTGAATACAGCTTCCCGTTCTGTAATATCTCAAACTACGACTAATTTTCTAACGTCAATTAAATATTGGTTTGTGCTTCATTAGTATAACGAATGTATTAATTTAAACAAATTTTATTTACGACCTGTATAATAAATATTGCAGTGGTAAATAATTGATGTATTCATTTAACTCATTATGATTTGTTTAATAATGCAAATGTTAATAAGCTGAATTAATTGTAATTTATATCGCCTATTAATATTTATAATATGCCAATGATTGATAAAGTAAAAACAGCGAAATAAATTAATAGATGTAACTGTTACTTAAGTTTAAATGTATAAAATTATTTTGTAATCGTTATACGTTCTACAAAATATACTGTTACGCTTCCTGAATTATTGTTATTACAATAGTTGTCGTAATCATTTATGAAATAATTGGCTTGAATGAACAAAATGAAAGCTGAGAAACTGAAACAAATGTAAATGCAATGCAAGCTTCTACCTTTTTGCATTAATTCGCCAACAGTTTCCAGTGGATATTTTCAAAATTTTATCCTCTATCCACTCTCTCTTCTACTGCATCGTTGATGATGAGTTTTGTGTTCAATTTCTTTGTTACTTTGGATGAGAGGATTCTGTAGAGCATCTACAATTGCAGTTGCTTGTTCAAGGTGGCGAAGTTTCTTGCGTATTTGTGTAGCTTATGGACTCAGTGGCGTACCGCTAGGGGGTCGGGGGGAGAAGGGGCGGACCGCCCCGGCGTCACCATTATGAGAGCGGCAAACGTTTTGTTTCCGGCTACGGGCGCCACGCTGCCGTTTTAGTAGCAACTAAGTTTTACTTTGTTTTCTATTATAAGTCTCAGTGAATCTGCCAGTTTATTATTTATGTATCAAAATAATTTTATACTTCAAGGAGCAATATAAGAAGCATTCATACATTAGTTTTTCATTTTTTAGATAATGAAAACACTAGTTTCGGAACAAAGAATTATTTACTCAGGTACAATGGTATTGTAGGCTGCAAAATTTGGAGGGACCTGTTTGCTTGGTAAAAGATAAATTTATCAAACAATTGCAGGGTGTATTTGGGTTCCACAGTATGAATAGATACTAAGTACGCCGACGCCCAATTAGACACAATACAGTTTATAATTAGAAATACAGACAGATTTCTAGAAATCGTACGATTTGGGGTGATTCACCTTTTCTTTAATTACATTGGTTATTGGACGGGTGTCTTGCCGTTCTATTTCTAAAGAGACTGTTCCCTTTTTCGCTGATTGGTTGAGAGGCAAATTTTTGGTAACACTATTCTGCAGTGGAGTGGGATCAAAAAAAGAGTTTAAAGATCTGTTCCAAACCGCTCTTATGGTCTAGGAGTCTGTGAGTTTTTCAGTATTCCTTTAGACAATAAGGGCTAAAGTTAGTGCTTCAGTCTTCCCTTATATATTAAGAGCTGAAGACTGAGTTTTTTGTACAAGTCTTTCTCTAGTGTACAGTTATCATCAAGTAAAGAAGTGGCGATTGAAGTTCTTTCTATTCCCTTCGAAGTTAAGGGCTAAATAATGTAGGTATCTTGCTAAAGGCGCTCAATCACCAGGACAGGCTAGGACCCGGACAGACTTAAGGTACCAATAATTTTAATCACAATAATTGACAATATTTGAGTGGCTTAGCTATAAGTTTTCAAGCAGACGAAACGTTTCGATTTGTGTAGTATAAATGTAAATATTATTGTACAGTTAAGATTAGACTATATTGGGCCTAGTCTCATTTTCACTCTAGATTTATAGATGATAAGTGTGTATCAATAATCTATCATTTGTCACTTTCTTTATGTTGATAAAGTTATTGAAGTGAAACTTTTTATGTAAAGCTCTTTTTCTTCTTCTAATTATCATTTACACTTAAACAGAGTGAGAAATACGCAACGCAGTTCTCCCCCCTGTCATCATTCGACTCGATTTAAAGTCAAACGAAATAGCTCAGTTGGTTAGAGCATCGTGCAAATAACGCGAAGGTCGTGGGTTCAATTCCCAAGGGGCTAGTACTTTTTTGTTTTTATGTATAAGAAACGAAGGAAACTTAATTTGCATTCCAATTTCTTAAAAAGAATATTTACTTTTATTGTAAATAGCTTTTATAGACTATCCGAAAAATTATTGTTTTTACTTTGGAAATAATATTTGTTTTAATTTTTTTAAAGAATTATCGTTTTTTATTTTGTTGATATTTATGAATTTTCTGTGTACACTCATCGACAGTTTTAGCGACATAAAACATAAAAAGTGAAATAGTTTTTTTACCAAGACTCAGTTTATGGGGTTATGTTCAAAAAAACAACGAAAATCTGTTAATTTTTCAGCCAACCTTTATTGGGCCATCTTCAGGGCGTCTACAAGAAACATACAAAAATATTTTTTTGTGGCAGAATAAACGCAACAGTCATAAAATTTGTTAAAATAAAATAAAGATTAGTACAGTTGTTTACGTAAGAACGGCATAAAAATTTAGTTTAAATGTATTGAAATTTTATTTTTAATTAACAGTTATGAAAACCACAGGGAAAAAAAGTTTCACTTCTGACGCTGTTAGTTTTCGACTGACGCATAAATCTTGTTGCGGTATATGTTATACATTCTCAATATACAAGTTTAACAAGTTTTGTAGGAAGATAATTAGGGAGGGTAAAGGTCCAGTAAATTATTTGAGGGGATTTTTGGAGGTAGACATCGATAAAATACTTTCTTTAAAGCGTGTTTCCAACTCATATATAGTAAGCTTTTTTGAAACGCCTCCATAATGATTTGGTAGTGAAAAATTCTTTATATTCCTAATTGTACGATTTTAGAATTTATGTTTGTTTTTAATTTTTTTTTGTCGAGCTCTTGGCAATACCGCAATCATTCCTTTCCTCAAAAATAAAAGTTCCCTCTGCCTATGTCCTATTTCTTACCTAGCAAAAATAGACAATAACTTTCGATATTCGATATGAAGCATAATGAACTGAAGACTCGTCGTGGCATAGATACTACTTGATTCAACTTTTCGGAAACCGGAATAGTAAACTATTAAGTGCATTAAGTGGATATGCAGATCAACTTCCATCCCATCTTCAATATCCTAAGGTAGGTGAGACTATTTTAAGCTCTATTATTTTTTAATACAATTATTATTATTATCATTGAACCCCAATCTACAGTCCAATTTTTTTCTCTCCTAAATTTGTATTAGCAAATCGAACACTAATAATTAAATATAACTACTTTTAGATCATGAAGAGTAAGAAGCAGAGCGGCGATTTTTACTGGAAGCAAAAAAAGTTCGAGAGGAAGAAAATAAGAAGAATAAGGGAGCTTTAGTCAAGTATTTTGACTCGACTACCCAAAGAGCTGAATCTGAACGTGATACAGAAGCTAGTACTAGTGCCACTCCAAATCAAAAAGTTGTTACGTCTTCAAGTGGAGGACTTGTCGAATTAACCTACTAAGGCGGAAGCTCCTAGGGTCTTAATGGTCTGGATAAATTCATCAGAGGTTACAAAGATATTGGAACTTGGCCTATTTCTATTCCAGATAATCTTCGAACACTACTTGTAACTCGAGGCTACAAAGCAGTACAGAACAATGACTGTAAATTTGCTGAAGTGATTCCGCCAGAGCCTGTATATCCTACCAAGGAGCCCGAAGGACTAGCAAGAAAATTAAGGCGCGATTGGTTTTTCCGAACTTTACCAAATGGCGAGAAGATTATGAGAACATGGATGGCCTATTCTTCTTTTAAGGAATTATTGTTCCGTTTTTGCTGCCGTTTGCTTAGGGTCGCTAGTGATAAACCTGGATTCATAACTATTAATGGCTTCAGAAAGTGCTGGGAACTAAATCCCAAAGTTCCAGAATATGAATCTAGCCCAGTACATAATAATAACTTCAATAAATGGAAATATTTGAAGATAAGATTTCAAGTTGGTTAAACAATCGACAAGAAATAACAAAATGTGATTGTCAAAGAAGAACAAAAGTGGAGACTACTACGTGTCAGAATACTGGACATAATCAAATTTCTTGCTAAATATAATCTGGCTTTGTGAGGTCATAGAGAAATCGTGAAATAAAATGATACTGAAAATAGAGGCGACTTTTTAGAACTCGTGAATCTTCGACCCTGTTCATTGTGAATACCTCACAAAGCTGAAGCTGCAGAAGAAAGTTAGTGTATCTTACCTATCACCTAAAATTCAAAAATAATTCATTCCTTGTTTGGAGAATCATGATCGAACAAAAATACTTGATGAAGTGAAGGAATCCAAGTATTTCACTATTGTGTTCGACAGTACGCCAGATTTCTCACACATGTACCAGACGAGCCAAATACTGTAAATTATTTGAATGTCGACGGCACCAAGGTGCACGTGATTGAATCATTCACTGATTTTCTTGAAAATAAATGCAAAAACGCTGAGGATATGACTAAAATGATTTTTTACTAAATTGAAAACGGTGGACTGAATATCAAAAAATGTCTTGCACAGGCATATGATAATGCAGCAGTCATGACGGGAACACATTCGGGTGTACAAATTGTGTTCATAACAAGGCAATTAATCAAAATGCCCAGTATTTTGCATGTACTAATCATTCATTGAAAAATCTGGTAGGTGTATACGAAGCATCAATCGCAGTGGACTCAGTGACGTTGTTTGGTACAATGGAGAGGATTTTCAATTACTTTTCATCTTCTACTCACCACTGGAAATCTCTTACCGACGTTACAGGTCAAGGAATCAAGCGTCTAACTGATGCACGACGGAGTTCTAAATCCGAAGCTGTAGCTGTAATGAAGATCCATTACAGTGAGATCTTTGAAGTATTGGAATCACTTGCAGGAAACAGCGGAAAATGCATCGACAAGATCAGACGCTGGTTTATTGCTTACTGATTTCCAGTCGCTATAGTTTTTGGCCTTCCTTGGGAGTAGCTCCAGTCCATCGCCTGATGAAGGTGATACAAGCAGGAATTGGTCACTGATTCAAACCAATTCACCCCGACTTCACCGGCACCGTGGACCCCTCCACCGAAGAAATCCAGCCGACCCATATGTTCTGCTGAACTTTTCAGTTCGACAGCTCATTAAATACACTGGAAAGAGTATCCAATTGTTTCTTTAGAAACAAATTTCCTATTTATGAAAATAAATTTCTGTATATTTTAACTGTGTTTAATTTTTAGATTCCAAAATAAGCAAGCCACACCAACCAGAAGAAGGAAGGCCATTTAGCACCTAGGTAATATAAAACTTCTGAAAGCTAATAAATCAGGAAGCTTTTAACTAGTGAGGCAACTTCCTCCGGCAGTGAGTCCGCTATCGGTGTTAGCTTTCACCCCCAAATCCTACACCAAACTCACAACTAACAATGTCCTCCAGACACACACGCAGTAGTAAATCTGCCAAACCTTCTAAATGCCCTCTCTCATAATATGAAATAAAATTTCTTCGTCCAGTCAACCCTGACCACCCCCTATTCGATGCTAAGGAATATCAATACAACAAGACACTCCTCAACTCCTCCTACTTCAAAGAACTCCTTTCCCGCTACGAGAAAGAATTTCCAAATCTCTCACCAAAACACAATACACCCTCATCACACACATCAAACAAAACCCACCCTCACTCAACACTATCTCCTCAAACCTCTTCAAAACAATCCTCCTCAAAACAAACACCCGAACGGCAAACAAAACTCACTTCATTCACATCTCTAACCAGGTCTTACGCTTCCTCTGTAAGACCCAAATCGCCCACACCCTCAATCATCCGACAACCCTCCATTCCCGACGAGGACGATTTCACCCTTGTCGATAAGACCAAATCCCGACCTATAACTTCTAACCCTATCAACAATTCCACAACAACCGTCAGCAACAACACTACACAAACCCTAATGAACGCCATTCCCAACTCAAGGGACATCATAGCCGACACTCTGAACGTGCACCAATGTGCTATGAAAATTCATGCTTTGGAATCGTTTCTAGGCAACAATCGAGATGATCTGGTCAACGATGTACTTGATTATGCTAAAAATATATGTGAAGATCTCGGCATCGAAACATTTCCTCGACGAACAAGAAATTTAAGAAACATGGCAAGCGAAAACGCTGCTGATGCTGGTTTAACTAATGATTATTGGTTAAGGCAAGAAATATTCGAATCGGTGGACTCAATTATACAAGAAGACATTACCAGATTTCAGCAAGTACACAAGCTGGATATCAAGTACTCTTCTCTCACACCAAGGAACTTACTAGACCCAGAATATAAGTGTAAGTTCGGCGAAGAGCTCTGGGATATCGATGTGCATGAGATCGAAAACGAGAGGGATAGGTTACGCAATTTCGTTCTTTGGCTGATGCTTAAGCTCAAGACAATGCCATGAAAGGATCTCTCGAGCTTTTAGAATTTATTTAGCAATGCAACTATGGTATGCTTAGAATTTTTCTAGCTATTGTATGAGCTCCATAAGATTGAGTGATTTGGCCATTTTGTCAATTGAACAAAATGTGATGGACGAAGTTATAAATGATTTTGTTGTGTGTAAGGCCCGAAAAGTCGAATTTTAGACTTATACTAGACCTTATTTTTATAGTGTAATAGGATTTGAACACCGACGCACATGGTTATAAACTAAATCTTTTTCCCTCAGTTCTTTCATATGATTACTTTCTTCCTCGCCAACGTCAGCATCATTAATTTCATGAAGTCAAAGGGGCGGCAAATTATGATTCCGCCCCGGGCGACAATTGCCCACGCTACACCACTGCATGGACTGAACTGAATCTTATATAATGAGTATTTTTTACATAAATTATTATTTTTGTAATGACGGGTATTTTTCAACTTTGTAAATTGTATTGATTGTATTTGAAGTATATTTTTTGAACATGTTAAGAATGAAAGATTTTAGTATTTTTTAATCAATAACACCAAGTTGCTTAATAATATTCGCCGCATTGACAATGTCGAAGTGCATTAGTTTTGTGTTTTATATACAAATGGAAGTTCCGTGAGGTGATTTTTTGAGTCTTTAATAAGGAGGAAAGTAAGTTTTTCTCTATTCTTAGGAGTTTTGATGGAACGGTTTGAACATATGCTTTGATAATATTTGTTTGACAGCGACAATTATTGATGAAATTGATACAATAAATTTAAAATGAATTAGGTTCATAAAATGTGGTGGTTATAATAAAAAATCAATATAGATTATTTGATAATAGTTCAGTTCAAATTTTCACACAGATTTTTTTTCGATTCCTTTGAAGTGAGTTAACATAAATGGAATTTTATTATGGTCATAAAATAAACAGTTCATAAAATGTTATTTAATTTCCAGAGTTTTTGAGAAGAACGCCTCATCTTAAAATTCACACATAAAATATAAAATTACCATAAATAAAGAAACAAGACTGTAAACTTTAACAAGTAGCTATAAACTAATAAAAGTTATGTATAGCGAATTTTTTGCAACTAGACAAGCTTGCGATTTTTCTGGATCTCGGAGATGGCGCTATTTTTATTTACACGCGGGATATGTTTGATTTATTTTTGCGGCGTACGAAAGTTATTAAATTCAAAGTTTCAAACGTTTTGGCATCAACCGTTCTGTAAATTATTTATTATTTATGAACGTCTCATTCATCTTAACTAGAAGATTCAAAAAGTGAGATAATTTTAATGCATTTAAGCTCAATTTACCATAAGAGAAATAATTTTTATTACGAAAATAATTATGTCACCAATCATGTTTGTAGATGATTAAGCTAGTGCAATATAATATGTCTACACTCTTTTTACAGTGAAAAAGAAAAATATACTTCAATAAATCTACATGTACTACTCGAGAAAAAGTAAAAATCTATACGGATGCATAAAAAACATCGGAAGGAGTAGGTATAGCAGTGAAAGTCCAAAACGATACTCGAACACCAATTGTCAAACTATCATCGATATTATTTCCAATACTTCAAGCGCTTATACTTATTCAAGAGAGGCAAGATTGGGATTATTTAATCATATCCGATTCTCTAAGCTCGTTGAAAACTCTTAAAATGATATAGATACATGGTGAGTTATGGTGTGACAACTAGTGTTGGGAAATACGGTGATTTTCCGGTAACCGGTGAAACGGCGACAGTGATCTCTAAATCACCATGAATTTAAACGGTGATTTGAATCACCGCAGTGACTGAGTATAAATAGCAAAGACAAATCAAAATATAAGACCAGCGCGCGGTGATTGGCGACGCGTATGAATATATTATTTACGCACCTCTTATCGGGTTATTTTAAAGCAATAAATATTACCCTGATTGACAATTAACTCGAAGAAATATTAATATAAAAGGTGTAACATGAAAATTGCAAGTAGTTTAATATTATTTAATTCTAAATTGAAAATTTCAAATGAACATGTTGCCATATTATCTGTAAAAATATATCAATTTTGAGGGTTTATTCATTACTTTTAGAAAGAAATATTTTTTCTTGCACATATTACATGTTGCACAATAATTGTCACCCTGAACAGGTGTGAAATAATTCCAGATTTCAGTGGTTTTCGCTTTTTTAGACATGTTCTAAACTAAAAATAAAAGAAAAATACTTAACTGTGGATTTTTTTATCTCTCTAATAACTTGGTTAAAGGATTTTATAACTTTTTATTTAAATAGACAAGTCATATTTATTTTTTTTTTTAAATTCTACAGGATGATCCCAAAAACTTTTTTTGTCCCTTATCCCATTGTTTTGTTGAAATGACATATTAGTTTAAGACATGCCATTTAATTATCAATTCATTCATATTGCAACACGATAGTGGATTACTTGAAATGGTTTACAAACGAAGAATACAATTTACAATTCTCCTTTACAATATCTGGCCATTACCTAAAGTCACTAAAATTCTTGTAAAAATAAAAAGCTCCCTTTATTTAGAGCACAAAAAGCAGAGATTAACAACCAAAAATAAAAACATTTATTTTATCTTATGGCTGTTAGGCGTTCACCAAAATTATTTTTATATTTCTCTTCGAAAGGAACAAAATAATTCACAAAAAAGCGGCACGTTTGCCCTTATCCGTATCGGGTCGGGCGGCATGTTTGTAACTTATATTTGATTATTATTCGGTGCTTATATTATCTATACCAATTGCCGCCTTCTCACTCCGTAAAAGCAAAAGTCTACATTCCAAATAACTATAATATTATATCGGCATAAATCATCGTTTTTCTTTCACTTAATATTTGTAAATAATTATATTTTATATCGATTTTCGATCGGCGGGGTCTTCCAATGTTAGAGTCGGTGATCGCTGATGCCGATATTGCAGTATTCGGTTGAAACTGAATCACCGATCACCGCATTAGCGAGAAATGAATCACCGGTAGTGGCAGTGATTTTACATTCACCGGTGAAATATCGTGGTTACCTCTATATCGACCAAGACTAGTGACAACGGTCTATAACTCTATTATTATGGAAATTACGCAAAAAGTTATTAACAAAAATTGTAGACAACGACATGCTCCTTATCTGGAAAATATACCGATATCTTCAAGGTGGTACATAACTGCGTGACAAAGCCGATATATAAATATCTGGGAACTTGGATGGAACAAACATGTGATCAAACAAGAGAGATTAGAACAAGGATAGAGATATCCTTATCAACATTTATAAAGATGAAAAAGTTTTTTACGAATCGTAATATTAGCATGGAACTTAGGATTTTCCTAATGGGGTTCATCTGCGAGATGCCCTGAACAATATCCAATAATAAAATTGGTCGATTGTATACACTCTGGAGTCTGTATCGTGCTAACAACCCGAAATTTCTCCAAAATGATCAAAGATGAGGTACTTGTAGTACCATAGCACCCGTTGTGCTAGCTCTAGGGAGTTGAAAATCAATAGGGTTTATCTGTGAGACACCCTGAACAATATCCAATCATAAAATTGGTCACTCCGGAGGTTGTATCGTGCTAATAAACTGAAATTTCTCCAAAAATGTAGTATATCTGGATTTATAGGACTCGTTGTATATGCTCTGGGTTGCTGAAAATCAATAGGTTCATTTGTGAGGCGCCATGAACAATATCCAATCATAAAAGTGGTCACTTCTGTACACTCCGGAGGCTGTATCGTGCCAACAAACCGAAATGTCTCCAAAAATGTGATACTTCAGGTATCATAACAACCGTTGTACTGGATCTAGTGAGCTAAAAATCAAAAGGGTTCATCTGTGAGATGTCCTGAACAATACCTAATCAAAAAATTGATGACTTTATGCACTCCGGAGGGTGTATCGTGCTAACAAGATATGTTACAAAAAGTGGTTGACGACGACGGACACACATGATTTTTTTTCTAAAACCTTTTTTCTCACAGAAAAGCGTAAAAATGACTCAAAAGAAATAAAAAATCCTAATTTCTTTTGGGGTGAACCAATAGTTTTGAAGCATCGTTGGCGGAAAAGTTATAATGGGCAAACTATAAATCAACAAAAATTATTATGGTTCTCAAAAAATAACCAAAAATGTATTATATCTGAAATTATAGGACCCGTTGTACTCGCTCTAGTGAGCTGAAAATCAAGACGGTTCATCTGTGACACACACTAAAGAATATCCAATTATAATATTGGTTACTTGTATACACTCCGGAGGCTGTATCGTGCTAACAGCCCGAAATTTCTCAAAAAATTACCAAAAATGTGTCCCTTCCATTGCCATAGCACCCGTTGTACTGTTTCCAGTGAGCTGAAAATCAATAAGGTTCATCGATATGACACGCTCAACAATATCTAATCATAAAATTAGTCACTTGTGAACACTTCAGAGGCTGTATTGTGCTAACAAACTGAAAATTCTCCAAAAATGAAAAAAATTGGTACTTTAAGTACCAGAGCACCCGTTGTACTGGTACTGAAAATCAATAGAATTCATCTGTGAGACGCTCTGAACAATATCCAATCATAAAATTGGTCATTTGTATACACTCCGGAGGCTGTATCGTGCTAAGCAACTGATATTTCTCCAAAAATTACAAAAATGTCGTACTTCAAGTACCATAGCACCCGTTGTACTGGCTCTGGTGAGCTGAAAATCAATAGAGTTCATCTGTAATATGTCCTGAACAATATTCAATCATATGATTGGTGACTTGCTGTACTCTGGACTGTACAAGACCATGTTACGAAAAGTGGTCGACGACAACGACGAGGACGACATACACACAGGATTTTTTTCCAAAAACCGTTTTTTTGTGTTGTTCTTGGTAGAAAACGTAAAAGTAACTCAAAAAAAATTTCCAAAATTCCTTTTTTGGAGTAAACCAATACTTTTCTCGCATATCAGATAGGTTGGGCGGAAAAGTAATAACAGACGTATGTCAATTTATGTAATATACATAAGACAGCAAGCAGTAGTAAATATATTTAGTATATATTAATAAGAATTTAAGATATTAATTCACACGGTAAATCACATTGCATCAAAAGAATCATTATTGCTAAGTCAAATCATAACTGTTTTTAAAAAATATTAGCACAAATTTTGACTTGATTTGTCGTCCTTCACTCCAACTTTAATAAAATTGCAGTAAAATGCAGTAACGCAAGAAGAATCTGTCCAATATTGTAAAATAAATCACAACATTCCATTACGAAATATAATAGTAGAAGAAATTAATTAATAATCCCGACAAAAATTCACTATTGAATATTGTACAGAGTAGATGCAATCATTTGAATATGATAAGCAAGTGACACTTACTTTAATATTTAACATGATCTATCTTGTTACGATTATATGTAATGGTTTCTAGCGAGTAACAAATTAAATTAATTAGAAAGAATCGATGTAATAAAAAGAAACACCTCGACATAATAAATAAATCTGCTATCGTCCCGAGCCAGATTGCCAAAGGAGAAAAGGAAACTCAGTTTAACTAAATGGCGGGCAAGAAAGGGCAAAGACCAAGCATAGCAGGAAGGGCCCGTCGTGTCCTTTGGGAAGAGAGATACGAGCAGCGAAATAGCAAAGTTTAGATAAAGGCAGATAAACGGATTACAATGATTTAGACTCTCTCAAATATGTGTCTCACAATTATAAAGTTCTTTAACAAAATTTAAAAGTAAAGTTTGGTAATTTACAGTCCAGTGTTTCTCGGAGAAAATATATTATGTAAGTTTTCGATGTGTCTTTAATGTACTTAAGAGTTTTATATTGTAACAATCAAGTTAACCATGATGGAAAGTTTAGAGAAACAACAAAGTTGCTGCAAAGAACATTGAAACAATTAAGATAGTGACAGCATTATACTGAACCTAAAATTATTAGTGTATTAACGTATTTTGTTAAAATGTGATATTGTTTAGAATAGTACGAAGGCATTAAATAGTTACATGGATATTAATTTGGGAGGGATGAAAACATGATTCATTTGTATCTACTCCTTGTATTTCTAATGTTTCTGACTCAAATGATCCCGATTTTATGTCACTAATCATTACTTGATCTTCTTCCGCTTCGTTTTCAGTTGTCACTGAAGAGAAAATGGTAAACTTTCGTATCCGTTTCATCTGGGTAACAACCTTCAATTAGTCAATTATAAAATTCCCAGATCAATGGTATAAAAATTAGAGAACATGCAACAAGCTACGGCTGTAATAAACAATAATTATTCTCATAGAATAAATGAACCTGTATTCACATTTCCATACGAGTGCATTATATTTCATTTTATTAGTAATATTATTTTTGGTTTATTTACTTTGATCAGAGTTTTCTTCATTGGTATTGCTTATGCATTTAGTATAAACCGTTAGGAACAGTGTTGAACTTACAAATTCTTCGATTTATTGCAGGAATACAAATTATTTATTTTTTATTGTTGTTCTGTACGTGCACCTTCCGGTGATACACCAGTTTTATATCGAAGTTCCGAATTGCTCGTTAAGTCATCGACTAGTTTGTTCCCGTTCTTTAAAATGCTAAGCATGTGTACAACATACACACGAAACTGAAATACTGAAATCAACTGAGTGAAATATTGAATGACTAAAGACTGAGTAAGTGAAAATACAGTAACAAGGGGGCATACGTTAACTGTAAATAGGCGTCAATAATTTATTATGTTTCTTCCAAATCGACACAATCACTGTTGTTTTTTACGGTTTCTTTTAAAACACATTTTGGATTCATAGCTGACGTTATCTAATTACAGTTTTTTCTATCAAAGAGTCACCCAACTATTTTGAAACACATTTTAATCAATCATTTTCCAATCAATTCTTGAGAATACTGTTTTGACCAATCTTTAATTTGCTCAATAGCTTTTTAAAGCTCTAAATTCAATGAAAAAAATTGTTTGATCGTGGTTATACTTTAAACAAGGTCTTCAGTTGATATTTGACGTCTGTTTAACGGACAGGATATAATATACGAAGCTCATACAAGAATAGTAGAAACCAAAAATAAGTGAGAGAAATTCGGTAGAACTGGAAAATATGGAAAGAAACGTAGGAAAGCCCTATCCCTTTCAATTCAATATTTCATGACTTTTTTAGGAAAAAAACAGACGAAACATGACCGATCTACCACATTATGCACCTAGTTACAGAGGAAATACGATTTCAACCGATTGTCAGATATTTGTGTCTTTGTGTGTCGCAATAGAATTTTACCCAGAAATGTAACGCGAAACGGTGATCGGTGGTGAACGATCAGTTTTTGTATCGTGCGCAATATCGTTCTTGCAAAGCACTAAGCGACGTACGCGAATTAACTGTGAGGATGCAGAAGACATGTCGAGCTGTTAGATATAAAGAAACGATCTAAGAAGTCAAGCATAAAATATAAAAAAATTTAAGACTAGGTCCCGGTTGTACATTTGAAGCATCGAGCTCAATTGAGCTGGGCTGAAATTATAAGCATAGCTCATCCCTAAAACTGCTGTACAAGAATTGTTCAGTAGCAGCTCTACTAAACCTACTAAGTGTTGGCAGAATTTATTTTGAATTAACGCATTCGTATGAAGTGAAGTTGTCATAACATGTTTGTCAAATGAAGAAGTAATGAAGCGGTTAGAGTCCGACCCTGCTTCATATCATGATATTGGTAGCTTATAGGTAATCGTTTGAAATGGTTCTGTCAGTCCAGAGTTATAGTGATTACTCTGTCATCATCGCTATAGCAAATTTGTGCAGGATGTAACCAACATGTCATTACAACTTGACAGCGACTTTATATTTGTCACTATTGTCGCTGGGTAAGTTGTAAATGAAACGTTTTTGTTATCTTATGATACAAAACGTGCGCCTACCTTTTGAAAAGTCCTGTAAACAGGTTGATGTAATTAATGTTCACGTGGTTTTAAAATGCGACTCAACTTCAATTCACTTAAGCTCACATTCAAGCTGCCCTCTTGAAGGCTTTACTAAGCTCAAGTTTAAATCAAGCTCAACTGTAAACCCGCTGTGTACAACAGCCATCTGACACTGAACCTGAGTTCGCTCTTGAGCCTGCACTAAGCTACAATTCTACAACCGGGCTTAAGAAGTTCACCAACGTTGAAAACAGTCTGTTTAGCGACGATGCTAAATTGCATTTGAACGGAAACGTTAACAAGCAGAATTTTTACTATTGGGAAATTTAGAATAAGAAGATCAGCGACCTCTCCATAGCTCAGATGCCAGCGTTGCAATGTCAGTATGGTATATACGTCCACGAAGACAATCACAGGTGAGCCCTTACTATTAATAATGAATTTTACTGCAAAATATGCTTTTTGACATATATCTGCAAGAGTTTCACGAATACACAAATATTCCCAAACAAAGTGAAATTTAGTGGAGGCTCCATTAACTGGCCTTTCAGGATTCCTAATCTCAATGCTCTCGACTCATTTCTGTAGAGAAAACTGGAGAGTGAACTAAATGATAACAAACTAAGGCAATTCAAGTGGCGGCACTCCGGCGAGCACATTATAGTCTGTTTCTTATTGACTAACAACACGCGAAAAGGTCATAGATGCTAGTCAGGTAGTGAAGCATAAGCGTCACAGTTCATCTAAGGAATTTATTTACTATTTAATTTTATACTCGATCTGATATATAAAGGTAATATAAATATAAATTCAGTTAGTTGAAACAACTAACTGACCTTCATACATTTGTACATACACAAAGTTAAAACAATAAATTATTTTTGAAATAATCTTGTAACGCAACTATTCTGACTGAATATTTCATTAATTATCTTGAGAATTTGGAGCAGGTCAATTCTTGGGAGACATATTAACAAACCATTCATCAATTCATTCTCCAGATAATTACTTTCTGATTTTCGGAATGTTGATAATAACATTTCCAAGAAACATTACAATAGGGTCCTACTAGGGATTGTCCCAATGACCACTTAGAAATTTTGCAGGTATATACGGTGAAACTTGGTCTCGCCCAAACTTGTATAATTTGTTTTGCTTAGAATCGCTATGTTCCATAAGTGTTAACTGTGTGGTGAAAACTGTCTTCAAGTTTTACCCCCGTAAAGTGTAAGAGCGTGATTAGCTTACAAACGAAGACTGTAGTGTTAAATGTGCATGATGGTGTTGTACATCAAACGCCGGCGGCTACTGTTAGAAATATAGTTTCGACATGTTCCAATATGACAGGAGTTAGTGAATCTACTATTTACAGGCTTCTGAGAGAGAGGAAAAATGGAAATATATCTCCACCTAAAAAGTCAACTGGAAGAAAACCATTTGACCTAGATGAAAACATATGCAAAATACAGTAAGACGAAAACTACATGAATTATATTTTAAAAAAGAGATCCCAACCCTTGACAGAATTCTAAGAATGGTGAAGGAGGACGAGAATTTGCCTGACATAGGGCGAAAATATTACACAAATTAAATGTTACTTGGGAGAAGCAAAGTCGCAAATCAGTGCTAATCGACAACGAAGAAATAATATGTTGGAGACGCCAGTATTTACGAGAATTCCGAAAATACAAACAGGAGGGAAGACAAATCTATTATCTAGATGAGACATGGCTCAATGAAGGACATTCGGTAAAAAAAATTTAGCAGCACAAAAGTATTCAAACCAGTCCTCAAGCTTTCATTTAAGGTTTATCTACTGTACTGAAAACTGCTATCGGTAAAGGTCGCCGACTAATAATAACGCATATTGGATGCAATCAAGGGTTCGTTGAAGGTGGTTTACTGGAGTTTCAGTCAACATCAACCAAAGACTATCATGAAGAAATGACTGCAGATGTATTTTACACAAATGGTCGAATTAATTCCAAATAATGCTGTAATCGTTATGGACAATGCCACTTATCATTCGCGATTAACAGAAAATCTTCCATCTACCTCTTGGAGAGAAGCTAATATTAGAAACTGGTTAATCGTAAAAGATATACCATTTGAAGATGATATGTTGAAAAAAGAACTTTTAAAGGTTGCTTCAGATCATAAGCTACAATTTGAAAAGTTTGTTATTGATTAAATAGCCAAGAATCGTAGGATAACAGTGCTTCGTTTGCCGCCATACCATTGTGAATTAAATGCGATAGAGTTAATATGGGCCCAAATGAAAGGTCATGTAGCTAGACATAATAAAACATTTAAAATGAAAGATGTTAGTGAACTCATGAAGTACTCATTGACAACAATAACTGAAGAGAACTGGAGAGATAATGTGGATCATGTAATTAAAGAGGAAGAGAAAATGTGGGTTTTAGATAACCTCATAGAACAAACTATAGAACCGATAGTGATCTCTCTCGATGAGTCTTCGGATGAATCATGTATGGCCAGCGAAGAGGATGAGACTATAGATTGAATTTTATATTTCCTATAAATGGTATGTTTACTTTACTTAATATACATTAATTCATCGTCAATAAATTTGAATTATGAGAATTAATTTATATTTTCTTTAATTGATTTAATTTAATAAAAATGAAAATGTAACTTGTTAATAGACCTAAACGAATGAATTTTATTTCAACTGTAATGTTGGCCGAATCTAATTAAATAAGCAAATTGAACCAATATCGTAATCTCCGCCACTGCCGCACTGTTTATCCTTTTGCTGGCATTGTTCAGTTTTATTACCATATTGTATTTTGAGCTGAAACAGGGATGTACAGATAACCAATATAGACACCTACTTGTTTTGCATTAGAATTTTAGTATTTACTTGTAAAGTTTTTAGGATCACTCTTTAAGAGATAATTTTCTATTTGAATATTTAATGAGGCTACTGTGCTGTCAGACATTAAGAAATAGACTATAGAAAATAGCTCAAAATAAAGCAGAAATTAATATTTCTTTCCGAGAATTACCTGTGGAGGAAGTAAAGCAGATACACATGCAATAAATCCATTGCAAAATAAAAGAGAGAAAGAAAAAATAGTTTAGAACGGGAGGAGAATATTGAGGAAATGTATAAACAATAAAAAACAATGATGCTTCTGACGTATTTCTCTCGATCAAGTACGTTCGAATGTGTTTAAAAAATATAATTTGAATTGTAGATGTAACTATAGATATCCTTAATAACTTCTCGCATTAATGAGAATGTTGAATTGTAAACCAAACCAAACATTCCTAATTAGACAACGAAATTGTTGACATAATACCTGTCCGTATATCAGAATCGGTTCCAGTCGGTACTTTTTTGAAAAATAGTTTCCCGCGTAAATTATTTTAGTATAATGGGCAAGAAAGACAGCGCTGTTAATATTTATGAAAGCGTTAAATTTATTTTCCTTCTGTATGTGTTAATAAAGGTGAAATAATTAGTCAGTGTAAAAGTGAATTCATTTTTCTCATCTTTTGATTGAGCGAGAGTTCATTCTATATGATAATCCAGTAGGTAGTTAAAAAGATATTTATTCATTTATCAAAGAATATAATCTTATGTCGTGTTTAGGTACAAATTGTCTAAAGTTTACAAATCTAATATACATAAATGAAAAAAAAGGTGAGTATAAATATTCATAAACGAATACAAATATGAAACTCTCAACAGGATAATTTTTCTATAAGCAGTTTTTTGAATAAATTTAAATTCTTGTTATCGTTGGTAGTAGTTCTCAAATTAAAAAAAATTGTTAAATAAACCTCTCAATGAACTTATTTTATATTATAAAAATTGAAATAATTCTCTGATCTTGTAGCAGGTCTATTTGAATAATTGTATTCATTAATTTACCTGGTATAGCGTATTCGTCAAATTCATATAATCTGTACAGGTGATGAACAAATATTAAAGTAAGACCAAATGAAACATAAAAACTGTGGGATCGAAAATAAAATCAAATATAAATAGATGCAGTTATGTTGTTAGTAATGCACGGTAAAAATGTTTTGTAGCATGACAATTAATATTGACGTGGATAAAAATAAGAGCGTTACAACTTTTATTAATCTTAAAAACTACATTCATAAATAAGTATATTTTTTACTAATTTACAAAATGTTTGTAATGCAGTATT
Source organism: Galeruca laticollis (assembly GCA_963921935.1). Classification (NCBI taxonomy): domain Eukaryota; kingdom Metazoa; phylum Arthropoda; class Insecta; order Coleoptera; family Chrysomelidae; genus Galeruca; species Galeruca laticollis. Next base: position 105,669,073 of record OY998182.1, on the reverse strand, counting down.
TTGAGATATAGGGTGTTCAAAATTTTAAATACAAATAAAAATTTGCCATATGATTTAATCTACCATGATGGTGTCACGAACTATTAAAAATATGATACGTGACTACTAGACTATAATTTAGAAATAATGAGTAGTATTTAATTACCTGCAGACTTTTGTTTAGAGGCAAATTTCTACAACACCGTTAATTTTAGCTCCATAAAAAGGTTATTAGTTTTTTTAACTAAATATAATCAGGTAATTTCAAACAAAATTTAAAAAAGAATTTGCTCCGGTGGCGTATAAAATAGGGGGATAAAAGTGACAACTAACCCTGACAGCACGCCACTGGTTAGATTTTTCCAAAGTTTGTTTATGTCAAAATATTACTTTCTTAAGGGGAATATTGGTCACCAAATTTGAAAAAAAAAATTATAGGCGTTCTTGGTTTATGGCAAATTTTTTATTTTGATTTAAAATTTTGAACGCCCTATAGCAGAGCAACTAGGCCCCGTATGGGTTCGTATTCCTATATCAAAATGAATCATTTATTGAGATCTCTCTGTGGTAGAGCGTTGTCGGTCGAATATAGAAACACCCTGTATAGTTGTAGAATCTCTGCAAAGTATTTGTCATATAATTTAGAATATGAATGGGTAGATTCGGGATTTCTTCAAAGTAGGAGAAAAAACCATGGGCACTACTACTCTTAATGACTTTTTTCATTAATTGATTAGAAACCGATATGACGATATATACTTAATGGACATTCATAAAGGGGAAGAATTACTGATTGCAAGCACCTTACTTAAAATTATCGGTAGTAAGCACAGTCGTTTTTAGTCAACAGTAAAAACACAAGAGCTTTTTTTTTATCGGATAAATTTCTCTTTGCAACGAAACAGTTTTGCCAATCACTAATTTCACGAGAAAAACTGTGTGGTAATTATTTACCTTTGTTGATATAAAAACCCAAAAGATGAATCGTTTTGTTGAAGTTTCGACTGAGCAAATTACGACAAATATCGAGAAAGATAATTATTGTTGTTGTTCATCGATATATTCTGTAGTTTATTGTATTAATAAAGATAATTATAGTTGTTGTTCATCCATATATTCTGTCGTTAATTTATCTTGCCAAAAAACACTCGAGCTTTTCTTTTATCAGATACATTTCTCTTAAACTCAAAGTTTTGCCAATCACTAAATTTGCTCGAAAAACTGACATTAGATAAAATCGCTCCACCTTCGTTGTCGCGATTTTATCATGTCAGTTGTTCTCGTAAAACTAGTGATTGGCAAAACTGTTTCGTTGCAAAATGAAATTTACCTATGACCACCCCTCGCCTCTACGCGGCTTCGTGCGTAACTTTTCCGTTCGTGCGTAAAATGCTTCTTACAACACACGTTACGTAATATACTATTATCCGATAAAAAAAAGCTCTTGTGTTTTTACTGTCGATAAATTAACGACAGAATATATGGATGAACAACAACAATAATTATCTTTATTAATACAATAAACTACAGAATATATCGATGAACAACAAAAATAATTATCTTTCTCGATATTTGTCGTAATTTGCTCAGTCGAAACTTCACCCAAACGATTATTCATCTTTTGGGTTTTTATATCAACAAAGTTAAATAATTACCACACCGAGTCAAAATAAAAGCACTATATGTTTAGAATTCAAAAATCTGACAGACTAATTGACAGTTTTGACAACACTTAATTGCTGTGAAATTATAAGTAACCAAACTTGCGACTCATTATCATTGTGTAAAAGTGACGTCCGCTTACTAGATATTGAGGGAGAGAAGTTTTTATCCGATAAAAAAGGATGCACCTTTTTTATCGATGTCAAAGTGACAATAACATTTCCAGGTATATGACATTTTAACATTGGAGTTAATTTATCATGAGAAAATCTTGGAAATATTTGTTTACTACTGTCCCCAGAAACAATCTTCAACTCTTTTAAATTTTAGATAATAGCTCATCAATGTATGCTACTCTGTTGACTGAAAATCTGTTATTAGTTGATTAGGAGTAAAATATATATTGTTTATGTCTGTTAAGTTGATTATTAAGTTGATTATTTTCATATTATTTTGTATTTAACAAGAAAGTTCTGGTCAAAGCCAAATTCTGAAAATGAAATTGTCATCTGCAAACATATTGCATTGCGTAGTTTTTGGAATGCCATTGATGCCAATAATAGATAATACTGCTGCTAATACAGAACCTTGCGGGATCGCTTTAGTTGTAAGGGACAAATGACATTCAATTATCCAAGAATCAGAAAACTAATAACTGGTTATTTTAACTATGTCAGTAAATGTTTGTTCTAAACGCAGTCGATAGTCTTATGAATTATATCGTCAACGCTGCTTTGATTGTTAACACCTACGTCTCTACTTATCTAAATTGACCAGAAGATGAAATATAAGTACTTTTATTCCAATAATATACTTTACTGAATATGAAGCTTTGAATTGGTTAATTTTTTTCATATTTTAATGTTTTAAATGAAAGTTATTGTTTCTAGGTAATTCCACAATATACTGAAATTTTTTTAAAAACTCTTAGAAAATTGACAATTGTTTCGATATAAATATCATCGTCAGAATGACAGAAGTTACATTTCATTTGATGTCTCTCTGATGTTTGATAATTATTTTGGTTAGACCAAGAAGGGACCTACCTAGTGAATGACTTAATATATGTTAATAGAAAAAAGAAGAAGAATGATATTACAAATATTAAAGCTTAGATATTATTAGCCCTATTGAGATATCCTGGATATCTTTTTCAATTAAGATCAGTATAACTGTGCAATGATATAGAAAACCAGGAAAACTATATCTGCTGATCTTTACAATTATCACTTAAGAAGACAGTTTTAAAGTGGAGAACTCCCTAGATTTATCTGTTCATTGACTACTTGATCTTCTAATTTCTAGTTCTTCAAGGAAATCCAGTTCTTGTTTCTTATCACAAGTATGTAGTACTTATAGTTCTGTGTTAGATGTCAATTAATGTTTGGTGTCAAGTAGATGTTTTGCATTGTGGGACTTATCTGGTTGTTTTAATCTATATGCTCGTAAATGTTCACTGTATCTGATCTCAAAATTTCTAAGGGTTTGACCCAAATAGACAGCATTATAATCTGGACATTCAAGTTTATATATACCAGACTTCTTTAATGGTGACATTTTTGTTTTTCCATTCAACAATTTTGTACTCACAATACTTTCTGTTTTAAAAGAAATTGTTGTATTTGTAGCTAAAGATATTATCTTTGAAATATTAAATGCATATGTGATTGTTTTATAATTTTTTATTTCGTTAGTTTGTTCAGGAGATATTAGTTTTAATGCCACTTCTTCCTCTTTCTTATCAATTAATTTATTTATCATATGCAATGGATAACCGTTGGATGTTGCTATTTGTTTAATTGTATTAGTTTATCAAAATTACATTTGTTCATAGGAACTGAAAATGTTCTATGTATCATCGAATTATATGCTGCCAATTTATGTGACATGGGGTGATTTGAACTATATGAAATAGTCACATCAGTGTGTGTTGATTTTCTGTAAATTGAATAATCATGTACAGTATTAACTCTTTGAATTTTTAAATCCAAAAAATTGATTGAGTTATTTTCTTCAACTTCTAATGTAAATTTAATTTTTGGGTGTACATTATTAATGAGCGTGAAAATTATACCTATTTGTCGTTCACTACATATGAAACAAGCTAATATGTCATCCACATATCTATACCAAAATAAGACATATTTTGAAATATTACTGTCAAAGATTTTTGTTTCTAAACTGCCAAAATGGGTGGTATAGGGCTTCCCATTGGTAAAACTTTCTTTTTGAATAATATATATCTTATTGTCAAAAGTGAAATAATTCTGATTAATACATACATCAAATAAATTAAGTATATCTGAAATTATGCCTGGATTAATATTTTTATCTTTTAGTAATTTTCGTACAAGTGTTAGACATTCTTTAGGAGGGATTTTAGTGAACATATTGGTAACATCAAATGAAATGAGTTAAGAGTTATCTTGTAATTTGAATGCTATTAATTTTTTGATTAGTTCTATTGAATTTTAAATTGAATATTTAGAAGTATATTGTTAAGTTTTTTTGCTAATATATTATTAGGAGTATTAACATAAGAAACTACAGGTCTTATTGGTGTCGTTATTTTATGTAATTTAACGGTTTCATATTGTGGAGAATGAGGATTTTTACTAACGACGGACTTCTTTTCGTAATCACGTAAAAGATAATTTGAATTATTGACAATATCTCTTACATTATTAGATAACTTTTTTGTTGGGTCTGCTCTAAGAACTTGTATATCGCTAGATTCTATAAAGTTATATATCTTTGAATTATAATATTTAGTTGTCAATATAACAGTGGCGTTCCCTTTGTCAGATTTTGTAACTGTTATTATTTTCTACTCCCTTTTTGATTGAATTTAATACTGTAATGTCATTTTTTGTTTGACGTTTAACTTTTGACGGTTCAATATTTTTGATTAAATTGGCAATTTTTAATTTCTCATAAAGAAAATTATTTGAATTCGATTTTAAAGCTATTTCAGTTTCTGTAGCTGATATTTTTTTAATATTATTCGTAAATTTTGGCGGTATGCTGTATTTTAAACCTTTATTTAAAAATTCTATTTCACGATCTGTAAAATTAATGTCTGAATGGTTTTTCAAATTGTGGCGAAAAGTGTGTTGGTATGTAAGTACTTACAGTTTCATGATGTTTAGAGTATTGAATTCTATGTTTTGTGTGTTCAAGTTTCTGCAGTTTTTGTTCTTGTTTCTTAAATTTCTTGTGCTTCATCGCTGCGTGCTGACACTTTCTCTGATTAAGTTATCTAAACAGTCAAATTCTACTGGATGTAGTTGGAACGTGAGTTGAGAATGTACAACTTTTATGTAGTTGTCTAAGGAGTCTCTTATTTTAAACCATTTTTCACATTCTTCTCTAAGCCATACTCGTTGAGCACATTTTATAGATTTTTGTGCTTGAGCTGTTTTAGTATGGCATTTTATATTTATATAATTTGGTATTAGGGTAATTACGGGAGAGATGGCGCGGCGGGTGAGATGGTGCAATTCAATATCGCCCCTCCTATTGTCAAGCCGACTAAGAAGTTCCTTGCGTATCGTTGCTGTGTCTATTGTGCCGCGCTGTTGTAAAATTCCATCCACGAATTTTGTATTCAAATAAGCTCCATATTTTTTTAACATTTTTACAAATTATTTATTTTTACACCTTGATACATTGTAATATTTTCGGTTTAGTATTTCCAAGGGGTAGCAAAATAACTGTAGCATCATTCTAGTCTTAAAAATCATCAGTATACGCAATCAGTAGGGAGCACGTGACTGCGCCATCTCACCCATTGATGTTGGGTTCGTTGGCTCGAGCCATCTCTCCCGAGATCAAAATTTTCGGTTTTCAATTTTGTTTTTTTTATTATTTTTGTAGATGCTGACCACCTATAAACGTGAGGGAAGCTGCGCCAGAGCTACGTGGAGTGAAGAAGACTTAAAAATAGCTATTCAAGCTGTAAGCAGTGGAAATTTGAGAGTTAATGCAGCAGCCCGACAATTTAAGGTGCCTTGTACTACACCACGGAGAAAAATAAGAACAGGAGTTACAAAAAATAAGCGCTTGGGGCCACAAGCAGTCCTTAGGGAAGAAAATGAAATAAAAATCGCTGCGCATATTAGAAAGATGCAAAAAAGGATTTTGCCCCAACAAGAACTATGGTGCGTATTATGGTTTATCAACTAGCTGAACAATTAGGCATTAAGCACACGTTCAACAGGAGAAACGAAAAAGCTGGCTTTGACTGGGTTATATCATTCTTGCGACGCAATCCTGATTTGACTGTTCGGAAGTCAGAGGGTGTTTCACTTGCTCGAGCACGCGGTATGAATAAAGAAGATGTTGCTAACTATTTCAAGTTACTGGGCAATATTTTAGAAGAACATGACCTGTTCAACAAGCCTGGACATCTGTATAACATGGACGAAACCGGCTTACAGTTAAACAACAGATCAGAGCATGTAATAGCGGAAAAAGGCTCCAAAAATGTAGCTGCAGTGACTTCAGGAGAAAAGGGGGAAACTGTTACGGTAATATCCTGCTGTAATGCGGAGGATGCATTCATACCCCCTACGTGCATTTTAAAGGGTAAAAATATGAAAAAAGAATATGAAGATGGTATGCCTCCTGGGGCCAAAATTTATATGTCAGAAAAATCGGCGTACATAAATACAACACTTTTTCTTAAGTGAATGCAGTCGGAATTTGTTCCTCGCAAGCCTCAAGGTCCAGTGGATCTTATTTTGGATGACCATGCCTCACAGTGTTCTTCCGAAGAAGTTTTAGAATATGCAGAAGCGAACGAAGTTATACTTAGCCATACCACACAATTTTTGCAGCCCCTCGATCGTGCATTTTTTAAGGCTTTAAAAAGTTATTATTATGCTGCCTGCAATTTATTCTTGAGAACTAATCCAACAAGAGCAATCAACAGATTTCAGTTTGGAAAATTATTAGCTGAAGCGTGGGAAAAAGCTGCCACAGTGAAAAATGCAGTTTCAGCTTTTAGATCTACAGGCATCGCTCCACTTAACCCGAACGCAATTCCAGAATATGGCTTTCTCAACAATGAACAAGCTCAGGATGACATTAATCTTGAAATTGTTCACACCGAGAATGATACTGATTCCAACGTAACGAAACGTAATGCTGAAACGCAATCTGCAGATATGGCAAACCTTGGCACAAATGAAAAAGAAACTCCTGGTAAAATGATAGACGTAATTTCACCTATTCCTAGCACGTCTAAAGTCCATGAAGTTCGAAAACGTAGTCGACAGCTTGCAGAGGTCCTAACATCTCCTGAAAATATTTGTAAACGAAAAGAATTGGCTACGAAAAAAGCTAAGAGTTTAATTGACAAAGAAAAAAAGAAGCAACATGTAGAATCTAAAGTGAAAACAAAGAAACGGCACAAAATAGATAGAGATATTTCCTCCAATAGCGACGAAACTATTATTTTAGAAAACGATTCAGACAGCGGTACTGACGGTGAAAATGATTGCATTGGCTGCGTAGAAAATTACGAAAAAACTACAAGCAAAGAAGACTGGTTGCAGTGTCTTGTTTGCCACAGATGGCTGCATGAAGGTTGCACCACATTTGCAAACCATTGGAAGAAAAGAAAATATTGTCATGTAATATTCGGCTTGCTTCTTGTTCTTATTTGTTATGTTTTAGGTATATAATCATTTTTTAGTTACCTATATATCGTTTTATACTTTTTGTAACATTAACAACCATTAAAGGTCTTCGTTACTGTTAATTTTTTAGTTTGTCAACGTTTTTCTTTCTATTTTTTGTGTGCGACACCTCACCCATGACCATAGGGTGAGTTGGCTTTTTCCTGGAATATTTAGAATTTTTATTATTTGGCAAAAAATCTTAAAAATAGAAAAGTTTCCCATCTTACTTTGTGCATTTAGTCATGGATAACGTTCAATACTATGGGAGACTTAATATTTTGGAATATATTTTGATTTATTAAAAAAATTAAAAAGGTGTGCCATCTCTGCCGGAATTACCCTACATATTTTTTTTCATATTTGTAATAGCCTTATTTTTTTATGTGTTGTAACGAAGTTACATTTTCAAAGACCGTGTCCGCTACTAGAAAGTTGAGTTCTCACATCCTAGTAGCGGCCGTGTTTGGGCCTTCAGCCATCCGATCGAGGGGAACCGTGTCCGCTACTAGAAAGTTGAGTTCTCACATCCTAGTAGTGGCCGCCGCGACTCCGAGATTTCGATACCGCGAAAAACCGAGGGCCGTATTCCCCGAAAGTAGAGCTTTGATTAACCTAGAGGGTCGCTTGCAATCCGTAGTAGTTCTGCCCACTGCCGCTAACCGTCCACCGCACCACCCGGCTTCCGCTAACCGTCCACCGCAACCCCGCCCATTTTTTTTGTTGCTTCCGCTTGCATAGCTTTGTTTTATTTACCGTAGTAGAGACCGTTTTTAACCTGTAGGATAGTAGTTAGTACTAGTGCTTTTGCCCCGCCTACCCGAATTAGAGGACATTTAGTTTAGTTTTCCGTTTAATAAAGACTCTTTGTAGATACGTAACTTTTGGTTTCTCTTCTCTCCAACTCCAACTACCAGTAAACCTCCGTAAATAGGTAAGAACGTTAACCAGCTAATACCCAGGTTACGAAGCCGGGGAGGCAAGTAAAATCTGCCCGACCGGCCGCAACACTTTCGTCACCACCATAAAGTGACCCCTGGAGTATTTTAATTCTTCACTGACGCTGCCCGGTGCGAGTGGAGCATACCACTTTAATAAACTGGCGCCCGAGGCAATCCGTCACCTGTAGTTAAGGCGCCAACCCGTCAAGTAACGACGCAAGAGCGTTACAGTGTTCACATTTCATTAGCTTCGATTTGTTATTGAATTACACAAAACACTTATAAGTTAATTGTTTTATTACCAGTTTAAATTTATCAATTCATTGGTTACAAACAAATACTACTTCCAATGTGTAATTCTAGATAATCATTTGCATATCCTATTCAGGATCCATTCCAAGATCCAAGTAAAGTTGAAACGCTGAGTCTTTTCCATCACATGACTGATACGACATTTTACTGCTATTAGTCATGTGATGGAAAAGCTTCACCGGTTCTAATGTATTTAATTTATTCATTTTTCGATGCATCGGACATTTTATTCAGTATTTAAGGTGAAAACTAGAAGATTTTCAAGTAAATGGTTACTTATAAAGAAATTAACTGTCTCGACCCTTACTTCGTGGTTTCTACTCATATTACTGTTTTAAACGAAACTTACTGTTTCTTGATAATTCCACAATATATTGAAAAAAATGTTAAAATTAAAATTTCTTAGAATTTTTAACATTTTTTTCAAAATATTGTGGAATTATCTAGAAACAGTAAGTATCATCAAGCTAACATTATCTTATAAATTAGATATGAAAAAAAATTTTAATGCAGCTTTGAGAAAATAGCATAGAGTAAATTGGGGGAATATGCCGCGCTGGGTAATACGCCGCAGTTTGATATTTCCGTTCCAAGTCAACATTTGGCAACAATGGTCGTTCATCCATATTTGTGTCAGACAGAAAACAAGCGTGAATCATTCGCAAATCGAAACCATTAGTTTTTTAGTGAGTGACGTCGATATAAAGGTAAGTACCGTGTAAAATAGTTTCTAATGTTAAGTTATATACAGTGGTGAAGGAAGTCTTAAGCAGATTTCGTCAATTTTAATAGAAGTGTGTCAAAGAATGATTCATAACCTTACTCTTTTTTGGCGGAACACTCTGTTAAACGTATGATAAATATGTGTTTTGATTTTATTTGCCATAAGATGCAATATGGGGTATTATGCGTCACATTTTTTCAACTGCGGCGTATTACCCCGAGCGTATTACTCTTACCCTTACCTGCTTTTTTTTGGTTTCAGATGCCTCGTACTTTTGTTCGGAAAAACGTTAGAGCTTTATGGTCAGAAGAAGATCTTGGCAATGCCATTGAAGATCTTAGACATGGTAGAGGATCTTTTCGCCAAATTAGCTGTACTTATAACGTTCCTGTCCGTACTTTGATGAGAAGAATGCGGTCTGGAAACCTCCGCAAAGAAAAATTGGGCCGCAAAAGTTGTCTAACTTCAGATCATGAAGCAAGTTTGGTAAAATACATCCAAACTATGGAAAAGCATGGATTTGCACTTACATCAGTTGATGTGAAAAAGATTGCATTTTCTTTTGCGGTTCAAAATAATATTTCAAATACCTTTAATGTCGAGAAAAAGCAAGCTGGGTATGACTGGTTTGTATCGTTTATGAAAAGACATCCTGAATTGTCAATTCGCCAAGCTCAAGGAATGTCTATAGCGCGAGCGCAAGGCATGTCTAAGAATGAATGCGAACGATATTTTGATCTGTTGCAGAAAACATTAACAGATAATGACTTAATGAACACCCCGAGAAAAATATTTAATATCGATGAATCAGGGCTACAACTTAACAATAACCCAGGAAAAGTTATTGCCACTAAAGGCACCAAAACCGTAAACTGCGTTACAAGTGGTGAGAAAGGTGAGACGGTGTCAGTTATAGCCTGTGTTAATGCAGAAGGTCATTTTCTTCCTCCCGTTTGTATCTTTAAAGGCAAGAAGAAAAAACAAGAGTTCGAAGATGGTTTGCCTCCTGGGGGTAAAGTTATAATGAATGAAAAATCGGCATATGTAACAACAGATATTTTTAAAATATGGCTTCGAGAGCACTTTATTGCCAGAAAAGAGCCAGGTAAAGTATTGCTCATTTTAGATGGCCATTCGTCGCACTGTTCGGATGTAGAATTATTAGATTTAGCCGCAAGCAACGATGTCATCATGTTGTGTCTACCAAGCCATACGACACACTGGCTTCAGCCACTAGACAGATCGTTTTTCAAACCTTTAAAAACCTATTGGTCACAAGCCTGTAATAACTGGATACATAATCATCCTGGTCGGAAATTGAATAGGCTACAGTTTCCAGCACTCTTAAACAATGCATGGTGTAAAGCAGCTACGGTTCAAAACGGGGTTTCGGGTTTCAGAACCTGCGGAATCCATCCATTTAATGCAACCATAATTCCCGATCATGCTTTCATCCAGCATACTCCCGCGACAATTCCTAGGAACAATAATTTAGAACAAAATGCTGATGGTGTTATTCCTGATGATGCCGACAACAATGTTGAAGATAATCCTAATGATGAGGTCAATAATATTCATAACAACGAAGTATCATTTGAAGCGATCGTACCTATTCCAGCTATACCTGGTCCAAGTGGGTGTCAGAAGAGAAAGCAGCATGCTCAGTTACTTACATGCCCAGATACAATTGCAGAGAAACGAAAGAAAAGAGAAATTAAAGACAAAAAGGAAGCAGCAAAGCTAAAACGTAAAAAAAATAAGATGGAAAAAGATGAGGTCGATAAAGAGAACAAAGGAAAAAAGAAGACATTCACTCAAAAGAAAAGACGTGATGCTAATCCTGATACTAGTTCATCAGAAAGCGAATTAGAAGTGCCTACAATGGAGAGCGGTGAATCAGAATTGGAATACGATGAATCAGAATATTGTGCACAATGCCGTGGATACTATTTTGATAAAAAAGGACCAAAATGTGATTGGTTGCAATGTGTGCAATGTAATCATTGGGTTCACGAGATATGTACTCCATCAAACATATATTGTGCAGATTGTGTTCCAGATCAGACATAAGATTAGACATAAGATTCAGTAATATATAATATGTAATGTTGTAAAAATAAAGTTTTTTTTTCAGTTTCATGAAATATTTTATTTCTTACGAGAATAGCATGTTGCCATATTACTCATCGTATGATGCCATATTACCCATGGTATGGGGTAAAATGGCAATAGAGTATCACTATGCATTTTTACTTCTAATCTTTCGCTGTGTGTGAATATGGCATCGAGCGACTCTGAACACATACATATATTGTGTAAGCTCTAACGTGCAGCCATCGTGTTTCAGCTAGGCGCGTTGGTTCTTAGAATGTGGGCATTTGAATTTTATGTTGCCATATTACCCCAATTTACTCTAATTATTGCCACGTATCCGTTTTCATACAGGGTGTCAATTTTTAGTTTTAGCCAAAAAAATATTTCTTTATAAAAAATTTGCTTGTTCCATAAGCCTATAAAATGAAATGAAATACAAGTTTGTCACCAATTAAAATCCTATGAATTTTTGCACCAAGTTTTAAAATTTAATGATAAATTAGTTAGTGACGTTAACGTTATTATCTAATCAATAATGTATCAACTTCCATTAACATGAAATTGACTGTCTCGACCCTTACTTCGTGGAATATGCTCATATTGATTTATCGAAACAATTGTCAATTTTTTCGAAATGTTCAATAACTTGTATTATATTGTGGTAAAAACACTTCCATTAACATTTCAATTATAAACGAAAGTAATCTGAGAGCCAATAAACTAGATATATATTAGTTTAGGTATGCGTAACTTAAATATAAGTGTTATATATAAACCTCCCTCCATTAATAATTGTCATTTCCTTCCATTATTAGAATCAGTAACGCTGAAGCACCCAAAAAAACGCTTTATATAATAGGTGATATGAATGTTAATTTGATAGATGATTCGCAAATGATCAAAGATTACAAAGACCTAGTTGCAATAAGAAACTTTAAAATAAATAATGTGGTCAGTGACGAATTCGCAACCAGAGTGTCTAAGTCTCTTATAGACCATGTTCTTAGTGATTATAGTGGTAAGATGAATTGTAAAGTTAATGTTAAGGAAAACGCACTTTCCGATCACAAATTGATATTAATAGATATTGAATCTTCTGTACAAATTCACAAGCCAAAGGTAGATTATGTAGTCAAATCTGTGAATTATAATAAGTTTGTAAATTTATTTAGAGAAAAAGTTTTAAGTATAAACGTAACAACGTTTCAACAATTAATTGATTTAGTCAAAGATTAAAAAAAGAAGTCTGAGTACAGTAAAAAATTAAGAATTCATTCAAATAACACCTGGATGAATAATGAAGTCCTTGAGATGATAAAAAAAGAGAAGAAATTTATAAAAAAAAGATCAATCAACCCGAGAACGCATACTTAGCCGAGGAGTTTAAAAACATTAAAAATCAGATTAACTTTTAAATAACAATTTTAAAAAATCGTTACTTTCAAGAAAGATGCAAATTAGCTGGAAATAATATAAAAAAATAATGGGCATTTATAAATAGTTTAAAAAAAAATAAAAAAGATTAAGTACTTATTGATTCACTTTTGATAGATGATATTATTGTAAATAGTCAACTAGATAAAGTTAATAAAATGAATGAGTATTTTTCTCAAGTTGGTGGAACGATTGTAAAAGAAGTAGAAACTGAAATGAATCAATTGAATGATGATTTTTCTGTCAGAGAATTATATAACAACAACTCAATATCGGTACCTCTAACAAATTTAACAGGAGTTGTTAGATATCATTAATGAAATAAGACAAAACTCAGCACCCGGACACGACGAAATTACTGTTAGGGATATACATAATCTCAGAGAATACATTCTACCAATTCTAGTACATGTGATCAACGAAACCATCCAAAGTGGAGTTTTTCCACAAGAACTAAAGATAAGTAAAATTACTCCATTGCTTAAATCGGGAGATAAAAAAATCTAGAACAACTAACTACAGACCTATTTCGGTATTGAGTGTATTTTCTAAACTCCTAGAAAAATTAATGAAGTAAATAATGTTATGTTACGCACCAATTGATCGATAAATTTCAATATGGTTTTATAAAAAACAGTAGCACATTTTGTGCTGCTACTGACTTCATAGGTTATATCTCAAGGGCTGTAGATAGGAAAGAAGTTGTAATAGCAATTTACATAGATTTGAAAAAGGCTTTTGACGTGGTGAGTATAGATATTTTGCTGAGTAAATTATTTAGAATGGGATTTGGGGGTACTATGTACATATTTACTTGACAGAAATCAATATGTAAAGCTTCAAGATGCAAGTAGTGATTGGTTGTACGCCCTGTATGTACTCAACCTTAAACTTGCCAATCGAGAGGCAAGATATTTCACATTTGCAGATGATACTGTTCTGCTATACACCGGAACAGATGAAATCACCCTCAGTAATCAAATGAACAATGATTTTAATGCTTACCTTAAATGGCTGTTTTCAAATAAATTAAAAATTAATATTGATAAAACCAAATATATTGTATTTAAGCATAAAAATAAAATAATTAACGAATTGTATCTTAACATTAATGGTGTACCGATAGAGAAAGTAATGTGTATAAAATCTTTGGGATTAATTGTAAATGAAAATTTGAACTGATCTCCACATATTACCAAAATCACTGGAAAAATAGTTTCAATGCTATCCGCTTTGTATAAATGTTTTTTATAGATTATCTATCTATGAAAAGTAAATTTCAAGTTTATAATTCTTTTTTCTCAACACACTTCAGATATCTTTTGCCTGTGTGGGGAATGTGTGGAGAAGTTAATTTTTATAAAGCTCAGAAATTACAAAACAAAACCCTTAACATATTATTTAAATATGATGGGCTCAACTAGCACAAATATAATGCGATTAAGAGAAATTCTGGATGTAGAACAATGCAAACTTGTTTATAAAATACTCAATAATCAGCAGAAATGTAACATAAATATTGAGTTTTGCTTTGATGTACACGATTACCAAACAAGATCACATAATACCATCTATCAAATATATGCAAGGACAAATACAGGTTTAAACAATCCGATTGTAGATGCAATCAAAACATTCAATAATTTACCACAGTTTATAAAAGGTATGAATAATTATAAGAGTTTTGTTAGAAAATTGAAAGTTTATGTAAACGCTAATTAACTGCATTTGCATCCCTGTATTAACTTTAAACTTTGTTATTCTCGAGGCCAGTGTTTAAAGCATCGATTTGAGAATTTTTTACATTAGTTTAATGATATTGTAATAAATGTTGTTTGAATAAACGATATTTCAAAAAAAAGAACCAGTTAATATGGCCTGAGAAATCAGTAAAAACTTGTTCCGAATACCCATTTTTTTTCATTTCACATGTATGTTTGAAAAATTATCTTAAAAATTAACAGTGTATGCTAACGATGGCTCACCTTGAATTACGTCACACAATCATTTTCATTTGGCAAGTAAAAAAATTTCACACATCCCTGATTATTATTTTTTAAATAACAGCCTGTAATACTAGTAATCTTGCATGCTCCTAATAACATTAAATATGCGTTTGAGACCACTCGAATATCATTTGTATTGACAAAGTATGATAATATAGATAGTTCTTATTTGCAAGACGTTGAAGTAATTTTACTGGACACACACTACTGGGTGAAAAATGGCCAGAACATCGGCATTGATATCTTAGATGATATGTATTTTTCAACTATGTAGTTATGGGACTTAAAATTGTAAATAAAGAACATATTTAATAATAATAATAAGTAATTTTACACATTCCAAATAATACAAATATTTTTTAAACCTATTCATTCGTAATAAATATGTATATGATACGGCCTTCACTTTTTAAACCAAAACATTTCCAAAAAAATCAGAATTTCTTATGAACATTATTTTAATACCTCTAGATTACTGAACGTTTAACACTATACGATGTTTTTTCTAATACCCAAATAACAAGTCATTCCAATTAATGTGCAGAAGATTGTATAACGACATCTTCTATTTTATTGACGATTCATCTCAGTTTTTGCATATTATCTACTATGTTCTGGTGTGTATTATTTGTCCTTCATATGTCTCTGACAATTAAATCAGTACATGAACGTAAACTCGGACATAAATTTTATTCAAACTGTTCTTTCTAATATTGAATGATGTACACGAACTGTATTGATTTCCTTAATTTTTGTCCAATCACTTCAGAAACATTTACTGTGGAATATTTTAGTAAACAAAGAAAAGTTGTATTCCAAATTGATCCAAATATTAGCAAATGTTCTTTTTTAATTCTAATTATATTGGAAAGTCTTCCAAATTTTACAACTAACGTCACTTTTTATCTTGAAAGTGATCTATATTTTTTTTTTAAATTCATAAAATTCAAATCGTTAAACATTTTAATTTATATCTCCACGAATGGCTAATCAGTAATATTAAAAAGCATTACTCACTTGTATAATCCAAAGAGATGTGTCATCAATCGCAGAAGAAAACCAAACACCATCACAAACAACACTAAAAAACAAAAATAAACAAAATCAAAAACAACTTAATAGCACCAAATAGGGAAGTAGCGCGTTAAAAAACATTCCAAACCTCATAAAACAATTATAAACTGTTCTAGGAAGGGAATCAGCTATCAACTAATTCATAATTTTAAATTGTTTCAGGTTTACCACTCGGACCTATCGTATATAAGTGGGGGATTGGTGGCATTGAGAGATAAGTTTAAATCTCCCAGGACCATTAAGGGTGAGCCGGCTAAAGTTTGGGAGGGGGAAGCTCGGCCAATTGCCTAGAGGATGTTAAATGCTTTTGTTGGGTAGATATGTAAAGAGGATGGTTGCTAGATGTAGTATCGAAAATAATGGGAAGCATGTTGTCAACAAATAAATTCAAGAATTCTAAATATTAAACTAAATACATAATTCTGTTATTGTTATAGAATAAAAAGAAATTGTTTCAATTATACCATGAAGACTGTAGTATTTAATTGTTAAAATTCAAGTTTTAATATACAAAGGCAAAACGATTAACATTTTAAATTATTCGCCATAATAATAACAATACACACATGGAATTAAAAATTTTGCTTAGTTTGCTTGAATCTTTTTTATCATTATTAGAGTTCTCATATAAAACCATTTCTAAAAATTCTCTTTTTATTTTATTTGATCCTGTTTCAAAAAATGTTGTAGTTATATATTTGAATGTATGCTGTTTATGCTATTTCGTTGTTTGCTAATATTGTTTTATTTGTTTATCATATTGATGACTTTACCAATTGAAATATAATGAACAGATTGTTCCAGAAATACCTACACAGAGAAGTATTCACTATATATCTTCTAATTTAAAATTCGTTTTTATTGTGTGACACTATCTAATTTTTATATTCTTACTAATTAATTATTGTTTATCACCCAAATAAAGGCGTCAAACAAGGATTCCACCAACGTTTTCTTAGGAGTCATAATCCAGTCGGATTAGACTGAAAAAGGTACTGTTTCAAGAAAAAACGTTAAGAGGCATTTTTCCTGCAGAAAGTTCTTGGGGAGGATACGAGGATATTATATTATATGAATGTGGCCACTAGTTCGGTCTCAGTCATTGTTTAAATAATGAGAGAAAGTACAAAAATCGGTTTTTTGCATATAACTTTTGAACCGTTGTTGCTACCGAAAATTTACAAGAATATCAACTTATAGGTATTCAAAACACCTACATAATAAGCCCGGTTGAATTAAATTTCGTTAATTTGTTTACTTGTAATAAACAAAAAACCACCAATTTCAGCCATTTTTTGTATGTTATATAATTCAGTTATTTTTGCTTCTAAATAATCGTAGTGCAACTTTTAATGAAGGTCTTTGTGTACTTAATAAGTGGTAAAAATTTTGGCTTGAAATATTAATAACTTTTTGTTCAATTCTATTTGTTGTGTAAAAAGATGTTTTACAAAAATCTAATTTTCCCAACCTACAGGCGTCGTACAGACTTCTTTAACGTCTCATTCTACTCGTAAAGCGTTGTAGTATAACGTACAATAAAGGGAATTTTGATTTTTTAACTGTAAGTTGTTTAAAAATGATGTTAAAAATTAAGTACTTTAAACAATTAATTTTGAGCAATAATTTTTTTTTTAAATTGAATACACAAATTGCTTAGTTGATTGCTATAATTTTTCTGCAAATTTACAGCCCTTATTTATTGCTCTACGATGCTCATTGCGGCTTTGTTTATTATTATTATGAGTTCAAATTTACAGGTAGTCTACAGTAAGAGTTGAGCTACAGTGTCATACATTTGCGCTAAGATAAATGTCAATATTTCAGTGAAATTATTGAAAAAGCGGCAGCGTGGAATTGACGCCGCTGCGGAGAAAGTGGTGGGTGAGGCGCGCTGCAGCCGCGCGGTTGAAACTGATCACGCGTCTTATATTTGGAAAAGTAGAAAAAATTCGTCATATCTCAAGAACTAATGATCCAATCATGATGATATTTTTGGCTAAAGTTTCGTTTAGCCGAAATCAGTTACGTGGAATATCGGTTTATAGGATGATTATATACAAGAAAGCTAGCACTACATACTTTGATTTTTGCCGCGGAAATTCTTCGTTTCTGAGAAAACTCGAATTTTTAATTTTTCTACTATTAACTAAAATTCGAAACTTTACGGTGTTTTTAATAGTTTTTTTGTTATAGAATGACGTAAAAATATTCAATATAACGATGTGAACTAATTTTTATTCGAAAATGTATTTTTATCACAATAATTTTTATTGATTTTTCCGGGTTTAGAAGTGCCGAAATGTGATAGGAAGATGAAAACTACATATTTTTCTTTGATTAATAATTTGCAATAATTTTTCTATATAACTTTTTCCGCGGAAATTTATCATAAGGGCGGTGAAATAGAAAATCTTCAATATTTCGAAGTTTTCTATAGTATTCTCAACTTTTTTACATACTTTCGGGATCGTGGAGTAAAGTGGGGTGCTGAGTGGGGAATATTATATATGTGCGGTTTTTTTGCTTGTATTGGAGATTTTGACCTTCTTACTGCGCCTTATAATTCACAGAAAGACAGATTTCGTTAGAACGACTCGTTGTGCGCAAAACCAAACAAGACTCTAAAATATTTAATAATATTGTTATGAGTTTTTTAAAGAAGAAAATAACGTACTTTATTTCGATTTCGGAAGACAAATGGATTTGTTCAAACCACGTGTTTTTGCGACAGTTTCATCTGGACGACACTTTGCTGATTTTGAACAACGGTACATGCCCAGATCTATTTCGCCATGGTAATAATGGGAAAAAATATCAGGTTTGTTACCATGCCCTTTACATAAGGGGCGTTTAGTGAACAAACCATGTAAAAGACCGAATTCATAACCTTCTTGTCGCGAACAAGGAAGAGCCATTTCTACAACTTGAGTCGACATTTTTGTAAATAAATGAACGTAAATATGAACGAAATTATTTAACTCAACTGAATATAGAATATTAAATTCACATATATGTACAATGTATATATACCTAACTTTTATGCTTTATCAGGATTGTCGTTTTTATGCTTTATTGACAATGTTTTTTAAATTTTCGCATTTATTGACCATAGCGATATTAAGTTGATAAGAATAGATATTATTCATTGATCTGTGTTAAAGGTCGGGAAGAGGATCACTGTATAGTGGTGAAACAACGCATTTCCGCGGATTTTCATTTTCGTATCGGTGCTTAAAAATAAGTCTACAATATAAAATAACACTAATTTTTCATGTATCTCATTTCGTTACTTCTAAACAGCATTCAAAAAATGGCAACAGCGCATTTTCCGCGGCAAAATTTGTTCAGTGATATACTCCCTGAGGTAACTAAATGACAAAAATAGTTTTTCTTCTTTTTTAACAAATTTCGGCTAAACGAAACTTGCCCCTTTTTTTGATTTGGGGTCGCATGAAAAGATAATAACAACTAGCGGACTAGATTTTCAAATTACAAATTATTTTAGTGGGAGGTTTTACATAATGCATTACTTTGATTTTCACAATACTGAAAATAATATTTATATAGCCCTAAAAACTTTGTTTATATAATAAGGTTATTGTATATATGTGTATATTGTTACGAAACAGCACCCTGGTATAGTCCCTAAAACAGACTCTGTCTAAGCCAGGTATAAAAGTTGAAATTATGGCGGATACGCACTGTTTTTTTTATAACTATTTACGACTTATCTTATGTAAACATTGTTTTTGTGACCAGAGTTATCTAGAAAAGGCCAGAAAAAGTATTTGTGTCTGTGCAAGCCGCAGCCCGGAATTTTCTAGTAAGAAAGAAATTAATATAAATAAGGACCGATCAGCGGAGGAGTCAGTTGATAAAGTGATCTCGAGAAATAAACAGTGAATAAGTGAATATAAAAGTTGACTGTCTCGACCCTTACTTCGTGGAATATGCTCATATTAGTGTTTTTAAATGAAACTCACGGTCTCTAGTTGTTTCCACAGTATAATAAAAGTTATTGAAAATTCTAAAAAATTGACGATGATATTTATTTACCGAAACAATTGTCAATTTTTTAGAATTTTCAATATTTTTTAGGTATTATATTGTGGAATTAACTAGAGACCGTGAGTTTCATTTAAAAACACGAATATAAATTAATAATTAAGTTTGTATGCATATAAATTAGATTTAAGTGATTAGTTAAGTATATATAAATTAAGTGTTAGTGAGTTAGTGTTTAAATAAATTAGTAAGTAGCCATACCGTGTGTTTTCAATTTATCCCACCCGTTTATTGTTTAAATAAATAACGAAAACTTTACAATATGTAAGTATATACACACACAAAAAAATTTATTGCTCAAAATTAATTGTTTAAAGTACTTCATTTTTAACGTCATTTTTAAACAACTTACAGTTGGAAAATCAAAATTTCCTTTACTGTACGTTATACTACAATCCTTTACGAGTAAAATGAGACATTAAAGAAGTTTGTACGACGCCTGTAGGCTGAGGAAATTAGATTTTTGTAAAACAGCTTTTTACACAACAAATAGAATTGAACAAAAAGTTATTAATATTTCAAGCCAAAATTTTCACAATTTATTAAGTACACAAAGACCTTCAATAAATGTTGCGCTACGATCATTTAGAAGCAAAAATAACTGAATTATGTAACATATAAAAAATAGCTGAAATTGGCGGTTTTTTGTTTATTACAAGTAAACAAATCAACTAAATTTAATCCAAGTGGGCTTATTATGTAGGTGTTTTGAATACCTATAAGTTGATATTCCTGTAAATTTTCGGTAGCAACAACGGTTCAAAAGTTATATGCAGAATACCGATTTTTGTACTTTCTCTTATTATTTAAACAATGACTGAGACCGAACTCGTGGCCGCATTCATATAATATAATATCCTCGTATCCTCCCCAAGAACTTTCTGCAGGAATAATGTCTCTTAACGTTTTTTGTTGTAAAAAGTCTAATCCGACTGGACTATCATCTTGAGGAGAGTCTGAGTACATAATAGAAACAAAGGACGCAAAACAGATAGTAACATATACAGACGATATAAAAAATGAAAAAAAATAATGAAGGCGATAAACAAGATGGAATAAGTAGCATCACAGGCTGGATGTTAATGCATACAGACACAAAATACATAAAGAAAAGTGGAAAATTGAAATGAGAATAAACAAATTAAAGGTTCAACAACATAACGTTGAAACAGTATATATACATTTAATTATCTAGGAATAACGTTAGGCCAAACTGCCAAAGACAGTATATTGGTAAAAACAAAAAGAGCTCACGAAAGACAAAAAACCTATTAAAAATAAAAACATAAGTGAACAAACTTGAATAAAAATGTACTATGAAAATGACGGTAATTAACAGAAGGGAAGAAGAAGTACTGAAATGAGTCAGAAAGATTATGATGAAATGTCTAATTATATAAGGGAAACAGAAACAAGAGCAAAGAAATAGATCGAGAACTGAGACATACAGAAGAACTACACAGGGCATTTAATGAGAAGAAAACCAACGGAAATGATCAAAAGGATAACAACAATGGATTCCATTACGGTTAAGAAGAAAAGGTAGACTGACGGAAACGAATAAGAGGAAGACATGCGAGCACTGAATATAGAGAACTGGAAAGCAAATGGCGGAACTAAAGAGAATAAAAAAAACCAGTCAAGTAAACAAAAATATTCCACCTTAAAAAAAGAATTTTGAAACGCTTAGAGCCATACACCAATTGTAATGCTTGATAAAGACGGTGATGAATAACGTTCATCATTATTTTATTTTACCTATATTATGTAGATCCATATTATCATTAAAAGGAAGATTACACGTATATTAATGCATAATGGTGTATTTAAGTACATGTATTTGGATATTAATTTAATCTATATTCAATGTACACAAACCTTATATAATATGGAAATTCTATTCATTATTAAGTATATTTATATGCATATATTCCAGTATAAATTGTTAAATAGCAAATAAAACTATTAGAATGGCACATTATATATTTAAAAAACAATTTTTACTTGAAAAAAGCTATTTATCTTTTCCAAATGTTCTTGTCAAATGGACAGCAGGTATATATCGGCTTCTGAAGATAATGGCGAAGATCAAGAGAAATTGCTTATTCTTGGACCGAGGTGGCGCCGAAATAGGGGAGGGGTTCACCTTAATTAACTTGCCGAAGTCTATTTCAGTATGGTTTTGACTACCTAAAAACTTAGACTGTTTTGTCGAAATCGAACCAAATTGTACATTGTGTCGATATCGATTCGTCAATCAGTCTACATGATAAGGACAGTCCAATATTTCTAAGGACATTACACAATTTTATGTTGGGGGGTTATATTTCATTAAAAATTAGACTGCACCTATTTTATACTGATAAATACCGAATAGAAATAGACCGATCAGTTTACAATCGGCTTTAATTAAAAATTGTAGGGATATTTAATACGTTTTTAGATAAGATGTAATTGAGAACTACACGGGGGATACAGCTAGTCACTAAATATAATAGAAATAGTGAAAGATATTGCGCTGGCGTCTGCAATATCAATTGGGATCGACATAACTGAGACAACTCGTGAAGAATTGACATAAATAGTAGTATATTCTTCAACGAGCGTATAATGATGGCTATTATTCACGAGGATGAAATTTACAACACGAGCCGCGTAATCATCCGACTGAATAATAGCAATTATACGCAAGTAGAAGACTATACTTTCTCCACGACTATGCAAAGGAAAAATCGCTTTTTTAATAAGTTATTGAACAGATTCTAAGGTTTTTATTTTTACTCAGCCTTCTCTACCTAATCATTAATTAAATATTTTCATAATAACAAAAACAGCTAAACAAAACGGATGTTAAATATAGATACATAATAAATAGGTGCCTATAGTTTAAGTTAACCTTCTGACAAAATGAATCGTGACATAAGTGCTGTTAGTAATATTTACTACTGATGGTGTTGACTCTTGATCAAAATTGACGGCATTTAAAGTATGAGTATTTGGTGATGTTTGTTGAATATTATTAAGAGTTTTTTTGGACATAGCCCAGTTGCGCCAATTTTAAAAAAGGTACAAGAAATCGTATGACCCAATTGCGCCCGCAACCGACCAGCCCCTAAAATCACCATGACCCACTTGCGCGGGAATGCCGGTTTTACTTTTCAACTAAAATACTTCAAATAATCATTGACAAAGTATAGAAGACATTAATTCAAAGTGTAAAAGACATTTACCTAACCTAACCTAACCAATTGTCTTCATTCCTTCATCGGTGAATAACTTGGAAGTACAGTTTTTATTAGTACACCTCCACTTTATACCAAGCTTATTTTTTCCCATCGGCGCAACTGGGTTATCATAAATTCCCGACCCTTTTGAGACCCGGATTAGAACAGGTAGAATAGGTGCAATGGGGTTATACCCTTTTTTTTCTGAATTAAACTCAAAGTCAATGTCACAGCATTTTTAATAGTTGACAACAGTGCAGCTACTAGTTTCGGCCTACATACGGGCCATCTTCAGGCTACAAATTATTATTTTGTTATAACTAAAGGAAACATTGCAAAAGTCTCCAACCTTACCTGATCTAAAAATATATCCTACTTCCATGGGTAAAACACGCTGATAATCCTAAATGTTAGAGTAGGAAACTGTGAAATTGGAAGATTAAAATTTTTGAAATATAAAAAACTTGAAAAAATCTTTCTCTCGTCATACATTGGAATATAAACCACTTAATACTTATGATA
This sequence comes from Galeruca laticollis, assembly GCA_963921935.1. Classification (NCBI taxonomy): domain Eukaryota; kingdom Metazoa; phylum Arthropoda; class Insecta; order Coleoptera; family Chrysomelidae; genus Galeruca; species Galeruca laticollis. Next base: position 105,645,352 of record OY998182.1, on the reverse strand, counting down.
ACATATAAAAAGGATGTGACAAATGAAAAGAATTGATTATAATTGAAATAGGAATGGAGTAATAGAGTTGAGCTCAAAGGGAGCAATCAACCATGAAAATTGAAATATCTTATGGGAGGTAAAAGTTGAACTGCTTAAATTTATGTATATGAGAGAAAGAAATTTTGTCTATACGACCGCTGATATCCTCAATTCTCAGAGGGAAGAGTTCAGCCAGTTCAGGATCGATTCCTAAAAGGAAGAGTCTGGGCAAGTCAACCTCAATTCCCATAGGGAAGAGTTCATGCTGGTAATATAGTTGGAGGGAAGAAATTAAATGTGACAATCTCTGGAAAGAAAGTACCTCACTATGTAAGAAATTCTTATAGACGAATATAAGAGATGAGCACCATGTTGTGAATAGGAAACTGTAGCACAAGGTATCCATAATACTTAAATAAATAGTCCATTTCAAGGAAGGCACACCAAACCAGACGGAAAAGCACTTCACTCACAACATGTGACTTGTGATAATAGAGAACAACATGAAAGCATATCATAACGGCAGCTGTCAATTGCAGAAATGTCATACTTCAAAATGACAAGAGAAAGAGTTAAACGTAATCGAATTAGAAGAAAATGAATTTTCTCCTTGGAAAAGGTTAGTGACAGACTTTGAAAATTAATTGAATTATTAAATTGGTTGGGCAACCAATAACTAGTCATGAGAAGAACATGTGTCCCCCAAGAACAACGAATAGCACATGAAACGATATTAATGCAAGTTTACTGAAAAAGTAGATAACAACAATATAATCAAACAGTACTTCGAAAATATTAAAAATATTAAACATTGGTTAAGTTAATAGTATATTACGTACCGTGTGTTGTAAGAAGCATTTTACGCACGAACGGAAAAGTGCGTAATTCCCTGAGTGCGTAAAATGCGTTGCAACACGAGTTACGTACTATACTTTACCTACGACCCACTTGTACTTGTGTTTATAATCTTATTGAGGTATTTAATTACAAGTAAAAACGTACATTCTCGATACCCAGCCAAGTTTTATAAAAGTCGCTCCTCGATGCCCAGCCAAGCATCTGAGAAGTTCACACTCGATGCTCAGCCAAGTTTCGTAAAATTCCGTCCTAAGCAGTATTTATTTCTATTAAAAATATTTGTAGAATTACCGGAATTGCATAAAATAGCGTATACACCTCTCGACTAAAGTGACATTAATCCCTTAGGTGGATTACTTCCCTCAGGAACCAAACACCACCCGCGGGATTATTTGCCACTTTAGTCGCTTGGTGTATAATATACTATTGTTTACTAATATGAGAAACATTCAGACAGCTAAAAGATGCGGATTGAATGAAACGGAACGAATTATCATATAATTCCAAATAACTCTTAGTATTAAATGCAATCTCATATCTAATAAATGTTATCTACCATTTATATATAGAATAAAATTCAACTTCAAATATCTAAGTAATACATTTTGAATCAACTGGCTACGTCTATTGACAGTTACTAAGTGGTTGCTAGGGAAGCCGTGCGATTTACTTTACAGCCGTGCGTTTTGTTTTACCGTGCGTAATAGACGTCTTACATTGATTTCCGACTGTGTGTTTTTGACTACTTACAGTGGTGGTCGTAGGTAAAAGGTTATACATATCAGAATAGGAGTATAAAAATCATAGATAAAATAATAGTTGTAAATATCAATATTAGTCAAAATCCTCTTAAAAAAGAAGAGTTGTTGACAGGTTAACATGTCAACAACTAAAACAATTAATAACAATAAACTAATATTGAGTAGTAATCAAATAATGCAAAGATAACAAGTCCATGGATAACATTAATGGGGAGTTACATCGGTATACTACCAAAAATTAAAATGTAAACATTAAAGGTTGAGAAAAAATAAAGTTTTTAAAGTTTAACAACCCTGAAAAGGAAGATTGAGGAACATGTATGGCTCAGAAGGTACCAATTGTTCTCTGAAATAATGGGATTTGCAAAAGCTGAGGGGGAAGCAGGAGGGTCAGTATTACTCTACGTCTTGCTACAACTAAGATGTTCTTTTATCCTGGTGTCCAACAAATGTCCAGACTGGCCCACATAGACAGCGTCACAGTCTTGACAACAAACTTTGTAAACGCCAGGGGAATGGAGATATGGCATGCAGTCTTTAGTGTTAACCAGTAATTATCTCAAATTGTTATTAGTTCTAAAACCAAAGTTAATGTTAGGTTTTTTGAAAATATTACCAAATTTATAGGATATAGGACCGAAGTAATGTAGATAACCAGCGTAATGAGGTTTGTCACTGTCAGAAACCACATTAAGAGGGTTAATAGTAGGAAAACTCAGTCTGAATTTATCGTAAAATTTTGTGTATAATTTGTTGAATAAAGAGATTGGGAAATTATTGTTGACAGCGATTTGTTTAATGATATTAATCTCACTATAAAAGGCCTCTTGTAATAGAGGCAAAGAAAAGGCTCTATAAAGTAAGCTATTAAAGGAAGAAACCTTATGTGATTGGGGGTGGTTAGAATTAAAATCAATGACAGCGTCCGTCGTTGTGGGTTTTCGGTAAATCTCAAATTCCAGTCTCATGGTGGCAACATTCCTAACGATTAACAAGTCCAAAAATGGGATACGACTATTGACCTCCAACTCCAAAGTGAATTTAATTCTGAGGTGTAATGTGTTAATGAATTTAAGAAAAGAAAGGACCTGTTGATGTGTACCGTCAAAAAGAACAATACAATCATCTACATAACGATAATAAAAAGCAATGTGACTTTCAAGGGAAGGATCATTTAAATAGGTTTGTTCTAATTTGTTCATGAAAATTTCGGCCAGTAAAGGATTAAGATTAGATCCCATAGCTAAGCCTTTTGTCTGTTCATAATATTTGTTATTAAATTGGAAGAAATTTAGTTCTAAAGACAACCGGAGTAAGCCAAGAATATCAGAGATGATGTTGGCGTTCAAATTATTAGAATAGAGCAAAGTCTCAACCAAGTCTATACATTCTAAGGGAGGTATACTAGGGAAGAGATTAGAAACATCAAGTGAAAGCAAAAATAGTTTTTGTATTTATTTTGTTTCTCATAGAATTATCCACGTAGCCTTCTGCTACCGACGTGCTCTTCCAGCCCCCGTATCGCTTAAGAGCGAGATATTAGCAATTAATGTTTGACGTTTTAAATTGTGACTTGTGTGACTAGCGGTTGCTATGCGACGTGACTTTCTGTTTGCTTGGTAATCTAATTCTGACGATCTGCCCGTAGCAGGCCCGTGGATTCCGAAAATACGAAGAATGTGATTGGCCGGCAGGCCTTGGATTCCAGTCTGGAATCCACGACGTGTAGAATTTATACCATTCTTCAATTTAATATCTAACAGGAATGTATATATTATTACATAGTCGTGGAGAAAGTCATTTCCATTGCGACGGACGGAGCCAAAGTATGACAGGTGTAAACAAAGGAACCTGAAAAATGGATCACGAAGTTTTTGCTTTCCACTGTGTAATACACCAAGAAGCGCTTTGCATTCAGATTTTCCCTGACAAAATGATTGTAGTAATGAACTTGGTCGTAAAGATAACTAAAAGCATACATAATGGTAAATTAACTGTGTCATCGCCAGCTTAACCCGTAACCGTCCTGTGGACCCATCGACATGTTGATTCTTGTTACAAAGTGCTAAGTAATAAATGCTCGTGTTGCTACTCCTAGGTATTCCTTAATTGCAATCGAACTGTCGACGAGAGCACTTTGATTTTTATATGAATTTTAACTAATTTGAACTCATATGGTTAGTTCTAACGTTATAGTTTCTGTATGATTTCATAAAAGGTAAAAAAAAACATTATCATTTGGTAGTTTTAATTTTTAACTAATAGTAATTTTTTATTTACAATGGCTAACATATCGTTTTCAGATGAAGGGTTAATAAAAATAGTAGAGGATGATGAATTTTGGAACGATCTTTAAAACAAAAATGAAATTTCGAATGATGAAGGAAATCGGTTGCATGGTATTGAAGAGATAATTGATTATGGAGATGAAAGTGATGCTGAGGAAACGGATTTTGGGGAAATAAGAGATTACGACACAGACAGTGAAATTGAGATACACTTCATATGACGTTTAAAAAACAAAAGATAAACGAGATGTGACTTTTCGCATTTTAAACACTAGTGTTTAAAGAGTCGTTTTGTTCATGTCAAACCCGTGTTCAAAGTGCGGTTTTAGTAACGGAAGTAGAAAAAGATATATTTTTTACAGTCCTCGTTGAAGAAAACCTTGAAGGGATATTCCAACCTAATGAACTAGCCACAGGGGACCATCTTGGCTAAATCTTACAGGCCAATTTCTCCTTCTTACCTGTAATATCAAAACTCTTTGAGAAGCTATTTCTGAAGAGACTCAAAAATAATATTGACGAAAATATTCTCATAAGAGACCACCAGTTTGGATCCCGTACTATTGTGAACGCTTCATATATTCGAAATGCAAAGGGACCTCAATATAGCAACAATTAAGGAATAAATCCAGATATATGCACAAAACCACGAAGACAAGCTACATAATCATTTTAACATCGAGATGCTCTAGCTACTCGATCAACACGACATAAAGAAGAGATTGAAGAGGATGAAACCTTCAGACCTGGTTTAAGTGACAAGTGAAGGAGGATGGATTATAATTTAGTTTTAAGGATTGTTTACATAATTTAGGATAAAACAAAATTGCTGGGCGTAATTCTACTTTCTATAAACATATTGTTTCCTAATATATTCATAAATATTTTCTTTTCTTTGTTTTCAATAATCATAATTATTTTTGATTCTTGAATGAAGAATACGCTAAATGGAAACAATGTACATATTTTTAAATAATATATTATTTCCTCAACAGTTTGATAGCATGTATGGGCCATATTTAACCAATTATTTCGAAAATCTCCGCCTACTATACTGCAATAAATACCTACTTCTTTAAACTGCTCAAAATATATTCTTTTAAGATGAAGACATTAAGCAGGTGTCGTTCGACTTTGCAGATTCTGGATTAAACCTTATAGGTAACTATTTTCGTTCAAAAACCGCTATTTCTCACCAGCAGAAAATTGTTTTTATTTTTATTATATCAGGTAAAGTCGACATTATAATTTAAAACCACTGTGTAGTTCAAAATCATCGTATAATTGACGATAATATAAGTAACGGTTTCAGTATCAAGAAATTTTTGTGGCCTGAATAAGTTGGAACAATGTACGAAGTGTATTATCATGTACCAAACAATTTGGTGATTACATTTAAGTAAACGATGATCACAGTTATGGACTCTCTAAGGTATTATTTCATACTCCACCATTATTTTTATTGAGCAGTTTAGGCTATGTCTTATAAATGGATGGTTTAATGTACTGAAAGATACACTAGATTCTTTTATAATTTGAGATTTTATCCGTAATTGATGAATTTTATAATATAATGTTATCAATTTTACATTGAGGCTGTTTGAAAATCGACGAGGTACACTCTGAGTTCAGTTGGCCGCACTCTGACGACTAAAATGTTGATATTTTGTGACATTTTATATCAAAATGCTTCAAAGACAATAAAAATGTATACAACATATTTTATAGGTAAAAATAAACATGAATTGCATTTATTGTTAATTTTGTATTACTGTCAAAAACAATCTTTGCCTTAATTGAACAAACTTAAAAGAATGGAGAATAGAATAATTAATGGAATATGGAATGTACTTGTGGAATGCTACATATCTTCATAATGTTTTGTGAAGTAAAAAATTACAACGTTCAATGTTGAGATTAGACCGTGACACAAAATTCACAGGTATTTGGGATATATTGAAATTTACAGGTCATTGTTTCCACAAGACATATCTTTATTTTTAAAAGTTGGCAAATTCACTTTTTTGAAACATCATTTAGAAACAAACTATTTAGATATTACGTGTATTATTGAATTTGCGCATCAGTTGGTTATTATATATCAGTCCAAAACCTCTTGACGATGCATAAATAGGTAACGCGAGTACAACCCTTATAAAAGATGTGATATCAACTCATACGATGTAGTGGGTGACACAAGTATTATATCTACTTCTAATCTTTTTCGAATAAAGGTGAGCTATAGCTACATATTCACACTTTATTTCATATTAATTTGATAGTTTCAAATAATTGATGTACCCAGCCCTGTTAAAACAATGTTAGTGTTTGTTTGTGTTCTTCCCAGTTCATTTTAATGCATTTTGTTCTTCAACCGGTCGTATTGTAGTACAGACAAAAACAGCTTTTTGTTTGTTTCCTAGTTCTGACATCTCAAGCGAAACAGATGTGGCCTTTACTTTGTAATGCGTTTAGATGGTAAAATTCGGTTGAGGCCCTTTCTTTCTAATGTGTTTTATATTAATATAAATCGGATGGAGCCCTTTCTTTGTTGTGTATTTTCGTAGTACCTATAAATCGGATGGAGCCTTTCATTGTATTGTATTTTCAATAGTATGAACAGAATAGATCCTAATTTGCACGTCCATTTAAAATTTATACATAACTATTAATGATTTTTGATAAAATATAAAGAAAGAAAAAATTCAGCTTCAAACAAACACTAACAATATTTAAACAGGACTGAATGAAACTTTCAAATTAATAAGAAATAAATTGTGAATATGTAGCCAGAAAGTATAAGTAGATATAGTATTTGTGTTACTCTATACATCGTATGATTTGATATGACATCTTTTATAAGCGGTGTACTTGCGACATCTATTTTTATCTCAAGAGTTTTTTGGACTGATATCAGTACTTTTTGTACAGCTTAAAAATGCTGTTCTCATATACTTAAGAAAAGTAATATAAATTTTCTCAATAATTTGTTAGCGGTATGCAGTATTTAAGGAAATTTTTCCGTAAAAAATTTTTGATCTGGGGTCAAAAACTAATAGTAAATTTAAAGCGCAAAAGAATACGTACTAAGCTTCATACATTATAAATACAGTATCCGCCAAAACAAACAGTACCGAAAATAAAAATAAAAATTAATTTTTAATTTCTGTAATGTAAGTGTTCAAAATTTTCACCATTTCGACGCAAACAGCTTCATATCGATTTTGTAAGTCAATAAACATATTTATAAAAAGTGGTTGATGTAACTGCCGAAAAATATTGTGTATTATTTCCCGTAGTTCGGCAATATTCGCTGGCGGATTTTCCGCAGCATTAAGTCGTTGTACAACTTGAATACGGTATGGATAACCACCAATTGATTTGAACATGCGACGTAAAGACGTTTCACTAATGTTGAGTTTACATGCAGTTCTTACAAGACTTCTTTGAGGTGATTGCACAACTTGGTTAAAAACACGTCCTTCATTTTCGTTAGTGCATACTGTTTTTCGACGACCTGAAGAACCTTTACGTTGACACAATACACTACCAGTGCGACGAAATTTTTCAACAACAGCTAACATCACACTTTTACTAGGAGCTGCTTTATTAAATTTTTGTTGATATTTTATTGACACCTGTTCTAAGCTTGGACCATCATTACGACCTTTTCCGTATGAACGAAAATAATGCTCTACCAAAAAAACTTTTTCTTCCGTTATTAGAACCATTTTTAAATCAAATTCAACTGCAGCGTACTATTAATATACCAACTAATGACAATTAAGTCAAATATGACAAATCCATATTACATAAACAACTCCACAGCACTCTCTGTTTCGGTACTGTTTATTTTGGTGGATAACGTATTGATACACGTTATAATTTTTTATCTTTAAATCTAATTCAAGAAAGGAGTTTTATTATATTAAAAGGTATACATTATTGAATATAATTAAGTATTAACTTTAATCTCATACTTTTTCTTATAATAAATCTCATTTCTTGAATCAGTGGTTGGTGGTAACAAATAATACTAGTCCACAAATATAAATACTTAGGTCATGAAATCCAAATTGCCAGAGATAACCAAACCACTAAACTGCGAGAAAAATTACCTTGGCATGGGCAGCATATGGAGCTCCATCAGACATCTTCAAGAGCAACAAATCAAATCACCTAAAAATGAAGACCTTCGATCAATGCGTGCTCCCAGTCAAGACCTACGGTGTCGAAACACTCGCCTTAACTCAGGCCACAGCAACCAAACTCAGAGTAGCCCAAAGAAGAATGGAAACATAGTTTAAATGGAACTGGGCCGGCCATGTGGTCAGAATGACTGATGGTAGGTGGGCCAGAAAAATGATAGAGCGGAGACCACGAGCTGACAAAAGGAGTAGAGGCAGACCATCTATACAATAGACAAACGATGTCAAAAGATTCGGTGGCAATTGGCTACAAGAAGTTGAGATCCGTCACAACTGGAATAATTTAGAGGAGGCCTATGTTCAAGTTCGGACGGAGAAGGCTGGATGATGATGATGATTATGTGTTGCAAAGCTAGGTCCATCTTTTTTATTCGTCCAAAGACTGTGTAGTGTGTATGTGTATGTGAATTCGCCGCATATTGTAATGTAAGCAGTTTAATAGATTTTACGTATCCTAGTTCTGTATTGGCAGCGTTTATATACTTCCAAATAGAAATTAATTTTAATTTTTAGCGATTGTGCTGCCTTCTTTTATGAAATAGTGGTATTCTAATTTCGAATACAATTTTTTTATTATTTTCGTTAGAACAACACGTATCTTATCAAAGAAATTAGACGTGGACTTTTGCGCGCCGTATACACTCTACTATTTTTTATGCATCACAAAATTTCCATATATTTTATTTTATAACGTATTTTTTTGATTATACTTTATGATATCTTAAGTGAAATTGAATAATCGGAGATTTTTTTACAATATCGATATTCAAGCCACCATATTTTTTTCATTTGGAATAAAAAAAACTCACTCACTTATTTTCGTCCTCTCAATTGTTTTTCGCTTTTTGGATAAATAACGAAATTCTATTTATTTTTGGGCGGATGTAATTTCGGCCGGAAAAAGGGCAGGTACTAAAAGCCGGTAGGTAAATTCGGCCGGAGGTTTTAAGTTGCTTCCTTATCTCATAGGTATTTTCGGCCGCAAATCAAATAAAATAACAGAATGCTTTATATTAAAATATTTCTTTATTTCAATAAAATTATTACATCAACTTATTTCTATAACTTAGGTAAACTATAAATTTTTAAAAAACGTTTTGATGTGATACAGATTTAACGAAATTAATTCTAGAAATATTGTCAGATCGAAGCATATTTACCATGTTTTCGATAAATTTTAGTTTGTTTTTTACTTGTTTGTCTTTAATTTTTGCTGGAATATTTAAATTTTTTATTTTTAAATATGCATCGATCTGACAATCTTTTAATTTTTCTATAAAAATAAATATAGAAGGGTGACTTGAATAAAAACTAGAATTAAAGTGCGAATGGAATGATTCGCAGGCATTTGTGGTTCTTTTAATTGATGGGTTTTCATATGCCCATATATTTGGTGGAAAATGAGATTCTGGCCCTATGTAGTTTTCTAATAAATAGTCTGCGTATTTATCTATAAGTTTATGGTCCGGTTTGTATGACATGAGATCAAATATGAAACAATCTTCAACTTCAGAGGGGTCTAAATAAGTTAGCCCAAAAGTATGAGTAAGCCATTTGCTTTCCTCGCAGTTTTTATCTTTATACATTTGGGTTAACCCTAATGATTGTATTTTCCTATACCACGCCTGGTGCAAGTGGAATCTACAACCATTTAGTTTGGTTTTGGGAAAGACAACTTTTAATGCGTTATGAATTGCGATTTCAAAATCCACAAATACCTCCTTCGGTTCAAAAACAATATTATAAAGTTCAAAAATTTTAGATTTTACCAACAGAAAAAGTCTCATATATGTGTCACTGGTCTTATTGGGCAACAGACAATACAAAAGAGGAACATAATGCCCATTTTCCAGTCCATGGATGGTAAATAACTGATACAAATATTTTGTACAATAAGAAAATGTGCCATCCATGTAAAAATCTTTCATTTTACATAAACTTATTATATTTGTATGGCAAGAAAAAACAATGATATTATCAGCTGTGCTGTTAATAAACAAAAAATTTTCACCTGTTGTGGTTTTCGGTCCATAACTATCGAGTACAGAATGTACATCGTGAATATCCTTAGGCAGGGCTGGTAAGAGCTTACGGCGGCTGCTGTACAAATTTCTTCTTATTAGACTGACATCTATCGATGACAAATTCTCTGGCAAATGATTTGAAAGAACGCTTTTAATAATTTTTGAAGGTTTCTCCGATATGTCTTCCTCAGCTTTGCGCTTGCATGAAGTCGTCACTATTTTTCTCTCCAACGTAGTTTCATCGGACTCGTGGTTGTGGATTAATTCACTTCTAGTAATTGTGTATTCCGCACCAACAGTGTACAGTTTGGCTAAACATCTTAAATTTTTCTTTATACACCTCCAACGTACTTCACCACTTTTTAATACGTCCTGTTTACAAAACTGAAACTTTTCTACAACTAGTAAGTCACAACCGCGTGAACTCTTAATTACTGAAACTGATGCCATCGTATACAAATAATATATTTTATGCTTTCTATCGACTAGTAGCTTAAAGATAAGTTATAATACTGACTAGCTATAATAATTTTATACCTGTTATTTGTGAATTTTATACATTTAAAGGAAACTATTAAGCGTAATTACCAATATTTTAATCTCATCGTAAACATCAACCCCTCGGCCGAAATTACCCCTGTCATAAATGGTACCCTTTGATTTATGCAGGTAGGCCAAGGGATTACCGGCCGAAATTACGCCCGCCGTTATTTTTGCATACCTATTCTGTACAAAGTGTCCGGGTACCGGCTACACAATTCCATTTAGCTTTTTAGTTTTATTTCTTTTTGCAAGCCAAAAAATCAATTTTTATCACATTTTGTCCATGAAACGAACAAATTTAGGTGAAATTTTGATATTATCACATTTTGTTCATGAAACGACAAAAAATTAAGTGGAATTTTGAAATTTTCATATAAAATAGATTTTTCTCACATATCGTTCATGAAACGAATGAAATTAAGCGACATTTTGATATTTACATGAAAAATCAATTTTGTACATGAGACGAACAAAATCAAGCGGAATTTTGATATTTTCACATTTTTCTCACATCTTGTCCCTGACACGATTGAAATGAAGTAAAATTTCGATGTTTTCACAAAAAATCGATTTTTCTCACATCTTGTTCATGAAACCAACGAAATAAGGTAAAATTTAAATATTTTCATGAAGTATTACTTTTTCACACGTTATCTTCATGAAACCAGCAAGGTTTAGTAAAATTTTAAAATTTTTTTGGAAACATTTTTATGGTAGCCATGGGCCTCAGAAATCACTCGAAAATCGATTATTGGCATGGTAATAGTATATTACACACCGAGGTGGGAAGAATTTCATTACTGTCGAGAGATTCGTTATAGTTAACCGAGACGCGAAGCGTTGAGGCTAGACTATGATCTCGAGATAGGAATGAAACTTCCTACTGAGGTTTGTATACTATTTTATGTACAACCATCATATTTCTATCAAAATTAATAAATTTTTGTTTCGTTCTGAAGATACCTAAAATATTACATTTAACAAAAAATTACCAAGCATTTTTCTCAGAATAATCAAGCAGCTACTACCTATATTGTTACTGTTGCTATGTGGTAAACAACTGACACCAATATAAATAAATGTTAGATATTAAGTTCGCGAACAATAAATTGAGAAAAACGTCCTCCGATGAAGAATTGATGGATTGTATCCCCCAGAAATACGACAGGCTGCTGACACAGCAGCACACGGGTTGGTGCCAGAAGAAAGTAAGCAACGCTACCTAAAAGCTATTGAATTATATAGGAAGTGCTGCGGAGAAAAAAGGTGAAGAATACCATTTCCTAAAGTGTACTCTTAGTATATTTTAGAGAACAAACCAGACAAAAGAAGCCGTCCACTTTGTGTACAATACCAACGATGCTACAAATTGAAGAAAAAACTGATATTTCGAAACATGGGAAACTGTTGGCCTTCCTAAAACGACAAAATGTGGGCTTCAGGCCCAAGAAATCGAACATATTTTCCAGCAAAAATATAGAGGATTTTTTAAACAAAGCTCCAAAATTCTACCGATAAACGTAATATATTTGTGATCTTTAAAAAAATCGTGTTTGAGCTTATACAAGTGCACATTCATTATGGTATTATATTTTTCTTATTGTTTTAGGTCGCAATAATAATAGGTTTTTTTGAAGAAAAAATTTCGGTTGAAATTCCAGATTCCAAAACACATACAAGTAGATTATTTCTCATTACTGTTCCAGTATGGGTGAAGACCATTCGAGACTACATGAATTTGAGAAAAAAACATAGAAATCGATAGATTTTTTTTCAGCTTAGAGGAGGAATAGTAAGAGAGCAACCAATTGGGCACAATACTATAGCTAATTTTTTCCAAAAAATTGCTATTTTTTTGAATTCAGAGGACTCGAAAGGCTTTACAGGCCACGCTCTAAGAAGAACCGCCGCTACGTTACTTGCCAACAGTGGTGCAAATGTACGCTTATTAAAAAGGCTGGAAGGATGGAAATCTAGCACTGTCGCAGAAGGTTATGTGGATAGCTCAATGGAGAATACAAGCAAAGCTGCCACTATGCTGTCCCAACGTGCCATGTCTTCTGAAGCTGTTGCAAGTAGTTCAGAAACCTTAGTCACTCAACAGCAAAGTAATTTGTCGATCAAAGAGATAACTGTTGGAGACTCCAGCGCTGGTACTGGCCTAAATATTTCTATAAACGTTTATAATAATTCAAATTTAACCATTAATTTCAATAAATAGTTTGTTTTATTTTAGTTCATTGTTGGTTTTTATTGTTTGCCGTTAAAGAGGTATTATAATATTTGTCAATGTGTTATATTTTTAAATATAAAAAATATTCATCTAGAATAGATGGGAAAAATTTTAACGATCATAATATTTTAGAGGGCGGGAAATGAGGGCGGGGAGTAGAGGTGTGCAATATGACACTTTCTAACCTTCAATGACGTTCGTAATGACAGTATTGCATATATGGTTGTAAATAAAAACCATTTTCAACCACTTATTTCCATTTAAAGTAGCCAAAAGAATGCATGAGAATGCATTAAAAATAAATTTTTTTATTAACGACCTATTCCACTCAGATGGCCGTTACACCCGTAATGTGCAGCAGAAAACGAGATATAAGGTGGTGTTAATTGTTTGGTGTTATGTTTAAATATAAATAGGTTCATACTGTTTAAGGGAATGCATTTTATGCTATACATTAATGCTACCTACGTATCTTAAAAAGTAGGATGGCGCTCCATAATTGCAGGTTAAAAATAATCGTTAGACAGTCGATAAATGTATTTATTAATTATAAAATTATTTAATACATTTTAACGATTATCAGTTGAAATTATAATATTAAATGAATATATCGTCAAATAAGCATTTCAAATTATAATATTGACTGGACTATGACGGTATTTAACTCAAACGATAAGCTGTAACCTTAAAGTTCACGCTATATCTCTTGCGTCGACTATACCTGTATCTCAGCTTTGAGTACAGCTACAAGTCAAATGACAGAAGTCCATCGTGATCGGTGAACGTGTTCCTATTTATTCGGTCATTTGAAAATTGACATTTTGTATGAAAAAAAATTACTGTACATATAGAGTGACTTTTCATGGTTTGATTTACATACCGTGGATAGTTTGCATTGTTCAGTGTTGTGGTTTTTGTGGAGGTGTATATACTTGCGTCACTTGGCAACTGCCGTTGCTTGTGTTTTCAGGGTAACATGATATAATTCTATTTAGGTAATTTTTTATTTTAAAGATATTCAGAAACTGATGAAAATCAACAAAATACGCTTTTAAAAAGTAGGAATATTTGTTAAAACAATCAATCAACACAGCTAGAATTCAAAAACAGATACTAGGTATATTCATGAAAATTTTAAGGATATCTACTGATGAAAACATTGATGTATTTAAAAATATATATGGTTTAAAAAACTTTTTAGCAAGAAGAAAATACCAATTGCTATGAATTTGACAATTTTTTATCTCATTCAACAAAAACCTTTCGTTTCCGATGCACATGTTCTTTTCAATATGCAGGACGACAAAAGGTACCATGTTCACACGGTATAAGAATTACGTCATTAAGCCGTATCAAATTTTAAGTTGAATTCGTCTTAGAATACATTATCCTTTTGATCATCATTTAACTTCTAGATTTGGAAATAGTATTGAATTATTCAATAATGCCAAAAGTTATATCTTCAAATAAACCAACATTTGTGCTATTTAGATATATGCTTTTATGACATAATGAATATTCAAAAAGAATATGTGGGAATGAAATATTGGAAATAATAAATTTGAAAATTATATTTTTTGGTTACTTATAATTTTGACAATTTTCCCCGAAATATTTTTTCAATGTATTTATATTAATGATGCTACTTAAAGATGATCGAATTAAAAATTTGAATGAGAAGCGTTTACGCAATTAATAAATTTTGCAAACATAATATGATTTCAAAGAATGGCCTTTTTGTAGAATTTTTAGAATTCCTTATATAAATAGTAAGCAACTTCACAGAAGAATGAAAGAAAGTTGTTATTGTTCCAATCCACAAGAAAGGAGACGACAAAAAACAGTGTAGTAACTACCAGGAAAAAGTCCTTGTGGACATCCGGTTAGAAAGAATCAAAACATATACTGAAGAAATCATTGGGGCTATCAATGGGGATACAGATGGAGCTCTATTCGATTCACTATGAAATAAATAATGGAAAAATTCTGAGAGTTCTATAGTGATGTTCATAGACTTAAAACAGGCATTTGATATGGACAGCAATGCTATAACTTGGCTTCCCCAAAAAAACTGGTCAACTTATTACGGCTGTGTATGGGAGGGTCGATATGCAAGGCGAGGGCTGGATAATAATACTTGGAGACATTTGACGATAACTACAATAAACTTAGAGATGGTCGACTCCAAAGAAATAAGTAATTCTGCTTTACTTGCGAAGCTAAGGAATACTATTTCTGTTGAACATCGAAAGCTATCTAAACAAATAATATAAATAAATGAAGAAAATAAACGCATGTTCGAATCGATACTTTCCAAAGTAGGCGATAGTTCCAACAACATCAACAATTTAGAAGATACACAGGATATTATAGTCTATAGGTGCATTCAGTTAGAGAGAACACTGAGACGAAATAACTTCATTTACGACATTTACGGCCTTCTGATACCCGATACTGTAGATCTAATACAATACACCGTTGCAAATTTGAATGAACTACTCGACGTCACAGTTACCCCGAGTGATTTACATAACATAACACTAATAAAAAATAGAAATTCTGCTATATCTATTAAAATTGAGCTAATATCTTTTCTTAAAAAAGGAGATTCTATAGAATTGTGTAAAACTGAAGGGGAAAAATATATTAATTTCACCTGAACTTTGCAAATAATATAGAGTGCATCAAAAAATTCTCTTGAAACACCTTAAGGAAGCGAGAGCACTAAACCATCTAGCTGCAATTAAGGGTGAAAATCTTGTGATCAACGGAGTCCAGTATAACCTGAAGCATTTAGCTGAAATTGATAAACAAAAGATCCCTTCAAATACCGCCAACCTGGGAAGCGGATGTTCAGAAGATGACTTATGGTAATGTTGTTGTTTACGGTGTAACCTGCACAGAGAAAACACGTCCAAATAAAAAAAAGTTTCTAGAAAAAAATCGCTTGCTGCAAATAAATTTTTATTAGTGGTAGAAACATCATTCATCAGTAGTTGAAAAAAACAGATAGCTAGTTTTGTCCGTTAAAGCGATCGACAAACCTTAGTCACCAGGTAATTTGTACTTAATAAAAGAAGTTTCTAGAATTGAATCATTTACCCTTAACTATCTATCCTTTATGGTGAGTGAGCTCAATATTAATCTTTAGTTATCTAAGTATTTGGAATCACGTCTTCGACACATTCCGATAACGCTCGAGTTGCTCGGCTGACCATTAAGTTGGTTTCAGACAAGAAATTGCATCATTTAATTTTTAAAGTTCGGGAAGACAGCAAGCAAACAGCACGTGTGGAGTGTAGTAAATGTCTGAACGATCTTTCTTTGTGCACTTGTGCTGTGAGTGGTTTCTGGTTTCACTATTAGGCGAGGCCTACAATGGAATACACGCAATGTAATTTCCTTTAATGAACATATGTTTGCATATGAAGTTAAGATTACTGATAATCTATCTTGCTTTTCAGAGATTCAATTTTATTTTCAGATGGTCACTTTGAATGTACACTCTAATAGCAGAACTTACATTCCTTTTTTTTAAATATTTTCTTATTTTTTACGTAAGTTTATATAAATCTTTATACAGGGTGCCCCACGGCGATTTAGACAAGCAATATCTCGGAACCGAACAGTAGTACAGAATTATAATTTTGGGGCTATATATTAGAACAGCTTTTCTTGTTATTATGTTACCAATAACCTCTTTGTACATATATCACATTCGAATTTATTAATGGGACAACTTGTATATTTTTACATTTCTCTGTCACGATTCCAACAAACTAGCACACTTGTGGTGTAAAATGCTAATTTAAGAGCTACAGCTAATTAATAGTGTTTGTCCCATGATGGTTAAGACAAGCAATACCTCGGAAATGGGCAGTTTATTTTCAATTTATAAATTAAATACAATTATAATGTTGCAGGATTGTATTTTAATTACAATTTCAAAATGAACTGTCTAGTTCTGAAAGATTGCTTGTCTTATTTGTCGAGGGACAAGCATTTTTAAGCAGCTGTACCTGTAATTAATCGTTTTAGACCACAAGTGTGCTAGATTGTTGGAATCGTGTGATCGAGAAAAACTTAAAAATGTAAAAATATGCAGGTGGTCCCATTAAGTTTGAATCTGATGTCACGTAAGCCAAAACAAAATTGTCATTGGGTAACATAATAACAAAAGAAACACTGTAGCATTTGCTTTATACCACCAAAATTACAATTCTGTACTACTGTCCAGTTCCGAGATACTGTTCGTCTAAATCGTGTAACTACCATGTCCGTAATATAAGGTTGATTAATAATTACTTTTTCGTTTGGTTTAGGAAAAATTAAAATTTTAAAATGTCTTACAGTTTATAGCAGTCGATTAGAGAAATCTCTCTAAAACCAATTTTCAGATTTGAAATCCTTTTGGATTTCAAAATTTCTCTAAGCGACGGTTTTATTAGCCGCACCCTGTATATGATTTTATTTGTATGAAAATGTTCCTTATTATTTTTTATTTTGTATGATTTAAAAAAAATTTATAATTTTAAAACTTACATGCTCCTTATGATTTGTACTGTACTTAGACTGAAAACGTTCACACTATTTTTACCTTTCGTCTTTTTGGTTAATTTAAGAAAATTAATAATTTTAAAACTTACATGTTTTTGTATTGTCGGTACTTGGACTGAAAACTAATTCCTTACTACTTTCAAGTTATTTTATTAATTTCGTATTTTTTGTTAAGAAAATTAATCATTTTAAAACTTAAATGTTTTTGTATGATTTGTATAATTGTACTTAGACTGAAAACGTTCCTTATTATTTTTAACTTACTTTTATTTTTGGTTGCTTTGAGGAAAGAGTATATTTTGAAAAGTTATTTTTTAATTACTTAAAAAAATACATATGTCAATTTTTATAAGTTTAAAATTAATGTTTTTTATAAATTTGCTTTTTTCAACCCATTTCTGAGGGTTTCGCAAATATGAAAAACTAATGATGGAAAAATATGAAAAATGAAGTTTGTATTCCAAATCTGTCAGTTTATAATTATATTTTATGAAATACATTTGACATACCTGGTATATAAAATTTCAACTTTACATTAGTTTTCAGTACCGGGTGCCCACTTATATTTTCCCCTAATAAACTTTAAATGCTTATAAATTCTAAATGGCGCAGAATAGAAATATGCGGTTTTTACTGAAATGTTTCATTTTAGTATAAGTTTTGGTCGAATATATTGGATTGTTTCCATCGCTTCAGATTACGTCAAAACAAAAATGACGGATTTTTACAATTTCCGTCAGTTGCTTGCCGATTTTGAAAAGTTTCCATCGCTATATAGGTGAAGATCACTTATCAAACTACAAAAAATATACTGGTCGTTCCATTAACAAAGTCAATCAAAAAATTGTCAAAAATTCGCCATTTCTGTTGTTTCCTAAACAAAAACGATAGAAAAAAATCAATCTATTCAAACGAAATTTGTAGCTACTAAAATGAAACAATTCCGTGAAAACCGCATATTTCCCTCCTGAACCGTTTAGAATTTATAGGCAGATAAAATAGGGGAGATATAAGTGGACACCCTGTATAAGCCTAAATGCCAAGATTTAGGTTAATAAATAAATACTGTAAATAAATTTTTCAATTAGTTCTCATAACCTGCATTACTAAGGTAAATATACATTTTATCTATTATAGGTTATAAAGTTATTAGAGATAAATAAATAAATTACTAAGGACAGGTATACAATATGTTAGATTTAATAAACGTATTATATTAAATAGCTAGTAGCAAGTTATCTCTGTGTGTTCTCTGCTTTTTGATCATATTCGATAATGGAATAAGTGCAATGCAGTACAGCAAAGGTGACAGTGAGGCACCCTGAAAAAATTTCCCGTTTTATTTGGATTTTGTCTGTTTTGATGGAAAAGCTGCATTTCCGTATTTCATAGATGTGGAGATATTATTATTATTATTATTATTATTATTATTATTATAGGGGTTCTGTGATCTCAGTATATTGGTACTGGTTCTTCTCTGGTTCCACTGGAGAGGCAATTCAGCCTAACCCAATGGGGTAAAAAACTTTCTGACAATATGTGTTGTTTGTAGTATGACCGTTCTTGAAATACCGGTGATAACGTTTGAGGGGATTTCAAGTTTCTGGAGATATTTTACAAAGCTTCTTGATACCATTCCTTCGGCAGAGATAACAACTGGAACTATGTCAATCTTTTCAGCCTTCCAAATATGTATTATTTCCAGCGCTAGATTCTCATATTTACTCCTCTTTTCATTTTCTGTTTTCAAAACATTGTGGGACAATGGGATTGCTATGTCTATTATTGTGGCCTCTCTTTTTCTTTTATAAATGATTACTACATCTGGTCTATTGTAGTCTACTGTCCTGTCTGTTATCATAGGCGTATCCCAGTAGAGGAGTACATTTTCATCTTCGAGTATACTACTTGGGTTGTATTTATAGTGGGGTATTCTTTTCTTTAGTAGTCCTGTCTTCAATCCTATTTCCTGATGGATTATTTTTGCAACTTGATTGTGTCTGTTTAAGTAGGCTGTTTGTGCAAGGTGGGAACATTCTGCTATTATATGTTCGATCGATTCACCTGGTTGATTACATTTGCGACACTTGTCTTCTATATTTTGCTTCAGGATTTGTTTTTCGTAATTTTTAGTTTTGATGACCTTATCTTGTATGGCGAAGATGAAACCTTCTGTTTCTGGATATAAGGCGCCATTCTGTAGCCAGTTGAGGGACTTATTTATATCAATCTCAGGTTTCGTAAGTTGGTTCGGGTATTTTCCATGTAGTGTTTTTGTTTTCCACTGGGTTTCTAAGTCTGCTTTGGGTCTTGGTTGGTAATCCTGGTCCTTAAGCCGGAGTGGGGTGTAATTATCATCTGCTTTTGTGATAGCTTTTAGTATCTCATTATTTGATTTATTAAAGTAATATCTCATGTTCTTCTCTTGGTTCTTACAAAGGTTAAAGATATTGATCAACCCTCTGCCCCCTTTATTCCTGGCCATGTACAGCCGCTCTACTGCCGAGTTAGGGTGTAAGCATCTGAATTTGTTTAGACGTGTTCGTGTCATTCTGTCCAGGTTTTCTAGGTCGGTGTTGGACCATTGAATTACACCAAAAGAGTACGTTAATATTGGAATGGCCCACATGTTTATTGCTGTTATAAGGTTTTTTCCGGACAATTTGGTATTAAGCAGTTTGGTGACTCTTTTTCTATAAGCATCGTTCAGATCTTTCTTGATTGCTGTGTGATTGATTTTGCTGTTTTCCATGACCCCGAGGTACTTGTATAATTCTTCTGGTTCGAGGACCTTAATCTCTTGTGGGTCTTTCGTGCTAATTTTGTTGATCACTCTTCCTTTTTTTATGCAGATTTTCGCACATTTGTCGAGGCCAAACTGCATATGGATACTACTGCTGAACTGGGCCGTGACGTCGACCAAATGCGTTAACTGATTTGGTGTTTCCGCGAAAAGTTTGAGGTCATCCATGTATAAGAGATGCGAGTGTTGGAGTCTTGGATGCTGAGTCTATATCCGCAGTCAGATCCTTTTAAGAGGCGAGATAGAGGATAAATGGCGAGACAGAACCATAATGGAGATAGGGCGTCCCCTTGATATATGCCTCTGTTATTATTATTATTATTATTATTATTATTATTATTATTATTATTATTATTATTATTATTATTATTATTATTATTATTATTATTATTGGATGGTGGAAGTGTTCACCAACCCAGAAGTTGAATATTGTGCTCTTAATCAAATTTCGAAATTTTATTGAAAATAAGTTTCATTAAATAGTGAAAAGTGTATCATAGTGTTTATAAGTTCCTATTTGGTTGATAAACGTGTAGGCAAGTACAATTTTTATGTAATAGGTACCAATATAAAGTACTTCGTTTTGTTGAAATCTGGTTATTTCCATCAAAACAATTTGTCACAACACCTATTCCACCAGTGGTCAGATTTTAAACGAAACTTGTCTCTTTTATTTGATATTACTTGATTTGCTCGGCATTTGCAACGGAATATGGACTCAATCAATAAGTGTAAAAGATGCAAAAAAGATGTTACATCAGGATTAAAATGTGTGACCTGTGGGATTGTTTCCCATAAGAGTTGCTTGAAATCTGTTAAAAATGCAAAAATTATAGACGATTCTTCTTGCAACTGTTGTATGGACAGTGGAATTACCATGGAAACATCACCAATACCCACTTATAGTACCAGTGTTACATCAGAACTTCAACTTAAAGTGAAATATTTGGAAGAAATAATTAAAAACAAGGATAAGATTATTTTTAATCAAGAAATTGCAATCAGATCGCTTCAGGATCAGCTTAACATGATTAAAACAGTTAACTATAGAAAACCTTTAGAACCATCGGATACTAAAGCGCAAGAGGAACATGAAAATTTGAAACAGCCTTTTAGTAAAATGAGGCCATTGGTAAATTCCGAAGCTCCGGGTATTTTCACATCATCTGAAGTTTCCAGTGCTATTGCCAATGCTCAGTCTTCCAACTTATGTCATTCTGCTATTAGTTTGGAAAACGATACCATACCTCATAAAAGTAACACCAGAGAAAGAGCAGCACCCAAAATTTTAATTACGGGCAACAAAAATGACGAATCATTTCATTTAAGATCGGCAAACAGACAGAGAATGAAACACCTCCATTCTACAAATTGGGATCCACACACATCAGAAGAGGATTTACTCAAGTATTTAGAAGAGTTTGTTTCCGATATTAGTGTTCAAAAGTTGAACTCTCGCCAACCACTTAAATACGCTTCATTCAAGATAACAGTGCCTGTTCTTGAACTAGAAAAAATTTTAATACCGGAAATATGGCCTACAGGAGTAATCATCAACCAGTTTTTTCAGCCAAGAAGAGTCATGTTCAATTCCGTGGAACAGACGAATAAACAGTAAATATAAGCAGCATCTTTCGGTTTTTCATATTAACGTGAATAGTCTTCAAAATAAGTTACATGAACTTTCAGTTTTCTTAACCGATCATCCATTTGATATCGTATGTTTTTCAGAACATTGGTTAGATAAGAATAACTTGGAATTAATCAAATTAAATGATTATAACTTCATTTCCGATTTTACTCGTTCTAGAAAGCAACATGGGGGAGTGGCAATATTTTCAAAATCACATCTAATATGCAAGGCAGTTGATCTGAAGCAGTTTTCTGTTATCTACGATGCCGAGTTTTGCGGACTAGAATTGAAAGATACCATAATAATTGCTCTTTATAGATCGTCAAGTAGAGATAATTTTACCATATTTAAAAATCAAATTATTAAACTTCTTGAATATATTCATAGAAAATATAAAAACATTGTCTTGGTAGGGGACTTCAATTTAGACATTTCAAAGAACGACGATAAATCCAAAGATCTTAAAACAGTCTTCACAAGTTTCGGATTGCGCCATACGATTGAGGAGCCCACTAGAATAGTCTTGAATAGTCAATCCTGTCTAGATAACATAGTTACAAACATAGACCCTACTCTCACTAAAGTGGGAGTAGTAGATCCTCTAGTGTCTGATCACAACGGCCAATATATATATTTTAATCACCTATTGAATGAAAATATCCCCATTACTAAACGTGTTATTAACGACACAACAATAACGGCTTTTTCTAATAAACTTTCCGAAGTTTCTTGGAATTATTTGGATGTTCATAGTATGGGTGCAGATAATTTGGCAGAAAACATATTGAATACGCTGAAACATATCTCTGATACTTGTTTTTGTGAAAAAACTGTTAAAACAAATAAATCTAATATCAAATGGTTCAACAACACATTGCGTAGTATGAGAAAGAATGTCATTACAGCAAAAAACAAATTTATGAATACTTATTCGGAAGGTGATTGGGTGAATTACAAAAATTTAAACAAAATATATAAAAAAGCAATTCGCTCTGAAAAGAGGTTAGCCTACTCAAAGATAATAAAAGATTCGGATAATAAAAATAAAACATGTTGGACCATCGTAAATTCGGAAAGAAGAACTAAAATTAATAAAACCAAACAGTCCGATATATCACCACAAAAATTTAATGAATTTTTTACATCGGTATCGGGAATAGTATTAAAATCTCTTGGTGATTCTCAATACGAGTCGAGTTTCTTTTTAAATAAATTAAATAAACCTGCATTTTCATTCTTTATGAGTGCAATCTTGGAAAGTGATGTCCATGAGGCAATATTGAAATTAAGTCATTCGTCATGTTTAGATTTTTACAATATAAATAGCAAAATATTGAAACGTTGTATACACTCATTGACATATCCACTGACCATTTTATTTAATAAATGCTTAGAGGAAGGATCTTGGCCTGACTCGTTTAAAATAACAAAAATTATTCCATTATATAAAAATGGTGATATAGATTCTCCAGAAAATTTTCGACCCATAGCAATTTTACCGACGATTAACAAAATATTTGAATTGATAGTCAAAGAAAAATTAATCAATTACTTGGAAGATAAGTCACTTCTAACGGAATTTCAATTCGGCTATCGCAAAAATAAATCATGCATACGTGCTCTTCTTCGACTCTTAGATGAAGTTGTACAGAAACTAGAGGAAGGCGTCAACTCTGTTGCCACGTTATGCGACTTGACGAAGGCTTTTGATTGTGTTCCAGCGGATTTACTCCTAAATAAATTGGAATTTTATGGTATTAGAGGAAATGCACACAAATTACTGACATCTTATTTAAGTAATAGGAAACAGTATGTAGTTTGTGGAAACAACCAGTCTGATTTACGTAATATAGACAACGGCATTCCTCAGGGCTCGATTTTGGGTCCAATTCTTTTTATAATATTTGTTAACGATTTACCAGAGGCTATTGACACATTTTGTATTTTATTCGCTGACGATACTACAACTTTATCTGATGGCACACAAGCTGGTGATAATATTTTGTTGAATCAGTGGTTCCTGGCAAATAAGTTGAAACACTAAAACTAAACACATTCTTTTTAGTTTAGATAAATGGGCTATAAAATCAGAGCCAGTTAAATTACTGGGCATTCATTTGGACACAAATTTAAGTTGGTCACCTCATGTTGACTACCTTTGTTCAAAATTAGCGAGCCAAGTTTTTGTAATTCGTCAATTAAAATCATGTATACCAACTCATTTGTTAAAATCCGTATATTATTCACTGTTTCATAGCAATTTAACTTATGGTATTATGCTATGGGGTAGCAGCACATCAGTGCACAAAGTATTTGTGCTACAGAAATCTGTAGTTAGAATAATTTACAATGCACCAAGAAACACTAATTGTAAAACAATATTCAAAAAACTTGAAATATTGCCGCTTCCGTGCTTGTATATTTTGGAAGTGTTGATTGAAACACATAAAAATCGATATGTTCTGACTAAACATGCAGATATTCATAATTATGACACTAGAAATAGTAAAGACATTGTCATTCTCAAGTCAAGACTGAAAACAACAAAAAATAATAAGTTGGATGTTACATTGTACAATTCATTTGTAAAATATTTTGAACATATAAATATAAGTGATATGACGAGAGTTCAATTTAAGCATTTTGCTAAGTCATTTCTGTTGAATTATTGTTTTTATACAGTTGATGAGTTTTTGGAGGAGTTGAATACCCGGGCTTAATGCTTATATATTTGTTCGTTTTGTTTAATTTAATTTTTACGTTCAATTATTTCTTACCTTATTTTATATTTTAAAAATGTTATATTTCGTCAATATTTTAAATTTATGAAATGTATGTCTGTATTTATGTCAACTTTTCACTTTCTATTATTTTGATTATATTTTAAATTTGTCACTGTACAATTTTTAATATTTTTACTTTGTAAAATGTGTTCATATGTACTACTCACTGACTTCTAATGTACTATGTATGTGAATGGGGTCAATAAACCATCTATCTATCTATCTATTATTATTATTATTATTATTATTATTATTATTATTATTATTATTATTATTATTATTATTATTATTATTATTATTATTATTATTATTATTATTATTATTATTATTATTATTATTGGAGGAAAGCTAGAACACACAGAAGACGGAAACATGACGAGGATCCTTCAAGGAAATATTCGTCGCAGTCCAACGGCGTTTGCGCTCCTTGAACAGACAATCAAAGAAATGAAAGTAGACATCGTTTTTATCAGCGAACCGGGCAAAGTTACAAGACAAGAAGATGGATGGATCATTGATAACCTCCAGAAGGCCGCCATATGGATACCAGACACAAGTAAAATACCTATAGAGAAGAAAGGAAAGGGCAGCGGATTTGCCTGGATTAGAAGCGGTAAGAATACCTACGCAAGTTGTTACTATAGGCCTATTACTCCCGGCAAGCTAGACAGTATTGAAGAACACCTAGATGAACTAGAGGACACACTACAGAACGTACAAGGAAACATCATTCTCGGAGGAGATTTTAACTCCAGGGCCTTAGAATGGGGAGCGACAGAGACAAACTCAAGAGGACAAAAGATCCTGGACATGACATCAAGACTAGGGCTGATAGTTCTAAACGACGGCACTACAACTTTTAGAAGGGATGGACATAGAGAGACTGTGCCGGATATCTCCTTTGCTTCAGAGAACATAGCAGGAGCTATAAACGACTGGGAAGTAATAGATGATTACAACCATAGTGATCATCTATACATTACCTTCTCGACTTCCCAGCCTCAGCAGAAACGAGGTCAACAGCGAAACCCCAGATGGAATCTAGCGAAACTAAATAGGTCAAAGTTCGAATCAGCTATTAAAGACGGGGAAAGTATAGTAATGGCATCTCTAGTCGAGACTCCACAGGAAGCGGAACGACTAGTTGAGGCAACGATGCAACTGGTTGAGAAGGCCTGCAAGCTGTCAATGCCAAGAAAGGCCGACAAAAAAGGCAGAATTCCAGTCTACTGGTGGAACGACAAAATAGCTGACTTACGAAGGGAGTGCCAACGCATGAGAAGACGCACCCAACGAGCAAGAAGAACCAACGACAACGTGGAATCGAATATACGCAAGGCAGAGGAATGAACAGCCAGAAAGTTACTCAAACAAGCTATTAAAAAGAGCAAACTAGATCACTGGAGGTCACTGTGCGCTGAAGTAGATAACGATCCATGGGGTATAGGCTACAAGATAGTCTTAAAGAAGCTTGGTAAGTACGCGAAACCACAGCTACGAGACGCTGACGTAACGGAAGAAATAGTCACCACTCTATTTCCGGAACATGAAGAAAGACAAGTTTACCAGATAGAAGTCCCATACGAGGAAGTATGTCTCTTCACCAACGTAGAACTGAAAGCTGCCTTAGGATCTATGAAAAACCAAAAAGCCCCTAGTCCAGATGGTATTCCTTCAGAAATCCTAAAGCTGGTAGCAGAAATATCGCCGCACATTTTGCTTCGCATGTACAACTCGTGCTTGAGGACTGGAATTTTTCCAAAAAGATGGAAGAGACAGAAGTTAGTGCTTATTAGTAAAGGAAAGGGGGATCCAAATACGGCGGCAGGAAATAGACCCCTCTGTATGTTAGACACGGCTGGTAAAGTTTTGGAAAAATTAATCAGGCCAAGACTTCAGGCATCGGTAACGGCTGGAGGTGACCTATCAGACATGCAATTCAGTTTCCGCAGCGGAAGGTCTACAGCTGACGTAGTCTCTGTCGTCAAGGAGATTTTTAGAGCAGAACAAGAGAAAAACCAGTTCTCAAAGGGCATAGTGCTTCTCGCAGCTATCGATATAAAGAACGCGTTCAATTCACCCAACTGGAACAATATGGTAAAACCACTGAGAAAAAAATACAATGTTCCTCCGTACATACTACGCATGGTAGAGAACTATCTAAAGGACATGCAGCTAATATACGAAACCAAGGAAGGTCTTAAATCGAAAAAAGTCACAGCAGGCGCCGCGCAAGGCTCCATTCTTGGACCAGAACTATGGAATATATCTTATGATGACATCCTCAGGCTCGAATTACCGGACAATTGCTGTCTCGTAGGCTATGCTGACGATATAGCAATCGTTATTACGGAAAGAAACAAAGAGGCACTTGAGAATAAGTTAGGCATTGCCATGCGGATGATTATAGCATGGCTAGACGATCACGGCTTGGAGCTTGCGGCGGAGAAAACTGAATTAATTTTCCTCACCTGCAAACGAAAAGCGACTTTCGACAACATCCAAGAAATGAAGCTAGAGAATCTAACGATCTGGACCAAGGAACATATCAAGTACCTCGGATTCACTCTAGACAAGAAAATGAGTTTTGGCGAACATATAAGACGAACAGCAGACAAAGCCTCGGAAATAACAGCTTCACTAAGCCGTTTGATGAGAAACGTAGGAGGACCAATAGCCAGCAAGAGAAGACTTCTTATGTCTGTTACTAACTCTATCCTACTCTACGGAGCGGAGATATGGGGATAAACATCGCAAAAAGAATTTTTAAGGAAAATAATAGCAGGAGTGCAGCGCAGAGCTGCTCTCAGGATAAGCAGCGCATACCGCTCGACGTCAGAGCCTGCGAACTAACTATTGCCAGTGTGATCCCCATAGATCTGCTGGCGCTCGAAAGGAAGGTTGTATACGAAAGGAGAAAAGCAGCAAAGATTTTGGAACAAGCCATTAGCAAAACAAAAATTGCTGAAGAAGAGCGAAGCGTAACACTACAGAAATGGCAGCAGAGGTACGACGCTGACAGCAGAGATGGACTGCTCGCCTTCTGCCGAGCGTCAAAACTTGGATCGAGAGAGAACACGGTGAAGTAAATTATTACCTCACACAGCTATTGTCTGGACATGGATACTTCCGATCCTACTTGTGTAAACAAGGCAGGATTAAAGACTCGAATTGCCTGGCGTGCGGTCACACCCGGGATGATGCAAAATATACGTTTTTCACCTGCCAACGATGGGAACCAAAACGACGAGTACTGACAGAAAAGACTGGAGAGGTTACTCCTGATAACATTGTGGAACTGATGCTGAAAACAGAAGAAAATTGGAATCTCATTGCTGCTTTTGTCGAAACGGTACTACGAACAAAGAAAAGATAAAACTTGTTGGACGACATTCAGGACACCTGACACGAAGAGAGTGAAAACCCCAGGAAATGATATAATATCGGCTAGGAAGCAAACAGGTAGGAAAGCAAGCTCACAGGAGAGATACAATGCCAAATCAGCTCAGAAAGGCCACTCTTTGTAATGCGGAAGCGGGTCCAGGGTGGCAACTTCATTTACCGGTGAGGTTTGTTGAAAGAGGTAGGGTTTTAGCGGGTCGTACAGATAAGGTACACCCCCACACACCGGTGTGTATCGCATGGCCACTGACAGTGCGGTTGCGCATTTCCCCCTCTTCGGAAAAAAAATTATTATTATTATTATTTGTAATAAAGAATGGGTTTGAAAAAAGGAAATGTACTCTTGCCACAACTCTTTAGCAAAGGTCTGGAACACATTAACAGAAATGCAAGAGTTGAAACACCGACCTCGATCTTTCATCGGGAAGGACCAAATATACTGTTGGCATTTGCAAACGACCTGATTTGAGAAAGAAGCGAGGATTAAGGGTATCCAAATCCACGAAAATAAAACAAAATATATGTTCACGAGCCGGATTAACCGAAACAGAATATCACAATCGACGGCAATAACTTTGAATGAGTAAGGAGATTTAGGTGTCTTGGACCTAGAATAAGTGAAAACAGTAATGGATCACAAGAAATAAGCAATAGGATACAGGAAGCACGTGTATCTACACCCTACAAGATCTCATAGAATCGAAACACCTATCCCATGTCTTATAAGACCAGTAGTTATGTACCGTTGCGACACATGTACGATAACAATTTGGGAAAGGAAAGATCATATGAAAATGTTTGAGCCGATGCTCGAAGAGGCAACAGGACACTATAGAATAAAGATCAACAAAGAGTTGGAAGACTTATTCGGGAATATCAAACTAGTAAAAGACAGTCTAGAAGTCTTTCTTTACTTTATTTTTTCAGCCATCTTCTATTCATTGGATATAGGCCTCTCTCATGTTTGACCATACACTTCTATTTTCTGCTCTCTGGTACCAGTTCAGCCCAGCGATTTTTTTCGGATCATCGTACCATCTGTTGTGGTCTGCCAATACTTCTTCTTTCTCACCAAGGTCTCCATCTAGTGATGTGTCCACTCCAATTATCTCTGTGTCTCTCAGTATTCTTCTCTCTATGGCCCTCTGATGCATTCTTAGTTTGTTAATAATCCCCTTTTAGTCAGGACCCAGGTCTAGGATCCGTATGTAGGGACTGGAAGAATGCATTCGTTTTAGATGTTTGTTTTTAATGCCATGGGGATTTTTATGTTGAAAGCGTACTTTAATTTACCATAGGCAGCCCCATCCCAATCTGACTCTCCTATCGATCTCAATTTCTTGGTTTTGTTTACTTAGTGTCACTGATTGTCCAAGATATATGTATGATTGTGTATTGTTTATTGTTTGTTCATGAAACGTAATGGTTTGGTCTGCATCAGTGACGTTTGTCATGAATTGTGTTTTTGCATTATTCATATGTAGTACAATTTTGGCAGCTTCTACAGGTAGTTTCTTCCAATATCTTAGTTAGTTCTTGTTTATCTTTTCCAAACAGGACATCATCAGCAAACCTTAAACTGCTTAGGTATTCACCATAGATGTTTATTCCCTTTTCCCTCCAATGGACTTTCTTGAAGACATCCTCCAAAACCAGAGTAAACAATTTTAGCGAATTTACATCTCCCTGTCTGACGCCTCTTTTGGATTCTATTTTATTTGTCTGTGCGTGAATCTTGATAGTCATTGTAGAAGTTTTGTATAGTCTAGAAGTATTTAGTGGGCATGAATACTCCTTGACGACAGAAAAATAAGACGCGCATGGGAAGAAGACTCCACTGGGAAAATACCACTTAGACGACCTCAATAGATAGAACTTCACTTTCAACATTCTCGATACTTTTCATTTGGAATCAAAGAGTTTCCACTTATTTTCTGTTGAAGTTCAACTCACTATGAATTTATATGGATGAGATAAGGCCAATGTTATTATACAGATATCGTTCCACGCAACATTCCTTACCATATTTCAAAAAATATCGTACTAATTATACCAAACAAACAAAGATATGTTACTATCGACGTAATAATAAAAAATTTCTCAATGCGAATAGAGCCTGAAATCTGAAGGCTTTTGATAATTTTAACTTGACCATTAAGCAATTATTGTGCTACCATTCCTGTTTGTTTCCTATTAATCAGACAACAACTTCTAATGTTCCTCTTTCAATTTTTCGGGCAGAAGTTAGTATTATTTTTCTTTGGGAATCGAATGCAAAATCGAAAGATATGATAGGGGTTGTAGGACAATCGTTTGCGGTTAATATACAGTTTGCCAATGTAGATCATCTATAACAAACATCTCAGTTTTTAAAAATAAGTTTTTCTCCAAAACGGTTTATATATTTCCAACTGAAGATTTATAACACTGCCATCAACAGATTTTTATGGCTTGATAAGATTTTCGTTAAGGTGAGTTCAATTTATATTTATCAAAGAAACAATGGGACTTGTTGGTATCTCTTACAGAAGGACTGACATAAATTTACTTAAAACTATTTCATTTCACAGTGTCAAACTGGAAATTATCTTATGGTAATTTAATACACTACCACGAAAGAAAACAAAAAAATTTAGATTTTGAATATATGTATGCTAATTTATCAAGTTTGAATTCTAAATTAGCTCCTTGACAAGAAGCTTAGAAAATAATTGGGCGGATGTTTTTTTTTCTAGTTAGTTTAAATTTGAATACTAGATATTTCTAAGTAGTTTCTAACAGGACAGGACACAAGATTTTTCAGTAAAATAAGGAAAGGGCGATAATACGGTATTAGAAGAAGTATTCTTGTGATTAATTGAAAGAAAAGAAATAAACATCATTTTCAGCAACACTGATATAATAACAAACAATAACAAGCAAATGGTGTATCAAATAAAAAATGTTCGAAACTCCAACTTTAAGGGTGACCAGACTTTCAATACCCAGGAGTCAGTCTATGGACAATCGAATGAACAAATATTGGTGTCCTTATGTTGAACGATATGAGATTGAAGCTCTTAAAGGGTATCTCTATATGTGTGAAACTAAACATTTAGGAAGTATACTAGTGATACTAGAAATTACCTTTCAGTGATGGGGGAGAGAAGGGAAATCTAAATCGATTAACATACTTTTCATTTTACAATTATCATCATCCTGTCCAAATTTATCACCACCCGAAGAAAGTTCGCTGTGCATAAATAGTGCATAATACCACATATAGGTAGCAACCGAGTCACTAAAGGAAAGACCAGGCGGAAAAAAATATCTAAGCGAGATCATCTTCAAGGGAAAATAATTAAAATCCATTCCAAATACGACAAAACATAGTTGCAACCTACCTACACAATAGCTAGAAGTAAATGGGAGGAATCAACGAAATATCAGAAGTTTCAACACATAACAAATGCGAATCAGAGGGAAGAAATAAGAAGAAGAAACGAAGCGAACCAGTAATACACTCTTCAAGGATACAACCGAGTAAAGACGAGTTGCGTTAAGTGTGAAGATTTGATATGTGCCCAAAACTAACAGAATCTGTATCAACTGCCAAGGAGAATACTGAGCTCGCAGACACCTAACAACTATACGAAGGGGACGCAAATTTCGAAGGGTATAGTTCTAGGAATCATCCACATTCAAGCGTCGGCTGTGAAGACCACGAAGACTGCCAAAAAATAAACGGTTTTAAAAATTAAAACTAACTTTTCCGCATCTGTGAGACGCCTTGAACAATATTCTATCATAGAATTGTCACTTGTATACACATCAGAGGCTGTATCGTGCTAACAAACGGAAATTTCTCCAAAATAACCAAAAATGTAGTACTTCTGGATTTATAAGACCCGTTGTAGTAGTTCTAGTGAGTTAAAAATAGACAGGGTTCATCTTTAAGACATCCTGAAAAATATCCAATAATAAAATTGGTCACTTGGATACACTCCGTAGGCTGTATCGTGCTAACAACCTGAAATATCTCCAAAAATGACCAAAAATGTGGCATTTAAGTACCTTAGCAGTCGTCGAACTAGCTCTATTGAGTTGAAAATCAATATACACCTTGAATAATATACAATCATAAAATTAGTCACTTGTACATACTCCGGAGGCTGTATCCTGCTAACATACTGAATTTTCTCCAAAAATTACAAACATATCGTACTTCAAGTACCATAGCAGCAGTTGTACTAGCTCTTGTGAGCAGAACATCAATATGGTTTATATATAAGATGCCTTGAATAATATACAATCATAAAATTGATCACTTATATACACTCCGGAGGCTGTATCGTGCTAACAAACTGAAATTTCTCCAAAAATGACAAAAATATCGTACTTCAAGTACCATAACACCCGTTGTATTGGCTCTGGTGAGCTGAAAATCAATAGGGTTCTTCTGTGAGATATTCTGAACAATATTTAATCATAAAGTCAGTGACTTGTTGCACTCCGGAGGCTGTTTCGTGTTAACAAGACGTATTACGAAAAGTGGCCCGCGACAACGACGACGACATACACACAGGATTTTTTTTAAAAACCGTTTTTTCGTGGTGTTCTTGCTGAGAAACATAAAAATAACTCAAAAAAATCCAAAAAAATGCAATCATTTTTGGGCCAATACTCTTCTCTCATAGTAGATATGTTGGGCGGAAAATTAAAAGAACCACGATACCAACCAAAATGGAACCCTAGAATGGTACCTAAAACCTACCTACTGTTAGACCTATTATATACTATTGTTATAGGATGTTTGAAATGTGTCCTAAGTAAATAGCAAACGAGAATTAAATTGATACAGAGCATAAACGATTAATTTGAAATCGATTTCTGTAAAACAAATATACGTTATTGTATAATTTGTTTTCATCGAGCAATAGAATTAGAACTGAATCCGATTCTGCTTTTTAATAATCTAAAAATGTTAGAGGAATACATTATTTACTTGTGAGCTATATATCTCTAAGGAATAAATTATTTATATAAAAATGCTTCAAGCCACTTTAGCGGTTAATTTCTTAATTACCACAATTCTTACGTGTTAGATAAACTTTAATCAACCTATTCTGTTTTTTTCTTCTTCTCGTTTTAAAAGAGGTTAATATATCTTTAATACGGAATGTAGGGATTAGAACTAATACACGCGGTCTGATCAATATATATGTGGGAAAATAAAAGGATTCGACACAAGATTTATGTTTTTTAATAATTTTTCGGTTCGTCGCGTATCCGATCTTTTCAATTTTAAGCCGATGCCATGCTAATTATCGTTACATGCAAGGTATTTAATCAAATTTTATTGTATATATGAAGAATATCGAAAATTTGGATCCATTCAGAGCTTAGCACCAAGAACTGGAATGAGTCGCATCTGTCAAAAGGTAAACATCTTAGAGTTTTGCAATGATGTAAGTGTGTCTTGCGGTTTTCATGATAGTTTATGGAAAATAGTGAGAATATTTTAACATTAATCTTCTGAATTTTATAAGGTAATAAGCAGAAGATAAGTACATCATAATTTCAATTTCTAGGATATTTTCTCTTTACAATCTGCGGTTAAGCTTGACAACTGTTTGTCCTGATTCAAATGAATGTGAAGTATTTGTGCAGGAGTAAGCTACATTGTTTTCTTCTCCAATCATACAGCTAAATAAATTAAATGAATATAAATCATTACCAACAAAATATTGTGCAATAACATTTTTATAATAAGTCTGACCAAACTCAGTTTAGATATCAACTGGAAATCTCTAGCTGGGCTGTTAACTATGCATTTGGCAGTTAGGGATAAAAATACTGTAAGCATCAAAATAAGAATTTATATATTTTATTGCTTATATATAACCTGCCTCACAATATTGTAAAGGAATGAAGCACAGAAGGAATAAGAAGAAGCCGTCTAGTTCCTTTTAAAAAAGGCTTTAATCTGTCAATATCAATAAACTTACTAATGGTATTTCTCATAATTTCTCCGTAGGTTAGGTTAGGTTAGATATTTTAAGGGTAATGTAATGAGTAGTAGAAACTTAGGTTATGCGGTATTTTTTTCTTATCGTGTAAGCAAAATTAGTAGATGATTATGAGCCTAAATCGTATCTAGGTTTGTACCGGTACGATTTAGGATAGTTAATTTCATGACTAGTTTTTTTATAATCTCTTTACTACAAGGTTTAATTATTAAGATGCATTAATTTCCAATATTTTCTGATAATGACGTCAACAATAAAATAAAACTGTTGGTCAGAGGCCGATATGGAGGAGGCTTTGGAAAAATATCATACCAAAATAATGAGGTTTAATAAAGCTTGTCGCGTTTACAAAATTCCCAAGCCAACTTTTAGAAGACGTGTAACAAATTTTAATAAATTTAAGAGCGTTGGACGATCAAAAAGACTTAACAACTGAGATGGAGGCAGAATTGGTGCAACATATCTTAGAGTTAGAATCCTGTTTTATTGGTCTGACAATTAAAGAATTGCGTGGCCTAGACTATCAACTGGCAGAAAAACATTATCTTCATAATAGATTTAATAAAGGAAAGAGGTTAGCGGGTTGGAAGGGGTATTACAAATTTGCAAAAGATCACCTTGAAATCTCTTTGCGTAAAGGCGAAGCAACCTAAATGGCACGTTATAGAAGGTTTAATAAGGAAAGAGTTATGGAGTAATCTCCAATTCCAAAAATTGCAATGGTACAGAAGAAATTATCAAAAGGTACCTCAGCTTTTCAAGTTTTAACTTCAAGCCCTTATAAAAATAAATTGTAACAAAAAATAGAAGAAAAAGAAAAGAAAAAAGTAAAACTTAATTTGAATCTCACAAATCTGGAAAACAAAATAAAAAGCTGGAACTGGCAATAAGAAGCAATGTATATGACATAAGGTACTGCATACTGTGTGAAGAAGACAGGCAGGAAAATATGATTCAGTGCAACAACTCTAAAGTTTGGATGAACGATTTGTGTGCTGGTATTAATAGGCGACAGTTGCTCAGTATAAATGTGAGAATTGCATCTAAATTGCCTAGTTACGATTTAGGTATATGGAGGTAGGAGTTAGAAATATTGATCTTATTTCGTACCTTTTACAATTTTTTTAAATTTTCAGTTTTAAGTTGTTTGTGTTATTTTATTCTCATATTAAATAATAAAAGTGTTAAAGCATTAGATAATGGTTTAATTGGTTGCTTTAAAATTTTTTGGGCGTTTCTAGATTATCAATAATAATTTTTTTTGCCAGGGACGATTTAAGCAAATTTTCCATACTTTTGCACACCTCTATTGTTTCAAGCCACGTATAACCCTAATTGGCATATGAACACTCTCAAAGGAGGTTGGTACCAAGTTGTCTTCACGAAAAATGGAGTCAAGCCTTATTGTGAATGGCGGAGAAGGAGAAATTGGTTAAATAAAAACTCTCCTATATTTGGCAGTGCACTTGTTAAGCTACAATTCGTTCGTCACGCCAAATTGATAATTATTCAGACTGATAAAATGTAGAAAAAAATATTTATGATTGGAAGTAACAACCTACGCTCTAAATATTTCCTAATCATTTTCTTTGTCCATTTTCCTTATTTCAATTTTACATGTTTATTATTTGTGTAAAATGTTTAGTTTTAATTATTTCTTTCCTAAACTTATTGTACATATATTGCTTTACTATACTATGATTATGAATGGGATTACATTGTCCCAAAATGATTTTTATGACATTTTCGAATTTGGGACTAAGTTACCCGAATTGAAGGTAAGATTGACCCACATTTTAAAAAAATCATAAAAAATAAATAAATTCGATAACACCAGAAAATGTGATGTCAGTTAGGTAATTTATGAAAAAAAAATACAAAAATTGGGCCATAGTTACCCCCGTTGACGGTAGCTTATTAGTATTAAAATTCACTGAGGCTTGCGGTTTTTGTAATTTTTGCTTGTTGGTATTAAAATTTAGTGTAAATGAGTGAAAAACTGATATGAAGCAGAAGAGTATAGTAGCCACTATATATAACTTTGTCAAATTCAGTATTCTTCCCTCCAGGTTACAGTCCTTTTATCATTCTCTATTTATTTCAAGTTATATATAAAAAGTTGAAAAATAAAGAAATTTTTATGCATTACTACACGATGCCAGCATGTCGATCATATATTAAAAGATAAGTAGTTAATTAACTTTAACGTAACAATGCCCTTAAAGTAATTTCAAAGAATTTTGTTAAATTTCTACTAACAGAATGTGTGTTATACTCATAAAATTGACTGCAAAGTGAATTTCAAAGAGATATAATCAACGTAGTGTTTAACTGCAAATATGTAAACTTTGAAGTCATAAATACTGGTAAGAAACACGTAATGTAATGATTACCTTAATATCTATTTCAAACTCTGATGACTATGAAGGTATAATGTGATGTAACACAGTAGTTTATCTTACTTTATAAGTGGCAAAAACGTATACAAGACTGAAATTTTAGCGTATCCTTTCACTTCACTTTAGATTCGAAATAATAAATAACAATTACTCATTTGTTACAATTTCTTAAAACGTGTTTGTAAACTTAAATCGTAACTTTAAATGCTAGTTGACTTAATTTAGGTAATTGAAAAATATATAAAGTGCTTCAGTTCAACATCATACGTGATAATAAAATTTTCTATCAGTGCCACTAATAAATATTTGTATCAAAGGACAGGTTAACATATTTTTATCCTTTTCTAGCTTCGGCACTTTGTCCTGATGAATCCGTCCCTAATGAATATGTGCAATAAATATCGAGACCCTCCAGAATCGTGGTTTCGGGTATTCCATTTAAGAAGTGGCGACCGATTAATACTTGTATTTTTAATTTAGTTCATGATTTATTTCAGTTGGGGTGTTGACAGAATTGCAGTCTTTCCATTTAACTTTATTTTTGCGATACGGGTCTTAACACCGAATGGTTTCATTTCATATTCAGTCACTAATCATCGATTTGTTCATCAAGTGTGTATAGCTTTAGATTTCTTGCGGAAGTTTATCTAGATACTCATTTGAATTGCTCATAGTTAATTTATTCAAGGGGAAGATAAGTTATTTTATTCCACATTTGGCATTTTTTATCATAAACTAATGCCTTAAGTAATAATTCAACATATTAAAATATCAATGATTTTATTCAATCCGTTTCTGCATCTAGGGGAAGACTTTATTTAAGAGAATTCTCCATCAAGAGAGATATACCTCGAAACCACACTACACAACTTCGCACTGAAGTTTTACCTCCAGATTTGAGTTTCACCTCAACTTTTGCAAAAAAACGTTGAAGTTTTTGGGAGAATGGCGAAAATACTGTATTTCATGTAAATGTTACTACCGTAATTTCTTATTATGACGATGATGAATAGGATGTTAAAGTTTGTACAACACTAAATATTCATTATACACGGAGAAATTGTAAGAATTGAGCATGCTACTGT
The DNA here is from genome assembly GCA_963921935.1 of Galeruca laticollis. Taxonomy (NCBI): domain Eukaryota; kingdom Metazoa; phylum Arthropoda; class Insecta; order Coleoptera; family Chrysomelidae; genus Galeruca; species Galeruca laticollis. The sequence goes on along the minus strand of OY998182.1, from coordinate 105,607,746 downwards.
TCTCTTCAATTGAGAAAATAAAGTAAAGAAACTACGGGTTATCGTTATTTCAATTTCAAAGAAAAGCACAAGATAAGGTATTTCTGAGTTAGGATAAAGTAAATAATCTTCTAAGAAAATGAATCAAATTGGTATTAGATACTTATATCACTTTTTCTTATTCTTACTTCTAGTCATTTTATGTCTTTTTCTCCATTATATTAAAGTCCTCTTTTATACATATCCATCGCAGAGGTCTTTTGTGATATGTCCCTTTTGACATTTAATAATAACATATAATGTGTATCCTTTTGAATTCAAAGTTTTTTACATATTCTTTATTTCTATTTCCAATTTCGACCTTCCATCTTGCAAAACACAAATACCAGAATGAATAACCCAAACAAACGCACGTGACTTGTTTCCGGTCCCAACGCGCAAGGGATACCTACACAAACGATGTCGCGCGTCCAGAACGTTATATTTCACGAATTTATAGTTAGGTATATTATAGAATTTTCAATGTAACCCACACAATCGTGTAAGCAGGTGCGGAAAGGGTTAACAAAGAAAAAAAGGAGGCGTGGATAGAAAAAAGAAATACAGAAAGCTAAAAACTATATAATTTTTACAATGAAAAATATTTATGAATAAAATGACATGTTAAAGCGTTTATAAAAAAGAATAGAGTATGTAACTCATATAATTACAAAAGAATGTATCTGATAATGCTAATTGTTTTTTGAATTATTTCGATAATGTGTGCTCAATCTAAACTATTCGAGCAAATTATATATCATTAAGTTACATCTTCTTCTTCTAGTGCATATTCATTAATGAATGTTTGTGACCACATGACTCATTTGTATTCCGTCTCTGGCCGTATGTATTAGACTTTGTACTGTCCATAAGCCGGTTCATTGTCTTATGTTGCGCAGCCGTGACAGATTCTTCCTCCTCACTCCTCTCTTTACCCCGATGATCATTTGTAAGATCTGATATTTCGCATTATGTGACATAGATATGCGATCTCGAAGGCTAATGGACTCTGTTGTAGGGCCAACAATTGGTTCAATAAGAAGATGTATTATTTTAGAAGAGAGGAAAAGGGAGAGAGAGTGAGGAGGAACGCTCTCCAATTGTGTTAAGGGGGAAAATTTGAGCGTGTAGAGAACATAACCCCAATATGACTTATACTAAGGAAGAAAAGAGAAAGAAATATATGGCAAAGTAGCAAAAACCGGTCGAGAAGGGGACACATCAGTTCCAACATCCGTCTGGGCCAAATTAGGATGGCTATCTTCAAGCAACAAGTCCACAGCATTAGATGTGCTGAATAATATCTTATTCAATAAAGGTCTTGGATAAGAGTTATCCAAGAAAAGTTTAAGCAAAATATTAAGATTTTTATTATGAAAACCATTATTGGAAATTCTGAGTACTCTCTGCTTCATTTGTTTAACCAAATTCACTTTCATGGAATGTTTATGGTAGGAGTGATAATTAAGATATCTACCAGAGCTGCATGGCTTCCTGTACAAATCTATAATAATTGTATTGCTGTTACGTATCAATTTAGTGTCTAAGAAAGGTACGGAATTCTCGAAGTCTTTCATTTCGATTGTGAATTGGATATTCGGATGAAAGCTATTAAATGTATCCAGAACATCATCTAGGCCTTCTCGCGGAAGTGCCAAAATAATGTCATCGACATATTTTTTATAAAAAAAGGAGTGAAAGAAAGAACAGGTATGACTGTATCCAGAACATCGTCCATGACATATGCTGCCAAGATAGGAGAAATTGAAGCACCCATTGGAGTACCAAAGGTTTGTTTGTAAATTTTGTTATTAAAAGTGAAGTAAGTACTGTCAAACAGAAAAACTATTAATTCAAGAAAAGCTTCCTTCGGGATGGAGCAATGGGCACTGATACGATCCCAACTCTTATCGATTCCTCTCAAACAAGCATCAAGATAAACATTACTGAACAAAGAGACCACATCCAAACTGGCCAGAACATAATTTTCTGGAATTACCAAATTATTAAACTTTTCAGAGACTTCAAAAGACTCTTTAATAAAATACAAGTTGTCATAATCATACGCTTTTGTTAATATTCCCGTACAAAACTGTGCAATATTTTCTGTGGGGGCTCCTATCGAAGCCACTATCGGTCTCACAGAGAGAACTGGTTTATGAACTTTCGGAAGAGAATAAAATTTTGGAGGGACACCATGGTAGCTCATGAGTTTCTTCTTAACTGTCATATCTATATGATGTTTATTAAATAATGATTTAATTAAGTTGTTACCCTTTCTCTGTATCGAGGAAGTAGGATCACATGATAGTTCTACATAAGAACTGTTGTTCAAAACAATATCATTAGACAATTCAACATATTGTTGCTTGTCCATAATGACAGTGACGTTACCCTAATCGGATTGAGTGAGAATCAGATGAGGGTTCGTCTCCAAGAAGGCTTTAGATTTAAGTAAAAGGTTATGAAATAAAGGTTTATGTATGTAATATTATCACTGCATTAAACAACCATATTGCTCCCAACAGCACCACCCTTATTACTTTAACTTAATAATAATAAAAATCTTAAATTTGAATGTATTGGTGTTGGTAGATACATTCAGATTATATAATTAATACAATTTTACTAAATTACTATATTATATTATTATTACTACATATTAATACTGTTATTGTACTGTTTTCTTTCCCTTTCCTTCCTTAGTATAAGTCATATTGGGGTTATGTTCTCTACACGCTCAAATTATCCTCCTTAACACAATTTGAGAGCGTTCCCCCTCTTTCTGTATCACACTCTCGCTCTCTTTCCCTCTCTTCTAAAATAATACATCTTCTTATTAAACCAATTGTTGGCCCTACAACAGAGTCCATTACTGAAATGGTTACATTGCCCTACAGTTTTCTGATTTGACTGTTGGCAGCACTGTTTGTCTCTTGTTACATCCCAATTGGAGGGAAACTATATCATTTCCTTACCGGCGTTCAACAAAGTAACGCATGAAGATGAATTTATTTATTTCCTTTTATAAAATGTTGCGACTGTTGCGACACTTTCACTTGGTGTTGTAATGCGGTTGGTTGTCCTTCCGTTGACTCAATTCCTGTAAAACATTTCACAATTCACAATCTGTAGTTTACTATTCTACAACTTGATTAAGTCTAACCTCACTTCAGAGGTAAGTACACACGTGGTTGTGAACTTCAATTCAAATTATTCTTTATGGATTACAGTATTTAACTGTTGTTTTTCATTTCAGTCTCCCTGATGATGAAGACAATCATCCTCGAAAGCTCGAAAGCTTGGACATTTTCCGCTAAGAGTATACCTTTTCCATTTTCTTTTCTGCAATTCCCCAATATTTTACATATATATATATATATATATATATATATATTTATATATTATTATATTTTGTATTTTTATATATTTATTTTTATTGTTGTTTTATGTAGATTAATAAAGAATGTTGTTCGGCTAGCTCAGGGTAAATGTATCATAGTTGGGCATTAGTACTCCTTAATCTCTTTGAGTTCAGGTCTAAAGTTTTTTTTTATATGATTTATTATTTTGTTTTATATATTTTAATAGAGAATTATTTGTTTTTGTCTATTATTTAAAATAAAATTATACCTTGTATAAATTTATGTTGAGACGCCTATGTTATTGTTTATATTCCTGTTTTTAATAGAGGGTATAGAAACAAAAATGAACACTATAATTATATTTTGTCAAAACTACGTTGGAAATTGGAAAAGAAATACATGTATTAATATAAACAAATTAAAATCAAAATAGTGGAACAAACAACTAAAATATAATAATTCAACAAATAGGTACCTTAGCGCAAATTTATATTGTTTGAAATGGCCAAAATTTGAAATTTCAAATTGGTTAACACTAACCTTCCACTAACAATGATGTCTTCTGGCACCGACGATCACCAATATTCAATACCACCACCTCTCATATTAATATGTCAACTGCATTCACTCAACCTGAACTCCAGCTTGACAAAACTTCTCCAGGTAAGTCTTGAAATTCTTCACCGTGTCCCGTTTAACGTTTCAATTAGCTTCTAAATCTTCTCAACATACTTCTTCAACTTTATTTAACTTTTTTCTGTTACTTTTCTTGAGTTTTATGAGAATTTTATTTTACTACGTCCTCTCTCCAAAATATCATATATCATCCTCCATTTTCCAAAATAAACAACCCTCATTTCTCCTGTCCGTTGCCATGGACAAAACTCATCATCTCACTAGATTTTTTTAACAATAATTTAGAAATCAGAGGTTTTCATTTAATTTCATATTTTTCTTAACTATTTGATGATATTTAATGCTTTGTTTATTTCCAAAATAATTTAATTTATCTATTTGAAACTCTACTTTTCCAAAAATATCCCTATTTATAAAAAAAAACCTCTGATTGTATAAAACTATTCCATTCTAAATGAAACAAATCTACAGTCTGATTACTCTGAAATACATATGCAATATTTTTCCAATTATATTAGAATTCTTCCACAATTAGTGTTCATTATAAACGCGGACTGTAATTTCTATTTACAAAATTTCTTTATATGTTATTTTACATCCTCGCTTTATACGCTTGTCAAAATTATATAGTTCTATGACAATGAATCCTGTCGCGCACAACGAAATCTGTCGCTGATGTTTCATGTTTTGAAATTATTTTGACATTCCAATCTTGTTGACAGTTCTCAGTGTAATTATAATAGTAAACATCAAACAAAATGAATTTGCTACTAATTCTTATTAAACATGATGTATTATAATAATATAAATACATTTATTTATTCTTTTAGGGGTTTAGATACTTTTAATGACGTATATGCCAAATTTACAAATTATTATATTGTTTAAAGGTGATTTTTATGGTCTGATATACAAGTTATGAGTGAATTATTTTAGGAAGCACTGACAATGGTGAGTGTTTTGAATATTATTTTAGCATCTCTATATTTACATTAAACAAACGATATTATAGGTACATATTCAATATATAACTAACTTTAATTTCATTCATATCATGAAAAACAAAGAATTCCCTATGTTTTGGCAATTTACAACCAAATTCACGCTTGAAAACCTCACACTCTAACACCTTCAAACCCTTATAGATGTTGTGATGAGATCAATATATATATATATATATATATATATATATATATATATATATATATATATATAATAAGCAACGAATAGATTAGTGGGTTGTCGGGGAGCGAAGACGGGTAGCAAGCTAAGTGGACTGTATTATTTTTTGGTTAGGTGGTTGTTGACGTTTAAGTGCACTATCCTGTCTCCGCTGACCACGAAAGGTTGAACAATACCAATAAAAAGTCGGTTTAATTTCAACTGATCTTTAATGATACCACCAAGTAGAAAGACCGTATAAGGCAAAATAAATAAATATGTGAAAAATTATCCACAAAAATTGTTCTTGCCAATATTTGGCAACACTGTGATTTTGGCGATTAACATGAAATAATTATCACACTAAAATAAAAAATATATCATAAACCTGATGAACGTTTTAATACAGAGCAGGGAGAATTAACAACGTGCGAGTGATGCAATTGTGATTGGATGTAGAGCGACTAAAAACTGAACTAAACACTAAATTTGAACATCGGGTGGTCACAGCGTGTAGATACACATATATTCGGTGTGCTACCGACGAAAGTTACTACTGTTCTGGTTTAAAATGAAATCGCGCGCGCAGAGATTTGTTACTGCTAGACACCCAGCGACATCTACGCCAATACATATGTACAGGGTGTCTCTAAATATATAATTAGAACAGTTGGAATTAGTGAAAATTCCAACATGGGTATTGCACGCAAATAGAAGAAGGGGCTACTGAAAAGAGTGGTAACCGCAGACATGCATGTTTCTGGCTCATTAGCCGTCATCGGTACGGTACAACCAAGAAAAGATGTGAAACATGGGAGCAAAGGTGTTGAATGAAACAGGAGAAAATATAACAGAATTCAGCAGGATAGTCAAACACAACATTTGTGTCAGTAATATTAGAAGATCTATTCGTTGCTTATTGTTCATATGTCACACACTATTCGTATATCTTGTTATTATTTCATTAATCTGGATCGGAAGTTTCAGACGGGAGTGTTATATGTACCTCCGTGTCTATGTTGGTTGTTGTCTCGAATATTCGAGATCTTCTAATATTACTGACACAAATGTTGTGTTTGACTATCCTGCTGAATTCTGTTATATTTTCTCATGTTTCATTCAACACCTTTGCTCCCATGTTTCACATCTTTTCTTGGTTGTACCGTACCGATGACGGCTAATGAGCCAGAAACATGCATGTCTGCGGTTACCACTCTTTTCAGTAGCCCCTTCTTCTATTTGCGTGCAATACCCACTAATCTATTCGTTGCTTATTGTTCATATGTCACGCACTATTCGTATATATATATATATATATATATCTATCTATCTATCTATCTATCTATATATATATATATATATATATATATATATATATATATATATATATATATATATATATATATATATGTATTCTGAAAACCAAACAGTTGAAGTAAATTCTAATTTAGGTCTTACTAGAGGAAAGTAGAGCGAGTTTGCCGTTTGTCTCATTACAAACCCTAATATTTTATTGGCTGCAGAAAATATATTTATCAGATGTGCAGCACAAGAAAAGACGTTATTGTACGTTACACCTGAATCTTTAGTTTCCGTACATCTCATCAATGTTTCTCCTCCCATCTCGCAGTCAAATGAAATGGGATCTTTAGAACGAGTATATTCATCACCTCACATTTACAAATATTAAAATGGTGCAATTTGTTAATCAGATTCCATTCATATATAATGTGTATATATTTTTGTATCATAACACAGTCTCTGACAGTTTATTCTTCTGAAGATTTTGAGATCTTCTGCAAACAGTAAACTTAGGAATCTTGCGGCACTCCGCAATTTGTATGGTGTTTCCCAGTGACATTTCCATTATGTCTGACGACGAATTTTCTATTTTCTTAATAGCTTTTAATTATTTCGAGAAAGTCTGCAGTTAACCCGTAACTTACTAGCATTTTCAACTGCACATCATGATTTACACTCTTTCCAAAAATCTGTATAAATTGTGTCTATTTGAGATTTAACACCCCATGTTTCGAATGTCTGATTTTCTAATAATAACAAATTTATATTAATAGTTTCATATGACATAAAACGATGTTGTTGGTGTTTTAAATGAAACTTACAGTTTCTAGATAATTCCACAATATATTTAAGAAATGTTAAAAATTCAAAGAAATTGACAATTCGATTCGATATTTCTTTTTGAATTTTTAACATTTCTTAAATATACTGTGGAATGATCTAGAAACTGTAAGTTTCATTTAAAACACTAATGTGAGTCGATTCCACGAAGTAAGGGTCGAGACAGTTAAATTTGATGCTGTTGGGATAATATGTACTTTTCTATATAGAGATATGAGAACGGACCTAAAAATAAACGGTTTCATAGATTAAAACTAACTTTTCCGCATCTGAAAATGCCGAAAATCAATAAGGTCCATCTGTGAGAGACCTTTAAAAATTCCAATGTGTTTTTAACAGGGATCCTCTTACGACTATTATGAAAATAATTAATAATTACAACTTATTAGTGGATATTGTGTGTTACAGACTGCTGTAAACCTGTGTGAAACTTTATAATTCATGCAGTTCTTATAATTCATTCTTGGGATATGTTATTTCTACTATAAATTTGTTAATGTATTTTAAAGTATAAAATAATTGACCATGTAATTAGGCCTTTAGGTCAGTTTGGTTAAAAATAAATAAATAAACAAATAAATAAAATTTCAAAAAGAACTTATAATAAAAAACTAATATGATTGAGTACACATTTTAAACGAAATTAATAATTTGACTAACAGTATATTTCTTTATAATGGCATAACAAGTTTATTGTATTAAAACAATCCCGCCGAAGAACGTTGCAATGCCGCGAATTGTGGATCCAACCTTGAATGCAATAGTTGTGAAGATATTATTTGTTGACTTGCATCGACCATCGTCCTGCATTTATGCCAACCAGCTGGTCGTTCGCATATACAGTAAAAAGATGGGACGCGGATATGAAATAGAAGTCAAGGACTACCACATTACGTTAAGTGAGTGTCTGAGATTGCCATTGTTATTCTTCAATCGTTTTGTAACAAATTGCAAAATATATGGACTTCTTGAAAGATTATTACTTGTTTTAGTAACAATGCTCGATACTGTATGAATATTTACGTTGATCGTAATCGTGATTTAAATTAGTTAGGAGATAATTTCATAAAAAATGATTTTGTTTATTGACATTACATCTTGTTAATCCTTGTTTTTCCTTGATATTATCATCACATTATCAATGATCACAATATTATGTAGTACCACTTTATTTCTTAGCACAGAGGATAGAAGAAATCAGTTGAAAAAATTTAATCATTATTTTAATTTGGTACATAATACTTTAGTTTCATAATAAAATCACGAGTATAAACTTTTTTCGCTTTCTCAGACATATACATTACATTTGCAAATTTTCCTCTATTGGAAAACGAAGTCGAATACACAATTCAAATTCAAATTGAGGTATAAACTCGCTTTGGTCTACGAGATTTTGATATGATCGTATTTCTTTATTCGGAATTCCTCCGCCCTATGGCGCTACGATCGCCGCGTATACTCACCCCAAGTCACCAAATGGTGATATATCACTGAAGATTTATGGCCTTAGATACGACAGGGAAATTGCAAGAATGGCGGAGTAATCTATCTTTGTTGGGGAAGACGAGGGTAGAAAAATAAGATAAAACCCCCAGAATTTGTCTCTCAAGTGAGTAAAAATAGCCCATTGTTCAATTTCTGATACATATTGGATGTGAAAACTGTTCAAGTTGTGATATGTGGAATTGACGATATGAAAATGGGAATAATAACTTCTTATCTATATTACATCTAATAAAGGATTTATTACCAATAGTAACTTTATTTAGTATAAAAGGAAGTATTTTTATTATATACGTATATATTTTTTAAATCAGTGGAAGTGTCGATTAAATTCTTATTTATTTTTATTTGCATATAAATTGTTGGCTTACATTTAACGATTGAGAACATTTTTATTACAATAGTTCTTTCTGATTCCTAAAATTGTAACTATACAATTGGGATTAGAATACGGCATATCAGGACTGCTAAGGTTACTTAGACTTTGTTACTGCTTTCCAGGAGCCATAAAGGAACAGCATTAGAACCCAATAAACCATATAGTGCATGGTGAAGAGGGCATAAACGGAAATAGGCTATTAAGCTGTGGGATATTGAATATAAAAAACATTAAGTTCACACTATGATTAATCAATACATTGTGTAATTTGTCCCGAAAAGAAATGTAGAGCGTTTAAAAAATATGTATACTATTTTGCAGTGAATAATGATGATTGGCATAATTTTATTTGATGTTTCGGCACTATTTGGGCTTTACAATACTATATTATACACCGAGGTGGGAAGAATTTCATTACTGTCGAGAGATTAGTTGTTAGCTATGATCTCGAGATAGGAATGAAGCTTCTTACCGAGGTTTGTATACTATTTTATTTACAACCATCATATGTCGATCAAAATTAATAAATCTTTGTTTCGTTCTGAACATACCTAAAATATTACATTTAAAAAAAATTACCAGGCATTTTTCTCAGAATAATGCGAATAATAATTTGAGATAAATATGTCCTCCGATGAAGAATTGATGGATTGTACCACGGGTTGGTGCCAGAAAAAAGTAAATATCGCTACCTAAAAGCTATTGAATTAAATAGGAAGTGGTGCGAAGGAAAAAGGAGAAGAATACCAGTTCCAAAAGTGTACTCTTAGCATATTTTGGAGAACAAACCAGACAAAAGAAGCCGTCCACTTTGTGGGCAATGTACAGTATGATACGAACGATGCTACAAATTAAAGAAAAAACTGATATTTCGAAACATGGGAAACTGTTGGCCTTCCTAAAGCGTCAAAATGTGGGATTCAGGCCCAAGAAATCGAACGTATTTTCCAGGAAACATAAAGAGGATTTTTTAAACAAAGCTCCAAATGAATTTCTACCGATAAAGATAATATATTTGTGATATTTACATAAGTATTTTTTTTTTAAAATCGTGTTTGAGCTTATGCAAGTGCACAGTTATTATGGTATTATATTTCTCTATTTTTTTTAGGTCGCATTAATAATATGTGTATCTGGAGCATGTCGAACGAACGAATTAGTGGAAATGAAAATTTTAGATGTTGCTTTTTTTGAAGAAAAAATTTCGGCTGAAATTCCAGTTTCCAAAACAGATACAAGTAGATCATTTCTCATTACTAATCCAGTATGGGTGAAGATCATTTGAGACTACATGAATTTGAGAAGAAACATAGAAATCGATAGATTTTTTGTTCCGCTTAGAGGAGGAATAGTGAGAAATCAATCAATTGGGCACAATAAAATAGCTATTTTTTCCCAAAAAATTGCTACTTTTTTGAATTTAGAGGACTCGAAAGGCTTTACAGGCCACGCTCTAAGAAGAACCGCCGCTACGTTTCTTGCCAATAGTGGTGCAAATGTACTCCAATTAAAAAGGCTGGGAGAATGGAAATCTAGTACTGTGGCAGAAGGTTATATGGATAGCTCAATGGAGAATAAAACCAAAACTGCAAATATATTGTCCCAACGTGCCATGTCTTCTGAAGCTGTTGCAATTAGTTCACAAATCTTAGTCATTCAACTGCAAAGTAATTTGTCGACCAAAGAGATAACTGTTGGAGACGCCAGCGCTGGTACTGGCCTAAATATTTCTATAAACGCTTATAATAATTAATTTCAATAAGTAGTTTGTTGTATTTTAGTTCATTGTTGGTTTTTATTGTTTGCCATTCAATAGGTATTATAATATTTGTCAATGTGTTATACTTTTATATATAAAAAATATTCATCTAGAATAGACGAGAAAAATTTTCAGGAAATGAGGGTGGGAAGTAGAGGTGTGTAATATGCTCTGATTAACAAATAAAATAGATATGTTTGTTTTGACTTTTTCCTGCCCCAAACATTCAGTCACATTCTAAGCTCACTTGCGGACACTTCCACTGCTTTGCCATATTTACAAATCCTCTTCAGTTGCGGGAAAAAAGAAATTGGAAGTTAAATTGAAAATTTGTTAAACGATTATGCAAATAAAAAAAGTCATATGCATTTGAGTCGCTGCTTTTAAAATTAATTAAGAATACTTGAATTTTATTTAATAAAGGCATATTCTTATACATACAAATATTAAACAAGTATTTGTTGTATCCTTAGATATCTTTATGGTTATAACTAAAAGTGGCAACATTGCTCAAAATTTCAGTACCTGTTTAATGTGTCAATAGTAATCTACTTAGTAGTTTTGTTCTTGTTTAATTACCATATAAAGAAAGATGCAAATATTGTCAGAGTGTGATCGACGATCATTTTAAATATGCCGTTGTATTGTAGTAAATAATTTCAAACGTGGTTTGTTTATACGACCGCCATTTCGATTAGAGAGTAAACATTTAGCTCTTTCGTTTTGATGTGTTTTTTAAGACTTTGGGTGACAAAATAAACTTTTAAGTTAATTAATTTAATGTTTTTGGATTATCATTGTTCGTCGGTGCCAAGTTTGTCAAAAAACCAGCCGAAATTACCAAGGCCATGTATCTACAATACCATCCCCACTGATATTTAGAATTGTTGGCCGCAAAAATAAACGTGTTTATGAATGAATAGCCCTCTCTATGTTTATTATTACTCTAAGGTAATATGACACTTTCTAACCTTCAATGGTTGTAAAAAAAATATTTTTTCATTCTCCCCCCTAAGAAAATATATTTTTTTATTTTAAATGGGCAAGCGAAAGCGAAAGTAAAACATGCTAGGTTATCGGTAGCTAAGTATGAAAAACTTTCGTGCCCTGGATAACGAACCAATAAAATGTCAAATTACTTGTCAAATATTTATTTAGATTGGAAATTAAATGTAAAATTACAATTGTTGTATGTTCCTGAAATATTTAACGGCAAATGTTGATTGAAATTTTGTTTGAAAGCAACGCCACTGGAAATTTTGACTTGCTTGTCGATCTGCGCAACATTATCATTAAATTATATTTCTGAGTTTTGGCTTTCCTGAATGAATATCGATTTTGTGGGCATGATTTATTGCCTGTCGATTTGTGCAACATGATCATTAAATTCTTCTGAATATTTGCCTTCCTGAATTGATATAGATTTTGTGGGCATGATTTTATTAGCAACTTCTATTTTATGAGTCACTGAATCTGCTATATATCCTTCCGCTACCACTGACGACCTTCACTCGCCGTGCCTTTTCATATCTAAAATGTCCACACCTGGGGCATTTTCTAGTAATGTAGAGGACGTTCTTCGAAACGAGTGGCCGGTGTACTGATTTGGGTTTATAATTTTAAGAAATTTATCTATGTCGTACGAAATTTTTGAAATTGTATGCTTTCCAACCACCTGGTTTACACATCTGCCTCGCTCATAACGATAAAAAAAGCGTTCATCTTGCGCCTGTTTTGGTCGGAGTTGCATATAACGATTAACAAATGTTACCCAATCTTCTGTTACTACAAATCTTCTTTGCACATTATTTTTTGTAGTAAGTATCTGCACTAAAATAATACGTCCTTTACTTTTAAATTATATAACTCGTCAGTTCGGCATGCCCCAGCTACTCCAAAAATCGCTACCACTTTTTTCATTAAATATATTTCATCAGGAGCTTCTAACAAAAACTTTGATATATCACCTTTTGTAAATACCTGAGATTTTCGAGGTTGATATCCATAATTTTTCCTTTTTATGAATGCTTCAAGCGGCCAAATTTCGAAATATCCTGGTTCTTATTTAATGAAATAGTCAATTTCAACATTGAGTATTCTGACCATAATGTAGCAGGGGACAATGTCTTTGATTTTTCTAAGAAAAATACCAATATTACATCTTCAGTTATTGTGGACGCATCTTTCGTTGTACACCATTTGATGAAATTTTCATAGGCTTGATTGTAACGGTCTTTAGATTTTTCCGGTAACAAACTCCTGCACGCAATAATTGCTGCTTCTTCAATGGAATTCATTTCTAACTAGATTCTAGCCAAATATTAAACCTGAAAGATGTAGACTTTATGAAAGAATAATTATTTGACAACTGTCAAAATATTAGTTTTTGTTGACACGAATGTTATCAAAGTAACGTTAACCCACGCCTTCTACCCATTTTATTGCAGTCTACAGAGAATTTTTTGCATCTTGAAATTGTGTGTTTTAATAATAAAATGGGGGGAAGAGTGTAAAGTTTAATACATAACACGCTGCAAAGCCCTTTTAGGTGCTCGGAGGTATTCAAATAGCCTCGGCTACTCTTCGCTTCGCCTCGGCTATTTAAATATACCTCGCACCTAAAAGTAAGCTTTCGCAGCTTGTGATGTAAATAACTATTTGACAACGATGACATTAATAGATATAGCGATTTACACACCATACAAATAATGCTTTTCCTCCCGCGGATAGTTTGATGCCCAACGTGAAGTGGGAGGAAAAGCATTATTTTCCTCCCTTGGTATGTAGGTATATTTTTCTCTACTACCTTTAAAATGGTTATTTTTATAATGTCCTGAAAATTATAATGCGTGCATACTTATAAGAACACCTGGAGAGTGTTGTGGAACTGTATGCGGCTATATGACAAAATATCAAGTAGTATTGCATTGTCGTCATCGTGATGACAACGCTTTGTTGCTACGACATTTTTGGTAATACTTGGTAATACAAACATTAACAGTTGTCATAAGCAGTCACGTCGTTTACCCTTTTAAGTTGCTTCTAAGTTTTGAAAAAGGGTTCCAGCGAATACGACCTGCCAAAAAATCTCGCTAAAGAGGCAAAATTGATTTTAGTGCATCTTCTTCCTGACAAATCGAGAGAGTGATATAAAAAGGAATATAGTGTGTTACAAAAATGGTTGGAAGAGTGCGGAATAAAAAAAGTCTCCGAAGATACCACCCTAGTATTGTTTTTCGCAGTGAGCAAAGAAATAAAACCATCAACATTATGGAGCAAATACGATCAGTACTAAACGTTAGGGAAAACATAGACATCAACTGTCCAAAATTAATTGCATTCCTCAAAAGAGAAGCCAAAGAAACCACTGATCCAGATTCCAGTCCCGAATTCAGAGCATGGGTGAGGTTTTTCGGAATTATTAATTATGATAGATAATGCATTATTTTATAAAAATATCAAAAATAACAGGCCTCTATAATATAAATGATAAATGAATCAAATATATGATTATCTATGAATATTGAATAGAATAAAAAAGGAAATCTTACCTATACTTACGGAAGAGTTGAACTATATCGGTGTACGTTGGGGTAGTAACTTTTCACATTTCGGGGATTCATAATGCTGGTGTTCTTGGTATGGTAGCCTAATTCCTAACCTTTGGAGGATATATAATGAGCTTGTAACAAATGTACTTGGGAATTCAATTTGATTATTATATATGATATTAGTTTGATTTTTTTATAGATAATATATTGTATTTTTGTGAAAAACTAAGGTTTGTTTGATGACATCTAGGTTTGATACAAAACAGATTTGAATTGAACGTATTGAATATGATATTTGTTAGGGATTTGGAGTATTTTATATTAAAATAGATTTATTTATTTGAATAGGAGAATTTTAATTTGTGACAGTGACATGTCTTGATTTCTGGTGACAGATATTTAATTGAAGTATATTGGAAACGTCAGTGTTTCATTAGATAGCCTTTATAATTAAACGTAGACAGTCACAGCTGGAAACTGGGTAAATAATACGGAACAATAATAATGAAACAAAAATTAATTTATATATTACTGAAAATTTATGGAAATATTTCATAATTAACTGAACTCATCCTGAGATAACAGATTTTTCTTGCCGGCAAATGTTTTGATCAAATAAAAGAACCTAAACAATATAAAAATTTTAACCAAATATATCAACTAAGACAATATATATATATATATATATATATATATATATATATATATATATATATATATATATATATATATATAGATAACATAAATATGAAACTGATAAAGTACGGAGATGAGAAGCTTCATGATATAGTATACCAACTTATAATAAAAATATGGAGATAAGAAAAAATGCCTATAGAATGGGAAATAGGCCAGATAATTACAATCCACAAAAAACGTGACCAGCATGAATGCCAAAACTATAGAGGTATTACATTACTGAACACTGCCTATAAAATACTATCAGCTACAATAAACAGAAGGCTTAGAGACACTACAGGAAATACTATAGGACGATATCAGTGTGGATTCGTAAAAGGAAGATCAGCGGTGGATGCCATATATACACTGAAGCAGATAATGGAAAAAGCATATGAGCATCAAATAGAACTGGAAATGTTATTTGTAGACTTTCGGCAAGCTTTCGATTCAATACACAGAGGCAAACTTTTGTCTGCTTTGAAAGAGCTAGGCATTAATGATAAATTAAGAAGGTTAATCAAGATGACTATGGAAAACTCAAGGGCTACGATAAAAACACAAGGAGGAGAAACTGATGAAATATACATAAATAAGGGTGTAAGACAAGGTGATTCGCTATCTGCAACTTTATTTAACCTAACACTTGAATATGCAATGAGGCGAATACAAAAAAGCAATCTCAGGACGAGCGAAAGACAGATAATTGCCTATGCGGACGATATAGTAATCATATCAAAGACAAGAGAGATTCTGGAAAACACAATAAGGGAAATCACAAGTGAAGGAAGTAGGATGGGATTAGAAATAAATGCAGATAAAACAAAAATAATGATTTTTGGTAAAATACATCAAACCAGTGCAATATAGATCGGAGATTTCGAATTTGAAAAAGTGGAGAAATTAAAATACTTAGGGGTCACAGTAACAAACACTGGAAACAGGAAAAATGAAATAGAAGAAAAAATCATTAATGCAAATAGGGCTTACCATGCCGATAAAAAACTTTTAAAAAGCAAATTACTCTCAAGACAAACCAAAATCAATATTTATAAAGTGCTATTAAGACCCGTCCTGTTGTATGCTGCTGAAACAATGACACTGGCTAAAAAGGAAGAAGAAGACTTGAGAATAATAGAAAGAAAGATAATGAGAACAATATTGGGACCAATCAAATTTAGAGATAACGAGTACAGACAAAGAATGAACTATGAAATTGACAAAGAACTGGAAGGAGAGGACATAGTAAGGAAAATAAAAAGGCAAAGAATGAAATGGCTGGGACACATATATAGAGCAGAAGAACAAGAAATAACACTGCAAATGACACAATGGGATCCTGAGGGAAGAAAACGTAGGGGTAGACCTAGAATAAAATGGCTGGAACAGGTGAAGGAAGATATGACGAGAGCCGGAATTGGAGGATGGAAGGACAAAGTTAAGGATAGGAAACTGTGGAGAGCATTGACAGAGAAACTCTAAAAGGAAAAACGGGGATTGATCCACCCCAAAAAAAATGGATCTAGAAAGCGTGAAGCGGCGAAACCCCAGAAGGGGTATCAAGCCATTATATATACTAAAAAAATTTTTTTTTCATTTTCACTAAAAATTGACACTACTTGTGTCCACGCTTTTTTATCAAGCATTTTTGGTAAATTCTATTATTTTATACTTTTTAGTACAATAAAAGCGGGTTTTTTAGTTTTTTAAACTATAATTTATTACTTACTAATACTCAATATTTACTTACAAGTGAAAAGCGACAATGTTTTTTTATAATGTTCATCACTACTTAGAAAACATGCAATGGCGTTGATGCTCTCCTTAGATTGATATTGATATTTTTTACAGAAATGGGTTCACGATTTAGAAGAAAAAACTAAGGTTACTTACAAGAATATATCACTGCCATTTTAACACTAGAACGGAAGAGACGCAATTATCCCGAAGCCGAAATACAAACTGTCCACACCAATTGTATGTTAAAATTGAACGGAAGCTTGTCAAATCAAAGTCGCCAGACCATAGTAATCTTGTTGGTAACTGGCTCTGTGTAATATAATTCAAGAATAATCATAACCATACCATTCTATCAGCGGCTGCACTTCGCTATCGGCCAATAGGAGACACAGCCAAAAAAAAGGATTTTTGAATTATTCCAATATGGTCATAATGCTTCCAGTGCATATCACACGTACTGTGTCGAAATTATGGCACAATATGGCGATGAGTATTACAATTATGTTCAAGATAGACGCCTTGACCAAGAATGACGTACAAAACCTATGGAAAGTTAACTTTAAAACATCGTACGGAGAAAGATCAGGAAAAAATATGATGATATATCTAGAAAAATATTTAGCTGAACAAAAAAAAGTCAACGGTTATTATACAAAATTTCCTCCGTAAAAGAAAATTATTCAGTTGTACACCTATCATGCAACGCGTAGCCCGATTATTACCTCAGGCAAATGAAATTCTTTTCATAGATTCTTCAGGCAACTGCGACGTAGAAAACCATAAAGTATACTTTTTTGTAACACAGTCTCCTGCTGGCGGACTGCCTGTTGGGTGCATTTTGACAAATAGTCAAAAACTAGAACTGTTTGCGGACGCTGTTCAATCGTTGTATGAGATTTTTCCTGTAAAAATTACACCTTCAGTAATTCTCACTGATGATGATCTCGGTGAAAGAAAAGCACTGCAGACGGTTTTGCCATAATGCAAGTATGTTATTATGTACTCTTTATGTTTTAAAATCCTGTTGGAAATGGATTACAATGGCAAAAAATGAAATTTTGAAAGAACATTCGCAACTTCATTATAGATTATTCAAAGACATTTTAATGTCGAGAAACATTGAAGATACTGCAACAGCTATAATGACTTTCTACGAAAAATGTTTGTATGAGCATTTTGCTCATTATGAAGAACATATGCTTGATCGGATTGAGATGTGGTGTTTACTGTATAGAAATGATCTCATGGTACGAGGATCTGGTACAAACAATTATACGGAGGTTATGTTTCGTCTTTTAAAAGATTATACCATTGGAAAGAACAAAGACATTCGCAATTTAACGCAACTGGCATATTTTATAATCACTAGTTTTGAGTCTTAGTTTACACAGCGTATTATGGACCTTATCTTTAACCGAGTTTCTAAAGCTGTTGCAAATAAGTATTTTCTAGACCAAAGGGATAATCACGTTTATAATATAGGTAATCAGTCTTGGAAACATGGATTTTAGAGTTAACAGTTCGAGAAATCCAGAAATTGTGTACGACGTAGATATGTCTGTTTTCAAATGTTCAGCCATTATTGCAAGCACCAAGGGGCTGTTGCAAAAAAATATATTTACAGCAACTAACACTTTATCACTTTCATCCAAACATATCCTTCATGAAATCGCTTTGTGAAAAATTGCAAATTCATCTACTTATGATACACTGAAAATCAATGACGTTACAGCAAAGAATTTAAACCAGGACATGTCTTCTACTAATAATTATTCTTCCGTCTAAAACCAGCAAGATCAAGAAACGTTTGATAATGATGATGCCATGAAATTTGATGAAAAGGAAAATATTGATATAGAAGCAATAAAAACTAGATGGACGGCACATTCGAATTTAATTATGTCAAAGTTTGAAAGCGATACTGAATCTTTTGGACCCGCTATAATGAAATATTTGGACAACTGTACCAAGTATGCCCAATCAAATCAATCATTGATATCAGGCTTGCATTGTGCTTTTAAATATACAGGAATTCCGTCTAAAAATAAGAGGCAGGCAGTATTAAGGAAAGGAAAAGAAATATCTGTACAACCGACTTCAATATCAAGACGTAAGGTTACATTGACAGGTAGAGCATCGTTAGCTGGACGAAAACCTGGAAAATCTAATAGAAAACAGCGAAAAAAAGCACCACACAAATTGTAACTGTGTGTAGAGAGTAACATTGTTCTAGGTGACAATAAATTTAGGAAATAGTTATTTTTTGTGGATGTTAATTTGTCATTATATTAATTCAAATATAATAGCAATTAAAAGAGTTGGTTTTATACTGCGCCTTATTTACATTCTATAAACTGGCATATAGACGTACTAACATAAACTACGTCGGATGCTTGACCAACCTTAGTAAACTGCAGACGTATAAGGACAATCTACATCTTCATTTTACTGCTATTATTATTGGTCGGATAAATCTTGAAAAGCCTGCCCTGATTACTACACCGATCGTAGCCGAACATATACGAATTGTTTGTCCATGCCTTGTGCGTCTGCAGTATACGTGTATATGCGGCCCGGGCACAACTGGCCCACCCGCTAGAGCCGCCCCTGTATATAATGTCATTTTCCTCTGTTTTTTATTACAAAAATATTTTTAGAGAGAGTCATATCCTTTGTGAGTTTTTTTTAATTTTGTGTCCACTTAAGTAATTTGATAATTGGAAAGATAGTTCCTGAATAAATGGTGAAGATCACACAATTTTTCCATTTTTCATTTAATATTTCAATCACTAATTCTTCATTTCTTTAGTGCAGCTTACGTTTTTCTATAAATCGGAGCTTAAGTCAAGAAAACTTATTGTTGAATTTAATATATTTTTCTATACTACTTTTCAATATCAAAAGATATTGATATGAAGCTTAATTGTTTCCTTGACAATAATAAATCTAATTAGTTTGCTAGTTGTGTGATCGATTAATGGATGTGAAATTATTTGTTTCAAATTTTCGAATGTTCATTTAAATTATAAATGCGGATTTAGATAATCACTTTCGAACAACTAATTGGCTTTTGAATTCTTCATTTTCGAATCACACAAGCCAATGGCTTGATATAAACAGCAAGACCTATCCAAAATGATCTTCTACGGTTACCTATCTACCTTAAGTCTAATTGCCCAAATGCAACCCAGAAATAAATAAATCAAATCACCCATCAAGTTAAGCGACCACACGGTTGACCCACTTATCTAATTGAAAAATGGAACCAAAAAGGTCGCCACCACTTTCTAGAAGATAATTTCCATGATATCAAAGATTTGTTTCAAAAAACAAATTCCTATTTCAAAGCAAAAAGAGTCATTACGTAATTTCTGAATAAGGAAAGACAACTCATTTTAACTAGAACTCCATTAGTGCAGGTAGAAAAAAAGTCCTAGAATAAGTTTTGTCGAAAAGTGTATTGATAAGAATTATTCTTATGTTTTGTGTATGTACAGATAATAAACCCGTAAAAGAACGAATCATCCTTCGCGCAGATGTTCCAAGCTCTAATAAAGTTTACATAGCAGATACAATAAGAAGTAGAAATGGTAGCCAAACATTTAGAGCCGGATAAATTCGCTCGAAAAGTAATATATATTTCTTAAGTTGAACAATTCGTTATAATAAATTTATTTACAAAGTAGATATCCAAATAAATTAAATGAAGCCCCTAGAAAGGAATAAGAAAAAGAATATTCTCATTTGCAAAGGAAAATCCCTACGAAAACGATGACCCCATGTCTCATGTGTACTTACGAATAAAAAATTAAAGTAGTTGCAACTCCTCGGCACTAAATTTCAAAAGCAATAACGATGTAAATTTAGCTGATGTTGAAATCGCCAGCCCGGCATGCCGCATTATATTTCTAACAGTAGATTTATAGCCCAGTTCATTCAAATTAAAATTTGAGTGGAGTCTACTCGCAATATGGTTGCTGCTGAAAGGAAATTATCTTTTTAAAAGTTTGTTAGGAGCGTATTGTTTCCGGCCACCCTTTTTCTAATTTAAGGGGCTTCATATCAATCCCTGGTGTGCAGTTAAATTTGCATCAACCAATGTGATCATGTCTTTGTTTTGTTCATTCTCAGTTTTGTTTAGCTCACACTTTGGCTCTCTTTGCTGGTCTTGTCTGCGTGCTATTTGCGGGTTTTCGAGAATAACTTGATGAATCGCTTCGGATTCACAGTGTTTTACTTCATTTTGTTTCATTGGCCTGTCTCTTATTTTCCGTTCCACTCGCGCCGGTGCATTTTTGTACTCTACGGGGCTCCGCGACGTAAATATGTTACTTTTAGACACTTCTTTTTGTCAATGAATTGGCAACAGGAAACGGTTCTAAATTTTGTATTCAGATATACAATCTCAACACATAATTTATTCTACAAAAATACACTAGACAATAGATTAATTGATATATTATTACCACCAATAAAATAACGACTCAATAAAAATTAGAATTAGATAAGAACTGTCTTGACATTGTCAATCAAATGGAAATTGAACGTACATTTAACATTTATTTAATAGAGTAGTGTAAAAGCTTTATCCAAAAGTACTGTGTGAAGAATCTGAATTGCCACAAGGAACCATATTCCCATTTTTATATTTAATGTTGGTAGCAGACATTCCTTCCTCCAATCACAAAACAAGGAAATAGTTATTTATGTATTAAGAGCGAAAAGTGAGGAATTATTGTTCGAAAGCAAGGGTTATCGCACGACGCGAAGCGGAGCGCGTTAAAAGCTTGAGAACAATAATTTCACTTTAAGCTCGCAATACATATAACATTTTTTCCACAATCACTTGAATAGTATATTAAAGTATAAGTGGATAAAGAGGTCTTTCAAACACGCGCGATTTTTCGAGCACGACGGCGCAGCCGGAGTGCTCGAAATAGAGCAAGTGTTTAAAAGACCAGTTATCCACGAATACGTTACGCTATTTTTTTATTGGTTGTATAATAATAGGTGCTGTTTGAATTAGTAGACTGTACGCATTGACTAGAATTTGAACTTTTTATTTAGAGTTGATAACATTCGAAAATTGAGTACATCATTTTTTCATTTACACCCGATGTCGAGATCGTTCTCTTGTCATAACGAACTCGAGTTAACACCTTTTTACAGGGTTGTCGCTTCTTACCTAAAATAATAGATTCAAGTACCTAATATTAAAATAATTTCAAACATTGGTGCACTTTGAAATCATGAAATATTATTATTATATTATTACTACAAAAAAATGGAAGTCCGTCCTCGATGCCCAGCCAAGTTTCATTTCATAGAAGTCCGCCCTCGATGCCCAGACAAGTTTCGTGAAAGTCCATCCTAAATAGGATTTATTTTTATTTGACGTTACGAGGTACTGCTGTCAGATCAATAATCAAAAAGTTTCTTGATTTATATTTAGAAGGATACAATGTATACATGATACTATAACTGAGAAGATAAACCCACGCGCATGTATAAGCCCATCTCTCTCGTACGCCTGACGTCACTCGGAGACAAATTTCGCAGCAACAGTCAGTTTTATAATGGCGTTCAACGGTGTTGGTGTGTGTTTTATTTTTTATTTGGTTTATTTACAGATGAATGTGCGTGAAGCTTAATAAATTATAATTAAAAACCTTGATACAGACGACAACGATGTCGATCATTCTGAAATATTTACTGGACAAATCTTTGGGACTTTAAATTTACCTAACAATATTGAACATGCTGGTCGAAAAGATCCTGCTGATGTCGAGGAAAAAGATTTCAAAGTACATGTTCAACATTTGAATATATAGATAATTAAAAAAATGATTAATCGTAGTAGAATAGGGTAAACATTCTAGTTTAAAAAATATATACATCCTTGAGCAAAAAGTTGAGCTGGCGAATGGACAGCCAAAGAAAACCAAATCACACAAGAACTTGAATGGGATGGTATAGAAAATTTGGCAGGGTTTATTGCATTTGAGTTACAGAAAATAAATTTGGTTATATTCGAAAAAGCAATGAAATGTCATTTTCCTGGGTAAACCATCTTTCCGAAGGCGGTCTACTAAAACCAAATCCAGATTTTCTAACTAAATGTAATGAACTATATTTTCAATAATTTTAATGGGGATTCATTAAAATTGACCAACATTATTTAAAAACCTTAACGGATTTAGCAGAATCTGTTAATTTAAGTAGGTAAATTTTATGAATAATATATATCTACTGAATAGATTAAACAAAATTGTAGACTAGTTATTACTTCTTGCATAAAAGTAAATAGAACAATTTCTTTAATAAAAATTCAAAATCCTCACTACGGTGTCAAAATTTCAATCTCCACTTTTGTTTTTATTTGTAAAAGAAAGTAGACAAGTTATTACTATACGCTTACAAATAATTGAAATATACTTTTTTAATAAAAATCCAAAACAATTTAATCTCAGCTTTCGCTTTTTTCTGAAAAAATCTATGATTAATTTATCAGAAAATTTTCTTGTTGATAAAGACTGGTGCATAATGCGAAACCAATATGGAAAATATTGAATTAGTTCCTTTTTATACAGGGTGTTCCAAAGATACAAAAAAATGTAGGCTTAGAAAACCAAAAAATATAGGATTTTCAAAAAATTTGCCATAGCAAAAATAAAGTTTCTAATTTGCCAAAAGCAAACATTTTTTCGGAAAGTTTTCTGTTTCAGAGAAAATTGAGTGGAAATTTAGAAATAGAATCAGTTTTTTTGCATTTGCTTATTTTCGCCCTCAGTTGAAACGTCAAACTTTTGGAAAACTAATATTGGACTTTTCTTTTTGTTTGACTAAGAACTTAATTTTTGCTGTAGTAAGTTTTTATACTCTTTGCTAGATTCTTCAATTTGCGATCCTAAATTTTGTTACTTTTCAAATACCCTGTATAAGATGGACGACTGGATATAATATTTTTAACATAGATTTGACATTCGTCATAATATCGAGATACGTACCTACCTACTACATTTAAAGGTTTATTATCCTAGTATAAATCCTAAATCCTACATTGAATCATAAAAAAATATCTTATACACTATTATAATAATCATAAAATTTTTTTAACATATCAATATTATAATACACAATAAGAAAATACACTAAAAATTTATAAAAACCGCACAAAAACGATACTTCTTCAACCGACTAGATGATTGTTGTCTCCGAGTGACGTCATGCGCAACGTCGTACGAAATTGGATCGCCAAGTGGGTTTATCTTCTCAAGTAATAGTATCATGCAATGTATATATGAATATATAAATAAATTTTGCAGAAAAAACCAAATAAGACATTGGTTCACAATGAAAATATACAATTTTAAAACTATTAAAAAAAGTTGTCATTGATACTTACGTTTCTCGAGTTGTTGTTGTTACCATAGGGACTTTAAAAAACGCGCGTGTTTGAAAGTTCGATTTAATCACGCTGAGGCGTGCTTTAAAAAGGTAATATGAGGCATCAATAAAAAAATATATATTATAAATAATTATTGATAAATTTATACCTCTTATTTCAAGTACCTGTCAAATACTTGATACTTATACTGGTGAATAAAACTCAGTGTCACAGCATTTTTTAATGATTGACAATGGTGTAGCTACTAGTTTCGGCCTACATAACGGCCATCTTCAGGCTATAAAATTTCATATTGTTACAATTATAGGGAACAACCACAAAAATCTCCAACATTACCTGATACGAAAAAACTTCTCCCGTGGGAAACACACGCTGCTCATCCAAATTATTGGAGGAGAGAAAAATGCTGTGACACTGACTTTGAGCTTTATTCACCAGTATTACTGTCAGTCACATTTGAGTCATGGATGATATTCTCCTTTTGAAGAATGCCAGTCTGGCTGTTGTCATCCGACATTATGAAAGATCAATGTGGGAAAAGAAAAAGACTCTCCAAGTTATTTGGTTCTTGCAGAGATGCAATTTTCATGGAGTTTACCCCCCGTCGATTTCCATTCATACTAGAGTACGTTCCAGAACTTCACAGTATACCGTTGACAAGGCGAAGAGGATATGGATCGTTCAGGAGATTAAGAGACTTTATAATTTTCTCAATTTTACTAATACCCGGCTGAAATTCATTTATTTTTTGTTGACTAAATTACTAACCTTTCAAGAATTTGATATTTTAGATAGAGATGTGAGGGATGTGGTTGAGGATGCATGTATTGATAATTATTTGAGGTTGTCAGATAAACTTCACTGGTTGATAAGTAAAAACCTTAAACCGAGATTTGAAAATTCGCATGTAAGTGATGAGAAATATTCTTCTTTCAAGTTTCACCCTAGAGTCCTTAACCTCAGTAATTCTGTATTTAATAAACAGCAACTTGACTTGCTTAACATGGAATTAAAATTTAATTTCTCAACTTCTAATGTTAAACGTAACTTAAGAACTTTAGCAATTGACTCTGAATTAATTTTGGGTAATTCGGATTTGACTAATAAATCATCCATACGGGCTGACATCTCTTCGTTAATTCAAAAGACCTTTAACAGACATTCCAAACCTAACCTTTTTCCAATTATTAATCAACATCATTTTTCATTCTCATCACTTAGAGATTTAAAACATAAAATTTCTTCAGATGATTTGGTAGTAACTAAGGCAGATAAAGGTAACTGTGTCGTCGTTTTGGACAGATATGACTATGTCAATAAGGTGGAGTCTTTCATTCATTCTGACACTTCTTTTTCTCCCTTAAGTTCAGATCCTACCTCGAAGTTTCATACGCTTTTTAGGAATAGGCTTAAAACTTACTCTGATACATTGGATAGCTTTAACATTAAATTCTACCAATTGATACAGATCGCACCTATCACCCCCCTACTTTATGGACTTCCAAAAATTCATAAAGAAAATATACCAATTAAACCAGTAGTTTTCTCTTTAAATTCACCAGTCTCTAAACTCTCTTCCTTCCTTAATAATTTACTCCAAGACATCACCAAATTCAATAATAACTTTTCTATTAAAATTCTTTAGACTTGTGTAACAAGATATCTAACATTACAGTTCCTAGCTCTAGTTCATTTTTGCTTTCATTTGATGTTTCTAATCTCTTTCCTAGCATACCCCCTTCAGAATGTATGGACTTGGTTGAGGCTTTGCTCTTTTCTAATAATTTGAACCCCAATATTCTTTCTGATGTCCTCGGTTTACTCCAATTGTCTTTAGAACAAATTTTTTTCCAATTTAACAATAAATATTACGAACAAACAACAGGTTTGGCTATGGGATTTAACCTTAGTCCTTTACAAGCCGAAATTTTTATGAACAAATTAGAACAAACCTATTTAAGTGATCCATCCTTTAAAAGTCACATTGTTTTTTTACTACCGCTATGTGGACGATTGTATTGCTCTTTTCGAAGGTACACATGAACAGGCCTTTTCTTTTCTTCATTTCATTAACACATTACACCCCAGAATTAAATTCACTTTGGAGTTAGAAGTGAATAACCGTATCCCCTTTTTGGACTTGTTAATTGTTAAGGAGACTGGAATTTGAGATTTACCGAAAACCCACAACGACAGACGCTATCATTGATTTCAATTCTAACCATCCCCAATCACACAAAGTTTCTTCCTTTAATAGTCTATTACATAAAGCATTTTCTTCACCTTTATCACAAGAGGCCTTTTATAATGACATCAATATCAATAAACAAATTGTTCCCAACAATAATTTCCCAATTTCTTTATACAACAAATTATACATGAAATTTTTCAATAAATTCAGATTGAGTTTTCCTACTATTAACTCTCTCAATGTGTGTTCTGACGGTGACAAACTTCATTATGCTGGTTCTCTACATTACTTTGGTCCTATATCCTATAAATTTGGTAATATTTTTAAAAAACATAACATTAACTTCGGTTTTAGAACTAATAACAATTTGAGATCATTACTAGTTAACACTAAAGACTGCATGCCATATCTTCATTCTCCTGGCGTTTACAAACTTTGTTGTAAGGACTGTGATGCTGTCTATGTGGGCCAGTCTGGACGTCTGCTGGACACAAGGATGAAAGAACATCTCAGTTGTATCAAAAGGTATCGGAATACTGACCCTCCTGCTTCCCCTTCAGCTTTTGCAAATCACATTATTTCGGAGAACCATCATTTTTCATTGTCTGATGCTCGTATACTACATAAATGTTTTAAAGGACCTAGGATGAATTTACTTGAGATGTGTGAGATTAACCAGACTAGTTCTGACACTACTGTTGTTTGTCTTAATGAACAATTGTTACCTTCTGAGCCGTACATGTTCCTCAATCTTCCTTTTCAGGGGTGTTAAACTCAATTTTTTCTTAAACTTTAATGTTTTCAGTTTGGTTTTGTATTATACTTTTGTAACTCCCCATTAGCTATTCATGAACTTGTTATCTATTCATTATTTGATTGCTACTTAGTATCAGTTTGTTGTATGTCTAAATTTTATGGTTTTAATCTTTGACATGTTAACCTAACAGCTCTTCTTCTTTTTTTAAGAGGATTTGCACTAATGTTGACATTTACAGCTACATTCTTATCTATGAATTTGTACACGCTGATTCTGATTTATAATTTTGTGTAACTATTCAATTTTGACTTATGGTTCAAAAACTTAAAAGTACTATTTTATTAAATTGTAATTATCTATTTTTCAGTGAATTTGTATTATGTTTCACATGTACTATTCTCCGTTCGTGGGCAACACATGATCTTCACATGACGATTTGTGTCTTTGGAACTAATTCAATCCTTTTATTGTATTTTCAAGGTTTGTCATTAACCACTTCCAATGAGAAAACTTCATTTTCTTCTCTTTCAACTATACTTCAATTCTTTCTCTTGTCATTTTGAAGTATGACATTTCTCCCATTTACAGTTTCCGCTATGATAAGCTTCCATATTGTTTCTTTACTATTAATGTCACATGTTGTGAGTGAAGTGGATTTCTTTCAGTTTAATTTGCCGCGATTGCGATGGACTTTTCATCGAGGCTTTATGAGCCCCTTGTTTTTCGTTTTCTTGTTTACTACATTGTGCTTATCACTTATTTATGAGAATTCCCTGCACAAGGAAATAACTGTTATCCAGATTTTTTCACCTTCTTTTTCCTTCCATTTATATGGCCATTGTGGACTCTTCTCTATGGGAATCGAGGATGACCATCCCGGACTCTTCCTTCTAGGAACCGATGCTGTATATGTTCTACTCTTCCAATTGAGAATCGAGGTTATTTATGTTTATATAGACAGGAGGCCCCCTTCCTCAATCTCCCACTCAACTTCACATTCATTTATTTGGAAACAGTTTAACTCTTACCCCCCATAAAATATTTTTTCATATGTTAATCTCTCTTTTTGAGCTCAACTCTATCAATTCTATACAAATTTTTTAATTAATAGTAATAAAATAATTTTTTTCGTGTGTCACATCTTTTTTTTATACAAGATAGTAAAACTTTTCAATTTCTTTAGCAATTCAATTGACGAGAGAAAAGATTTTTCAAATTTTTCAAATTTAACAACTTTTTCAACTTTCAATTTTTTATAATTTTTCAAATTTTTCAATCTTACGACTTTTCTCACTTATCTCCTCCAATAATTTTGATCAGCAGCGTGTGTTTCCCACGGGAGAAGTTTTTTCGTATCAGGTAATGATGGAGATTTTTGTGGTTGTTCCCTATAATTGTAACAATATGAAATTTTGTAGCCTGAAGATGGCCGTTATGTAGACCGAAACTAGTAGCTACACCATTGTCAATCAATAAAAAATGCTGTCACACTGACTTTGAGTTTTATTCACCAGTATTACTGTCAGTCACATTTGATTCATGGATGATATTCTCCTTTGACTTTATACTTACTTTTTTAAACTTTTACGAAACTTGGCTGGGCATCAAGGACAAACTTTTATGAAATGAAAGTTGGCTGGGCACCGAGAACGGACTTCCATTTTTTTGTAGTAATAATATAATAATAATATTATTTAAAACATTAAATACCTACTTAACAAAACAGCGATTTATTAGATTTTCAGGAGACAAAAACAATCCCTAGCCTGGTTACTCTATGATCCTCACTGTCACTGTCAATACAATTGTGTTTGTAGTATCGGTTGTTATGGGCAACGAGCTTTTTGCAATTTTTTACGCTTGGCGTGCGTAAAGTAACTCCCCTCAAGAAACGTCAACTTTTCGTTGTAAGTGGCAAGCGAAAAAGCCTACTTTTCAATGTAATTGTAGAAAAAATAAATTTGTTAATGAGACAGTCATTTGACAGCTCAAAACCTTTTCAAAAACTGTAACTTCGGGAAAAATACGCATACCTATAATATATAAAAATCGGTTTAGAAATATTTTTAAGTCATTTTTTCATTGAGTGATACAACCACCCATTTACAGATTAATGCTGCGTTTTTTCAAAATATATTTCAATTGAGGTTAGTGAAATATGTATATAAAAATTAACTACTGTTCTCAATCTACAGCTTCTTACATTAATGAAAATGTTAGCAGCTGATATTCCTTTCTCCAATTCATTTCACAGTTACTTAACGATCAAAACTTTCCAAAAACTTCTAAATGGCAGCATATAGTCCACCTTACAAAGTTTGGGGTAGTAGGTTTTCTTTTGTCTATATTGTTTGGGATAGTACAGAGATACCAAATCCAATTTTTCGACCTCGGCGACCTTCTGTATCACCGCCATATAACGTTTAAACAGCAATAAATTTGCACTTTTTCCAGATTTTGCTATTTTTGACCATGAAGGAGTACTTTTTCAACAAACACAACTCAATTCATTTCCTAAATTTTGAGCTAAATATAATTACTGTAGGCCTAAGGGTTCCCGAAATACAGATTTTTTTATTGGTACCTCATTTTACCTATTTAAAGCACGCCTCAGCGTGTTTAAATCAAACTTTCAAGTTACCATGGTAACAACAACTCGAGAAATGTAAGTCTAAATGACAACTTTTTTTATTATTGATCTGACAGTAGTACCTCGTAACGTCAAATAATATTATATTATACACCAAGCGACTAAAGTTACCCATTTAATTCCGCGGGCGGTGTTTGATTCCTGAGGACGGAGCGTAGCGGAGCCCGAGGGAAGCAATCCACATAAGGGACTAATGTCACTTTAGTCGAGAGGTGTATACGCTATTTTTTGCAATTCTGCTAATTCTACATACATTTTTGATAAAAATTAATACTACTTAGGATGGACTTTTACGAAACTTGGCTGGGCAACGAGGATGGACTTCTATTTTGTTGTAGTAATAATATAATAATAATATTTTATGATTTAAAAGTGCACCAATAAAAAAAATAGCGTAAAGTATTCGTGGATAACTGGTCTTTCAAACACTAGCTCTATTTAAAAATCGCGTGTGCTTGAAATACCTTTTTATCCACTTTAATATACTATTAAAGCTTGGTGAAAAAACCTTGATAAAACTGCGAAAACTTTTCTTTTTAGTTTCAGATTCTAAATTAAAATTAATAATGAAGAATAAAGTATTAAGAATACAATTACTAATTATGTCGGAAACAGGAACTTCCAAGTTATCTACATAATTCATTAGTGAAGGAAAAGTTCAAACCCCGCGCGCATCTAGTGTTGCAGTAGAAAACGTGGAAAATAAAAGATTGCTGAAGCATTTGAATCAGATATATGTACATAGAGCATGTCAGAGCGGTATAACAATCAGAAGTTGATAAAAGCAGCTGTTCAACGTGGAGAAACACACATGAAAAAAACATTGACAAGAGCCTAGCTCACAGCATTTCAGTTTCAAGGATCATTGTTTCATGTGTGGTGAAATCATCACAGGAAAATTTATTGAAACTCAAAAGAAATGTCGACCAGAAAAAAGAAATACTGTGCACACTGTGAAGAAGATGACAATGAATGCAAACATATTAGATGCAGCTGAAAGAAGAGGTGACGAATGAGCACTGGAAATAAAGAATTTCAGAGGACACTCGATGCAAGGTACCTTCTGTTTTGCCAAATAATGCTTTATAAATCGTCATCAAAGAGAGAAGAGGTACTAAGGCGTGAAGCAGTAGTGTTGATAAAGCCATGGCTAACATTTTCACATCTCTTGAAGGGAATTTCGATGAGAGCCAGTTATCATTAAATCAACTAATTGAGCAAATAGAGGGAGAAAAGCGACAATTTGAGAAGTATGGGGACGAGGGTTTAATTGTAGATGCAGCAAATACATCATCTGTTGTATGTTTCAAACATACTGGTTACAAGATAATAACACAATCTTGGTATCAAAAAACGAGCAAACTCGATCCTCAACTAGAAAGAATGTATGTTGTGAAGGCAGCTGCTGGTATCATACGTGAAGATATTCGTTCCCAGTTGTATGATTCAACTACATACCTATACTTAACTGATTTCTGATTTTTTAAAAGACGCCCATTCTGTCATCCCTGAGGCACTAAAACTTTTTATGGAAACATTGATTCTCAAACAAAAATGAGGTGTTTTTGATAGCTATCGTAAAAAATGTGTAGCTCTAGCAGACTAATTATTATCCTCACTGCGACTTCGTTTAATTTTCTCTTTTTTGATACATGGTATTGGGTCAGATTCATATCATGAGTTTGGATCAAATCATCTTGTTGAAACACTGGCACCCGTAGGGTTTTCCGCTACTTACAGAGAAACTACTGTACTTGAGTGCCATCATGCGTCCAGACAAACTAAAGTTCAAGCAAAATGCTTTAATTCAATCAATTTTTTACAATGCAGACTTTAATAGATGGATTGGGCACTTTTGGTTTGTATTTTCGTAAAATTTCAGTTCCGCCCTCCTTCAATGATATTTGCGATGGGAATTTTATCTGCCCAAGTGTTTGCAGTATATCTTTGACATTATATGCCTGATTTTAGTTTTTTTTATCTTGGTTTTTGTTATCGTTATAAGATTTTTTTATGTTCATATAGTGGCGTTTAAACATTCTTCTAGTCGGATGTACCATATTGTTGTTTTGACAAAATGTAACATTTATTCCGCCGATATTATTATTGTTCCAATTTTATCAGAATTTGCCCATTTCTGCCCTCATTAGCATAGTATATTATCTCAATTATTCTTTCTCTTTGTTCCAATTTTCTTTATGCTTTCGTCCATGATCAAATCAAATAGTGAAGGACCCCATGAATTTCTCTGCATCATGCTTATTTCATAAGATATTGTTCTTTATCTAGTTCAAAAATTAGGTTAACCAGATTAGTGAACGACATGCACACATTTAGTGAGTAATATAGCAATAAACTGTTTCCACTGCGAAATCAGTCATCAACTTATTACAAAAAATGTTGCTGATTTTCCAAAAATTGTTTTAATTTTATACACAATTCATGAGTTCAATTGGAAAACAAAAATCAATAGATTAGATTAAACTTGTACCTATTGATGATATCATCACGTCTGTTTTTAAGACGATAATCTTAACATATCGCTCTTTATAACAAAAACCATCATTCTCCCCAACGCCAATACATTACAAACGCAGAAGGTTGGAAAATTTAATATCACCAGCTTGTATACCACCGCTGTTCTCTTCGCAATTCTCCAACTTTCGGTATTTTTCCATTACATCACATTCTCAACGACCGTTGTCTGCACTTATGAAACGCGTGTTTTGTGTCCACTACCGGAGACTGCTCATAAATTTCGTCGGCTACCAAAAGAAATTTGCCCTCAGTATAATTAGACATAAGGGCTTGCTGGAAAACTAATTGCGTGAGGCAAAAATTTAATAGAGAAAAGGACGAAGGGATAAACGAATAACCTTCCTTTTTTGGGTTTTACGGAACAAGATAATATTGGACTGTTAAGAATGACAAAAAATATGTTTCTTTGACCGTTTACACACTAATTGAAAAGAAAAGTAACAATTGAACAAATGAGAATGTTATCCTTAATATCAACAAAAGAAATCAAATCTGTAAATTGGGTTACCGAATTGTAATTTTCTCATAATTTTTGGACTGACCCAAAAATATTTTTCAGAAAGATTAGGACGCTTTATGAACTTTATGCTGTGTAGTATATACGGAATTGTATATAAGCCTTGATGTCAATTATTCTAAATTAATACTATTTTTCTTACGTTTTTAAATGAAACTGTTTCTAAATAATTCCACAATATATTGAACAAATCGTAAAAATTCTAAAAAATTGACAATTGTTCCGTTATTACTATCATCGTAAGAATGACAGAAGTTACATTTCATGTGATGTCTACCTAGTAACTGTAACTTCTGTCTGTCGAAGCAATTGTCAATTTTTTAGAATTTGTTCCATTTTTTCAATATATTGTGGAATGATTTAGAAACAGTTAGTTTCATTTTAAAAAAGTAAT
Source organism: Galeruca laticollis (assembly GCA_963921935.1). Lineage (NCBI taxonomy): Eukaryota > Metazoa > Arthropoda > Insecta > Coleoptera > Chrysomelidae > Galeruca > Galeruca laticollis. The sequence goes on along the minus strand of OY998182.1, from coordinate 105,574,359 downwards.
ATGAGTAAATTTCACAGAGTAAGGGTTGAAACAGTAAATTTCACTATTCTTCTTGTTTATCTCTACGTTGCTGTACCCTTTTCAATAAAGAACAATTGACAATTTAAGGCTTTGGTTATTTCCGCTGTAGGACTTGACTAAACGAGAAATTAAAATAAAAAAATATGTAGACTTCAGTAGTTTTATCTGCAAAGCGAATTAGTTCGCGTCGTACAAGTGAATTTTGGTGCGGAACATCCATCGCTCAACAATTGTTGATCTGACACTTCTGACATTTATATTTTTGTGGAAAATTTAGCACCAATGAATTAGTCATGTCACTAACGATCAAAGAGAAACTTTTCGGCCATTATGAACGTGGCTTCTTTTATTAATTATTATTTGAGATGGTATTTGGTTATAATAATATATTATTAATGTAATTGCACACAATTCTAGACAAGTAGGAGTATTCGGTTTGGGAATGTGGACCCTGTTGAAACATACGTTCCAAAATTCAAATAGAAATGAATTTTTTGTTGCTTTTAGGGATTTTATCAACATTGTCCACAAGGTTGGACAGTAACAACATGGCAGACAACTCCAATCTGGGAAGTGTTACTGTATTTGTTGCATGATACAGTTTGGTCTGAATAAATTGCCCTAATATATACTCAAGCACCATAATCGTTAAGGCTTGCATCAGCAAAGCCGTGCATTTCGGTAAGAGTAATAAGTGATTAGTCAGATCAATAGGAAGGAGAAGACATTCCTGGTTAAAAAATCTTCGCGAATGGTTCAACACCACCAATAGTCACCTTTTTAGAGCAGCGGTATCCAAAATACGAATAGCCTTGATTATTGCCAACCTTCGGAACGAAGACGGCACTTGAAGAAGAAGAAGAAGTCATTTGTCATGGCATTATCAAATCCTTGCAAAAATACTGGAGATAGTTTTAACTTTAACGATGTGAAAATATTGGCCAAGAAAAAAAATTAAAAAGTTAGTACGTTTTTAGAAATGATCAACATTAAAAAAGATCCTAATAGGATAAATAATAGAAGTGATATTAGTAATTTAAACATCATCTATGATGGTATTTTGAGAGAATGATATTGGATCTGATCTCTTGCACTTTGCTATAAAATTTAACAACATTAAAATAATAATTTGTCCGTACTAACGATAAAGTATAAAAACGAAAAATATTCATTATAATAAAAAAATAACAACTAATCTATAGATAAACCAATTCGTATTAAGTTCAATGTCCAAGCGCAATAAGTGATATATTGATATATATATATATATATATATATATATATATATATATATATATATATATATATATATATATATTATACTAAATATATTTGATATTTTACTTATTTACTTTTAAAGTGAAATTTATTTAAATGTTTTTGATTATTTAAAGATAGATGTTTATAATTTATAATTTTTGTTTTAGTTTTAAGTTTGGCTAGCTCAGTTTGTTTTAAATATTTGTTTAATAATTTATTTTAATTAGTTTATTCGGAAGCATGAAATCCTTTTTCCCTTTGAGTCCTGGCAATTTATACTGATGTGATAGTTGAAATAAAAATAAAACACATTATTTGAAATCAATTTAATTATCAATGCAATATTTATTTGATAAAATAATATGCGACGCCAATGGTTATATGTACCTATTTATTGATTTTAATAATATCATAAATGCGCATGCGTAGAAAAATAGTCATGCGCTTTAACATGAAACAAACAATTATGATACGTGAGAAACATCGATATTATATAAACATAGTTTGTTGACGATGAAAACAATTGAATGGTTAAAACACATAAGAGAATTTATCTATAAATCATAGTTATATATCATACAAATTGCTGTGGAAAGAAATGAGTTATATACATGGATAGACAAATAGAAATTATATACAGAAGAACATAGTTATTACATTATGAAATTTCAATCACCATATTTATGCAATTACAAGATGGCGTGATTAGCGTAAGTACATATTTTAATTTATATAAAGTTCGGCCTTTTATTAAATTTAACGATTTATACAATCAATATACTATATAAAGTCTGTTTCTTTCTTTTTTAGATCGATCATATGTTTGCAAAAGTTTGTCAATTTATGAAATTAAGTACTTAATTGGGATTTTGAGTTTTTACACTATTTATTGGCCAATAAATGATTTAAATACACTGACCTGTTGATCTTGAATTTGGAAGAAAGTCTCTGGATCCCAGGAACACTACACTGAATCTCCAAAAAACCAAAGTTGTTGAAAATTTCACAGATTCTTGTCGGAAAACTTGTTACAAATTAACTGTAAGTATTTCTAATATTGTATTTAACAGTACTTTAGGAGTTTAAATGTCTTATACCGGGAATATCTTTAAATTTTTAGGAACACTATCACATACACTCCTCGCTTCTTAACACTCGCTTCTGTTCTCCCTAAGCGTCCCCTCGATTCTCAACTTTTTTAAACAAAACAGTCTTTTGTTATTTTCCAGATCACTATTCAAAAGTTTATTTATTGATTCACAGTTTGTTATGTCATCTTTTACAACCAATAAGATATTGTCTTTTGTAATCAGATAATTGAAACTTCAATCACTTATCAAAACAATTTCATACATACAAATACATTAAAATTGGTTATACTTAGATACACTTACATAGTACAACATTCAATATTATTATTGATAGTATATTCTTGTTACATTCATATCAATTATAAATATAAATTCTCTTATGTTATTTGTCTATATGTCATTATTTGTTTATCTATGAAATCTATTGGATTATATTCTATTCAATATTTATATTTGTTCTTATTCTTAAATTAATGATTATAATGAATTAACTATAGTAATATTTGTTTTCATTTCAGATGAACAGCTGTTATGATATGGAAATTATTCTACGTCTTAGGCAACTTTATTTACATCATTACATTGGTTAGGCAATATCTATATTTTATGTTATCATTGAGGTAATTCCTTATTTATTATATTGTTATTGGCTGTTATTTAATATATCTTTATTTGATATGTTGTTTAAATTAAGCAAAGTGTTTCCTTTTTACTTGTTTTCTTAAATTAAGTTATTTTCATATATATTTCATACTAGCTAACATTTTTATAATACTAATTCTATTATTATCTATGATATCTGGTTCAATTCCCCTCAAATTTAAATTTAAATGATATCCATACCCTGGATATTTATTTAAATTTCAATTTTCTTATTATAAATGATTGATTTTATTTTATTCAAAAAAAATTTAACAATTTTATGGCATAATCTTACTTTCTTTAACTTTGTTTCTCAAATATTTGTTCACATTTTTCCTACTACAAAATCTATTTCTTTCTATAACTGTCTCCTAATTCTTTCCTTAAAATACACTTGATTAAGATCAATGTCAATTTATATTTTTAATATTACTTCATATAATACTTCTTTATTTCATTTCTTCCTAACATCCACTTATATATCAACTTATTTCTTTGTAATTACATTATACTTCTATATACTCCTCCTATCATATTTCTTTTCAATATTCATTATTCAATATAATTAATTATTTCTTAAATTCATATATATATCAATATCAACTTCCTTATTCCTTCCTGTATTTTCAAGTAATCTATAAGATTCTAATTGACATTAAACATTACCTCCTATATTTTTAATCAATATCATTCATTATTATCCTTTCCTATCCTTTATTACTTACATCTTATTTCCTTATTTAAAAATGTGAACTTCTATTTGATACTTGAGTTATTCTTATTTTATCCCCTCTATCCTATATTCTTTAATAGTTTCATTCTATGTAAAACCAGTATCTCTTATAAATTGTTTCCTTTATTTGCTATATATATTGATTTGCCATACTCACAAATTTTTAAAATGTTTTAATTATAAGTTTTACCTAATAAATTTTTCTTTATATTATATTATATTTATTTTTTTAGGTTCTGAAGAAACAAACGAGATGACTTTAATTGGATCATCAGCTGCCAAATGGAAAACAAAACTCTGTCTAATATCTACTTTATCTTTGTACACTACTTAATATTAAATTTTAAATCTATCCTTATGACTATCATTTCCTTCTTTAAATATTATTCGTAACATAACATATATACATTCTTTAGAATTGGGTTACTCATTAATAATAAATTTTAATTTCAACTTCATTTCTGTATCCTTTCCCTTTTCCATAGAATTGCATTTTCGTCTCCATATTTCATTCCTATTCTCTTGTTCCATTATTCAATTTGCTTTTCTTTTTCTAACCTTTTTCTTGCTTTCTTCTCTTGTTGTTTGATGCTCGATAAATTTCTGAAGCGTCTGTCTATTCTCTACGGTATCCTTTTTAACTTTGTTGCCCCATATCTCATAAATTTCTTCCCATGAATCCATTAAAATTTGCGTTTCCAATCCTTCCATATTATGCATTTTACTATGTATTATTTTAAAGAAAGCTTGTGTGTAAATTATCATCATGTTGTTATATATTATTCCAGTTACTACTTTATTATTATTATAAAATTTTCTTGAATATCCTATACCTCCTTTATTTCTTCTTATACTATCTTCTATTTCTTCTACTGTGTCCTTTAATCTCCGGTTCATTTCTTCTATTTCTTTATTAAATTGTTTATCCATGATTTGACTCCTTCTAGTACATATGCCTGTTGATTTTTCTATTCTACCATACAAATCTGTGATTTCTTCATTCACTTTTCCTTGAGAATGTTGATTTACCTGTTTACTTACTTGTCCTTGTAATTTACTGTATCCTACTTCTCCAGTTTCCTTCTTAATTTCTTCTGTCCCCTCTGTGATATTTGTTAATTCCTGATTATTCTTCTCAATATTCTTAATTTCCATGAAACTTTCCATTTTTACTTCATCTATGTTCTTTGTTAACTTATTTGCTTGTTTTGAAACTTCTGTTTGGATAGTTTTTGGTGAATTTTCTTCCATTTTGATTCCGCTTTCTTTTGGCTCTATCTTCAAGTTTTTATTTTGATCCTCCATATCTTCTCTCACCTTGTCAATTTTCTTTCCAAATTCTTCATTAGTCTTCTTAAGTTCTTTAATTTCCTTACAATTTTCAAATTTCACTTCTTCTATTTTCTCTTCTAATCTGTTCATATTACCATTGATGTTGTTTATATCCCCTCTAATTTCTTCTCTCATACTGTCCATTTTTCCATCCATTTTGTTCATATCTCCCCTCAATGTATTCATATTTCCATTCAAATTGTCCTCCATTTTGTTCATATTTCCATTTATGGTGTCAATCTTCCCATTTAAATCTCCCCTCATATCAGCAAATAATTGTTGCATCATGACCATCATCTGATCATCTCTACCTGTTCTTGTTGGCGTTTCCTGTATCCTATCTTCTTGTGCTACAGCTTCCCCATCTCCTGTCAAACCTTCTTCCTGTGCATCTCCTTCTAATTGTTGTCCTTGTTCCAAATATACTGCTTGATAATCTCCCATACCATGACTTCGTTCTTCCCTTTCCTCTTCCGAACCACTGTCTGCTCCTACCTGCCTTCCATCTCTCAACATCATTCGTTTTGCCATTTTGATTAAGTATTAAATTTTACAAATATAACCAAAATTTTTACAACGCCCCACGTTTTGGGTGACAATTATACTAAATATATTTGATATTTTACTTATTTACTTTTAAAGTGAAATTTATTTAAATGTTTTTGATTATTTAAAGATAGATGTTTATAATTTATAATTTTTGTTTTAGTTTTAAGTTTGGCTAGCTCAGTTTGTTTTAAATATTTGTTTAATAATTTATTTTAATTAGTTTATTCGGAAGCATGAAATCCTTTTTCCCTTTGAGTCCTGGCAATTTATACTGATGTGATAGTTGAAATAAAAAGAAAACACATTATTTGAAATCAATTTAATTATCAATGCAATATTTATTTGATAAAATAATATGCGACGCCAATGGTTATATGTACCTATTTATTGATTTTAATAATATCATAAATGCGCATGCGTAGAAAAAATAGTCATGCGCTTTAACATGAAACAAACAATTATGATACGTGAGAAACATCGATATTATATAAACATAGTTTGTTGACGATGAAAACAATTGAATGGTTAAAACACATAAGAGAATTTATCTATAAATCATAGTTATATATCATACAAATTGCTGTGGAAAGAAATGAGTTATATACATGGATAGACAAATAGAAATTATATACAGAAGAACATAGTTATTACATTATGAAATTTCAATCACCATATTTATGCAATTACAAGATGGCGTGATTAGCGTAAGTACATATTTTAATTTATATAAAGTTCGGCCTTTTATTAAATTTAACGATTTATACAATGAATATACTATATAAAGTCTGTTTCTTTCTTTTTTAGATCGATCATATGTTTGCAAAAGTTTGTCAATTTATGAAATTAAGTACTTAATTGGGATTTTGAGTTTTTACACTATTTATTGGCCAATAAATGATTTAAATACACTGACCTGTTGATCTTGAATTTGGAAGAAAGTCTCTGGATCCCAGGAACACTACACTGAATCTCCAAAAAACCAAAGTTGTTGAAAATTTCACAGATTCTTGTCGGAAAACTTGTTACAAATTAACTGTAAGTATTTCTAATATTGTATTTAACAGTACTTTATGAGTTTAAATGTCTTATACCGGGAATATCTTTAAATTTTTAGGAACACTATCACATACACTCCTCGCTTCTTAACACTCGCTTCTGTTCTCCCTAAGCGTCCCCTCGATTCTCAACTTTTTTAAACAAAACAGTCTTTTGTTATTTTCCAGATCACTATTCAAAAGTTTATTTATTGATTCACAGTTTGTTATGTCATCTTTTACAACCAATAAGATATTGTCTTTTGTAATCAGATAATTGAAACTTCAATCACTTATCAAAACAATTTCATACATACAAATACATTAAAATTAGTTATACTTAGATACACTTACATAGTACAACATTCAATATTATTATTGATAGTATATTCTTGTTACATTCATATCAATTATAAATATAAATTCTCTTATGTTATTTGTCTATATGTCATTATTTGTTTATCTATGAAATCTATTGGATTATATTCTATTCAATATTTATATTTGTTCTTATTCTTAAATTAATGATTATAATGAATTAACTATAGTAATATTTGTTTTCATTTCAGATGAACAGCTGTTATGATATGGAAATTATTCTACGTCTTAGGCAACTTTATTTACATCATTACATTGGTTAGGCAATATCTATATTTTATGTTATCATTGAGGTAATTCCTTATTTATTATATTGTTATTGGCTGTTATTTAATATATCTTTATTTGATATGTTGTTTAAATTAAGCAAAGTGTTTCCTTTTTACTTGTTTTCTTAAATTAAGTTATTTTCATATATATTTCATACTAGCTAACATTTTTATAATACTAATTCTATTATTATCTATGATATCTGGTTCAATATATATATATATATATATATATATATATATATATATATATATATATATATATATATATATATATATGTACCTGTCCAGAAAACGTTTTATGTCTTTCATGTGATATCTAAAATAATGAAAGAAAGGCAATAATTTATATCTTTTTCTTGTAATTTGATTTTGTAAATATTGACTTAATTTTAACTGATACATGTTATAATTTTAGATTATTTTATTAACCAGAAGATGACTTCATAAGTCGAAACGTACGTCGTTAATAAATGTTTTTTAAATATATTTGACCTTTAATCCAAGAAAGTAACCAATATATATATATATATATATATATATATATATATATATATATATACTATGTACTATGAATGATCTATCGTGTAGGCAATGAAAAATACCAAACATCAAAATTCTATATTTTTGATCGACGTTACACGTCATAACTGACAATACTTTTTTCTTTCTGATCTATAACTCAACCAGTAGTCGTTAGAAGAATCTTATTGAACATTGCATACTTCCACAACTAATTAATTATGTGCATTTGAAAACACTAAAAATCTCCATGATATAGTTAGTATTTTCAGACAGAATGCCAAAATTTATCATTAGACTCCTCCAAGAACTCTGGTTCTTACTAAAGTACTTCAGCCAACACCTTATTAAATGTTTATTGTCTTTTTCAACTTTTGCAATGTATAGTTAATATTTTCTGCGAAACTTCCTCTTAATTTTTCTGGCAGTAATTTCACATAGGTTTTTGCACATATTTCACAAATATTTAAACGATTTACATTTGCCTTAGCATTATGTCCTGAAATATAATTGATTGATGATTAAAAATCATACAGTGGATTCTGTATATGTGTATAATATATGCTAATGAAGTAAGTGGCGTTCAATAAAGGTTTGTTTACACAATTTTGAATAAATTACTAGTAAATAAGTTGAATTCTACTGCAAATAATTCGAATACAATACCTACATGATAACTTAGTTGTATGTAGCAGCCATACCTGAAACAATAAAATCTAGATTAGACTATTATATTCGATTCAAATTCATAAGATTAAAAAATATGTTTAGTAAACTGATTAGAACTATAAAAAAAAGCAACAAAATGGGTATTGATTCAAATTTACTATGGTTGAAGTTTAATCATATAATTGTTCCTTTGACTAAATCAACTATATGTCTTTTTGTTACATTATTCATAGAAGCAAAGGGTAATAATGATTAAAAATGAAGGGATAACCCCTTATAAATGGAATCAAGCACACAAGATCATTTTAGTTGTAAATGAGTGTAAAAATTACAATTTGATTGAGACTTTATTTTTGTGACCTCTAATATTGTCACATAAGTGACACAATAAATTATAATTACATGCAAGTAGCATTTCTAGTAGGAATATTGGTATGGTATTTATAATATATAATCTAATGGGTTTACTACAAAAAAATTGGTTCTCCATTTGTAGAAGATTGACAATTTGGAAAATAATTAATCTACAAAATTTGTGTTTTTAAATCAAACTCACGGTCTCTAGTTAATTGTGGAATTAACTAGAGATCGTGAGTTTCTTTTAAAAACACTAATATGAGCATATTCCACGAAGTAAGGGTCGAGACAGTTAATTTCATCACAAAATTTGTACTCATTTTCCAAAATATTCAATTGTATCAGTTTCAAAATTATTATGAAATGCTGTTGAAATAGTTCAACTAGCTTCGGAAAAAAATATAGATTAGCGTTATTTTTGAAAGTGGAAAAACATTTCAAAGTTAGTGTTTAATGTTCACTACATATCAAATGGAGAGGAACAACCTCAAGCCTAACTTGAATATTAGCGATTGTATTCTGATGAAATAAGATTCATTATAGTACCAACACAAACACATCAGTGCTTCCATTTCAAGTTTGGATATTAGATATATATATCTTATTCCAATAATGCAAGTATTATACGTATAGGTACTGGGTATCAATTTGAAAATTTGCCTCAGCTTTTCAGTAAATAATACAAAAAATCGAAAAACAAATTTTAGTTTCAACGAAAACACTTCTATTTCAAGACCTCTTGGTTCAATCCCCTAAAAGGGCTAGATTTTATCCTTATAATCTTAAATGGGAATGGAAGATCATTTTGGTGGGCTTTTAATTCTCTCCCCAATCCTATCCTGAATTATTATTATTTTTATGAGCAGTATAAAAAAAATAGGGTTCTAAACTTACAAAAGTAATTAGAACTAGCCTGCACTGCCTGTATTATTGGATTAACTCTCCTTTTAATAGAAATGTTTAGAAGAATAGGTGGTACAGTTCCAACCTTTGTATAGCAGAAATAAATCTATTCTACAAGTGTAATTTTTTTGTTTATTTTCCGTTCACAAAAAGAATATCAAAAATAGGATCAACTTAAACCTATCTTATAAATTGTCCAAAATGTCGTCCATTTTGCCCTAAACAGTAATAAAGTCTGTTTTCGATATTCGTCTTCTTCTTTCTCAGCTTGCCAACATTCACTCCTGGATAGGAGCTTCCTCCATGGTTTTCCATTTTTTGACTTGTTGTTCTCAGTTTCTACTCGCCGTCTTTCTGATACCGTCAACCCACCTGGGTTGTGGTCTGCCTCGACTTCTCTTTGTTTCTCGTGGTCTCCATATCTCTAAGTTCTGTCTGGCTAAATAGCCTGCCCACCTCCATTTAAGGCCGGCTTCCACCCCCATTACGTTTTTCAATTTAGTTCGTCCCCTCACTTTCTCATTTCGGTTTTATCTCTCATGGAGATGTTGGGCATTGCACGTTCTATCGCCGTCTGTGCCTCTTTCAAGTTATTTGTGTTCTGGATAGTCAAAGACATTGTTTCCATCCCATAAGTGGCAACAGGCAGAATGAAACAGTGATAAGTTTTCCTCTTTAAATTTGTAAGAACTTCTCAGGTTTCCAAAGGCGGCCCAGTTCAACGCAAATCTAATCGCCACTTTGCTTTCCTTTTCCCAACGTGATGCTGTGTTCCAGATAGATATAGTGACATTTTCTAATGGTATATTGTCTATTGGAACACCGATTTTGTCGTGGCTCATTATTTTGGATTTCTGAATATTTCTTTTGAGGTCAGCTTTTTCCGATGTCTGCTATAGTTCTCTAGTTTTCGAACTACTCTTTAGCATTTCGGAAAACTTGACAATTTGAGCTTCTTCATTTAGTGCTCTGGGGTTATTTTTCACCTTACCGATTTCGTAAAACTTTGTCACCGAATCAAACACAACCCGGTGACTTACATTTCTTTCATTAAAAAGAAATGCCGCCCTTCGTGCGCACTTTCCAACTTCTCCATAAACTAAAATTATTTCTATTTTTTCTTGAATGTAAACCATTTTCACACATTCATACACTTATTTATGTTATCACTTAACTGCCCAACCAGTAAAACCGCCTTAACAAGTTTTATTTAAATCTGTATGTATAGAATGCTATTTTTAGGAAATTGCTCATGAAAAAATAATAAAAAGTTAGGGTACCATTTGAAAGAGAATAAAACGCATATAAAAATGATATACCACTTGCCACCTTTCCCATTTAAGATTCTAAAAGATCCACCCCTTCTAGGGAATTCAACCACGAGCGATACAAATATTCATTTAAAGTGTTCCCCTTCAAAATAAAATTGAACAATTTTTCAATTTCTCTTATTACGTACTGGAAAGAAGCAATTAAGGTTGGAACTTATCAAATTGCCTTTGCGCGTGGCACCATACACGAGCATTAACCCGACCTATGGGAAACCAGAGACCCCTTCTCTGAATCCACATAAGCAACTCTCAGCAGGCGCGTCCATGTCGCGGGGGTGGGCCCAACTCCTTGGAGTCGGTGGCTAAGATCTGCTGGGGACCCAGTATTGCGGGGTATAACGCAATCCCCTTACCCAGGGATACGGGTGAAGTCCACACCGGCAGGAAAGGCGGAGAAGATGAACTTCGGTGCGGCGGACCTGGCGCATGTGGCAACCCTCGCTTTTTAGGGGTAGTATAATCAGGCAAAACAGGGCAGATGAAGCTCTTAGCTATGGAGACAGCAATTCATCTAGGAGAAGGACACTCTGAAAAAAAACCCTGGTCCTCCAGGTTGGGGGTTGAGGCATCGGGCCAACTCCTCGATACTCAGAAAAAACATAAAATGTTAAAAAACCTAACCAAAGCCTCGGAACAAAAGATTGGAATCACAGACGACGAAAAACGCTACGGAAAAGGACAATGATATACAGCACATGGAACGTACAAGGGCTCTCTCGAAAGACAAATGAAGTAGTGTCTGAACTCAGGAACACCAAAGTAGATATTGCGGTACTCACAGAAACGAAAAGGAAAGGAAGGGGATCCGAAAACTGGGGTTACTATGATCACTTTTATAGTGGAGTTGCCAAAGATCAGCGAGCTCAACAAGGGGTATCTATTTTAATTCGAAGGACTCTAAGGAAACATATTACTTCGTGGGAAGCAATCGATCAACGCATTATAAAAATGAATCTCACGATAAAAGGATATAGAGTCACCATACTAGGGATATACGGAGTGAACTATGACGCGTCAGTGAACGTTAAAGACGAGTTCTTCGAGAAACTAAATGACGAAATTGTCAAAATAGGAAACCCCAGAGAAATTATTATATTAGGAGACTTAAACTGTCGAGTAGGACGAAAAACTAATAACGATACTGTGGGAACATATGGTGAGGAAACTCGTAATAATAACGGAGAACGTTTAATAACACTGTGCGAACAGAATAAACTGAAAATCCTAAACGGCTTCTACCAACACCGAGACATCCACAAGTATACCTGGATACAAAAAACTCGCAATCTGAAATCTATACTAGACTATACCATTGTAAGACAAACTACAAAAATGAGAATCCACGATGTAAAAGTATGTAGGGGACCATCATGTGGTACCGACCATTATATGCTTAAAACGAAAATCGTATTCCCCCGCAAAGAACAACAAGAACTAGGAAACATAGAAACAATCGAAGAAAGTCAACCAATAAGACACTACTTGGATAGTCTGGAATATGATAGTGTAAGAGAACTATACAGAAAACGTCTGGACGAAAAACTAGGAAAAAACGAGTATAATCGGAATAACACAGAAGAACACTACGAATATATTAAAAAGTGCATACATGAGGCAGCAGAAGAGGCACTGGGAAGATACAATGGATCTAGACATAATTCAAAACCATACTGGTGGGATGACGAAATAGAGGCTGAAATCTTAGAAAAACGACAGAAATACCATAGATACTTAGCAACAAACAGCGAGAATGACAAAATAATATACAAACAAGCCCAAGCCAAAGTAAGAAAAAGAATTATCAAGAAGAAAAATGAAACGTGGGAAAAAAACTGTCAAAAATTAAATACATACATAGGGGGAAGAAAGAGTTCAGAAAGCTGGAAATTTTTAAAGAACATGAGAGCAAACAAGACAAAAGAAATAATATCACCAATAGGAATACAAAAATGGGAACAATACTTTAAGGGTCTACTAATTGAAAACAGGCAAGAATTTAACATAGAGGAAAACAATGGAATAAATATCACATTGTCTCCATTAAGGGTCAGTTGTAAAGAAGTCGAAGAAGCATGCAAATCCCTCAAAAACGGAAAATCCGCCGGACCAGGCGACATTCCAGCCGAATTAGTTAAAGTAGGAACTGACAGGTTATACGAACAAATGCGAAAACTATGCCAGGACTGCATAAATGGAGGAGAAATACCTAGGGAGTGGCAAACATCCGTTATGGTAACAATCCACAAGAAAGGTAATGGAGACCAATGTGAGAACTATAGAAGTATTGCAGTGATCAGCACATTTAGTAGAATATACGGTAAAGTAATAAAACATAAAATCGAGAAAGAATATAAAGATCTGGAGGCGGAAGAGCAAGCTGGTTTTAGAGCTGGCAGATCCACAGTAGACCACCTATACTGTGTTACACAGATGATCGAAAAGAAAACAGCAGTGAACCAAGAAATTCATCTATTATAGGTAGACCTACAGAAGGCGTATGATAGCATACCCCTTAATAAATTATGGAAAACGCTGGCAAAAACAAAAATCACAAACTGGTTAATAAAAGCAGTTCAAAGAATCTATGAAAATAATAAAACACAAATTAAAGTAGGACGTAACATATCCAAAGGGTTCACGGTCACAAAAGGCCTAAAACAGGGATGCTGCTTATCGCCGACGATTTTTAAGATATACTTGGAACAGGCACTTAAGGTATGGAAAAGGAAATGTAATGGAATGGAAATACCTCTCAACGACAATACTACACTCTACACGCTATGCTTCGCAGACGACCAAGTAGTTATAGCACACGACCATGACGACTTAAACTACATGACTCGAAAGCTCGTAGAAGATTATAAGAAGTGGGGCCTTGAAGTAAATGTAGGAAAAACTGAATGTATGTCCATCGGAACAACGGCACAAGACATCGACTTGGAGGACGGAAAAAAAATTGAACACTGCGAGGAATACAAATACTTAGGAATGAAAATAACACAAAACGGAACACTAGACGCGGCTATCAAGGACCGAAACATACAAGGTAGAAAAGCTATATCTATGATGAACGGAATACTGTGGGATCAAACAATATCAAAGGCCAATAAACAACGAATATACAACACAATCGTTAAAAGTATTGTAACATATGGGTGCGAAGTGTGGCAAATGAAGCAGACTACGGAGAGAATTCTACTAGCAACGGAAATGGACTTCTGGAGAAGATCAGCGGGTAAATCGAGAAGAGATAGAGTACGTAACGACAAAGTCAGACAAATCATGGGTGTCGGGCACACAATAATAGGTGATATCAAGACCAAGCAGTTGATCTGGTACGGTCACGTTCAAAGGATGCCAGACGAAAGACTACCAAAGCAAGTCCTAAAATGGTCACCACACGGAAAAAGAAGAAGAGGAAGACCAAGAAGAAGCTGGAGAGAAGGCATAGATACCGAAATACGAGAAAGGGAGCTACCAGAGGATCTATGGCAAGATAGAGAAGGAAGGCGGTTAGGAGTCGGAAGACGTCGGAGAACGTTATAAACCGATATTTATATATATATATATATATATATATATATAACTTATCAAATTGGTCCACTTATTTACTGAACTGAAGATTAAACTTAATCATTGATATCAAATATCCTTTCAAATCCTGTTCATCTATAACTGGTAGGGCTTCAATCTAATAAGAATAAAACTCCAATACAAATAATGTGATATAAAAAATTGATGAACAAAGTCACAACATCAAGCTTTGAAAAGATTTGAGTAAATGTCCTCAATAAAAAACTTTTGGAAGGAAGAAGTTTATATTCCATTTTATTTTGCACAGTTACACTCAATCATTTGTAACTGATTATTTCTGGTTCTAAATTTTAAAATTCTCTTTGTTAGCTGCTAAAAAGTTGTTTTAGCCAAACAATATATTGAATTCACCCTCTATTTTTTCTAGGATTCTTAATTTAGTTAACTACTTATACAGATCACAATTCTAGGAAAGTGAGTTTTTTGGTAGTTAGTCTCTTTACTGTCCCGTGGTTATATGTTGGTAGCCACTGTTTTAATATGTCCGTGTCCACATCAGTACGTAGTTCGTCGCTATTCGTCGGAATATTTATTCATGTGGAGGAAGTGAAGCACCAACCCGGCGCGTCTCCAGGTGGCGGATAGGAGGGGCCTCTGAGATTATTTTATATGAGGAGGAGGTCTGCGGGGAAATACCTGGGCGCTCGCTGTGTCTAAAAACTCAACTGGCAGCCCTCAAATACCTTGCCGCGGACCAACCTTACCTGTCTCAGCTGTAGTATCGTGGCTAAGGGATTGCACACAGGGTTACGATGCCGGGTGAAACTTCGAGCTTACCTCGAAAGCATCTGTTATACCAATGTCTCCTGGCTGTCTGTGGTCTAGTCTCGCGGTGGGGTGGGGGGAGGGGTCTTGTCTTTACTGCTCGGACCAAGAGGAGATAACCTCATTAAAAACCTAAAGTCAAGGTGGGAAACCAGGCCGAAGAATGAGTAGCTATATAGGAAAATAGTCCTTACTGGTTTCGACCATGGAGCACCGGGGGGAACTCCATTGTAATAAACCCCTTACCTCTGCATGTGGGGCTCTGCAGCAGTGGATCGTAATGACCCTAGCTTCTTGTGTCCCACAGCACCTTGTGTGATTTATTACGTAAGGGCCTCAGAATTATTGAGCAATGGTGCTTGCCAGTGGGGCTAAACATTAACCCAAACAAAACCATAGTAATTCCATTTACCCGGAAGAGAACATTTCCAGCCATGAAACCCCTATCTTTAAACGGGGAAATCATGGAATGGAAATCAGAAGTTAAATATCTAGGGATAACCCTAGACAGTAAGCTTCTGTGTAATAAGCATGTTGAAATAACTGCAAGTAAAGCAATAAGGGCTTTGATGGCGTGCAGAAATATAGCTGGTAAGAGTTGGGGCTGTAACCCAAAAATACTGCGATGGATGTACGCCATGATTGTGAGACCAGCAATTACGTATGGGGTAATAGTTTGGCATACAAAAGCAAGTCAGTACACGAGGAAGACCCTCTACAAAGTTCAAAGGCTTGCGTGTGTGTTCATCACTGGAGTTATGAGAACGTGTCCAACTAGGGCACATGAGATCATTACGGATCTCACACGTCTACATCTGGTAATAGAAATATCTGCCTAAGGGGCAATTCTTAGAATATCTAAGGAATTTCAGGCAATGAGTGTATTAAAAAACAGGGAGCCTGGTCCTCTCTAATATAATAGATCTCATCAGCGAATCTTCCCAGTGACGAAATGATCAAGAAAGTAAGTATCTAAAAGAATTTCACTACGATGCTTAATAAAAAGAGGGACTGGCAAAGGAATACACCACCCAAACTCTCAAAGAAAACACCATTGGATGGTATACAGATGGTTCAAAAACCACCACTAGAGCAGGCGCTGGAGTATTTGGACCTGACACCAGATACTCATTATCGTTAGGCTCCTTCCCGAACGTCTTTCAGGCAGAATTACTTGGGATCGAAAGATGCGTGGAAATGAACCTAGAAAGAAACTATCAGAAATGTGATATATCGATCCATTCTTATAGTCAAGCAGCTATCAAAGCATTAAGCTTTCATGTCATTGACTCAAAATTGGCATACGAGTGCCGAAGAAAACTTGATGAATTACGCAAGAATTATAGGGTCTCTTTAGCCTGGGTTCCTGGCTACTCGGGAATCACGGGAAATGAAGAGGCCAATACACTTGCCAAGAAAGTAGCACAAACGTCCTTTATTGGCCCGCAGCCTTTCTGTGGTGTAGGAAAATGCTCCTATAAGAAAGAGTTTTGGGAAGAAAGAGGAAACCGAAAGAGAAGCATTCTGGCCGTGCCTTCCTGGGCTGGAACTTTCCAAAAAGGTCCTGCGGAACTTGACACTGTTAGATTCAAAAAATATTTGGATTTCAGTAAAAATAAGCTACATCTCCTCACGGGCTTTCTTACAGGACACTGCCGCCTTAGGAAGCACCTAATGAGAATAGGTCTTGCAGAAATTGACGAGTGTTGATTCTTTGGGGAGGAGGATGAAACTCCGGATCACCTAGTTCTAGAATGCCTCGCCATTGCAAGACAACGCAAGAAATCCTTGGGACAAGAAACTTGTAAGAGAAGATAATCCTGGAACTGGGTTCAAGTGAGTCTTTTGGTAGTTAGTTTCTTTACTGTCCCGTGGTTATATGTTGGTAGCCACTGTTTTAATATGTTCATTGGTACTAAATCTTTCCAAACTGGACTATAAGGAGAATTTGTAGTTGTATCTGAATAACAATAATTTTATATACATATATAAACTTCTCATGTGTTCAAATAAACAAGAATAGATTCTTCTAGTTCTTTTAATCATGTTTCATCAAAATGACCTTAATGTTGATATAATTTATTTATATAATTTTTTTCAATGATCCAAACTGAAAATTTTCGCTTCATTCACTAATGCGAGTTGTTTTGTATTTTAATTAATTTCGTTGACAGTTTTTTATGACTTTTTCACAAAACACTTATTTCAGAATTCTAAGTTGATAAAATAACTCCAAATATAGAAAAGTTACTGATATACAAACCCCTGCTATTTATGCACATAAAGATCGCAGTCAGCAAAAGTAAAATCTAAGGAAATAAGTTACGAAACACGTTTGGACCAATGATTTAGGGAAGTTAGAAGTCGGTCTCGACTGTAATGGTGTTCCATCGATTTTACATTAGGGGTTTCTTTGTACATTATACTTTATACAATCTAGAGTTGGATATGCACCGGTTAGAGAGTTATGTGCCTAAAAAAAGTCGGAAACTTCGTAGATGGAGAGCGAGAAAAAACAGATAATGGGAAATAAATTTGCAGGAGTTCGTGTTGTGATATTTTTCACATTATAATTAGCTTAAGTATATTCTTACTTTCGTAGGGTGAAGAACGTAGGGCTGGTAATGGATCGCGGCCAATTTCTGGTCGCCTTTTTTGCTTTCGACACAAAGTTTTTTAATGATACAGCCACCCAGGCTTTTTAACTGCGCTACCTCAGAATTTAAAATGATACATCGATAATTGATAGCATTTATGATATAACGGTTTATTGTCCTGCGGTGGGGTTTTTTGGTAAGGTACATAATTAGGGGTATATATTGGAAATATGATGATAATATATCAGTGTATGAATCAATTTTCAAGATATTTCTGTTTCTTCATGTTTAATTGGTCTATAAAAACTAACTTATTAACAAATAAACAATACTTAAAGTAACTCACCAACATAAAGTAGTTTTTGAGTTTAAAAATTAGCAAACACATTATTAGCCTCGTATTTTTTAATTGGCATCGTTTTATTTTTTTGGCATATATTTTTGTCATTCAGACAGTTTCAACATGTTATCTCTGCACTGATATCTAATGAGTACCAGTTAACTGTATAAAAATTAGCTACTCATAAACTCAAACATATACTTCAAAACAAATGTACCTAAATGTGATCAATAAATCCAAATTATTGTGTACAATTATCGTCTAAAAGCATTGTCAACGTCATTCTTAACGGTTCTTGAAACCAAAATATATGTTTCAATGTACAGTCTATGTATTTTGAAGGCAAAGTAAGAAATCCAGACATTCTATAGAATACCTAGGCATTCTATACAATATCTAAGCGTTTTGGGCAAAGTATGAAATAGAATCATTATGTTGATTTTTATTCACTTTGCATCAGGCATTGTGTATAATCACTAGGCTTACGGAGCTGTTAGGCAAAGTAAGGAACGCATTTTAACAGAAGATCATTGTGATTTATTGACAAAATAAGAATTGTAATCATTATTACATAAAACTTACCAAGTGACTACTTATTACAGCAAGGAAGCGAGCTGTGGTACTTTAAACTGCATTATCTCTTGTTTTTTACGCAATCACGTTTTTTGGTCTGGCATTTTGTTTTACAACTATACCTCATAAAGCTCAGGATATATTACAAGTAACGGATACACAGCTAATCAAAACAGACGATTTTTCATTTACCGAACGGCAACCGAATTGGTGTCCGAAGACATTCGGTTTTAACGGAAATATCTCTGGTTCCCGCTGTTTCTAATTTTAACCAAACATTTTTCATTGGCAATTTGAGTTGTTCTTAGTTGTTCGCAACCATAGATAACCTTTATTCGTAACTTTTTTGTGCTCTTGAGAAATACATTATTAAATTCGTTTATTTATTATTGTACAACAGCAATTATTATTGCTAATTAATTAAATTCACCTTATAGTTAATTTTAAAAATTGGTACTCGAGAAATTATTGTAGAAAAATTAATGAGTACGCACAACGGGTATGCAATAAAAAACATTCAGTTGCGGTAAAATTGGAATACTTTTTTACGATTATTTGTCATTATTATTACTATTATTATTAATGCTTTTAGAGAGAACGAACTGATTTGTTCAGTATGTCAGGTGAAATATATTTCCAAGGGGGTAAAGAACCTGCATATCAAAAAATTTCACCCATACTTCACTAATAAAATAAAACCAATAAAGAAACATCCAAGATGCACAACAAGAGAGCCATTTAATTCGTATTATGAATTAAATAAATATTTTAATGTTAAAATTACAATATTACTATCAAAGAACCTGTTAAGTTTAGGAACATGTATTGGAGACATTTAAAAGTGTGGCAATCACAGGAGAAGAGGGAAGTAAGCTATGTTTGTTCTTCAACTAATAAATTAAAAAATGGGAGACGGAGAATTGCATTCCAATAGAGGTGATATAAAACTAATAAAATAATATATTTAAAAATATATTGTTTGTTATAATTTCACAATTTTTTAGAATTTCAAAGTTCATCTCAAAAACGAAATGTGAAGATTGAGGAAGTATATGCATTCCAGGCGTATGTCTATCAAGAAGCATATTAAATATTTTAGAAAGTGGTTAGTTATATTATATACTTAAAATGCAATTAAATTGAGGTTTTCATGAATTTTTCATTTGTAGTTTATCTTGGCAGAATGGTGCAATTTTAGTAGGACCTTGGAAGAAAATAAATTTAATATTTTGGTAAATGGTATGATGGACTTAAAAGAAATATGGAACAGAAACCTGGAAGAAACTGCAAAAAATGGAATATTGAGAAGAAAATAGATTCGAAGAAGAACTAAAGAGATTATTTGATGAATCATTTTTATCATGTATTAAATATTTTAGCTAGGCACTTTTTTATTAAGGAAAAAGCCATTGACAAATTGGATATAAAAAATGATGCAATGGCTTTCATTATGATTATTTTTTCAATTATAATTAAGTGTTGTAATAATGTTGTAATAATTTTCATTAAATAAAATATTTATTACTTTTGTGTCTTATATTTTTATTTATTCCAATCCTTATTAAGGAATTATCACATTGAAATTGCCAGTTCTTTTTTTCGTAAATATGTGGGTTAATAAAAAAACCAGAACTTGTCATTTTTAAGGTTATTATACTACTGTTGAGTTTTTATATCTGTTTAAAATTCGTAAAATTTTTTAATTTGTTGTAATAAATACTTACGATTTTATACTTTGCCTGGATAACTTTACGCATTGTACAGAATGCCTAGGTATTCTATATAACGTCTTATTTAACATTTTGCCGGTAACCAAAACAGATCTACCTTGTTCTCATCGGTGAGGTAGCATTCACCAGAGAACAATTATTGAAAGGTGTTATATTTATTTTCTTCATAATTATTTTTTTTTATTAATTATTATTTACATTTCTTGGAATGTTCAGAATGTTGCCTCTTTTACTAATTTTCTACGTGCTATACTTTTGTTTCCGCACATAGTTGCCTTGAACCTATTTGTGGATCATTTACAATGCGAACTAGTATTTCGTCTTCTACATCAGGCGTAATAATTTTCGAAAGACATAAATTTTCTCGTTTAGCAAGAAGTTTTTCCACCTAAATTCCTATACAAATCTTAATATAATCGATTACTAGGTTGCAAACTGTTGGGAAACCTTCATAGGTATTCTCTTTACGCAGCACGCTCATTGAAATTTTGTTGGCAATAAATAGCTTACATATCTCTCTATTCTGGGAATGAGAAATTATTATACCTCGGTATTTTCTAATATTCTTAAATGAGCTGGTATTATTAGTAACAAATTTGTAATACGGAAATTATAATGATTAACTGTCAAAACACGAATGATTAACTGACAGGAGTATTGTTAAAATCGACACCTACTACATTAATATTTGTGATAATAAATTTGATAACATCAGCACCTGTAACGTTAATATTTGTGCTAGTAAATAAATTGAAAATTATTTAGGGGTTTTTAAAATGCCAATGATATAATTTAAATATTTTTTTAATAAAAAGTAAGACAGTGTTAATAATATAAAAATTAAGTGCACAGTTACATCAACAGCATAGCTCATGTGGCGCCCTCTAAAAATACACCAAAACGGATATCATATTATGATTTATCATAAAACCCCTATCTTCAAATCTTTACGTTCGTATATCCCCAATCTTTCAATTTACTATGAAAAAACACATTTTAAATTTCATCTTTGCTCCCCTGTATTTCTTATTATCAATATATTATTAAAGCATTTTGCGTCATATCGTAGTATTTTTAATATTTTGAGCCCAAGAATCTTCCATTTCAATTTGGAACATTACTTACGGATCATCCTGTGTATATATATATATATATATATATATATATATATATATATATTATTGTGTAAATTTATTTTTGGTTATTATTATAATTTTAATATTATAAAACTTTGTTCTATTAACATTATTATCTTCAAGTGCCACGGCTTCTTAGCCAGAGAATCGACTACTCACCTCAAAGTCGTGTTTCAGGGTTAGTAGAGATAACGG
Organism: Galeruca laticollis; assembly: GCA_963921935.1. Lineage (NCBI taxonomy): Eukaryota > Metazoa > Arthropoda > Insecta > Coleoptera > Chrysomelidae > Galeruca > Galeruca laticollis. The sequence goes on along the minus strand of OY998182.1, from coordinate 105,552,338 downwards.
GTCATAGATAAAGTTCCAATCGTTTTGAAATACGCTTGTATCTGTATTTAATAAATGAGATAAGTATGTACTCTGAATTAGTTTTAATGGAACAATAAATATAAAGAATATGAAAACGTTTGTCTTTTCGACAACAATACAACTATGAAATATTCTTACTACCAATATTCGCAATTCATAGAAGAATAATACGGAACGCGGCTTCCGTTCGAAATAAATAATCAGCTGATATGCCTCACTGGAGTTGACCTAAAGAAAAAGAATGCGTCTTATAACCTAAATATAAATAGTGATTTACGAACAATATCTTGCGAATATTCGTAAAAATTTGATATCAAATTCTTATGTAAGTATGAAATTTCTATCCTAAAGAATACAACCTATAAATTAATTTTATCTAAGCACTTTAGATCATGTTCAATATTATAGAATTTTTGTAACCTCAAATAACACTATATGAATCCACAAATAATAATAATATTTCTGAATTTATTTCAGTATCTGGATAATGAAACCTCGTTCAGATTAATCTACACGATTAATGTGTCTCGTACAAATTATATATAATGGAAATAAGATTTTTATAAGAATTGAGTATCTCACCGACTCTGAAGATTTGAAGTTATCTTTTCTGACTATATCATCAACTCTTGGAGATCTTGACGACTACTTTAAGCTTCTAGTTAGCTTCTTGCTAACCGTAATCTCTGATATCTTTTTCAGAGAAAATTTTCTTGAAACCTTTCTTTTACTATCTCCAGTCAACAACTTCCTTAGTTTCCCCTTAGCAACCCCTATGAAATAATTTTTTCTTCCTTCCTGAACGTCATACCAACATATTATTTTATAGCATCAGGTAAGTACTTATTTAATTTCGATTTGTCACTTCATGACATTTATATAAATTCCTTATTTACAATATTATTATTAACTAATTCATACCATAAATAAAATCAGAGTAGCATTCTAACTTGTGTTAAATGTTATTAAAAATATTATTCTTTTAAATTAAACCCAATTACAAAAGTGACATACAAACATTATATTCCGATTGGATATACTATTGATAGTATACTTCAAAAATTGTTACTATGAATTTAGCTTTGACTATTGAATGTCAACATCTATAATTTTATAAAAAGGACATACGGGGTGTATCAAAATTGTTCATGGATGATTACATTTTTTTCTTTTGTATAAATTGTTTCTAATTTATTTTAAATTGTGACCTCTTAAATTTCTGTTGATATCATGAGTACATAAAATCTATAATATATATATATATATATATATATATATATATATATATATATTTGTTTTGTTTTATTTCTTGAACCTAATTTAATTACATTTTTCGGAAATGTATTCACATTTTTATTTTTGACGTTTTGAACTTTCAATGTCATTCATCAGTAAAGTATTTACTGCAAAGAGACATATTACAACTAAAAATTATACAATATAAAAAAAAATTAAAAACTTGTGACAAAAAAAAGCTTGCCAGTGCACGTCAAATTATAAGACAAAACAACGGTTCATTAAAAAACATTTAGCTTTAATTAAAACACATTCACAACGACGGTACAAAATATTATGTTGAAATGTCGTGAATGTTGTAGGAAAATCAACATTAATCGACTAAGTACAACGGTATTTGTATCGTATATATTAATTATGATTAAAAGAGCAGCAAATTATACTAATTTGGCGTCTATATTAGTCAAACTACTCAGTGTCTAAAGAACCGCCTAAATAGCCACAAATACGACAAAAAACAAAACAGCTCAATCACATTTTTGAATACAAACACACCTTCGACTATAACAACACAAAAATACTAAGAACCGAAAACTATGTTTACGATATTCTATAAATCCAAAAAACAATCACTCTGTCAATGCCAAATCTGATATCAAAAACATATCCAATATTTATTTTAATTTAATCAAATAAGTATAAATGTATTTATAATTTGAAAATATAGACAATATCATAACAAACATCTTATTCAAAAGACAACCATTATGAACATTCCGGTCTGAGTTTATTTTGCTCCTGTTTTTAATGATAATTAATGTATACGATACAAATTCCATTCTACTTACAGTCGATTAATTTTGGTTTTCCTACAACATTTATGATATTTCAACGTAATATATATTTTTTTATTGATGCCTTTAAAATTTGCTCTAAAATCCTGTAAAAACAATGCTTCTGGCCCAGATGATCTCCCCTATATATTTTTCAAAAAACTTTCTTTTCCAAGTCTTCAAAAACTCCTAGAAATGTATAATATTATCTGGCTATCCCAAAAATTCCCAAACGATTGGCGGTCCTCCTTAATAATACCATTAGAAAAACCTGATCAACCTGCTACTTCTCCTAATTCCCACAGACCTATATCGCTCACATGTACCTTGTGTAAAATACTAGAGAAAATAATTAACAAACGCCTTGTTTATTACCTATTTAAAACATGCCTTATCGTGTTTAAATCGAACTTTCAAACACGCGCGTTTTTTAAATTCACCATGGTAACAACAACTCGAGAAATGTAAGTATCAATGGCTGGGCATCGAGGACGGACTTCCATTTTTTTGTAGTAATAATATGATAATAATATTTCATGATTTCAAAGTGCACCAATAAAAATAATAGCGTAAAGTATTCGTGGATAACTGGTCTTTCAAACACTTGCTCTATTTCGAGCACTCCGGCTGCGCCTTCGTGCTCGAAAAATCGCGCGTGTTTGAAAGACCTCTTTATCCACTTATACTTTAATATACTAGTACCATCGTTGTGAACGTGTTTTACTTAAAGCTAAATGTTTTTTAATCAAGCATTGTTTGCCTTATAATTTGACATGCATTGGCAAGCTTTTGTTTTGTGGTAACTTATAACAAAAATTTTATATTGTATAATATTTTAGTTGGAAACTGTCTCTTTGTAGCGAAAACTTTTTGATGAAGGACACTGAAAGTCCGAAACTTCAAAAATAAAAATGTGAATAAAAACTCACAAAATTTTTTATTTTTCCGATTGAACCTCAAAAAACACCAGAAAAATAAATTTCCGAAATATATATTTATTCATATAATTGCGAAGAAATGAAACCAATTTCAGACATGTCATTGTCAGCGATGGAAATCAATCTTGTTGGAATATTCTAGCACAAATCGATGATTAACTGAATCATATCTACCGCAAACACAGAATTATTACCAATAATTCCGAGTTACGTGAACCACGAACGCAATTTCAGTGAATGCGCATGTAAAATGTACCTGTACTGTTTCTAATCGCTACCTCCATTGCAGCTATTGTTTTATACACAATTGTTTCAATATTATTAATTCTATCATTCTATAACTCCAAGTAGGAAAACGTAACTAATCACTTTCATTAGTCTCACAAAGATCAAATGATATCCGATAAATAGTTAGATATAGCCGAATGTACTCATACATGCAAATCATATTACGAATATTGCAAAATTAAGAAATTTGGAATATGTTAAAAATATATAATACATAAAAGTACTGTAAATACATAAAATATTACCAGTAACGATGAAATTGAAAAGTTTACGCGAGCAGACAACAAACTGATTGCAGCTGTTAAAAAAGGGTAATCGATGGACTATATCAAGGTGAAGCGCGTTGGTATACATTCCTGTCACATCCTTGTTCGTGTTGTATCCACTTGTCTAAAATCTCAGAGATATTGTGCAATTTTTAATTATTGAAAAAATACTTCTTCATTCTCGTCGTTTCTATTTGTGGTGCAACGATAAGGAACTAAGCTGGTTATCTAGAAAATTACAAATTTTCACATGAAAAATCGTACATATGAATTTTTATAAATTTAATAATTTGAGTATTAGTATTATTTTTTTCCCGACTAAATTCAACATATGCTATTCAAAATGGTCGTTTATCGTCCCAACAGCGTTCCAATGACACCCTTCCATAGGTAAAGCTGTGAATGTATTTCTTTAACAATAGAACACCATTCGTGTTTTGATAACTTTTGAAATTCATTTTAAGCTTCATTAAATTTTTTATAAATAAATTATACATGCTGCGAAGCGTGGATAATTTCGGCGAAATGCGCTAAATAAGAATATGATGATATATTACTATCAAAAGGGCTTTTTAATAACTTCAAAGGTAAATCAATCAGCGTTCATTGTTGAGAGATTTTAGATTGTTAAATATGGAATCAAGCGTAAATATCTAATTCATATTTTAGTGAATATATATAAAGAATTATTCTGTTATGTTTCGGGGTATTTCAATTTATCGCCCCATCCTTTATAAAACACTCTACTTCGAAGTATGTTTTTGTCAATTATATGAATAGTACACCCCAACTATTCTACTACATCAAAGAATGATCGAGAATCGGCCCAAAAAACCCAAAATATTATTTATCCAAGTTTGTTGTATTATCTTCAAACTAGTACACTCGCCCCAACGAATAATCTGCCCATGAAAAAGATTAGAAATCGACCCCAGACTTATATTACAATTATTAGCCAGCATTTCCATAATTTGAAAATGTTTAAGTTTACTGAAACATATTGTAAAGGCGTACAGATCTTCTACAACATGTCGACCTTTTCTAAGATGCGAAAGAAGTATCTGTACACAAATTGATAAATTGTTTTTCAAATATCAGTCAAATCATTATAAGGACACTAAAAAGACTGAAAATTTAATAACTCTAATGGTTATATTATGAAAAACAATAAATCGACGATAGTGACATTGAATAGGCTACTTTTTGCAATAACTGATTATTGCAACTCAATAATTAAATACTGTACATATTATAAAATAGCAAGGACTCAATTCTGAACGATTAGCGTAAACCACTTGTAATTCCAATGCTCCTAATAAAACGATTTCGTCTAGAGCCGTAATTATTCTATTTTTATCTATCCCCTCTCTCCATTTTCAATCTACACGTTGAGAGTATAAGTTGCCATACAATATTCCTTTTAAATAATAACATGAATCAATCCTCATTTAATTCTAATGTAAAACAATAACCGCCTCATAGTCAACGGTAAAATGTAAGAGGAACATGGAATTACCAGTGTGTTAGAGAGAGGCATGGTGAGATAGACAGTGTAAAGTCAGCGTAGATTATTACAGTTAAAATATGGATACTAGAATATACGGATGTTGTGAGAATAAAGACGTGTTTGATTTTTCACCTATATCAAACCCGAAATTTCGAACCGTGTAGTGATAATTAAATACAAATAACGGTGAGAAAGCAATTGAAAACGAAATACGCAACTTATGTGCCAAAATATAAGCAATAAACAGCTCCGGACAGCAAAAAAAACAGGTAAATAATAGTGGTTTCATTAGAGGTTACCTGATAAGCAGATAACGGAAAGTAATAACGATACTGAAATTTTGGCACTGAAATATACAGTGTTGCCAAACCGCCAATAAATAGCACAATTACAAGACAATCACAGGGTACTCCAAGAGGTGAGTTCCGAGGGGTTGACCCGAGTAACTCATTTAACGTGGGGACCTGATAAAATAAATACAATGGATAGCGATGATTACAGTACTGATGATGCAAAAAGAAAAAGAGGTGAAGATGAAGATATATCATTTAAAACATCCAAGAAAACATTTAGAACACCAAATAAAGAGGAAAAGAGAAATGAGGACTTGATGGAGAGTATGATGCAAATGATGATAAACCTCACAAGAGATACAAAGGAAATTAAAGAAGATCAAAAAAAGAATGGGAAAACATGGAGCTATTAAAAAAAGAAATTAAGGAACTGCGAAAAGAACAGATAGAACAACTAAAAAATATAAAAAACATAAACAAAAATGCGATGGAAGAAATAGATAACTTCAAAAAAGAAATAAAGAACGCAAATGAAAAAATCGAAAGATTGGAAGATGACAAAAGAATGAATAGTATAGTAATACAAGAATTACGCCTAGATGTACAGGAAAGGAATCTTATAAAACGAGAAGTTAACAACTTTATTAAGGATAAAATGGGTGAAGAGGTAAAAATAAATAATGCCATACAATTGGCAGATACAACCTATTTAGTAAAATTAAATACATTGGATGATAAATTAAAGGTCATGAAAAATAAATACAAGCTCAGGAAAAAGTATTTGTTAACAACGATATGAATAAAGAGATAGATAACAAAAATTGCAAAAGAAGAATTGAACAAAGGAAAGGAAATTAAAGTGGGACATCAAAAAAAAATAATAGACAAAGAAGTGTGGAAATGGAACAAGGAAGCGGAGGCTTTAGAAATACAAAAGTAAAAAAAACTGAAAATAAAAGAGTAAATAAAGAAAAATCAGGGAATAAACTAAAAGGGAATTTAAGGATAGGAACATGGAACGCCAGGGGAACATATGAAGAGGGAGCAATTAAACAAGTAACGGGAGAAATGAAGAAGTATGACTACGATCTCATAGCATTACAAGAGACAAAACAGAAAGGAAAGGAAGTTATTCAAATAGACGACTGCATATTCTTTAGCAGTGGAGGAGATAACAAAAGGTTGAGTACTGGGTTTCTAGTAAGTAAGAAAATTAAACTTGCCGTAGCTGAATTTAAACCGGTTTCTGAAAAACTATGCTGGATTAGATTAAAAGAAAAATATCAAAAGATATCCTTAATAAATATACACGTCCCAGCGGAAGAAGCGGATATAGAAGGTAAAGAAAGTTACTACGATGAACTAGATAATATATTTGAAACAATCCCGAGATATGACCTAAGAATAATCCTAGGAGATGCGAATGCAAAAGTAGGGAAAGGAGAGCTATACAAGCCCACAATATGTTGATTTAGTAAACATGAATACACAAATGAAAACGGCCAGCTGTTGATCCATTTCGCAAAAGAAAAGGGTATGCGAATAAAAATCACATATTTTGAAGATAAAGAAATATATAAAGGAACTTGGAGATCACCTGACGGATCATACACCAATCAAATAGACCATGTATTAGTATACGACGATGAAGAAAAGTGTATAACAGATATCAGAAATTATAGAGGGCTAGATGCAGACACTGACCACTTTTTGGTAGGAATAAAGCTTAAACAAGAAATACCACAGCAAAAAAATCGAAAAATTCATGAGAAGAAACAAAACACAAGGAGTAGATTGACAAAATACGAAGAAAGAAAGCTGTATACATAAAGGATTAATAATTATGCTATACGGACAGTTCACGATACAAATGACATAGAGAGTATCTGGACAAACATAAAAAAATGCACAGAAGTAGCAATTGGACACATCCACGGAAAAACTCCATCAGGAAAGAAAAAGTGGTTCGATGAAGGATGCCAAAAAGAAATAGAGATAGGAAAAGCCAGAAGACTAGAAATGATAAAGAAAGAAACACAAGAATCAAAACCAATATACACAGAACAGACGAAACACTGTAAAAAATTAGTAAGGTATAAGAAAAGAGAGCAGACAAAAAAACTTCTGACAGAAATAGAAGAAAGTTATAATAATAAATAAATCAGAAGTCTGTACCAAGGAATCGAAAGAGAAAGAAAAGGCTACCAACAGAGACCGGTGTATTACAAAAATAAAGAGGGGAAATTAATAGGAAATGAGCAAGAGATTATAGAAATAAGTCCTGAGAGAAACGTGGAATATGAGATAAAATGAGAAGATATAGGAGAAGAAAACACCCAATATATAGAAGACCCACCAACTTTAACCGAAATTGAGGAAATAATAAATAAGGTAAAAAACAACAAAAGTCCAGGGAATGACCAGATAACAGCAGAAATACTTAAATATGGAGGCGAAACCATAAGCAGGTGGATACACCAGTTGGTTGAAAAAATTTGGGAGCAAGAATTATTTCCTAAAGCTGGCATGAATCGGTACTAATTCCAATTTATAAAAAAGGAGAAAAAAATGGATTGTACAAAGTACAGAGGTATCGCTCTGTTAAATGTTGCATACAAAATCTTAGCCACACATCTCAAAAATAAACTTTCTAGGAAATTGGAGGAGGAAATAGGAGAATACCAGTGTAGGTTACGAAAAGGAAGATCAGTTATAGATCAGATATTTACCTTAAGAGAAAGAGCTACAGGCAGAAAGCTACGAACATAATAAAGAAACATATGTGCTATTCATCGTTTTATCAGGACTGTAGGAATTACAGGCGGTTTACGCTAATCGTTCAGAATTGAATATTTGCCATTTTATAATATGAACATTGTTTAATTATTGAGTTGCAATAATAAATTATTTCAAAAAGTAGCCTATTCCATGTCACTCTCGTCGATATATTGTTTTTCATATTATAACCATTAAAATTATTAGATTTTCAACCTATTTTTACAATTTTTATAATGATTGGAGTGATAATTGAACCATTGAAGAGTTTGTGCAACGATACTTCTTTCGCTTCTTATGATACCCTGTTAAAAACAATAGGTGATACACTCAATATACTTGTTTCTTTCTAACAACACATTGTCGCTTATGGACTCTGTGTTAAAAACCCCGTGATACCAACGAATATTTCTAGCATATATTTATAATGACTGATAATTATTCCATTATACCTTAAATCACATTGTAATATATAATACACAGTACTATATACTATAAATATTCTATTGTAGGCAATGCAAAATTATTAAACAAAATGCTATATGTATATTTTTGATAGACGTTACACGTCATCATCTACAACCGATAATGTTTATTCTTGTCTATAACTCAACCAGTAGCCGTCAGAAGAACCTTATTAAACATTGCATACTTCCACAACCTATTAATTATGTGAAAAAAGCAGTTAAAAACACTAACAATCTCTAAGATGTAGTTAAGAAGAGATGTTGGAAATGTTTCAGAACACTTGAACCAAAACATCACGTCAGTCGAGAAGCCACTTCATTTATATACCTTTATTTTCAGATAGAATACCCAAATTTATCATTAAACTCCTACAGAACACTTTCTTGTTCTTAATAATGTATCTACTTCTTCATTAACTATTTCTACATTCACATAAAGTTAATATTCTCTGGGTAATATTTCACTGCATATTTCTGTCAGAAATTTTACATACTATTGCCATATTTCGCAAATAATTAAACTAGTTACATTTGCCTAAGCATTATATCTAAAAATATAATTGTTTAGAAATCATACAATCAGTGTTATTAAATGAAACTCAAGGTCTCTAGTTAATTCCACAATATAATACAAGTTATTGAAAATTCTAAAAAATTGACAATTGTTTCGATAAATCAATATCATCGTCAGAATGACAGAAGTTACATTTCATTTTATGCCTACCTGATGTTTAGTAGTTATATTTGGCTAGACCAAGAAGTAACCTAACTTGTGATTGGCTTAATATATGTTTATAGAAAAAAGAAGAAGATGTGATATTACAAATATTGAAGCTTAGATATTATTAGCCCTATGGTGATATCCTGGATATCATTTTTCCAATTAAGATCAGTATAACTGTGCAATGATATAGAAAACCAGGAAAACTATATCTGCTGATCTTTACAATTATCACTTAAGAAGACAGTTTATTAGTGGAGAATTCCCTAGATTTAACTGTTCATTGACAACTTCATATTGTGGGTTTCTTAAATGTCTTCTAATTTCCAGTTCTTCAAGGAAATCCAGTTCTTGTTTCTTTTCACAAATATGTAGTACTTCTAGTTTTGTGTTAGGTGTCAATGAATGATTGGTGTCAAGTAGATGTTTTGCGTAGTGGGATTTACCTGGTTGTTTTAATCTGTATGCTCGTAAGTGCTCACTGTATCGTATTTCAAAATTCCTAAGGGTCTGACCCAAATAGACAGCATTACATTCTGGACATTTGAGTTTATATATACCTGACTTCTTTAATAGTGGTATTTTTGTTTTTACATTTAACAATTTTGTACAAACGTTACTTTCTGTTTTAAAAGAAATTGTTGTATTCGTTGCTGAAGATATTATCTTTGAAATATTATTAGAAATATTTCCTGCATATGTGATGGTTTTATAAGTTTTAATTTCATCAGCTTGTTTAGGATATATTAGTTGTAATGCCACTTACGAGCATACAGATTAAAACAACCAGATAAATCCCACTACGCAAAACATCTACTTGACACCAATCATTCATTGACACCTAACACAAAACTAGAAGTACTACATATTTGTGAAAAGAAACAAGAACTGGATTTCCTTGAAGAACTGGAAATTAGAAGACATTTAAGAAACCCACAATATGAAGTTGTCAATGAACAGTTAAATCTAGGGAATTCTCCACTAATAAACTGTCTTCTTAAGTGATAATTGTAAAGATCAGCAGATATAGTTTTCCTGGTTTTCTATATCATTGCACAGTTATACTGATCTTAATTGGAAAAATGATATCCAGGATATCACCATAGGGCTAAAAATATCTAAGGTTCAATATTTGTAATATCACATCTTCTTCTTTTTTCTATAAACATATATTAAGCCAATCACAAGTTAGGTTACTTCTTGGTCTAGCCAAATATAACTATTAAACATCAGGTAGGCATAAAATGAAATGTAACTTTTGTCATTCTGACGATGATATTGATTTATCGAAACAATTGTCAATTTTTTAGAATTTTCAATAACTTGTATTATATTGTGGAATTAACTAGAGACCTTGAGTTTCATTTAAAAACACTAATATGAGCATATTCCACGAAGTAAGGGTCGTGACAGTCAATTTCATCATACAATCACATAGTCACGGTCATAGTCAAACAATTCATTAACCCAAAGTTTCTGCCGCGTGTTAAATAAGCTTCTTAGTCGATGTGGAGCATTTTATCCCTTAGAACATATATATGGCTGAACGGCCATTTTCGAGATAGATGGAGTTGCAGCAACAGTGGTCCCTAACAGTCTGGAAGAAACGGTAATCCAAAGTATCCATTTTTTATAAACCGAGAAAATGAGTTGCAGACAAAACTTTATGGCGGTTTCGGAGGATAGTGGGGTTGAACTAAATCGAAAAAAAAATGGATTCTAACCGGATAAACTAAAGTGCGATTATCTTCCTACAACATATACTTATATACAGAGTGGAAAGTCTAACTGGAACAAATTCTGTAACTTGATAAGTAAAGGTTTATCGCAAAATTCCTGAAACACGTCAATTTTTATTCTCAATGGGGCATATTACAAAGAGATTTGTTTATCTTTTCAATTATCTGGGAGGGTTGCAGACAACCCCAACTTTTTTTAAATGGATGGGTAGGTTGATTAATCTTTTATTTGAAAGCCTTTCCAATTGTAAATACAATTCCACTTTTTTTGTTACTTTTTATAAGCAATGTGTCCGAAAGAAATGAAATAAGGAAATATTTACTCAAATTACTTTAATGTATAGGTACATTTTTTCTCATTTGATAAGCCCAATAAAAAACCTGCTCGATAGTTTTTTGGTCAATTTGAACTGAATGTGATTGATTTGTTAGTACTTCTTTGCATTTCAACTTGTAAATAACAAACGAAAATTAAGAAAATGCCCTAATTAACTGAGACGCATCGTATCGAAATTTTAATGATGGTCGGATATGGGGACAGAAGTCGAACACAGGCTGAAGTCGCTCGTTTGTTTACTGAAGTTCATCCAGAATTACCTTCAATTAATCGAAGTATGATTAGCAAAATTGAAACTCGATATCGGGAGTTGGGCCACGTGAGGGGTGCTCTTCGACGAAAGGTTTTAAAAGTTGACGAAGAAGCCCAGTTGAACATATTGTTGAAAATTGAAGAAAATCCTGTTACTCCAGCTAGGCAAATAGCTCGCGTTCATGGTGTCAGTCACACAAGCGTTTTAAAAATTCTTAAAGAAGCCAAAAAGCACCCATATAAGATGCAAAACCTGCAGGAGCTTAACGAAGATGATCCTGATCATAGACTCGAATTTTGCGAGCGAATTATGGCTTCTATCGATGGTGGACAAATTGCTTTGGAATGGATGCTATTTTCTGATGAGGCTACGTTCACATTACATGGGCACGTCAATCGACAGAACTGCCGTTATTGGGCTGATGAAAATCCCCGTTGGATGCGTGAATCCCATACCCAAAGGCCTCAAAAAACAAACGTCTGGACTGGAATTATTGGGGCTCGCATAGTAGGTCCTTTTTTCAATGGAAACGTAACTGGAGAAACATACCTTAATATGCTGCAAGAAGAACTAATTCCTACTTTAGTAAATATATTCCCCAATAATTTGGATACAAACTCATTTGACCAACGGATGCGGTTTCAACAAGATGGTGCACCACCACATTTTGCTCCAAATGTACGGACCTATCTCAACGAAGTGTTTGCAAATAGGTGGATTGGAAGAAGGGGCCCAATTGAGTGGCCAGCAAGATCACCCGATCTTACTCCATTAGATTTTTTTCATGGGGATATCTAAAGAGCAAAGTTTATGCCATTAAACCTAACGACATCGCCGAGCTTCAACAAAGAATCAGGGACGAAATTAGGCAAGTAACGCCGGAAGTGTTACAAGATGTTCGGAATGCTATTTATAATCGATTAGGATATTATCAGCAACAAGGTGGAGAGCACTTTGAACATTTATTGCATTAAAGTAATTTTAGTAAATATTTTTCTACGCCCTATCTTCAAAGTACCTTGTATTTCATCGGTTTGCAGCGCTTAAAGTGGTTGTTTACGGTTAGAGTGAAAAAATGTAAAAAAGCGTTAAAAAAGTGTCATAACGTTAACTTTATGTCACGCTTCCCATAAGCTAACACAATGAAACTTGGCTGTGCGTCGAGGATGGACTTTAATGAAACTTGAAATATGTATAATTGTAATTTACCGAAGGAGCTTAATTAAAATATCCCAAAATTCTATTTGAATATAATTATTTTGTATAGGGCTGTAGAAAAAATAATTTATGCAACATGTGCATTAAGTGTTTTTTTTCACTCATGGAATTTCGTGAAAAAAAGTACCACTTTACTATTCCTTATTCCATTTTTTTCCTACACATTGCTTATAAAAAGTAACAAAAAAAAGTGGAATTGTACTTACAATTGAAAAAGCTTTCAAATAAAAAATTAATCAACCTACCCTTCCATTTAAAAAAAAAGTTGGGACTAGTATATTCGATTCAAACTCCTAAGATTAATAAGATATATTTGAGTAAATTCCTTTAATAGAGATTAGAAGCATTGAAAAAAGCAACAAAATAGATATTGATAATCAACATCCTGATCGTTTCTCTGGTTGAAGGTTATTTACATAAATGTTTCTTTAAAATGAAGGATTATGATCCCTTATGAAAGGAATCAAGCACTCAAGATGCCCATTTTGGTTATAAATGAGTACAGAAATGATAATTTCATGGAGACTTTATCTTTGTGACCTCTAATATTTTCACATACGTGATGCAAAAAATCGTGAACTACCATTTCTAGTAGGAATATTGGTATGGTGTGCCAATTTGTAAAAAATTCTATCCTCAAAATGTGTACTCAATTTCCCAAATATTTAATTGTATATAGGTTATTTTCAGCGGTTTTACACAAAATTCAAACTAGGTGCATTGGAATATTCAAGACAGATACCATTTTTATCAATTATACTAATCTCAAAACACACTTAATATTAGCATACAAAATGGAGTACCATAAAAAAACCAATCCCAAATAATGTTCAGAGTTAGCATGACTATAAACAGTTGTGCCAATATAGTGACAAAAGGATTTTCGACAATCCATTATTGACTGTATATATAATAGAATGAATAAAGTAAATTCCAAGACCCAAATACTAATTGTAGAATAATCTTGTATTTGTTTAATATATAATAATTTATCTGGAGTAACGTTATCTCCCCAATGAATATCCCTCTTTAATTCCACCTTAAATCGTTGAAAAACATCAACTTCAACAAAATGCTCGGATTCCCCAATCTAATTTCAAAAGGTCTGTAGTTATACATAGTTCTAATTCGTAGATAATACTCTCCAAAGTTTAATGCAGCCTAGTTAATATTTAGTTGGAAACGAAACACAATGACAAATTGGATCGCGCACAGACTTCAACCCCTTTGAGCACAGAGAGGCACAGCTGTTTCATTTCCATGGTGTAGAATTTCACCCCGCTTCATCCCGTTTGGACACGTTTTACGTCCCTTCCTCTGTGATTGCTTACGCATTATGCATGTCCCGTCCACCGATGTGAACGAATTCTATACACTGTGTATGTAAACGAATGAACGCCATATTGGTGTTTTCAAATTAGTTTCCATTTGTAATTTATTCGAATGGAAATTGGCGAATGTGCGGTATTGAAATTATCTATTTTCTACCGGTTTTTTTGAAAACAAGTCGATTTTTAATTCATTTTTGAATTTTCTCTTGTTTAATATATATATATATATATATATATCACTTATTATTCTTTTAATTATAATTGCCCCGCGTTGGAAGCCAATTATTATATATTTTCATATTCTTTTATAGTTGCCCCACGTTTGGGTGACAAATTTAGTTGATATATGAATATAACGACATACAAATATTACTTGTCGACGTTTTCACAATTTGTGATTGTAGCGACACTCTTGTACACACACCTTTAGTAGCGTACGTAACCTAATTTACTTTTGACAGTAGTTGTCAAACAATGTACGGCCAAGATAAATATTAATTTCTGGATTTAGAAAGATAAATTAATTCACAATATACTTAATCACTCTAATCTCTGGGTGGGATCAAAAATTTTTAAATAATAATAATTCAAATTTTGTAATTTTCAAATATTATTCCAATCAAATATTATTCTATATTCCGAATCTCGAGTAACTGTTTTTTTATATAATAAAAGGCACTTGAATTATTTTATGACATTTACAAATTAATTGTCACTGGAAATTAAGCAAATGTCACTGATTAAATCAAAATTACTATAGCATGCAAAATGTTAAATACGTTGAAAATAGATACTGAATAAATACCACAGTGAGTTGGAATCAAAATTATATATTATATAATCAGATAACAAATTATAAAAGTTTTATTACTTCCCAAAATATTGTAAACGAAACAAAGATAATAATTTCTACCAATCTTAATATTACTACAACCTATTCTAAAACTCGACTAATTGTAATTTTTTATGCAAAAGTTCAACTCGTTTAATATACCCTTGACGTATATCAATGTCAAATAACGCAAATTTGTCTACAAATTGTCTATTCAAAATTTTTCACTTGATGTAAGATCTTTTATGTATAACGTTAATTTGGTTTAGCTAATATTATTATTCTATAGATGCATCTATTTTCGAAATGTATTTAAAAGGCCTGTTAATTCTCGAGAAATAATTTTGAACTGGAGTGGACTCACCAAATAGGACAGGAAAACTCGTACGTATTCTAAATGTATTTAGAATTCTGCAAAACTTTCTAAATATCTGATTTAGAAACTGGAACCACTTACACTTGATACGATGCAATTCTTCTATGAATTATGCACGCACTGGCTTTACAAAGTATGGCTTTATAATCTGATTGTATAGTTATAATTTTTATTGAATTCTCAACAAAATTTGAGACAACTCTTATCTCGATGTTGTCTCTTGGGGGCTTCAAATTCAACTAACTAAACTTTTCTCAAATAAATAAATCTCTTTTCTTGTGGTTACGAAAAATTCCTTTTTTTAAAAAAAAAATAATTTATGTTTCCCTATAACAAAGAGAGATTTGAATTCTTTTATTACCATTGTAATTCTGATAGCAGAGACATCTGTATTTTAAAATTTCAAATATATTCTCCAAATTGTAATATAATCTGTCTACCATTAAATATATTCTACATAAACGTCATCCGAAAATTAAAATGTCAAATTTGATTTATATACGGAATCTTTCAAAATTATTGATTATACATATAATACAGTGTGTATCAGAAGTATTGCATACAAATATGAATAGATTTCCTTATTTTAATGTTTCTTTTACATTTTAAATAGAGGAACTGTATTAATATATATGAATATATATGAATATATATATATATATATATATATATATATATATATATATAGGGTGTCACGCCATGATAGTGACATGTGTTGATCATATAAGTACTTATAAATACTTACTTAAATGAAAGAAATATTAAATAAAAGTCAATTTCAAAAACAAATTTATAATTATGAAGTTTTATATCACACTGTATGAAAGAAAAATATAGAATTCAGAAATAAAGAATGACATAAATGAAATCATCAAATACGGTAGTGTATATGAATAGTACTGGTGGAAGTAGAAACCGTATATTTAGTCAATGTTGTCAATAAATATGTTAACGATTATATGAAACTAGTCAACATTTATAAATCAATCACATTTGTATCGAATATCAGTATAGTATATTTATATATAGGTAAAAAAATATTGACTTCAAAATTTTATATTTAAGATAATGTCAGTAGTATCTCAATTTATAATAGGTGATAATAACTAAAACTTTAGACAATTACAAAATAATAATGGCTATAAATATAAAGGAAATCTGACCAAAAATCATAGATGGGAATATGAGTGATTACATATAAATTAAAACTAGAATTTGAGAACTGAGGAAGTCAAAATGTGAGAACATATAATTCATTTCATTAAATATTGAATAAGACTTAAAAATAATCGAAATACATTCAGAAAAGATGATAACACATTTTAATTGGATCTTAGCATAATTATAGGATTTAACAAGGAAAAAGCTGGAAAGTGATATCTTAGTATAAAGCATGACATAATACTTGGGTGTGTAAATAAAACCAAAATTTTGTTTAATGGAATAGATATAAACAATTAAAGAGTACTAAAGAAATAAGGATAAAATAAAAGATTGAAAATATTCATTTTAAATTTTTTTTTATAGTGAAAGCTGTGAACAATGAGTTAAAATTTGAGCTGACTGTGTGAGAATGCTAATCTTTTCTCCGCAATTTTTTGAATTAGTAGTCCCTGAAAATATTACATCAGAAAAATCAGAAGTAGCAGATAATTTCACCAATATTATAAATCATATTTGTAATATACGGGAGGGTATAAAATCTGAAGAAAATAATTCATTCCATAAACAGTTATTGCAGCTTCGTCTTCTTATAGGAACGTCACGCCAGAGCACCCTGGCCTTGTTAGTCTAGATGATAGTGATATACATACAGATTTTAAAGAAAGAGGTTCAGAAGACGTTCTGATCAGAAAACGTTTTAAATATATTCAAATATAATATGGAAAGCTTAGTTACAACTCTATTACAATAAGTTTTGAACTAGAATTTTTGAAAAAGTATGAACCTTTCATCTGCTTTGTAAAATTTATAAAACTAAATGTGATCTCACTTTTTCAAATAAATCCTGTTTTAATGAACAATATTTCAAAAGGCTAGTATTCTATAAAATTTCACATAGCGAAATTATCCGCATTCCACTTCCAAACTCTAATATTTTACGCCCACAAAATGTATATCAACATTTATCGTCAGCAATGCCAGATGACAAAGATTGATGAAACAAATAACGTGAGTATTAGCAGCAAGACTAACACCATAGACAATAAAATTCAAAAACAAATAAATCTTTGCAAACTTCGTACCTTCCAGAATTGTTAATTATACGAGATGTGTTTATGATGCGTCCTGATTGATTATTTTCTTTTGACACATTATTTTGTGTGATTACTTGGAAATAATGTTTGAAATGTACATCCACTCAATGTTTAGAATATATAATATAGTTTTTCCATTACAAAATTTAGTGAATAATAATTCAAATATAACTATAACTATTTGAAGGAATAAAAGCATTACGGTTGAGTTTCGATCTGAACTAATCCTGCAACTACGACGTACTATATCCAAAATCTACATTAGAAACAAGTAGCGTTTCTACATTATAAACAAACAACATTTTCCTATCCTTTGTTTCCTTCATAAGAATCACCAATTCAAACAATATATTTCAAGTAAAACAAAACATTTAAAAACTGAAATTAACAATATTTAAAAGCACGAGATCTAACAATCCGGCTTTTGTAGCATTAGCTGAGAAGCTACAAACGCAAATAAAGAAAATGCAAAGTAAACATTCTAATACCAGCCAACAACAAAGTTTTACACATTAACTTCTCTCGCATGAACTGGCTAATCAGTTCAACGGATGAAACGTTGGAAAATATTTCATTCGAGTTCCCAATATTAATGGCTTGAGACTTTTTTCTCTGCAGTTTTTGTTTATCTTTCGGGTCCTTTTGATTAGTTGTAGCATAGTCTCAACCAAATCCTATCAACAAAGTTTGCCGAATTAAAGAAAAAAGCTTCATATAAAGGAAAATAAATTTGTTTTATTTACTGCAATTGAGTTTTGTCAAGCAAAGTGTAGTTCTTTGAATGGAGCACTGTACTTTTAATCGGAATAATCAGTTGCAATTAATAGCCTACAACAATTTCTTTATTTCCATTTTGAAGATTGAAAATAGTTCAAAATGAAGAACTTCACAAGTAATTAAAAAATTGCATCACATAGGTATTAGTATTAGTAAGTAAACTTTGAGAGCAAAAGTTTATTTAGCCTTTCTACGAAATATAGAATAAGTCGGTTGATAGGTTCACGCCGAAGCTTTTTATTAATGACATCTCAGTTTAAGAAGTCACTCTGTTTACAAGGTGTGAAATTTACTGTTTCGACCCTTACTGTGAGGCATCTACTCATATTACTTTTTAAATGAAACTATCTGCTTCAAAATAATTCCATAATATATTGAAAAAAAAAACCCGGAAGGAATCTACTCATATTACTTTTTTCAATGAAACTAACTGTTTCTAAATAATTCTATAATATATTGAAAAAAATCCGGTAGTGGGTAGATACTCACTTATGATCCCGATGAGTGACAGATCTACTTCAAGGATGCGCCCCTGCCCACGCGAGCCTTCGTTTATCTCCCATCACCATATGGGAAAAATCACTGTCCTATCCTTAGTCCCCCTTCCTTACCCATTCATTGTCCACCATCTTAACAACTCGCCAACACGCAGTGGCTAGCGGGGCGTTTTGTTTTGCCAAAACCCCCAATGCTATGTCGAAATTCAAAACGGCGGCGATACCCCAGGCAAGTAGGACAAAATGTCCAGAGTCTTGTGCTGAAGAAAATTCAGTCAGTCTCATGGATTCTGGGTGGGGGGGAGGTGGTTCTACAAAAAATCGACACAAAGACACAAGTCAAGAGCAATTTTTTTTAAATCATAACCAACAACGTAAGAACACTGCCATCAAATAGTAAACTCCTAGAAATCCAGGAAGAGATGAAAATGATCAACTCTGACATAATCGGTTTATGTGAAACAAGAAGACGAGAGGAACAACTTCTCACATAAAAATCCGGACATCTGCTATACCAGAATGAAAACACCAAGGGAACAGATGATGGTATAGGATTTCTAATCAACAAGAAACAAGTTAACAAAATAGAAACTATGAAGACGGTATCAGATAGAGTTGTAAGTATATATTGACCTTTCCCTAAAACACAGATACAGAATGAAAATCGTCATAGTTTATACCCCAACAACAACGCATATCGACGAAGAAGTGGACATCTTCTATGGTAGCATACAAACAGCACTGACAGAGAACCACTGCTACTACACTCTCCTTATGGGCGATTTCAATGACAAGCTCGGTAGACGCTTGGACGAATCAGACATAGCGATTGGGAATTTTGATTTGGAGGGAAGAAACGAAAACACTGCTGAACTTCCTACATAACCACACCTTATATGTAATGAATAGCTTTTTTAAAAAGAAAATGCATAGAAAACGGGCTTGGACAAGCCCGGATGCAAAAGCAAATAATGAAATAGACTTCCTCATAACACTGATGAACCAACAAGGAAATACCGAATAGGACGTGAAATTAGACAAGACGATAGAATATCTGCTAAATTATTCACAGCAGTTTTAGAATACGCTTTCAAGAAACTCAATTGGGAAGAAAACGGCATAAACATTGATGGCGAATATTTAAACCATTTGCGATTCGCCGTCGACATTGTAATAATTACTGATAATTTTGGAGATGCCAAAAAGATGATCTCCGACTTAAAGCAAGTAACGAAGGACGTTGGCCTAGAAATCAATCGAGAAAAAACTAAATGTATGACCAACAGCAATATAGACATTGACGGAAGCGGAATAAACCAAGTATGAATGAATGAATGTTTATTTATCTATAAATGCATACATAGATATATGTTTACATTAAAATACAAATCTTCATATAATAATTTAACATAACATAACTATAAAATAACCTGAATAATAAAATTACATAAATACACAATTTAATAAGCCATCGGTATAGTGTTCATGAACAGATGCCATGTACATTAAATAAACAAGAGTAGTAGGGTACCCGACTAAGTTCATCAAAGAACTTGTCTTCGGTTATTGATTCTTTATAGAAAATATATCTTCAATGTATTTGAAAAATCTTGAAACTTAAAGAAGATAAACAGTAAAAACGAGTATTATATTAATGTACTCTGACTCATGAAAAATTACAAATTACATTTATCATTTATTAATTATGACACTAAAAACTTTTATTAAGGCGAGAGACATATAGCTAGTACAGGTAATATTTTTATAAACTAAGCATATACACTCATATACACATATATGTATAAACACAAGGTATAAAATAACAAACAACATTTATATAACCAAAATTGGATCAATTACATCAGCGAAATACTTTCTGTCATTTCAAAATATCCAATCCTTTAATTTGTTTTTGAAAAGACGAGCTGAATTATATATTTTCAAGGTGTTGGGTAGATTGTTCCATAGTTTTGATCCAATAAAGCAGAGGTATACGAATACAAATACTGAGAATACTGAGAATAGGTAGAGACAACCAAACATGCGAGATGATTCGTCGCATTCGTTTAGGTTCTCTTAAGGATAATATACCACTATGCTTAAAAAGGATGCGTCCTACCTGTAATGATATACGGTGTAGAAACGCTTACCTTAACAAAACAGACAGCAGTGTGGCGCAAAGAGGAATGGAGAGGGCAATGCTGGGGATCAAGAGAAGGGATAAAATTCCTAACGCAACAATAAAGAACGAAACTGAAAGAAAACATCTTCAAAGGTGCTAAGGAAGCCCTAGGAACACGTACAGTGTCACACAACAGCAGAGCGAACATTAAACCTTGGTTTACATTAGAAGTCAAGAACATTACGAGGGAAAAGAAGGAAAAATACTTACAATACAAGAAAACTCCAACACCGGAGAACCGAAACATCTATACCGAAATAAGGAACAGGACTAATAATAGAGTACGAGAAATAAAAGAGGAATATTGGCAGCGATTTAGCAACGAAATGGAGGCGGATATGTACGGAGCATACAAACGTATTTGGAAGATGTTGAGGGGTCTTAAACGAGAAACAAATGAAACAATACAATTAAGAACAATTGCAGAATATACGTGGGAAAAATATTTCAGAGACCTGTACGCAGAAACAGTTGAACCAATGGAAGCACAAGAGACAGGCCAGAGAGATAATATAGAACATCACGAGCAAGTAGAAGAGACAATAAGGAAACTTAAAAACAGAAAAGCTCCCAACTGAGATAAAATACCAAACGAGCTAATAAAAAACGCAGGCACGACTATCATAGAGGAGTTCACAAAACTGTTTAACATTATATTACAATATAAGAAAATACCAGAAGAATGGAAACAAAGTATAACAATACCCATTTTTGCAAAGGGAGATAAAACAGACCCAGCTAACTATCGAGGAATAACACTACTGAGCACCTCGCTAAAACTTCTGACAAAGATCATTGCGGACAAAATCTCCTCAACAGTGCCAATAAGCGAGGAACAGCAAGGATTCCGAAGAAACCGCTCCATTACCGATGCATTATTCATACTCAGGCAACTAGTTGAAAAAGCTTTAGAATATAACTCTCCAGCCTATCTATGCTTTATAGATTTAACAAAGGCCTTTGATAGAGTCCAACTAAAAGACATCATCACCATCTTGGAAAGCAGTAATGTTTCGAAAGAACTCACAGAACTTATCAAGGACTTAAACACAAACACAACAACCCAAATAAGAACAAACTCTACCTTAACGCAGCACCTCCGAACTACAACTGGTATTCGCCAAGGCGACAGTCTCAGCCCTCTGTTATTCAACACAATCATGGATCAATTAATAAAAACCGTCAAGAATACTGGATTAGGATATCGAATGGGAATACATAAAGTAAGCATACTATGCTATGCCGATGACGCAGTACTTATTGCAGAGTCAGAAGACGACCTCCAAATAATGCTGCAAGCTTTTAACAGACAGGCAGAAAAACTTAACATGCAAATTTCTACAAATAAGACCAAATGCATGACCATTACAAAGGAGCCTCTACGGTGCAAATTGGTAATAAAGAACAAAACTATTGATCAGATAATGTCATACGAATACCTCGGATGCAAAAGTTCAGGATTCCTGGAAGGAGAAGTAAGGAAACAAGTCAATAAAGCTTCCGCAATATCAGGACACCTTAAATATCCCATATGGAGAAACAAACATTTGAGCATTGAATGTAAGTCGAGAATATATAAAACCTGCATACGACCAGTGATGACATATGGTGCGAAAACCAGAGCTGAAACATCGGTAACATAGAGAATCCTACGAACTACTGAAATGAAGACCTTAAGAATGATAACTGTTTACACATTGAGGGACAGACAGAGAAATGTAGACATAAGAGAAAAGTGCCAAACAAACGACGTTGTCAGATGGATACGGCAGGGAAGAAGAAAATGGAACCAGCATGTCAATAGAATGGGCCCCGACAGAATGACCATAATAATCCGCAACAATGTACTCCATGGCAGAAGACCAACTGGACGTCCACCTAAACGTTGGCGAGATAGTTGGCAGTCAACCTCGCAAGAGTTGCTTAGACGAGGAGGAAACCGGAACTAAACAGGCGATTTCGCCTTCTAAAGAGGAAGAAGAACAATAAAGAACAAAATAAGAGTCAAGGACAATATTCAGATTATGACCCAACGTAAATGGAAATGGGCAGGACGTAATGCCCGAATGAAAGATAACAGATGGACAAAGAGACTGAGGGTCAATTTTCGTTTAGCTGAAATCAGTTATGGAAAAACTGTTGCCTTGGCAGCCATTACCATGGCAACGGCTACACAAAAACCTAAATAATATGGTAAGGGAATGCGCGGTTGCCAAGTTGACCCCACTCTCGTTTAGCTGAAATCAGTAATGGAAAAACTGTTGCCATGGCAGCCATTAACATGGTAACGGATACACAAAAACCAAAATCATATTGTGAGGAAATGCGCGGTTGCCAAGTTGACCCCACTTTCGTTTAGCTGAAATCAGTTATGGAAAAACTGTTGTTATGGCAACGATTATAGTGATTAGTAGTAAACAAAAACCCAAATCCTATGGTGAATTGCGAAACGTCGACCCGGCGCGCATTTTTCACAGTCTGTTGATAGCTGTTCATAAACATTTTCCATTTGGTTATTGTGTATGTACGTATTCCTGATAGTATTGAATAATGTGGATAATCATGTGTAATGATTCAAAATATTTCAACTAACTTCGATGTAAACAACTCTTTAATATCAACAATAAAACAACAACAATAAAAAGAAATTATTGTGACCTAAAATCGCCATACTCTATTTTTATAGAATTCAGGAGTTCTAGCATTGGATCGAGTTTGTTTTTTTTACAATACCTTCTCCACAACTATTCACAAAGTTTGTCTGCAAACTCGTTCTCCGAAATATGCTGTCCCCTCAAAAACTTTTTGGCAGCATTCCATTGGGACTCTATTCTTTGAGTGTGCGTACCATCAGCAGCAACAAACTCAACACTATGGTTGACAGTCTTATGATGATATTCAAACTCTGTAAGTTTAGAGTAGCCCTTTAACATGTCCGTGTGGATAATAGAACCTCTCTGAACATGCTGCTCAATAAGTGGTATTAGGCTGTGTGCATTCCTCTTATTATCGGAACATACAATTAATCTCAAATCGTCTGAATCTTGAGCAATCAAACCCAAAACCCAGTGTCCTTCTACAATTCGTCCTCGATTATAATTCCTTTCTCCAAATTTGGATTCATCAATCTGAAAAGTCAGTATGTTTATGAATGAAAAATCTGGATAGGATTGGATTTCCGTTTGACATACCGAAACAGATTGATACCGCGAGCGAAGCGATCGCGCCGGGTCGACGTTTCGCAATACGCGCGCGCGACCCGGCGCGCATTTTTCACTTTATGTTGATAGTTGTTCATAACAACTTTTCATTTGGAAATTGTGTATGTATACCTGATAGTATATCCATTTGAGCCCGTTTTTCAGAATAATATGGATAATAATGTGAATTATTTTTTTACCTGTACTACAATTCCAGGCCCTCCAATTTTTGGCTGCATTTGTGTAAATGCATTCGAAACCATTTCTCTGCAGTAACGCATTCTCGCTACAAGGGTAGAACTGGATAAATGTTCTCCAACTCCCAATGAAAACCTTTCATAGCTCTCGTTATGAGCATAACCGAACAATACCCTGTAATATGGACTTTTTGAATTGAGAATAATGAAATGTGATGAAAAAACTCCTTCTCTGGAGACAAATGGCTATTTTCGAACCATGTGTTTTTTGCTACCGATATATTCGGTCTACATTTTTTTGATGTGGGACATCGGTAAATTCCCAAATCAGTGTTTTCATAGAAATAATGGGAGAAGAGTTCAGGCCGATCTTTGTGGCCCTTGTATTTCGTCTTACAATATGGTCTTGTTGGCACTAAACCATGAGTGCGAGCAAATTTGAATGGTTCAATTCGAGTTCTCGGAAGAGAGAGTTCACTTAACGAAGACATTATCGAACTGACAGTTCTCTGATATTTGTAAATCATAGTGATCCACAAACAATAATCATTGACGTGTGACCCACAGTTAGGGTAGAATAAACTCAGCGCAATGAAAATTTTCTTGATGATACTGTACCTTTGCGTTTCTTTAATCGTCTCAATGTTCCTTTGTGTCCACCATTTCGATGGTTACCACTACAACAGTGTTCCATAATTACTTTCAGATGAGCACAAGTGGTTAACTTGGTAAACGCGCGTATCAGCATTGTAAAATTAAGGTTTTCACCCTTTCTTCACCATACAAACGGTTGCCAGGACAGTGGATTTTACGCAAAACTAGTTTCAGCCATGCTGAGGTTGTTGATTTGGTAACCGCGCATTTCTTCACCATATTATTTAAGCTTTTTGTACCCGTTGCCATGGCGGTTTTACAATAACTGATTTCAGCTAAACGATAGTGGTCAACTTGGCAACCATGCATTTACTCACCATATGATTTGGGTTTTTGTTTACTACTAATCACAAGAATCGTTGCCATTAAAACAGTATTTCCATAACTGATTTCAGCTAAACGAAAGTGGGGTCAACTTGGCAACCGCGTATTTCCTCACCATATTATTTAGGTTCTTCTGTACGAGTTACCATGTCAATGGCTGCCATGGCAACAGTTTGTCCATAACTGATTTCAGCTAAAAGAAAGTGGGATCAACTTGGCAACCGCGCATTTCCTCACCATATGATTTGGGTTTTTGTTTACTACTAATCACCACAATCGTTGCCACGGCAACAGTTTTTCCATAACTGATTTCAGCTAAACGAAATTTGAGCCGAGACTGATGGAATGGCGACCTAGAACAAAAGACAAAAGAAGCAGAGGTAGACCGCCAACAAGATGGAGTGATGACGTGAAAAGAATTGTAGGAAATTGGGTCAATGACGCCCGAGATCGAAGTAAATGGCTGGCAGTGGAGGAGGCTTATATCCACCAGTGGACGCGTGCAGCTGATGGATGATGATGTTATTGTAAAAATGGTAAAAACTCTAAAAAAATGACAATTGTTGCGATATTACGATCATCGTCAGAATGACAGAAGTTACATTTCATGTGATGCCTACCTGATGTTTAATAATTATTTTTGGCTAGACCAAGAAGACCTTGTGATTGACTTAATATACGAAACACAGGCATTTACTGGCAGTTCGTTTTTGGAAAACGCTCATACCCGTCGATTTTTTTTTCGAGGACACAAAATTGACAAAAAATCACGGTAACGTGTGCAGCCTTCTAGGCGGGTGTGGCACCACTCCTAACATCTTAAATAGAATGGGGGATCGAATGATTTATCATTTGCAAGACCTTTAAATTCCCTTCATACTGATGTGAAATGCATGTACTTCAGTTCAGTAGTTTTGGAGATTTATTAATTTATGGCTTAAATCAAACTTTAATACACCATCATTAGTGGAGATCGATACATTTGGTAGCAAAGTAGTTTAAAAATGAAACATGAACTGACCCGTCAGTCAAGTAGATGTTGGAAATGACCACCATTACTCTCCAAGCAGTAATAAAGATTTTGCTCAAAACGTTGCCGCAAATTTAGCAACTTACAACTTTGTCACACCTTACGATTCAATTAGAGGGACATGCGTTCAAGGTTCCGCATAGATGTCTAGCTATTCACAATCTTCATGATATATTAGTCAAAAATAGTTTATGTTGTAATTTTATTTAAAATAATACTTATATATACATTTGAATTTTCTAGCTTCATACTCTCAAATAGAAACAGAAGGCGCAACAGAAAATTAAGTTGTTTTGAAATAATTGTGATATAATACGAGTACTTGATATCAAAATAATATAGGGAAGCTGAATTAATCGTGAAATTAATCAAACGGATGCTATATTATGTATTCTTGGTTTGGAGTAATAAATCAATACACGATTAATATACACGTCATGGTCCGACGAAAATATTTTCACAAACGTTACCATTAATATTCCGAATATTAACTAAATAATTCATTATTAACGCTTAGTTACGAGAAGATTAGAATCTACAGAGAGTTGATACATAAGAAATACAGGATAGTATCGAATTGACTAGATTCGTAGGAGGATCTTTATTATACCGTCTTTTTATGGTTGAAATTGTGAGATGCAACAAACAACAAACTTCAAAATCCTTTACCTATTTCAGTTTCACAGATATCATTAATATCACCCTTTATAAACGCTCCCTGACGAATCTTAGGCTTAGGCTTATATTCCAATCACCTCCAATGAAACTCCTAAACTCAAACTAGTTATATTATTTTCTACCATACCAAAATGACTCCTCAAAAGCGAATGATAATTAAAATGACAATGACCCTAAATATTTGCATTCGCCATAAGTTACGGTTTACTCAAAATAATGACTCAAATTACTAAAATGTGAACATCCAAGGTGGTTGTTGTCTTGTATTTCCCTCCTCTCGTCTCTAAAGTTTCTTGTACATATTTTTTCCCGATTGGATGAATTTTGTTGTTCTCTGTGTAGTGAGCAATAATATACCTAATCAGTCATTATAGTAATTTTCACCTCCCCTGACATCGTTTCAGTTTCTATCGTTTGTTTTAACAAAATTGTCGACTTGCTCCCTCCCACTCACATTATCCAAGTTTTCTAGTAAAAAGTCGAGATTATTACAAGATACAAGTGAAGTCATCAGACAACCAAGATGGGTTGAGCTTGTCTATCATTGTAGCTATGATAAATTAAAGCTTGGTGGTTTTCATATTGGAAAAATACTTCTCCGAAGAAAATTTAAATCTCATTTTTTTCTACATATATTTAGTGGTAAAATGGAATAGAACATCATTTTCTGAATATCAAAGCTAACGAAGCTCTTCTTTCAATTTCAGTTCATAATAAAAGAGGACATACAACACACTCGTCAGATGTATAGTAATAATTCACTGCAAAATTATGTTATAATGGAAGTTTCTTTCACAAGGACGGAATGAGCCAGTATTTTCATTGAACCGATTTTATTATAAAATGTCTATGTAGAGAATTTTCATATACAGAGTGCGCCATTTGTGTCACAAAGTGCGATATATCTGTTAGTATAGAACATATGGAATACAGTTATATACGAACATTGTAGACATCTGTAAACTTCACATTTCAAACCTATTTTCATTTGTACTGGGTGTTCCCTATCACCAGGGTGAAACAAACATACATATATTATTTCAGATTCAGATTGGGCT
The DNA here is from genome assembly GCA_963921935.1 of Galeruca laticollis. NCBI lineage: Eukaryota > Metazoa > Arthropoda > Insecta > Coleoptera > Chrysomelidae > Galeruca > Galeruca laticollis. The sequence goes on along the minus strand of OY998182.1, from coordinate 105,524,052 downwards.
CACCTCCCCCATAATTACAATGTGGGGTTTCATATAAGTATATAGAGTATTTCAAAAGTTATGCCCAATTGTACGTGAAAATTATTGTGAGTTCAACGCCTTGTATAGTTCAAACGAAACAATTTGATATCGATATTTTGCAGGCATAACATTTTGTTATTGGTCTAGTTTCATGACACAGTGCCATCCATTTTTTGGATAATACAACATCTGAATACAGAGCGAGCGAACAGTCGAACACATGATTTTCTCTATTTTTTGAAATTAATGACCCTGTATTTCAGTTCAAAAAGTAAAAACACACCTTATAAGCTTTCATTTTTATCAGGCATTCCCTATACCTAAAATCATTAATTTCTGAGATATTGTCAATTTAATAACAATTGGGCATAACTTCTGAAATACCTCATATACTTATATGAAACCCTATATTGTAATTATAGGGAAGGTGAGCCCAATCTGAATCTGAAATAATATATAGGGTGTCACATTGGAAAAAAAAGAATGTTTGTTTCACCCTGGTAATAGGGAGCACCCAGTAGAAATGAAAATAATTTTGTAATATGAAGTTCGTATAAGTCTACAATTTTCGTATATAACTTTATTCCATATCTTCTATAATAAGGGATATATCGAACTTTGTCACACTAATGGCGCATCCTGTATGTAACCTATTTTATTTGTATGAGAAATATAGAAAATAGTACACAGATTTTGAAAATTTTTGTATATGAATATTTTGTTACAATTTGAACAATTAATCCAGTTAATTCTGTGTAAATAGAAATATATACAGTGAACGATGCATTGTGTAGGTACACTACATAAATAAATGTTGCTTTATTTATTTTAAATTATCTACCAAATATTTCGCGCATATATCACACTAACATTGTAAATATGTAACTGAATAATTACTGTAATATGTAATATATAACCGTCGATCTTGTGCTGAATACACTTTTACTAAAAATTAATGAAAAAATTGCCCAAAAAGTTTAATGGAAAGTAAATAAAACAAAATTAACGTAACGAAAGAGTAAATCATGAAAATCGTGGTATGTATTTGTTTCAATAATTATGTTTTCCATTCTACTAAGGTTTAAAAGTGCTACATTAGGATGCAAACTAACTTTGAGACATTGAAAAATGTTAAAATGAAAGAAAAATGCAGAGGTGCGGAAGTACCTGCGACTCCTCCATCAGGGAATAGCACCTGAAGAGGCTACGAAGTAGGCTCTTCAGCGCTCAACCCCGAAAGAAACGCCAGCTAGAAAGTACCTAACCCAAAAAGAAACTGGGAAGGCAACAAAGAAAAGAGGTCTGGACCATATCACTCATCCGTAGTGACCTCTAAGTAAAAAACCAAAAACGGCTGCAACGGTAACCGGGCAAAACGCTGGTTACATAGCAGCTGTTAGAACAGAGAATCCGACCAGGGTGGGAATAATACTCAATGACTATCCTAGGGTCACCCTGGAAGCCGGTCAGCTCTCCTCCCTGAAGACACTATGGTGGGAAATTTGTGCCAGAAAAACCACTTCTGTGGCATTTATCTCCGTTGCGGAATGATACTGATGGACTGTGGGCACAAAAGTCGGCAGACTACGAGATAAAGTCAGCGTCGAAATTAAGCTCTTGGGAAGGACCCGAACTGGTGGATAGATGTGGAGACGACATCCTAAAGCCAGTCTCAATTAAGGTATTCTTCGCATGAAGCATCAACATGAAAATGTAGAAGATCCTCCAGCATGTTGTTGTTCGGAACTCCGACCTCACTACTGGGACTTGGCAAGTCCTGAAGTCCAAAAAATGAGGAAAAGGGAACAATTCTCACGATTAGCATTATTCACCAATCTGGAGAGGCTTTGAAGGCAGGAGGTTACGCGTTGAACTTCCGTTTTGGGCATATCATTGTATAGAGGCTTGGAAAGAAAGGGAGCCCTGCTGAGGATCCGAATGATATGGAGAGGCCCTCCACATTCGGAAACATCGAGCCAAGAGGAAAAGACGAAAGGTTGACCTTGGGTCAACCTGAGGATGCGGTGCTCTCCTCTGCATCCCGGGTAGCTCAGCGGAGTGGTCTGGTGGTCGAGGATCTTCCTCAGGATCAAGAAACCTGCTCGTACTCCGGGGAAGATGCTACAATGGAATTCTAAGAGGGACAGGGAGAAGTGGAGAAGGGGGACCAGTAGAGGCTGAACAAATCGACCGATCTCACCCGCAATAAATCACCGTCATCCTCATAAAGGTAACGCAAGTGAACCTGCATCGCGCGAAAGGTGCTTCAGTTGTAATTGCAAGGTTGTTCGCTAAACTGCAACTGAGAATTGTACTGTTCCAAAAACGATAGATAAACAAAGGTCAAATCAAGGGTTTGGCATGTAAAGACTCAAAATTAATTCATGACCAAAGGCAAGTATCTTCGCGTGCCTCATAACATGAAATATGTGTTTCATAATACGTATCACGGACCCTTGTTCAAATCATGGTTCACCTCAACATTGGGGGTATCGAACGAGACCATGATATTATATTTCGTTATTTTCTTGAAAAATAATCACTATTAGGTAATTATATAACTTAAGTAATGCATAGATCATGGCTGTCAAAAATAATTCGAATTTTAATTGCTTTTGTTTGCCAGATTTTGCAAAAAGATATTCAGATAAGCGCAACTGGTGATACCGTAATAAAAACTGCCGTCAGTTTAGTGAATTTAAAGCAAAAATTACTAAAACTAAACCACAAGTTGACAGTGAAATAAATGATACACTACGTAGTTGAGTGTAGTTTACTAAGAATACTAAGTTTGCTAAGTTTACTAAGTATACTAAGTTTACTAAGTTTACTAAGTTTACTAAGATTACTAAGTATACTAAGTATACTAAGTTTACTAAGTTTACTAAGTTTACTAAGTTTACTAAGTTTACTAAGTTTACTAAGTTTACTAAGTTTACTAAGTTTACTAAGTTTACTAAGTTTACTAAGTTTACTAAGTTTACTAAGTTTACTAAGTTTACTAAGTTTACTAAGTTTACTAAGTTTACTAAGTTTACTAATTTTACTAAGTTAAGTTTACTAAGTTTACTAAGTTTACTAAGTTTACTAAGTTTACTAAGTTTACTAAGTTTACTAAATTTACTAAGTTTACTAAGTTTACTAAGTTTACTAAGTTCAAGTTTAAAACTACAAAAGGAATACTTCTGTGATAATTATGAAAAAAATCTATGGCATACAGTTTTAAAACTTCTACCATACCATTGTATATTTAATCACATCGAACATGTTTTATATCAACTGAAATTTGTTATTCGTCGTAACAATAATTGCCCCACTATTAACCTCAGTGTACTTAAACTAAAATAGAAACTGAAGTTTTTAACAGCCTTTCACAACGTTGTGCAAATTCTGTTACACATGTTGAAAAAGTGGAAAAATCCTATATCCGTATTATAAACAATATAGCATCAATTATAATTAGAAAATATGATGATAGCGATAGTGTTAGTGATATATTAAGTGAATAATTATTATATAGGTACCGAATAATTTGTATGTTTTTGTAATCATAGATATAATTTGTAATTTCATATTTACACATAAATAAATTATTATTTAATGTCTTACTTATATTTATTACAAAACCATGATAACATTCTAAGCAAAGTACGGACCTGTTCGGCCATATTTCAAATTTAGGGCTGGCTTGGGTCTTACTAATAGGAGTCAGTTAGTCATATTCTTATAATAAATGAGTGATTGTGATGCCACCTACATTGGTAGGACTTGTAGATCCCTAAAAACTAGAGTTATTGAACATGAAAAAACTCCGGAGAAATCCGTATTTGGACATCACTTGAAATTTAACAACCACAATATCGATCACGAGAGCGGAGTAACACTCTTACATAACATAACAACCAAACATTTTTTAAAACTTGATTTGTACGAGGATATGGAAATCATGAAGGAGGTCGATAAAAACAATAAGTGCCTTAATGTGCAGATAGAGTTTGACAGAAATTTTACCCCTATACATAGAAAACTTTTTGATGGTGAGATCCTACTTAATGATGACAATAGTTCAGATCAGTTGGGACTAATACAACACGTGACCACAACACCATAACTCGAGCTACATTTCCAACATCCATGAAGGGAGGTTTCGTGCTTCTGCACCTCTCTTCTTCGGGGCCTCTTCCAGGGGATCGGCCGGTTTGTTGCTGGAGGGATGTAATACAATGCCTGTCGGAGCAAATAGCTCGAGGAGTAGTTGTTAATCCTTTGGAGACTTTCGGGTCGCTTCCCTGATTGGGATTATTCTTGTCTGATTGTGAGTAACTTTTTCATTAAAGTGTTTTTCATTTTTCGATTCACACATTTGTTTCTCTGAGGAGGTCATAAGTACGTAATTGCTAAATAAATCTACTCATCTTTCAAGCTTTTGTCAACTTTTGCTTCTATGATTCTCATGACGTCATCAGAGCACCGGCAGTTGTTAGCCTACCTTACTAATTAACACCTTCAAAAATTGTTCATTTTCAACTTATCTTCTACAATTGTTATCAAATGTCAAACAGCTGACTCACAACACAAATATTGAGTTATATTTTATCCCCTATTTTAGGGATTCATTCATTGTACAATGGGTTGTATGTGCTTTTTATTATTTTAATTAAATAGTGACTGTGTTTCAAGCACTATATTTTAATTCATTTTATGTATCTTCTAATTTGTGAGAATTTGGAGTACACCCTGACTATGTGAGTGAATTGTATCTATTTGGCTTTAGGCCCTTCTAAACCTTTTATTTTATATCTAGAATGAAAGATCAATTTTCTTACTTTTACAGGGGGCACTGATGATGGTTTATCATTGAACCGAAAGCGCTCTGCTAATAATAAATTCTTGTACCAAAATACAAAATTTGGTTTCTTTTCGATAATTGACTTTCTTATAACTCTGAACAAACTTTACAAGTTTCATTTGTTACAAACTATATTGACCTTTTCTCCAATTTCTACTTAAGCGATATGTCAAAATGGAAGAGAAAAATTCTAAATGGTTTTGGCAATACAATAATCTAATTTTTATTTTTTTAATTATTCCAAAAACTATTATACATACAAATCATAGTGTTTTTGTAAATAATCCAAAACTATGGCCTCGGTGCAAAACAACATATAAATAGAGCAACACCTAATATATTGAATAAGTGATTAATGAACCCTCGGAAATTAATAATGAGGTTCATAAATCCCGAATCCACATATGTCAAGATGGCGACATGCGTGGCTTTAATTTCTGTTTTGTTTTTGATGGATCACGGCCAACTATTCGTTGTTTACTGTCGGCTATGAAAAGGTAGCAAAGCTAGAAATATCGCTGAATACGGCAGACATATCACCTGTTGGGGTTTCTTCAAAGCGTTTTCGGATCAGTCTCATTAACATTTAACAATGCTTCATAATTTCAGGCAATCTCCATTTAAAGCTAATAGTTACAAGAAATAGTTGATGATGTTTGCAATTTCAAAGAAATTCAGATGAAGTTGAGAAAATTGAAGTTTTTTGTGATGGTTACTTTCTTTCGTTCAAAAAAAGGTCTTGTAAGAGAGCTAACTGATTACAAATGATTTGGATAATTGCTACAAAATCATTCTAAGGTGAGACAAATATTTTCTCAAGTTAACCTTGAGGAAGATGTTTAATTGATAATTACAGAAGATTAACCTACATTATATCATAATTTTAAACAATGGAGAAGTTTTTTGAAAAAATAAGCAATGAAAACTGAATCGCAGAGACATTTAATTCATACTATCTATATTATATTCTACTGCTAGGAATATTACTATTTACATGAAGTTACCAAAGTTTTGATTTGATTGTAAGTGAGAATATGTTCTTCATTATATATCGAAATCAAAAAGGAAGACATATATTCCGAGGAAATCCAAGTGGGAGTACCACAAGGAAGGGTTCTTGAACCTATGCTTGAATTTTCTTATACACCTTGGTGACTTTTGCAGATGCACAGGACATGTTGAACAAAAATTCAGAATAATTCAGTTGGAATCAGTAACAAAACAATATGTAAGTTATTCATCACTTTAAAAATAGGTTAAGATTTGAATTTTCTGGCAAGTTGACTGGCAAAGTTTTTGGACTGCTACAACATGTGACACTTAATTTTTGCCCATGAACAGGTTTGGAAAGTGGAATGGCAGCCAAATATCGAGGTAAGCAATAGGAACTTCAACCAGACCTTGTTTGAATTTATATTTCATGCATTTTCGTTCATAATAACCTATTTCAGGCTTCCTTTACATGTCTATACAATATTTGAATTCTGTAATACATGAACTATTCGTAATTTCATAAATATTGCTTAGCGGCCTTCCAGGATGTTTCTTAGGCGTTGAACAAGGTACAGTATATATATTATTAGACTTCTGTGAATAAAAACGTTTCTTACCATGAAATCTTAAAATATTACCCAGCCGGAGCCGCTACAAATTCCATTTAACAACTCGAAAATATAGGAATGGATATAACAGCAGTCCAAGAAATAAGATGGCCTGTGGACGGAAATGTAAAGATGTGTAAATCTGTTATATTTTTTAGCGGCAGTGAACAGGGAAAGCATGAATTTGGAACAGGTTTTGTCATTAGAGAAGTCCAAAACGTTCTAAATTTCAAACCAATAAATGAAAGAATGTGCTACATTAGACTAAAAGACAAATAGTACAACATGCTCCAACTGAAGAGAAGGACGAAGCCACCAAAGATGCCTTCTACGACATCTTAGAGAAAACCATTGACACAATGCCCAAACAAGACATGCGATTACTCTGCGGAGATTCCAATGCCAAAATAGGCAAAGAACCCTGCTTCAACCCTACGATAGGCAAACACAGCTTCCATAATATATCCAATGATAATGGGCAAAGACTTATAGAAGCGGCCACTTCCAACAATATGCTGGTAAAATCGACTATGTTCACACATAAAGACATCCACAAATAGACCTGGATTTCAAATGACCACACCACCCGAAACCAAATACACCATATCATCGTGGATGCGGGTCACGGAAGCAACGTCCTAGACGTAAGAAGCCTCCGAGGAATAGATGGGGATACAGATCATTACCTAGTCCGAGCGAAAGTTAAAATGAGAATATCGACCCATAAATACACCAGAACTAAGACAATCCCTCAATGGAACAGGGACGAACTGCAAAATGAAACAAAACAATGACAGTACAGAGAACAACTCGAACAAACTCTAGACTCTAAGACAGAGTGTAATGAACCTGAAAAGTTGTGGGAGAGAACTTTAAAAGTAATAACAGAAACCGCTCAAAAAGTATTCGGAAAAAATATAGTGAAAAGGGTACAAAAATGGTTTGACGACGAGTGTCAGATTCTCCTAGAAGTCAGACAAAAGGCAAGGAAGATAATGCTGGAACTCCAAACAGAGGAAAGTATAGAATAATACGCAAGGTGCCAAAAAGAGACAAGAAAAATGATAAGAACTAAGAAAAAAGAGTATGAACGAAGGAAATATGAAGAAATAGAAAGAGGCCGCCTAAAACGAGGCTCCATAGAATTACTTTTGAGAAGCAAGGCTTCAAGGCCAAATCCTTTCCTAAAATTAGGAACGACCAAGGCCACTTAATACTCAATGAAAAAAACTGACTGAACAATGGAGAAGATACTTCAAGGACCTCCTAAGCAATAAAACCCGAAAAAAGTGCACTAAAAAGAGACCTACATAACAGCAGACCTACCAGTGAAAAAACCCTCCCTTTAAGAAACAAAAAGGGCATTGAATAAGCTAAAGAACTCCAAGGCACCTGACTTGGATTATATACCGTCAGAACTACTAAAATATTATGGAAATGCACTCCATTTGCAAATTCACAAATTAATAACTCTCATATGGTGAGAAGAAAAAATACCTACAAAATGGAAAGAAAGTGTTATCGCACCCATTCATAAAAAGGGAGAGAAATCAAAATGCGCCAACTACAGGGGAATATTACTAATAAACACCGCATACAAAACACTCTCAAATATCCTGCTATATAGATTAACCCCATATGCAGAAAACATCCTAGGTGAATATCAAGCCGGCTTCAGAAAATACAGGTCAACTATAGACCATTTTTTCACACTAAGGCAAATTCTAGAAAAGACTTGGGAATATAATAGAACAGTACATAACCTCTTCATAGATTTCCGACAGGCTTATGATAGCATAGAGAGAAGCCAAGTATGGAACGCTATGGCGGAGTTTCCAATTCCAAACAAGCTGATCCAGATGACCAAAATTTGCATAAAGGGAGGAGTATCAAAGGTGCGAATAAACAATAACATATACAGCAGCTTTGGAATAGATAACGGACTAAAACAAGGCGATGCCCTCTCGCCACTACTGTTCAACCTCGTCCTAGAGAAAGCCGTGAGAACAGCTGAGATAAAAACTGAACTGCTAATAACGAAAGGTTCCAAATTGCTATTAGCATACGCCGATGACATCGATATCATCGGGGATTCTTTCGTAACAATAAAGGACATTTTCAACAAGATCGAGAAAACAACAAGCGAAGTAGGACTAAGAATTAACGAAGAAAAGACGAAATACATGTGCGTAAATAGTACGGCACGAAGAGATAGATTAGGACAAAACGTCACAATAAACAATTTCAACTTCGAAAGAGTAGAACACTTCAAATACCTTGATGTCACAATTACAGCAGACAACGACGTCACTGAAGAAATCAAAGGCAGAATCCAGTCCGCAACCCGCTGTCTTTTTGCACTCAATAGCCTTATGAAATCAAAGAGTCTAACAAGGGCTTCAAAAATCAAAATATATGAAACTATAATCAGACCCATAATAACATATGGTAGCGAAACGTGGACAATGGCCAAAGCAAACGAAGATAAACTCAGATACTTCGAACGAAAGATTCTCGGAAAGATATTTGGACTCTACCACGATCCGACGACCAAACGATATCGCATTAGAACTAATGAAGAGGTCTAAGAACTATACAAAGATAGCGATATTATCCAGGACATTAAATCCCAGCATTTAATATGGGCAAAACACGTCTAGAGGCTACACGACGAAATACTTGTAAAACTGATATGGGAAGAGATTCCAACATGCAAAAGACCACTCGGATGCCCCAGAATGCGTTGGAGAGACAACATAAAATCAGACCTCCAAAAAATGAACATCCCACTCGATTACAGGATGATGAATATTTATTTCCTAGAAGGACATAATGAGATCTTGTGAAGTTGATATCTATTTTTGAAATATATGTAAAGCATTAAAGTTCAAAATAATGTTATTGAACTATGTCCAATATATTGATGATCTAATTGTTTACTGCCATGATAAATCGATCCCATAAACTCTCGACTTAATTGGAAACACCATATCCATGGACTCAAAGCATCTGTCTAAAGAGATGAAACATAATCAAAACTCCCATTCACTTTCATTGGGGTTCCGACGAAACTTTATTATTAAGAGTTTACAAAACTCTCATCAGTTCGAAGCATGAATATGGTATCCACATGTTCACAATACCACTCTCCGCCTCTGCCTAGGTGCCTTCCGCTCAAGCCCTGCTGATAGTCTCTATATCGAGACCCTGTTTTTCAGCTGCTTTTCAGGGAGCACCCAGCCGAAACTTATAAGGAGCGAGAAATATATACCGGGGACAAAGTTAGTTGAAGAAGCAAAACACATGGAGAATGCGAATGATCGCAAGGAGCCAGTTATCCTATCAGATGTACACATCAAGATCAAGAATCGCCAGACCATCGGCACTTACATTTTATTCTTGTACTTGTATGTAATAAGGGAATCGAAATCGATTGACAATAAAGATATTATAAACTTAAAACTACTCTCTATACTGAAGCTAATGAACACCCCTCTCCTCAAGACGACAATGCTTTCTCTTTTCATATGCTGCCTCAGTATCCTCCAATCCTCTCAATCGTGTTCAGTTGCTTTTCACTTCAACTACTACATCTTTAATCAAAGAGTATCTTTGACCTCCCCGCTTCCTCCACCTTCTTCTTCTCATTGGAACAAAAATATTCCTATAATCGATACTTCACCACACTCAGTACACTTGTAAAGAAAGCATTCCTGGAAAAACTACTAAGAAATCTTACGAGTTAATACTCTATTCCGATCCCTCCAAAACTGAAACCGGTCTTGTTTGCGCAATTAACTGGAAACACCAACTCATATGCACCTTCTATTTACCTTCAACGTGTAGTGTTCACACGGATGAGCTTTACAGTATTCTTCAGGCTTTCAAATATATCTGCCAACCCACAAAAATATTGTCATATGTACTAATTCCCTTTCTCCGGTTCAGTCGATGGAAACCATCAACCACCCAATTGTCCACAACATACATGGCATCAGTGAAACACTCTTTGCTCTTGATGTAACAGTCTCTTTCATCTGGCTTCCATCTCACATTGGAGTCGCTGGTAACGAAACTGCGAATCACCACGCCAAAGAAGCTGCCTCTAGCAATAATCCAAAACTCATAGTCTAGCTTGCAACCGACCTCATGGTCCACTTCAAAAACTTTATGCAAGAATCTTAGCGATATCTGTGACGCAATATACTTCTCCTCTTTCCGTGATATTTTTAACAAGGAGAGAAGCTACTATAATCAGAAGACTTCGAATTAGCCACAGTAAACTCACACACGGTTATCAGATGTTTCCAGGAAGTCGTCCTGTTTGCTGTAGCTGTAATGCTATATTGACCATTAAGCACATACTCACTGACTGCAAACAATTTTCTGCTACGTATAAACGATATGATCTAACCTCAAGGAAATGTCCTACCGAGGTCAAGAAAGCTTTACAGTTTCTCAAAGCTACAGACCTCCTCCATGAAATATAATTTAAGAATAGTTGTTAATTAATTCATGTAAATATTTGTAATTATTCTCTCTGTATCAACGACCAGTGTTGTCGAGGCACGTTGAACTAAAATAAAAATAGTTTTTGGTCAAAATACATAATTAACGTATTTCAGAATCTAGCAGCGACACGGTACAAAAAATGTATGATGCCGAAAATGACTTCTGAAAAAATATCTCCCTGTAGATTCGTACAATTATTAGACCTGCTGGATGATGTATGCCCTTAAAAGAAATTTATTTTTCAAATTTAATCTTAATATTTAAAAAAATGGAAGAGCCATTATAAGAAGAATAAAAAATCTAGAATATTTAACGCACTGTAGATCGGTAACGAAGTGTTTGGGGACACATGATTATAGGAATCGAAGTTCTTATTTTGACTTGAGAAATACAATCTTTGTACTGAATTTTGAAACACCTCGTATATAAAAATATATTTCTACTTACAGCTCAGGGTGGTTAGTAAAAGAGAACAATGACAGCCTATGGGCTGATAGGCACTTATGAAAAGCACAAAAACATCCTTTCATAATATTTCTACTACTATTAGCAAGGGACTGAAAAATTGTTGAATGTTTTAATTTAATATTTCCTCACGACTAGGTTATCCAGAACAGAAATGTGTATTCTGAATAACCTAGTCCATCCATTTGCGCACCAGCAAATTGTCGCCTCTATTTGGTTAGTCGCTTACTGTCACAACTATCTATCGAAAATAAAACTGTCCTTAGGCTAGGCAGAACATATGTCATCCAACTTTGGGGAACCGCTATTTACTCCAAAATTGTCCATATTAAAATGTAAGGTATCATAATCAATGCTCCAAGATATGTATTTGCCTAACTTTATCATAAAACGTGACATTTCCAACATTCCAACGTGCTTGTAAAAATCCACAAGTAAAGTAAGACAAAGACCGAAGAATATTACAAAATCCTATAATAATTGACAATAGAATGTATTAACTACATTTTGCAGGTGAATCATTAAATGCAAACACAATTAAAATGAAAATGCAACTTTTCTATAACTGCTTCCTACGAAACTGCAAATGATTTATCGATTGTAAACATTTCGGCCGATGTCTAATTAGGTATTCATTGTTTTTACACAGGATGTACTTTAATTTAGAACATGTAATAAATCTTGCAGTTTATTTTGTTTGAATTGCCATGCGCATCGTGAATTATAATACCAGAGACAGCTCGTAATCAATAAATGATTCAGAATCTACGCGATTTAAATTAACGCTAAATTAAATTTTCAGATGATGTTGCATCGAGTTAATTTTCAGCGCTCGTATTGATATATTTCGTGATTTAAAAAATTGATTACGGTAATTTTTATTCATTGCATTGATTTTTTACCGGCGAATATTAGTTTAGAGTATTCTATCATAATGGAATAGATAAATTATACAATAACTCAAAATTAGCAAGACTGTGGAAATAGAAATGAAAAAGAAATAGGTGCATTTATTATCTACTGCAACCTATCATAACGGAAATAGGGATTTAAATGTTAACGATTGTAATAAACAAAAGTCAAGAAAGTGAATGTATAAATAATTATTCTAAAAAATAAAAAAAACACAACTATTCAGTATACAAAATTTAAAAAATGATATTTTTGCGCGATCTATCTTTTTTGTTTATTTAGAGCATCGGTTGTCAGGACGGTAGTTTGTGTTTACTGGTTTTTAAGTCCAACACGTCGGTAAGTAGATTACTTACCGACGTCTTAGCCCTACAAACATTTAAGTGGTCCTAAATAATATATTACTTCATTCATTACATAAATGGAACAAAAAACATAAGAAGATTTATATTTTTTAATGAACAGAACCGAACAGAACAATATAAAAAGTAATAAATTAGCATAAAAACAATTTCACAGAAAGGACAAAAAAATCAAAAACATGAATTTGAAACAATAAAATTAAATGTACAATTGGTACATTGGCTAATTTTAATACCGCTTGTACCTGCCATGTTGGTATCGAGGGTATTCATATTCGTATTACTCAGCGCAACTGAAGGAGAAACTGACGAGGCACCATCGTGTAAAATTTTCTCTGTAAATTCAATTTTATTTTCCAGAGAATCTTCCACATAGCTCTCTGCTACTGTGGAAGATCTCCACCTCCTATGTTTCTTAACCCTCCAGTGGGCGCGTGGTTGCGAAGAACGGGATCAGTCGCGCGGATCACATTAGTGATCCAATCAAAGTATGACGTATTTTTAACTCTTTGTCATGTTTTGTAACTTTAATGTGTTTTTACTAACACTTTCATCCATCCTCATTGAAAACTTATAATTTTGTGTTCAATTATTTTATTTATTTGTGGCAAATAACACGTGTCAATGAACTTTGTAATTCTTCGAGAAATAATTCGCACTTTGTAAAAATTGCTTCATGCAATAAAAACTTACGGTAGAAAACGTGAATATATTCCACTGAATAAATGATAGGCATATATTTATAAACAAAATTCATTCATGGCGGCAATTAACGCAGACATCATGGCAATGTTGAGGACACACCCAGTTGTGACATATCGCGCAGCTGCGTCTTGAAGCTTTGTTTCGGGCTCTTCCACAAAGATAGCATCTTCCCATGGTACCTGATGGTTTTGGAAGTGATGGTTTGAGTTCTTCAATTCCAAGAAGGACACGTCCTCGTCTTCTCAGCTCCTTTGGTAAGGTTTCAATTAGGGTTCTTCGTTCTATTTGGGGTTTGACAAGCTGCCATGCAACATTTTCTAGGAACTCTCTTCTTACTATTTTTCGATATATTTTATTTGCAGAATGAATACAAGCTGCATTTATAGCTGCAATATTCAGCAAGTCGTAAAAAATCACTAAAGGCCAACGTATACAGTTGCGGCTGATGTACTTTGCGCACAACTGATCTAACAAATCAACTCCCACCTTTGTTCTGTTGTAGAACGTTATCATTTCATGTTTTTGCTGCTCGCCAGTCATTTCATCGATATGATCATCGTTATGTAAAGATGACACTACCAAAACTGTTTTATTTTTCTTCGGGCAGTAAGAGACAAGAGTAATATTTTTCTGGAATCCAAAAATAGAGGTGTTTGGCTTTCTCTCTGTGCAGGGTAGGAGCTCCTTTGGAATATCGGTTTTATTTTTTCTGAGTGTTCCTACATATGTTAATTTTTGTCCGAAACAATGAATGAACAAGATCAGTACTGGAAAACCAATTATCGGCCTATTCCCTCTACTGGCTTGACTAATCTCATGACGATTTCTTTGGCAGAATTATCAACGCAATACGGTCCATCTGGTTGCTTTCCACAGTACACTTCCAAATTAGATGTGTAAGCAGTTTTAACATCAACAGGAGCAAATATTTTAATTCCATACTTTGCAGGCTTGCTTGGTATGTTTTGTCAAAACGGACAATTACCACGGAATGCTAGAAGTTGTTCGTCCACAGTCAAATATTCACCTGGAGAATAGTATTTCTTGAAGTTGAAAATGAATTTTTCTAGAATATCCCTTATTGGGGCCAATTTATCAGTTATTTTCCGATTTTCTCTATCACGAATATCATCCATTCTTATAGAACGGATGAGAAACCGAAATCTTTTGACGCTCATGGACAAGTAGCAGGCTTCGATACCACTACCCTTTGAGTTATCCCAAAGTTGGCATATATTCTGTCTGCTGCACCTGAGGGCTCCAATCAAGAAGAGTATTCCAATTAGTGCTCCGATTTTCATTTCGTCCGTAAGTCTTGTATCTCTGTCTCTGATGAACTTTGATTTCTGAATTGTGATGTACGTGTTCGTGCATGTAGTTATTATGCGAATAATTTTATCATCTAAAAATAAATTTAGGCAATCATATTCTGAATCAGCTTGTCTTACAATTCCCTTCGGTCCTGGAAGATGGGTGATAATATTATGTGAGCGAGTACGCACCGCAGTGTTCAGTTTATATTTTCCCCATTCGGTTTTCTCATTTTGTCCCAAATAAAAAGGTCTTGGTGTAGATTCGCTCAGGAATTGATCATCATTTTGTATAGTTGCAGGGTCAGCTTCTTGGTCGGACTCATAATTGTGGTCACTAAATTCCATAAGATCGATTTCACCTTCAGATTCGCTCTCGAAGTGATCAGAGTCTGGAGCCTCCTCAAACCATTGTAATATCAAATCAATATTATGGGGGTCGATGTCCCCTACTCTCACTCTTTTTGCCATCTGCTGAAGTAGAAAAATAAATTATTGTCATGAGAAGAATGAGAAAATCGCAATTTATTACTCACCTGAGATCGTAAAGTACTCGCGCGGATCACAATGGTGATCCAACGTATATGCGAATTTTTTACATCGTTTCTATCACCGGTTGAACTACGACTGGTGTCGCAATTTATGCCTGGGTCAATTACAGGAAGCTATTAAAATCCCCACCCATATCCGTGACGATCTCAGAGCGCAGCATCGAATCGAAGTACGGTGGATCACTGTTGTGATCCACGCGAGCACTGGAGGGTTAGGACCTACGATATCTACACCTTTATTGGCCAACAGTGTCGCCGAGGTCCTTCTAAAAGAATGACCAGTGTAACTATCAGGGCTCTCTAATTTCAAATATTTAGCAATTTTTGTTGGCCAACTTCCAATCGTCCCTTTTCCTACTACCTGTGTAGTGCATTTTGCGTTACGATAATTTAAATATAAATTTTTATATTTGACATGAGGTGGTCGGAGTGAAACATATTTCTTAAATATTTCGAGGTAGTGCATTTCTTCATCTACCTTGTTGGTTAGTGTAAAAGTCCGTTGTACATTATTTTTCGTATTTGGAATCTTAATAGTTATGTATTCTTGATGATCTTCTATATTATCTATCGTCATGTTGCACAATTCCCTTCTGCATTCGCCAGCTATTTCCAACATCAATCCCACCTAAAATTACACATTTATTTAATTATTGTTGTCATAATTCTAATGATATAAAAAAGATACCTTAAGGATTAGAAATGGGTCATCTGGAGCTTCATTTAAAAAGCTTTTAATCTGCTTTTTGTAAACATAGCAGCTTTATTAGGTCTATGTCTAACATTTTTCCTCTTTAGATAGGCAATCAAAGTATGAAATGTTGAAATATCGGTAGCATTTTTGAAAAAAATAGTGCTTTTCAACATAGAATATTCTGCCCAAAGACTGCCAGGCGATTTCAATGTCTCATTTCGCCGAACAAAATATGCCAACAACACTTTTCCATTGATACTGGCACCATTCTTCTCCTCACATAAATCCTTAAACATTTTGTAGACTTTTTCATAGCGATTCCTGGATTTTTCTGGGATTATTGCTCCACATCCTATTTGCCACGCTTTTTCTACTTCAGTATCACTCTCACTCATTTTATATTAGTAAATTATTCGAAAATTCAAGTTCAAAGTATAGACTTTGAAATATAATCTTAAGTTTCACAGTAAATGCATTTGTTTGTTAATAAATAATATCTTGGAAACGCTTAGCAACTGCCCAACGATTATTAAATTATATCATTGGCAATTTGGCATCCGCCTACTTTATACCAAAAGAAGTATAAATGTCCATTTTCACTTTTCGTTCATTTTGAAGAAATTTAAATTATTTTATTTGAAATTTATTTTAATACGATCGCGTAAAAAATGGTATAAGCATCTCGAACGTTAAGGGTTTTACCGGTCTCCAGCAAAATTGCTGTCGACCGGTAAACAACCTTTACCGTTCTTAATACTACTATTTATATTGTTCAGTAATCATTATGGCACTCTGGGCAATCAACTTTTTCTTCTTCTCTTCAGTGTAACGCATATACCACACGTAGAGCAACCAAATCTTGATTTGCGATCGTCCTTTCGTGGGCAAAATGAGCACCGAGACGCCGAAGGTGGATTAGGCTGTCTTTAAACTCTGCCTGGGGTAGGGTGAGGAACGGGTGGATTGAGTAGCTCGGAAATCACCTTACTGCAGCCGGTCCCAAGCCCGGATAAAAGAGGAGGGTTGAGCGGAGGATTAACTACCCACCCTCGGAAAAAAGAAACTAGTTATGAAAACTGCAACTTTGCCTCGGAACCGGACAGATAAACACAAAAAACGACAAATGCAATGTAAAAGGACCATGAATATTGGAACTTGGAATGTCCAGAGTTGGTACAGACCTGGAGCTGCTATAAATGCTGTGGAACAACTGGAAAACATAGGAATGGATATAACAGCTGTCCAAGAAATAAGATGGCCAGACGATGGAAATATAAAAATAAGTAAATCCACCATCTTCTTCAGCGGTAACAAAAACGGAAGACATGAATTTGGAACGGGCTTTGTGATTAGAGACAACCTAGTACAGAATATACTAAATTTTAAACCTATAAATGAAAGGATATGCTACATAGGAATGAAGGATGAGCGATACAATATTTCGATTATCTCAGCGCATGCACCAACGGAAGAGAAGGATGAAGATATCAAGGATGACTTCTACGATTTCCTAGAAAGAGAGATAGATACGATGCCCAAACATGATATGCGCATACTCTGCGGGGACTTTAATGCTAAAATAGGCAAAGAGCCTTGCCTATACCCCACAATAGGTAAACACAGCCTACACAATATATCCAACGACAATGGCTTAAGACTCACAGAAACTGCAGCAGCTAATAATATGCTAATAAAGTCAACCATGTTTCCGCATAAAGACATCCATAAGCAAACCTGGGTCTCAAACGACCATATTACGCGCCACCAAATTGACCACATCATTGTAGATGCCCGTCATGGTAACAATATTATAGACGTAAGAAGCCTGAGAGGAATAGACGGAGACACAGATCATTACTTAGTCAGAGCTAAAGTCAAATCCAGAATATCTAGCCACAAATACAATAAAACAACAATAAACCCACAATGGAACATGGACGAAATACACAATGCAGAGAAACAACAAAACTATAGAGAACAACTTGAACAAACCTTGAACTCTGAAAGAGAAGACAATGATATAGGAGAGCTATGGGAAGCGACTGCCGAAATAATAATCAAGACAGCTGACAAGATCTTTGAAAGGAGTAAGCAGAAGAGGGCAAAAACATGGTATGACGAGGAATGTCGGAAACAACTGGAAAAAAAGACAAACAGTAAGAAAGACTTGAATACAACTGCAAACAGACCAAAGTAAAAAGGAATATGACGACTGCCGAAAAGAAACAAGAAAAATAATACGCACAAAGAAAAGAAACTACGAACAACGAAAATATGAAACTATGGAGAGAGACCGACCCAAACCAGGCTCCAGAGAATTCTATAAAGCAATTTCCTCTGAGAAAAGAGGGCATAGAACCAATTCCATCCATACACTGAGAGACAACCAAGGCCGCATGATAATCGACGGTAAAGAAATAACTGAAGAATGGGAAAAGTATTTTAGAGACCTTCTAAACATCATACCGGAATCATACAAAAATCCCTCCTTTGAAGAAACCCAAAAGGCCTTAAATAAGCTGAAAAATCACAAAGCGCCGGGTACGGACGAGATACCAGAAGAGCTTCTGAAATATGGGGGAGACGCACTACATCGCCAAATCCACCAGCTAATAACGCACATATGGTTAGAAGAAAGGATACCAGCACGATGGAAGGAAAACATAATAGTGCCCATCCACAAAAAAGGGGACAAAACAAGATGCGCGAATTATAGAGGAATCTCACTCCTAAACACGGCATATAAAACCCTCTCAAACATCATTCTTAGTAGACTAATTCCTTATGCTGAAAATGTCCTAGGCGAATATCAAGCCGAGTTTAGGGTAAACTGATCAACAATAGATCAACTATTCACGCTGAGACAACTTCTAGAAAAGGGATGGGAGTATAACAGACCCATACACAATCTTTTCATAGACTTTCGACAGGCATATGATAGCGTAGAAAGAAGCCAAGTATGGAATGCCATGGCGGAGTTCTCAATACCAAAGAAACTCATTCGGATGACCAAAGTCTGTATGGAGGGTGGAATATCTAAAGTACGTGTAAATAATAAACTGTCTGGCAGCTTTGAAATCAACAGTGGACTTAAACAGGGTGATGCGTTATCTCCACTACTTTTTAACCTTGTATTAGAGAAAACCATAAGGTCGGCCGAAATAAAAACAGAATTGCTATCGGTTCAAGGTCCCAAGCTGTTACTCGCATATGCAGATGACATAGATCTCGTTGGAGACTCCATCCTATCCACGAAAGACATTTTTAACAAGGTGGAAAGAGCAACAAGTGAAGTAGGGCTGAAGATTAATGAAGAGAAGACGAAATATATGTGTATAAATAGAACGACACAAAGAGACAGAATAGGACAAAATGTGACGATCAACACCTTTAATTTCGAAAGAGTACAACGTTTTAAGTATCTGGGGGCCGTAATCACAGCGGACAACGATGTTACCGAAGAAATAAAAGACAGAATCCAATCTGCAAACCGCTGTCTATTTGCAATGAATAAGCTCATAAAATCAAAAAATCTCACAAGAAGTTCAAAGATCAAAATCTATAAATCCATCGTCAGACCTGTAATAACATACGGATGCGAAACGTGGACCATGACCAAAGCAAACGAAGAAAAGCTCAGACGCTTTGAACGAAAAATACTTAGAAACATTTTCGGACCTCACCATGACATCACCACAAACCAGTATAAGATCAGAACCAATATCGAATTAAAAGCACTCTACAACGACGCCGTTATTGTCCAAGAAATTAAATCACAGCGACTAAGATGGGCAGGCCACGTGCTCAGACTGAATAACGAAAGACTTGTAAAACTGGTATGGGAGGAGATTCCCACTGGCAAAAGACCACTCGGACGTCCCAGAATGCGATGGAGAGATAACATCCAAGCAGATCTCCGGAAAATGAACATTCCATTTGACCCTAGGTTGATGGAAGACCGAACAAATTGGAAAAAAGTTGTACAGTCAGCCAAGACCCACCCAGGGTTGTAGCGCTACGTGATGATGATGATGATGATTAGGCTGTCTTTGGTTCCCTTTTTTCCACCTCCTTGTTCTTGCAAAGGATTATGCTGACTTTGTATCGCTTGTACTTGTACATTTTCTTCCTAAAACAAGTCAATTGCGGTTTTTACCGAGTTGTGACAAATTGTGCCCGATGACTTTCGTAATTGTACGTTGGGTAACTTTTATTTCTTGAAAAAATTTGATATTTTGTTTTGAAAATAATAAATATATTTGATGCAGCCATATCAATTACCTCCATAACATTCATAAATGCGATCTTTTTGTGGTACGAACACAGCTATACTCTCATGTCATGTGTCTACAGCACCTTTATTATAGTTATAATACAAATTATTTCTGGCTTGTTTTGTTGATCTCCCGTCTTTAACTTCCGGGAAACTAAGTGGTAAGCAACATAACACTTTTGTTTTTTCGATGCACATAAGATACAAAAGTTATAACATCTGTATATGCAAACAAGCTTGAATGCTTGTTGCATGGTTTAGAGAATTCTTTCTCTGAAATTATTAAGTCGGGTTATCAACCCGTTAAATGAACTATATAATTTTTTCTTGTTGTACGTGTACCTAAGGTGCATATTTATCAGTTATTGGAGGAGCTAGGTAGCTTTTTATCATTAAAAATGACTGTTGATTGCTCAATTAGAAGAAATTGAAGGAATCTCATTGGTTCTTAGAATAAGAGTGTATTATTCGCGAAAAACGAAAAAATAATTATAAAAAAATACAAAATTCCATTTTTTATTGTGGGTTAACCAATACTTTTCTCGCATATTAGATAGGATTGGGCGGAAAAGTAAAATGTATTTGATAGACAAAATCTGAGAGTTGTTTCGGATTCTAAATCCAAAACTTAACTAGGAACAGTTGAAAAATCGGGGGTACCAAAATGTCTGTTGGCCTGTGAAATCAATGACCAAAGTCGTTAATTTTCTTCTAAAGAGTAAAAGAAAATTTTACTGTATCAAAGATGACCTCTTAATAGAATTCACTCCCAATTGTTTCAGTTTATGAAAATTCTTTGTGGTATTTTATTATGTAATAATTTTTCAAAAGATTTGGTTGTCACTAAAAGATTCACGCGAAAAAATATATTTATATATTTAATTTACAAAATGAATAATTAACAATTAAAGGCATAAATTACACTACATAATTAATTATAGTCAGGTTTATTGAATTATATTTCAATTCATTGAGACAATATTTAACTAAATTAATAATATATGGTAATTACATTCATGTGAATTTCAAGTTTGGTATGTGAAATATAAGAATTTATCACCTGAACAATCTGAATCAATTAAAACTGAAATCGGAAAAAGAGTTACGAAAGGAAGATCGTCAATGTTCACTAGTTATTTAAACATGGTTCCATAATTAAAATAAATTAACCTCCATGGCCACTTTCTGAAGTATGAGAATGCTTTTACGTGGAAGAGCTTTATGTGATTGCAGAGCAGATTAAATAAAAATTACTATTAAACGCTTGGACGCTTCAAAATTTCTCACATAATTGAACAATTTGATTCAAACTATGTATAGATGAAGAGAAGTGAGGCGATTAGAATACTCAATTTACATTCGTTCTAAAATGGTAACTTTTTGGTTTAATAAAATGAATATAATCTATAAAAAATCGTGAATCGTAAATACGAGCTTGTTATTCTTTTATTTGTCGCTATTTTCATGAGATGTGCATGAGCTCGCATTGACATGATGTAAAATGATTCGTCATTATGGATTGGTTTCTCTCAATTTACCGAAAACATCTGATAAACAAATAGTCTCATACCACGCTACCTTTACAGTCTTCTTCACCGAAACAGCAGCTAATATGCATGAATCAGCACCTGTGAAAATGCTGTATACCATAGTACCAGAGAAGTATTAGTTTTTTAGTAGTTTTCTGTTATTTTAGCGGGAAAAATACGAAATACGGTATTATAGGAAAAAATCCTGTGTGTCGTCGTGGGCCACTTTTATTTGTAACATGCTTTGTGGCAACGATACAGCATCCGGAGTGCATGGAAGTGGCCAATTTTATGATTGGATATTGATTTTTAGCTCACCAGAGCCAAGCACAACGAGTCGTATAAATCCAGATCTACCACATTTTTGGAGAAATGTCATTTTAACTCGATACAGCCTCTGAAGTGTATTCGATTTAGATTAGATTACATTATAAGTATATGGACTTTTTCCACCTTGACTCTCTCCAGAAGGAGTCCTTTTTACTCTATAGAATCTTGTCAAGTTTGGTATTTTCTAATAAACGCAACTGCTCATTGATTCCCCTGAGTAGCTTCTAGCCAAGGTGTTTTCTTCGTGCCTTCTTCGATTTTTGAGCCGTCTTTGTTGTAGAAAAGTTCAGTTTGTATTGGTGTCCCATTTTTCCAAGCATCCCTGTCCATAATCATTGTTTTAAAATTTTTCTAAACGCTATATTTCGGTGTCATCTGAACCAATAACATTCCGAATATAGGGTCATTCTCTAACTCCCTTTGTAGCTTGAGATATTTGGATCCATATAGGCTTGTTATAGGCGTTGTCCTGTTGGAGAGCCAGTACGTGAGCACCGATACCTCCGCCTAGATATACAGCGGTAGTGTTGTTACATGTAATAAGAATTCTAAAGCTGCTGTTGGTGTATTTGTCATGACACTCATGCTTGTGCTTATATGCTATTGAGGGCATGACCATTCTAGCCTGCTCTGTCTTCGGCAACCATATTACCGACCCGTAGGTCCCCATGGATCTTATAACGCAAGTATGCATCCATATTGTTATTTTTGGAGTAACACCCAAGTTCTTTCCGCACATTCTCCTACTTATGTTAAAGGACAATGTGCATTTGTTTGTTATATACCGTAGGTTGAAATTGAGATTGCTGAATACACTTATAAATTTTAGAACAAAGAAACTTAGTTGTGTTAGGTGTATAATTAAAATAATTTGCAAAGCGCCTTCGACTTCCGTCATCATCAGTGCTTCCTGAAAGTGAATACTCATGTTGAGCATTTTCAAAAAAATTTAAGGATAGGTGAATGATTAATTTAAAATTTTAAGAGAACATCAGGTGCAGGGAGCCTAACAATAAGATACAACTTGTTAAAATTAGGTAATAATCTTATATCATAGAGATTTGGAATCAATAAAATGTAGAAAAACCATACCTATGGAAATGTCTGAATAAATCGGCACGCTAAATTTAACGAATTTCAACCGTCATTACCAAATAATTTATGAATATTACCAACATAAAGCAGAAAAGCCTCTTAGCCTCTTCTGTGTGATGTTAAGAGTTAAACTTTTTGAAAGAACATTAAATTGATAATTAATCTTTAAATAGTGGAAGGAGAAACAAAATTGTTCGAAAAGTTGATATTGCTAAAACTAATTTCCAAATTTATAAGTAAAAAATCCGAAATATCTATCACTATGGAAAGCGTTTAGAGGAACGATTTTTAATATTTATAAGGTAAAATTATTTCATAAATAACAAAATTAAGAGTGTCATGTTTTTTAAGACCGGTCAGTAATTAATGAAAAATACAGACTTGTGAATAACAAAGTCATCTCATCGTCATAGAAAAAAACGGACTAGAAGGGATGATTTATGAAAATGGAAAAAATTCCTATTTAAGTTAATTTGAATGTTAAGAAAATGGACATTGTTGGAAAGTTCTTTTGGAATTTCCACCTTGTTGAGTATTAGTGGTCTGAGACCATGCTGCAGTATTTCCTTTGTAAAACTCACAATTGTGGTTTTTTATGGATTTACCGCCAGCCTCAACTTGTTCACAATGTTGAAAGTGCTTTGAACCTATTCCCTAATGACCCTCGTAAATTTGCATTTTTTAACTATCGCTGGATCATAATCATAACCAAGGCTTCCAAATCATGTAATAGTCTGTCCACTAGGTCAGCCGAAAGAAGTGGTAATAGTACCTCCCGTTAGAGACAATTCTTGCCCCCTTTAGCTATCAGGGTAGCCTCGCTTAGTGATTAGTATCCTATTCTCTAGGCAGGCTTTTATCCATGTACAGAGGCTTTGTGGTACTCCTCTGTTTTCTAGTGGTTAAGTAATTGATGGGGATGATGGGTTATTGAACGCACTCTGGATATCCAGAAATACATCACTTGTCTTCCAAGGTCTTTGCTAATAGGCTGTTTAGGTTGTCCAGTATCACTTCCATTGACTTTCCTGATTGGTACGCACATTGACGATTATTAAGAAGTTGACTTTTTAGTACCTTGTCCCTTATGTATCTATCTGCCAGTATTTCTATTGTTTTAAGAATGATGATAGACTTATAGGTCTATAGCCTTTGGGTGTTTTGTCTTGTCTTCTTTCAAAAGCCATAGTTTGGCAAGACCATTTATTTATTATGCTCATGTAAGCTAATATTAGTGAATCGATGTAACTATACTATCAAAAAATTCAATAGTATATTTTCTAGAAACATCTCAAAATTTGACACATCCCAAATTTTTAGATAAATAGCCACACTCCACTCTGCTTGACATTTCAAATTATTTAACAAATTGCCATGCGCTGCGATCTTTTGTAGCCACTGCTAAACTGCATTTTTAACGCCATCTATTCGCTTGGAAGGTTACTAACGACATCAAAATGTCAGGAGTGAAACAATAACAAATGGATCAGTATATTAGAAACTTTGACAGAGTTTTATTGTATTTGTCATTTTTTAAAGAGAAATAATTTTTTAACTTGTAGATGACTTTACTGTAGCACAAAGAAAAGCCAAAAAGGCTTTAATAACAACAGACCTTTCGTCTACTTCCGATATT
This sequence comes from Galeruca laticollis, assembly GCA_963921935.1. NCBI lineage: Eukaryota > Metazoa > Arthropoda > Insecta > Coleoptera > Chrysomelidae > Galeruca > Galeruca laticollis. The sequence continues at coordinate 105,499,207 of OY998182.1, read as the reverse complement.
TACAAAGGACGGGGATCAAGGATACGGAAAAAAATACAAGGTATATGCCCCATCACTCTAGTTCTGATTCAGACGAGAGTCCCTTATTAAATCGTAACATTTATCCTGTTTTTAAACCTACACCACAAACAAATTGTAAGTATTTGAAGAAATTAATTAGAATGTTTTGTGCAAATAATATATTTTTCAGTATTGTATAAAAAGTCGGGGAATTGTAAATCGGGTAGTACTTATCCAGAGATTCAAGTGGAATCTATTGCCGAAACTATGAGGTCTGAAGCTGAAGGAATTTCCCTTGAGAATAAAGAATCAAATGATATGGCGAGATTTGCTGTTCCTAGAGGTAATTTGTTTCTTAAGTTAAATCATAATTTATAATAACCTAAAGTTTGCATATTAAATTTGACTTTTAGTATAAAAATACTTAATTTTATAATGTACCTTTTTTTATTTTTTTAGAGTCGAAACCTTGTGGCAGAATCAGATGAACAAAAGACATAAATCATCACCACAAATAGATACATTTGATGATCAAGGTGACTAAACTAAATAATTTTAATTAATTTTTATATTTAATCATATTTTAAATTTATTTTAGAATTTAAAAGGTTGATGATAGATGAAATATCTCAATTAAATTTAAAAATCAACACTTTAATTGAAAGCGTTGGCACTCTCTTGAAAACACAAAGAATTCCGAGTAACCTGCAAGTAACATCGTTTGAAAATAATGTGAAAATGTTATATGAAAAAATTCCAGTAATTCGACAATCGACGCATATTTTTAAAATCCAAATTCAACGTACTCGATCAAATACTGTCCCTAGTATTGCAAACCAACATTACAGATCATTTCTCAACAATGCTACAGATAGTACTGGAAAAGACCAAATGCCCCAAGGAACGAGGAATAGTGAAATAGATAGATGAAACAAAACTTAAAAATAGAATCAGACAAAAATCTTGGGATTTTCTTATGCTTGAATCCAGATCCTACCTATGCAACAAACACTTCAAAAATATATAGACGACTGTACATATACAAAAAAATGTTAAGAGGAATCCGTTATATTGTATCATATGTGTAATATGTGTTAGCACATGCTATTATCAATAAATTATTCTTATCTTAAGTTTGAGAACAAAATAAAGAAAATCACCTGTACTATTTTATAAACAAAATTTTGTATAAAATTTTTGAAACTATTTGTCGACATTCGTCTTTTAATAAACTATCCTGGTTAATAAAAACCGATAAAAGCTTTAAACAACCTATCCTACTTTTAAGCCAAAATAAAATAACAGGTTGTTTCAAAAAGTGTTTAAACTTTGTGTGACTGTTTTTATTTGTTTATTTAAGAAAAAACAATATAGGCATAATTTAAAAAACCTTCAGTATTTGCTTGGCTTGCCATCTAGTAGTAGCTAGTAAACTGTGACTAATCATGCAGGTCTCTTCCTTTATTTTTTCCCTGTTGGTGAATAGTAACCTTCCACCACAATAGATAGCGCCGCACTCGACAAAACTTTGTGGCTTCGGACTCAGTACAGGAGATTCCATTCTTTCCCGTATTAAACGTATTTATCTATGCAAATTGATTGGAAATTAATAATGTCAAAATTGTTGTCCCATTTGCGGTTCAGCGTTATGCCTAAGTATTTGAACTTATTCACCCTCTCGATTTGATTATTGTCTATATAGAGTTCTTCGTTGTCGTGGGGTTCTCTGCTCACTATCATCAGTTTGGTTTTGTTTATTTGCATATCCTTAGCCTTAAAAAATCTAGAACGGTCTCAAAGAAAGGAAAAAAGAGAACAAAATTAAGTTGTAGTAATAATAACGTTAAATTATGTGCTTAAATTATTATTTATGTTTAATTGTTTAATATTTTCCGATGTGAGTGGATTAGACAAAAATTGTTAGAGGATAAAAAATTTGTTGTGCTACTCCTGTCCGTAGCTTTTTTCAGAGTAATTGAGTTTATTTACATATTTTATAGGTGATGATTCATTCAAGTTTTTTAGGCTTATGATGTGGCTCAAAATATTGCTGCTAAGACAAGATCTGATTTTTAGTGACATTGTAAATTGTCATCCTTCCTGCCAAACTGATTTGGACATTGTAGAATTAAGTCTTTCTTTTTGCAGAACTCTGCACTTTAAAGGAAAATGTGAAAAGTTTCCAAATAAATATAAAAAAATGACAAACTGTGTTTTATTTCCCAAAATGTTGAAACAATATAAAAAATGTATACACAACAAAATAAAAGAAGTGTGAACTGAAAGAAACACATACTTATTTTTTACAGTTTGGACAATAATATTGGCTTCGTAGAATTGTAGAGGAACAACTGTTACCCACAAATAGTCCATGTGGTACCATCCTATTTTGCAATTACCATTATCACAGACAGTCATCAATCGAATTACAACTACCAAATCTTGAGGTGACGTTCATATTTCTTGTATAATACTACTTAATAAGGAGTTCAGGTATAATGACATTTTTATGAAACAATAAACTTTTTTGAGATTTATAAGCCCAAAAATCTTCATTAAATAATACTCGCTCTATAAATAGTTCTTTAGCTTTCCAAATTACAAAACAATGTCTTTGTCACAGCCATCTGTTATTGAATTTGATAAAAATAAGCATAAATATGTGGTATCAAACAATCTTATAGTAAGGACAAACTAAGTAACAATGGAGGAAATTTCGTCGCATCCGTGGAGATGTCTTCACTTTTTAAAGTGAAAGGGTTCAGGTTCAGGTTACCAATAACACTTAACTTTTGATTATACTGGTTCGCCACTTCAGGATCCTCTGTTGATAATCATTTGAAATACTCACTCATGATGAGAACTAGTCAAAAAGAAAATGAAAAAATCGCACCAACAAAGGATTTTTCGCAAAAATAGAAAAACAACCCACGTTGCATGACACAACGCAACTCTCTGCTTGTCCTCTGACGGCCATATTTATTGCAATCGGCCGTTTTCGTAGAGTGTCTATTATTGCATGTTTGATACACATAACCCTAGTTTTAACACGTATTTTTACTGTCTGTGTGTAATAAAATTAGTTAAACTAGAAACATGTGTATTCGTAAGTATCTAGATCCCTACTTTTAATTTTATTATTGGGAAAGAAAGCTGGTACATAACTAATCCTACTGAAATGTTGTTCTTTATGGTGCCAAAGACCTATTTCTATTGGCCAAACAATATTCCTAATGTAATTTAATTTGTATGTGTAAACCGAACAAATTTTCTTATTCCTTTCTTTTTATTTTAAGCTATTTTAATTTATTCGCTATATAAACTCAACAACAGTCCAAAATTATTTCAGTTATCATAATTAAGTAACAGTAATTTGTCATTTTTATAATATTTCGAAAATGCAACGTCTTGCATTGAAAAATATTTATCATTTTCTTGGTCGTTGATGGAATTCATCAAATTTCAAGTTTCTCAAGATTAAAACTTAGACCTCATGTGCAACTAATCCGAAATCGAAAGAGCCCAATTTGAATTTTCACGACAATAGCCGGTGTCTTAACTTCTATAATATTCCTTAATGAATTCTAATTTTCCAATTAATGGAAACTGAAGTTTTTGACATTATTCATTATCATAATAGAATACAGTTTTGGTTTTACTACTTGTCTGCGTTATGTTATTTTTATATCATGAAATTTTAGAGAAAAACTTCAGTATTTTTTGAGCTTTCAATATTTTCACCCATCATTTTTCATTGTTTCAGTTTGTTTTATACGAAACACCATTTTTTCTCCAAATTTTAATCGATTTTCATTATTGATAAATCATATTAGGAGATTTTAACATTTTTTCAAATATTTTTAGTATATATTCTGTTTCTAAAAAACACATTGCAGCAACATTATATTTCATCATCCTTTTTCCACAATGTCTCACGAAACAATAATGATATAAATTACTCAGCTTCACTGTTCCTATTAAATACAAAACTGGCAGATGCTTATTTTCAGGATACATTTTAGCACCTTTGAACCTGTAGCTAATATTTTCTACGATAACTATATATTTAAGATCGCTTTGTACACGTAGTAATTGAGATCGTGATCATTTTGCTGAAATGTCAAAATTATAGATAATGAGATGATCTCTAGGTTTGGAATAAAAATCGTAGTCTTCACTTTAATTATTTCTTGTGAATAGGTGCGTCGCCGGTACTCGAGAGCTCTGCTGGATAATTTCAAATATTTTTGTATAGCAATAATAATCTATAGCAGCTGATGATATAGAAATGAAATTGACACTATTACGTTTATCAAGAAAATTCAACGGAAAATTTCATCAATTTTCAAATAGGGAGTATAACAATGAGTGTAAAACGAATAACGACGAGCATATCCGGAAACATATGCAAATATCTTAAGAAAAAAAGTAAGAACAGATACACAATAGCATTTAGAAACGAGACCAGATATTCAGCACTAACATCAAATCTCGGAAATGCACTTAAAAAATGTTTCGATTAATGGATTATTCGTTGGCAGAGGTCTATTATTTTAGAATGCCCTTACCGTTGTGATGTTCTTTGTGGGGCTGTTGGTTTTTTAACTTGATGTATGTTTTTCTTGTTGTGATTTTCTTTATGTTCTCTGTTATGTTTTTTGGCTACATGAGTATCTATGTAGAGTTGTTTTTTAAAACAAAAGTGAACAAGCAGTTCGTTAATATGTTCTATCAGTAAAAACCACAAAATTCTATCAGATTCTCCCACTGACATATTTTATAAACGGAATATCCCTCCTTTAACAAGATTCATCACTCTGATAGATATTCTCTTTTCCTCTAAATTAAATATTTCTTTCTTGATTACAATTTACCTTTTCATATTGAAGATTAGGTTCCTTTAAAATGTTCCATACTTAGTTATTACTCCAGGGGGTGAGCGCAATCATCATTTTTCATTTCATACAATACTATGTCTAAAGTACAAAGTGAAACGAGTGATTAATTCATATGGTATTAACTTTCTCGACCCTTACTTCGTGGAATCTACTCATATTACTGTATTAAATGAAACTTATTGTTTTTAGATAATTCCACAACATATTCAAAAAAATGTTAAAAATTCTAAGAAATTTGTCAATAGTTTCGATTTTAAATATCATCGTCAGAATGACAGAAGTTACATTTCATTTGATGCCTACCTGATGTTTAATATTTATTTTTGGCTAGACCAAAAAGTGACCTACCTTGTGATTGACTCAATATAAGTTAATAGAAAAAAGGAGATATTATATCACAGATATTTAAGCTTAAATATTATTAGCCCAATGGGGATATCCTGGATATCTTTTTCCCAATTAAAATCAGTATAACTGTGCAATGATATAGAAAACCAGGAAAACTATATCTGCTGATCTTTACAATTATCACTTACGAAGACACTTTAAAAGTGAAGAACTCCCTAGATTTATCTGTTCATTGTCGACTTCATATTGAGGGTTTCTTAAGTATCTTCTAATTTCCAATTCTTCAAGAAAATCCAGTTCTTGTTCCTTATCACAAATATGTAGTACGTCTAGTTCTGTGTTAGGCATCAATGAATGATTGGTGTCAAGTAGATGTTTTGCGTAGTGAGATTTATCTGTTTGTTTCAATCTGTATGCCGTAAGTGTTCACTGTATCGGATTTCAAAATTTCTAAGGGTTTGAACCAATTAGACAGCATTACATTCTGGACATTTATGTTTATATACCAGATTTCTTTAATTGTGATATTTTTGTTTTTACATTTAACAATTTCATACTCACGTTACTTTCTGTTTTAAAAGATATTGTTGTATTTGTTGCTAAATATATTATCTTTGAAATTTTATTAGTAATATTCCCTGCATATGTGATGGTTTTATAACTTTTTATTTTTTAGTTTGTTTTAGAAATATTAGTTGTAATGCTACCTTTTCCTCTCTTTTATTAATTAGTTCATTTATCATATTATGTATTGGATAACCGTTGGATGTTGCTATTTGTTTAATTGTATTAATGTCTCTATCAAAATTACATTTGTTCATAAGAACTGAAAATGCTATATCTATCATCGAATTATATGCTGCTAATTTATGTGACACGAGATGATTGGAACTATATGGAATAGTCACATCAGTGTGTGTTGGTTTTCTGTAAATTGAATAATCAAGTATATTATTAACTCTTTGAATTTTTAAATCAAGAAAATTGATTGAGTTATTTTCTTCAACTTCTAATGTGTATTTAATTTTTGGGTGTAAATTATTAATATGGTTAAAAAATATATCTAATTGTCGTTCACTATCTATCAAACAAGCTAATATGTGATCATACCAAAATAAATTTTTTTTTGAAATTTCAAAGATTTTTCTTTCTAAACTGCCCATAAAAATGTTTGCCAAAATTGGTGATATAGGGCTTCCCATTGGTAAACCTTCATTTTGAATATATATGTTATTGTCAAAAGTGAAATCATTCTGATTGATACATACATCAAATAAATTAAGTATATCTGATACTATACCTGGATTAATATTTTTATCTTCTAGTAATTTTCTTACAAGTATTAGTCTTTCTTTAGTGAACATATTGGTAACATCAAATGAAATGAGTTTATAGTTATCTTGCAAGTTGAAAGCTTTTAATTTTTTGATGATTTTTGTTTGACGAGCAACTGTAACGATTATTAATAAAATTTATTATAAATTAAACATTAATTAGGCTGGAGCTGGAGCTAGTTGGAGCAGATTTATTCTATGTGTACAATAACGTATTTATGGGAAGTACTGAAATGAGTAATTTTTTAATATCTGGAACTACTTTCATTTTTTAATTTAACAAACGTTTTTTATAAAATGTATTGCCTGCCTTTCTTTACAGAATTCTAAATAGAGCAGTTACATTTTTAGGCTTATTTCAGAATTAAATAGGGCTATTGTAGAGAGTAACATGACGCGACTTCGGAAAAATTTCAATGCAGTTTTTCGTTTTGGTATTCCTAGATGCCAAAATCACCTCCCGTTTCAAAGGTTATATATATATATATATATATATATATATATATATATATATATATTAATACATATCCTCTATCTAAATTCTATAGAAAACATTGAAATAAAGAAAATATGCATATGTACATGTAATACTAGTAATACACACTGTATTATCAATAATTTGAAAGGTTCAATATACCAATAAAATTTGACATTTCAATTTCATATGACATTACTGCAGAATAGACTTAATGACAGATAGATTTTAAAACGATTTGAAAAAGCAGAATACAGATGTCTCTATTAGCAAATGGCACTTATAAATAAAATAATGAAAATCTCTCTTGGTATATAAAAACGTAAATTTGTAATTTTTAAAAAAAAAGAATGCTAGGTAACCAAAGGAGAAGAGAATCATTTATTGAAACATTTTAGTTAGTTGAATTTGAAATCCCCATGAGACAACATCATAATAAGAGTTGTCTCAAATTTAGTTTTGAATATTAGGGAATTTATATAATCGTTATCAGTTCAACATATCTTGCTTTTTGTAAAGCCAGTGCGTGTACTATTCACAAAGAATTACCGCTAAAGTGCAAGTGATTTTCGCGTTTTCTAAATTATTGATTTGGAAACGTTTGTTCCGGAAATTCTAAAAATACGTTTTAGAATACGTACGAGATCTTCTAGTATCCAGTTTGGTGAGTCCAGTCCATATTATATATTATTCTTGAGAATTAATAGGCCTTTGATCAAAATTATTTCGAAAATAGATGCATCTTATGATTAAATTATAGTGACGTTACTTATATAAAATTCTACGTCAAGTGCAGACAATTTTGGGAACAGACAATTTACAAGAAAATTTACGTATTTTACATTGACAGATATCAAGTATAAATTTAGACATTTTGAACTTTCGGTTACACTATTTAGATCGGAAATTTCTAATATAGATTGTTTTTAATATTAAGGTTTGATAGAAAATTCTATCATTGCTTATGCGTTTATGATATTTTTGAAGAGTTTTAATTTTTGTAAGTGTTATTTTGATAATATATTATATAAATTCGAATTCCAAATCTCTTTGGCTCTCTTTTCATAATCATTTTCATTATATTTGATAATTTTTATACTATAGAAAATTTAGTATAATAAGTGACATTTAGTTAATCTCCTGACAGTAAATTCATATATGTCATAAGATAATTTAAATTGTCTTATAGTGTATTGGATAAACAGTTACAGTAGATTTGAATAGTGTGATACGTAATTTAGAAAATTATTTGGAAATTTACAAATTTTAATTATTAGTTGAAATCTTTGATCCCTCCCTGAGAAAAGAGTGAGTTGGTTGGTGTTGTATAGATTTATCTTTCATAATATAAAATTTAATATTTATTTAGCCGGGCATAATAATTTGACAACTGCTGTCATTAAAAATTTTATAGGTTATATTTAGAGGTGAAGGTATTTTCACAATAGTGTAGTTATTATCACAAATTGTGATGACAGCTACAAATTAAATTCAGCATCATATAAATTCATATTCATATATAAAATATAATAAAATTAGTAAAACACATTAGATATACTATAATTTGTCACCCGAAAGTGGGGCAAATATTATTAAACCATAGAATATTGAATATATTATAATTTGTCACCCAAACGTGGGGCAAATATTATTAAAGAACATTGCATATATAATAATTTGGTGCCCAAAACGTGGGGCTCTTATAGAAATAAAAGGATATTATAATATGTATGTGTTATAACGGAATTTGTAAGCACGATAGAGGGCGCATTTTTCGACGGATCGAAACCAAACTCGCTACAAAAATAAGTTGGGCCAAAATCTTGGACTAGAGATAATATTACAAAGGACCTAAAAGCCATGAATATCGAAGATGGACCCGATCGGACGTGTGGTTGAGTCGGCAAAAACCCACCCAGGGTTGTGAAGCCACTGATGATGATGATGATGAATATCTTGGACGAGTTCGTTAATGAGCCAAATAGGCCCAGTGGAAACAAAATGGCGGCCTGTCAAAGTTGAAAAAAAATCGTATTTCCTTTGTTTCTCATTTGACGCAAAAAATCCTTAAAACGTTCTATAACTTTTGTATTTACAATTTTTCTCTAAATCGTACATTAAAACATTTATTTAAGAAAATTCACAAATTTACCGGATTTTTTTTGTTTTTGATTTGATGCCAAAATGTTACTTTGGTTTTTTGTACATCTCAAAACATTCGATCACTTTTGTATCTAATTTTTTGTTTTGGGTTTTATGCAAAAATGTTACTGAAATAAGCCTGTCCAATTGGTCCTGTGCCATTGGGATTTTTTTTAAATATTGAGAGTGGATGGTAAATATTGTTTCGTTTCTACGACAATAATGACTATCTACCTTTTCAAAATTCTTAATATGAGCAATTACTGATTCTTCAGCAGCTTTTGGTATTTTTAGTCGTACAAATATATTTACCTCTCATATATTTTTTTGCCAACCGCTGTGTCAGATTTTTGTAATAGTTGTTTTAACCACTTGGTTTGATATATAAAGTTTGTCAAGTAAGAATATTTGACATACCCTAGCTTGCGCCTTTCCTAAATCGTTGCCAGAAGGTAAAAAATAAGACACAGCGTGCTTTTTTCTACAATATTCGTCGCGACTTGATTGGAATTATCAACTTTCATTAGATATTCTTGGTTTTATTCGACGTAGCGTTTAACGTGGCTTTCTACTTTTATGTGTCTATAAATGAAATCTCTTTGTCGATCCCTATAATTTTGAACTAAACACATTCGATGATTTTTGAAAAATTGTATGAGACATTTGAGTCGGCATTGCATGCAACCCTTCGCTTCTATACTTCTTTATTTTTCCAATTGATGTATGATTCTCTTTTATTTCTTTTCATGAGAATTTTATTTCTGCGCCATTGTGATTCATTTCTAATTCTTTTTTCTTGTCAGCATTTTCATCATTTCCAGTTCACTCATTTTCTGATGTTAAAGTCAGTCTCAAAATTCCCAGTATTATTTTCAGCTTCATAAGTTTCAGTTTCTGCAGATTCCATATATTCCAATTTTAAAATTTTCGTTTTCTATTGTAAGTTAGATCTTATTAGTAATATGAGTGATTAACACTTTAAAAAAATTATCTTACCTACAGTTTTCTCATTTCCTGAAGATAGATTTTAATTCTTCTCATATTCCATATATTTTCAATGTTTTTCTCTACTATAAATAATAATTAAGTACGTCGAAATGACTAGTACAAACTTAAGTATAAATTTAACCGACCCTCTGTTTGTATTGGTTTTGTAAAAAATAGTGCATCACCAATTTGATGGGGCTCATGACTATTCAGAAACTGACATTCAATAAAGTCTGAATTCAAAAGTGTTGTATTTTCAATTACGATTTGGTTTGGTATGACCAAGCCATCCAAAATAGTTATATTATCTGCATTGTTAGTCTTTTCTTGTGCGACATCTAGAAATGGTGCTTCTACAAAATAGTAGTTTGTACAAGTGCGCAAAGAGTCACTTTTCTCACGAGAGCAGAAGTTTGTGGCACGAGCCTTAAGGCTAGTGCCGCAAATACAGAGAGTGGGAAAAGTGCTTTGCATACGAGTTATACATAATATTTTTTTCTAAAACCACGTTTATTAATGATTGAAAAAATTCAATTATATTTTATTTAAACTTTGAACAGAAGGAATTTAAAAAATCAATATTGAATATAGAAAAATCGGGTATACGTGATCAATTTTGAATAATTATGCCTGGTGTATCTTTTTTTGATAATAAATTTTCATTAATTGTAATATTAGTGTTTGTCAATGAAATTCACTATTAAGATAATGTCAGATTGTCAAAAATAATTTGACATTGACATTTCCGTGCGGAAGAGTGCCATAGCGTGTACTTTTCCCACAGCAAGGTTGCATGAATTAGATCACAGTTTTCATGATTACTCGCCTAATATTCTCCGCTATTGGCAGTTTTCATGTCTTTTTAACAAAGAATATTTTTAGGGAATCCCCCCTCAAACCTAACCTCCAATTTAATTAACTAATACTACATAGAACTTTTACTAGTAATTGCTAAAAACTACATATTATAATGTTATCGATAAAAATAACAGTAATTTATGTAACAAAGCCGGAAAGTACTGTCCTGGAAGTCTGCGAGTCCGAAAAAACAGTTTCCGGTCGGGTTGCGTACAATATTTTTTCGGCAACCGTGTAGAATCACAAATTATTCAGACGTGACATTTTTTTATTATACATTTTGATTATTATTTGAATTAAACAGAACAGAACAGAAAATACTACATATTAACAAAAACATGCTAATTCTTATTTATATTAAAATTCGAGCAATTGTTAATATTGAAGGGATTCAATTTTTTTGAAATGCTTGGTATATTTGAATTGTTGAAGCCAGAATAAGAAGGCAAAGTTTCCGTTTCACATTGATTGTTTTCTTCTAATAATTTTTGAATGGTCTTGGCAATTTTAATTTTGTTTGAAAATGAATTATCTATATATCCTTCAGCCACATTGGTAGACTTCTAGCCACCGTGTCTCTTCAAATTTGTGATGTTTCCACCATTATCAGCAAATAACGTTGCCGAAGTTCGACGAATATTATGGCCTGTGTAATTGTTAGGATTGGGTAAATGTAAAAATTCTGCGGTGTTTATTCCGAGACTCCCAAAACTGTGGATACCAACAGGCTGAGTTGAATATTTTCCTTTTTTGTAATTCACGAATAATCTGTTATGTGGAGTATGGGATTGACGTAAAGATAAATATTGCCTATAAAACAGCAGATATTTTTGCCCAATTACAACAAAAGTTCTCTCAATATGTGATTTGAAATGATGGTATTTTCACAAGCAACATGTCTTCCTTGTCGTTTATTAGATCAATTGATATTTTTGTTAATTCTTCTCATCTACACGCGCCGGCTAACCCAACAATTGTTGCTACCTGGAAATTAAGTTGATACTTCATATCCTACAATCGTAATATTTTTTTAAAATTACCTTCAGCATTGGATATGTTTCATTATCCGCTTCCCTAATGAATTTGTTGATCTGATCACTGCTGAAGACTTCTGATTTCTTGGCTTTGTGCCTAACATTCTTCCTTTTGGGAAATGCGATAACCTTTGGAAAAGTGGCTATGTTTACATTTTTCTTCACTAAAATGGTACTTTTTAACATTGAGTATATGCTCCACGGAGTAGAGGATTTGACAGTTTCAGATTTTTGCGCCACGTAAGCCAAAATTACATCCTCTGCAATAGTTTTGCATTGTTTCATATCCATCCATTTCGTGAACAAATCATTAACGTTTTTGTACCTGGATTTGGATTTTTAAGGCAATAATTGTGCTGTAGCAGTAGCTGCTATATTGGAAATTTCCCAGGGCACATTTTCAAAGTCACTATCGCTGCTTTCCATATTTGATTGCGCTCAAAAAACATGCAAACTTCTGACAACTAATTTCATATGAACTGTCAGCCGTTATTTCGTTACTATGGTAACAACTGAGTCTTTCCGGCCTAAGCCGGGAAATGCTACTTTCTCAAAGAAAAAGCGTCCGGGAAGTGGGTACATCCCGGACGGTTGCCGAAAAAAGTATGTTCATACCTGATTCATTAAACTCTTTTCGAGCCAATTCCAATAGTTTTGCAATTCGAGACATGCTGTTGTTTCTCTTTTAAACACTGTCAACTGACACAAAAAATAAAAATGAAATCAAATACTGCGTGCATATGTAACGTAAGTCTCACTACCAATTGACAAAGGATATTTCTGCACCAACATAAATCGATATTATCGTACATACGATAGTTCTCCTCTCAGTAATTGAAACGATTTTTATTTAGGAACCAACAGTTTTTGAACATTTTTGGCGGTAAATTCAAACTGGGGACTTACAGTACTTCCGCAGCAAATTCTTTGAATGTCCAGATAGTGACTACGCTTAAAGCCGCGTACAGACCGGATTTCCAACGTAGACCAACGCCAACGGCACATGTGCTATCGGTGGCGTTGGTAGTGGAAAGCATTGGGAAGGATTTGAGAACATCGTCCATACAGAATTTTTAGTATTGCATTGGAGACTGTTGGTCGCGGTTCGGTGGTTTTTAATTGTTTTGGGATGTCATCGAGCGAAAGTGATGATGATTTATTGTCTGCAAGTGCAGGATTTCTTGTTTTACATAAGTTACTCAAAGCTATTGAGAAACTGCATAGCTTTGAATGCAAACCATTTCGAATGGTATACATCTTCTGTTCCCATTCCAGAAAACGTCGTATTTTCACGTCGAAGTTCTCGGCGGTAAGAGGTTATCAAACTTTCAATTTTTTTCATAACTTCTGAGATCTCGCAGTTAACTTCAGTTGCTATGCGTTGCCAAATGTCTATTTTCTTTTTCGCCAATTTAAACTGCGAATTAGTAGGGTCCCATAAAATAAGATTGTCCCTATACATTTCTATCAATTTCAAACACATATCTTCGGTCCACTCCATATCAAAATATTAATAATAAAAGCGTATGCCCGGAACAAATGTTTTCCAACGACTGAAATCAGAAAATAATCTCCAAATCGCGTTCAAACCAAATTCGACACAAACAAGTATCTCTTTGATGTTACCGCTAGACTACTGAACGCTAGCCAAGGACAACGTTCCCGTTGGGAAGCGTTGGCTTCGATTGGTCGCCGCCGTACACACCAAAACCAACGCGTTCCAACATAATTCACATGTGCCGTTGGCTAGCGTTGGAAATCCGGTCTGTACGCGGCTTAACTAATTTTCGATAAAAATGGGATAGTTCTGTTCTAACCCCACAATATGTATATTATTTGAGACATCCAGAAAATTGTTGATATGCTTCACTTATGAAAGGCAATTCTCAAGCACTTACTGGCAACAACAACAATGATAAAATTACGATCGTACCTACTGGAATGATAATCAATTTTCATACTTAAATTATTTAGATAGAGAGATAGCACTGTTTGTATTGTCTCATCCTTCAAGTCTTTACCACAGTTTAAAGCTTAACAGAAGCAGTTGGCTCACTCGATGTCGGCGTCTTTGATGTGCATGGTTAAAATTTTCCACTGCGCAACCGAAAATTGTAACCCACGCGCTTACGGGCGTATCCAATTGATACAATAAAATATCTGACAAGTGTGTGTAAATAACAAACTTTCTGCGCAACGGGAAGTTGATTCCCATGAGTGTGTATGGGTGAGATAAAAGTTGTAACACAAAAATCGGTAGAGTGAGCTAACTGCTTCTGTTAAGCTTTAAACTGTGTCTTTACCTTTTGACCGTTACTTACTTTTTGTGATGTCTCAATAAAAGTCGCTATGACGTGACGGTTTCTCTTTATCAAGTCTGTAGTTTGTGTTCATATATGTTACATTCATTCGGACCTAAATGGGTCCCCAGTATCCAAAGCACCTCGAAAAATTAATTATATCGCTGTTAATACGAGTCTAGTTAAATCGCAAATTCTCGTAATCATCTTATTATCAGTAATAATACACATGAATATTTAAAACAATGTGCTGACATTGAACATGTGAATATCTGTTCATAAATTAGATACTATCAGTTGTATAATTTAATATTAATTCATTTGATTGCGGCACCAAATCAAGAGATCTGCCATTTCATATGGTCACCAAAACACCGTACTAATTATTTACTAACAAATTTTATTAAAATAATTTACGACCTGTCGCTCTGTCAAATATTGATACATAAAAATAAGTCACGCAAATTCAAACGATTCTATAAACAAGAAATAATATTCCTCGCTGAACAAAAAAAGTAATGGCGCTTTTTCATTTTTGAAAATCAAACACTTTATTTTGGGAACATAAAGTTTTCAGTGCCAGTCCTCTATCATTCAATCTGTATACAATTACAGCAGCTAGTTTATATATATCTTTGGCAGACACAATTTGTACATTCATTGTAAAGCTGCTTAATGTTCGCATGAACTCAAGATTTATAGACTGGTAGGCAGTCAATAGTACGGCGTTATATGGACATTGCAAACATTGTGTTGCATTATATGCCATTTCCTCACTGCCACTGTCATCGAGGCAAAAACCCCAAGATAGTATTTACGATAACCCACTTAATAACTTTATTATTTGCACAGTGTTTCACTGGCGTACAAACAGAAAATTAAAAGTAAATACTACTAATTGACTATATTTTGATAAAGGTAATTTTGGAAAATGAAAAATAGGATGAACAAGCCAACTTATGACTTAAATTATGAAATAATGATCGAGAATGTGAATGAATGATATACATTATAACGATGCATCGAATAAAAAATCACAGCAAAATGATTATTAGATTCGAAGAATTAACATGTAAGTCTAGAAAAAGTGACAATGTTTTTAATCAGATAAAAACAGGAGAAATTAGATTGGTAACACCATTTAATCAAGTGAAAACAAGAACAATTTATTCAGGATCATGGAATGGAATGGATATAACCACAAGATTAGGAAATACGATTCATTATACGATAAGATTAACGAAATTAAGTTAGCAAAATGATGCTTGTTAATTTGTGAGTAACAGAAAAAGTTTAACTAGAAATAATATGGCATATTTATATTTTTAGTCTTAGAACAAACATTTACAAAATATGTATCGCAGGATAATCTAAAAATACTATGGGGTACTGCAGTTTAGGAACTGAGTGAAAGGTACTAGCCGATTTCATAGAAATATTTGAATATCGTTCTATGTAATAATTTGGCGATTTGATTTAAAGGAAAAGAAGCCGTTTGACACGGTACAATATTTCAACCTAAATTGAATACAAGTGGTTGCGCGCGCATTTTCAGTCAACTTGCATTCAAGAAATTGGAACATGTTCTATTTTCTTGTATACAATAATACTAAACATGCGCAGTAGTTGCCCAAATCGAAAGGTTATGTACGGCTAGCCTAAAATATAAATAAAAGTGCTTTTATTTTGTGGCGTGCCTTTGAGTTGTGTTGAAAATTTAATATCTCATGGTTCGAGGAGCAAGTAAAATTGCTAATTGAATTGTACAAATAATATCCTTGTTTATATGCTGTGAAATATAATGATTATAAAAATAAACATGCTCGAAATAACGTACTAGAAAAGATATGTTCAGAGCTGCAGCTTTTACGACCCTGTGTTAACATAACTGAAATGAAAAACAAATTTAACAATATAAGAACGAACTTTTTATCAGAACATAGAAAATACATAAATTCTTTAAAAAGTGGTTGGGAACCGATGAGGTAGAAACAATTTAATAAATTTACTTTTTGATATAATACTTACATTATAAAATTTGTTAAGCTTCATAAACCAAACATCTGGTATTATGACCAATTGCAATTTATTTTGGAGCATTCTACAGTACGTCAATCTGTAGACAGCATTTTAACATCGATTGGGTCCTCTTCAAGTCCTACAGCACCGGATTCTGATGAAAACTCTCTAGAGGAATCGTTTAGTTATTCTCAAAATTCTATAGACAACTATAAAATGGAAACCAAAAGCACAATAAATGATGAGGTATTTTGAAACATAAAGTAGTTGGTTCTTATACTTTAGTGACATCCTTATGCTTAAACTGCTGCTGTACACCTTTTCTTGTTTTATAGTTATTAGCTTCTTTCTATTTATTACTTACATATAGTGTACAATGTAAGCTCTATGTATCCATAAATATATAGTTCTAATTATATGTACACTTTTAATTAAATATTGCTATTTTTGTAGGAGAGTCTGTATAATTCGAAACCAGATCATAGGATTAATATCATAAGAGTTGATACCATAAAGCCTAGAGTTTAGAGTAACTCTAATCCGTCGACATCTGCTATAGGAATAGCTCCCAACTTCACTTCTAATCTAGACGTGGTTAATAAGAAAAAACGGAAATTACGTGACATCAATGAAGATTAAACAGTTAGAAGTGCCAATAAAGTTATGAAATAAATTAGTACAGCTCTTACAGCTGTAACAGAAACAGCTCAGAAAGTGCCTAAAACCCGAACGCAAAGGCAAATATTTGGGGAATTTATCACTAACCAACTCGCCTTTATAGAGGAAGGTGAAGAGATTTTTATATATACTCAACATGCTACATACAATGATGCAAGGTTATTGTGAAAAAAAAATTGTAGCTCAGGTTTATGTTTTATCTTTCATTACAATTTTTTTTCACATATTATTTCTACGGATCATTTATTCTTGCCATTCCACAGCCCCTGTACTGTTAAAATAATTGATTGTGCAAGCACTACACTTCTGTTACTTCCTTGTTTTGAAAGCTTTCCCAGTGAATTCGCACTACTTTCTTTTTCAGATATTTCAGTGTACCTTTTCCAGTTTTAGGCGGACAGATAATTATGAAGAACTACACAAGTTAAATTAATCAATTCAACTTTTTTTGGTTTTAGATTAATAGGGTTTACAAGAACTCTAATCTGTTGCTTATAATTCCAAATGTACTTTCGACAATACGACGAGCTCTTGAAAGCCGATAGTTCTGTTCGTGTGTTAACACTCTGCTTGGAAATGGTTTCATCACTCTTTCTGAAAGGGGGAAAGCATCGTCCGCAACAATTAAATATGGAACTTCAATAATTCGACCAGGTAAAGGTCTGTTTGGTGGAAACTGTAGATTCCCAGAAGACATGGCCTTACATAAACCACTCTCTCTAAATACAACACCATCACTATTTCGTCTATTTACCCCTACATTGCAGTATATGATTTTGTAATTTGCATCTTTTAAAGCTAAAAGAACAATGGAATGACTGCCCTTATAATTGTAATAGTACGATACTTCTGATATAGGTGCTCTAAATTTTATATGACGCCCATCTAAATCTGTCATAATGCTTCAAACTCTTCAGCTATACCAAGCTTTTTATCTGGTGACTGCGAAAAAGAGAATATAAGCTGTACATCGATATACTTGAATATATAATAGTGACTTGAAGGAGCAAAAGGAGAGCATGGTTATATCCACAACACAATACAAAAAAAAATACATTTGGTATTCTATATTTCACTACAATAATACTAGGTGCTCTGTTTTGAGAACGTCATATAAAGCACTACATACTTCAGGAACAAACTTCGATAAAGTAGATTAATGAGAGAGAGAGAGAGAGAGAGAGAGAGAGAGAGAGAGAGAGAGACAAGTTCGAGAGTTTTTTTTGTTTGGATTTGTTGGTTTTTGAGGGTTAGATATATGGAGATATTCGAGATAACGCCCTAATACAGGATGCGATTCCTCTACTAGACTGGGGTATGTGTGCGCGTTCGGTGGGGGTTGGCGATCGGTAGCGGGTTGAGTATATGATTGAGCGGGTCCGATGGTTGGTAGAATAATTCGAGGAGTAGCGATAGTTTATTGAATTTAGTTAAAGTTGGGAATAAGTAGTAGATTCATGAATACGTGTGGTATACATAAGGGATCTGTAAGATTCACCAGTTGCTAGAAAGCGAAGTGTTGTTTCTAGTCTAAAGCAATTACGGAGAAATGTTTACTTTTTAGAAATTTTAATTCAAGTTCATAAGTTATGCTTTATACATACTGGTTTCTACCGGGTAAACGATCACGCATGGATGTATCTTGTTTTTTTATAAGAGGCTCAACTAAAGAGATAAGTTTTTCAAATGTGACATTATTCATTCGTAAAAAGTTCTTGTACGATGAAAGGTCTTCAAGTAGCAATTCCTCGTTCAACAAAGTTAAAATGCGTTTTCCTTCTGCTCTTCTGCCAATCCATTTCCTCTGCCAAACTGTTTTTGGTTCTCGACATTCCTTAGCACTTCTTTTCTTTTTCAGGATTAATAGTATTAAAATAACACTAATCGCACCTCCCAATAATATTTTTTTTTCCATCGCTATTTCTTAATACATTCACTATAGATCAGCAAAAAAATGTAGGAATCTTTCAAACCAATATTAATCAATATTGACCTATTTTCAAGTTATTATGCGCATGCGCACTATGTTCAGTAACAAATTTATTTACTATAATATACAGTCAACTTACTTGTATATAATACTGTTTTCAATATTATCTCGCACTAAATGTTTAGTTCTTAAATTAGTACCGTGTCAAACGGCTCTTAGTCTGAATTGGGAACAAGAAAATCCAATATACAGATGGAATGTTTGACAGCAAACGAACGAAGAAATAAGTAACACAGTAATAGAAAAAGAGACTAAAGGATGTATTTATTTAGTGATGTAAAGACAGGAGCTTAAGGAATACAACGCTGGAAATATTTGGTTTACAGATTCAGAATGAAACAAAGAATTTACTGATTTAATCTAATGAACGAAAGAACCAATATTATAGTGTGAAATGCAATTGCAAGGAAAATTTATGAACCAACAATGATTCAAAATAGTCATATAATTTTGCATCTTTTTCTATATTGATATAAACTGTTTTGACACCGCTCAGATTAAAGGAACAAATTGTTAAAAAAATTGATTTGAGTCGAATACTTGTATGTATTTGACTAGAGCCAATTATGTTAATTGTTACTTCAACAATTTTAGGTACTCATCCTCATATTTAAATGCTGCGGGTGACGCCACTGTACGATTTAATATAAACGATATGCCTCAACGACAAATTATGGAAAAGTGGCTCGTAAATCAGATTATTCCTATGGTTGCCGTTCGTTCACATAGTTTATCAACTTGGGTGTAGTGATCGTAATGATCTTCGAGAAATAATTCTATTAATTATACAATTTATCTCATATGAAATGTAGATATATTTATTTTTGTTGTTACTCAACTTATTGGTTCATTAATTATGTAATTAATTGAAGATTGCTACAACTCAATAGTTATGAACAATGAAGTGTCTCTGTAGGTACTTGGAATCAAAAGCTCTGCTCATTGTACTAAGATATCTAGCTCAATCCGGAGATTATTAACAAAGGAAACTAGGAACCTTTTCAACGAATTGTCAGAATAAGAGAAAATTTCTTCAACTTCTCTTGGCATTTTGTACTATTGCTGCCTGGATATATGAATTTCTTGTGTTGAACAAAAATTTCAGAATATCGAGGATGTGAGTAATATATGACAAACTCTCTTTTTTTGCTCAAACAAAAAGAAGCTGAGAACTAGCCTCTCTAATGATAGAACGGTCAAGGAGCCTGCCGGCAGGACAATTTTATCTGCTGGCAGACCCTAAAATTAAATGTGTGATTTTATACATGATAGAGTCCTTCTGGAAGGACAAAAATATCACCAATTGAAAGTGCGTTACATTTTGCCTATCTGATGTGCAGGTTTGAACTCGATTGTTCAAACGACAAGGAAAGTATTAAGTGACATTGAAATCCGAACATTTTCTCACCGTTAGCAGTGGCATTTGTTGCTCCGGGACACAATAATAAAGGAGCAGGTTGAGAGTGTATGCTGGAAAAAAACGCATTATGCGATTGGTGTCGACCGCTACTTCTGTTGACTTCAAGTGAAGCTGGGTTTTATCAGCACACGTGCTGCGCAATGGCAGCATCTGCAGTTTGTAGAAATGCACTGCTCTCGTAGGGGACAGTATGTTGCATGCACTAAATGAAACGATGTAGTGTAGTAATTCCACAGACATTCGTTATTTTTGATATCATTAATAAAGGCATCTGTACGTTTATATTCGACGGAATTTGAACCACACGCCGGGCCGAACAGTAAATTGGCTACAGCTGCCAGTGTTGGCTGCACATTTACCCTCGTCTATTTTATTCCCTAAAGAGACTGAATTGCCAAAACGCGACTGCCGGTGCAGTCGACAGCAGCCGCATAATAACCAGCCTAAGTCTTTATCAGATTCCCAAAGCAATTTCAGCAAAAGCGAACTGACTGAAAACTTTGAAAACCGCTCGATAGTAGCGAGCTGGCGGCTGCCATTTGCAGTTCATGTATGTATGTTTATATTCGACGGAATTTGAACCACACGCCGGGCCGAACAGTAAATTGGCTTATTGGCTACAGCTGCCAGTGTTGACTGCACATTTACGCTCGTCTATTTTATACCAAAAATAGACTGAATTGCCTCTATTTCCAGCCTAAGTGTTTATCAGATTCCCAAAGCAATTGCAGCAAAAGCGAACTGACTGAAAACTTTGAAAACCGCTCGATAGTGGCGAGCTGGCGACTGTAATTTGCAGTTCGTGTATGTACGTTTATATTCGACGGAATTTGAACCACACGCCGGGCCGAACAGTAAATGAGCTCGTTTCATGAATTTGAATGAAAATGTCAGAAGATATATTGGGTCTGAACTAAGTATTTGCGACTAATAACGCCACTCTACGATTTCAAATAAAAATGAAAAAAAAAATTGAAATTTGAATTCTTTTGGTAGACTGTGGTAGGCTAGAGTCAAAGGCAAACAAAGATATTTTGCGCTGTTACGAGGGAAAACTTTCTAAGTAGAAAAGTTATCTATTTTCTTTAACATCCGTTAAAGAGAAACGCAAAGTACTGTCAAAACGTACTCTTTCAAATAATGTTCTCCTAATCTGGTGCCTCTTATTAAAAAAGGTAACTCTTGCGTAGTCAAAGAAATTTGGAAATATATATTTTAAACTGCAGTGATGATTCTTTCAAAATAGAAAATGTAATGTAAAATGTATGTATAATGAAAAATAAATTTTCTTCATGTTGGTTGTGTTGTTTGGAAAACATGTGATGTAACACACATACACAAATTGCGTTACCCCAAAATTCCGAACTCGATTTAGTACCGGATGGCTTTTTCTTCTTCTGTTTAGGGGAGTTCGAGTGACTGAGACACCATGTCCACATCCAATGAGGAAGATTTGTCGAATTAGCTTCGGTGAAACCTAGATCCATTTTAAAGATATCTTTTAAAAGGCAAACAAACAGAAGCACATTTTCTACTTTGAAATAATATAACAAATAACTAAAAAGTCGGCGAGGATGATATCCGTTTGAGGTTGGTAGTGGATATTGATTGTCAAATTTTTCTAGACCACTTTCAATCGTCTTGGATATTCAAGTAGGATTTGTCAACAGAAAGTACTTTCAATCTGACAACAAGGGCTTCTGCCATTGGTCGACTTACAGCGGTTTATTTAAATCTAAGAAAAAGTTTAAATCTAATTTTCGAAGATATTTATAACGTTTTGAGATAAATATCGTTATCATAGAAAAATATATGTTACTCTTAATCCTTCTGATATGATTTCACTTGTTAATTCATACCCATGAAACGAGCTCATTAGCTACAGCTGCCAGTGTTGACTGCACATTTACGCTCGTATATTTCATTCCATAAAGAGACTAAATGGCCAAAACGCGCCTGCACGGTGCAGTCGACAGCCACCGCATAATACGGTCTGTCTATTTCCAGCCTAAGTCTTTATCAGATTCCCAAAGCAATTTATGATACGCCTCGTAATTAACGAGGGGGAAGTTAACATGGCAGCAAATAAGTGGCAACATCAGTTAGGTGTAGGTACTGCCACAATATTATGACTAGTAGAACCTTGGTTTGGATCAGGAAAGATCATGGTTTGCCTCGGAGAAAACTGCAGTTGAAAAAACGAGGTCTGTATTTATCGGTTTGGTGAAGATTGCTATAAAGCAGTTTCCAATAAAAGCTCTAAAAGAGAAATGCCTTGAAGATCGGGGTAGTGTGGTATTCGTTAAGGCAACAGTACAAAACACTGAGCTAATCTGTGCAGCTTAGCGTGACAAAAAGTTGTGGTACTAGTCTTCAACGAATTCCAGAGTAAAAGTAAAGAACTGACGGAGTATGAAAATATTCAATGTTTATTACAGGAATTCACATGATCGAAGAATATTTTGAATATTTTGAGGGGCCCCCGACAATCCATGTTCATAATCTTATACGGCAGTCCAGGATAGCAGTTGAAGAGGTATGGAACACGCACATTTGGAAACATCGTCAAAGGGAAAATGCTGATGGTCGCTCGTATCAAGGTCATCAACTTGTAGCGATGAGTACTAGCACCGGTAAACAAAGACTTTGAATGGAATGAATGATGTGTAAAATAATTCGGCGTAAACAGCAAAAAGCTAGTTACTTCTGCAATTGTTGTGGAGAACGCGTAGTTCTTTGGGCACCAACAATAGGTCGAGATTTAAATCAAAGAGAAAATGGTTTGTTTGAAATAAATCCGTAGAAAATTTTAAATATATAAATTTGTTTAACAAAAATGAACATATGAAAAATATTATTGGTGATAAAATAAAAGAAGTTTATTCAATTTTGTCCTTACCAAACCACTGTGCATTTTTTTCAGTATTTTTTTATTGTGGTTAAGGAAATTGCATTTGTGTCCATTTCTAGTTGTTCTAGAGCATTTGCAGACAAATTAGTTGTTAGTTTCAAATTGTTGATTGCGTCTTTCAGTGTTTGAACTCTCTTTTTTAGCCTTTTTATTTTAGTATCTATATTATACCTTTTTGGTGGCACCTGAAAGTTTTTTCTTAATTTCCATATTTTTTAAAGTAAAAGGGCTAGTTTGAAAAAATAAATATTAGTAATGGTTGAGATATAACGATTGATCATGTAGATATACGTTTTTCCTTCCCCTTAATACATTTTTCATTTCTGTTCTACTTGTGTTTTCATTGCCTCAGAAATTGACGATGAATCGCTAGATGAAGAAAGTTTTCTTTGCCTTGGAAACTTATTAGTATCATTTTTTTTTTAATTTTTGAAAGTGCAAACTTTTGCAACATCTTCTTATTGCACGCAACACAATGGCATCTTCAGAAAAATTATCTGAACATAAAAATAGGGATTTGTAGGAAACCTGCCCAATAACTCCCAAGCATATCATCCATTCTTTAAACTAAAGTGGATCTTCAGGAAAGCTATTAAGAAGAACAATTTATTAACCAAATTGATCAATGTATTTAGTACTTACTGATGAAATGATCTACCTGACATAACAACAGAAGAAATACGAAGTGCTCTCAAATAGATGAAGAACGGAAAATACCCGGGCATAGACCACAAACAACCGAAATGCTCAAGTTGGGAGGTAGCAAATTGGAGAAATCTATTATGGCACTTTTTACAAATGCCTGCATGAAAGTAGAGTACCAGAATACTGGCTGGATACAGAAGGGATCCTACTTTTCAAGAAGGGAAATATAACGCATGTCGAAAATTACAGACCTATTAGCCTCTTGTCCCATTTCTATAAAATCTTTACAAAGATTCTTACTAACAGACTGACTCGAAAATTCGATTTTTATAAACCAATAGAACAAGCCGGTTTTAGAAAGGGCTTCAGCACGATTGACCATATACAAACAATCCGTAATCTAATAGAAAAACAACAGAATACAACATACCTAACCACATATCGATTTCCAAAAGGCGTTTGATTCCATCAAGACATGGCATATTCTCAGATCTATGGATAACGCACGTATTGACTCCAGGTACTCCGCACTTATAGAAAACATATATAGGACCGCATCCCTACACATGAAAATTAATGAAGAGACAAACACCAACACCAAGGTCTAACGTGGTGTACGGCAGGGAGATACTATATCGCCAAAATTATTTACTCTCGTGCTAGAGGACATATTTAAAACACTCTCATGGGAAAACAAAGGTATTAAAGTCGATGGAACATACCTGAGCCATCTTATATTTGCGAATGATGTCGTGCTGTTATCAGAAGACATTCACGAAATAGAAGAGATGCTCCAACAATTGAACCAGGAAACAAGAAAGGAGGGTCTAAAGATGATCTACGCGAAAACTAAAATAATGAGTCCGGAAAATACATATATAGCAATAGAAGGCACCTATATCGAAAATGTGACAGAATACAACTATCCAAGACACTTCATAAGATTTGGAAAGGAGAACAGGTCGAGAGAAATTAGCAGAAGAGTGCAACTTTCATGGGAAACTATCCCATATCCTGAGGAACAACTCCATACCCATAAACTTAAAACGCAAAGTTCTGGACACCTGTGTCTTGCCTGTATCCACCTACGGACTTGAAACGAGCGCTCTAACTCAAACAACCGCCAACAAACTACGAGTAATGCAAAGGGCAATGGAGAGGGCAATGCTTGGTATAAGCCTGAGGGAAATAGTCCGAAACGAGGAGATTCGCAGGAGAACGGGAGTCATGGATGTTATCCAGAAGGTCGCTGAGCTGAAATGGCGGTGGACAGGGCATCTTGCGCTACAAAAAGATGAATGGTGGACACTAAATATTATACAATGGCGACCCCGAGAGACCAAGCGAGGCAAAGGTAGACCCCACTGCGATGGGTGGATGATATTAGGGATATCGCCGGTAGAGACTGGGGGCATAAAGCTCACAACAGGGACGGATGGAAGGGTTTAGGAAAGGCCTATGTCCAGGAGTGGATAAAAATAGCTGAGAAAAATGATATTTTTAAATTGGGAGTTAGCAGTATTTTAATATTTTTGCCATCCTTCATAAAACAAGTCATTCTCAATGTTTATCCACAAAAATAACACACCAAAACTACGATACGAAAAAACTTTAATAATCCGCCATATTGATCTGTCGATCTCAATTCATGGATCTTTTATTTTTCAGCGCAATAAGATGCGCACTCGTTCTTCAGCTATATACTTTATTTTTATGTATATTCTAGATTAAGTTCGTTCCTTGTAATTAACTTCTAAGTTTCTTGTTATCACGTTTGTACTGAAACCAACTCCAGTTTATTTTTATATCAAAAGAAAAGGATAAAAGCGCGTTTATTTCATAAAAAAAATTCAAAAAATGAGACTACGCCACTAGAAAAGTAAAATGTACTGCCCGAAGTGGTATGTACAACTGTCCTTCTGGAAGCTCCTTCCGGCAGGACAGTCGCTGTGACGTTTTATCATTAATGAGTGATTAATTTAATAAATATTTCAAAATAAACCAATAACACCTCATCAACAAGTTTAATAATTATTATCAATAAATTTAAACGATTTCGTCAGTATCTCACAACTAAGAGAATTTTACACAAGGCTTACACGTATGTTCGAACAAAAATTATCTTAGAAAAACGCAATTGGAGAAACTGAAAGTTACTTCAACGAAGCCCGGTATGATATCAGCAAAGGATGTGCATTTATCCATCACAATATTTACAATTAATTAAGTTGTTACCTCGATGTATATTAAACCCATTATACCTTATTATAGGTTATCCACCTTTGTAGAAACTTATAAATATGCATTGACGTTCTCTGAATTAGAGAAACTACTCATCGAGCTACCTGCTGCATCGAGCATCTCTTTCATTTGTAATTATGACTATGAGCAGATTGATCGGTTTCGTTTTATCTGCAACTATTCAGCACATGGAAGTTATAGTTAATCTAAACTACATTTTACATTCGTTATATTTCATTTAAAAAATTTAGAATAATGGGAACCATGCTCCCTAAATCTTTTATTACTACACTGAAGTGATCTTCGTTTTGTTATTGAAAAAAAATTACTTATGCGCAATGTTATTGCTGTAGTATTCAAATATTGTTATTGTTTCAGCTTTAATTATCTAATGAAACTAGACCCTAGAGGAATGGTAATGCTCCACACCACTGATGATTACTACGATTTGTTGCTGCTATTGTTATTCCGTAATTCGTTACATAAATATTAATCTTTATTAGAAACAAGCAATTGATTTGAATAAAGTTATTATTGCACATGGTATACCGAAAATAAATAATATTGGTTTGAATCAATAGGGCAAAAATTATGTTGTTTGATTCTTATTCCTTTTGAAAATTACCGCGGAAAAATCAATGGAACACAAAATAAATATTATTCATGAAAATTCATTCTATCGTCTTCAAAGTAGGTCAATTCTAAAATTAAATACCATCACGTAAACGAACAACCAACAACAATCAATCCAATGATCAAAACATTTTTCTAGAGTATTTTAAGAAATTGACTAGTTCTTTTTGCTACCTGTCGACTGAAAACGGCTACCCAAAAACGGTGATTCGAGTTTTGGAGAGAGGAAAATGCCGTCAGGAGTCATACAGTGGTTAAATGAAAAATCATATGTTTGTGTATATTGGTACAATCTTTAATATAAGCATCCCAGTGAGCAAAATTTAGACCCAATCCAGGAAAAATTGGTAATTTTGTTGAGATGTTGTACCTTTTTGCTCACGTACGTTTCTAAACTACAAGTTCTATTCACCTACTTAAAATGGCAAGTGAAGCACCGTGACACTACACATTTAAGGATAATTTTATGAATTGTGACGGTATCGTCACACTCCTTAATTTGTTTCTTAAAAGTCACATTTCCTACACATTTTAGTTTTCTTGTTTAATGAAAATCCCACTTAATTACTCTATTATAATATATCACTTATACCTTCTTTTAATTATATATAAGAATATAATAATTTAAAATATTATTTGTCGACGTTTCACTCTTTGTGATTGTAGCGACACTCTTGTACACCCACCTTTCGCAGCGTACGTAACCTAATTTACTTCTGACAGTAGTTGTCAAACAATGCCCGGCCAAGATAAATATTAGTTTTTGGATTTAGAAAGATAAATTAATTCACAATAGACTTAATCACTCTAGTCTCAGGGTGGGATCAAAATTTTTTTAAATAATAATAATTCAAATTTTGTAATTTTCAAGTATTATTCAAATCAAATATTATTCTATATTCAGAATCTCGAGTAACTGTTTTTT
Organism: Galeruca laticollis; assembly: GCA_963921935.1. Classification (NCBI taxonomy): domain Eukaryota; kingdom Metazoa; phylum Arthropoda; class Insecta; order Coleoptera; family Chrysomelidae; genus Galeruca; species Galeruca laticollis. The sequence continues at coordinate 105,471,369 of OY998182.1, read as the reverse complement.
AATATAATAAAAGGCACTTGAATTATCTTATGACATTTACAAATTAATTGTCACTGGAAATTAAGCAAATGTCACTGATTAGATCAAAATTTCTATAGCATGCAAAATGTTAAATACCATAAAAATAGATACTGAATAAATACCACAGTGAGTTGGAATCAAAATGATATATTATATAATCAGATAACAAATTATAAAAGTATTTATTGTTTTCCAAAAATATTGTAAACGAAACAAAGATAATAATTTCTACCAACCTTAATATTACTACAACCTATTCTAGAAATCAACTAATTGTAATTTTTTAAGCAAAAGTTCAACTCGTTTAATATATCGTGTATCAATGTATCAATAACGCAAATTTGTATTCAAATTGTCTATTCAAAATTTTTCACTTGATGTAAGATCCTTTATGTGTAACGTTAATTTGGTTTAGAGAATATTATACTATAGATGCATCTATTTTCGAAATGTATTTAAAAAGGCCTGTTAATTCTCGTGAAATAATTTTAAACTGGAGTGTACTCACCAAATAGGACAGGAAAACTCGTACGTATCCTAAATGTATTTAGAATTCTGCAAAACTTTCTAAATATCTGATTTGGAAACTGGAACCACTTACACTTGATACGATGCAATTCTTCTACGAATTATGCACGCACTGGCTTTACAATGTTTGGCTTTATAATCTGATTGTATAGTTATACAAGTTTCATTAAATTCTCAACAAAATTTTAGACAACTCTTATTACGATGTTGTCTCGTGAGGGTTTCAAATTCAACTACCTAAACTTTTTTCAAATAAACAAATCTCTTCTCCTGTGGTTACGAAAAATTCCTTTTTTTAAAAAAAATACTAGTTTATGTTTCCCTATAACAAAGAGAGATTTGAATTCTTTTATTACCATTGTAATTCTGATAGCAGAGGCATCTGTGTTTTAAAATTTCAAATATATTCTCCAAATTGTAATATAATCTGTCTATCATTAAATATATTCTACATAAACGTCATCCGAAAATTAAAATGTCAAATTTGATTTGTATACCGAATCTTTCAAAATTATTGATTATACATATAATACAGTGTGTATCGAAAGTATTGCATACAAATATAAATAGTTCTCCTTATTTTAATGTTTCTTTTACATTTTTAATAGAGGAACTGTATTACTATATTAAAATAAGTGTACATTAGTATGATCTCCGTTAGACACAAATAGGAAACCACTTAACTATTTTTTATTTTTTCTCTTTCCCTGTGTGATCGACACATTGATGGTGTCCTATAATGACGCGAATAAGTAACAAAACAAAATGACGTCAAAAATAATACTACTGTTATTATGGTAGTATAGTTATACACATTTTATTCAATTTTTCCACAAATGTCCGAAATTTCCTAGTGGTGATAAATTTTCCGAGCAATTTTTTGATAGGAACAGCGCCTCAAAAAATGTCTAAATTTCATATCTTGACAATTTTAAATGGGGTTGTGAGTTATTTCTCAAGTTAATTAATATAAAACTAATAAAATATTACCTACATTTATAAAAAAATCAGTGTTAATAATTAGTTAGAAAACCGAACAAGAACAATAAGAAGAAAATATGGCTGCTGCACACAAACATCACTTATTGTGCCTGGTATGCATTTAAACTCAGAAAGTGGGAAATGTGTTACATACTTCCAAGTTTGTGTCACACAGTTCCTACTTCGTGGTTTTGATCACTCAAATCAGAAATCTAGTAACAGGAAGAGAATGATTTATCGACTAAACGTTTAACTTTTCAATAATATGTTGATGTTGTCTTGAAATTACGTACTTTTACATTATTATTATCAGGAAACGACATATTTGCGCTTTACAAAAGTATACCTAAGTAAAATAAAACTAACAAAATGGCAGGTCTTACACACATTACATGAATCTACACCCAAAACAGTTTCTACTAGGTATCACGCAATGAACAAAGTGTGCTAATAGAAGAAGTATACATTACAGTGTTGTTATTGTATCACACAAAATTAATGTGCAGATCTCTTGGAAAATCTTAGGCACCAGTCCCAAATTTCATCATGTACAGTTGAGGCCAATAAAAAGTGCGACAACTCTTACAGCAGATTTTTGTCTAATTTTAGCTGCTTGAATTTGTCTTATGAATATGTCATTATGTCAACATTGAATATTTGACATCTGTCAGACAATTCCAAATTCGAAAGTAAATATGTCGCTTATAAATTCAGTGATAAACGGTGGAATCATCGTAAAAATAGACTATGGGTGGTCAGCGAGGCAAACTGCGACATTTTACAACGTAAGCAAGAACTCAGTTTCAAGTATTGTAAGAAGATGGCAGTATGATGGAACAATTAATAGAACTCCAGGCTCAGGATATCCGAGAAAGTCAACTGCTGAACAGAATGCTGCTTTGATTAACCATTTGAGAGCAAATCCATTTGAAACAATAGTTCAAGCTGTTCCAGCAACAAATTTTTCAGCATCCTGTCGTACGGACCGTCGCATTGTAGCACAGAGTGCCACGCAGCAGCAAGGAAAGTATTCTAAACAATAGTCATAAAGAAGCAAGAATGGGGTTTGATTTAGAGCATATTGCTTATGACGAATAATTTTGGAATCGTGTTATTTTTACGGATGAAAAGGTTTTCCAATCGTCAAATAGCGGCAATATTTGTGTCTATCGCCCACCGAATACACGGTTTGACGAGAATTATGTCAATTTCACCTATAAAAGTGGTCGTTATTTGATTAAAATATATCTTTATTGAATTAATTTAACCCAAACTCAAGAAAATAAATGAAATTATGAACACATTTATATATGATGATATCTTTATATTGTGTATTTAAAGAAGGACAATGAAATATAATCATTGCATTCATTCTTCCCCTTCCAATACTTTGTAACGCGCACATCAGGTTATTCAAGAAGGGGAAGGGAATATAAAAATTGGATTCCCCCTTCCCCTTCTTGAATAACCTAATGTGCATTACAAAGTATTGGATATTGCATTCACCCTTCCCCTTCTCTTTCTTAAAAAATATCCAAAAATTTGTAACGCACATTACGTTATTCAAGAAGGGGAAGGATGAATCCAATGATTATATTCCCTTCCACTTCTTGAACAATATTTGATTTCGCATCTTAATAATAATGTAAAAAATACCATGATTCTCAAGTAGTCGATTACAGTTGGCAACCATGCTACAAAGTATCGTATTCTGTTTTGTTGGTTGCATATCTGTATATATACGCTAGACTGCTAGAGTGCATCCATAATATATTGGCGGGGTGAGGAGAGAACTCTGACAGAGTAACATGTCAGTCAAACACCGGGTAGAAACCTAGGGAGAAACCAACTTGAACAATTAGAGCGCGCCCTACCTATTTGTAGGTCGACACTGTCCAAATTTGATTTTGACATTGAAATTATTTCACGTTGGTTGCGGAAAACAGGGATTGTGGAGTGTTTTAACCATTAACATTATTACCAATGGAATTTGAAAATATTTTGCTGATGGAAACTTATAGCTAACCTCAACCCACAGAATAACAAACAAGAACATTTAGTAATACGAATTACGCATGTCAGGGTAATAATTTCCTCGATCTCGAGCGGTTAACTAAGAGTACACTTTCGGCGATTCCCGTGGTGCGTTTATGAACGCTGTGTTACAGAGTGTGAGATATATATTAAATGTTTTATGAACGGTCACTTTGTACCTAAGTACAACTCTTACACTCAAGACGATGGTTTGTGAACGCACCCTTACTGATATAAATGTTCAAGTTTTGGTTTCATGGTATATTATAAAGTAGAAAATGAAGAGAAGAGAATATACCAAACGTGATATTGATTTAAAATTAAATGGTTCAAACAATTTTATTTTTTATAATGACCTAACAAATTTAAAATGTTCTCATTCGCATTGAATGATGAAAAGAAAATGTTAGAGAATACATATTTAGATTCATGGTGTTGGTTACGCATTAGGTTTCACGGAAAGGTATCTGTCAATTCTGTCATTAAAATTATTCACATACAAATTTGTTGTCTTACAATTAAATATATTTATAAAAGTGGTAATTTAAATAATATTATCAGCAAACTAACTGAAATTTTATTATAATTTGTGAGAATATATATTGTTGATCACTTCCCTGTACAATGCGATACATTTAAACTGTTTTTTTGTATAAATTATTTAATCCAAAAGTGATGGTTTAAGTGGCGAAAAAAAATCTTTTTTTGGATTTTTCTCTGTAAATTGTGTATAACCCGCAAATTTTTCAACGGATAATCTTCAAAATTGGTGAGTACTATTGATTTTTCACAAAATCAGTCAAAAATTCGTGTCTCCCTATAGTTCACCGGACCCGGACGTAGATATCTACGCAGGGACATGTAGTTCTATTGCATATTGGCAAAAGATTTATTAGTGAAGCATATATCAGAATTTTAGAAAATGTTGTGCTTCCCCCTGTTGAGATCATTTTCTCTAACAATGATTTTATCTTCCAACAAGATAACTGTGCAGTAGGTACATAACTCTGGTGTAGTGACCGAAATGTTTCGGGCACGTCATATTAATCAGTGGCGGATTTAAGACATTGGAGGCCCTAGGCAAGGCTTTTCGAGCGATACCTACAACCTGGCTGTATTTTCTAAAATTTAACCGAAAATGGCAAGTTTTATGGTTTTTTAAGGGTTATTTTAAAACAAATTAAACCTCAAAAACCAACAGTAAAATTAATTTGCGATTGACTTTCTTTGAAATAATTATTCCATGTACGCTTGCATGTTTTAAAATCATAAGTTTGTAGCCTATCCAGTTCAGAAGTTAACTACTTAAAGATTAATATTCAGATTATTTTGATATGTAAAGTGAAAAAACGGAAACAGCGGCTTTTTCACTCTATGCGGGTGAAAAGTCAACAACTCTAACTCTTTAAAGTGAAAAAGTCATTATTTTCAATTTAGAATGTGAATTATTAAGTAAAATATTAACGCACAACGCACAATGACAAAATGAACTACAGAGCTACAGTGTATTGTATTATGTTCAGTCAAATACAAATAAATTATATAATTTTATACCTAAACTCTAAACTTTTCTTGTTTTTTGAGCTGCAAACTCCTTAATCAGTTCATCAAAATCCAAGTTATTACAAAGTTCAGCATTAGCTACAAAACTTACTAAACTAGACAATCTTGCGTCAGAACTAGCATTTCGTAAATAAGTTTTAATCCTTTTTAAAATGCTAAAAGACCTTTCTCCAGGCGCGTTTGAAGTTCATACACAGTAAAATTCGCAGAGTCGTGTCCAAGTTTGGAAAGAGTGTAGTTAATTGTTTGTTACGAATAAGTTGTAGGAACTGCAAAGGTAAGTTTCTGTGCTTTGTCTTTTCTTTTTCTCTTTTACTTTTATCTTCTTCAAAGAACCCAAGTCCTTCAACAGAGTCCTTAAAGTGTACACATTCTACAGCAAAATCACTCCCATCGTCTGATTGGTAAATGTTTGCTAATTCAGTTGCTTGTTATCTTATTCCTTCGTTTGCCATTACACTTAAATTGTCGAGAAACTGGAATCTCTTATTTAAGGTATAGTACACATCTGATCTTTTATTTAATTCTGTTGAAAGCCTATCAATTACAACCAATAAAGTACTAATATTCCTTTCCTCTTTCCCTCTAAATACAACTTCGTTATCACGCCCTTCTCTAACTTCATCAGCCATGGGTTTTCTTTTTGGCCGTCTCTTTGTTTCCAGATCAATAGCGTAAATTTCTGTTCTTGACAACTCCACAACTTTTCTCTCATAAACATCATAACTATCTCTCAGTCCTTCTACATATTTGTTTAAGGATTGGTACACATTTAGGTCAGTATTTTTTTTTGTAGAGTTTCACTGCTTTTGTTAAACCGTTCTAAAATATCGTGCCACATGTTAAGCATGATAGCTATTTCTAACTTCGAAAACTCTTTGCAGAGTCTGTTTGCTTCTGCTCTTGTAACATTTGTTTCATCTGGGCCATCGGCTATTTTTCTCAAAGCATCATGGTAGCTCCAGTAATTGAGTAAAAGTCCTCTTACTGCGTGCCATTTAGCAGCCCATCTAGTCGTATCAAGTATTTTTGTTGTTTCACTGTCTTTTACCAAACCTACAACCTCTGCCCATCTTGACGTGGATGCGCTCAAAAATACATATATTTTTTAATAAACGTGAAAAGTTTTGTAGCTCGCAAACAACAGTCTGCTGCATTAGTATCCACTAAGTTCAATGAGTGGGCAGAACAAGGAATGTATTCAGCCAAGCTGTTGTGCTTTTTCACGAGCGCTTGCAGGCCATTGTACTTGCCTGACATATTAGCTGCATTGTCATACGACTGTCCTCTCATGTCACTGACTGCAATATTTAACTCTGAAAGACTGCTCAAAATAATTTCTTTCATGTGCGCTCCAGAGTGGGCTTTTAATTTTATGAAAGATATAAATCGCTTCACTGGACTACCATCACTCAAAATATAACGAACAATCAGAGTCAACTGGTCTGAATGAGTAATATCAGGAGTTGAATCAACACTCAAAGCGTAATATTTACTTGCTTTGAGTTCTTCCACTATCACAGACAACCTTCTTATATATTAGCTCAACAAATTCATCACAAATGGTTTTTGATAAATTACCAGAACTAGGGTTTCCTCGGGATTGAATATGAGTTCTCAGAGAATCGTCATATTCAGCCAAAAGCTCTAAGGCTCCCATAAAATTGCCGTTTCCTGGACTACCAAATATTTTTTTGAACCGCCAGACCCACGGAAAGCGAGCCCACGCGTGCCAAGGAATTTAATTACATGAACAACGCGTTTAAGCACTCCATGCCAATAGTCAACTTCCTTCAAATAGTTTTCCTGTAAGGCGGTTTCTACTTTTCCTAAAACATTGGGACGTATCACAAATATTTTTGTATTCAGCCTGTGATCTGCACTCTTTTCATGCTCGGAAAGCCGGCTACTGTTTTTCCAATCATTAAATCCCCTGCAAAACGAGTTCTTATTTCCCGCACCCGAAGGCTGAAATAGCTTGCAAAGAACGCAGAAGTGTTTGATTACATGAGCCATTCTCGCTTTTTCAACTCCCCATTTTGTAAACGAGTAAAAAACATGTGTTCTTTTGCTGTTCACACGTTTCACGTTTGGATTTGGAAAAATCGCAGTCCTTAATACTGGAACAATGTTTATGAAGGTTCTTTATAATATAGTCGGTCAAGACTGATGTCAAAGGACCCCATGTACTCGGATCTAATAAGCTGCATTCATTTTCACAAGATCCATTGGCAGACTCTGAATCACTCTCAATTAAAACTTCATTGTCTGGAACTACTTCTGTTGAGCCAGTAAAAGTGCTTGAAGCAGCATAGTCGTCTTTTATTTCATCAGAAATAGAACTAACGCTAGTCCTAGCCTGGACCTGGTTGTTACCAGAAACTTGTGTAGTTTGAAAGAAGTTGTCAAGTTTTTGGTTTTTATTTATCGTTTCCAAGTGCTTTTCCTCTTTTTCAACTTACGTTTAAAGGCTCCACTGACTTCATTATTGTAAAAACTTACACCTACAAATTGATTTTTAAGAAACAGAAATTTCAGCGACTACCTCCCTCAGACTGAAACGTCAATTTCTGTCATTATTTTCTTCAGCACTTTCGCGAAATATAGTTCAGCTGACGGTCAGCAGGGCGAGACAAAATCTACCACCAGATCGCTTTTAAATGAACTATTCATACGTAGATGCATACACCGCAACAATTTTACAAGAAATTCTATTTTCAATACAAAATTTGATACAGCACTTCTATCCATTATGAAAATCACAAAACACACTCAAGATGAACTGTCAAAATGGAGCAGTGTGGTGGATTTGACAGATCACGCTCAAACTCATTGAAAGTGTACTTAAAAGTTGATTGTGCGAACATAGCAACAAAAAGAGTTGATATTGTTATATCTTAGCTTACAGAAAAATTTTGATGTTCTGAAAAGAGAAATATCATGTCTCTGAATATTCAATTTATGCTTATGCTTAAATAATAGCAATTGTACAAATTCACAAAATCTTTCTCCTGATGTTCCTGGCACATCCGATTCATCATATATTATAAATTATTGTAGAAAACTACATTGTTCTAAATCTACGTTCATATTCAAGTTTTTCACGTCCAAACTTCAATTTGAATCTAACTATAATGTTTGAACTTGTGGATAGAATGCATTTACTAGTTTGTGACAATGACATCATTATTATTGATAATGATGATGTCAATGTACTGGCATTAGGCTTTAAGCGAATGTACCATAAATAATGCATGCATGGAATAATGAGAAAGAACGAATACAGTGGCTGAGGAACAATAATTTAGACAGTTACATATTCCATAAATAATGTTTTGTTTATACGATTTAGATTATAATGGAGTAATGCACAATGCTTAACATAGTATAACGTATTTATCTTTCCGTTCTTTATTTATAGATTAGTTTGACAGCATCTACCATGTTTAGCAAGTACTTATCCGATTCCTCCGTCATGGGCTGTCGCCAATCTTGCCTTCTATATATAGTTCACAAAGATGGGAGGTCAGGTGGTATGTAACAATTAACTTTATGTTACGCAAAAATAAATCAATGTAAACTTATCCATTGTAACTTTTCAAAAATAATGTATGAATGTATCAAAAATTTATAAATGCTAAAATTTTGTTTCATTTCCACCTATTTTATATGTTTTACATACAGTACATATGTTCAAGTTATTGTTAGGTACTTATTGGGGATTCTGGATAGTTGAAGTGAGGCTACTGAAAATTGAGAATTTGGGCACAAAACTGTTATTGTTATTGAGAAAATCTTCACTAACAGACAACACAAACATAGTTTTTATAGTGAGCGAGTCTTTAGTTTTCGGCGAAATTTATTTCTAAATGTATCGTAATTCCGAATTTTTCAATTTTAAAAATCAATGCTCCATTTCGCCAGTTCATATCAAGTTTGTTTTACGATAATATCACTTTTAGCACCACTTTTAGTCGATATAAGACAAATAGAATTCACTGCAAGTACTAAAAGTTTTGGTTTTCATATGATACATTTAAATAAATAACCTTGACCGATTCCCGTCAATTTGTTAACTCAGTAATAAGAAATGAAATTTGCATTATACTTAATACCTTATTTAGCTACCAAAGGACGTTATATAATGTGTAACTGATTTGTAAGCTGTTCTGCAAAATTCATAATGAAATGATATAAATTTAAATGGCTTATTAAAAGTCCAACAAAAAGAAAGTTTTGTAATTATTTATATCAGTTTTGTTATAAATAGTAATAATCATAACTAATATTTTACATATACAAAAATATGGACATAGTAATTATTTGTTTTGCATATAATTACGGTATCCGCCAAAATAAACAGTACCGAAACAGAGAGTGCTGTGGAGTTGTTTATGTAATATGGATTTGTCATATTTGACTTAATTGTCATTAGTTGATATATTAATAGTACGCTGCAGTTGAATTTGATTTAAAAATGGTTCTAACAACGGAAGAAAAAGTTTTTTTGGTAGAGCATTATTTTCGTTCATACGGGAAAGGTCGTAATGATGGTCCAAGCTTAGAACAGGTGTCAATAAAATATCAACAAAAATTTAATAAAGCAGCTCCTAGTAAAAGTGTGATGTTAGCTGTTGTTGAAAAATTTCGTCGCACTGGTAGTGTATTGTGTCAACGTAAAGGTTCTCCAGGTCGTCGAAAAACAGTATGCACTAACGAAAATGAAGGACGTGTTTTTAACCAAGTTGTGCAATCACCTCAAAGAAGTCTTGTAAGAACTGCATATAAACGCAACATTAGTGAAACGTCTTAACGTCGCATGTTCAAATCAATTGGTGGTTATCCATACCGTATTCAAGTTGGACAAACGTGCAAGAGAAATTTACTGTGGTCGCATGTTGAGTTTAATTTACGAAGATCCCGAATTTTTGAAAAACATATGGTTTTCAGACGAGAGTCACGTTCATCTTAGTAGCGGCTATATTAATCGACAAACAACCAGATTCCTTGGATTTGAACGTCCTGATGTCATTGTAGAGAAACCACTCCACGGTCTTCGAGTTACCGTTTGGTGCGCGGTATCTAGTCATGGAATGATTGGTCTTTATTTCGTTGAAGATGATAATCAGAATCCACTTACTGTCAACCAAGAGCGTTATAGAGAGAAAATTATTATACCTTTTGTGAGAGATCTAAATAACTTTTGCCGTGCAGGAAATCTACAGTTTCGCACACAATGGTTCCAACAAGATGGTGCAACGAGCCATACAGCTATGCGCACCTTAGACTTACTCCGTCAGCATTTCGATAATAGAATAATTTCTCGGGGAGCAGAATTCGAATATCCTTCTCATTTACCTGATCTGACGCCACCTGACGCATACATTTGGGGCATAATGAAGGACAAAATATTTCACTCGGAAAATCCGTCGGCGAATATTGCCGAACTACGGGAAAGAATACAAAATATTTTTCGGCAGTTACATCAACCACTTTTTATAAATATGTTTATTGACTTACAAAATCGATATGAAGCTTGTTTGCGTCGAAATGGTGAACATTTTGAACACTTACAATACAGAAATTAAAAATTAATTTTTATTTTTATTTTCGGTACTGTTTATTTTGGCGGACACTGTAGTTCCATTTTTTTTCTTCTTCTTCTTCTTCCTGCTGTGTATAGGCATCATTGCCTGTTTTTCTTCACATCATTGCCTCTGCTCAGTCACCTGGGAGGTTGTCACTCCATCTTTTCCTAGGTCTTCCAAGGCTTCTTTGTCCTGCTGGTGATTTGTCTCTTGATATTTTCACAATTCGTTCTTCCGTCATGCGGTCAATGTGCTCATTTCATTTTATCTTTCTATCCAGTACCCAGTCATGGATGTTATCTATCCCGCATGTTCGTCTTATGTTTTCACTTCTTTCTCTAACCATTAGTGCTCTTCCCGCTATTCTTCGAACTATTTTCATTTCTGAGGTCTCCAGTATCCGTTTCGTTTTAGAGGTCTCAAGTCGGGTCTCTGCTGCATAGGATAATATAGGTCTGATTGCGGTCTTGTATATGCGGGCTTTGGCTTCAGTTCGAATGTATTTATTTCGCCAGATTGTGTCATTTAGGTATGCTACTGCTCTTGAGGCTCTTGTAGCTTGGTTTCTTACTTCCGTCTCCACGTCCCCGTGTCCAGATATTTCGATTCCCAGATATTTAAATTTCATTTCCTGGTGTATTATTTTGTTATCCACCACAAGCTTACATCTGATCGGCGTCTTGGAAGTAACCATTGATTTTGTTTTTGCCGCTGATATTATCATATTGAACTTTTTTGCTGTTTTGTTAAATTGGTACAGTAGTCTTTGCAGATCGTCCTCGTTCTCCGCCAACAGTACCGCATCGTCTGCATAGCACAGGATTTTGACCTCTTTATTTCCCATTTTGTATTCTCTTAGTTTGCGTACTTGTTTTATGATTTCATCCATCACTATGTTAAATAGGAGCGGGCTGAGAGAGTCCCCTTGCCTAATGCCCCTATTTGCAGGTATCTGTTCAGTTAGGTCACCATTTATTTTTGCTTGGATCGTATTTTTTGAGTATATATTTTCGATTATTTTAATGACATTGTATGGTATCTGTCTATCATAGAGAAGGTGTATTATGTCTTTTAATTGTATTAGATCGAAGGCCTTCTGCAAGTCAATGAAACACATGAAGGCCGGTCGATTATATTCGATCGATGTTTCCGTTATTTGTCTTATGACAAATATTGCGTCCGTGCAGGATCTTCCCGATCTAAAACCCTGTTGTTCATCTGCTAGTGAGATACATTCATTTATTTTCTTTGTTATTAACTTTGTGGTTAATTTCAGCGTTGTGCATAGTAGATTTATTCCTCTATAGTTCTCGGGCATTTTTTTATCTCCTTTTTTAAATAGTGGAATCGTAATGCTATTTCTCCACTCATCTGGTATTCTGTGTTGGGCAAATATCTTTTGGATTAGGGTGGTTAGTTGTTGGTTTAGCTTCTCTCCTCCATATTTAAGTAATTCGTTGGCGATATTATCCGGACCTGGGCTCTTTCTGTTTTTTAGTTTTTGAATTGCTGTTTCTATATCTTCCTTTTTTATATTAGTCTCATCACTTATTACTATCTCTGGTGTATTTGGCTCGGTTTCGGTCTCTTCTTCCTTGTATAGTTCCTCTAAATATTTTACCCAGGTATCTCTTTCTACGTGTCTGGTTCTGATGAGTTCATTTGCTTCTGTTCTCTGATTTCTTATTAATCGCCAGATTTGTTTTTGTAACCCATAGAAGTCGCTTTCCATTCATTTGGAGAAGGTTTCCCAGTAGTTGTCTTTCGTTTGTCTCACTAATGTTTTTGTATCGTTACGGATTCTCTTGTATTCTTCATATGCTTCTGCCGTTTGTGACGACATGTAGTTTAAGTACGCTTTCTTTATCCTTTTGCACTGTTCTTTGACCTTGTTGGAGAACCACGGTGTTTTGTTCGTTCCTTGTTTTTGCGGTCTTATAGTCCGAGTTCCAAGCGATTCACTTGCTGCTTCTATGATATTTTCTTTTAATCTCTTCCAACTGTTGTTAATGTCATCATTTTCTTCTATCGGGTTTTTATCGATTTTTCCTTTTAAACGGTTTTGATATAGTTCTTTTATGGTTGTGTCCCACATGGATTCGATGTTTATTTTTTCTGTGCGTGCTCTTGGTTCTCTATTCCTTCCCAGGTTAAGTTTCATTTTGATTTTTCCAAGAAGCGAACTGTGGTCACATCCTGCATTCGCGGAGTTTAATGTCCTTACTTCTTGTATATGTTTATTGGTTACGATGTAGTCTATTGTTGATTGTTGTCCCCGGGAGTTACGGAAGGTAGATTTGTACTATGGTTTGAGATCAAAGAAGGTGTTATTGATTCTTAGATCAGATAGCGAACATAGGTTCATCAGCAATTCCCCATTGTCGTTCAATATTTTTTCGTTAAAGCGTTGTTTTACGCCTGGTATCACTTCGTTACCAATGCGTGCGTTCAAATCTCCAAGGATTATTATCGATTCATTCTGTGGTAGTGATTCTGTAATATTTTGAAGTTGTTCATAGAAACTTTCTCGCTCTTGTTTTGGCTTATTATCTTCGGGTGCATATATCGATATTATATTTAATAATTGAGATTCTGTTCGCAGTTTAACGATTAGTATGCGAGATTATGTATATTGACATTCTTCTATGCTGTTTGTATATTTCTTGTGTATTGCTAGTGTCACTCCTTCATTCACACGTTCGTCCTTTCTTGAAGGGCGCAGATATCGATACGGTGGTCTTTTAGTTCTATCATAACTTCTTGCTCTTTGTTGTTAAAAGTTTTTATATTCCAGGTAGCAAATCGCAGAGTTCCATTTTTGTTATACATATTGTGTTACTACTTTTATGGAACAATTCGATATAATTTTAGAAATTTAAATAAAATTTGTGAGAGTATGACCAATTGAGAGGTACTGTTATTGTCCGGTTCAAACTGTTTTATTGATTTTGTTCCAGTCGCATATTTTCTATATACAGGGTGATTTTAAATGCATGCGAAAAAATTCAGGAGATGATTGAAAAATACTCTACGACGGGAGAAAGTACAGTTCCATACTTACACCAAGAAAGAAGACCAATCACATGCCCTTGTTTTGCGTGGCCTCGCAGAAGGTATCCAAATCACAGACATCAAGCCTACAAAATTATGACAAAATATATGTATGGAAAGAAGTACAAAAGGCCGTCCCCTGCACCTCGTTGTTACCGACTCAAAAATCACTTTGGATTTTTTAAACAAAAACGGGAGAATCATCGAACATACGAGAGTACAGTGGAAATACCGACGACAAAATAAGCCAATCATCCAATGTCACATATTGCGGCAAGACACCTAGATGCCTGAAGTGTGCCGTCATCCACCTGACGCCAGAATGCCACAAGCAGAGGTCAACACCAGCTCGTTGCGCCAACTGTGACGGAGATCATCCCGCAAATGCCGATGTCTGACCAGAATACGTCAAGAAACATATCTGGTTAGAGAAGAAGCGTGCCAATATTAAAAAATCCAAACCCAACCCAAATAAATATATCCCAGCTCCCATTCCCACCATAAACCCGTGGACATGTACTAGCAACAATCAAGCTGATTTTTAAACCATCCTATGAAAACCATCCCCAATACTACCCCTCAAAATATCCCTAGTAACCAAACAAAAAATGCGTCCTCCAATAGCACAAACAAAAATGCTAACCCAAACAATCTAATAAATCTAAATTACTTCTCTGAATTAAATAATAAATTCAGAGAACAGCAAGAAATGATAAATTTAGATGAACTCACAAGAGCAGTAACAAAACTTGAAAAATTCACCATCTACAACAACTTTGTTGCCGGTATATGCAGCTATGACATCTAGGCAAGTAGGTGGTAAATCAGGCTCTCAAAATCGATATAATTTCAAAATTATTTTTTGTAATATACAAGGAGTAAATTCTAAACTCCACTTAATCATATACTTTCTCAACATTCTAATCGAGACGCTCCTAAAACCAAATAAATCATTTAATCACAAAATACCATATCGTCTACTTAGACAAGACCGCATCACCGATTCCAGAGGTGGCGGTATCGCTCTATTAATCCAAAAGGCATTGCACCACAATAATTCATCTATTGAGCATATCTCGTTACTTCTCGACAACAAAATCAAAATAATTGGAACACTCAATTTAACAAATTAAAAGAATCAGAATATCATGAAAACTCATAAGGTATTGCTAGTTGGTGATTTAAATTGTAAACATTCCCTATGGGATAATTATATAACTCACCCAAATAAAAACGAAAGTACTATCCAAGATTCTGTGATAATTCGGACTGCAACAGAAGACCCAACCCACTTTCCCTTCACCAACCACGCCCCCAGTACCATGGACATAACCATTGGCAGAAACATTAATAATATTTCCAAAATCAAAACCCTTACCGATTTAAATTCCGATCACGACCCTGTCCTTATTAACCTAGAACTACCCTACCAAATTCACAACCCTTGTTCCAAGATATATGACTACAACTCCACAAACTGGCCAAATTTCTGAAAACACATAAACGAAAAAACTCACATTACAGACAAGATTGAAAACATAGAACATTCAACATAAATAATAAACACACTTCAATACAACATTATAACAACAAGGAACCTTTCAACCCCACTAAAACCCAAATCACCCCTCCCAAACACACTTCCCGACTACATTATCAAAATTATTAACGACAAAAATAAAATTAGAAAGGGATGGCAACATAGGTACTAGAAAAGAAGAGGAGAAAAACGTCCTAAAACACTACCAAAACACAATCAATGCGCTGATCAAAGAATACAAAAACTATAAATGGGCCCCATTTCTGAATACTTTGAAACACGAGGACAATTCCTTATGGAAAATATCCAGGTATTTCAGAAACAAACGCAAGAAGATTAACAAAATCGAAAAAAACGGGCATACTTACACAAACATGAACGAAATCGCGGAAATTTTTGGAGAGTACTTTCAAAAAACTTTTATTAACAATTGTCAAAATTCATCAGAACATAATATTATAGCAAATAATGAAGTACAACAATACCTTCGAAATACTAATATTACAAAACCAAAAAATTTGGTTACATTTTCAGAAATTTTTACAACTATCAATCAATTAAAAAACAAAACAGCACCAGTTCATGATGGTATTCATAATATTTCAATTAAAAATTTGCCAAAGATAGCACTTGTTCAACTTATACATATTACCAATTACATAATCAAAACCGGTCACTATCCTGATATGCTTAAGGTTGCCAATATCAACCCAATATTAAAAGCAAACAAACAATCTTGTTATGTCTATTAAGGTGTGTCCACACTATGTCGATCGACACCGATCGACAAAGTCGATCGACAATGTCGAACAAGTCTGGACGTGTCGCTAGACATTGTTGAGCGGTGTCGAGTCGAGTCGAACGCAACCCGAATCAGGTCGGTCCGGATCAAAGTCGAAGGCACCAGTGTGGACGTGTCGATCTTGTCACTGCCGTTTTAAAAAATAGAATAGTGCTATACTGTTGTTCAAGTGCTTACATTTTTATTGAAAATGAATTGGAGTGATACCCAAACGTCGAATTTTATTGAAATGTACCGTGATCATTCTTACTTATGGGATTCAAGTGATGTTAACTATAAAAACAGAAACAAACGGCATGATGGTTTGGTGGAAATTGCGGTGTTATTTGGCATTGAAAAAGTGGAGGTGGAAAAGAAAATTAGAAATTTGCAAAGCCAATTTGCAAGGGAGAAAAAGAAAGAGAGCGAGTCGAGGAAGACCGGGACTGGCGCTGATGACGCCTATACAAGCAAGTGGTTTGCCTACAAAGCTTTGATGTTCTTGGCAGATAGGAACAAACCCAGGAACACTCAGGATACAGAGGTAGGCTAATTTGAGATCTATATTTTCATTTATCACTAATTTATTAATCAAAATTACAAAAATATGTCGAACTACTTATCATACTGGAAGTGTAGTTCCCCTTGCGGAGAAACAAAGTAGTCTGCAAACTTATCCCTAATTTTCTGAGCTTCAATAGAACTTCTCCTTGGGATGGCAGGCAGCCTGCTTATTTGGCAAGTGGCTGGATCACGCCTCCACAGGCCTGGAAGTACTTCTCCACTCTCAGATGATTCCCTATCCAACATCCCAACTGAGCTGTAAACGTTTCTCGATTCGCTTTTCCTCAAGTAGTTATGCAAATAAACTGCAGCCAATGTCACTTTTGTTGCTTTCTCTGGTTTCAATATTAATGGTTTTCTGAATACTCGAAAACTGGAAGACATTATGCCAAATGCATTTTCGGAAACTCTTCGAGACCTACTTAGTCGGTAGTTGAATATTCTTTGTTTTGTTCTTTTATCATGCAATCCCGAGAATGGCTTCATAACATTACATGTAAGTTTAAAAGCTTCATCTCCTACAAAGACGTATGGCATCGTAAAGCTTGATTGGGGTAAAGGGCGTGGAAGGGGAAGGTGCATCACGTTGTCCTCTAAACATTTTTTAAAAAACGTAGCATTGAAAACGCCACTATCTGAAATTCTTCCCTGGCAACCAACGTTTGCGTATATGAAATTATAATTTGCATCAACTACAGCAAGCAATATAATGCTAAAAAACCCTTTGTAATTGAAAAATTGTGTGCCAGAATGGACTGGCGCTTGAATGCTTATGTGTTTCCGATCAATGGCTCCCACACAGTTTGGGAAGTTCCACTTCTCATTAAAACATTTTGCAACACCTTCCCATTCCTCTGCATTTTGCGGCATCTGTAAAGAAACAAAAACTGTCTGAGTAGATTCAATAATAATTCGTTTTTTTTTCATCAACTCAAATTAATATTGTCAAAAAATATTGAATTGTGTTTGTATAATTGTGTTTTCTAGGGATGACAAGAGCCAGAATTTGAGGAACAACAGAAAGAAAATGATAATGAAGAAAATAATGAAGAAAGCGTCGAACAGTCACAGACATCAAATTCGAAAGACAACAATGAAAGTGCAAGTACACCACTGCCTGAAGACGCATTTACCTCCCCAAAAACACCAATTAAAAAGCGCAAAATAAGATCAACTTCTGCTGGCAGTGCACCGATCATGAATGAAGCGGTTAACTTATTGAGATCTATTCAGTCAAAGAAGAAAGAAAAAGATGAGTATGATTCATTTGGAGAACAGGTAGCCATTAAACTGAGGAAAATTACTTCACCTCAAGCAAGGTTTCAAGCCCAACAAATAATTAATAAAACATTATTCGAGGCAGAGATGGGCATGGCAGGTTACTCGTACAATGCCAACACACATCAACAAACATATCCCAATATCTTCCCATCTACAAATCAAAATTATCCCCAACAAACATATGAACCTCAGTTATCACCCTACCCATTAACACAATCTCCTACGTTAAATTCACAATATTCATCTTCATCCTTTTCTGCCTCTCAGTCCCCATCATCTGTTCGGTCTGACAATATTTCGAATAACTTGGGAGGACAACCTGAACTTTACGAAAACGAGATCCGAGAATTGTATTAAACGTATTTAATTTTACATGCACTTAACAATTTACACATTTATATTTTCAAATGTTACATACTTTTTCCAATTTTATACTATGAGCAAATTTTGTAAGCTGTAATTTAAATTGAATAAACAAAATATGAAAATAAAGTATTGCATTTACTAGAATGTGTAGTTAACTTTCTTACCTTGACATAATCCTTAAGTGCTTCTACCAGGGCATCACAAACTTCTGGGACAATGATGGAGATTGCTTGTTTTGATATCTTCAACAGGTAGCTCAATGAAGTGTATGAATCGCCAGTTGCCAAAAAGCGCAGCGTTACTGCAAGGCGATGGTTCACTGGAATTGCTTTTCTGAATGGTGTGTCTTTTTTAATTATGTTAGGCGCAATCATTTTCAAAAGATTTTCAAAATTGGAACTTTTCATTCTAAAGAAGTTTTTAAAGCCCGCGTCACATCCATATTCTAGATTCAATTCGTCAACCTCATCCATCAATAAATCTCGCATAAATTCCTCCGTACTATACCTTTTTCTGCCTCGAACGAGGCTAGGCCGTACCCAAAATCTCCGCGGGCGACGATTACGATCTTTTTGGCTTCCCAAGATGGCAATAAGAATTGCAGCAGAAGCCGCTGCTCCAGCATCTTCATCATCACTCATATTATATATGAAAATCACTCAAAATCACTCACTATATAAAAATTTATGATGGTTGTCGGTCGACTCGTCCACATGTACTGAGGCAATTTAGACGAGTTGACACAATCGAAGGTATCGAGCGATTTTATCGATCGACCGGGTCGACAGAGTTGATCTACATAATGTGGACACACCTTTAGATTTGTCAAACAACCTGGTATCAAGGGACTACGCATGATAAAAGACAAAACAAAATATGTGAGCACCACCATGAATAGCAATAACAGAAATAGGATTTGACAGACCATAACATTGGACGAAAATAACTGCGAACGAATTGTACTGTTTAAGTATTAGAGAACATTGTTAACAGAAAACGTTGTAGGATCATTGAAAACTTTAGGACCCGGACAGGAAAAAGTTATCACTTCACACCGCATGCCTTTTTAACGTCGAAGACTAATAAGATCAACCGATGTATCCATCTATAAATTTCTCATTATGTATAGATGTGAAGCATTGACCATGACTAGCAAATGAAGATCGTCTTAAAATATTTAAAAGAAAGTTCCTTTCTCGAAATTAAGAGACAAAAACGCAGAAGAACACCGTATACTCACAAAAAAGAATATTGTAGATCTTTATAAAGCCCCAAACAACATACAAGAAGTTAAAGCAAGGCGTCCACAGTGACCTGGACAGACAGATGAGAGACTGTTAAAACTAGCATGGGAAGAGCCTCCAACTGATAAAAGATCGGTGTACCGACCAATTCTCCGCTTGAGAATATTATTAGGAAATATGAGAGATCTAGAAACATAAAGTGAAGTAATAATTCTAGACAGAAAGAGACGGAGGCAAATTGTGAAGTCTCATTAGTGGCTTAACACCACGGAGTGGTGTAGTAAAGATATGTGTCAACAAGCCCACAAATAGGCATGCATCGAAGACATGTATGTATTCAACACTCCGTCAATAAAATTTAGCCAGATTTTTCAAAATGGAAAATTCTCAGAGAATTGCGGTACCATTCGCTCTGTATGTTATTTGATAAATAGTACTTCATAATTCAATAAAAAAAAAGTGAGAATTCAAACATCAAAACTGTGTTTTTTATTGAAATCAATTAGTACTTTAATTTTGGCACGCTTCTCATAAAAGCATGAGAATACTTTTCAATTTACCTTTTATAAAACATGTACTCTCACTGTCTTGAATATTTCTTTATTGTAAATAAAATAATTCATTTCGTTCTCAGTAAACGAAATCAATATATAAGTTTACTATCTTTTTCACAATCTAACTGGCTTACTGAACTACAATTCTTAGTCATTGACCGTTATACAGTGGAAGGACATTGAAGAAAACGTATTTTCGAGCATGGGTACAAATAATTATGTTACCTAACCGAGCATAAATAGAATGTGGGTAGATTAGTGGTGAACCTAAGGAGATAAGAACTGATCAAACACGGGTTACCAGTAGCGGAACAATTCGAAAAGTTTTGCATTAGTGTAGATTGTTATTTAATTCCAATAAAAGCTCAATTTTGATTCGGACGCGTCCTTAATTGTTTCAAACACATCAAAAATATTCGAATAGAGAATGTGCAGTTACAATAATATAATACACGGAAAGGTTATTAATATTATTGAAAAAATCACGGGGAAATTTCTTTTGAGGCTCTCTGCAGGAAGTTGTCTGCTGCCAAAAGAAGAAACTAGTACAAAATCACAGAATTTCGCTGGTTTTATAGAAAAATAGCTACATGATATTAAACAACAGGCTTAAACAAATTATTTTCTGTTCTTTCAGTCCTGAAGGTATCCGTCAAAGTAAGTGATCATTTCTCATTCTATCATTATTAATACAACTATTGAATTGACTAGACACGAGTTTGACTTGTTCTGAAATCAAAACATATCCATATTCAACCTAGTTTCCCTAGTTACCGTACTTATTCGAAAGGCTTAATTTTCACCTACTTAAGATTCAACTATTTCCTTTATTGTCCTTTCTTCCGTAATAACTCTGTTGATACTGGTTGTTGTGTCGATGAAAATTATAACGTATTAACAACTGTCCCAACTCCTGTATTTTTATATTGTTTTTTCCGCATTCCCTCATTTTATTTGATGCAATTATGGATGCTAGTATTATACTGCTTTTTCTATTTCGTCTAGACTTGACCAAAATATTTTATCAAGTGTAACTGCTCGTCACTCACGCCATGTCACATCTCTACTCTGTTCTTTTCCTATTTTTGTCACTTTGTCTGTCATTATGCGCTGGACGGTAGACACTATTATACACAAAATTTTCTCCTTTTCCTTACCCCGCTATACTATTTTTTTTATTCACTTAAAAAGTATATCATCTACGGGCCAAGTACAGTTTAATTATTGGATCTTTACCAGGGCGTCATTAATATCTGATAACATAACCGACAAATTTCAAATTATTTTGTTCTGTTCTTCATTATTAATAGAAAGAGATCACTTAATAATTATGTCGGTTATGTTATCAGATATTGTTGACGCACGGGTAAAGATCCAATAATTCATCTGTATGCTTACATTGGCCATATAATTTATATATGATTTTCCATTTGCAGCATCAATCATCGTTTTCCATACATTTGTTAGAAAGATATTCAGTTCTAAAAATAAAAGTTGGATCTTTTGTAGAAAACTTTTCTAAAGTTGAACGTTTGGCTCGTGTTGTGCGATATATCGGTAACAAAATCACTGTCGGAACCGGTGATTCTCTTCTTGTAGATCTGATGATCGGTGATTCAGTTTCGTCCGCCCTGAATCACTAGAATAACTATAAATTAGTTGGTATTAACATTAGTAACTGTGAGATTCTGTTATTATACTAGTTATAGAATAAATATACAGGGCGTTCATAAAAATATCACAAACTAGGAAAGAATGATGCACAATTCAAACCGGGACGCTGTTCTTGTCATTGTTGCACATTGCAATTCAGCGTAATTTGACGTTACAAATGTCATTTTTGTTATTTTGTTAATAGATAACCTTTAGTTTTGTTATAATACTGAATGTGAACAATATTACGTTTATTGAGTAATTAATTCAAATTAGTACAGTGTGATTCAAATGTTATTTACATGAAGAGGTTCTACGGATTTGTCAATACAAGTCCAAACTAATTAAGAAGAAGATACGTGGTGGTAAATACTTTATTCGACGCTTAATGACATTTGCACAACTTTGTAAAAGTATTTTAATTCGTAAATAATTCACACACTAAGAACAATATTGGGCCCAAGAAAAATAGGTGAAGAATATAGAAGAAGAACAAATATGGAACTATATCAAGAGATACAAAAAGACATAGTAAGAAAAATTGAGGAACAAAGATTAAAATGGTTGGGACACATATAGAGAGCAGGTAAGAGAGTAATAATATGCTCCATGATAGAGTGGAAGCCCTTAAGTAAGAGAAGAAGGGGAAGACCAAGAATAACTTGGTTGCAGGAGGTAGTAGGTGATCTCAAGACTATGGGAATTAGATACTGGGAAGAGAAAACGCAGGACAGGAAGCAATGGCAACAAATAGCAGAAAAAAATATGAAAAAGTAAATGTGGTCTGATCCACCCTTAGAAAAGGATCTAGAAAGCTCGTAAGAGCGGCGCTACTCCCACGGAAGTTTTACGCCACTATATATATAAATAATTCACATCTATTCTGGTATCAATAGTGAACAATTTATGGAGTCCCTTTTTAGTACTACAAAGTGTACCTACACAATTTGAAAGTACGTTACAAGTAGAGTTATTTATCAGTACCTCCTTTCAGATAAACGTAACTCTATGAACTTTAATTATTCTTTTACGTTTTAAGTGTATATAATTCTACAACACTATGAAGATCTTGATGATATTCTTTGCAAGGGATAAGTACAAAAAGAAAGAATGTTCTTACTGGTTATTGGAAGTTTTTGGTTTTCTGTTGGCAAGCCATACAATGCAACTGTTTCCACCTTGATGGTAGGTGAATATGGTTGGTAATACATGCAACTTTTGCTTGGTAAGCCAGGACTATACTCGTAAAGCAAGAAAAACAAAACGAGTTCGACTGGTGATTACGGTGAGTGTGGAATTACTCAGTGCTTGCTATTCTAATTATTACATACAGTAGTCAATAAAAGTCAGGTAGTAGTAGTAAGTCAAAGCCTGAAAAAATTATAGAATTTAAAACTACAAGCATAATATTAAAATAATAAGAAGCAATGAAATGCAACTTGGGGAAAAGTCATATACATTTATTTTCTTGCCAAATTATGTTTTAGATGACCTTCAAATAAGTTGGAAAATAACTATGTATGTATAAAAATTTTATCTGAACAAATTTCATTCAAGAAATTGAGAATAGACATGGTATTTAATGCAAATTTTATTCTTTCTAGAATCACTTGAGATGTGTACATGGCGGAAAGTTTATATATAGTTTTTTAGTTCCCTTTACTCATCATCATTCCCCTAATTGCTTTTTCTCCTCTCACATCCCATGTTTCTAGTTTGATGATTGTTTTTTATCCCCTCCAACCTCTTCTTGGCTGACTATGTATTTCTTTATTTTTTCCATTATCCCCGTTTTTCCTTTTATATTACTTTTGTTCCTATATATTCCAACTTTACTCGCTCAGTTTATTCTATATGTGCCTTGTACTTATCATTCATGTTTGCTAGCTTGTAACTTAGTTTTTCCCTTATTATCAATACTATCCTCAATTATTCAGACCTCAGTCCTATTTGTTGTTTTTTGCTAGTTTTTGTTGTTTTTTCCTTCTAACTTCTCTTGATTCTTATTCTATACTATTGCCTATCCATTTGTAATCACTTTTTTCATTGATTCTTTCTCATTGTGCCACTTTCCGATATTTTTATGTATAAATTAAAACGGAAAAATCGCATTCTTATATTGGGTTACACAATTAAAATGGAAGATGGTGTTAATTATATTCCATTTTATATAATTCTTCCGTCCCCTGCGTCACTGGTTCGTATTGATACAGTAACCGGTTTCTCGAACGCCGTCCTATTTTATCATTTATCATTTCCTCAAACGAAAATCGCCCCCCGAAGTGTGCGTTTCATTAAAACCTGTTTTAAAAAAAATGAGAAATGGTTACACTGGTTTCTTACATACTTGTTCGCCACATAATAAAATATATACAAAATAGAATTAGAAGTCGACGTCTTTAGACAAGAAATATGGGAATTTCAATAGTAATAATTCATTGACTTTAAATTAACGCAGTACTTGGTTTTTAAACTTTACTTGGACTTACATTCATCATGAATTTTGATTTATTCCTTTTATCATAATTTCTTCCCAATATGAATAAAAATATTATAAATAAATCAAGTAGCAAAGAACAGAGATGATGATATAGTTGTTTTAATACCGAGAGATCAAATTTTACGGTCTGTATGAAATCCATTCATCAAAAATGGAAGGTGTTAATGGATGTATATATATTATTAATAAACGATAAATATACAGAGTGGCCCAAAAGTCTGGAAACGGTCAATTATCTCGTAAACTGCTAGTCCCAATTATATAAAATTTGGGGTACACCTATTTTGGGATACGGAGATTCCAGATTTGATATTTGCAATGTTGCCAGATTTCCAGAATTAATCGAGATTCATCGATAATTCGTTGCCTTAGATCTGCAAGACTTGCTGGTTTAGTTTTGTAAACTGAATTTTTCAAGTATCCCCAATAAAAATAATCTTTAGGATTGAAATCAGGTGAACGTGGAGGCCATTCAATTCTACCTCGTCTACCAATCCATCGTCCGGGAAATATCCCATCTAAATAACGCCGGACATTTACACCAAAATGAGCTGGAGCTCCATCTTGCTGAAACCATATATTATTAAAATTGGCTCCAAACAAGTTTCTCAGTGTAGGTACAATTTCATTTCTAAGTAGAAGTTCATATTTATCTGACGTTAAATTTCCTTCGATAAAAAATGGCCCAATTAACTGAGTACCTACTATACCTGACCATACATTTAATTTTTGTGGTCTTTGAGTATGGTTCTCACGCATCCAGTGGGGATTTACGTCACTCCAGTACCTTAAATTGTGTCGATTTACACTGCCACAAAGTTTAAAGGTTGCTTCATCGGAAAAACATATACTGTTAACAAAATTTTCATCATTTTCAATTTTATCCATCATTACCTCAGTAAACTCTAATCTACGATCGAAGTCATCTTCACTTAATTCTTGCAATAACTGAATTTTGTATGGTTTAAATTTAGTCTTATGTAGTATACGTAAGACTGAAGAACGACCTACATCATGTACTTGTGCAACCCTGCGTGAGAATGTATGTGGATCTTCAACAAAACTCTGCACTATATCTAAAGTTTTGTTGTCATTCATAACTGTTTTCGGTCTACCTGATCGGTATCTGTCTTTTACTCCTCCAGATTCCTCAAATCACTTTACAGTTTTTTGTACCGTCGCCTTATGAATAGGAGAACGGTTTGGGAAAGTATCGTTGAAGGAATTGGCTACTTCACAATAAGATCTTTTTCTGTCGCCGTACCCTCTCATCATTAGAATAGTAATTCGTTCTTTTTCGTTAAGAGCCATTTTAGAGAAGCAATTTACCTTGCAGAACTTTTCAAAACACAACAAACTACTGTCAGTTTTAGTAAATAATGTAAATGGTCAACAAATGTCAAAATCACAGCATTCTACATTTAAACATTTAAATTACTTCAAATCTACATATTTTTTACTGTTTTATGTATTTAAGACCTTCCAGACTACATAAAATCATAAGTGTTACATATGGTTGAACTCGTATTGAATAGGAGATTCCAAAAATGACTGTTTATACAGGGCGATTAATTTGAAAAACCAAAGTTACTAATAATATAAGAGAAACGGCAAATCTGGCAACATTGCAAATATCAAATCTGGAATCTTCGTATCCCAAAATAGGTGTACCCCAAATTTTGTACAGTTAGGACTAGCAGTTTACGAGATAATTGGCCGTTTCCAGACTTTTGGGCCACTCTGTATAATTTATAGTAATAGATACGGAACATTTCTTAGATTGCGTACACCAATTTTTTTATATGTATAGTACGATTATTTAAAATTCCCGGAATATGAATATAATTCATAAATAATGATGAAATCCTCCCAAAATCACGTTTTTTGCCATGCAAAATTAAACACTTTACAGAAAAGGTCTGTTCCAACTGACACGAAAACACTTGATGGGACCAGCTCGACCTATCCATCTGTTCCTAAAATGATCCGATAATGAATTTCGAGCAACTAAGGAGTAATGTGGAAAATATACAGTGTTTATAATTTCATCTTGTTGTAATTGGGGATACAAAAACTCCTCCAACATGTCGGTGTAAATGTTTCCGTTAACTGTTACTTCATGAAAAAAAAGGGGCCGTAGATTTAAGTTTTAGATACACCACACCAGACATTTACTCTAGGTGCAACCCTTTCAAATTCGTTGAACGCTATTGGATTCTCATCTCCCCAAATCCTGCAGTTATGCTTATTAATTCTTCCATTAATATGAAATGTGGCTTCGTCTGACATTATTAGGTTCAAATTAGGCTGAAGTCTTACTAGATCCAACAATGTTTCTGATATAGAATATCTTTTTTCAAATGAATGATTCTCTATTTTTTGGAGAGTTTGTATTTTGTATGCTTCGAATTTAATAATTTTTAGAAGCCGGTGAACCTTACTTTTTGAAAATTGTGTGATTTGGGATATTTTTCTAACAGATATTCTATTATTGTTAAGTGCTAGAATTTCCCTTACTTCCAGAATATCATTGAGCATATTGTCCTGGGCGTTTTCAGGTGTTCTCGTTTTCCTTTCTAGTTTTCCGGATTCTGTAAATTGTTGTACCCAAGTTAATATCGATTTTCGTGTAGGCGGATTTCTGTCAAAAATGGCTCTGAATCTCCTTCTGGTCACTGTTATTGATTTTGTCTCGGCATATAATACGACGCATCGCGCTTTTTCTATCAAAGTATACATTTCCGATTAATAAATTTGACTGTGTTCGTTGTTATACTTCATACTACATAAATAACCTTTTGACGTTTGTTAATGTCAGATATGTCTTTGTTTCAAAGCCACCTTTCCGTAAAAAATTAACAAAAGTAAATTTCTTACGAAAATTTTAGACGACTTTTGAGACTTGCAAACGGTGTCATAAAAAATATAAACATTTCTAAGAATTTCAGTGAAAGCCACTCATTAATCGCTTGTCTCATTTTCGAGTTATAACGTTTCCAAGCTGTTAAAATGTGATAATTTACGTTTGGAAGTTATTGACATGGTTTCATAAAAAATTAAATCTTTTCCTGAAAACTGGAGTATAAGCCGATAATGTATACATTTTTGGAAAGGAGAAGAAAGGGACTTTCAGATGGTATTAAAAAATATAGGGTGTTGTATTTAAAATAAACCGATAATTTCGTTTCAAAAATGGTCATTTTTTTTCGGCGCTTTCGGGAAAAAATATACATTTGGTAACTATATCAATAAAAATCTGAAGGAAATATAAGAAGTTTAGCGAAAACTGCACGTCGATATCTTTTTCCATTCTCGAGTAATAAGCCATCAAAATGTGTTACTTTATAGTAGTATAAAATAATTCCTCATTCTAACATTTCATGAGGAAATCAAGCCGGTCACAATTATCTCTTGTCATTTCTTATATCCGTTATATTATTATCAATAAATACTTGAGACATTCCAATTAATTAAATTATAGGAACTCGCACAAAGGAAATGACATCCAGATAAAAAATGACATTTGATAGTTATAATGTTATGAAAGTAATTTATATGATGACAATTATCGTGTGTACCTATTTACCGTTTATAATTGATAATTAATGCATATTTCTTGAACTAATACATTTCTGCAACATCCTATAACAAGTGGGTTCCAATTATAAAAAAGTCTAAATGGAAATAACGGAGTAAAACGGAAGGAAACAAGAAAATTACTGCTTGCTCAAATACACAATGTTTCGCTTGCACCAAGACAATTTTTTCAATCGAGCTCAATTTATTTTTCAATTTTCACCTATGTAGTTAAGAAGTTAATTTTTGGTCTATACTTTGTAATGTATATTATGATAGCAATTTTTTAATGTTCATCAGTTAACATAAGGAAGGAATCCATAGAAAACTGTCATACCTCTAGATTACATCTGTTAATTCGCAGATATCTATATAAAAACTTTAACTTTCGATATCTGAAAAGTGTTGGGAATTCCATTCAAAATTGTGTACACGGTAATATTGAAGGATACTTATATTTTCGTCATAAAATAAATAGGTTTTGGAAGGATAATGTTCGATTTTATTGATTAATGGGCGTGTAGACGAAAGACATTTGTTTACCCTGTCCGACGAAACTGTTAACAAAAAATTAATTATCGTTGTTTGTTATTGATTCAAGGATGAAAAGTTGCGTGATCATATACCACCATTTATCAGTCAAGACGGTTACTTCTGAGGAAACCTCAGAAAACTTTTCATGCACTAAATAAGGCATTTTTCAAGCCTTATGTAGAAATTCTTGATAAGACGATATTGATTAGGCAATATTGGTTTTGTTTAATGAAAAACGATATGGAATTGTAGGATTCGAAGTACCTGAAAATGTTGGAGGAAGTACGGGGGAAGATTATGCTAGTATTGACATTGTTAATTAAGGGGATTAGGGGAAAAACAGAGCAGTTATTTCTTTTATATTATGCCTTAGGTGAGTTCTTAACTAATTTTGTAGGCTTATCTGAGATGCACAACTGTCTCGCCATCAATTGGAAGGGCATCCTGGAGATCTATTCCGCCTAGTCTTTTGGCTCTTATTGTGGTAATATGCTGGTTCCACTCCCATATCCTCCGTCTGCGCAGTTGTAATGACACCTGAGATTTTGATCATTGAGGCAAACTCATATGCATAGGCCTTAATCTTCAACCTTAAATATCTTTTGGACCTCTGAAATAAATCGGGAGAGAAAATTTGAGAATTCCTTAGCTCCTTTGGATTCTGCTCATTTCATTGCTTTATTCTGCAAGAATGGCTCTAATGTGTAATTTTGGCGTATATGTCACTGTTTACACTGTGGTTGTGTGACAGGGATTTGAATTATTTTCATGAACGATGAAATAAAACAATATATTTTGTTTAAATCTTCATTTATTTGAACTAATGTTCAATTTAAACTTGTTGACGCGTTTCACTAACACAGTAGCTTTATCAAAAAGCTACTGTGTTAGTGAAACGCGTCTACGAGTTTAAATTGAACATTAGTTCAAATAAATGAAGATTTAAACAAAATATATTGTTTTATTTCATCGTTCAGTATGGATCTTCATCAAGTAAAAGCCTCATCTATTCAATTATTTTCATGGTTATTAGAATCCAAAAGGGAAACTGAATCTATATAATATATAAAAAATATACATTTGGAAACAGAATCAACCAAAAATGAAGAGAATTACAGACACAATGTGAGACAAAGATTTGAATTTGTTTCATGGTTATTGCAATCCAAGAGGAAATATATGATCGAACAAGTAGTGAAATTGAAGCTATATACAGAAAAAAATGTATAGTTGGAATTAGAATCAACCAAAAATTAAGAGAATTGCAGAAACACTGATATTATAAACTTCTATTATGGTATGAAAAGAAGCAAAAATCAAGAAATCCTACTCACATTCAAATCAAACAAACTAGGAAATTTGATAATAAAAATTCGAAAAAAAAGAAACAAACTCGAGAACTGGAATTTAGTACTTTTAAAATGAACAAGGTGCAAAATAATTAATTGGTGGGAGGATATTGGGCAGATTTTAGAATAGGTACAACATTGATCGAGCTGTGTCGATCCGAAAAGTCACTATTAGATTTAGATAGTTTGATTTTAAGTATTATCAGCGGCCAGTGAACTTGAAGGTCGTTAACAAGTTGTAGGAAGGTTATTATTCTAAACGGAATCACGACTGTTTGTAAATATAATAATAAACGCGATTCAACGATATAAATAATTCAAGTATAGTAAGGTCGACGGAGATCATCGACTGTTTATATTTAGTTTTTTAATAATATATTATAACAGTCAAAATATTTCACTGAAATATCTCTAAAAAAATGATGATAATGACTTTATTCTGTACTTCATCGTGACGTTTGGAATGTGTGACAATACTTAATTTGACAGCTGCCCGAATTATTATTCAAATGAGGTTAGATTGCAGGCAAAGGTCAGATATTATAGATCACAAACAATTCAAAAATAGACGGAATTTCATTGGATCAAACGATTTAGTAATAAAACATTGAACTGAATATCAATTGGATAATTTTTAAATTAAATTGTAAAGATGAAAGTAAACAGGATTATAATATAATCTATAGGATCATGGAAATTGATAAATTTAAAATTCATTTTAACAAAGTGAGAGAAATTTAAGATGTATTTTCAAATTTATAAACCTGATTCCTTTCATTGGTTATAGAAGTTGTAATTCAATTATTCGTGTTCTAATTGGTTGTTAAGAGTTTCTGTGGAGGGTAATGAAAAAAAGAAAGTTTGTTGTAGAGACGGTTTTGAAAGAGAGAAGTCAAAAAAATATAAAAACTATTCTAAAAGATCTATTTTATATACTAAAATTTTAAAAGATATTAACTGAAATCAATAGAAAATTATAAAGTCAGTGAAATAAATAATTAGTGAAGGAGGTATAAAAAAAATATCTGGTATACCTGTTGGAGCGGATCTGGTGCCCGGGGACGGTGTTGATGGTGTGTTTTGGAGTAAAACAGAATTCCCGTCCAATTTCGGCAAACTTTCAGTTCACAAGGTGATTAAAAATTATTTTATTTGGTTATTTAACTAAAATTTTAGATTGCAATCTATGAACTTTTAAAATTCTACTAAATTATTTGAATACAATTTGGCAGCAAAACTATTTAAATTTATCGAAATTTTTTTTGGTTACATTTATTTATATAATAATTTTGTTCGAATAGAGAGGCCTGATCAGTCTACTCTAAATTAAAATTGTATCTTCTTTGTTTGATTTGAGTTCATTTTTAATGGTTATATGTAATGACTAGTATTAAATGTTTCCAAAATTGAAATTATTCAATTGATTTCTCATTTTCATTAAAAAAATTTACATTAGTTACAGTTAAAATTTTGTGTTTTTGTGATCATAAATATCTGATTTTTGTCAATAGAATCAATAGTTCATTTTTATTCATTTACATATTTGATAGTGGGGCAACAAAATTACACATATTAAAATAAATAATATCTCTCGGCGCTATATGAACTCTACCTGAGATATGAGTATTTACAGAAATACGGAAATTGAAAATAAAATTGAAAAATGCAAGATTCATATCATTATGATATATAGGAATTCCTTACATTGAAAGGAGAGTTCATTGTTAACTAGTGTCATGTTAGTAATGCATTTTGTATAAGTTATCTGTGGTCAGTAACTTTGTTAGAAATAATATTCAATATATTATCCTAGTGATTTTTGATAAACTATGGTATTATTCATTCCCACCGATTAAGGGTAAGTGTTTTCTAATCGATAATGGTATAATGGACTGAGGACTTAACACGAGGAATACTTGCCATTTTAATCACCACATGGCGATCCTGCAAACAAATGGTAATATTCGATGATAATAAATGGATCCTGACAACTAATGGTAACATTCAAATGGTAAATAGATCCTGCGAACTAAGATAAATGGACTCAGCGAACCGATGATAGTGGAAATAAATGATAATAATTGGAGCAAGTAAGTGATAAAGACGCATCCGAACGAGCAAAGTATCTGGTCTTTTATCTGAATTTTGGACCTTGGCGGAGCAGAATCATGGGTGGTACAGCTACAAAACAAGAGGTACAAGAAACTGGTACGGTAAACAACAATTTTATAGTGCAGGAAGAGAGTTTTGAACACAAATAATGGTTTTATTGTACGTAATAACGATAGCGTTCATTTTAAAATTCGTATGGTCCCTATGGAAGACACGCCGAAGAGCATTAAAAAGAGACATCAACAGAAGCATAGCGGTTCAAAAGACGACAGGAACTTTAACGGTATAAAATTGTAATTACATATGCACTATATTCTTATGAACGAATGGTTATCTTTTTATTTTCATTTAATGTCAATTACGTGGGAAGAATTCTAAGATAAGCTAAAATCAATCGTAGATGTAAATAAACAGGGAAACAGGGTTTTAAAAAGGAAAACTCCTAAAAATCCAGATATACATACTGAAGTAGTTAATAGTATAATAATTCTTTACAATAATTTTACAAAATTAATATTTAAAATGTGTAAAAACTTAAGTATAAGATAGCAAGAAAGTTGTAAAAATGATTCTGATAGGATTAGGGATAAAACTTCTTGGTCATTTCAAGCGCTAAACTGTACTGTTAAAATACCTACATCTATATTTGAGGAGATCGATACGGTCGTATTACAAACAATAATCAAACAGGTGAAAATGGTTACGAGTATGAATGATTTTTTTTAATTTCGAGAGTAGGGTATTACCTACTGAATTTAATAGCGAAGCAAGTAAGTTATAGTCATTTTTGGACTCGTTAGATTTATTACAAGTAAATGCAACAGGTAACGAGGAAAATGCAGATCTTTTAATTAAAACTAGACTGACAGGGAATGCAAGAGGTCTGATAACGAATATAAACAAAGTAAGACAAAATGGATAGCATATATCACAGTACGCGTCGGAAATAGAGAAGCTGCCGGAGAAACTACAGGCAGCATACGTGTCAGAAGGTATGCCAGAGAATTTAGCAGAAAAATACACCAAAGAGGCAACGATTAAGGCAGTAACGATGAATGCCACAACATACGCTACGAAGACAATTATAGCAGCGGGAAGATTCGAAAACATACAAGAAGTACTATCTAAACAGGTATCAGTAGAAGGCATAGTAAATCATCAACAAGTATTGCATTTCAAAGACAATAGGAATTTCTTCAGAAAACCAGATTTTAACTATAGGAACAATCAAAGAAGAGGAAACAACAGCAGAATGTATAACGGTAATTCTCAAGGAAGAACATTCAGACAATACAACCAAGGAAACGGGTATAACAGATACATAGACTACAACAAGGACAGGAATTTTAACAGGCATAGCAATTACAATAATCGTACTAATAATAATGTAAGACTATGTGAGATAGGAAATGAGGAGTCAAGCGTAAACCAGAAACAATTGGGGTTTTAAATAATAAAACAAATGACGAATGCAAGATTTCAGAAATTTATTCGGTATATTATTTAGATTTATCACTTTCTAATTTTATAGAGATTCAGATAAATATATTTGATAGTATTTATAATTTCATATTGGATACAGGGCCAGACATTTCTTTGATTGAAATTCCTAGAAATTTTCCATATCACTTAAATAAAACTGACAATAAAATAAATATCAAGGGGATAACAGAAGGCTTAACTAAAAATCTAGATCAAATAAGCATTAATTTTTATATCAATAACATAGCAATAAATCATTACTTTCACGTGGTTGAAGAAAATTTTCCGATACCAACGAATGGGATTATAGGCAGAGATTTCATGAATACATACAATTGTGTATTAGATTATTCACAATCCGAATTACACATGAATTGGAAGGCTAGAAACCAAGTAACCATACAGATTTTTGGTAACCCAGAATATGATACATTAGCAATACCGCCTAGATGTATAGATTAGTGGAAAACTTTAAGAATTTGAGAAAAATATAGTAGTAGAACAATAGGAATTAGCAACAGGAGTATTTATAGCTAGATCAATATTATCAGGAAAAAATCCATGTCAGAATTTTGAATACAAATTACGAAAGTATTTCAGTAAAAACTAAGGATATTGAAGTCTTGGATTCAGATTTGTTTGAGGTGTACATAATTACGAATGATAAGAAGAATAGAATGAAAGAGCTGAGAAAGTCGTTAAATTTATAAGTACCAGAGTAAGTAAGGAATGATTTGACGTAACTGTGTGAGAATTATGCAGACATATTCGCTTTGAAGAACGATATTTTAACGCACAATAATTTTTATGAGCAATAGATAATAGTGAAAGATATTACGCCAATATATATAAAAAATGATCGCACTCCTCATTCGCAAACGGCAGAGCTTAACGAGCAAGTAGAGAAACTTATAACCCAAGGAATAGTAGAACCCTCAGTGTCAGATTATAACAGTCCAGTATTGCTAGTCCCGAAGAAATCAGTGAGTTATGAAAATGCGCTCAGACTGTGTATCGATTTTAGGCAGTTAAATAAGAAAATAGTCACGGACAAATCTCCTTTACCCCGTATAGATGCAATTTTAGACCAGTTAGGCAGATCAAAATGGTTTTCAGTCGTAGATCTTATGTCAGGTTTTCATCAAATACCTTTAGAACAATCTTCTAGGAAGTACACTTGGTTTAGTACAGAAAAAGCTTCATTCCAATTTACAAGATTAAATATTAAGTCCTAACAGTTTTTTAAGAAAAATGTCAATAGCATTTTCAGGTTTAACTCCAGAAAAAGCATTTCTCTATATGGATCTGAATCTGAATACTAATTACCGAAGTATGTGACTCCGTTAAAATAAGGAAGCCATTAGAGCTACTAGATGAGTTGAGGGTGGTAACAAAACTTAATCTTGAATATTTATTAGATATGACGATAGATAACAACAAATAAAGTAACAATGAAAGCAGGATTCACAGAAGTATGCCAAGTACAGACAACATTGCGACAATGTGGTTTGTTTTTTCTCAATTTTGTTCTAGAAGTGATCCTGAGTAAAAAATTGAAGTAAAACTATAGACAATAATATAAAGTCATCATAAATGCCAACCGTTTGCTGACTATATAGTAGGTACTCCTGGCATAGTAAAAAATCAGTAATTAGTGAAAGAAAAGTTATGAGATTATGTTATCATGATAAATAAGAAGAGAATCAAATACATAGCAATGAAAGAGGAGAAGAAAAATAAATTAGTAATGAGAAAAACATGGATAAAACGGTTGCTTGAAGAAATGCCAACAAAAATCTTAAATATATTAAATCAAAAATGGAAATAAAAGTTCAATGGAACATTTCGTTTTCACGAAGCCATCATGACCTTCTGTTTCTTCAAAAACGAAATCGTACATTGAAAATATGAACAGGAAATGTCAATCTTAATAACATTATTTACGATGTACGTTTACTAATTTTAAAAATATTTAATTTAATTGACAAAAATTGATTTCTCTTATATCCTTAAAGTAATGACCCATAAGTCTCAATAATTTTCTTTAAAAACTACTTCCTCGGAGTGTAAAAGAGAAAAAGCCGCCACTTTATGCAGATTTAAATAGATGGATGTTATCAATGCGCATGATGTATGGGGTACAATTACACGACAACATGGCATTGTTTCAAGGCTTTGACGGTAACATTGATTGATGGAATATCGTTTTCACCGATGCGTGTAACTGAATAACTGAAAACGTAACAAAAACGCATTTTTATGTATCGCAATTAACTGAACATGGACGCATCATGTAAATAAAGATAAACCTAATTATATGGGTAATATATTTAATTTCAAATATCATTGTAGACACCAAAAATGTGATATTTGTGAATAGCTTGATCTTACATTATGTTAAGAAGTGTCAGTATTTGAACAATTTGCATTCTATACTGACAAGGAAGTTCAATATTTTCCAAAATATCTTTCATTGGTGGAATAAGGATATGTATTCTCAAAGAACCATCATCATTTGACTTTTCTGAACTAATATGAATGTCTTGTGAATATCTGCAAAGACATATATATTTTTCAACGGTTTAATAAAAACTATACTCTTCACGTTTTACACAATTTATGTTTATTCTTCGTTTTTCTGCTAGACGTGTTCAAAGGGAAATGCTAAAAGCGTTAATCTTTATTGATTCCTATTTACCTTCTTTAAGTGAGTTATTACGAAACTTTAATAATAAAATACATAGTTTTGCATATGAAAATATCTCAGGCATTCAGAATATGATAAAAACTTATATAAACATACCAAAAACTGTAAATCGTATCTATCATTCTATAACTAAAACTGGAACTAGAACTCTTATATCCAGCTAACACGAAAAACTTTTAGCTAATAGGCTAGTGGAGCAAGAAATATTGCAATTTCAATTATATTCTGTAATTTAGTCATTATACCCACTTAAGATCGCAACACTCAGTACAGTTTGGACTACATAAAACGTGAATAACCGTTCAAAAATAAAAATAAAAACAACGTACATCTCGGACACCGGTGAAGTTACATTACTCAAAATTTACATTTTGGCGTTTCAAGAGACACTTTTTCAGTGTGGTAACCAAAAGTTCAATACAAAAATAGCTATAAATTATTTTTTTAAAATCGACGTTTTGAAGCCTCCTAAAATGTACGCTATAGTGCATATATCAAATGTTAAATAAGTGAAAATAGTCCATTTGCCGACCTTTTTATACCAGAGAAAAAATTCATCAAATATCAATTAAACGCTATAACTGAGTGTTATGATTTTAAGTGGTCACACTGTATATTGTACAAAATATAACAGTAAAATAAATGAAATGAACTGTCTCGACCCTTACTTCGTGGAATATGCTCATATTAGTGTTTTAAATGAAACTCACTAGCTAATTCCACAATATAATAAAAGTTATTGAAAATTCTAAAAAATTGACAATAGTTTCGATAAATCAATATCATCGTCAGAATAACAGAAGTTACATTTTATTTGATGCCTACCTGATGTTTAGTAGTTATTTTTGGCTAGATCAAGAAGTAACCTAACTTGTGATTGGCTTAATATATGTTTATAGAAAAAAGAAGAAGATGTGATATTACAAATATTGAAGCTTAGATATTATTAGCCCTATGGTGATATCCTGGATATCATTTTTCCAATTAAGATCAGTATAACTGTGCAATGATATAGAAAACCAGGAAAACTATATCTGCTGATCTTTACAATTATCACTTAAGAAGACAGTTTATTAGTGGAGAACTCCCTAGATTTAACTGTTCATTGATAACTTCATATTGTGGGTTTCTTAAATGTCTTCTAATTTCCAGTTCTTCAAGGAAATCCAGTTCTTGTTCCTTTTCACAAATATGCAGCACTTCTAGTTCTGTGTTAGGTGTCAATGAATGATTGGTGTCAAGTAGATGTTTTGCGTAGTGGGATTTATCTGGTTGTTTTAATCTGTATGCTCGTAAGTGGATAATAACCTAACAGTTACAAAACCTGATAAGGGGAACACAACTGTCATTTTGACGACTGAAAATTACAATTCCAAAGTATATAACTTTATCGAATCCAGCGATGTAAAAGTTCTTAAAGCAGACCCAACAAAAAAGTTTTCTAATAATGTAAGGGATATTGTTAATAATTCAAATTATCTTTTAAATGATTACGAAAAGAGGTCTATTATACATAAGAATCCTCATTGTCCACAATTATATGGAACAGTTAAATTACATAAAATGACGAAACCAATTAGACCTGTAGTCTCTTATGTTAATGCTCCTAATAATATATTGGCAAAGAAGTTCAACAATATACTCAATACTTACGGATATGAATCTCTGTACTCAATTAGAAATTCAATAGAACTAATCAAAAAGTTGAAAGCAATCTACTTGCAAGATAACTATAAACTCATTTCGTTCGATTTAACTAATATGTTTACTAAAATTCCTCCTAAAGAATGTCTAATACTTGTAAGAAAATTACTAGAAGATGAAAATATTAATCCAGCAATAATACCAGATATACTTAATTTATTTGATGTATGCATTAATCAGAATTATTTCAATTTTGACAATAAGATATATATTCAAAATGAAGGTTTACCAATGGGAAGCCCTATATCAACTATTTTAGCAAACATTTTTATGGACAATTTAGAAAGAAAGATCTTTGAAAGTAATATTTCGAAAAATATTTTATTTTGGTATAGATATGTAGATGACATATTAGCTTGTTTTATGGGTAGTGAACGACAATTAGATGTATTTTTCAACCACATCAATAATTTACACCCGAAAATTAAATTTACATTAGAAATTGAAGAAAATATCTCGATAAATTTTCTTGATTTAAAAATTCAAAGAGTTAATAATGTACTTGATTATTCAATTTACAGAAAACCAACACAGACTGATGTGACAATTCCATTCAATTCTAACCACCCTATGTCACACAGACTAGCAGCATATAATTCAATGATACATAGAGCTTTTTCAGTTCCTATGAACAAATGTAATTTTGATAGAGAGATTAATACAATTAGACAAATAGCAACATCTAACGGTTATCCATTAGATATGATAAATAAGCTAATTAGTAAAAAAGAAGAAAAAGTGCAAGTACAACTAATATATCCTAAACAAGCTGATGAAATTAAAATTTATAAAACCATCACATATGCAGGAAATATTTCTAATAATATTTCAAAGATAATATCTTCAGCAACGAATACAACAATTTCTTTTAAAACAAAAAGTAACGTTAGTACAAAATTGTTAAATGTAAAAACAAAAATACCACTATTAAAGAAGTCAGGTATATATAAACTCAAATGTCCAGAATGTAATGCTGTCTATTTGGGTCAGACCCTTAGGAATTTTGAAATACGATACAGTGAGCACTTACGAGCATACATATTAAAACAACCAGATAAATCCCACTACGCAAAACATCTACTTGACACCAATCATTCATTGACACCTAACACAGAACTAGAAGTGCTGCATATTTGTGAAAAGAAACAAGAACTGGATTTCCTTGAAGAACTGGAAATTAGAAGACATTTAAGAAACCCACAATATAAAGTTATCAATGAACAGTTAAATCTAGGGAGTTCTCCACTAATAAACTGTCTTCTTAAGTGATAATTGTGAAAATCAGCAGATATAGTTTTCCTGGTTTTCTATATCATTGCACAGTTATACTGATCTTAATTGGAAACATGATATCCAGGGTATCACCACAGGGCTAATAATATTTAAGCTTCAATATTTGTAATATCACATCTTTTTTCTATAAACATATATTAAGCCAATCACAAGTTAGGTTACTTCTTGATCTAGCCAAAAATAACTACTAAACATCAGGGAGGCATAAAATGAAATGTAACTTCTGTCATTCTGACGATGATATTGATTTATCGAAACAATTGTCAATTTTTTAGAATTTTCAATAACTTTTATTATATTGTGGAATTAACTAGAGACCGTGAGTTTCATTTAAAAACACTTGTAAAATAAATATTTACTGATTATATATTAAGCTTTTCATCAAAAGATAAGACATTGACTAGAAAGCTTGTGGATATTTTGCATTGAATAACAACCTTTACTATTAATATTACTTTGGGTTTTTTGAGAGTTTTTTATTTAGTTGCATATTCTCCACAATTT
The DNA here is from genome assembly GCA_963921935.1 of Galeruca laticollis. Classification (NCBI taxonomy): domain Eukaryota; kingdom Metazoa; phylum Arthropoda; class Insecta; order Coleoptera; family Chrysomelidae; genus Galeruca; species Galeruca laticollis. The sequence goes on along the minus strand of OY998182.1, from coordinate 105,431,859 downwards.
TGGAACAACAATTATTTTACAATATAACAAAGCTTACCCCTTCCATACTCAAACATAAGTATTTTAGACTCTGCCTACCTGAAATACAAGAAAAAACCGTATTAAAAATCAGTTCTAAGTACTAATTTCATTATTTCCTATTTACAGTTATATTTTTCTGTATTTTCTGTGTGAAAATAAACCGTAATTCATATGAAATTATTAAAGTTGCATCCACAAATAGATAATGTGACTTGGCGCTATAACGATATATCATATGGCCAAAATGTTTACTGTATACTGACTAATACAATTGAAATTGAGCTGCCAAACACCTCAATAACAACAATTATATGTTGGAATTTGTAAATTTAACTAAATGGAAGAAGTTAAAACATTTTATCTACCCTAAATGTTAAAGTGTTACTTAATCTACTCAAAACAGTTGATAAAAAAATAGTTTAATATCGGCTATAGAAAAAAATAAATATTTAAACATATAAAAGAAGTGTTCAATCCAGAATTTTATTAACAACTACAGATATTAGCAAGATAATCGTCATCATATACTCAATGAACTAAGAAATTTCGAACTGAATTACGTATTCTGAGCAGTAATGTTATGAAGTTCCGTAACCTAACCGAAACTATTGGATATCCGAAGTAAAAATATATTCCTAACGTCACCGAATCTGATAAAAATATCTCGAATAAGGGCGTTATGAATTTATGCTCTTGCCTTACATTGTATATTATTATACAGGGTGCCTCAAATGAGACTGACTGATTTTAAACATAAATGTTCAGCATATTAATTGCCCCAAAGAGATGGGGTTTTCACTAGTTTATCAAAGAGATTTTTTTTAGGCTTGGCTGGCATTTCATCCCATCAACGCAGGGTGTTTTACTAATGTTGGTCAAATTCAAAGGGGAAAATATGTATTATTTTAATGGAACACCCTATAATTTTGGATCTCATTCTTCATTCCAAAAATGTATAGTTTTCTATCTTTTCTTTCGCTAGCAACAAAGATGATCGAGGTTTCATGTAGTAGTACATTTTTAATTAGTAGTTTTATATGAACGTATTTTGATGCCTAAAATCAACTCATGCTGTGACTGTTTGACGCATAACAACAAAATCAGCAATTTTGACAATAGTAATTTTGTTAAGTCATATAAGTCGGTTTCGACATGATATATATAATGAGTGAAAAAGCTCAAACTGTAATAATCTATGCAGAAACGAAATCAATAATTCAAACAAGGACGATATTCAGAAGGAAATTTAAGAAAAATCCGCCGTCAGTGAATATTGTAATGTTTTTCTTATTTATTAGAAGTTTTTATTACGGGTGGGATAAATTTCAAACACTCGGTATGGCTACTTACTAATTTATTTAAACACTAACTCACTAACACTTAATTTTTATATACTTAACTAATCACTTATATTTAATTTATATGCACACAAACTTCATTATTAATTAGCACTTTACTGTTCGGTGTATTTTTCTTTATTTCTCGAGATCACTTTATCAACTCCCTAACTCTTCCTCATCAGTCCCCTTATATATTAAAGCCATTTTTACTAGTAAATTCCGGACTGCGGCTTACATAAAAACAATAGATTCTGGCGTTTTCTAGATAACTCTGGTCACAAAAACAATGTTTACATAAGATAGTCGTAAACTCGTAAACAGTTTTTTATAACTGCGTATCCGCCATAATTTTAACTTTTATACCTGGCTTAGACAGAGTCGGTTTTAGGTACTATACCAGTGTGCTGTTTCGTAACATTACCCCCTCCTTAAATGGAAGTTCCTCCTGGAACTTTTGTGTAGCCGAGACTGGATGTTTGAATCGGCAACTGGCCCCATTTCTACACTTTCCGATCTTATGGAAATAGCAGGGCACTGTCTTCAACGGATACTGATAACGGGGGTTGTAGCTGCAAATTAATATCTAGACACCGGTATCTCTAAAGATAACCTCTACCATGTTCCTAATAACTCGCCAATCCAACTGGTTACTCGCTATCTTAGGCATAGCCAGTTTCTTCACGCTGGATCCTAACACATGGTCTCGGAGGTTACGGAGTGCTTCCCACACATCGCGGTAGGTAGATCGATCTTTAAATTCATCTCTAGTTACCACGTAGAAAACGTACCGCGAATTATGTTTCAGTTTCAGTGTCTTGCCAGGGGCTGGAATCTGGTCTTCAAGTTTTTCTAATTGTCCGAACTTCTTTCGAAAGACGGTTGGCAACCCTCGTGCGTTCTTGATACGGGCGGGGATGTTGTATGCCAGTGAATAATCTTCCGGGAGAGTGAACAAATCTTGTTGTTGTTCCGAAGTGACTCCATATCTAGCTTTCCTGGTACCTCCATACGCGCCCATAAATTCATCGAAGGTAGGGTCAGACACATCTTGAATAAGGTTTACTGCTTCCTCTAGGTCATGGTCTCCTTCGAATGGGGCTAGTCGGTTTTGGTGAACTACTTTTGGTTTTCCATTGGGGATCTTGCTTACCGTACCAACTTTTCATTCTGTCGCTGGCAACTTGGAGATTGGTTCGAACTAATTCATGAATATCGTCCAGCCTTCTTCTCAATTGGATCACGTAGTCTTCGCCTGCTAGATCTTCTCCAGGCCGACAGCCAAATTCCAGGTCACAAGGAAGCTTCATTTCACGTCCAAACAGGATTTTCGCAGGTGTTTCACCCGTGGACTCATTGACGGCAGATCGATAAGCCAATGCGAATAGGGAGAGATACTGGTCCCAATCTCTCTGATGGCTGGAAACTTCTTTAGCCAGGTATTTTCCAATAGTCCTGTTCATTCTCTCGACCATTTCATCTGACTGTGGATGTAATGCTGTTGTTCTGGTCTTCTTCATTCCCAGCTTCTCGCAAATCTCCTGGAATAGATGACTTTCGAAATTTCTTCCCTGGTCGCTTCCAAGGGCACTCCTTATCGGCTGATAAATTCTTTCAATACATCCGCAACAGTTGTGGACTCTTGGTTTGGGATAGCGTAAATTTCCACCCACTTTGTGAAATAATCCATTACAACCAGTATGTATTTGCCACCATTTTCTGTCGTTGGAAATGGCCCAGCGATATCTAAAGCAATCCTTTCGAAAGGGCTTCCAACATTGTACTGTTTCATAGGTGCCTTTCTCTTGCGATGTGGTCCATTACTCGTAGCACAAGTCCTTCACATCGTCGGAGCTGTTCATCCAATAAAACCTTTCACGGACTCGCTGAAGGGTTTTCTTCACTCCCAGATGACCTCCCGATGGACTGTCGTGTAACTTCTTCAGTACCTCAGCTACTCTTGTTCTCGGGATAACTAGCTGTCTCCTCATCTCGGAACCATCATCGTTTTCAAGGACTCTTTTCAACAGCCCTTCTTCCAGGACAAGAGAGTCCCACTGAGCCCAATACGCCTTGAGTTTCGGTAAAAACTTTGACACTTCTTGCCAGGTAGGTCGCCGATTTTCTTTCTTCCATTGTCGGATCATCTTCAGGTGAGGATCATTCTCCTGATCTTCTCTGATCCTGGTGGGTGACCATTCCTCGTTGACTACAGTAGTTCTTGAAACTGCAGCTTCCCTAGATTCCACCTTGTTGCAGTGGAAGCAGTCTATTGGGCACGGCCGTCTGGACAGGGAGTCGGCATTTCGGTGACTCACACCAGCTCGATGTTCGATGTTGAAATCGTACTCTTGAAGTCGTTCAATCCATCTAGCGATCTGGCCCTCGGGATTCTTGAACTGCATCAACCACTTAAGTGCTGCATGATCAGCCCGGATTAAAAACTTCCTACCATAGAGATACTGGTAAAAGTGTTCCACGGACTTCACTACTGCCAAAAGTTCTCTTCTTGTGACGCAGTAGTTTCGTTCTGGTTTAGAGAGGACTTTACTGAAATATCCCAGTACTATTTCTTGCCCTCCTTGGGTCTGTGAGAGCACTCCACCAATTCCTACGTTGCTTGCGTCAGTGTCAAGAATAAAGTCTCCCTCTGGTAATGGATATCCTAATATCGGCGACGAGGTTAAATGCCTCTTCAAGGTTTTAAAAGCCGTTTGACAGTCTTCGTCCCATTGGAAAGCTCTTGCTTCTTCTGTGAGTCGCGTTAGAGGCTTGGCAATATCTCCAAACTTCCTGATAAATCTTCTATAATACATGCAAAGTCCAAGGAAACTCCTAATTTGATGTTTGTCGGTTGGTTGCGGCCATTGCTGAATGGAAGCAATTTTCTCTGAATCCACCGCCACTCCTTCATTGCTCACTATATGACCTAGATAGTTTACTCGGTTTTGGAATAGCTGACATTTCTTCGGGTTCAACATGAGCTGGGCAGCTTGGAGTCGTTTGAATACGTCTTCCAAATTCTTCAGATGCTCGTCAAATGTCTTCCCCAGTACTACGATGTCGTCCAAATAGACCAGGCATGTCTTCCTAGACAACCCTCCCAAGACATTTTCCATAAGTCCTTCAAATGTAGCAGGCGCATTACAGAGCCCGAATGGCATGACGTTGAATTGCCATAATCCAGATCCGGTAGTAAAAGCAGTCTTCTCTTTATCTTCTGGGTCCATTTCCACTTGCCAATAACCAGACTTCAGGTCCAAGGTGGAAAACAGTTTGCTGCTGGCCGAAGTGCCTAGCGTATCGTCCATTCGAGGCAGGGGATAGCTGTCTTTCTTGGTCACGTTGTTAAGCTGGCGATAATCTACGCAGAATCTCGTAGTTCCATCCTCTTTCTTGACGAGCACTACTGGAGACAACCATGGACTAGTAGATGGTTCTATTACTTTTTCTTCTGCCATCTCTCGAATTATTCTTTCAGCTTCCTCTCTCTTCGCTCGTGGAAGTCTTCGAGCTGATTGTCTAATTGGCTTAGCATTACCAGTATCGATTTGGTGTTTGACGGCTGATGTTCTGCCAGTCTTTCGTCCTTTTGGCACGAATAAGTCTCGATACTGCAAAAGAAATTCCCTCATTCTCTTTTTTTCAGCTCGATCCAAAGATTGACCAGCTACTGATAACATTTGTTCGAATCTGGCATTGGAATTGTCTGTGATCGTTGTTTGACGAACTAAAGACGTCACTGGTACGCAGGATCCAATCTTGGTTCCCTTCTTGATGGTAATTGGGTAATCATTCACGTTTATCACACGTACTGGGATCTCTTTCGCCGATGTAACCAATCCTTTTCCAATTAGTACTCCTTTGCCAACTTCTTCGTCGTGGTTCCTTGGCTCCATCATAACCGGTGTACCTTCCTCCATGATTCCCTGTAGTCGTGCTACTATCATGGTTTCGCTTCGTGCAGGTAGAACGGTATCTTCCTGTACAGCTGCCAACACCGCGCTGCCTTCATATGGATGCAGGAATACCTCCTCGGAACCCACTTTAATGGTTCTGTTTCTGAAGTCTAATTGGAAACCATGTACATTCATTACATCCATTCCCAGAATCACGTCTTCTTCGATGTCAGCTACGATTACCGTATGCGTGAACTTTTCTGCGCCAATTCCCAATTGGATTTATGTCTCACCGTAAACGTTGGCACTCTCACCTGTGGCGGTCGGTCCGTAGTCGCAGTCTCGTTGGTAAAAGCTTCTTCTTGGAGTTTATTAGTTCTGGTCGTTTAATGGTTCTCCAGTATAATAGTTGCTCCAGTGTCAACCAGCAGAGCATATTTCTTGCCATTTACTTCGCCATCAACATATACACTGTCGTTGCGACATCTGAGAGAAGCTATCAGTATGAGAGGGTCTTTGGAACCATCATGGGTCCGGTGCTGCCCCCTCGTAGCCGACCCGTTCTAGTTTTCCTGTGACTGAGGTTCTTGGTTTGCAGGAGTCTTGGGGCGCTTACATGAGCTACGTACATGCCATAGCTCGCCACAATTCCAGCATCTGATCTTTCTTGGCTTCTTGTCCATCATATTTCTCATTAAACTGACGAACTGGTCAAATCTGTCTTCGTCACCTTCTTTTTGGATGGTCCTGATTTTGTTATATCCTGAAAGCCTTCGTTGCCGCTTCATATTCAAGGGCAGCTGTCCCTGCGTCGACTGATGTTTTCGGATGGGCTAAACGAAGCGTCCTCTGCATATCGGGGTCACGTAAGCCATCAATAAAGGCCTGGATGCTCAGACATTCCATCATGTTCTCTGGTACTGACGGATAAGCAAATCGAACTAGTCGGGCAATGTCCACTTCATATTCTTGAAGGGATTCATCACGTTTCTGCCTTCGGTTCTTCAGCTGAGATTGGTACAAATGTTCTAAATGTTCATGACCATATCGCATGTCCAACCTCTTCTTCATCTGCTTGAAGTCATCCGTTTCTTCCAAAGGTATCGTCTGGAGTACATCTAAGGTATCTCCGCGAAGTGGGATGGTTAAGTTCACTGCCTTCTCTCTATCGGACCAATTATTCACTCTAGCGGCTGCTTCAAACTGTTTCACATAATTGGTCCACGACATTTTTCCATCGAACGTTGGGGCCTTGACTCGGGAAAAACTGCCAATATCATCTGTCTTGGGTTGTGTTTCTGGCTTGCAGATCTCGATCTTCTTTTCTTCTGCTGAAGTGTCTTGTGTTCTTAAATCGGCAATCTTCGTCTCTAACTCCCTGATTTTCTCTTCTATCTGATTTTCTATCGTTGTCATATTATTCTCTATGTCTGATTTTATTTTCTCGTTCATCGTTGTCATCTTATCCTCAATATCCGATTTTAGAGACGTGATTTTATTCTCGACTTCAGCAGCAATGCCATTTTTCAATGATAAGATATCTGCAGAAATATCGGTCTTCATAGCAGAAATCTTCTCGTCCATGTTAGCAGAGATCTTGTCCATGTTAGCAGAAATATCGTTCTTCATGGTTGAAATCTTCTCGTCCATGGCAGAAAAATCGTTCTTAATAGCAGAAATATCGTTTTTCACATTAGATGAAACCTTTTCTTCCATGGCAGAAATTGACGAGATTACGGTGGAAGCCTCGTAAAAATAATTCTGGATCAAAGCCGTCATTTTCCAGTGCCACTTTAAGTCTTTCTACTAATTCACTTTTCTTACCGGACGTTTCCAACTCACGATCTTCCAATTCTGGTCTTAATTCCGTGACTTTCAGATCACATAGTCTCTTGGCCATTTTTACGTAGCAATTTATTCAAATTATCCCACTTCTGACACCAATGTAATGTTTTTCTTATTTATTAAAAGTTTTTATTACAGGTGGGATAAATTTCTAAGACTCGGTATGGCTACTTACTAATTTATTTAAACACTAACTCACTAACACTTAATTTATATATACTTACCTAATGACTTATATTTAATTTATATGCACACAGACTTGATTATTAATTAGGACTTTACTGTTCGGTGTATTTTTCTTTATTTCTCGAGATCACTTTATCAACTCCCTAACTCTTTCTGATCAGTCCCCTTATATATTAAAGCCATTTTTACTAGTAAATTCCGGACTGCGGCTTACATAAAAACAATGGATTCTGGCCTTTTCTAGATAACTCTGGTCACAAAACAATGTTTACATAAGATAGTCGTAAACTCGTAAACAGTTTTTTATAACTGCGTATCCGCCATAATTTTAACTTTTATACCTGGCTTAGACAGCGTCGGTTTTAGGGACTATACCAGTGTGCTGTTTCGTAACAATATAATTAAAAAATGGTATGTACAGTTTATCGAAACTGGTTGCATTGCACACTTAAAAAACCAAGAAATAATGATGGTCTTTTAAACAAGTTGATGTCAATTAATGAATTGCTACATGATAACGATTTCAATTAGAAAAATTGCTGGAATTTTACAGCTTAGCAAGAGTGACGTTCAAAGATGTCTAAAAATTTTAAAACTATTTCCATACAAAATTCATACTTATCAAAAATTGTACGAGTCAGATTATGAAAAACGAGTAATGGTTTGTGAGACTTTACTTGACTTATTAATTAAGAAACGTACCCAATTCATTATTAATTATGTCTGATGAAGCAACGTTTCACATTAATGGCATGTGTAACAAACATAATTGTAGAATATGGGGTTCTCAAAAGCAAATTTCTTTTAATGAATTTCAGAGAGATAGTCCAAAAGTAAACGTTTGGTATGCATTATCTCGGCGAAAATCTATGGTCCTTTTTTCTTTTCGGAACCAACAATGACGGCTATTAATTACACGTATATGTTGGAAACTTTTTTATCCGCTACTAGTTCAAGATGGAATTAGCGACGACGTTTACTTTCAACAAGATGGTGCACCACCAAATTATTCGTTAATAGCACGAGATTAATTAAAAACGTTTTTTAATGATAAGTGGATAGGTCGAGCTGGACCGATTGAATGGGCACCGCGGTCTCCTGAATTAACTGTCCCAGATTTTTTCTCTGGGGATATGTGAAGGATATGTGCTACAATCCTAAGCCTAACAATTTAGCAGAACTAAAAAATAATATCAGGAACATTATTGAAAACATTCCGCAAGAAATGCTATAAAATTCATTTGAAAATTTGAAATTTCGCTTACAGTTATGCATAAACGAAGAGGGTAGGCATATGCAGCATTTATTGTAACTTTTTTGTTCTTCGTTCTTTATATGTATTGAATAATGTTATTATGTTTTCTTAATAAATAAACTATTTGTCAGATTTGTTGGCAATTATTTACGTAATTAAAAATGCATACTACATGAAACCGACTTAAACGATTTTGCTATGCGTCAAACGGTCACAGCATGAGTTGATTTTAGGCATCAAAATACGTTCATATAAAACTATTAATTAACAATGTACTACTACATGAAACCTGGAATATCTTTGTTGTTAATGAAACAAAAGATAGAAAACTATACATTTTTGGAATGGAGAATGATTGCTCTTTCGAATGAGATCAAAAATTATAGGGTGTTCCATTCAAAATAATACATATTTTCCCTTTGAATTTGACCAACATTAGTAAAACACCCTGTGTTGATGAGATGAAATGCCAGCCAAGCCTAAAAAAATCTGTTTGATAAACTAGTGAAAACCCTATCTCTTTGGAGCAACTAATAAGATGGGCATTTATGTTCAAGAGTAGTCACACTTATTTGGCTCACCCTTATTTCTATTGCCTAATTATAACTTGTAAGTCAATGTCGGCTTAAGTAGATAACACTTACAAATGAGTAGCCATAATAATTGCATAATGACTAGTGCCAAATGATAACCTAGAAACAAAACAAAGTCATAACCCACCTATTTCTATTTTACTTTAACAACTGCTAATACATTTAATATCCGTAAACAAAACCATCCGAAACTAACAGATAAACTGAAAAAATTTCATATCCGTAACCGTATCTGAAACGTTATAATATCATTCCTATATCCTTATCCAGATCCGAAACTTCATATCTATAACATCTCCAATTCTGAGCTCTGTTGCCGAAATCGTTTGTTAGCGATATTTAAAAGACACTCTGAATCTTTGTCCGTACTCTTGGTCAAAATTTAAATAATGGGAGAGATCGTGAGTATATTTATTATTGAAAAAATAATACTGATTGTCACCAGTATATATAAACTATCTAAATCACTTATACATTCTTATTTTCAATTAAGGTATGTGGTTTCATGAATATAGTCAATTAAATATATATTCACCATTGAAATATATACTTCCCAACAACGAAATATGTTACGGAACGTGGCAGAAGTGTATTTTAATTACTGGATACATTTCGCAAAGTTGCTAGTAAATAAATCAGCATATAAATCAGGCTGGTAATGAAATACCTATATGACATAGCTGAGGAGCCGTAATTCACGTGGAAGTTACTGAATATGCTTATGTATAGCGAGAAAGTTCTCGCTTGTATACTTAGAAGCTAAGACTCGAAACTTGAAGCTTCTTCGCCATAATTGCATGCTATAAATACGTATCAGATATGAGTAATTAGAACCTATGTGGAGCAACCACTATGTCTCTTTTACTGAAAGTTGATATAAAATCTGACAATATAATTAGTGAGTTCCATGTACCAGTTATAGGTATGTATTTTAAAAAAATAGCGATTTACCTTCAATAATAAAACTCGAGCAATGGAGCTAGATTCCCTTTGAAAATCCTCCATTCAATGGTATGGTACTTATTATCATAGAGAATTGATTCCAGAAAAATTATTTCTCTTTTGTATTTTTGAACTAGTAACGTTTCTTCATTTTCAATAAGAAGCGTTCAATTGACCCATTTATTCACGAAATTAAAGATAATAATATTTTGACTGAGCATAATGTTTTTTTTTTATCTTGAATGTGTAAAGGATGGAATAGACCGAGAAGCATCGCGCAACAGTTGAACAACAGTTAAACGACCTTTACATTTGACTAAATTGAGTTCACTAAATTCAGACAGTGATTGTGTGCCAAAAAAACGTACATAGCACTCTTATCATAAGAGACCATCACAACATCAAAAGCTGTGTCAACGGATAGGGCTCGCATTAGTTACGGTTGCGTCGAGCTCGATTTTAATCACTAAAAAAGACGCAGGAAGTGAAAAAATAGTTGCTTTTAAAAAAACTGTCCTTAACAAATTATATATTAAATGTATTAGAACCGGAAGATGTAAGAAATTTTCTAAGATTGGAATCTGAACGATTTAAAGAATTGTTGAGATTAGTTAAATTAGATTAAATTAGATTTTAACGCGGTTACAGTGCTTATCTTTACTGAGGTCCAAATATCTAGCAGTGTCAAAGTTTCCACAGGAACTTTTTGGAATGTTCCAACCCGGGAAGGCACCGCCAGAGTACTTCTCTTTCGGTTTTCTCTTTCTTCCGAAACTCTTTCTTGTAGGAGCATTTTGCTACACCACAGAAAGGCTTCGAGCCAATAAAGGGCATTTGTGCTCCTCTCCTGGTAAGTGTATTGGCCTCTTCATTTCTCGTGATTCCCGGGTGGCCAGGAACCCAGAATTAACAGACCCTGTTATTCTTGCCTAATTCATCAAGTTTTCTTCGGCACTCCCATGCCAACTTTGAGTCAATGACATGGGAGCTCAATGCTTTGATAGCTGCTTGACTATCAGAATGGATCGATATGTCACATTTCTGGTAGTTTCTTTCTAGGTTCATTTCCACGCATCTGTCGGTCGCAAGTATTTCTGCCTGAAAGACACTGGGGAAGGAGCCTAACGATAATGAGTATCTGGTGCCAGGCCCAAATACTCCAGCGCCTGCTCCAATAGTGGTTTTTGAAAGATCCGTATACCATCTAATGGTGTTTTCTTTGAGAGTTTGGGTGGTGTATTCCCTTTCCCAGTCTCTTCTCGTATTTAGCATCGTGGTGAAATTCTTTTCGATGCTTACTTTCCTGATCATTTCGTCACTGGGAAGATTCGCTAATGAGATGTATCTTGTCAGAGAAGACCTAGCTCCCATATTTTTAATACTCTCATTGCCTAAACCTTCCTTAGATATTCTAAGAATTGCCTCTTGGGCAGATCTTTCTATCACCAGATGTAGAGGTGTGACATCTGTAATGATCTCAAGTGCCCTAGATGGACACGTTCTCATAGCTCCAGTGATGCACACACAGACAAGCCCTTGAACTTTGTCGAGGGTCTTCCTCGTGCTGTACTGACTTGCTTTTGTGTGCCAAACTATTGCCCTATACGTAATTGCTGGTCTCACAATCATGGCGTACATCCATCGCAGTATTTTTTTGTTACAACCCCACCTCTTACTAGCTAGAATTCTGCACGCCATCAAAGCTCTTATTGCTTTACTAGCAGTTATTTCAACATGCTTATTCCCCAGAAGCTTACTGTCTAGGGTTATCCCTAGATATTCAACCTCTGTTTTCCATTCTATGATTTCCCCGTTTAAGGATATGGGTTTCATGGCTGGAAGTGTTCTTTTCCGGGTGATTAATGGAATTACTATGGTCTTGCATGGGTTAATGTTTAGCCCCACTGACAAGCACCATTGCTCAATGATTCTGAGGCCCTTTTGTAATAAATCACACAAGGTGCTATCGAACTTGCCTCTGACTATTAAAACAATGTCATCAGCGTAGCCCATACATTCGAAGCCAAGCTCCGTTAGCCTGTAGAGCAGCTTATCTACTACGAGGCTCCATAGAAGGGGAGATATCACTCTCCCTTGAGGTGTCCCCCGAGTGGCTTTAACTGAGGTGGTTTAATTCCCCACCTATGTCTTAGCTACTCATACATCCATTTTACAATGGTTTCATTCACTCCTCGCCTTTTTAGTGCTTCTTTGACAGACACATGAGTTGTGTTGTCAAATGCCTCTGATATATCCAGGAATGCGCACATTGCGATTTCTTTGTGGTTCAGAGTTCTCTGGATGACTTTGGTCAGCTGATACAGAGCCGTCTCAGTTGATCGACCTGCTCTGTAGGCATTCTGACATTTATGAAGTGGTATATTCTCCAGATTCTCTGTTCTTATGTAGTTATCCACTACTTTCTCCACCGATTTGAGTAGAAACGATGCTAGACAGATGGGTCTAAAAGATCGGGGGTCAGTCAAATCTTTTTTCCCTATTTTTGGTATGAAGGTTACCCTTGCACTATATCTCTTAGGTGAACCATACATGATCAGGTGAAAGTGTTTGTTAGAATAATTATGTTTGGTGATATGTCTCCAATCTACGTTCGTATAAAAATTAGGGACTTTTTGCGTCATTTTTAGTTGCAATAGTGACTTTTTGAACACCAGTATTTTGTCATGTTTTTATGGTACAGAAGTGTCCAATTTGATTATAGTAGTAAATTTCAACGAGAAGCATAACATTTCATTAGATGATTACAAATAACTATTAAATAATTATTAAACTGTATAACGTAAACAAAAGTGCAGATTTAATAACTCTGAAAATATGATTCAATGCACAAAATATTTTTAATTAAATTTATTGAATGATTAGCAGCAGTTAAAATGACACTTGCAAAATATTACTCATATGAATTTTGTAAGGCACACGTGTAAAAAGTTTGCAGGAATTGGCGTACAAAAACGCGGCTTGAAACTAGCCAGTGTTTTTAAAGCCAGCCACTTTTTACAATTGTACCTCAAAATAACTATTAGGTATCATAAGTGCACAATATTTTGTTAGTTAATTAAAAGCTAACGCCTAGAGTACTGTACACATACTTCAGTTCGGAAACTGCAAAAGAGCGGCTGAAATAATAGTCTTAGAACAATACAAATAAAGCTAGATTTGAATTTCAAATAATTTGTTGACCAATAAAAAAATCTGATTATTCTATGGACCTATCCAAATTCTTGATATTCGATTTTAAGTTGAAAATATGAAATTGTAATATAGATATGACAAAAGTGTCAGTTGATCCATATTCAACAAAAAAAGTCAAGCTACCTTTATGAAACACATTCACTTATTACCATAAAAACCCCGCTGAAGAAAAAATCTGAAGAAGAAAACAGCCACAACTTATTCATTAGCATTATCCATGATACATGTTAAAAGAACTTTTTGTTTTGCGTGTCTTCCTTTGTATTTGTTATTTTTTCAACGTTGGTGTTTTTAAACCAAATACCAGTGACATCCTCACTGTCACAGGAACCCACGTTATTCTAGTTGAAATGTCGCTTGTCGCATGTTTTTGTTAAGAAGTGGTTCCTTGCTCTGGGAAAGTCACCCATGGCGGGCGTTTTACAAAATTAACCCACTGAACGTTCTCGTTTGGACCGGAATATAAAAAAGAAGAATAGATGCAAATATATATATATACAACTCTTGGAATTGAATAAAAAGATTCCTTGAAGCTTATGAGATTCAAATGGTTTGACTACAATCATTTTTTTCAAGCGAGAAAGTTATTGACGCGATTAAATGATCACAATGTATGAACTTTAATCAGTTGTTATTTTCAAATTAAAAAAAAACTAACATAAGATTGATATAAGGATAATAACTAAAAACAATAAAGAAAAAATATTACGAAAAGGAAAGATCACACAATCTTTACGATACATATTTGTGAGGAACATAAACTGAAAAGAGCTTACATTGTTTGTATGTGTTGATATCCAAAAGTTCATTATTGCCATTTGCATTTTTATTGTCTAAATTTCGAATACAAAACACAACGAGTTAATAACGAATCAAATTACTACAGTAAATATTAATGAAATTATATTAAATGGTATACGAAAGTTAACTAACTCACGCGGCCAGTCAAAACAATCATTTATACAGTTTCTCTCGTCTCCCGTTGGTCAAATTTTCATGAGCAGTAATGATCTCGTCAGAGATGAGTGGATCTAGCAAATGCGATTTTTTGTAGAGTGATACGCCCCAAAGCGTGATCAGCTCGTACGTTTGTTTACATTAGCCGTCTTTATATGTTTCAGTTCAAATAATTTACAATATTTTTGATGAAATTATAATTTTCATTAAGTAACCATCAACAGTTTTTTAACTCGTTGTTTAAATAAATAATGTATTCTAGATTCAATATTTAAACATGGTTGGGAGCTCCGTTTATATTTTACTGCATATAACTTTTCCGCCCAACCTATCTAATATGCGAGAAAAGTATTGGTTTACCCCAAAAAAAGTTGGAAATTTGAAAAAAAAATTTGAGTTATTTTTACGTTTTCCATCAACAACAACACGAAAAAACGGTTATTAGAAAAAAAATCCTGTGTGTATGTCGTCGTCGTCGTTGCCGTCGGCCACATTTCCTTACATGTCTTGTTAGCACGATACAGCTTCCGGAGTGCAATAAGTCACCAATTTCCTCATTGAATATTGTTAAGGACATGTTACAGATGAAGCCTATTGATTTTCAGCTCGCCAGAGCCAGTACAACGGGTGCTATGGTATTTGAAGTACGACATTTTGTCATTTTTTGAGTAATTTCAGTTTGTTAGCACGATACAGCCTCCGGAGTTCAACAAGTCACCAATTTTATGATTGAATATTATTCAGGACATCTCACAGATGAACCCTATTGATTTTCAGCTCACTAGAGCCAATACAACAGGTGCTACAGTACTTTAAGTATGATATTTTTGTCATTTTTGGAGAAGTTTCAGTTTGTTAGCACGATACAGCCTCCGGAGTATATACAAGTGACCAATTTTATGATTGGATATTATTCAAAGCGTTTCAAACATGGACCCTATTGATGTTCAGCTCACTAAAGCCAGTACAACGGGTGCTATGGTACTTGAAGTAGTAAATTTTTGTCATTTTAGGAGAATTTTCAGTTTGTTAGCAGGATACAGCCTCCAGAGAGTATACGATTGATCAATTTTATGATTGAATATTGTTCATGGTATCTCACAGATGTACTCTATTGATTTTCAGTTGACTAGAGTGAGTACAGCGGGTCCTATAAATCAAGATATACTATATTTTTGGTAATTTTTGGAGAAATTTCGGTTTGTTAGCACGATACATGCCCCGAATTGTATACAAGTAACACTTTTATGATAGAATATTGTTCAGGGCCACAGATGCGGAAAAGTTAGTTTTAATCTTTAAAACCATTTCTTCATAACGGATTGAAGTATTCCCATCTTGAGATAATTCTATTGACGTGTCATCCTCCTAATGTATTTATATTGGATCATAATCCTGTGCTAATACTTTTCATTTGTTCCTTATTGTAATAGGTGTATCCTGGATAGTATTAATAAAAAATTAGGAACATTCACAGTGTATATTATAAATACATTTAGTCTTTTGCTCCCTTACAATTTTTAACTACTTCGTTGGAAACTCTTTGAATTAATGATTTCTTCAGCCTCTTTCATCAGTCCAGAAGACTTGATATTGGTGTTGGATTTTAGCTTTCTGTGTGCAGATAATCTTGATTTTATATTAATTCTCAGTTGTTATTGTGCTGTGTAGAGGTGTTTTTATGAATTTGGCAATTTAAGACATATAGTCTTTATATGGTTGAAGCAGATTGTATTTTGATATTCAAGTGGTGAGTGATATATTTATTTATATAGGTATCCATGTTGTCAATGTCAGGTAATATTTTGAACCGAAACGTCAAAAATTGTCTCCAGCAATAAAATAAATAGACCAAAAAAAGGAAAAACAATTATTTGAGAAAATAAATATAGGTATATTATCCAACTTCTTTTACTCAAATTTTATCGAATAAATGTTCTTAAGCTAATGATTAATTCAATTAATGACGTATGTTTTATACCAATCTGTTCTTGGCATTTTCGGCACAATTTTAGCCTTTATCAATAGAATAAAAATAATGGCAGAAATGCTGACGATTAAGTAATAAAAATGTTGAAGATTATCCAAACAGAGACAACAAGTGAGGTTATGTTTTGATTATAATATCGGAACATCGTAAATAAACATTATGATCAATTTAATACGTTTCTTATATAAGAAAAATAATTCATATGTTATATAACTAACAAGTAACTATATAAAATATAATAGGTAGAGTCAGATATCTGACATAAGTTATGTTTAAAGGATACATTAAAAATAACTAGATATAAGTAGAATTAATTATAGGTATAATATATTAAGTATTAAGAACGGTAAGGGTTGTTTACCGGTCGACAGCAATGTCCTAGAGACTGGTAAAACAGCGTTCGAAATGCTTATACCATTTTTTGCGTGATCGTATTGAAATAAATTTCAAATAAAATAATTTAAATTTCTTCGAAATTAACGAAAAGTAAAAAGTGGCATTTATACTTCTCGATCAGTTTAAAATATATTTGCATTTTGGTATAAATTAGGCGGTTGCCAACTTGTCAATGATATAATTTAATAATCGTTGGGCAATTGCTAAGTGTTTCCAAGATATTATTTATCAACAAACACATGCATTTACTGTGAAACTTGAGATTTGCTCTTAATGTGTTTTCGATAGTCTTCTTAAAATGCTCCTTCTACTGAAGATTGGCGTTAATCATTGCGCTTGTCTGCCATTTGCTGTTCGTATCAGTGTCTGGACATTCACATGTATTTCCAATCTCGAATGGAGAACTGTCTCCTTCCCAGACTTTTTTGTATAGTAACTTTCAATCTATGTGGTAAGGGACGTTGATATGCTATGTTTGGATTTGGTACTGTTTTGATTTTGGTTTTGATTCAATGTAGTGGGTGTTACCAGACATGGGATCCTTATGTGGTAAGAGTTTTAAATTATTATAATTGGTAACGATAATAATTTATACTTCTTGGTCAGGAGATGAAGTGAAGGCAAAACACAGGAGCTGAATATATATCTGAGAATTGGTTTGTTGTGTTAATTTATAAGAAAGTGATGGAAGAAGATTTATGTTAAATTCTATGAGACTGTGTTAAAACATACTACATTAGAAAACCGTTTGTTGTTAATTTCAAAGACACCTTTGCATTTACTGAACAACTCGTTTTTTGGTAAATATCTTTACGGGATTGCATTGCTCAAAGAATTTCATTAAAGGATCTGACTGTAGCTTCTATAGGTATACTGTGAGCAATGAGCTATTTATATCTGTTAAAAAAACATACTTTTTCCTGGAATATATTACTCACATAATATATCTATCCATTGATTAAATACTAACACCATTCTTCAGTTTGTTACTATTTTGGTTCAAGAACCCTGTTTTAGTGATACTATATGTTTAGATACCGCGTTTCTTGTCTACGCAATATAAGAACAGCCTATAATTCAACTAACGTCCACTTGATACAGGACTTTGTCTCAGTTTGTAGGATTATGTTGGCTGTGATGAGTGTGCATAAACAGTTGTCAGTCGCAGGTCGATACTAAATCAAATATTTTTCATATCTAATATGTAAGGTCATGTTCAGAATATGATATTTCACCTTAGCTGTTGGCACTCGTTTAAAACTATACAACTACAAGAACCATAAATCTAACACCTACGTGCTCACGGTATTTTTGAATAAGTGTCCAAGTCGAAAGATAAATTTATATGGGTGCCAGAAATGTAAGGTGAAATTTCTTTGGAATATATTGGAATGTTTTTAACAAAATAGAAAACCCACACGCTGAAAGATTTTTTAAAGTCATCGAGGAATATTATAAGGACGTTGTGTCATCGCTGATTCGTATAATTAATCAAGCAGTACGGTTCAAAATGGTTTAAAATATAATAATAAATACAACAGAAGTTACAAAGAATGAGTCAGAGACTAATCAATAATTGAAAGATTGTTCGACTTACCTGTAATAGTAGGGGAGCCCAAGCGGGGATTTCAGGATTTACTAAAGCGCGGCAGATTAATATACAGGGGGATACCTTGTACCCGGTTAAGTACCTCCACAAAACATGAGGCCCATATATAAGGCCGCCCGTGAAGGATACAGGATCAGATTAGTAAAAAAAAATTGACCATCAGAAATTCTCGAGCGCGTCAGATTAAGGTAGGGTGAGTTAATTACATCCTAAAAAGTGTATATTCCACTAATCTGACAATTTGAGAATGACGTAAAAACAGGGGAGGGCAACAAAGTTGTAAAAAAAACGTCATCACGACATTCTCGAGCGTAGCTAAATTTTTTTTTATTTTGAAGGAAATAATTCAAGAATAATGAAAAATATATAATCTGACGATTTCCGCAAGCCGAAATAACAAAAATTCGTCGATAAAGTTAAATGCGTGCAGCCGCGTGATGCCTACATTTCCTTCTCCGCGTTTCTATTCCTCTCTCACTCTTTCTCTATCTATTACTCTCTCACTCCGTCCCCACTCTGGTTTCTGTTGCCATGACGCCATCACAGCTGATCATAAAGACTCGTTCGTGGCATACTGTTTACAACGTGTTTCCAACGTTTTGGCTTTTTTTGCTATTTTAATATTATTTGTGTGAATTAAAGTTTATAAATATTTAATATGGGGTTTTACCCCGTTTTTCGAAAATCGAGTTTTCATCAGATCTTGACGTTTTAAGGTCAGCTCCCTGACTACCTCCGTGATGTTGTCACTATGTCTGTATGTATGTGTGTGTGTGTGTGTGTGTGACTAGATTATAACTTTTGAACGACTGAACCGATCGGAATCTACTAAACGGCGTTCTAAATATTTCCCTCAAAATTAGATTTCCTGAGAATTTGAACCAATTGGGAACGATAGATTTTGAGAAATTTTGAAAAATCTCAAAAAAAATAAGATAAATTTTTTTTAAAGTGGTTTTTTTGGAATAACTTTTAACCGGCTTTATCGATCAACTTCAAAAACTAGTCCGCGTTTGAGCTTGAAAAACCACGTCGATCGCCACCAAGCTGGTCAAAATCTGTTGATTCGTTCAAGAGATATCGTGAACGAAAGAAACCCGAAAAAGTGTTTTTTCGGAATTACTCCGAAATTTGTGGTTCGATCAATTAAAATTGCAAAATTACTTATGAGGATGATAAAACTGCGTCGAATTGCGCCAACCGCGTGAAAATTGCTTGATCCATTCAAAAGTTATTGCGGTTTGAAAATTCCAAAAATAGTGTTCTATCAAACTTCTATCAGACTTTCGAGCTGGGAGAGCTCAAATGCATAGAAATATTATTTCTTTGAACTCAGCGAGCTCAAAATATAACATAAATTATATTTTGAGCTAAAAAATGTCATAAGTACAATTTTAAGCGCCCAGGAATGGAATTAGCGGGAAGTTGCAGGGATGGCCTTTAAGGTGAACCGTTTTTCTAATTTTTTTTTGTCAGATCAGGCGAATCCCTCTAGATAATCGTCAGATTATGAGACAGTACGTTTAGAACATAAAGATGAACCATATATATCTTAATCTGACGCGCTTGAGTATTTCAAAATGGCGAATTTTTTTTGCACATATTGAAAATGACCGTGAGTTTGCGTCCCATCGAAATCGTCAGATTAGTGAATGAGAGCTTTTTTTTGGTGCACTTAACACTCCCTTCATACCTTAAATACAACCACCCGCATCATGCAAACGATCAGATTAATATACGTACATTATTAAAAATACGTAGGGCATTGATGCTATCAATATCTGACGCGCTCGAGGATGTCCATGCAACAGTTTTTTTTACATATTTAAAAATCTATAGCCGCTTCCCCCACCGATGTAAAGGTATATATCATATAACATTTTTTTCTTCTTATCATCTAAGCTTTGCATCCCAATAGGTCTCTACGACGCTCGAGTAAATCCCCATTTAGCCTCGTGGGCTCCCCTACTATAAGGAAGATCAATATCAATTATTCGACCATAGGAGTTCTATGATATATTTGGTAGGATTCATATTTCAAGTGAATCACGCACTGTATTTAAAAGAGTAAACCCTTTTTTGTCGTATATACTAATCACCCGATATCAAGGCGACTATCGAACAGTTCATTAGTGAATGAACTAATCGCTCTATTGACTGGGTAGATTGGGAGAGGGAGGGCTCTATCATAGAAGAACACCGATGCTCGAATAATTGAGATTGATCTTCCTTACAGGTAAGGAGTTCTTCTATGATATATTTGGTAGATGTTTAAAGATACAATTAGGGCGATTAAATGCAGTGTATAATAGTAATTTCATAATAATATAACAAAAAACTGATACAACATAACAAAACAACAAAAAATAAAAAATTTAATTATAACAACAACTATAGTTACTATATATTTTAATCATTGTTTTGGAAGAAAGGAAAACATTTGAAGTAAAACTATGATGGATTACCTATATAAATAGTACCGTTAATAATTATTACGTGATATTTTTAAAACATCCTTAATAACGGAATTTGCAAAAGTGTATTCACTGGTTATTATCGGTCTATTATAGAATGTTGCAAATACTGATGAATTTCGCGTCCATCCAGCAGTATTTTTTATTAAATTTATGTTTAATCCTGTTCTGTAGGCAGCAGAAGTACTAGCATGTCTAACACAATGACTATCAAAAATGCTTGTGTCTATTCCACTTTTTAGAAGAACTTCCTTAATCCACCTACTTATACTCTGGGTAGAAGCAGGATGAAATGGTTTCTTATGTGTCAATATAAGGTATCCCGTATCATCTATTCTGAATAGTTTTGTTATGGATAGGTAGTACTCAAGAGTTTTTGCCACGCATAATTCAGGTTTGTTAGAGAAAAAGGGCAATACTAAAAAATGTTGGGAGTTATTCGGACTTGATGTTTTGATTCGCTCTTAGATTTTGATTACGATTTTTCCTTGTTTACAGAATATATTTTTCAGAGATATTTTTGAAATTGTTTGTACCCTGCTAGCAGATGTTAAGGCTAACAAGGTGACAAGCTTTTGAGTTATATCTTTCAAAGTGAAATCATGTAATGGGTATATTTTTGCTAAATAAAGTAATACTGAGTTAGGATCCCAAGTTACCGAGTATTTTGGTGTGGATGGTCTGTTGTTATAAACACCTTCTAAAAACCGTTTTAATATGCTTTCATAGGCTGGGCTGAAGCTCAGCATTAACGCTAGGGATGATCGATATGTATTGATGGGGGAATATGAAATTCCTTCAATAAAGTAACTGAACAAAAATTCAAGTACTACATTTAGATTATAAGTGTAAATATTAATTTTGTACTTTAGGCAGAAATGCCCACCACTTCCTATAACAATCTGAATATTGTTTTATGTTTTTTCCCCAATAGAATTTAACATCACAGGAATAACGGCCAGGCTTATTACTCGTTTGTGGAATGATTCCCAGATAATTTTCAGTGTTTTGTGTAGTGGGTGCATCTCTCTGGAAGGAGAATAATTTAAATAATCATGTGGTGGGAAAAAAGGGGTTCTTCTATTAATAATTCATGAAAACACGGGAACCATGACTGATACGACCAATTTGGAACAACCAAAATGCCTGTGGCTTCATCCGTTCGAATGTTTTCAACAACTTCATGGATTAAGGCAAAAGGTGGAAATGCGTAAAACCTTAAGTTTTCCCAGCTAGTTGTAAAAGCATCAACTAATAAGGAATCGGGGTCTGGTCTCCAAGAAAAGTAATTATTACATTCCTTATTTAGTTGGGATGCAAACAAATGTATATATGGTTTTCCAAAAAGATGTATGATTTTCGTAAATTCTTGTTGATTTAATTCATATTCTGTCTCTGGTGATGTATCTCGTGATAGGGAGTCCGCTTCTACAATTTCTTTTGTATTTATGTAAGACTCATATATAAAAATGTTTTTAGTCTCGCAATAGTCCCATAACACCTTTGCCATCTTATTAAGCTGCTTAAATTTAATGCTCCCCATTCGATTATTGGTTGCAATTGCTGTTATATTATCGATTCGAAGCAGAATATTAAGGTTAAATGTATTTTTTGAGAATCATTTTGGACTGTAGTAGGCGGCTTTTAGTTCTAAATAGTTGATGTGTCTCTTAGAGTCATCGTTGCTCCAAAAACCCATTGTTTGACCATTGCAATAGGCACCCCAACCTGTCATGGATGCGTCTGAGAATATTTCCAAGGAGAATTGCTTGGGTGAGATGCTTCCTTAGAAATATTTTTCAACCACCAGTTGAATTCTTGTTATAAATTCTCTGGAATTATCATTTTTTCGTTATAGTTCATGCCATTTTTTCGTAAATTATTTATTTTAACTATTTCGAAAGGTTTTGTGTGGAACCAACCATGATTCATGGCTGGCGAAGAGGACACCAATTTCTCGACGAGTGATGCGGAAGTTCTTATTCTTATTATTTTTTTTTTTTGTTCTATTGAGCAATTCTAATAACGTTGTAATTTTGTTACTGGGCAAACTAATTGTCATCTCGTGAGAATTCAAATTGTAGCCCAAAAACTGAATCTTTTTAACGGGTTGAAGAACGCTTTTCTCATAATTTATTACCATACCGAGTGATTTTAAGAGGTTTACCATTGTATATATGCTTTCATAACATTGTTCATAATTTTCCCCAATGATTAAAATATCATCTAAATATATTAATACCTTACACCCCAAAATTCGAAAATGTCTAGCGGACTCTTTCATTAATTTAGTAAAAATATAAGGCGCTATATTTATACCGAAGGGTAAACAATTAAATTGGAATAATTGATTCTTAAATGAGAACCGTAAATATTTCCTAGGTTTTTCATGAATTGGTAATAGAAAATAAGCATCCTGCAAATCTAAGTTGGTTAAGTAGCAATATTTTCTTATTAGCTTAATCGCTGTTCTATAATCATCAAGTTTAAAATGATTTGTGGGTATGAAGCAATTTAGTTTGTTGAGATTTAATATGAAGCGATTTTTTCCATTAGTCTTTTTGATAAGAAAATAAGACGATAAAAATTGATTTATAGTGTCCTTGCAGTGCTCCTTTTTTAAGAGGGGTAGAAATTTTTTTATAGTAAAATTCCATATCATAAGGAATAATTTTCTGTTTTGGATGGATACAAAAAGTATCCTTATACCCTTAATCCATTTTCAAACTTGTTTATTATGGACAATTTTTAGCCATTCCTTGCATAAGGATTTTAAACGACAAGCAATTTTTTGTGGTACCTCTACTTGTAATACGGTGTTTTCGGCTGATGTTGATGATAACGGTTGGGAGTTTTCTCCAACTTTTTCTTCTGGTCTCTGCTGGTTCCCTACCTTCTTTTCTGCATGTCCTTTTTCATCTTTGTGTTGAATACCTGGCTCCTGGAGTTTAAAGAATGACTAGTTGATGTTCCCAGGGCTGTCTGCTATCTTGAAGGGTTTGTTCTTAATGTTTTCGCTAGCTTTCATCATTGGTTGGCAAGAGTTAACTTTTTCCATAAAACCTGAGCCGAAAAGATACTCATCTATGGTACTCTGATGGGCAGCCACTATGCTATCCTGATTGATAGACGGATTTACCTCCCATTTCCTTTTCACTGATACCGCATGATGGACGCTGGCGAAAAGTTGGGACGTATCTGATAATTTTTGCACCAATTCATTATCAGTATCATCCGATGTGGTAGAAAGTTTCTCGGTCAAAATTGAGCAAATGATAGTCAAGCCAGCTCCTAGTTGTGTTTGCAAGTTTGTAAAGAAGGTACCATTTTTCGTAGCTAGAGCTGATAAAATGGATTTTATTTCATCGTTAATTTTTGGTGCTTGGAGGGGAGCACTATTTTCTGAGGGTATTGTCGTCAAATCAAAAACTACGCCCTGTATATAGTATGTTAAAAACATCAATAATAGTTATCTATTTTTCAAAGTGTTTGTGGTTATTGTAGTCAAAACAACTACACCCTGTATATAAGAATATGTTTAGAAACCTATTGACAGCATTTAATAGCAAACAATTGTTTGTGGGCATTGTAGTAAAAACAAACTACATCCTGTATATAGTGTGTTAAAAAACATTAATAATAGCTATTTAGCAAACAAGTGTTTGTGTAGTCAAAACAAACTACATATAAGAATGTGTTTAGAAACCTATTGACATCATTTAATGGCAAACAATTGTTTGCGGGCATTGTAGTCAAAACAAACTACACTCTGTATATATAAAATATGTTGAAAATCATATCTCTACTCTTGCACATTTTATAGTGAATAGCACTACATATTGCTGAAATTGTAAAATTTGAAATCACACACTTACCCTATGAACTATCTGAATCAGAAGATGCCCTAATGCCCTCTCTAGTTTTGCAAATTTCTTTTTCATGCGTAACAATTCCTTAAACGCCTTTCTTTTTTGCTTATTCGGCATTCTTATTTTCTTACACTGCACGTGAAGGCACTTAAAAATGAACTGTTCGATAGTCGCCTTGATATCGAGTGATTAGTATATACGACAAAAAATTGTTTACTCTTTTAAATACACAGCGTGATTCACTTGAAATATGAATCCTACCAAATATATCATAGAAGAACTCCGATGAGAAGAATAATTTAATTCCAATAACAGATCACTAAAACACTTTAATAGTGACCATTTGTAATCTAGTAATTTACTTGGACCTTAAGTGCACACTTTCTTGTGAACTACATAGAAAATCTGGTATATCACAAAATACACAACAATACGAGTATTAAAAGACTAGTTATCATGTAATTGTGTTAATAGTTATTGTGTATTATTATAATACTATATTTGATTGAGATGCAGCAATAAAATTATTCACAATTGAAACAGAGTCAGAATTATCCATGTTGAAATAATCTTGTGTTGATACATAGTTAGCACTTCATCACTAGGAGATGAATACCGCATCATTGGAAAAACTCAATGCCATGGCAAAAAGCACATATCGGAAATTGTTCCATAATTAGAGAAAAAGCCGTAACAAGTATACGGTAAGTCAAAGGAGAATTATTTTGACGAAATTGATATGGATGAATGGATAAAAAATTTTGAGAAAAATAAAAAGTCCGTTTGTTCAAAATAAGTATTTTTTTTTAATTCCATTTTTATTGTCGCATCAACCATGTCAGTTATTAGCGACAAAGATTATTTTACAAGGTTTTGATTACATTAATTTCAGTAAGATATCGAACTAATACATTTATGTCACAGTTTTGTCCTAATACCGATTTCAATGTGCTTGGTATATTGTTTTTCACTCGTGCGTCCTCATATCTGGCACACTCAACCAGAATATGTTTTACTGTTATCTGCTTGGAACATGTAGTACACTGAGGCATTTCTGTCCTGGCAAGTAAATGTTGATGCGTCAGTATAGTGTGTCCTATCCTTAATCTTGTCAGTAGTACTTGGTTGGGCCGCCTGTTTGGTATTGTATTCCAGGGTTTTACACTGGGTTTCACCTCGCGTAATTTTGCTTCCGAATCAAGCCAATGATTTTGCCACGCACTTTTCGCTTTTTCTTTCACGGTATGCTTCAAATCACTGATGGTCGTCGCGTTTACAACTACAGCACTATCACTTTCCGCTGCTTGTTTTGCCAGTTGGTCTGCTTCTTCATTACCCTGGATTCCTATGTGGGAGGGGATCCACATAAATTTTACATTTATTTGGGATTCTTGTAGTTGGAAGAGTTCCTTCTTTATTTCCATAGTAATGGGATGACTACTATAAACTTGCTGGATGGATTTTAATGAACTGAGGGAATCTGTGATTATGAAGATGTTGGAAGCATTCGCATTTCTAGACAGTTTAAGGGCTTGTAGCAATGCATATATTACTCCAGTGAAGACTGTACTGCAGGTAGGTAATTTAAAAGATAAGTTATGTTTTGCCGTAACAACCGCGGCTCCCACGCCAGCTGGAGTTTTCGAGGCGTCCGTATTTATTTTGAAATGGTCATTATATTCAATGAGTTTTGTCTGGAAAATATTTTTTATCAGCAAACTGGGTAGTTCATATTTTTTAAAAGAGGTAAGAGTGGTGTCAATTATTGGTTTGGAATTTTGCCAAGGAGGATATGTTTCTTCAAACTTGAATATAGGAACATGTTTGATTTGAAGATCTGCTTTGTATTGTCTCACGCGATTACAGAAAGTTGGACTCGGTTGTTGTTGTGCGATATTGTCAATTTCATTTGTATGAATTTTTGGGTACATTGGATGCTCAGTATTATCTAATATAGAGGTAGCATATGACAATGTCAATATTTTCCTTCTCGTAGATAAAGATGGTTCCCCTAATTCTGAATAAAGGCTTTCCACCGGTGATGTACGATATGCACCAGATATTATTCGTAAGACATTATTGTGAACTGTATCAAGTTTCTTTAAAATATAGCTTTTGGTGGATGCATAGACAATAGATCCATAATCGAGTTTGGAACGTATAAGATTTTTATATATAATATGTAGAGTTTTTTGATCTGATCCCCAGTTACAGTTAGAAAGTATTCTTAGAAGATTGATACCTTTCTGACAGGATAATATCAACTTTTTTATATGATCATTCCAGCTCAATTTCTGGTCAAATATCATACCTAAGAATGTCGTGGAAGTTACATATTGCAGTTTTTCTTCATATAGTGTAAGCGGAGGTGTTTTTTCACAATGTTTTTTAGAAAATAATAAACATTTGGTTTTGGATGCAGAAAAGTTAAAGCCCGACTGTTTTGACCATTGCTGCAGTTTATTAAGTTGTCTCTCTAGTATATGTTGCATTGTATCGATGTTTTTACTTTTCATGTATACCACTAAGTCATCCGCATATAGCCTTATTTTAATTGGTTTAAGTACATTTTCAGTAATGTTATTAATAGCGATTAGAAATAATGTGGGACTAATAACAGAGCCTTGGAGAGTACCATTTTCTTGACATTGTTGGGTCGATAGATTACTATTTACTCTTACTCTAAAAGTCCTATAGCTTAGAGAATTTTTAATGAATGCCAACATATGTCCATCTATATTCCATTGCTTCAACGATTTCAGTATATTTATTCTACATGCAGTATCGAATGCTTTGTTAATATCAATAAATATGGCTAAGCATTTCTGTTTATTAGCGAAGGCTTCGTGTATGTCACTTTCTAGATCAATAATATTGTCAATAGTACTTCTCTTTTTCCTAAATCCACTTTGTTCTGGTTTAATTAGTTTGCGACTTTCAAGTTCCCACCTACGACGATTATTAATAATTTTTGCTAAGAGCTTACACATCGTGCTAGTCAGTGCAATAGGTCTGTATGATTCTATACTTGTTGCTTTCTTAACAGTCTTTAGAATTGGTATGATTGTTGCTTCAGTCCACTGAATTGGAAAAGTTTGTTGTATCCAAATGGTGTTGTAAATATTTGAGAGTACTTCTCTGTCGCTCTCCGATAGATATAGCAGTAAAGAAATCGGTATATTATCAGGACCTGGACTAGGGTTTTTAAAGTCTTTTATCGCTTCATCTAGTTCTGATACCGTGAGTGGTTGGTTGAGGTACGATGTATTGTTTTCATTATTGATTGGGATTTCTTCGATTGATACTCTATTTTTTAGAAAATCTTCCTCTAATTTGGCATCGCTCGAGTTCTCTTGGAATGCTTCCGCAAATGCTTCAGCTATATCTTTTGATTTTGTCATTAAGATTTCGTCTTGTTTTATACCAGTGATTTTATTGTATGATTTATTGCCGGATATGGTATTCACTTTTTTCCATACAGATGTTAAGCTAGTAGAGCTGCTTATATTTTGCACATATTTCATCCATGAGTCTTTTTTACTTTTTCTAAAAATATACCTAGTTTTGGCCCTTCGTGCTTTGAATCGAAATTGATTATCAATCGTGTTATGCTTTTTATAGATATGAAATGCACGTTTACTTTCTTTAAGTGCCTCTTCACATTCTTTATTCCACCATGGTACAGCCGTACGGTGTGTTACGTTTTTAGTTAGCCCTATTGTTATGTCTGCAGCTGTTATCAATATGTCATTGAAATTGTTTATTGTTTCATTTATGTCCTCACTTATTGAAAATTTTGATAAAGGTGCGTCAGTTAAAATTGTATATTGTTCCCAGTCTGCTTCATTTAGCTTCCACTTTTGTATAGGCGTTGAATCGTCAGCACTTCTACGTTTATCTACTACAAGGATTGGGGAATGATCACTGTCATATGAAAAAGGTAAGACTTCCCATGCTAGGTGTTGATGTAATGAAGGATTACACAAAGTTAAATCTATAGGCGAAGAAGTTCCATTATAGGTATTAAATCTGGTTTTACTTCCATCATTAAGAATATTTAAGTTTAAGTCTGCCATAACCTCTTCTATTGTGTTTCCTCGAGTATCTTGTTTCTCACACCCCCACATGAAGTTGTGTCCGTTGAAGTCGCCCATGATAATTTCTGGATTAGGAACCTGGGAGATTAGATCAGTCAGTTCCATTTTACTTAGGTTTCGGTCGGATGGAATATATATATATATATATATATATATATTACATATATTTATTGTTGTAGGAAAATAAACGCATACAGCTATTGCTTCAATATTGGTATCTAAATCAATTTGACTTGAATGAAGGTTTTTATTTACATATGTTGCAACTCCTTCCCAACTTTTTATACCAATTCTGTTCATGTAATATACATTAAATTTTTTTAGTTTGTGTGTAGTCTGATTATTAAAGTGTGTTTCTTGTAAACAGATAACGTTCGGGTTGTATTTAGATGTAATAGTTAACATTTCCAGATGGAGGTAATATCCATTTAGATTCCGCTGTAGAATACTCATTCTTTTATTTTAAATTTATTGAAGTAGAATTTCTGTCGTTGCTGTCTGATGAGTCACTGATTGGCTCTTGTTCTATGGGTCCTTCAGCAATATATATTTCAAATCTCTTCCTAATTTTTGTGAAGCGCGTCTTCGTTGCTTTGCTCTGTAGTGATGGGTAATTTTTTTTAATAGTATCTACTAAGTCTTCAAATTCCGACGTGTAGTTTCTAATCACGCTTATTGGATCTGGATTTCCTTTTATATTTGACAGTAAGTCGGTCAATTGTTCGAAAATAAGAGCATAGTAAGAGCATTTACCTTTCTTGATTCTATCTTATTTTTCAACATTCTACACCAAAATGAGATACAGTAACGTCTTCATCAGAAGCTAATATGACTCCGAACAGCTTTCTCAGTGTTCTTTTTTTATTTGTAACATAATTATGATACCTATCGGCTATCAAATTTTCTTCGCTAAAGAAGGGCTCAATTCGCTGTTTCGGACCATCATTTAACTAACGTAATATGTGAGTATGGTTTTCACACATCTAACGTGAAATTATTCAAATACGATAACTTGAATTATGGTAATTTACATTCCCATACTATGTAAAACTTGCTGTATCGACAAAAAACATAAGTTGCAGAAATTCCAGTGAATTATGAGTAATAATTTCTACCCAATTCTTCAAGTTACTGTAATTTATACAGCATAAAATCTAGAATTACCTGTTATTTATTATACAAACATTCCTATAAGAATGAAATATTTTAATTAAACTGCTAGCTGGTTGTCTGTTCATTCCAATATATCCAATCACCTTGTGGTATTAAATCTTCGAAAATGTTTCTTTAATCTGTTAAAGGAAGTCGTACAATACTATTACAATGCCATCCAAATGTCACCCAAAAATAAATTTCTCCTAACATTTTTTCTTGTCAAAATATGTTTCTTTCCTTCCGAAACATTAATCAGAAAAGAAATAACCTCTTATCTCCTTATGTGGGAGTTTTTGCCCCCACACCAGACTTCTAATGGGTTGTTTACTATTTCTTTTGAATGTTTTATAGCATTAGATAAGGGTTCAGATTTCTTGATGTAAGAGAAAGTGATCCACCCCTTGCTCAGGTCTTTAGGAAATGATAAACACACTTTTGGAATTTATTTTTCTTCTTTTGAAATCGATGTCATTAATCTGGTAGAGTTCTAGAAAGAAAATTGTTTGTGTCCTTAACTCTTTTTTACAGTTGAGGCCGATTCGGGAGAGAAACTTTCCATAAAAAGGGACAAAAACGACCCAATATATTCTTATTTTTAGATAATTCTAATAATAGCGATAGAAAAGATGTTGAAGACGTTTATAATGATAAAAAAATGAAAAGAGAATTAATCAAATTGGGATGGGGATTACAAAGAATTAATTATTTACATTTATTGTATATTGCTTCATATCTTTATAGAAGTAATTTGTCGGTCGAAAGTATTTATTTAATTAATTACGAGTATTTAATCAGTTTAATATGTGGAAATGCCACAAATGTCATAAACCCGAATATTTTACAATCCTTGGGATATAATTGGCATCCGGAATGTTTAAGATGCGAAGAATGTGGGAAAAGGCTTAATCCCGGTCAACATGCAGAGCACAAAGGTCGGTCCATTAGTCCTTCTAAGGAACTGTCAGACGGTACGTTAAGGCATCGCTTGTTCCCTACAGGACTGTGGTTCGAAATATTGTCATGTTCATTGTTATGGAGCCTTGTCTGGACCTCAGTTGTTCGGACATGGTACTAGAGTAGAGCCCCACAAGAGTTTTGGTGCACAAAAAGATTCACCGAAATTTAGTAATGGTCCTACTCTCCCTAGATCTCATTTAGAAACGAAAATAAAGGTTTATAACCAATTTTATGAAGGTAAAAGTGGTGAAATTCGTTCTAGAGAAGTAAATGGTAGGTTTATACTTGAAGGTTCGTTACGTATACATTGGGGCGGTCACGGAGTCATTCATCTTAAAGAAAATGATGATCAATGTACAGCAGTTACTGTAAAGAAGAGAAACTCGTACAGGTCTTCTAGTCCTGAATATGATACAGATGACGACATTCAAATTATCTCGAGATATATCTACATGTTCAGATGATCTCACAAGATCTGATACAGGCATAGAAAGTGGTTCAAAATCTCTAGATTCGAGTGTAACTGATAGCACTTCAGTTTCGGCTCGTAATGTGATCAAAAGTGTGACGTTGCCTTCTAAATTAGACGTTAAATCTATGGAATGGGATGAACTCGATGAATTACTCCGTGTAGAACGTAAAATTGATGTAGCGGATCATTTATATCAAGCAATGCCGGTGACATTACCTTCACAAACCAGCGTTGAAGGTACCAGTGGATCTAGTAGTAGTACGAAAACTGAGAGTTTATCGTTAACGATAAAAAACGATATGTCTTCAACGGTGACAGATGCTGATAGTACTTTAAAGGCTTGTCTAACAAATTGCAATGTGAGTTTATAGATTCTATTATGAAAAAAATATGGTTACATGATAAAGTATGGTACCACATCTAATAGAAATAAAACATTGTCATACTCAAAACCTTCAATTCCGTTGGGTTGGTACTCAATTAATAGATTGCACCATCTTTTTACACAATAATTTTCATCGTTAAGATGTAATATTGAGCATCTTAGTATTAGATTATTTTTAATGAGAAACAAATCGCACTTTGTTCTTTATAGTTATACCCCTATTAGGGTAATATCGAATTTCTGATTATTGTGACTCCTCTCGAGCAATATTTTTTACTTCACGTAATTTCCAATATTGTGACAGATACAGAATTTAGTACCTATTATACTTTCCCAAATTTATTAAATTCTGCGTGTTGAGGTTTTGTAACATGTCGCTGAGACATGTTACTATTTTCATCAATTATTTTGGAGCGTTACTTATTCGTCGGCTACTCCCACCTCTAATTCCAAATCATTCTGTTTCAAATATTAGGAACGTATCGGGGATAGTTTTTACCACCATTAAATGGCTATTTAAAACTACGATTAAGAAATCGTCGCTTGTTCATTCTTCGCTAAGCAATTTTGCATTCACTTTTAAATATTACTTGTGTGTGATATTAATTCTTCTGGCTGCTCTGCAGCCTTTAAGGATCTGTACCGACCTCTACGGACCGTTTACAGACTTTACCTCTACGGACCTTTTACGGACCTTTTACGGACCCTTACGGACCTG
The DNA here is from genome assembly GCA_963921935.1 of Galeruca laticollis. Taxonomy (NCBI): domain Eukaryota; kingdom Metazoa; phylum Arthropoda; class Insecta; order Coleoptera; family Chrysomelidae; genus Galeruca; species Galeruca laticollis. Next base: position 105,399,489 of record OY998182.1, on the reverse strand, counting down.
ACGGACCCTACAACGATCCACTCATCGGACCATATCGTTCCAGAGTCCAGACAACGACGGCTCAAGAATCCTTGACTACTGCTGCGAGCTGTACGTCCCGAGTCTTCCCAAGATAAGTCCCTACCTTATTTTTGGTATATATAAAATATTGAGTTGGACATTTTTACTGTAATAACTAATATTTATTCGTAGTGTATTGAGAATATACGGTCTATGTAAATTTATCTTTGTGTGTCAAATAAATCCATTTGTCCCGAAATTTTGTTTGTTGATTCACCTTATCCCAATTGAGGTAATAAAAAATAGTGTAACTAAGGACGAATTCACCTCCTGAGCAGAGTCCCAAGGCCGGGTTAACTTAGGATTGTAACAGTTTCTTCCTTAGCCTCCCTGAATCAGTCTGCCGTTTTTTCTCCAGGAATCCTCCTAATTTAATGAGTGGTAATCTATCGTAGTATGTTCTTGTTGAAACATTATTTACATAGCTGTTATAATTTACCAGGTAGATTTTTGTCTATCCTGGCAAATTGTACATATTGTCTTGTCCCTACCCAATCAGTTGTACATGATTCACGAACGGAAAGTGATTTTGCTGCTGACAATTGTATGTTTTGACAAATGCTGTTTTTTTGAGGTAGGTGCAAATTTTTATACATAATTATGGTATAGGTTGTAAAATCATCAATATTTATTTATTTAATCCGAAATTCCGCCAAACAATTGCGGAATGCTTGTGCTTCATCATTCTAACCTCAAAACGCATGTACCTTTTGGCTTTTACAAACTGCATGGTGGGGCATCTCATACCACCTTTTGGTATAGATGCCCCAGTCAAAGTGGGTAGAGATGGCCTATTAATTTATCAATTTCTTTTAAGATCATTATGCCATCCACATATAAACGGATTTGTCCTCAACGAGGGATGTGGACAGAAGCCAATTTATTGGAAGCTATTCAATCAGTTCGTAATAAAGAACTAGGTACTAATGCAGCAGCTCGCAATTATGGCGTGCCATCAAGAACTCTTCGTAGGAAGCTGAAGTCAAACGATTCTAAAAAAGGAAGAATGGGTTCAGATAGCAGCTTAGGAGCTGAAAATGAAAAGAAATTGGCTGGACAAATGGCCTACAAATTTGCAGTGGCTTCAAATATTCCACATAAATTTAAAAATGCACTGGCAGGAAAAGATTGGCTTCGCTCTTTTCTCAGAAGTAATCCCGAGCTCTCCGTGACAAAAGCTGAAGGTGAGGGTCTACAAATCATCAATTTATAATTAATCTTAATAATTGTTTTTCAAATTTTAGGTGTTTCCATAGCAAGATGATTAGGAATGTCTCAAGATAGAGTAAATCATTATTTTGATCAACTCCGTTCTGTCCTAGAGAAATTTAACTTATTTGATGAACCCAGCCATATTTTTAACATGGATGAGACAGTTAAATAATGTCCCAGGAAAGGAGATCGGTCGGAAAGGTTCTAAAAACGTGGCTGCAATAACTTCAGGAGAGAAGGGGGAGACAATCACAGTCGTAGCATGCTGTAACGCTGAGGGTACATTTATACCTCCGCTAAGTATTATGAGAGGCGACCATCTGAAACCTGAGTATAAAGATGGAAGGCCTCCTGGGCCTGACATCTAAATGAACGAAAAATCAGCCTACATAAACTCAGATTTGTTTTTGAGGTGGCTAAAGACCCATTTTACACCGCGCAAACGTGAAGGTACTGTTTTATTATTGGTGGATGGTCACAGCCCTCATTGTTGTGTCGAGATGCTAGAATTTGCTAGACAGAACAATATTATAATGATCAATTTTCCAAGTCCGCACGCACTGGTTACAACCTCTCGATAGGGCGGTTTTTAAATCACTGAAATCTGCTTATACTGTTTCATCGAATAACTTGATTCGAGCAAATCCTTCCAGAACAATTAGTCGTTTTCAATTTGGACATTTATTAAAAGAGGCATGGGGTTAGGCAGCTGTACTAGGAAATGCAATTTTCGCTTTTAAAGCAGCTGGTGTACACCCGTTCAATCCAGAAGCCATTCCAGAATACGCCTTCTTATCTGAAACTGCCATACCCCGTACATATATAGGACTGAATCCCTCCAACGTGACCACATTCGTTTCTATAACTTTGAACGAAACTGTGGAAAAAGAAGAGCCACTGTCACTTCAACAGCCTGATATGAGTACTGCTCAAGAAATGTCTCCAAATCCAAGAACAATAACCGTAAGAGAAATGTCTCCTCAGCCTAGCACCTCCACTGCTTCACCAAATTTAACTCAATCAATGATTCTTCCAGAAAACTCTGATATAACCCCGGGAAAATTGTTGGATCAAGTTTCACCCCCACCAAAGATGCAAAAGAAAATAAAAAGTCCTACGTTTGTTAAAAAAGTTAGCAGCAATAAATTGAAGCAGAAGAAGAACAGAAAAAGATAAATTTCTTCAACAAGCGAATCCGAAGTTGAGGACCTCACTATGCTTGACGACGAGGAATCTGATAATTCAAAAAATGATAAGTGCGTGGGATGTGAAGAAAAATATTCCGAGATGATCAGGAAAGATGACTGGATTAAATTTATACATTGCGAGCAATGGTTTCACGATGCAGCAAATTCGTTATTTTTTGCGATTTCTGTGGAAGAGTAGCTACCAGCTATTTTGCTCATTAATTTGTATCGGAGTACATAAGCCATCACTACCACCCTGTGTGAGGCATCTCACCCATACCGTGAGGTAGAACCAATTACAAAAAAAAATTCTTGTTTTTTGCATTTGTTTATAAATATTATAACTGAATAAAGTTTGTATTACCATATTTTCTGTTAATAATTATTTTCTTAAAATTTAGGTCCAGTTAAAAAAAGTAGCGCGTCTCTACCAATTTTACCCTATTTTATTTATATTTAACGAATTTTTCAATTTATTATTTCGCTGATATATGGCATATCGCAAAATGACGTCAATTTTCCCCTTTACACCACCCCGGAGTGAATCGATCCATTATTAGACATTGTTTTTTTATAAGGAGTAAGGAGGGTCGTAAAGGCTCTGCAGCCTATCAAGAAATTCGACCAATAAGGTCTTTCAACGGTATGAATACTTGTATTATTATTATTTTCATTTAAAATATAAAATTTAAATAATTTTGTACCCATTTCCGGGCATTCACAATCAATGATATAATGATGAAATTCTATTTTCGAATTAAATAAAAGTATATGTATGTATATTGGTGTTGAATAAAAATTCTGAAATTTTGAAATATAATAAAGTAACGTGTCCAATTCGGATCTTCCACCCAATCATCTTTCTAAATAACTTTTCCGCAAAAACATATGATACTGAAGAAATCTTTTGACACTTCTAGTAAATGTGTATAGCTTAAAACTCTCTATATATCTGTAATCTAGAATTGCCCTATGCAGACCTTTACTTACTTTGAATCACGTTTCTTGATTTCTCTATTCATGAGGATCACACTTTTAATTAAAGTCATTTTTGTAGGGTTCTAATAATACATTCACAATACTGGGTAAAATGTCCTACTTCCCCTGGGAAATAATACAAATAGCGGATGATGTGGTGCTCCATCCCTATATCCTTTATAAAAGCTTTGACCTACCTGAGCAATTATGATTCCCGTGATATTTCGACAGGGTTATCTCTGAAAAACAGGAGAATCCTTTTGGAATCTTGATTGTGTTTTGGAATACGACTGTGACTAAATTATTATTCCTCACAAGCATCAATCCGAGAAAATTATTTGGATGTAAAAATTGGGAAAGTATATGACGTCAGATATAAAAGTATGAGTTTCTTTTGTAATTAACAATATGCTTCATCAATGAAAGTGCAAATTTTATTATGAATTGTACATGAGGTTATCAGAAGGGCTCTACTAGAAGATACAAACATATTTCATGATTTTGAAAAACGATAAAAATTGTTCAAATTTAATCTTGGACAAAAGTAGCCCTGAGATTTACTTATACTTATAATTCAATTCTAAAAATAAACAAAGAAACCTTTCATTTTAAGGAATACCTTAAAAGAATAATTCGAGTGTAGCATATGTATGAGTTACAGAATTATTTCTATTGATGTAATTGAATTATTTGAGTACCTACACATTTTTCATAGGTCTGGTGTTTGTATTAGTGAAAAGTTAATTTTGATTTTCCCGACTCGAAGGTCGTATAAACTAACAAGATAACCATCATATTCAGGGTCAATTTGGAGGTAACGTCTAATAGAACATGATGAGTCCAATTTTTGTTCTGAAAATAATCACATATTCAAGACTTGTTGGGTAACTTAACTGTCAATTTAGTAGATTCACAAATTGAACTTGGAGAGAAATTAACTGTCTCAACCCTTACTTCGTGGAATATACTCATATTACTGTTTTAAATGAAACTTACTGTTTCTAAATAATTCCACAATATATTGAAAAAAATGTTAAAAATTCTAAGAAATTTGACAATTGTTTCAATATTAAATACTAAATATCGAAACAATTTGTCAAATTTCTTAGAATTTTTAACATTTTTTTCAATATATTGAGAAATTATCTAGAAATGGTAAGTTTCATTCAAAACAGTGAACTTGGAGTATTTGTCATGGAAGATATTTACTAGGTCCGAAAATCTATAGTTCATTAATTCTAATTCACGACATCTTTGTAACTGAACTGACGGAATAAACATATAATTGACTTTATATCATTGACAAAATAAAAATATCTTCATAAAAAGGCAGATTTCATTTAGAGTAAATTGGGGTAATATGGCAACATAAAATTCAAATGCCCACATTCTAAGAACCAACGCGCCTAGCTGAAACACGATGGCTGCACGTTAGAGCTTACACAATATATGTATGTGTTCAGAGTCGCTCGATGCCATATTCACACACAGCGAAAGATTAGAAGTAAAAATGCATAGTGATACTCTATTGCCATTTTACCCCATACCATGGGTAATATGGCATCATACGATGAGTAATATGGCAACATGCTATTCTCGTAAGAAATAAAATATTTCATGAAACTGAAAAAAAAACTTTATTTTTACAACATTACATATTATATATTACTGAATCTTATGTCTAATCTTATGTCTGATCTGGAACACAATCTGCACAATATATGTTTGATGGAGTACATATCTCGTGAACCCAATGATTACATTGCACACATTGCAACCAATCACATTTTGGTCCTTTTTTATCAAAATAGTATCCACGGCATTGTGCACAATATTCTGATTCATCGTATTCCAATTCTGATTCACCGCTCTCCATTGTAGGCACTTCTAATTCGCTTTCTGATGAACTAGTATCAGGATTAGCATCACGTCTTTTCTTTTGAGTGAATGTCTTCTTTTTTCCTTTGTTCTCTTTATCGGCCTCATCTTTTTCCATCTTATTTTTTTTACGTTTTAGCTTTGCTGCTTCCTTTTTGTCTTTAATTTCTCTTTTCTTTCGTTTCTCTGCAATTGTTTCTGGGCATGTAAGTAACTGAGCATGCTGCTTTCTCTTCTGACACCCACTTGGACCAGGTATAGCTGGAATAGGTACGATCGCTTCAAATGATACTTCGTTGTTATGAATATTATTGACCTCATCATTAGGATTATCTTCAACATTGTTGTCGGCATCATCAGGAATAACACCATCAGCATTTTGTTCTAAATTATTGTTCCTAGGAATTGTCGCGGGAGTATGCTGGATGAAAGCATGATCGGGAATTATGGTTGCATTAAATGGATGGATTCCGCAGGTTCTGAAACCCGAAACCCCGTTTTGAACCGTAGCTGCTTTACACCATGCATTGTTTAAGAGTGCTGGAAACTGTAGCCTATTCAATTTCCGACCAGGATGATTATGTATCCAGTTATTACAGGCTTGTGACCAATAGGTTTTTAAAGGTTTGAAAAACGATCTGTCTAGTGGCTGAAGCCAGTGTGTCGTATGGCTTGGTAGACACAACATGATGACATCGTTGCTTGCGGCTAAATCTAATAATTCTACATCCGAACAGTGCGACGAATGGCCATCTAAAATGAGCAATACTTTACCTGGCTCTTTTCTGGCAATAAAGTGCTCTCGAAGCCATATTTTAAAAATATCTGTTGTTACATATGCCGATTTTTCATTCATTATAACTTTACCCCCAGGAGGCAAACCATCTTCGAACTCTTGTTTTTTCTTCTTGCCTTTAAAGATACAAACGGGAGGAAGAAAATGACCTTCTGCATTAACACAGGCTATAACTGACACCGTCTCACCTTTCTCGCCACTTGTAACGCAGTTTACGGTTTTGGTGCCTTTAGTGGCAATAAATTTTCCTGGGTTATTGTTAAGTTGTAGCCCTGATTCATCGATATTAAATATTTTTCTCGGGGTGTTCATTAAGTCATTATCTGTTAATGTTTTCTGCAACAGATCAAAATATCGTTCGCATTCATTCTTAGACATGCCTTGCGCTCGCGCTATAGACATTCCTTGAGCTTGGCGAATTGACAATTCAGGATGTCTTTTCATAAACGATACAAACCAGTCATACCCAGCTTGCTTTTTCTCGACATTAAAGGTATTTGAAATATTATTTTGAACCGCAAAAGAAAATGCAATCTTTTTCACATCAACTGATGTAAGTGCAAATCCATGCTTTTCCATAGTTTGGATGTATTTTACCAAACTTGCTTCATGATCTGAAGTTAGACAACTTTTGCGGCCCAATTTTTCTTTGCGGAGGTTTCCAGACCGCATTCTTCTCATCAAAGTACGGGCAGGAACGTTATAAGTACAGCTAATTTGGCGAACAGATCCTCTACCATGTCTAAGATCTTCAATGGCATTGCCAAGATCTTCTTCTGACCATAAAGCTCTAACGTTTTTCCGAACAAAAGTACGAGGCATCTGAAACCAAAAAAAAGCAGGTAAGGGTAAGAGTAATACGCTCGGGGTAATACGCCGCAGTTGAAAAAATGTGACGCATAATACCCCATATTGCATCTTATGACAAATAAAATCAAAACACATATTTATCATACGTTTAACAGAGTGTTCCGCCAAAAAAGAGTAAGGTTATGAATCATTCTTTGACACACTTCTATTAAAATTGACGAAATCTGCTTAAGACTTCCTTCACCACTGTATATAACTTAACATTAGAAACTATTTTACACGGTGCTTACCTTTATATCGACGTCACTCACTAAAAAACTAATGGTTTCGATTTGCGAATGATTCACGCTTGTTTTCTGTCTGACACAAATATGGATGAACGACCATTGTTGCCAAATGTTGACTTGGAACGGAAATATCAAACTGCGGCGTATTACCCAGCGCGGCATATTCCCCCAATTTACTCTATATAATATAATTTATCCGAGTTAAAACCAAATGATTTATGTAAATTCCAGTCAAAACAAGAGCAATGATAGCTAGACCTTATTTCCTTGTGTTTTCAAAGTTTCTATACAATTTAGAGCCTACTACGATTAGTTCTTCTATTTTTTTTAATTAGATGCATCCGAAAGTAAAACTCTTTCTCTTAGTCAAATTTCATTTTCTAAATTTACAGCTTTGTAATTTTTTTGCATGTAGCTTAAACGTTCTATAGAATACAACGATTTATGAAACAGATAAAAATTACTTAAAGGATTAGAAGTTGGAATTATTCCACCTGTTATCCAGATATACCTTTTTTGAGAGTATATTTCAAATACTGTGTACGAAAGTAAACCATAAATAAGCTGCAGCAGAATAATCCAAATTTGTCGCTAATAAATATCAGCGGACAATATATTTATAAGTGTATACAAACGTGGAGGTGCCCATAAATCTACTGAATTGTAAGTGATCATTTATATGAACCGGCATTTACGTTTTCCGTAGCAATAACAAACCGTTCTACTATACGTTTCTCTCTTTCTCTCTTTAGCTCTCCGGCCGATTGAGGAATATTCAGGCCCGGCGCCACCGGAGGATGTTTATATGGCATTGCTTCAATTCATTCACAAGTCAATGTCTCGTCGATTTTTTTGGAATAAATGTTAGTCATCATGACAGTTAGGTACCAAATAATTCGATGGTTTACAACAGATATCAGATTAGCGATCTCTAATTATTTTTATAAGGATTATTATAACGATCATTAGCCATATGTTAGTGGCAATGTCCGTTGTGCAGTCATAACAGGGCTTGTCTAGCCAAACCGGGTATTGCCGGCCCGCTTCATGCAAAGTCTGAAATTAATAATTTTTTCAGACTTTACCCGAGATCTGTAGGGCTAAATATTTAGCAGCCAAAGTTCGAAATAACCTAGATTGACCTGGTTATGTCCGGATTGCACACGGATAAGTACTTGTCGACTAGAAAATGGGAAAGTGTACGAGGAGTAAAATCGTTAGGGTTTGGTAAAAGAGGAAAAAGTGAACGGAATCTTAACACAGATTCAATCTGCGACAGTAATGTGTATAACTCTTCGAATGTTAAGTTTGTATTTCCGGCCACCCTTTTTAAACGATGGTATGAGGATTTTACCTCCGCTTCCCAAAAACCTCCGGAGTGAGGCGAGTATGATGGAATAAAATGCCATTATATATTTTCTTAGGAACACGAAGATGCCGGCCGCCCGCACGAAGCGGGTGGTAAGCTCGCTCATCTTAATTTGTGTGGTCAATGTAAATTAGGTCTTCAGTGTTTAATTTCTAACTTGTCTAACTGCTAACATGATAGCTTAAATATTTATTTTCAATTCAACCTTGGAAGTTTTTCTGTCAGTTACAAAAAAAAATTGTCACTGTCAAAAATAAAAAATTTGTACTTCATAAAATATATTTGATTTTTATCAACGATTCAAGATAATTTGAATGATATCCAATCCTTCCAAGTGAAATAAGAGCTATTGAAGCTTTATGTGTGTTTAAGGAATAATCGTTCGTTTATTCCCATACATAAATTTGATCCCTCGAGTCGGACAGGGCATAAAACCAGCGATAAATCCTAATTATTAAAATTGGAAAATGGAATGTGTGTCTGGTATCTGGTAATTGGACTGGACCGATTGTGAATTGGACTTTGTCAAGGACTCACTCAGGTCAGACGTTTCCAATATATTCTTTATTTTTTGAACTGTTCAACATTTGACGTGCGTGTTTTCGCACACAGTTTGCAAACTTTTTTTACGTATATAAACCTGTAATCAAACATGGATCCGGATGCGTTGTTATTAAAAGCGCACGCCGCTCGAAGAACTGCTAAAGGTAGTATCACTAGAATAGAGAATTTTATCAATGCAAATGCAGGTAATTTATTGCATAAACTTGAATATGATACCAGGTTAGAGCTACTTGAAACTTCTTTCAAAAAATTTTGTGAGTCTCAGGACGTCATTGAGGGCTCCGAGACAGATCTTGATAAGATTGGTGACCCTAGTGACTATGAAGAAAAATATTGTACTTTAAAAACTCAATTAAAAATTTTGATTGATCATTCTTCTCCTAAAGATAATGCTACCGTTCAAGGTACAAACCAACAAGGTCATCACGCAAATTCCATACAAAATGTTAATGTTAAAACAGAGGTAAAATCTAAGATGCCTGAAATTGTAATTGACAAATTTGCAGGTGGGCACCAAAGTTGGAATGGTTTCTATGATATTTTTAAAGCCCTTGTTTTAGACAATGATGATTTGGCAGAAATACAAAAACTTATTTATTTAAAATCAAATTTACTGGGTGAACCTCAAAAATTAATTTCAAATTTACCATTGGTCGCCTCTAATTTGTCAGTAGCAATTGACATACTTAAGGAAAGATATGAGAATAAGTTAGCGAATATTTACGTTCACATCAAGGGCCTATTAGACGTTCCATCAATAAATAAAAGTAATTCAATGAATTTGCGTAACTTTGTTGTCACAGTTAAACAGCACACTGAGTGCTTAAAAAATTTGAATGTTCCTATAGCAGAGTGGGATTTGATTTTGGTGTATATTTTGTCCCAAAAACTAGACATTAACACTAGACGTGGGTATGAATTGGAAAGAGGTCCTACTCTTTTACCTACTTTAGACGGGTTCCTCAAGTTCGTTGAGAAAAGATGTCAGGCTGCTGAAAATTTGGTTTCGCCAGAGTTGCCTCGTAAAAACTCTAATTTTGCTAATGTAGATAAAAAGTTAAGTTGTTTGTTTTGCAAAATGTCAAATCATAACATGTTTAAATGCTTTAAATTCAAAGAATTGCCATTGAATAAAAGAAAACAGTTTATATTTTCAAATCGGTTATGTTTAAAATGTTTTGCTCCACATCATGTAAGTCAATGTGAGTGGAAGAATTGCCCTATTTGCGGCGAAGCTCATAATTCCCTATTACATGCGGGAAATTCTGTCGATTATTCGTCAAAATCTAATAATTCTCACAATAATACAATAAATGCTCAACAAAATTCGAGTTTTGATTCCAATCGTGGGCCTACCAATCACAAACAAAAAGGTTATTCCATGAACAAATCGAGTAGTAACTCAGATCAAGCTTCTAACATAGAACAAATACAAAATTCGGAGGTTACTCAAGCTTCCACTAGTGACAAGCTTGGGGCACAATCCAACACTATGTCAAGCCTTTTTATAAACCAAAAATCTCATATTTTATTGGCAACTGCATCCGTACATGTTTCAAATAACAATGGCCATTTAATATCTGCCAGAGCCGTGCTTGATAGTGGGTCTCAAGTATCACTAATCACACATAAATTAGCGAAAAGACTACAATACCCTACCTATAATAAAAACTTGTCAATTTGTGGTGTATCAGGTCACATGCAAGTAAGTGAAGGAATAGATATTAAATTGTTCTCAAAGGTTGATCCCACAAAAACATTTGAAGTAAATTGTTCCGTAACAAATTTTATTTCTTCTAAGTTGCCTCAATTTCCTCTACAAACAGATCGATTAGAAATCCCTTGTAGTATCGTCTTGGCCGACTCAAATTATGATGTTCCAGATCACGTAGATTTGTTATTAGGAGCAGATGTTTATTATTCATTACTTTTACCTGGTCTGATTAACCTTGGGGACAACCTACCCATATTACAAAATACTCATCTTGGTTGGGTGGTAGGAGGTGTCCTATCCCCAACAATCTTGTCAAATTTTATAACATGTGATCAAGTTCCCTCACATTCTTTATTCATTAATTTCAATCAAATCGACAATTTGCTGCAAAAATTCTGGGCAGTTGAAGATGTGCCACAAGGACGTATTTTATCAAGTGAAGATGAACTTTCTGAACAAATATTTAAGGATACCACAAAAATTTTGGATAATGGTAGATTTCAAGTGGATATGCCATTTAAATCGCCCGTTGAGAATTCTAAACTAGGCGAATCTTTTTCATATGCCAAAAAACGTTTTCTTTCATTAGAGAAAAGATTGCATCAAAATAAGTCATTGTTTGACCAATATTCAGAGTTTATTAAAGAATACATCAACTTAGGTCATGCACGGTACATTCCTCTTGATCTTAAAAATATTCACAATAACCACAAATATTTTATACCTCACCATTGTGTGATTCGCAATGATAAAGTTACAACGCGTCTCAGAGTGGTCTTCGACGCGTCCCTAAAAACCACCTCGGGATATTCATTAAACGACATATGTCTAAAAGGGCTTGTTGTTCAGCCAGAGCTATTTAACATTTTGTGTCGCTTTAGAGCTTATATGTTGGCTGTTGTTGCAGACATCGAAAAGATGTACCGGCAAATCTTGATTAATTCTGATCACATTTACCTACAAAACATCTTATGGCGAGAAAATATAACAGATGATATTAAATGCATTGAATTGTTAACTGTTAGCTACGGAACAAATTTTGCACCTTATGTAGCCACTCGTTGTCTCGTTGAATTGGCAGACATGTATAAAAAAGAATTTCCGTTGGCAGCTATGGCAATCCAAACTCAAACATACGTTGACGATGTGTTGGCTGGAGCTGACTCTTTCGAGGAGCTCTGTGAACTGAAAACCCAATTAATAAAATTACTTAATTTAGGCCAATTTACACTTCATAAATGGTGTTCAAATTCCATTGAGTTTATGAACAATTTTACCTCAGAAACTGAATCCAAAAACTACTCTATAAATTCTGAGAGTAATTCCAATAAAGTGCTGGGTGTTTTTTGGGAGCCGAAATCAGATCACTTTTCTATTTCTCTGCCCAAGAACATAAATGTAAATCCAATTACGAAAAGAAACGTCTTAGCTATTATAGCTCAAATCTATGATCCGTTGGGGCTTGTTGCTCCAATTGTCATAACAGCCAAAATCTTCATGCAGAAGCTTTGGTTATTGAATTTAAATTGGGACGACTGTTTAAATTTAGAGTTAAGTAACGAATGGATTCAATTTTCTACAAACATTCTTGAATTATCAGAGTTAAAAATTCCGCGATGTTTAATTAATAATCGCAATATCAAGCGAATTGAGATTCATTCTTATTCAGACGCAAGCTTAAAGGCATATGGGTGTTGTATATATTTAAGAACTGTTTATGAAAATAACAGTGTTTCTTGTCATCTAATTTGTGCCAAATCTAGAGTTTGTCCTTTGCGAACAATTTCTCTTCCAAAATTGGAATTATGCGCATGCGTGTTAGCAAAGGTCACCCATCGTATTTTAGAAACATTCAAAAATAACTTCCAAATAGCCAGTGTTAATCTTTGGACTGATTCGCAAATTTCGTTAGCATGGCTACAATCACATCCAAGTAGATGGAATATATTTGTCTCTAATAGAGTTTCTTTAATTCAAGAACTAACATCCTTGTACACCTGGAGGTACATTCCTACCAAACAAAATCCAGCTGATTATGTATCTAGAGGTATGATGGCGCAAGAACTTATTTCTAATAATATGTGGTGGCAAGGGCCCTCACATTTGAAAAATGTTGATTTTAATTTAAATTCATTTCAGTCAAGTGTTAATATTCAGAAAATTCCGGAAGAACGAAAAGTTGTTATGAGTACAACCTCTACTGAAAATTATATGATAAGTATTTTCAATAGGTTTTCAGATTTTCTGAAAATACAACGTATAGTTGCATTCTGTCTTCGGTTTAGACATAATTTACAACATAAAGATGATAAAAGGTTTGGTCCTTTAAAAGTAGATGAATTACAACATGCTTTAAAGGCAACATTGCAAGTTTTGCAACAACATTATTTTTCTCAAGAAAAAGATTTATTAAAAAACAAAAAGGTCCTTCGAAATAAACAGTTTAATTCTTTGAATCCCTTTATTGACTTGGAAGGCTTAATCCGCGTTGGCGGGAGATTGTCAAATGCTGATCTGCCATTTGCACAAAAGCATCCAATATTATTGCCCGCTAGATGCCACATTGTTGATTTGATGCTACGGAGAGAGCACCTTAAATTATATCATGCCGGTGCTCAAACCGTGTTAAGTAACTTTAGACTACGTTATTGGCCTTTAGATGGCCTTAGAGCTGTTAAACGCATAATCCCTTGTTTTAAATTTAAAGCTAGGTGTGCTGAGCAAATGATGGCAGATCTGCCTAAAGATCGAATTTCAGTTTGTCGTCCATTTTTAAAGGTCGGTGTGGACTTTGGGGGTCCATTTTTAATTAAAACCTCGAATTTACGCAAAGCCTCTAAAGTTAAAGCATATATTGCTATATTTGTATGTATGACTACTAAGTGCGTCCATATAGAATTGGTGTCGGGCTTGTCGACAGAACAATTTTTGCTCACATTACAACGTTTCATAGGCCGACGGGGTAATCCTTCGGTAATATACTCTGACAATGCCACTAATTTTTTTGGCTCCAGTAACCATTTGAAAACCTTATACGAATTTTTTAAATCCAAAAGTAATATTGAGTCTATTGAAAATTTTTTATCGAAAAATGAGACTCAGTGGAAATTTATCCCACCTCGTTCACCACATTGGGGCGGTCTTTGGGAGGCCGCAATTAAGGGTGCTAAGCATCATCTGATTAAAGCTATTGGTAAAACAGTTCTAAATTTTGAGGAATTTTCGACAGTCTTGGTTTGCATTGAGAGCATCATGAACTCGCGGCCTCTTAGCATTTTATCAAATGATCCGACTGATTTAAACTCTTTAACACCGGGACATTTTTTAATAGGCGACAATCTTTCAGCATTCCCAGACAAAGACTTGAGTAATATTCCAGAAAATCGATTGTCAATGTATCAGAAGTGTATTAAATTCAAACAAATATTTTGGAAGCGATGGTCCATTGAATATCTTAATAGGCTTCAGCAAAGGCCAAAATGGACCAATCAAACCCGAAATTTGGAAATTAATCAATTAGTCCTTTTAAAGGAGGATAACTTGCCTCCTTTCAGGTGGGCTCTCGCGCGAATCATTGAAATTATTCAGGGTTCAGACGGCAAAGTTCGTTTAATTAGAGTCAAAACATCAGATGGAACGTTTCTTAGGTCTATAGCGAAGGTATGTCCCCTTCCTGATGATACCTAGATTTGTGTATTGTTAAATCTTAAACTTTGTCATTAGGTTAGCTATTTTTTATGTTTTATGTACTGTGTTGTGTGCGGAAGTTATCTGAAGTGAAGTGTTTTGTTTAAGTTGGAGTTTTCTCCCGGAAAACGTCCAAGGCGGGAGTTATGTTTAATTTCTATTTTGTCTAACTGCTAACATGATAGCTTAAATATTTATTTTCAATTCAACCTTGGAAGTTTTTCTGTCAGTTACAAAAAAAAATTGTCACTGTCAAAAATAAAAAATTTCTACTTCATAAAATATATTTGATTTTTATCAACGATTCAAGATAATTTGAATGATATCCAATCCTTCCAAGTGAAATAAGAGCTATTGAAGCTTTATGTGTGTTTAAGGAATAATCGTTCGTTTATTCCCATACATTCAGAGAAGGGTTATAAAGCTCACATTTCAATGAACATTATTATGCCGAGTAGGAGCGTTGTTGTATACTGCCCTGCTAAGACAAGAGGTCGTATCTGAAAATATACCGTTTGTGGGAAAATCCAAATTTGTGAATCATATGCTGCCAAGAGAACGTATTATTGTAGAAACCTGATGTTGCACAGGTATATAAAACAGAGTGAGTCAAACTTATGACTAGAATATTGATATATTAAAATCATATTATTTCGAGATATTCGGAATTAAGTAGAGTAATGAACTTAGGAATGAAGAAACTACGATAAAGGTTCTGATGTCGTATGTACCATATGGGACTTATTAGTTAAGTAATTGTCCTTTTTATTAATTATTGTTTGATCAGCAATTGAAGAAAGTATTGTTAGTTGATATTACAATGATGCGAGTGATAAGTTATGTTAGTTCAGAATTTATTAAACGCTTACATGAAACAAACTCGATTCTGGAAGTCTTTCCAGAATTGAAGTCGATTTTCTGGGAGAATTTCTGACAATTTTGAGATGAGATTCCTTTTTCTAATTTTGTCCACACCTCTAGGATCTTTTTTAATCGTTGGCTTTGGAACGCCATTTTTATGTACCTAAGCAGTTAGAAAGTTCAATTCTATGACTGGGTCTCCAAATTCAGTTTCATAAAACATAAAAGTTATTCAGGTGAGATTTTGGTGTAGTTTTTCCAAGCTTCAATCTAGATGAATGATCTTTGGCATCGTAAAAATTAGTTACTTTCATGTTTATAACTTCGACTCTGCAATTATTTGATTGTTTGACGCAGCTGACATAATCTTCAAAATCCAATACTTTTTTTCTTCTGTCTTAGTGATTTTTTCACTTGGTGATGGAAAGAGTCTGCCGACATGAAGGTGTGGCCAGTCTCCAGATATTTAAGAGTGATTGAGTTGCAATCAATTTCGGATGAGTTCATAAGATACACGAAAAAACAGTGAAGATTACAATTTTTATTTTGCGCCGCGCATCTACCCATCCAAAGAGTGATTTCTGGTGCATCTCTATGCAGCAAAAAAAATCATAGTAAGCTGACATTATGGCAAATTTGTTACATCCGGCAACTCCTTAATGCCATATGATGGCTATGGGCTTCTTTGTTTTCCGATCGGTACAAATGATTCATTAAAACAGATAATTCGTGGAATGAATATTTTTTCTTTAAAGATCTTACATCGGGGTAGCATGACAACCTTCAAGCAAAATAAACCTATATAGATAACCAATAACTTCAAATTATGTAAAAAAATTTACCTTTTCTAGATCAACTGAGAAAAATAACCCCCCTTTCGATGAATCATTTTGATACACTGCACGTGCAGAAATTGCATGTTTGTGGTGTTTGTTCCAGTGATCACATTTTTCGCGAACCGGCGGAATATTTAGCTTATCATGGTTTGCACTTTTTAAATCAGCATCAAAACATTCACAGTGCCCAGCATTCTTAATGTCCTAAAGCAGCAAATGAAATGTTCATATCAGCGATTTGTTTACGATATAACTCATACGATATGTTTTTATCAGGGTTTTTCTGTAAATAATCTCGATGCATCATTGTAATATTTATGCCACTTGGGAGGTATTTTCGGTTTGGAGCGTGTTCTCGTCTATAATGGGAAATGGTGGGATTAAATGATTAGATATGAGTTGTGATGCTGTCTCTATCAATCTTTTTTTCAGATGGATTTCCCTTTTTTCTTGTATGAAATACCAATTTTTCTGACGACGACACATTCAGGACATCTCTTACCATACGGTCATTGGATACATCATACGCTAGGGTCCCCAGAAAAATTTTTTTGCACGAGAGAGTCCATACCATGTGAATCTTTCAGGAAATACAAGAAAGTTTTTTGTTTTCGAGAATTATCTACATCAGCGTTTTCAGTTGTTTTTCTTTTTTTTGCTATTTTCTTGACAGCGTTGAAAATGAACTGTTTCTGTTGTGGATCGGTTAGTTCCCAAAATTCAATATTGATAATTTCTCGTCTTTGCTCGTTAATTTTTTTTGAACATTTTTGCACACATTTTCCTAGGCAAGCAGTTTGAATGCCATGTTTGTCAGCTTTTAATTCTCTTTTTTGTTTTTTCCTTTGTTGTAACGGAACTGCATATCTTCTTCTTTTACGTTCAGTTCCTTTTTTTTGTTATTTCATTTTCACGAGATTTATCAAAAACCGTTTCAACAATATTTGGTTCAGAAAAATCGAAATATTTACTTCATTATTTAATTTCGGGTTATTACCACTTTTGAGAGTGATATCTGATAACATGTTAACTTTTGCAGGCTCAGCTGGTTCTGAAATGAAATCTATAGTTATTTAGTTACAAACAATATAGCAAAATTTTACCACTTCCGCTTTCTGCAAACGGTATTTGAGATTCAGGCTAGTTTTTGATTGTATCCATCTGGACATCTTGTCCAAAAACATAGTTATTTCGATGTGTTTCAGAAAGATTAATCTTTACCTTCACTGGTTTGGGTTTTCGTTCTGAAACAGCCACAATATACAGAAAGCTGTATACCTACAAACAATAAATATATTCTTGAAAACTCCGGATCATTTTTATGGTCATCTCCCTCGTTATTTTCAAACTTTGTATTTTTACGCTGAAATGTAGCCAAGTTCTCAGCCAGTTGTTTATTTAAAGCTGATGTAACGAGCTTTCTGGAACGGTCAGACATAGCTTACCTAGTAATTATAACAAGATTAAATCAAATATAACTATTGAATGAGTACTTACGCTTGTGTATTTAAAGTAACCGAAACTTACACTGAAGGTACTTAATATAATATCCAACGTGTTCTATTCAATACTCTTTTCACCACGATGCGGCTAAAACCGAAACTGGAACATAACCTCTTAGTTTTTGACATTGCCAAGGTCGAATATCGTAAATGATACCAGAGTTGTTAGATACGACTTATTGATGTAGTAAGTGTCAGATACGATATTCTGACTATGGAAACCTCCTATATTTGTAGTAACGACTAATCTTTCACACCAATTTTGACGGTTTTACGGTGAAGATACGACTTAGATTTTGTAGACTGATAAAATAAGCGTTCACCTTACCGAATATACAAGCATCAGGAAATCGCAATTTTTGTAGATACGACATCTTGTCTTAGCAGGGCAGTATAAGTGGACTACGACCCCAAGCTTATGCGGTTCGCGTCTGTCAGATTCGTGTGAAGATGCCTCTGCCAATCATCGGCTATTCTCGGAAACATTCGGGCGTGTGCGACCGACCGCGTACCGAGTGAACCCCGCGCCGCTTCGTCCTCCGCCAGACATTGTCATTCGGTTTTGTACCAGCGTCTGGCATAGTTTATGGCTAAAATAATAATAAAATAAACGGTTTTAAAGAGGGGGACAATGATTTTCTTCAGTATTTACAAAGGTAATAATTCAGTATGAAAAATACTCAAAATATATAAAGCCATTTTTGTTCTTGTCAAAATACCTAATGTGCGGTTTTTAGATATTATTACTTTCCCGTATTCCGTGTATTCTTGTGACTTTTTATAAGTACATACTTTCGTTATAAATATTAAGTGAATTTGAATGGTGGATCTGTTGCTTCAAAAGTTTTGTTTTTGTTACCACTCAGGTTATTTCATTAGCAAAAATATTGGTTGATAAATTGAATGAAATGCTCAATATAATAATTATCCCTCCCTATTTACATATATCAGTTCAGTTTCTTCCATGACTTCATGCTTTTTTCCCTCGTTTTTTCCTTTACTTCAGTATTTTTCCGTTTTGTATTGGAATGGTCAACACTTTTGTGTATTCCTAAGTAACTGCTTCCCATTTTCGATTAATTTGTTCTGTATTTTTCCTTTTTGGAGAATTTTCAGTTTGTTAGCACGATACAGCCTCCAGAGAGTATACGATTGATCAATTTTATGATTGAATAATGTTCTCACAGATGTACCCTATTGATTTTCAGGTGACCAGAGCGAGTACAGCGAAGTTTTGGAGCAATTTTGGTTTGTTAGCACGATACATCCCCCGAAGTGTATACAAGTAACAATTTTATGATAGAATATTGTTCAGGGCCACAGATGCGGAAAAGTTAGTTTTAATCTTTAAAACCGTTTACTTTCAGAGCAAAAATAGATTCATGAGGGTCTTTTGTTATAAAATTGAAGCAGACATAAATACCAAAGGCAATTGAGGTTTTAAATAAATTACTGAAGTACAACCAAATATAAGAATAGGTATATTTCAAATGTTAGTTGGATTTGTTGGAGGATATTGTGGAATGAAATAATAGAAAAATGAATTATAATGCCCTCTTATTCAGCATAGCGTTCACCAAGCAAGAAAATGGACGCATCCGGTCGTCAAAAATGGCGTTTAGTAATAGATTACCGGAAATTGAATGAAAAAACAATTTCTGATCGATATCCAGTTCCAAACATCTCCGGTATATTAGATAAATTCGGCAAAGCACAGTATTTCACTATTTTAGATTTAGCAAATGGATTCCACCAGATTTAAATGTCAAAAAGACTCGATAGAAAAAATTGCTTTTAGTAAGGACAATGGTCATTATCCATTTATTAAGATGCCTTTTGGGTTAAAAAATTCTCCTGGCACATTTCAGACCGTAATGGATGAAATTTTAAAAGAACATCAAAATAAAATTTATTAAGTGTACGTGGTTGATATTATAATCTTTAGTACAAGTTTACAAGAACATATTCAAAATCTAACAATTAGTCTTTTATAAACTACGAGAAGCTCATTTCAAAATTCTGTTACATAAATGCGAATTTCTCCAAAAGGAAGTCAAGTTTCTTGGACATGTTGTAACATCCGAAGTAATAAAATCAAAACCGAAAAAGATTGATGCTATCAAAAATGTCTCTAGAGCAAATAAAATCATTTTTAGGATATTATAGAAAGTTTATTAAAATTTTTGCTATAATCACAAAACCAATTGTTTGAAAAAAGATAATAAAGTCGAACACACCGAAAATTTTATAACTTGTTTTAATATTTGAAAAAAATTATCAACTTCTGAACCAATATTGGCATACACAGATTTTAATAAATTATTTGAATTAACGAAAGACGCTTCAAATTATGCAATTGGTGCTGTACTATCTCAAGAACTTTAAATACTGCTGAAGTTAATTTTTCTACCATTGAGAAATAATTACTAGCAATTGTTTGGGGATGTAAATATTTTAGACCATATTTATTTGGCAGTGAATTTCTAATATTAACTGATATCATAAACTTTTATAATATTATTGTCAATTTTTTAGAATTTTCAACAATTTTTATTATATTGTGGAATTAACTAGAAATCGTGAGTTTCATTTAAAACACTAATATGAGTAGATTCCACCAAGTAAGGGTCGAGACAGTTAATTTCTTTATAATGGCCATTTTTATTAAAAGAACCAAACTCACGTCTAGCCAGGTGGAGGTTTAAATTAGAGGAATTTGACTATAGAATAAAATATTTAAAAGGTAAATCAAATTTAGTTACTGATCCTTTATCGCGAATTAAAATGATGATGATGATTAGATGTTAACATTGATGATCTTGATTGGATAATTCAGAAAGAAATTGACTATTTGCCGGAGACTAATGAACTAACAGAAGCAGATTTATTGTATTTCGACGATATAGGAAATATTTTAGGAAACGAAGAAAAAGAAAATAATAGTAAAAAAATTAACATAATACCAGATATTCAAATAAAACCACCAAATGATTTTGTACCAAATAATAGTGATTTAGAAACAATTCACACATCATTAAAAAATCCGATTCTAAAAATACCCTTTGCCAATAGAGCTTTGAATACTCATAAAAATCAAATACAATTAACATATGGAGATGTAAATGAAGTTAGAACTAAACGTGAAAAATATTCGGATAACACACGTTTATTTGTAATAGTATCTCAAATATGTTTAGAGTAAAATATAACTTAATTTGTTAAGGAGTTCATTGATCCAAAGTAATTATATGCTTTCTACTTTAGAGAACCTCTTATGCTCGAACATTTTGTTGTAACTGTTCAAAAATATTTCAAAAATGCTTCATTTAAATTTGTACATTGTACAAACATAGTAACTGGTGTTTTAACATTGGATGAACAAAATCAGAAATTAGAATATCATCATGTCTATAAGAAAGGACATAGAGGAATTAATGAACTTAAAAATTCAAAGTGAAAGATACTATTGGCGGAAGACACAAATTATGTGAATAATTGCGAAATATGCCAGAAAAACAAATATGATAGAAATTCCCTGTAATAAAATTCAACTTAACTCCTATAGCATCGAAACCATTTGATCACATACACATTGATGTTTTTAAAATACCTAACCATTCTTATTTAACAATAATTGATGCATTTTCACGTTACGGACAGACATATCCAATTTCAAATATAATAGGCGTTTCTGTTGTCGACGGTTTACTAGACTACATAACACATCACAGTCTCCCGTATAAAATTATAGCCGATAGTGGGTCAGAGTTCAAAAATAATTAAAGATTTTTGTAAATTACATAAAATTTAATTACATCATACTAGTGCTAAAAATAGTAGCTCTAATCCCCTGTTGAACGATTTCATTCTAGTCTCATTGAACATTTTCGTTGTTTCAGAGAGACCAATACTGATTTAACCCCTGATCAACTTATGAAATATTGAATTCTTTGAGATAACAATTCCATTCATTCTGTCATTCAGTTTACAACCTTTGAAATAATCAAAGGACATATTAATCACCCAGATCCTTTTGATTTGGTTGCTCATTTAGTATTATCTCATTATATACAAAATCACAATTATTATATGAAAAAATTCGACATGAAAACGCTCAGGTTAAAGAACAAATTATAAATAAAGGAAATAAAAACAGAATTGATCCACCTTCTTATTCAAAACAAGAAATAGCATACATACAAACGAAATTCAGATATAAGAAATTACCAAAATTCAAAAGAGCAGAAATTACTAAAGACTCAGACATAACTTTAGAAACTTTATAAAGGAAATTATCTCAAAAATATAGTTAGAAAACCTAAAATTAATCACAACAAATTGTTACAGCAAAATGAAACTGATGATAATTGTAGTCCTGTTCCTGGTACTTCATAACAAATGAAGAACCGAAGACATACAAGTTACTAAATTGAATAACTTAATATTACCGATTAATCTAGGATTATGTAAAGTTATTTATACTAAACATATTTTCATATATCATATAAATTTAAAAGAAGTTAGTAAGCAAATAGAAACTGTTAAACAATATTTTTTAAAGTTAAGAAATAGTTTAGTAGAATCTAATGCGACAAACTCTATTTCATACTATAATTTGGCCGAGCAAATGATGGAAAGAACGAGAAGTTCAATCAATACATTGGATAGAAAATCAGAAAATATTTATCCTCATAATAGATCAAAGGGGGGATTAATAAACGCTGTTGGAAAAATTGATAAATGGATTTTTGGTACTCTTGACTCCGATTATGAAGAGAAATATATTACAACAAAACCAAAAACAAATAATTTAAGAAGTTAATATAATTATGTTTAAGCAAGAAACTGATTGATCACTATAATAAATCATTAAGTACCTTATGGCATAATCAACAGAAATTATAAGATAATTTGGAAAAATTTCATACATTGATAGAAAATAGAATAATAACTTTAAATAATTTTATCATCTTTTATAGCACGATTTCACAGATTAATCTGGATTGTCAAAATTTAATCACGTTTGTTGATAACATCGAAAATTCCATTACATTTTCCAAATTAAATTCTATTCATAGCTCAGTGATTTCAAATCAAGAAATTGTAGAAATGATAGTAGTATTTGCATACAATCTATAAAGAAGAAAAAATTCAAAAATTTAATAATATCTTGACATATTATCTCTTTGTGGGTTCCGAAGTGACCTTTTCCAAATCCAAAATAATTTTTGCTGTCCATGTACCCATCCTGACATACAAAACTGTAGAATTTTACCACTTATACCCCATTATCCTAAATCACAAAATGTTTGTCCTATTACAACCTTAGTTGGCAAACACTCAGAAGAAGTAACTTCAATAAAGGAAGAGTGTCCGATGTTAGAAGACAAATATTATTGTCAGCAAGAGACGAATAGAATTATTGAATGGCCATACTCCTACGAACTGCTATGTTAACGATGCTCACCTTCAAGACATTATAATAGAACAAGTCACTTATAACGAAGTTTTAATTATTGAAATTCAGCTTTAAAAATATTAACGAAATGTACTTCCGATCAATATTTACAAATTAATTACCCATTAATCATCCGAGTTCCAGAATATTGCAAGATTTGGGGAAGAGATATTTTCAACCAATATCCAAATTAGAATAGTAAAATCAATAATATTACCGAAATAAGATTCAACATTTTTAGAAGGTTCAAACATAAAATTCGCCAAACTTAACTAAAATAGATTTTGAAGGATTATATGAAATCAATAAAATTGCGAAAAATATAAAACATATTCAAGAAATAAAAGTTCCACAACAACACACAACAATTGGATTATTCTCAATATAAGTATTTGTAGGTATAAGTATAATAATATTTTGGTTAGTACGATAATTCCGAAACCGAAAAAGAAGAACAAGAAGAAGCAAGACAGAAGATATGGAATTGGAAGAAACAAACTAAAAATCGAAAAACAACTCTATTATTTTTCTATCTTAGGGATGGAGGAGTTATGAGACGAGAAAACTCAAGAAATAGATAAGAATATTATGTTACTGCAAACAAGATTAGAAATGCAGAGAGGTAGCATATATTCCAATATACACTGTATCCGTAAAGTATGGAACAAATTCATTTTTAGCTAAACAGACCATTTTAAGAAATAATTCTGAAACACATCGATTTTTGATTTTAATTTACCGTGTTTTAAAATAATAATCTAATATACAGGGTGAATTACCTTCGAGTAATGACGTCACCGTCATTTTTTTAAATGGAACACCCCCATTTTGCCTCAATTTTCGGATTACTCTAGCTGAGCTGATTCCAAAAATGTATCACATGTTGATTCTAATTGGTACAGGGTGGACAAAACTACAATGGTTTTGTGTGTGCTCATAAAGTAACGCGTAACATTCTTTATTAGTTAAATTAACAATATTATCAAAAATACTTATTGTTTAGCGGACATAATATGATGAAATACATTACTCTATAAATGTTCCAACTGCATCCCTTGCTGTATTTGACAGTAACACAAACGGTGTACAAAATCGTGATGAAGCTTGTTTATTGTGTCTTGAGAAATATTGTTTATTGTTATCCGAATTCTCTCCTTTAATTCTTGAATCTTTGCTAGGTTCGTTTGATACACAACATTCTTCAGATGGCCCCACATAAAATAATCCAAAGGATTGAAATCTTGTGACCTCGCTGGCCATTCAATAGGTCCACGTCTACCAATCCTCCTGTTCGGAAAAATTTCATCTAGGTACCTTCTAACATCTACAGCATAATGTGGAGGTCCACCATCCTGTTGGAACCATAAACTTTCATCACAACCTCGAGGGTTACGTCTGCTGGGAAACAAATTACGTAAAGTAGGTACGAGATACCCCCTTAAAAACTCAAGGTACGTTGCCCCGTTTAAATTGCCTTCGATAAAGTAGGGTTCGATGATTCGATTTCTTACAATTCCAGCCGATACATTTACATTTTGCGGGTATTGTGTATGATGCTCACACATCCAGTGGGGTTTTTCTTTTGCCCAGTATCTACAATTCTGACCGTCAACCTCGCCATTTAACGTGAAAGTGGCCTCATCAGAAAAAATAATGTTTTGTATTAAGAGAGGGTCTCGGTGACATTTATCCATCATTATTTCGCAAAATTGGATTCTGCTATCGGGATCATCTTCGTTTAATTCATGCACAAGTTTGATTTTATAAGGATGCCATTTTTCAAGATTTAATACTTTGTGTACCGTTGTTTTGCTAACACCGATATCGCGACTAACTTTACGCACAGAAGTGTGCGCGTCTTATTCAAAACTAAGTAAAACATATAATGCTGTATCAGCATTTGCAGAGGGACGACCTGATTTGCGTACATTTTCAACCGTATCAGTTTCTCGAAATTTCTTTTCAATCTTACTGACTGTTGAACGCGTTATAGGTCTTTCTGGATATTGATCATCAAACAAATTGCACACTTCCATCTGAGTTCGCGATCTGTCTTCATACTCAATCATCCTAAGTATTTCAATTTTTTGTTTTACACTTAACTCCATTTCTAATTCAAATTAAGTCTAAGCAATAATTAAAATATTCACGAATACCAAAAATATTGTAGTACTAAACTGTCACTGAACATCAATAAATTACTAAACAAATAATGACATTTCACGAAAAACTAGACGACTATGTTTTTTTTTAAACATGATAGGAAATAATTTCTTTCATATTCTGTCTGCTAGACCACAAGTACCAAACATGTTTGGAAACAGCTCATTTTTATCAAACTAAAAATGTAACAAACTACAGGGTGTTACCAATTGCCGCTAGAAAATAAGTATTTTTGGTAATATTGTTAATTTAACTAATAAATAATGTTACGCGTTACTTTATGAGCATACAGAAAACTATTGTATTTTTGTCCACCCTGTACCTATTGAAATCAAAATGTGATACATTTTTGGAATCAGCTCAGCTAGAGTAATCCGAAAATTGAGACAAAATGGGGATGTTCCATTTAAAAAAATTACGGTGACGTCATTACTCGAAAGTAATTCACCCTGTATATTAGATTATTATTTTAAAATACGGTAAATTGAAATCAAAAATCGACGTGTTTCAGGATTATTTCTTAGAATGGTCTGTTTAGCTAAAAATTAATTTGTTCCATACTTTACGGACACAGTGTATATTTAAATGTTGTTCAAAATACCGTTGTTGGTTTATAATTAAAGTTGGTTGGTTAATTAAATCATTAAATTGTTAAGATAGTACTCAGTAGATACATTTTTAAGTAATTATTTCAAAAGCATTGTAATTTTGATTATATTGTAAAAATAAAGTATTTTAAAAATAGTTTTCGGTGTTAAAAAGTTAAAAGTAGCTTGTTGTTTTTAAGGTTATTACTTTACTGCTAAATACCCAAAATAGAATAATTTATTACAGTTTAATAATATCCAAAAAGTTGAAAGTTAGACATTATTATGTGCTAAATTCACAAACTCGATTTAGATTTGGTACTATCAGTTTAATTGGAGGAGCTGCATACTAGTGTGGTGGTAGTGAAGTACCTCAAACTTGGACATTTTCACATTATAAATCCGTCAGTGACCTAATAGAATACTCAGAATTTACAATTTATGTTATAAAGCTACTATCATTACAAGAAGTGTCAATTGTTTTTTGATGAAATGCTTTAAAGTTGCCGGTAGGTATCTATTACCTATCAAACTATATACCAGCCGCAAACTAACCAAAGCTGGAAGTTTTGAATGATTATGTTGGAATTTATTTGAAACTTACTTATCTAGAAAATAACTACTGAATTTGAATACTCAATAATACATTTTCACATGCCTTATCCTCTGGAACACTTGCATACCTACACTTTGATAATATTGATTTGGCATATCTGTCTATTTTTAGGTTACGTGTTTCAGTAATTTGAGGTTAGAAATAGCGTGAATGTTTGGTGCACTTGATGTGATATTGCTGTAATAGTAATTGTGGAATTTATCGAATCAAATTTTTCGTACAATTGTCACTTTTTTCTCTCCAATTAGATAACGAGGTGTTGAAGTTTCACTAATTTGTCCTACATTACCCGATGTGTAATGTGTTAATTTAAGTTGCTATTTCAATTCAAAAACTGATCTTTCTTGGCATTTGGTTTTTGATATTGAGTTAAGAATACGAATGATTAAAAAATAAATCATAGTTTTCCATTATACCAAAAATCGTGACCTGTTATATTTGTCGAAATGTGATGGATTCTGAATGACCAATAAATTGAGAAACAAATAAAAAATAATGTTCTTGAAAATAATGCGTTTTATTAAACTAGTCTTCCTTTCAGCCTATTTTCCTCAATAAAAAATATTAAAACCTGAAATAGACCATATAAGATTAAATTTGGCGTTTTGAATTCTAGAATGACATCAGGTTTTTCAAAATAAATAAGCTAAGTAGTTATGTGAAATCTAATGCCCTGAACATAAATTTATTGGTATAATTTCCAAATTCTTTGCTCGCCGAAGTGAATGAAAAATTTATCGAATTCTATGTCTTCCAGAATATTTCTATTATTTCTCAAGAACTAAGGCAGGCGGAGATATGAAGTCAAGGGAACAATGCACAATGCTGTTTAACAAAGTCGCAGATGAGTCTGTCCCTCTTACCGGAAGTACAAATTAGACTTTTTACAAGGATTTTACTCACTGACGAATTTATAGCTGGAGATTTTCCGCAGAATATTTTATATAAAAATGGATGGAGATGTTTTACTAGCTTTTCCTTTGATAATCCCAAAAACTAATGAATACTCATCTACGTTAGACATTCTTTTTTGATTGAAGCGATTTGGAGAAAATTACTACTACATGAATTAAATTCAAAACTACGATTATTTTTTTGCTATTGAGAATCTCACTAAATTTCTAGTTTGGTTAAAAGACTGACATAAACACTGGCCAAAAACAAAAATCAGGGTTTTCAGACATCAATGTTCTTTTGCATATCACTCTGGATATAAAAATATAGATAGTCACTCATGCATTACTTTGTATTTACATACTGGTATATCTATCCTCTTATTACATACGGAAAATTGGTTGCAAAATATCCAAATCCATGTTTATATGTACTACTAAATTGATTATCTCAGGCTAACACATTTTTTCTTATTTCCTAGTCGAGTTAACTTTCATCGGCTCAAAGGAAGCTACACCAGTGAGTAAATATTCTAACTTCACCTTTCAGTCTATACGATGGTTATGGTGTGCATTTTCGGAATATCTAAGTTTTTCTCGATTGCTTTTGCCAACAGCTTCTAACTGCATTCCTCAGTCGTGGTGGTTATGCCATCAACTGCTAAATTTCCTAATTGTACGTAACGTCAGAAATCTTGCTTTGTAGGTGAGATTATTGAGTTTTTCATTTGTACTTTCTAATGCTTGTGTTCTTTCAATTCCGTTTCGTCATCCAATTATTGTGGATGTATGTTCAATTTTACTGTTAAATTTTTTTTAATGTGTCTCAACGATATTTTCCCTTTCTAGAAAACTTGCTAGTTTAGGACGATTCTCATTCCATGGTCAATCTGAAAAATTATTAGAATCAAGGAAGTATGTTATTCCTTACGTGAGAAAAAAAACCCTGTTAATATTAGACTCATTTTTTGAAGTTCTTTCTAAAATTGAAACGAGTATAAGATTATTAGATAACTTTATCTCTTCATTTAATGTTAAATATTTATATTTCTCTGATTCGATTGGTGAAGACCTACTTTTTAGTGATGTACTGATGAGTTGGAAATACAAGTTAGCTGATTCATCTACTGGTAGTTGGAGTTAATGAGTAATTACAAATCAAACAGAGATAGATGATTATGGTAAAGTTTATATCACGTATTCTAAGAAATTGTAATTCAATGCCAATAGGTTATAGTTCCAGGAGTAATTGTTTTTGTTTCGGAAGTTATTCATATATTTTAGATGTATATAACCTAGTTATGATGAATTTGCTACCTAAAGCTCAAGTTTCTTAGACATACCTGGAAAGCGTTTTGTATATAATACGTATTCTAAATTATGCTCAATTAATTTATATGTATTTAACATGGACTTGAATCATGACATTATTTATATAATAAATATTACAGAAATTATTTATTTTAATTCAATAATGCTATTTCCATAAAAATATTTTTCAATGAAATAGTATAAGTAAATAGGTACCATGCACGGTATCAGTCTCAAAACCTAACGACTAACTGAAAACAAAATGAATCGCTCAAACAAATCGCAAATAACTGCTGCCGCTCAAAAGAATTTACTGTTCAAATGCTAATAAAATCCGTTTAGCAAACTTGTCGTGTGATTTGTGACTAAGATAAAGATATAAATTCTCATCTATAGCTACAAACCTATTAAAAGTCAATAATAGAGTATGAATATGTATTTTCTGCGAGTTTTTAGAATATAAATATTAGATTAATGACATTGCATTTCCAGAAGTTGATTTTATAAGCAGCTCACATCACGGTAGAAGAAATTAGATGTGTGATATTTTAAGTCGTAATGAATTATTATTGTCGATAGATACCCAATTGTTAATAGGAATTTTTTTATTCAATGCGACTGTTTTACAGAATAATTTTCTACAAACTTTCATTTTCATAGAATAGATTTGAGAGGTGTTCTAAATGAGAATAATGGATATGAAGTATATCTCTATTCATGCTTAATTTTAATACTGATCTATTAAGCAATATTTGATGGTGAATAGATTATTCATGTACAAGCTTCATCATTTTTCTAAAATAAATAAAACCGTGTAGTGATGCTTTAATCATATATTTAAATTCAACTCATGTCAGTCGTTAACCAAACAATTGAATAAAATATGAAAGTTCTACAATTGGTGGAATAATTCGACCAGGAGATAAACAGCTGTTTAAAAGTTGGGAATATTCATTAAATTCAACTTTAAAAGCTAGAACAAAAAAATTTAATGGTATTTCTAAAACTGTTAATTGCCAAAAACGAATAATAAAATCTTTTTTTATCTTAGAATACTGAAAATGAAATAAGTGTTAAGATAGAGTGATAAAACAAAAGAATTTTCAGGGAATTTAATAAAAAAAGAATGTTTAAACAACAGCTAATATTCTGTGTGGCCTCCATTTGCACATATCACAGCAACACATCTTCGTGGAATGCTTTCAACCTAGTTGTCCAATAAATTTGGTGCGATTTCTGCCCACAGTTGTGGATGAAGATTTCTAAGCTCCTGTATGGTTTCTGGTCGTGGACTGTGGTCGTCAATGTCTTTTTGTAACTGATCCCAAGCATGATCTATGGGATTCAAATCAGGCGACCTGAGTGGAAGCGGTAGATCAAAAAAACCTTGATTTTCTATTTCTTCTGAAACGGCCGCAGCTCGATGTGGTGAAACGCGATAAACTGCATTTCTGTTGAAATACCTAGCGACGGTGAGGTAGACACATCCTATATCCTTCTTCCAGGCATTTTTGCATAGCAGAGTTGATTTTGGATCTATGAATTAAGAATTCACTGTCAGTTTGTGAATTTGGCAACAGCATTGTGTCTGAGGGCAAAGACTACAGAGCAAAAGATATTTTATTCTGTAGTCTTTGCTTCCTACTGTTCAAGCATAAATAAGTTGAGGAATATCTTCATTGTGTAAGACAGGCCATCTGATAGAAAATAAATCTGGCTATATCCAAGTTTTATTTCGATAGAAACGTTTAACATTTACTACGGAAAAGTAACAATCGTCAAAATTATTCTTAGATTCCAGATTATGGGGATGTCGAAATCTAATCTGGCGTTCTCCTTGCTTCCATGAGAATATAACATACGCCAAAAGCATAAACCTGAGCCAAATAAATACTTTCATGAATATATTCCCAAAATGTGTACTTGAAAATATAGAAATCAGCAGAGATATCCAGGGCAAGAAAGAAATGTTTTTTTGTTGCACTGTGTTATCGGAAAGGATAGATTAGAAGCAATTTGTTTTCAGATTTTTCGGAAAATTTTCTATTACTTCACTCTCTAAAACAAGTGGTTTATTGATTAGCACAGAATTTAACATTATTTTTCATCACATTGTTAATAGTCTATTATCAAAAATGATTATTTATTTAGTAAAAATTATTCAATGTGTATGACGGGTTTTCCACATATTGTCAAAAAATTCAATTTGAGTGGAGTAAACTGATAACAATTTGATAACTTTCAAGTATAATTAAAGAATTAAATAGGAAATTGGCAGCTTTGAATTAGCATATAAGATTTAAATGTTACAAGTACGAATAATGACACATTCTAAACGGGCTGAATAAATTCCGTGGAGATGCTTCAAAGGCGTACATCGATACTTATAAACAGAGTTTGCATTAGATTATTGCTTGGTATATATAAATAGATATATTATCCAAAGTCACATTCATTAGAATTGAATTAATATAGATAATAACATCTACCATAACAATAGCTTTAAGTAGATTTTTTTATCACAGCATATTTAGGTTGTATGCATCCAGGTAGAGAGCTTCTGTATCTATACTTTTGTTTCAAAATAAGAAACAAAGGAACTAATTGAAGTTTACATTTTGTTGAAGAACAAAGAAAATTATAATGAAGCATTTATCAATAGTTCTGAATATATTTACGTTGACCAGAATTGAACAGAACAAGTGAAAAATGGTATAATTAACGGAATTAGAAATAGAAATGGAAGTAAATAAATAAGAAAACACAAGTAAGAGTAGTACAAAAGAAAAACTAAGAAATATTTTAAATGAAGGAACATATGTAAGTAATTCAGTATAAATCTCCTATATCCTACAATTACAGGGAAAAATGGATCAATAAAAATGTTAATGTAAAAACGGACATTATGGGTATATATGTATATTAGAAATGATATATTAACTGTGAAAAGGAGTAGAAATTATGGGAATAAAAGCAATGAAATGACTGAAGTTTGCTATCGAACAAACTAAGGAGTAATTAATCAATAATTCCTAATTATGATAGAAAGTGGAAGTTTGGAAACGAAATATATCCTTGAAGAGGAGAAAAGAATAAATAATAAAAATCTGAACGAAGAAGAAGTTTATATTACTATATCTAAAAATTACCTTCAATTAGTAAATGAATGACAATACATGTATTATTTCTCCAAATTTACACACGTATCGAATTTTCATTTGTATCTTCTATAGACCGAATAAGAGGAACTTGAAGAGTCAATATGGGTGTTGGAAAGAGAAGGAAAAAGCCCGGAAGTATATCGGTGGAATGCGAAGGTTATTTTACATAGGTAAGATTTTCGTCAGAAATTATCTTACATCAACAGCTTTGTGACACCCAAACAATCGCCTAAACTAGTATGGATTGATTCGGGAGATAGAGATATTTCAGTGGTTACCTCTCTCAGACTGAAACGATAGTTTTCAGTCACCACTTTCACGACTTTAGGGATATTACGTTCAGTTGAAGATGTTAATAGTCCGCCAGATCAAGACATGCATCACATCTCAACCGCTTTTGAGCACACTGTACTACTGATACGCGCGCGTTTTTGATAAATTCGATAAAATTTAAACCTCATTTAATATTCTCGTTGCCCTCGTAGAAAATTGCGTTTGAATGGTTCTTTACTCAATCCATTATAAAAATCGAAGAATACACCCTAGCGTTAGTGGTAGTAATATTTTTTAGACCAAGTTATTTTCTTTTATTAACGTTTTCTACTACCTCCATTTTCTTTTGTATGATTCATCTCGGCAAACAGTGTTTGTTTCTTGATAACTTGCCTAAAATGGTCCTGGTTTTTTTTAATGATTTGTATGATACATAATTCTCAATGGTTTGATACTTCACCTGAGCTTAGCGAGGAAATCTGTCTTCTATAAAACATGAACATTTTCAACAAACATAAAATCCAATGATCCATCATCATTCTTATTTGATTCACATTATCACAATACCAACCCTAAAATTTTCAGTGTCTTCAGAGACCGAAGTTTATCTTAAGACCATAAGCTGGTTATCAAAGTGTTCGTGTAGTGCTTTAGAGTGGGAAAAATTTGAAAACGATTCTGATACTATTGATGAATTTTTTATTTTTTAACGAAACAGGGCTATTTTCATAGTAACCATGGAGGTACATTTTTCTTCGGGCAGTAAAACTAATAGTAATTTTAAACAAAATTATGAAGATAACAAATACTCAAAATCTTTGTTGGTAAACCATTCTATTACAAAAAGCTGCAATTTTTGTAAAAAAGAGCATATGACTTATGTTTGTGAAACATTTTTTTTCCTCAATTTAATTTTCTTATCACAAAACAAATCAAAATTTATAATTATGAAAACATTTTATTATGTTAATATAAATGGTACAAATTTGTAAAGGTAGAATGTTATTAAAACATGTAAATTTTTCTTCCAATCTTGATGTCGAGCAATTCTCACAATAATGTCACTTGGTATCCATAATATTAAATAGCACATGTCCTCACATGCAATATGTAATGCACCTTGTATCTGGTGATAATAGTTATATTTGTCAATTATCTCTAATATATTTTCTTTTTCGTCATTCGGATACTTGAAAGGACACTTCGCTTCAATTAAGCATTTTCACTAACACGCTCATATCATTAAAAAA
Source organism: Galeruca laticollis (assembly GCA_963921935.1). Classification (NCBI taxonomy): domain Eukaryota; kingdom Metazoa; phylum Arthropoda; class Insecta; order Coleoptera; family Chrysomelidae; genus Galeruca; species Galeruca laticollis. The sequence continues at coordinate 105,366,036 of OY998182.1, read as the reverse complement.
GGTTTCAAGAGAATGTCTTGATGACACTATTATTTATCTAATATTTTCACATTAATCTGATAATCCAGTAAACATAACCTCAAATATAGCTTTTAAAATCAAAATACGGATTGCGGGATAACTTACATTATCAAAACTATTATTTTTTATATTCAGTAGACACGATTACTTACTTTTCAATAATTTATTCCTTTCAAAAACACGTATGAAAGGCTTAAATAATAAAAAATTTACACTTAAATAGAAATTCATATGGCAACAAGTTTTGTTTGGATATAGTTTCAAATTGTGACGTCACACTAATCTCGCGTATTGATACTTCACTTCCAATTTCAAGTTACACTTTAAATACTGTAACATACGGCAGAGCTAGTGCACCATTTTTGACCATGCGGTACATTCAACAACTGGTCTATGGCTAACAAAGCTACTTACCGAGAGGCTTCCACTATTATCCTACCCGACTTTTATGTAGATAACTTAATTACAGGATTTTATTGTACGAAGTATGCCATTAATGTTTGTAAACAGATTTATATAATTTTAAAATCTGTATGTTTCATATTAAGGAAGTGGTCTTCCAATTCCAAAAAACATCTTAGCAATATTAAGGATACGTCGGATGCACTCAGTATACTACATTTAGGAGATCACGATTACATTAAAATATTAAGTAGTTATGCACTTTAGTTTATTTACTTTTCATCTGGAACCAATAATTCATCCAAATGCAACTAAAAAATTTATGCTTTCTTCTATTGTAAGAATGTATGGGTTATTGAGTAGTCGTATTATTGCAGTTAAAAGAATTATCCGGGTTCTTTGGTCTCTAAAACTAGATTGGTATGATGAAATCCCTTCAGAACTAGAATATAAATTTAACCGTTTTCAGGAACTATTATTTGTTTTAACAAGTTGTAATTACCACGATTTGTCATTTCACACAATTCTGTGAAGCAATTTATGTAAGATGTATAGACATCAAAGACAATATTAATGTAAGGTTATTTATATGCCGCCAAGACTAAGGTGGCATCAGTCAAATTTTTTACAACCCCTCTATAGGAATTGTGTGAAAGCGTTCTGTTCTGTTAGTTAAGCTAATGAAAACTATGACACAAGAAGTTATGTTTACTAGTGTGATTCGCAGATAGTGTTACGTTGGAATCATATAAACTCTTCAGGCTGCAAGTTTTTCTAGGAAATAGAGTTGCAAATATTCAACGTCATTGTGACATAGAAAATTGATATGTGAATAATTCAAAAAGCCCCGCAGAAATAGGGAGTAGGGACATACTGCCATCCCAATTAAATGAAAACCACAGATGATTTAAAGCGCAGATTAACAAATAAAATATAAGTATATGTTTATTTGGATTTTTTTCATGCCCCCATATTGAGTCACATTCTAAGCTCACTTGCAGACACTTCCGCTACTTTGCCATATTTACAAAGTTTCTTTAGTTAGTAGGAGAAATGAAATTAGGAGTTTAATTGAGAATTGGTTAAAAAGTTATGCAAATAAAAAAAGTCATTCTAATTTATGCATTTGAGTCGCAGATATTAAAATTATTTAATAATTATTGAATTTTATTTAATAAAGGCATATTCTTATATAAATTTTAAACAAGTATTCGTCGTATCCTTAGATATCTTTATGGTTATAACTAAAAGTGGCAACATTGCTCCAAATTTCACTACGTTTAATGTGTCAATGGTAATCTATTTAGTAGTTTCATCCTTGTTTAATTACCATATAAAGAGAGATGCAAATATCGTGAGAGTTTGATCGAGGATAATTTCGAATATGCCTTTAGTACTGTAGTAAATAATGTCAAACTTGGTTTGTTTATACGAGCACCATTACGACTAGAGAGTAAACATTTAGTTCCTTCTTTTTTTATGTGTTCTTCAAGACTTTTCGTGAACTTTTAAGTTAATTAATTCAATATTTTTGGATTATCATGGTTTGTCTGTGTTAAGTTTGTCAGAAAAACAGCCCAAATTACCAAGGCCATGTATCTACAATACCATCCCCACTTTTTATAATTCATTCATTATTTCATTACTGCCGTTTAGAATTGATGGCCGCAAAAATAAACATGTTTATGAATGAATAGCCCTCTCTATGTTTATTTTCACTCTAAGGTTTAAAGGTCCAGAATTTGTATCTACAGAATTCAATAAGGTGAAGTTATCCAATTTACCCCCTCCATCCCAATTTTTAGAATTTAAAAAAGACATTAAGTGTACAACATAATGAACTTTTTACCATATGTTATAATTTTTCGTCATCAACAAAATTAATAGGAGTTATAGCTTATTGTCAAAGTATGTTGACAAATTTAAGGGTGTAATTTCAGGTACCGAATTTAATAATTCAAAATCATTATTAATTCATGCGGCTCGAATTCACAATTCATTGTTGCGATAAAGTGGACTCTATAAATTAAAAAAACTTTACGCTAGATTAACTAATAACAATATTTAATTATTATAACAAGTGCTTAGGTGCCAAAAGTATAATACATTATCTGTCGTCATATTATGTATGTACTTCAAGCGTTGCCAGATTTCACTGAGGTTCTGGAATTTAAGGACACGTAAATTTCACCAGTAGTGTAGCGCATACACAAAATTTGTCTTCAGTAATGTTCATGTTTGACATATTTGCTAGAAACATCTTTTCATAAAAGTGTGAGATTTTTAAATTCGACTGCCATTACTCGTAATTTTAGAAAGATTGCAGCTATCAAGACTATTCAAGTCCAACATAAAATTGGTAAGAAAGATAGTTATATCATATTCCAGAAAGAAAGTTGACAAAAAAAGGAAGGAAAATTCTCTAATTAAAAAAGATATTTACTCTAAAGTTGATTTACACGCGAACGTTATATTATTGTCTACCAAATTTGAGTTGGGACCCTTCATAGTCGTTCATTTGTTACGGTACTGATATAAAATAATGATATACTGGTAAACAACAGTCTGAATAAAGTAAGTAGAGATGACTGAATACGGTAATATATTACATCTTACGTTCAAGCTGTGCAATTGGTAAAGTAATTGAATATATAATTGATGAATGTGTTTCAGATGATTTTCTCCAACATAGGAATTCATAATAATTGCTGCAATAAATTTTATAAGATTATATTGAGTTTGAAATTGATATTTACAGTTGTGTCTCATCTAATCATTAGAATATTTTGAGCATGAAATAAATGAGTATATTTAATGAGTAAATAGACTTTCACGATTCAAGAGAAATTTGGTAAAGAGCTTGAAATTTCCCTAATGAGCAAACAAGTTTAATTTAAATGGTACTCTTCCAGGTACATACCTAGTTATTGTAGTTTACACCCAGATGGAAATTGATTAAAATAATATTTGTTCTGCAAAATGATTTTTATCCTATCTTCATTTAAATTATTAATATCCTCTAAGTATGATATTTTTCACATTCATTTCAAAATAAAATGACAATTATTATACGACTATGCTTAACTAGTATATTCTAAGTGACGTATAAGTATTATCTACGATTTTGACCCTTTTAAGCCGTTGAGTATGACATTAATTGTATGACCAGTATATAATGATACTAATAATAATAGTAACCTGTCTGGATTTTCATTCTCACACTAGAACAATATTAACTACCGAAACCCATTCTTATATAGTCAATATGTCGATAAAGATCAAAACGAACCACCGCAGACTGCGGATCGCGAACAAATTTTCATTGAAATTAGTTTGCTACGTGTGGTTGAGGAGTGTACTCTATGTTTGTAATTTTCGTTTTTAGACGTAGTCGAGAGCCAAGACTTTGAATAATATCTAATGGATCGTCAAGATATCGATGAGGAGAATAGTCAAGAAGATATTAACATCTTCTAGACAAAAAGGCAAGTTTTATTATTAATAGAATTATTTAAAAATTTGTGGGATCCCACGAATAATGAAATAAAAAATTAGGCTCATATGTACACATCTTTAGGGTTATATAGACTAATAGAATATCGTCTTCGTCAAACCTTGTCAACAAGGGCAAGCAACAAACTGTCCTAGCCAGTCACAAAATCCATTTTGGTGTACAAAATGCGATGCTCCTCACCCAGCTTTCAGCCCTCGCTGTCCCCACAGGCGAGCCACCCATAAAAACCCATAAGGAACCGCTCCAGTCACACTGGAAAAGACACAACTCCCCTATGCCTTATCAACAGACACGAAAATCATCATCGAAATTTTCACAATCACATTAATGAAAGCAACCCCCACAATCCCCCCCCCCCCCCAATTCCAGAGACATTATAGCCGACACTCTTCGTCACTTAAATCCGTCCCTTTATCGACACAACTGCTCTATAACAAACATAGGTAAGCTTGCTCTCTTCGCTTTTACTCAGCAAAGTGGAAGTAATTCCACTTGAATCAGCGACCCCCACCCCCCGTCAGTGTTACAGGTTTTCTGCGGCTTCCCTGTAGCATAGTGAATTTATTCACTAGTCAAATGGATCGATAACAGGGAATAATACAGCCGCAGTTGTAACCGCTTCCATTTCCTTGACGATTATTATTACTTCGAAACCACCTCACCGAGTAGGTACAATACATCCAACTCACGCAAACTCCTCCCGTCGAGCTCGAAAAGTCAGCCGCCGTCACTCGTTAACTTTTCTCCATACCTTTTCTGTCCTAGTCACCTTCTAATAAAAACTCAAAATCCGAAATCCAAACATAAAACCCTTCTCATTAATTCTCGATACAACGGACACTTCCCAAGCCCCCTAATTCAACGTCTACTTTCAAAATTTTCCAACACCTGCCTCATCAGTTCACTCACTATCCGCAACATAACGTGGTTCGCCGTCTCTCAATTCCGCATATTGCTAGACACTTTTTATTACCAATACCCAATTGCTAACCGAATCTGCCTCTCTCTTCGGTAATTTTCTATCGAAAACCACTCGCCAGATCTCAATTCAACGCAACTCCTCAACAAAAATCAATCCTAAACAACTTTTCTTCGAACTGTTCTAGACACCTTTTTCCACTCGACTAAATTTTCAGTCACCATTCAAATTGACAAGTCGAACTCGTCGCACCAAACTCCAATCTAAAAACACCCAACCCTTGCCCTGCAGAAGAACGATATCCTATATCAGGGCCCTCTCTAATATATCCACCCTTATAAACAGTGCCGTTCCTGGCGGGTATGCAGCGAATGCCCCGCACGCAGGCGCCCGATTTAAGGGGCGCCAAATTCAACTATTCGCTACTCTTGCAAAAACGCACTTCTAATTGGAAGAAGAATCGGCATTAAAAGTATTAAAAATCAAATTATAGCAATGCTGTAAACTTTGATTACAGGAAGAAACAGTAAACTAATATAAGAAGTAACTTCTAGACTTTGCTTCTACACTGGAATTTACATGCAAAAAATCTGTTGACGGCGTGTCGGCACTCGGCTTACGTGCGGCGGCGTATCTTCAAAGGATGCCGCTCGTCTTTGGCGGCTCGCTCGACAAATAATATACATGTTATTGTTTTTTATGCATTTATCGGCGGCGTGTGCTTCAGAGAGGTCAAAGGTGCAAAAAATATTATTCTCTGAAAAGTTCTCCAAAAAAAACTTTTTTTCGGCTCCAGATTTTTCCACCAGATTTTAGCGGTGATATAAAACAGGAGAATGTGGCTTGTTTCAATCAGTCAGTTCAGTCATCGAGTATTCGTCGGTGATTTTTGACGATTAATAATAATTTCATTTGAATATAATATTACGTGTTGCCGTTGTGTTGCTGATTTTAAATCTTAAGGTAAGAGAAGATGAAAGAAAACGTGTTATTAAATCAAGTAATATTTCGATTCGAGAGTTTTCTGATTATATTTTGACTCCGGTCAGCTTTTTTTATAATTATTTTTTTATCTCTTCAGAAATGAGTGATGGCAGTAAAAAAAATTGTCTGGAGCCCAAAATAAAAAACGTCGATTGAAATTGGAGGCGGAACGGGATAAACTCAGCGGTTCGCTGAACAAATTCCTTCAACTCACCAGTTCTTTGGCGAATCCACTTCCGTCAAGAGAAGAACAAGTTGTTGCAGAACCGATGATTATTATCGAAGATCAGCAGCCATCCACGTCTGGAAGTTCTGGAACGCCTGTTTCACCTGATCCAACTCCTGAACTGGGTCATCCGGTAAGCGAGAATGAAGAAAGATCTGAGCACAGTGACATTGCTGATATTAGTGATATTGATATTGCTGATCAATCTACATGGCCAAATAATTTGAGTCATCATCTAATCCAATCAATCGTGACAAATGGAGCTGTTCAAATTAAAGAAAATTTTCCTGTTGATGAGTCTGGTAGGAAATTTTCAGTAACGCAATATCTTAGTAAGTTGCCAAACGGCGAAATAGTTAATAGGGATTGGTTGGTGTATTCTAAAAAAATTAATTGCGTATTTTGCATTTTTTGTTTTGTTTTTAGCGCTTTGTCTCATCAGTTGACCACTGGGTACTCCAATTGGAGGCAGCTTTCAGTTAATATTTCCCGACATGAAAATAGTATGGAACATATGAAAGGGGCTCAAAAATGGCACGAATTAAAATTGTACAATTGATAAAGAGCAACAACATCATTACGAAAATGAAAAAAAACGATGGCGTGCAATAATCAAAAGAATGATTTGTATTGTGCAATATTTGGCCAGTCAGAATTTATCATTCAGGGGTGACAGCTCTAATCTTTTCGAATCAAATAATGGTAATTTTCTCAAATTGGTCGAAACGATTGCTAAATTCGATCCGATTATGATGGAGCACCTGAGCAATATTCAAAGGTCTAAAGAGTTGAAAAAAAACATGCCCCATTATTTAGGCAATCACTTTCAAAATGAATTAATCCATCTATTATCAAAAAATATTCGCATAGAAATTTTGAACTGCCTCAAGAAAGCAAAATATTATTCAATAATTTTGGATGAAACTCCAGATGCTAGTCATGTTGTGCAGTTGACTTTCATAATTCGCTTTGTTCATTTTTCTTTAAATGAGGTTGAAATAAGAGAACACTTTCTGGGGTTTTTTAAAGTTTTGGATAGTACAGGAGAAGGGCTTTTCAATTTGTTGAGAGATGAGATACTACCAACTTTTGAAATTGATTTTCTTAGTATGAGAGGTCAGGGTTATGACAATGGCGCAAATATGTCTGGGAAGCATGTGGGCATTCAAGCTCAATTTAAAAAAGTTAACCCGAGAGCTATTTTTTTGCCTTGTTGTGCTCATACATTAAATTTGACAGTTAATGATGCAGCTAAAATCTCAGACGAGATTGTAGGTTTTTTTTCAATTATTCAGGAGCTGATCAATTTTTTTTCTGCTTCACCCTACAGGTGAAATATTTTAAAGCGAAATTTACAAAATCTCTCTTTAAAGTCAGTGAGTAAAACTCGATGGGAAAGCAGAGTCAGAGCCGTTCAACCTCTTAGATTTCAACTTCTCGAGATTTGTAGGAGTTTACTTGATTTGATGGAAGATAATTCAAGAGACATGGATACCAAACATTCAGCAAAGGTACTTTTAAAAAAAATTAAAACGTTTAAATTTATTTGTTCCATCATTATTTGGTACGATGTACTGTCAAAGGTCAATATAGTGAGTAAAATCATGCAGAATCCAAATACAGTTGTTAATGAATACCATAGAGAAATAAAAAGTCTCATCAACTACTTCACTGTAAAAAGGTCAGATGAAAATTTTGATGTTTTTGTGAATGAGGCTAAAGCTGAAGCTGGAAAAAATGATGTAGAGCAAACATTTCTTTCAATTAGGGAACGAAAGAGAAAGCGTCAATTTTCATATGAAAGTACAGACGATCCAGTTATAGATCCAAAGCGAAAATTTAAGATCAGTTTTTATTTCCAAATTTTGGATACAACAGTTCAATCCCTACAAAGTCGTTTCGAGAGATTGAAGCAATGCAATGATTTATTTGGATTATTGAGTGATTTTCAAAACCTAAATTCTGATGAGATTAAACGATCGTGCATAGATTTGGATTTGGCTTTGCAAATTCACCATGAAGGAAATGTTTGCAAGGATATTGATGGTTTTGATTTGTACAATGAAATTTCATCATACAAAATCCTTAACCCTGTCAAAGACTCTCGCAATACATCAGACTCACCCATAGATATTCTGAATTATATAACCAAGAAAAATTTGCAGTCTTTGTTTCCAAACCTGTCATAGCATTAAGGATATTTTTGACGCTGCCGATTTCTGTTGCGTCTGGCGAAAGGAGTTTTTCAAAGCTAAAACTTGTAAAATCTTATTTGAGAACTTCGATGTGCCAGGAAAGGCTTTCAGATTTAGCTGTTATTTCAATCGAAAATAAAATATGTGAATCCATCGATCACAATGAAATGATCAATGAGCTTGCATCTGCAAAAGCAAGACGTGTTATGTTCTAAAACTACCTTGTTATTTGATCATTAGGTACTTAGGTACTAGACATATCTTGCACATTTTCAAGTTAACGGATTTGTTTGCGTTGAGCGCCGTTTGAGAGTTTTAACTCAATTCACTCAGTTGAGTGAAAAAATTTTTGGCATATTTTTTCGTTGTTTTATTTTATTACGCCCATTTTCATAATCAAACACTTACACTAAAGTGACTTTAGTCTTTAGTCTGTAAGGAAACTATTCAGTTTAAACCTCAAACTAAAAATGATTATGAAAATTGGCCTTATCATCAAAATTTAAGCATAGTATATAGGGGCGCACAAAATTATTCTTGCACTCAGGCGTTCGCCACCCCAGGAACGGCTCTGCTTATAAAACAAAACAAACCCAAAAAACAAAAAACTTCGAATCTCTCTCTCTCTCTCTCTCTCGTATAGTTGTGCTTGAATATATGCCTAATCTGAAATAACTACTCAGTAAGCTATTTTCTACGACTGGCATTAAATCGCACTTCATCTGATAACGTTATGGGAAGCTGATAGAGGAAACCAAAATCTATCCTTTCATATAATAATTAATATTATAATAATCATCTACACGTTTTTATGCTAATTAAATGATACCAGTTGCCTCATATTAAACAGAGTACTTTTTGTATCCCAACTGTGAAATTTGGCGAGGCAAATTGTAATTGCTGATATTTTTGTCTGCGGTCTCATTTTAACAGTCAGTAATGATAGTAATTTATCATAAATTACATGAGCCAAAAAACAAGTTCCGTCGGAAGACGCGAAGTTTGTTAAATATGTTGACTTCAAGAATAACTCTGAATATCAGCCACTTTATTAGCTTATTAAATATAAATATATTTAATTGAATTCCAGTTGAATTCCAATGTAAGCTTTCAGAAAATTTGACAAACGACAAGTCTTTCAGATATAAGACTACTTTGGGAGGATTTAAAATAAAGAAAAATGTTCTACTTCATATTCAACAGACGATTTAAAAAAAAATAATGGAAACTAGAAAATTGATACATTGTAATGTTCACGTTTTGGTGAATGCCCATATTATTTAATCAATAGAGGCTTCATAAAGTTCAACAATGTTGGAAGGTATTCGTTTGAAATATTATATTATATACGCCTTGATGATTTTTCAGTAAGTTTGTATAATGTTAAAATAAAAGTGTATTGTTTAAGACTGTTTCATACTGTTTTCATCCTGTATTTGATAATGTATGAGTAGTATCCTTGACGAAATATTACCTACTAGTTTTAGCATCAACTGTTTCAAAGTAATAATATGTTAACTCAAAACGTAAATATATTCTCTTATTAAGAGTTCTACTATAGTATTAACGCGTTACCTTATATGTAATTGATTCGATACGAGTGTTTACCAATACCACTATTAAATTTAAAAAGTCATTATTGTATATAATTGCATAACACGATTTCTAACGTGCGAGTGTGTGAATTATCTTTCATGATATGTTTGTTTTTCTGGAAGTTAAACAAATGATTTGATTGAAGATTAATAGACGGTGTGAAGTGTTGCCTTAAAATAATAATTTTCTCGACAAACATACCATTATAATTCACAATCGTTACTCTTAGTTTATATTTTATCTATTGTATGAGTGTGACATTTAATTTAAGTCAAAAAAATCAAGCGAAATAAATATCTGGAATATAGGTAGAGTGGAGAGTTTTCTGGAATATTTTCGTTTCTTCAACTATTTAATAAACGAAATTTTTCTCATTTACTGCCGAGCATAAAATTAGGGTCATCGTAATTTGTAGTTATTTTCAAAATTCCAATTTGTGTCTCATTCTTTCCATTGTAACATGTTACACTAGCTGATTTTGTGAAGGAAGCTGATTTCGTGAAGGAAGCAAATTCTGTTTTCTGGCAGTATTCAAACTGTACAATTTCACTTTGCTATATTTATCATCAAAACAAATTGAAATTACATCAGTAACGACTATTATCTTCTCTGACAATGACAACAGATCACAAATATCGAGAAATGCTGTGAGATATTCTTCCATTTTTGCACTAATATAACCCGCAGCTATCTATAATTCTAGAGGCCTGCACTTGTCCCAATCTCACCCTTCACATACACGATCGGATTCAAATCTGGACTGCTAATTGGCTAAACAAATCACAGGATTTGAACCTTGTCTATCATGTATAAAAGTTGCGCCGTCTCCAAGGATAGTGTACGCTACAACATGGTCCTGTCGAATCCTTGTCAGGCCATGGAGTCAACCCAAACTGAATTAAGACTAACTATGTGCAAGACTCAGAAGATAAACCACTCCATTCCATAAATGGATCTCCATCAAATGGAAACTGTTTGAAGACTATAATCCACTATCGTTCAAGTCCTGCATAATTTTACGTAATATTTCCGTCGCTACGGGATTGTATATTGTAAGGGGGGTCGTAAAGGCCTTGCAGCCAATCAAACACTTCGACCTATAAGATCTATTGTGTATAACCCCAAATTTGGAATTTTGATCCACTTGAGTCTAACAGCTTATTTAAGCAAATGAAACTGGGAAAAATCCAACAAAATAAAAATATTGAAAATGGATTCTAATAAAGTGAGACAGTGGATAAATGAGCAAATTTGTCAAAAAACAGGATTTATGGTGAAAATTTAAAAAGTAGTTACTTTGGTAGACGCCTAATTTGAAAGTGATTCTCGTTACTTTCTAATACTATAGTATGTGGAAACATAACTTATAAAGAAAAGGTTATTTTTAATAGTATTTGTCTTCAGTCAGTATAATACTGCTCCTGTTGTTTCAGATGTCTGTCAATTGTAGAACTAAACAATGTTTGCAGAAATCGTAAATCGTTTGCTCAAAATATCTCCTCAAAAGAAAAAGTAAAAAAATTTGTAGGACCCTGTATGAGATGATTATTTTTCTAAAGTATTTAAAAGAACGTTGGATGATAAATTGTTCATAATATTTATTATTGCCGACAAAAATGTATTGAGCATTGTCAAAACGCCCATGTCGATGTTTTCAAAACCACTAAATAATCTTCTTACCAAACAACAATTAAAATCCAATAATTTGGCAATTGAGTGAATGATTCACGTACACGAAAGCACCATGGCAGGAAAACGGTCTGGCAATCCGCTGCGTCCATCAGAAGTATCTCTAAACAGGTGGCCAATAACCATAAACGTTATTATAACGCGACCCGTTTCTACACAAATGAGTCGAAATTACGACCCACTGTGCGCTGGTAAACACTCTATTACGAGCCAATTCCCTCTACTTGCGGAACAATTGTTGGTTCGGTATCGTCAGAACTCTTTCGTCGACAGAATAGAATGGAATGGAATAGACCTTCCCTGACGTATAATTAAGGCTTTCTTATCACTTATCATCCGGCCGGTAGGTATTTTAAAAGGCGCCTCGTTCACTGCCGCTTCAAACTATACAGGATTGTACTAACGATTTGCATTTAATGGGCCATTTAATTCAAATATTTGTTCGAATCTATGTTTTGTCTATAATAGTGTGGTGTTGATGAAAGTGGGCCAAAATCAGTTTATTCAACCACTCAAAAAAATTCAAAGAAGTATCTAATTAAAAAGAAAGCGATGCTTTGAATAGAAACCAAATATTTTTTGTTAAATAAACTACACAATTTAAAATTAATTACCTACTGAAAGAGAACGGAAGCAAGCCAGCTAAAAAATAGTTAACTGAAACCTATAATCATGTATATATTTTGATTAAAAGCTTCGTTTTGTAATTAATGAGTTTAATTTATAAAAAAGTCATAATATATTTACCGTTGGCATCAAAATTAACCTTTGATATAGTTATTCTACTTGTTAAAGATTCTATTATATTTCTACTCTACATTTTATAGGCGTAAGTTGAATTTACAGTTGTTGTTAATGCTTATGAATTAAGATAGAAATGAGCAAATAGATAATACATGACATAACGAGGGTCCATTTTATATAGATACAAATCGGTATGCGATAAGAGAACAATATCTTTATATTTACATCACATCTAAGGAAACCGTTATGAGATGTTTCTACTGAAAAACCAGTAAGAAAACGAACTACGTTTTGTGAAAATGAGAAAATTCTTATCCGAAATGTCAGCACTGTTCCCCACCAAAATTCAACATTCATAGTTACAAGAAAAATCAAATGTGAGTTGTTCTGACCCGAGAAATGGACCCTACATTGGACGTAATAACGTTTTAAATGATAAAAGAGGAAGCTTAAGCCCTACATTATTCATTACTTAGATTGATGACATTATTAAGAAATATATTAGGAGAAGCAGAACATTACAAGTAGGACACTTAAGCATATAGCCAACAAAGAAGAACACCAGCAACAAAACATACAATATGGAACAAAGTACTAAAATAATACGAATTGACATTAAAAAAATTAAATAAAAGCAATAAAAATAGGAGACGAATAGATAACTAAACTAACAAGAGAGAAATACATGGTACCGAATTGAAACAGGTGAAACGATTTTAGTACTTAGGAGTAATAATCGATGAAACACAAGAAGCTGAAATAAACCAAAGAATCGAGAAAACGATGAAACCCTGTTACCAGCATGAGTAATGCATGTATTACCAGAAAGAAATTACTCGCGATACCAAATTAAAGTCTAAAACAAAAGACTTTTCCAAGAAAAACGTTCAGTTATTTTTTTTAAATATTGATAAATTAATTTGAAAAACATAACTTGTAACGGGTTAATTTTGACACTATGACTACCAACTCAGTTTTTTTAAAAAAAAAATATATATTAAAAGATCAGATTAAATTCTTTACTGGATAATTATTAACAATATAATATAAAAATTTACCTATTTGGCATTTTTGTAACACTTTGTAACTAACACATATGCTTGTATAAATATTTGCAGATTGTGAACTATGTTGATTTTATTTAACATTTTTTGATTTATGGGTTTTAACAGAAGTCTTTTAACAGTATTGTTGTCGTTATCTGTTTCTGTCAGCCCAGAGTTCTAGTGATTTCTCTGCCATCATCTTCCTGGTGAAATGGTGCAGGCTGTAGCCGACATATCATAACATCTTGACAGTAATTTTGTAACAATCACTATTGATTGCTGGGTAAGTTGGTTAGTTGTATCCTCTGATACAAAAACGAGCCCCGTTGTAAATAGAGTAGTTTTAGTCATACTTATTTTCTTTAACTTACATTCTTGGGGTATTAAGGGGACTTTCTCTCTCTTTTTGTTTTTACTGTAGATATAAATAACCGTGGGACTACTGATTTTTGTTCTGGTTACATCATCTTGGGGTGTTAGCCACAGTAGTCCGAAAAACTGCCCGCTTTAGCTGATAAGTGCTATAACTTATTAGGGTTCGGATATAACCGACTCCTTGACTTGCAGTCTAAAACATATTACTAGTATTAGGTTAAAAGTAAATTAGTTGATTAACTTTACATACTTTTCATTCAGGATAAGGGTATGTTTAATCCTCATTTGTTGACCACGTAGATTCCTGTGAATATTTCCATATTAGATTACTTCAGGTTAGGCCATGGATATCGTTTGATATTGTAAACATTTACCCATAATACGTTAACTGTCAAGATTCCATCTGATTTGAGCGATAATTCGGATATTTCTTCGTACGTTAACATCTGCAGACGTGCTATGGTACTATTATTATTTAAATCCATTTAAATAATTTCTAATATGTAAGCACTTTGTTTATGTTGTGTCAGTTGGAATTGACAATCGCTCAATGACAGATATGCTTTCAATAAGAGCGTCCGTTTGTTCGTTTTGCACTGGGAGTGGTCGAGATCTTTGCATAGCATTTGTTCTGTGACTTTACGAGTCATAGACAATTACGCTTACGCACAGATTTCCTCTCTGAGGTGTTCGTAGATGATATGTGGACATTTATTGGAAGCATTTTTGGGGTTTATCGACTTCTGTTCGATGTCTTATGTGAATTGTAGTTCTATGCTCCGCGGTTAAGATGAATTCATGTCTGCTGGGTCTCTATTGGTTGGAAACTAACTCGAGTCTGCGTTGTGAAATGTACTTTAGGGACAGGAAGAATGTTAACGTCACTCTTCAATTTGATTTCGAAGATGTCTAGATGATTGTCAGTTAGTGAAACGGTATCTAATTTTATATATGGTATTTGAAACTATCCCAGTTAGGGGAGATTATTAAAACCGTCATAATTTATTCGGGAAGCTATTGGTGATAGTATTTTTGGCAGATTTCACGAGATTTTGTGGATAATGGTCGATGTTTGGAAACCATGCTTCCTGACTCTTTGAGAGGAGATTATCAACTGGAATCCTAGTATCTTTGTTGGATTTTTCAATTCTGTATGGAAGAGACGTTTGTTGGAATATATTGAAATTTTGGAACCCTCGATTAGAGGTAAATAAAGTTTTATAGTATTTTTTGTATAGGTTATCTAGAACATTTTCACTCATTTTCTATTACAGAAAAATGACTATGGGTGGGTTTAATTTGGTAACTATTAGTATTTTTTTAATTCTTTGTAAATTAGTATAATCTATTTTGTACAGTTCGGGGTTATTTTTCTCATTTTTTGTTTATAGTAAAATAGTCAGTCACCTTGAACATAATAAAAAGAAAACATCAATGTTTTTATGACTATTAACTAGTTCTGTCCTACTTACAGATAGCGTATTTCAAATAGTAATTTAAATGGTTTAACCGAGTAGTTAGCAGTATACAGCATGTCACATGAGATATTGACACATGTACTTGCAATATTCTTAGCTGAATAGTTGACAAGTATCACTCTGTTTTATATCTCTATGTACTGCATGTAATCACATATTTTTTGATATATATACAGATCATTTTGTTAGATTCGATATAACTTTTATCCACATACTAAATATTCGTGTTATTGTAAAAGTTTAAGTCAATTAGTAGGATACTAGGGAACAGCATTTTTTTTGGTTGTTAGATATGTAAATAAATATTTTTTGAGCCTCAGGCCATATTTTCGAATAGTAAATATTTGATAAGTGATTCATTTATGTTATTTTGGGAGGATTAGGAAGTTGTGTCTCATTCCTGATGCACCTTGGTCTTTTTAGGGTTCTTCTCCTACTTGTCAGCTAGGGGACATTGTCTTATTTTGGATTAAGACATACTGGACTTGACTGGAACTTGACTCTGGATTTGGGAGGCTGTAATAAGAGGTCGCCAGTAGTTTTGTTCGATTTATTGGCAACCGAGGGTTGCTTACTCCATTTGCCTTTGCAGTTTGATACAGCGAGTAGTAGGCTCATATGAAGAGGATGTATATACTGGATAAGTGATATTAATTGTCTTTTCTTACATAAATTCAAGATAAGTTGAGTTATAGTTTCAAAGGGGGGGGGGAGCATTATTTAACTTACATGTTGAGGATTTTACTAATAAAACTAGGTTTTATTTAAGGAACTTATAAGGATCCTTAAATAAGTGAAGGTATCTTATGATAGACCTGAAAAACACCAGTATACTGTGAAATTTTATATTTATATGCTGTTGTATTTTTTTTTGCCTTGGATCCAACGCAAAGTATAAACACTCCATTTTTGATAACTTGGTGAATTTATGTATTCAGGTGATCATTGGTGAATTTGCTATTGCAGAATAATATATATATATTGTCTTTTAATGTAAATACATTTTATTACTGTGGTCTATATTGTTGCACCATATTACAAGTATTTTGAATAAGTATAGTTTTCAGGGGACAGGGGAATATTTTCAATTGTAATTTTTGGCTTTTAATGTAAATACATTTTATTACTGTGTTCTATATTGTTACAATATAATACACTGTATTTTACTAAATTTTTGGAACTTTATACTTAATAAAGTGAATGTAAGTTAGGTTGTCTCTGCTTTCCTCACTTTTGTCAAATTTAAGTTTGGAAATTTTCTTTTACGGCTCAGATAAATTTGACTGGCGCCTAACAATTAGTTTTTTTCTTAAATTCAACATCCCAGATTTGAGACGTTCACCCACTCCCGTCTCCACTTGAGTGAACCGGAGCCACATCGGTTGACATCTGGGACAACCGAAACTTATAAATATAAAAAGTTCATTATAAACTATCCCGCAGACCGCGTTTTTACCGTTGACGAGAGTGGTCTTATTCTATACGAAATATACACGAGTTAAACTAAAACTCAAATTTTTTCACTAAGCAAAAAAAATGGAAACAATGTTAAATGCGTTAACTTACTGCGAGGGTAACGTGCACAGCTTTGTTACAGGCCTCGTCAAAATCCTGTGAGTGCCTGGATTTGTGCCACTCTGGACACACCATATTTACCAGGATGCATTTGCATTTACATTCTCCACACATCACTTGCCCCTTTTCCGATGATTGTGTAAAGACTCTCCAAAAATCCTGGACACATTTTTGCACTAACTGCCATCGATTAAGGGATAAAATAATCAGATCAAGATCAGAAGGAGTACACATAGGTTCAATCGTCAAGAAGTTGCTTGAAAACAGCACATTTAATTCGTTAGAATCAGGGATCACACTAAACAACGGCCTTGAATTCAGATTCGCTTCGATCTGAGCCAATAAAGTCTGGAATTCTTCCAAAGTTAGAATTTGACTACTTACTACCCTGTACAAGTAACCGATTTCACACCTGCTTGCAATAATCCACCTAAATGAGGGATATAGAAGGGGGTTAGAATGCCAATTTGTAGACAACTCCTGTTCACACTGAGCAGCATACAATATTAATAATCTATATGCTCTCAACAGATTTGTTCCATGATCACTGTACACATCACTGCATCTTCCTCGTTTGGACACAAATCGTTTGAGCGCACCCAGAAATGCCTCAGAGGTAAGATTGGAGACAACTTTTAAATACGAAGCTTGGCTGCACAGTACACAAAAGAGACACATACATCTTGACTGGACGAGATCCACGATGTCTCGATAATAAGATATTGAATGGACCAGCAAAATCCACCACATTATACACAACAGATTTCAATTGGGACACACGGAATTTGGGAATATTTCCCATCAAAGGAGGATTTCAAGAAGGTTTGACACGAAAATACGAATTGCACTTGGATAAAACATTGTGGCACGCTTCACAAACAGAATTCAGAATTGTTGCACAATAAGATGATGTAATGATCTCAAGCCAGTAAGACCATGATGAATCTGATAATATCTAATGACAAGTTCAGTAATTGGATGATTACAAGGTAAAATCATAGCAAACTTAGTATCATAAGACAATTCGGAATTGCGGAGCCTACCGCCCACCCTGAGGAGACAAACACCCATTTGTAAAATTACGAATTTCTTCCTCAAACTCCACTTGTTGCACACATTTCACTATAATCATTATAGATTCATACAATTCTGATTAACTGGAAGCACCTTTTACACACGTTGCTTTTCGAATTTTCACATCTAGGAATCTTTTCACATACACAAGAATACCCAACATTTTCTTTAAATATTAAAACATGTTCAACAAACAATCTATTTACAATGTCCACTTACCATTCAATCACGTCTCTCAGCAATTCAGTTCCTGACCACCACAATACATGATCAAGTAACTCTTTTGGGAATAGACCGCGTGATACACAATCTGCCGGATGATCTGACCCTGAAACCAATTTTTCGGTTCAACATTAGCTTGAATCTCACTGACACGGTTTGTCACAAATATCTTACATCTAGATGGAGAGGACATGATCCACAAAAGCACAACTTTAGAATCTGTCGATGCTTGAACTGTTACACCTGACAACTTAGGAAACATTGTTTTTTGAACATACTCTAATAAGCTTGCCAATAACACTACTGCACACAATTCCAGCCTAGGAATCGAAATCACTTTGAACACACTAGAGTAACATAAACACGAGATTCACTTGTAATTTGTTTCAAATAGACAACCCCATCAAAGAGGTAAATGGCAAATTAGCAGCCTTGTCCGCTGAACGGGGATCACTAATTACCGTAGTATTTTGTATGAGCGCAGGAGGACATTTTGTATTTCCCCTGGAAAAAAATTGAGTGTGCAGTTTACAAAGGGCGCCCCTCCTGGGACAAGTTTCGAGTGTCATCCATCAGGGTGGATGCAAAATAACATTTTCAAAAATGTTAGTGTTTTCAAATGAAACTCAAGGTCTCTAGTTAATTCCACAATATAACACAAGTTATTGAAAATTCTAAAAAATTGACAATTGTTTCGATAAATCAATATCATCGTCAGGTCTGTCATTCTGACGATGATATTGATTTATCGAAACAATTGTAAATTTTTTAGAATTTTCAATAACTTTTATTATATTGTGGAATTAACTAGAGACCGTGAGTTTCATTTAAAAACACTAATTAAGTGAATATTTAAATTTATAACGAATAATTACAGCATTGCATTAATGCAATTATGTATTATAGGAAACAAGGGGTATAGCAATTTTCTAATCTGTTTTTCATTGACTGAGTTTATCATTTCAAGCTATAAATAGAATCCTTGGGATTGCTACCAAAAAATGTGATTTTATAGGTAAGAGAACAAAAAACACAGTGCTTTCAGAAAAATGGGACTTATAACAACTCCCAATAAATAAAGAAGAGAAGATCTCACACAAATTGAAGAATTTTTGAGTAACAAATAAAAAATCCTGATCATAATCTGGGCGACAAAAATATAGGATACCGAAGTAAATCAAGAATAGAAGAATCAATAATAATCAGTAAATGTCCAGTACATTAGCCTGAGAATGATAGGGAAAATACTGACAAACTGCAAATTTGGTGATCTGAAAGTCTCACATTAAGATTTTGTATG
Organism: Galeruca laticollis; assembly: GCA_963921935.1. Taxonomy (NCBI): domain Eukaryota; kingdom Metazoa; phylum Arthropoda; class Insecta; order Coleoptera; family Chrysomelidae; genus Galeruca; species Galeruca laticollis. The sequence continues at coordinate 105,346,676 of OY998182.1, read as the reverse complement.
CATGTAGTCGGTTGTAAAGCATTTTACAGTAACATTGTACTTAAATGACTTTCCGTCTACCAATAATTTTGCATGAATTGATACTTTTACATTCATACTGAGAAAAATATTCAAGTAGCAAGATCTTGTAAAGAAGACTTGGTTAGACTCTTCACCGTAAACACAGAGGAAGAAAGAAGCAATCGTAAATATATGTGTGTGTTTGCTTAGTTATTTTATTTGTTTTAAATCGATTAACTGAGAATTTTCTCAAATGTAAAAATATAAATATAGCAAATACCTGAAAATTTTTTCATATGAATACTTTACAAACATCTAATTAAGTTAGGTTAGATTTCCCGATTAAAGCTAACTTAGCGTCCTAGAGCAAAATAGCTATTTGGCAGTTGACAATACCTATCGCTTAGCGATCGTCATTTTGCTTACAAGCACTTCATAGCGCTTATTTCTGCCAAACGCAGCCAATATCTTCTTGCTAAAGATAGCTCAAACAAACTGGTCGTGTAAAACTGGCAGGTGATGTAGTAACCGCCAGCTGGATGTCTTTTGAGCATTCTTTGCACTGCAATACTTAGATGAACTCTCATTAGAAAGTCATATACTTAAGATGAACTTTCATTAGAAAGTCATATACTTAGATGAACTTTCACCGAAATTTTTGAAGTACCCACAAAACCTGAATAAACCAACTTCACTGCAAAGTACTATAGATTCCACAAGCAGAAAATGTGGATATAGCGACTATATTCGGGTCAAGAATAGAAGTTTTAACGCCTATTACTATTTTGAAGATCATATTGTTTTTGACTATAGAAAAAATAAATCTCTCAATATGCGAAAAAACTCTAAGATAGAAGGCATATGCAACAAACCTGCAAACGGTTTCTGGCTGATTATATATTTATCCATCCGTATCAACCAACTAAGATGCCCGATTCGATATTTTCTGTAAAGTTAAATGTGCTGCAGGTTTATAGTAGTACAGAGTGATTTTCAGCAATATGCATTAATAATTTTGGCACTATATGGATGAGGAAATGTAATTGCAACTAACATTAAGTATTTCACTTTGCGGATGCAGAAGTATTGAATCAATTATAATCTATACATCTAGCACTCAAAATGGTCATTAGATACGATGCATTTTTTTGTTTATGTATTCTGTTTTGTGTAAAGAATCTCCAAAGATGGTGGTTTGTGGTTATTAAGCCGGCACGTGTTCCTCGTTAAGTCCTCCGTCCATTATACCATTATCAATGCGAAACACTTACCCTTAATCGGTGGGAAGAAATAATACCATAGTTTATCAAAAATCACTGAGTTAATATATTGAATACTATTTTTAACAAAGTTACGGACCACAGATAACTTATGCAAAATGCATTACTAACATGACACTAGTTAACAATGAACTCTGCTTTCAACGTAAAGAAATTCCTTTATATATTATTAAAAACTAAACCTAAATATAAACAGTCGATGATCTTCGTCGACCTTACTACACTCGTGATTCCGTTTAGAACGATAACCTTCCTACAACTTGTTAACAACCTTCAAGTTCACTGGCCGCTGACAATACTTAACATTAAGCTAATCAAATCTAATAGTGACTTTTCGGATTGTCACAGGGTCTATAGTGACAAATGATATATATCATTCACACCGAAGTTCAATGTTAGGAAAGTTACATTGGTTCTTCAGAATCCTTCAAAGAGATGTTGATTTTTACAAGGAAGCAAATGTTCAACAACTTTGAAGCAAACAATTAAAATCTTTTAAATCTGGTAAACATGTTAGAGGGCAAAATTTAGGGGATGGGAGCGTTGATTATGCACTAGTGTTCCTCGCCTCTAACTGTCCCAGTAGCTCAGTCGGACGTATGTTCGACAATAAAAATTGATTTCGATTTTACTGAAATGTATAGGGTTAAAATTTCCAGAGCACCACGGATTTCTAGCCAGTCCAAATCCGAAACCCCAGATGGGATGGGACAACCCACTGCACTAATATTACTTAATAATAAAGATTGGCTATAAGGTTATGTAGATCTCATTAACAAATTGAGAAAAGGTTCTTGCTCACCTCTGATTACCGGGGTACCTCGTATTATTAACCTGAATCAGAACAAAGAAATATTCATTAACCTTACTACACAGAATATATTGAAACGGTTATAATGTACCGGCACAAATGGAGCACACAACAATATTCTGTGGTTGTAAATAAGTACCCCACCAAATGAGTGGGCAAACTATGATTGAGAAGGATGTATCAGCTCAATAAACAAATGTCACACCTGGATTGAGACTATCTGTGACGTCAATATGATAGCTAACAGCTATGTACTAAAAAAATGCCTTAAGATCTAAGACTTAGCTGTGGTTATTGTATGGTAGTGGCCTCTCAGTTTATCAATATGTTTACCCAAGAATCCAGCACCTTGGTGAGTGTGTGACTCTAGGAGGTGTACAACACACGAAGACAAGTACGTAGTTACGAAGGAAGTAGAAGGAGACTGTGTGAGGACAAATACTATAGACAGCGGAGAAAATACACGTTGACAGTAATAGGTGGACGTTGAAGATGAAGCTGGGAGTGGAAATTCGAATACAGTGGCTTCAAACTCGATATCCGAATATGAATCACCAACCTGATGAGGAGGTTGTACGTTGACTTGATGGTAGAATGTGGATTGAATACGACCAGATGGTCGAATGAACCCTAAAATAAACATTACCAGTCTAACTCCCGATTCCAATTGAGTACGGGGGCTCGTATTAGTCATAATACTAACCTCAATGTGACAAAGGGTTCTTGGACGGCCCTGTTGGTCTATTTACCGTCCGACAACCAGCTCCTTTCCGTGATTAAATCAATTAACGAATGGACTTCCTAAAATACACAACGCAAAGTCTCAGAGCCATGCTCGAGAAGTTCTACGAAGAACTTACCTTGACCCCCAAAATTCCGTAAATCAGAAAGATTTTCTTTAAAATATACAGCGTCTATAATCGCAAATAATATAAGGAAATCTCTCAGCCAGAAATTTCTCAGAACCATCTAACGATAACCTATATAATTGAAAGTTTCCAGCGAAGGGTTAGAAAATTCTACTCAGCCAATCTTCTTCCAACTCAACACGGAGATTCAAGAATAAATGACAGAAATTGGCGGATGTGTACTTTAAGTCATCTGTCACCCGCCAAGGTGCGCTAGCAGTATACTCGGAACTTGGAACATAGAACGCCAACATTGAGTAGAATACAAATGTCATTACTTTATCAAATTATTACTGCAGATCATGCCTATTACATTTGTATTCGATATAAGAGACAATTAATAATCCGCCATTTGTCATTGAAATATAATGGTTATAGCAACACCAGGAAAATTTTAAAGTGACCAATTACGCAATCTCTGGCCGAACCAATACAACTACAATAAGGCATATGCCATTAATCAAATCACATAGACAATTAGGTGTTGTGGAAAAACCAGAGATAGTTGAGGTGAATTCAAGGACACAATAACATTTGGGAAACTAAGCTGGCTTGCACAATAAACAAGAGTAATGTTAGGTTCATTCATATGTATCTAAGTGTAGCTCTTTCCCACACGTTGTGTAATTTACACGCAATATCGAATTATAACTTATCAATCAAGAAAGACATGCTTCTCTTAAACAAAAGGAAGGGTTTCATTGTGCAAAATGAACCCGTAACAAAAATTATTATTGGTATACAATACACTTAGATAAATACTGGACAATAAAACTCCCACTCCTCCTTCCATTCTTGTTTTGAAAAGTGTCTTGCTATGCTTGTAGTTGCAGACGGTTTCCACCAAACTTTTGCAAAGATTGGAAACTACGGAATATCCCAAGCTTTCACTACAGGTAATTCAAAATAAATTAATAGTGATTCAATAAAAAATTAATTAATAGGTAGTATTAATAGTTTTGTCAACTTTTTTATGGCTATATGTGTGCAAATATATTTTCATTGTTCCCTCCTGACATTTATCCCACAAATAATCATAATACACTTTTTTCTGCAGGCCACCTCGAAAAACGATTGTATAAAACCATACTGAGTTCATTCATTAATTTTCTGCGGTAATTGTGCTGTTTTGAAACAATAAAGTGTGCACTTATATCACTATTAAGTTCTAACCCCATTGAACACAAACAGGTGGCAGGTCGTTAAGAAATCAGTGCAATATCTAGATCTCATAAAATAGCAGCGTTGAAGTAATAGTCTGCATTTATCCCTCATAAAATCCACTGGAAGTGTGTAATACACCACGTCACATAAAGTTAATCTCTACGACCTCAGCCAAGTCGTGACAGACGTTCAGCGAGTTAGAAAAAGACAGAGAACGTCATAAGCGTCAAACAGTAGTGTCGTAAAGTTGATACTAAGAAGTAGTCGGACCAAAAAAGGCGAATTTACAGGGTTTGATTTGCCCGTTCTGAATTATTAACATGCTTCAAGTGGACATTTTGTGTACTTACTTGTATTTTCGGGGTAATCATGAGCAATCTTATATTTATTTAATATGAAATAATAGTTAAATATTTCCAATTTGAATAATTTGGGAAACTACTTTGTCACGAAATACTTATGGACAAGGATACGAGTACTTTATTATTTTTGAGAGACATCTGTGAATTATTGAATTTCACTGTAGGTACTTTGTATTTTCATTTCATATTCAATAAGAATATTAAGCATATTATTATTATAGACAATTTAGAAACGATTAGATTATACCATAAGATTTATTTGCTTTGGTGTCTTTTGTTGTGATAACCAAGCAGTGAATAACTACTGAATCATTAATAATTGATCAATATCAGTCTATAAATATTTGATTCTGCCGTGTTGGTTTAATTCGTTTTGAAACGTTCGTTTATTTTGAAAGGTTAGTTTGAGGAAACAAATGTGTGTTTATAACATCATGTCGGTGATTGTAGGATGTTGATCAGAAAATCTGATAATAATCAAAGTATAACGGGAATCTTCGAATTTTCAAAACAATTAATTTAAGTGGTAAATATATATTATGTTTTGTTAATAAGCTGCTCTTCCTCCTGAAACTGAATCACCTTATTTTCTTGATTTGTGCAATTTAGGATATTAGCCTTATTGGGTTTTATACCAAGCTGAAGGCGTCTCATGGCATAATATTATAGTCATTCAGAGATGATATGTTTTATTGTGAGCTTCGTGTGACAATATTGGCATTTTGGCCGAGCAGATGATTACATCCCTCGTGATTGACTGAAATCAACCTTCATATCCATACCAAAAATGCCCGGAGCACGGAAGTACGCAGATTTCCGATTGATCAGCCTAATGAGCTAGGTATTAAGGTGTTCTTGAAAACTATTCATGGGCGAACAAGATATTAGCAAAGTACAAATGGGTTTCCGTGAAGTAATGGATACCAGGGAAGCTTTATTCGCACCGTCTCTCCTGTTGCAAAAATGCAGAGATCAACGGAAGGAAGTATATCTGTGTTACATATATTATACAAGGGCTTTTGACTGTATCAATTACACCCCACTATTAGAACTGCTCGAACGAAAAGGTGTCGATGCCTAAGATATAAAAATCGTACAGAATCTTTATGAACAACAAGTGGCATATATCAAACTGGAAAACACCGAAACAAACCCGTACCTATAAGGTGTGGAGTCAGACAAGAGTGTGTACATAGCCCCATGCTATTTAATATGTATTCAGAAGTTATTTACCAAAACGCTCTGGACGAGGCAGAAGACGGTCTGAAAGTCAATGGGAAACTCATAAACAACTTAAGATATGCCGATGACACGGTGATAATTGCAGACAGTCCTGAAGGGCTGCAACGCCTAATCGACAGCATATCGACTTCCGGTGACGAAAAGGGACAGGATTAATATCTCAAAGTTGCAATCACAAAATTTAAATACCTAGGAAGCTGAATCAGCGAGGATCTGAATCCTGAGATAGAAATGAGATCCCGCATAGAGCAAGCTAGAGCCAATTTTATTAAAATGCGGAACCTGTTAACCGACAGAACACTCAATTTAAACATAAGATTTAACTCCGTTGGATGTTATGTGTATTCCACGTTACTGCATGTGGAGTCGAGGTCTAGATGCTAAAGATCAGCAGTAGCAACAAGTTGGAAGCATTGGAAATGTGGGTATATCGCAGAATGCTGCGCATTCCATGGACCGATCATATCACCCATCAAGAGATCTTACATAGAGTGAACAGGGCTGCTTACGTTAGCCATGTCATAAGACAGAACAAGTACATATTCCTACAACAGATTATAGAGTGAAAGATTGAGGAAAAACGTGATCTTGGACGTAGACAGTGCACTTGGCTGAAAAACACAAGGAATTTGACAGGCTTAGATTCAAACTCCCTGCTAAGAAGATCCCAAGACGGAGACGAATTTGCCAGAATGGCATTGAATGGAGAAGGCACTTCAAAATATAGAAGATGATGATATATCCCATATTTCGTCTGGATAGACCAAAACAGATAGATTGGTTCACTATTGATTGAATGTCACGCAGCACCGAAGTTACTTGATTCCAATGATTTTGCCAGGTGGTTCGACTTAGGTTTGTCATGTAAGCTTTTTCGCCACCAAACATCTGTAGACTAACCGTGGTGGTAAGAAAAGCGGCTTCTTTTGCAAGACAATCGGCTTTTTTATTACCTATAATCTCGACGTGAGAAGGGACCCATATAATAATGGTGACTGTGGAATTTTGAATTCAGACCATGTGTTTAATAGAATGTAGGGAGAATAAGAAATCTGCGCATATCCTCGTCAGACACATATATGTGGACAAATAATTTTTCTCGTTTCTAAATTTTATCTCGCCATCTAGTAAAGTTCTTAGTGGTCAATTCGACATTCTCGGTATTGCTGATCATCACAACCCGACAGTTGCCCGAGAAAATTTGAGTAAAATGTAAATATATAACAGTGATGGATTCGACTAACCTAGCTGATTCAAAGGGACCACGTGGTAAACGCAATAAGCATTATTCTAAACGTATTTTACCTACGACCACCCCTGTAAGTAGTCAAAAACACACAGTCGCCAATCAATGTAAGACGTCTATTACGCACGGTAAAACAAAACGCACGGCTGTAAACTAAAGCGCACGGCTTCCATAGCAACTGTCAATAGACGTAGCCATTTTATTTAAAATGTATTACTTAGATATTGGACGTTGAATTTTATTCTATAAATAAATGGTAGATAACATTTATTAGATATGAGATTGCATTTAATACTAAGAATTATTTGGAATTATATGATAATTGGTTCCGTTTCAATAAATCCGCATCTTTTAGCTGTCTGAATGTATACCATATTAGTAAACAATTAGTATATTATACACCAAGCGACTAAATTGGCTCATTTAATCCCGCGGGTGGTGTTTGATTCACGGGGTAAGTACCTAAGGGTAATTCTACATACATTTTTAATAAAAATAAATACTGCTTAGGATGGACTTTTACGAAACTTGGCTGGGCATCGAGGGTGAACTTCTAGGATGCTTGGCTGGGCATCGAGGAGCGACTTTTATAAAACATGGCTGGGCATCGAGGATGTACGTTTTATTTGTGCATTAAATCCCTTAATAAGATTATAAATACAAGTACAAGTAGGTCGTAAGTAAAGTATAGTACGTAACTCGTGCTGTAACGCATTTTACGCACACACGAAATTACGCACTAGCCGCTACGCGGCTTCGTGCGTAACTTTTCCGTTCGTGCGTAAAATGCTTCTTACAACACACGTTACGTAATATACTATTACTTTTCCGACCAACCTATCTAATATGCGAGAAAAGTATTTCCATCAACAACAACACGAAAAAACGGTTTTTAGAAAAAAATCCTGTGTGTATATCGTCGTTGTCGTCGTCGTCGGCCACTTTTCGTTACATGTATTGTAACCACGATACAGCATCCGAAGTGCAAAAATCACTAATTTTATGATTGAATATTGTTAAGGACATGTCACGGATGAACCCTATTAATTTTGAGCTCACCAAAGCCAGTACAACGTGTGCTATGGTACTTGAAGTACGACATTTTTGTAATTTTTTGAGAAATTTCAGTTTGTTAGCACGATACAGCCTCTGGAGTTCAACAAGTCACCAATTTTATGAATGAATATTATTCAGGACATCACACAGATGAACCCTATTGATATTCAGCTCACCAGAGCCTGTACAACAACTTTAAGTACGGTATTTATGTCATTTTTGGGGAAATTTCAGTTTGTTAGCACGATACAGCCTCCGGAGTATATACAAGTGACCAGTTTTATGATTGGATATTATTCAAAGCGTCTCAAAGATGAGCCCTATTGATATTCAGCTTACTAACGACTATACAATGGGTGCTATGGTACTTGAAGTACCAAATTTTTGTCATTTTTAGAGAATTTTCAGTTTGTTAGCACAATACAGCCTCCAGAGTGTACAAAAGTGACCAATTTTATGATTGAATATTGTTCAAGGTGTCTCACAGATGTACCCTATTGATTTTCAGCTGGCTAGAAAGAGTACAGCGGGTCCTATAAATCCAGATATACTACATTTTTGGAGAAATTTCGGTTTGTTAGCACGATACATTCCCCGAAGTCTATACAAGTGACAATTTTATGATAGAATATTGTTCAGGGCCACAGATGCCGAAAAAGTTAATTTTAATCTACCATTTATTTAAAGCTTAAGTTAACTAGTTTTGTCTAGTACTTATTCATACTCTTGATCATAGTATCCAAAATAACTTGTGCATATACGAGTATGTGGACATAGGGTCCGATTGTTACAGGTTGCAAGAAACCGCTCACTATAATGACGAATTGGCCGAAATTCTAGAATAATACGATTTTGGGGCAACCGATGACGGAGTAAAGTTTTCCGAGATAACTACATTTGCGAACATGTTTCAAATAGTAGTTCTGATACCAGCAATTATGATGAAATTGTTGAAAATCCCTTCGAACAAACAGAAATTGGCCTTAGTGACTCCAGTAAGAGCAATTAATCCAGATATGCTCAATGACCTATATGTAGTATGCTTCAAATTCGTCAAAGCTCGGTGGTGATCGACGGAAAATATCGAAGTTTGCAAGTATTTTCAGGTAGTATACCCTCAACTGTCGTTCATGATAACACGTGGTTATATTTCTAGTGAGAAATCTTGCTTTTTACCAATCGGCATTTGTGATTTTTTGAAGATGGCTGAATTTGGCGTCCAGTTTGTAAAGTAGGTCATATTTTGGCTATTTATAAAAAATATGATGATATTATATGGATAGTTTTAGTTAGTTTACAATATAAGCTAATGATTTTTGTATGATAAGTGTGTTAAGTTGACTTAGTTTTTTGGTTTTTAGTAAATGAAAACGGGTGTCCTATATTTAGTACATTGGCCAGATGTTATACTATGAATATTACCATTAGTTACAAACAAATTTGGGGTTACCCAATTGAAAAACTGTTATAATTGTTCAAAATAATTCTTTTCAAGCTTTGCTTGTAAGACAAAAAAATGCTGATTTATACGTCATTTCACAAAGTTATTAAATGATTTTATTTTCAGGGGTTTCTCCTTACACGGAGCTCTCGAAATGATCGAGGATAATGAAATAAATGCAGAAATAACAACTCTATTTCCTCCTGGCAATGCTACCGAAAATTTGACCGACGAAGATTCAGGTGATAAGGATACCGTCGACATAAATAATTTACCAGCGTCACAAATGCAAAGTGTAGTCGAAGTTACTGAAAATTTCGCTCCAGCTGATCAGGAAAGGGAGTCAGAAGATGAAGTCCCTTCAGCTATGATAAGCAAAGGGAAACAACCAACTGTAAAAAATGCACAAAGGAAGAAAAATTACCATTATGTGAAAGAGGACTTGGTCTCTAATGATGTTTCCTTTGATAAACCCTATGTTATTGAAAGAACTGAATATTCTCCCACTGAATTGTTCCGTTTATTCTTTGATCAAAAACTCTTTGAAAAAATTACAGAAGAAACCAATAGGTATGCATAACAAAAACATCTAACACGACGTGTCGATGTTTCCGAAATAAAAAAATCTTTTATAGGAGTTCTTCTTCTTCCGAGCGGAGTTTTTCCACTTCCAAGAAGAATAATGTTTTGGGAACGTTCCAGAGACTGTCACAATGAATTAGTGTCCTAAGCAATATCCACAAATAAATTTGAATTCACCATGTCGAACATTCATTTAGATGATAATAATAAGTTGGATAAATCTGATAAATTCGCAAAACTGAGACCAATTTTTACAAAGTTTATGGCTAATGCTTACCCACTGGAAGAGCATGGTTCCATAGCCAGGACAAGGCTGTAAACAATAACATGGTAAACCAATACGCTATGGATATAAATTATGGGTTGACGCCAGCAGGCAAGGTTATGTTAATTGTGGCTTACCAAGGAGCTTCCACAAATATAAATCAAACTTATGAAGATCTAGGTGTTGGAACGGCTGTTGTTCTGGCATACGCTGATGTTCTTAGATCAAGGTGGAATGATTTGAAATTTCATTTAACTTTTGACAATTTATTTTACTCTGTTCGAAAATCTAAAGGAAAAAAATATGTTCGGCGCAGGAACCAGGCATGAGAATCGTATTCCTGGTACTACATTGCATGATTCAAAAATCATGAAAAAGTCTGAACGTGGATCCTATGACTATATAAAAATTAAAGATAACAATATTATATTTATAAAATGAAATGATAAAAATATTGTTACTTTTGGCTCAAATGCCAGTGGTGTAAATCCATTACATTCTGCCAGGAGATACTCTTAAAAAGAGAAAAAATTCATTCAAGTGGAACAATCGCATGTTGTGAAGTTATATAACAGGAGTCGACCGATCAGATCAAAATATAAGTCTGTATAAGGAGAAAGTATTTTCCCCTTTAGCTCGTTGCCTGTACATGGCAGTTCATAATACTTGGCAAATTCGTGTAGACGAATTACTGCGATCAATGTATTATTAGTACAAAACAAAAAAAAGTTTGTATATAAAAAAAGGCATGATTCAAAAATTCAGAATCAAGACATGATAGTTTAGACGATTTAGTAATAACGCAAGATAAACAGACAAGGTGTGAAGGATGTCATCAAAAAATAAACGGTTTTAAAGATTAAAACTAACTTTTCCGCATCTGTGGCCCTGAACAATATTCTATCATAAAATTGTTACTTGTATACACTTCGGGGGATGTATCGTGCTAACAAACCGAAATTTCTCCAAAAATAACCAAAAATTTAGTATATCTATTTTTATAGGACCCGCTGTACTCGCTCTAGTCAACTGAAAATCAATAGGGTACATCTGTGAGACACCTTGAACAATACTTATTCATAAAGTTGATCAATCGTACACTCTCTGGAGGCTGTATCGTGCTAACAAACTGAAAATTCTCCAAAAATGACAAAAATTTGGTACCTCAAGTACCACAGCACCCGTTGTACGGGCTTTAGTGAGCTCAATATCAATAGGGTTCATCTTTAAGAGGCTCTGAATAATTCCAATCATAAAATTCATCACTTGTAGATACTCCGGAGGCTGTATCGTGCTAACAAACTAGAACTTCTCCAAAAATGACAAAAATATCGTACTTAAAGTACTGTAGCACTGGTTGTATTGGCTCTGGTGAGCTGAAAATCAATAGGGTTCATCAGTGAGATGCCCTGAATAATATTCAATCATAAAATTGGTGACTTGTTGAACTACGGAGGCTGTATCGTGCTAACAAACTGAAATTTCTCGAAAAACGACAAAATGTCGTACTTTAAGTACCACAGCACCCGTTGTACTGGCTTTAGTGAGCTCAATATCTATAGGGTTCATCTTTAAGACGCTCTGAATAATATCCAATCATAAAATTCATCACTTGTATATACTCCGGAGGCTGTATCGTGCTAACAAACTAAAACTTCTCCAAAAATGACAAAAATATCGTACTTAAAGTACAGTAGCACCGGTTGTATTAGCTCTGGTGAGCTGAAAATCAATAGGGTTCGTCAGTGAAATGCCCTGAATAATATTCAATCATAAAATTGGTGTCTTGTTGAACTCCGGAGACTGTATCGTGCTAACAAACTGAAATTTCTCGAAAAACGACAAAATGTCGTACTTCAAGTACCATAGCACCCGTTGTACTGGCTCTGGTGAGCTGAAAATCAATAGGGTTCATCTGTGAAATGTCCTTAACAATATTCCATCATAAAATTGGTGACTTATTGCACTCCGGAGGCTGTATCTTGCTAACAAGACTTGCAAGGAAAAGTGGCCGACGACAACGACGACGACATACACAGAGGATTTTTTTTCTAAAAACCGTTTTTTCGTGTTGTTGTTGATGGATAACGTGGGTAAACCAATACTTTTCTCGCATATTACATAGGTTGGCGGAAAAGTAACAACAACCAGATGTCAAAAACGTGACATGTTACATGTTAAGTGTTTTTTAACTTGTCACTCTAAGTAAATAGTTTTAACAATCCATGACATCTTATATGTCCCCATTGTCCTATATGTAGGACGGCTTCAAACGCATATTTTTTTACAATAACAAGCAGGTGTTTTATTTGCTATTCTAATTTAAGTTATCATCACAACATTAAAAAATATTGGTTGAAGTTTTTTTGGGCATAATAGAGTCAGATAAATATTTCTGCTACTGCTCCAAGAGCAAACTCACAGGTGCCACATGTTGATGACCCATCATCGGATAAGGAATCACTAACAGAATTAGCTAGTTCATCAACTTCTACTAGATCTACTACAAAAAGTATGTTTTTCAAATTAGATGCAAATATCAATTTTCATCAAACCTGTAATAAACTGTTAGGAGCAAGTAACGTAGAGATGCGATCGTTTGTAAGGAGGACATTGTTAATGAGTAGGTACTCTGGGATTTCCAAGAATTAGAATGTACCGGTCCAGATCTTACCCATTGCCAAAAATGAAATATGCTGTGAAAACATGTAACAATCTCACATATGGCTCCGATATATTTTTCCGCCGCTAATGGTCAGTTCAAACCAATTCAAACGCTACAAAACAAGTGTCTCCGCATGGCACTATGCACAACAAATTTCATAAAATCCCCACGAAACATCTGGCTACATAAAAAGATTAATATACCCACTATTAGGGACTATATCAATAAAATATCGCACCCCTTTCATAATCATTGCCTCCAAAAAGAATTCGGTCAAAAAATCGCGATAGTGGATTAAAGCCGCTGCATTGGTAACTGATGTTAATCACAAAATTCCGATAAACATAAACTACATGAGTTGAGCCATTCTCTCATCTCGCATCCCAAGATGCGAGCTGGGAGAATTTTTGTCTACTGAAACAATCCAAATCTTAGACCCACATCATCTGACATGTTGCTACTCAAGAACTAATACCCACTCCTATTGTGGAAACCCTGTTTTTCAGGGACAACACAACCGAAAAATCCTAGGGAATCATAGCCGCCACAAAGAGGGACAAAGTCAATATAATAATCCTAACGTTTGGATAATACTCACATATGAGTCAGGAGCCAACATCAACGGGCAATGAAGACAAGTGTCTAGAAAGAAGCGCCAGTCCATCGGGATTACTATATTCTTTGATCTTCTAATTTACATTTACACTCTGTACAAACGTTCGTGATGTATGTTATTGTTATTCCTTAGCAACGAGACAATAAATTCGTGTTTTTAAATGAAACTCACGGTCTCTAGTTATTGAAAATTCTAAAAAATTGACAATTGTTTCGATAAATCAATATCATCGTCAGAATGACAGAAGTTACATTTCATTTTATGCCTACCTGATGTTTAGTAGTTATTTTTGGCTAGACCAAGAAGTAACCTAACTTGTGATTGGCTTAATATATGTTTATAGAAAAAAGAAGAAGATGTGATATTACAAATATTGAAGCTTAGATATTATTAGCCCTATGGTGATATCCTAGATATCATTTTTCCAATTAAGATCAGTATAACTGTGCAATGATATAGAAAACCAGGAAAACTATATCTGCTGATCTTTACAATTATCACTTAAGAAGACAGTTTATTAGTGGAGAACTCCCTAGATTTAACTGTTCATTGACAACTTCATATTGTGGGTTTCTTAAATGTCTTCTAATTTCCAGTTCTTCAAGGAAATCCAGTTCATGTTTCTTTTCACAAATATGCAGCACTTCTAGTTCTGTGTTAGGTGTCAATGAATGATTGGTGTCAAGTAGATGTTTTGCGTAGTGGGATTTATCTGGTTGTTTTAATCTGTATGCTCGTAAGTGCTCACTGTATCGTATTTCAAAATTCCTAAGGGTCTGACCCAAATAGACAGCATTACATTCTGGACATTTGACTTCTTTAATAGTGGTATTTTTGTTTTTACATTTAACAATTTTGTACTTTATAAGTCTGTAACAGTATCTTTTTGAGAAATATTAGATACCATAACAGAAATTATTTGGAATTACGATGGTGCTCTCAGAAAAACAGCTAATAGAGGTATTAATGATCTTAGGTTACAGCGATCGTAAAATAAGTATAGCGGCAATATGCGACATCTTTAATGAAAAATATCCAGATTAAGTACCAATAAGTAAAGGGACGGTAACGAAAATATTTCATAAATTTAATAACATTGGTAGTGTTAGGGATAAGCCCAAGAGTGGCAGATTAAAATTAAGTTAAATGTGTTATTTACTAGAAATTGAATAAAATCCTTATTGCTTAATCACAACTTTATCTACTGTTACGAAACAGCACATTGGTATAGTCCCTGACTATGTTTAAGCCATGTATGAAAGTTAAAATTATGGCGGATGAGCAGGGATTTCTTAGAACTGTTACGATTGTGACTATTTTATCTAGACGTTGTTTTTGTGACCAATCTTATCTAGAAAATGACAGAGCCAATTGTTTTTGTGTAAGCCGGAATCTAGAATTATCTAGTAAAAAAGGCAATAATATATAAGAGATCGACCAGCGGGTTAGTTTAGTTTATAATTTGACATCGTGAGATAAACAGTAAATAAGCGAACAGTAAAGTGTAAATTAATAATTAAGGTTGTGTGTATATAAATTAAATTTAAGTGTAAATTAAGTGTTAGTGAGTAGTTTAGTGTTTAAATAAATTCGTTAGTAGCCATACCGTGTGTTTAAAGTTTATCCCACCCGTTTACTCTGTTTGAATAAATAAGAAAAACATCACACTACTAAGATTGAAATCTGTTGCGGTGCTGTTCATAAAATTCTAAAAAAGGTCAATTACATCCATACAAAATTAAAGTTTTACATGAACTTAATGAAGACGACTTCGGCAGAAACATGGATTTTTGCGAAAATACGCAAGAATTGTGTAATCATAATAAAGGATTTGCTGATCATATTTTGTTTTCCGACGAGGCCACTTTTTGTTTAAACGGTATCCTAAATAGACAAAATTATCGTTATTGGGCAATAGAAAATTGGACAATGGCGGCTTATGCCAATTATTCCCAAAAAGTAAATGTGTGGTTTGAGATTGTTAGGAGTACGACTGTATGACTGATTTTTTTTATGGAACTGACAGGTGAAAAGTATTAAGAGATACTGGAAACCTACGTAGTTCCATTTGTAATTGCAGCTTTTCCAGGTATCAATCTTCATGGTCAAATAGATTCCCCCATTCAGCTTCAGCAGGATAGAGCAAGTCTTCATTATACTGTAAGTGGTTGTTATACATTTTCTAAATTAAGCTTTTCCCAATCGCTGGATTGGGCGACGCGGTCACATTGAATGTCTTGCAAGGTCGCCAAATTTGAATCCTATTTATATCTGGGGTTATTTGAAAAGTACAAACCCTCCTATTGATTTGGAAGACCTCAAAGAGAGAATTTGTACTGAAATTCAAGACATTTGTTGTCAAACATATCCAAGAAGTCTTCGGACGTCTTGGATACTGTCAATTAAACCAATGAGCTCAATTCGAGTATTTATTGTGATTATGTTTTTTGTTGATCCCCGATAATAAATGATTAATTTAATAAATAAAAGTCTGAAGCTGTTCGAAAATTATTTATCAAATAGATACCAGCGAGTAAAACTCGGTGAAGTCATTAGCGAGACAAGAAAAATTGAATTCGGAATACCACAAGGTACAGTATTAGGTCCGATTCTTTTCAATATTTATGTGAATGAATTATATTCTCTTGCAAGTGATGGTTTCATTCTTAATTTCGCTGATGATACGGCAATACTCTATACAGCTGACACTTGGGAATAACTAAAAGAAAAATCCCAAAACGATTTTAGTAAAATAAAATCGTTTTTAGATAGTAAATTACTCACAGTGAACTACGTCCCTTTTAGCTGTAACAGAACTGGATTACCGATTTTCGATAACTTAATTGTAAATATAAATGACAAGCCCTATCATATTTCACCGCTTAATAAAAAAAATATTTGGGAGTCATCGTTGATTCACATTTAAGGTGGGACTCTCACATTAAATATATCATCAAAAAACTACAAATTATTTTATACAAATTCAGATACCTGAAAAACATATTACCAAGCCCCCTCCTAAAAATACTATACTACGCACTAGTGGAAAGCCATCTCCGCTATGGAATACTAGGATGGGAAGCTGCAGCGAAAACCTACATACACCTCTTAGAAATATGTCAGAAACGTTTTCTCAAACTTATTTTTTCTAAAGATCGACAGTACAACTCTGATCAACTGTACCTAGAAACAAAAATGATGGACACCAGACAACTATACTTCTTTCAAACACTCATAAAATGTCACACCACAAAACAAACACCATTAGTAGATAATCATCCATACAATACACGAAATCGAAATCAACACCCAGTTCCCTACATGATGAAAACAGTAACACAAAGTTACTTCAATTTCTTGGCACCAAAATTTTATAATACTTTACCCGAACGAATGAAAACATGTATATCCACCGCAATTAAAAAATGCATTGAAAAAATTCGTTCTTGACAATCAAAGACAATTAATTTATCGCCATTTCGATATTTACGCAAGCTGAACAAATCATGATCCTAATATGTTACAGTATGCTGCTATAAATGAGGAGAACCTAATTGTTATTCTATATATCGTGTATTCATTTTTATCTCTATTGTCTATTGTTTATAAGTATGTTATATTATTATCTCTATTTTTAGGAGATATTTATAAGTATATATTTGTGTAATGTATGTAATAATTGTTATAAACCTTTTTATATTTATGCGAAACAAGTGGAACATCACTTATCGCTCATTAGCTTCATTAATTCTATTTTTTTGTAAGATATTCCTTTGTATTTGTATTTATTGAATAAAGATTATTATTATTATTATTATTATTATTGCGCTAGTTGCTCGAAACTTGGTTCGGTACTTATTTAAGATTTTGTGACGGGCCTAAGCCAAGTCACATCCTCTTTCTATTGCAAAAATTTTCTTACTATTGAGGTTGTCTGTAGTATAACGGCTTCTTGTATGTTTGTGTAAGTGTTTATTGGCTGAAGGTCGATTGTTTTTAAATGTTGTGCAAAGGATTTAGTTGTTATACCTGTTAACCGACATAACTATTGGAACTATTGAGATTTTATCCTGTTTCCAAACTTCTTTCATTTCCTCGGCTAAGGGTGTGTATTTTTCAATATTTTCAGTTTTTTTCTGTATAACATTATTGTCATTTGGTATTGCGATGTCTATGAAATATGTATGTTTTTCATCCTTGTCCATTAGGGTTATGTCTGGTCTATTGCAAATTATTATTATTATTATTATTATTATTATTATAAGCATAACCCAAAAAGTCCTTGGATACTGTCAGTTAACCCAATGACCTCAATTCGAGTATTTGTTGTGATTATGTTTTTTGTTGATCCTCGATAATAAATGATTAATTTAATAATTTTCATTGTAAAATAAAGAATTGATTAAATTTAACAAAATACTAGTGATGGTTTTCACTACTCTGTAAAGTAAAGTAAAGGCAAATATGGGCATTTAAATTTTAATATAAAAACCAACCGTTTCCATTTAAAAAAATCTTGATGACGTCACATCTGGTAGGGAAGGGGGGTAAAAATTATTCTTTTTTTGGAAAAACAATTACAAAACAAAAATAAAAGTTGACATGTGCGCGCTTTACATCTGAAAATAGCTAATTCCTAAAATTATTTTCAAAGTAACAAGTTTTGAGTTATAGGATGACGTACAGAAATTTAGTTCGTTAAATTGCACCAAACCCGATAATAAAACATAAATATTACCTTAAGTTAGATTAGGTATTCATTTACTCAAATTATCTACAGACTATATAATAATAAGAATTAATAATAATAACAAAAATAATGATGATTTCCCTTTAATTTAATATTTCCTATCGTCTTAATTTGGATCACAACATTAAAATGGAATTTAACTGGTATTCATGATACATTTTTAATCATGGTGAAGCTTTTAACGACAAGGAATGTATATACATAACTAATATTACAGCAGGTAGATGCCACAAATAGTGATTTAAAAATATGAAATCCTTGAGAATGACCTTTTTTAATTTTTTTGCAAGGTCATTAGGTACGAGTAGAACCGTAATATTCTTAGAACTTTTTGTAATCTTTCATAATGCACCAATTTTTGACCTCGAAAAAAACTATTGTCGGCAAAGAAACAAACCCCAAAAAATATTCCTTTACAATTTGTATACAGATGGAAACAATTTCTACCGACAGCGTCTGATACATTTTTTATGTTAATATTCCAGGAAAAAAATCAGATTTGGGTTATTTTCTCAAAGTATACGTACATTGATATTGTACCACATTATTTGACAACCATTTGAGATTCTCATAAATAAAATTATGAAAGTAAATAATATCTGCATTAAGAAATGGATGTTAAATACACATTAAACAGTTAATAAAAAAGGCAGCGTTGTATTTAAAACAAGACATCTTGTGATAATAACAGCGTAGAAATTAATAATTCAAAGTGTAAAATCATTACTGTATACAGTGATGGGCAAATGTGTGATACCAAGTAAATATCTACGGAATTTACTTTTAATTTCCTTATCAATTTTGAACTGCCGGTTTGACTAGAAGTAATATCGATTTTAAAATTTGCAATGAAGCACCCGGTGTATTATTTCAATTTTGAATAAAGAACTTTATTAAGACTACAAAAATATTACTTCTCCCCCCAACCCTAACTAATATGCGAGGAAAGTATTGGTTTAGCCCAAACAAACTTGGAATTTTGGATTTTTGAGTTATTTTTTCGTTTTGCTGAAATTTCGGCAGAGGAATCCGAATCTTTCCTGTCCCCTAAGGGTACTACTGTTCTTGCCAAGAAAGGCAGTAAAACTGTTTAGGAAAAAGCTGGGAATGATAAAGAATGTCTTACTGTGCTGATTACAGGTGAATTAATCACATAATTTTACGATTGCTCAAACTTAAAATACAGTATTGTTTTTAGGCAATGCAAACGGTGTTTTAGCACCACCAATGGCCATGTACCCATATGGCAGAATTCCCAAACATATTGTTATACAAGTTCCCAATGATTGTATCGGAAAATCCAACAGTAGCTGTCTGACTTCCGAGTCATTCTTCGAATATATATCCAATATTTTTTATCTTTGGGTAGTATCTATGAAGTTTGAATTTACCATATTGCTATACGTGGATGGACA
Source organism: Galeruca laticollis (assembly GCA_963921935.1). Lineage (NCBI taxonomy): Eukaryota > Metazoa > Arthropoda > Insecta > Coleoptera > Chrysomelidae > Galeruca > Galeruca laticollis. The sequence continues at coordinate 105,326,873 of OY998182.1, read as the reverse complement.
TAAATCTCAGCAAATTTTGTACCGAAGAACAAATTATTCTAACTTGTTTACACCTCAACACGACTCACATTCTCTAACCGTTAAATGTAGGATTATTTAAGTCTTTGAAACAGAGTTGGAACAAATGCGTCGAAAACTATAGGGTCGAAGATGGATTCAAAATATTGAATAGGGAAAATGTTGCTGTTCTGTTACCAATTTAAAAAATATATTTCAAAACTCATTTAGAGTTTGTCGTTTATTCCCATTCGATAATTCTAATGAGGATTATTCAAAAGTAGTGCAAAAAGTTCTAAACATTGAAGAAATATCTAATATCCCAGAAATAAAATTGGAAGTTGTTCAACATCTAAGATACATAGAAAACCACATTAAAAATTCAACTCTACAAAAGTTTTATTTTATGAAAGGCCGTGAGTGGGATGGAGATACGGAGAGGATACAAATTTATATGAAGTTTGGATAAGCATTTTCAATAAAACTGGACTAACTTTGGAAAATACTACAACTAATACTACATTAGGTGATAATGTGATAATTGATGTGGAGGCGGGGATTGATTTAGAACGGGATTGGGAATCGTTAATAGTGGAAATAACTGAAAATGAAATTGATCAAGAGATATTTGAAAATGAGAGAAAGATAAATATTATTCAAAATATTATGTTGACAGGACCCCAGAACTACTGAAAAATACTTAAAAAGCAAATAAGGAACTGGAGAACATCAAGATGAAATTAGAGCTATAGAACTAGAAACAGGCATTGAGAAAAAAAGACTGACAAAAGTACTGAAAAGACTCAAGAAAACAAAAAAGAGGAAAGCAGGGAAGTACAAGACGAAAGTAACGATACCAAAGGAAGCCCAAAATGAAGAAAAAAGAGATTGATGTATTAAATGATAATATTATCAACATTGAAATTAAAATGAAACAGATCGAAGATGAAAAGATTGAAACTAAAGAAAAAGATACTGATTGTCAGGAACTGGAAAATAAGGAGATCGATTAATTAACTGATAAACAAAACAATGAATTTGGAAAATCTATAGATAAAACAACCGTTGACAAAATAAAAGAGGCCATAAAAGTGGAGAATACTGAAGAAAAAACTGAAAACACAAAGAAAAAAGTTCTCGAGACAATTCATAACATATCTCCAGACTGGACAAAAAAGAATATTGAAAAGAATTCTAGCCTGTTAGTACCTTCACCATTTCAAAAGGCATTATTTTGGCCAGAACCAACTCCATCTAAAAAATTTTTAGGTAAAAAAGGGAAAAGATATCCTCCGTAACAACTTCCGACGCAAAGAGTATTACTCAAAAAAGAAGATGAAAAAAACTAACAACTTGAGGAAAAGGAAAACAGAAAAATATGGCCGAAAAAAATTATATTTCAAGAAAGAGACCTGCAAGAAAACAACAAGTATAACAAAATTCAGGCGAAAATGAAGAAGTATTGCCCAGTGAGGATGACGGTGAAGTGTGTATTGTAAAAATAAATGAAAAGTGAAATTTTAAAATCGGAGACTTTGTGATAGTAAACTATGAAAATAATTACTACTGGAATTGAGAAAGACAACATATTAATTAATACCATGTCTAGAACTGGACTTAATTGGAAGTGGCCAGATAAGAGAGATAAGATATGGTACGACGCAATAGAAATAATGGAGGTGATACAACCACCAAAAAAAAGTTAACAGAAGAGGCTACTTTCAAATTCACGAAATACATAAAAATGGTTCGTTTGCCTAGATTACCATTAAGTTGATTTTAATTTAAATTCATTATTAAATAAAGTAAACTGAAAACCTTGTTTGATTTATGTACTTAATGTGTCGGATTTAAAAAAAAATTCAGGGGTCGGAATTATGACCATTTTCAAGTCAATAAAAAAATATTTTGTAGAACTATTTTGCTTTTCTGGAAACAACTTCAGAAATGAACAAACTTGACTATTATATAAAGTATCCTACATTTTCAACACGATTTTTATTTTATCATGGTGTTTTCGTTAGTTTGCATTATTACAGTGTCAGAATTATGCACACTTACCCAACTACATTTTTGAAGAAATATCGGTTTGTATAAGTACGGAAAAGTTAGTTTTAATCTTTAAATCCGTTCATTTTTGATATAAATGCCAACCGAGATATCAGCAAAAAGGTAACTAGGAATGGAAAACGGTAACGATATCTAGTAGTGTATAAGAGGAGTTAAGAATAATTATACATGTTATTAATGAATTACAAAAAAGTGAAATAAACCAAGTAAACCGAAACTTTTTTTCCCCGCTCTCCCTATCCTTTCAGGTGTCACTTTCTTCTATTTCCTGCCATTTATTTCATTTCCTCTTTCTCTTCCATATACTTCCACGCGATACAGTCACTTCCTTCTTGGTCTTCCCCGTCTTCTTTGTGTCGACTTTCCCTTCTCCATTATTTTCTTCACCAGTCGGAACTGGTCAATCATCACCACGTGAGCAAACCAATTCACTTATTTCTTCTAAACCATTGCTAGTATTGGTTCTTGGCCAATGCTCTTTCTTATTTATTCCCTTCGCACTCTGTCCCATTTACATTTGCCTGATATTTTCCTAATATGTTTCATTTCCATTGCGTTTATCCTCACTTCCTGTTTCTTGTTTAGTATCCAATTAGCTTGTGATATTATTTGTATTTTCATATTAATATGAATTTTCTTTTTTACTTCTACTTCTATTTATTTATGTCCTAGTATTGTTTTGTTTAGTGTATAATATATTTCAGATGCTTTGATTTCTCTATTTGCAATTTCCGCATCCATCTTTCTGTCGTTTTTCATCATTGTACCCAAGTATTCCATTATGGTTACCTTTTCGAAATTCCTTCAACAGTATTTTATTTGATTTGTGCCTGGGCCCATGGTTTGTTTCTCGCTCACTATGATTACTTCTGTTTTTTCTATTTTCACTTCCATTTTTACTTTTTTTATTTTCTCCGTGCATATGTTAATCAACCTTTGCATTTTGTTTTTTGTATTTGCCATAAGGACCACGTGTCGTCTGCGTAGAAAATATCGCATACTTTTATTGGTTGTAGTTTCCGATATAGTTGTGTCTAAATTGGCTCACCTTTCCCTTATTCTTTTTAATATTTTGTTCATTATAATTATGAATAAAAGCGGTCTCACAATCTACCTGTTTTATTCCTTTCCTTTGCTCAAATTACTCCGACCTCTTTCCCGCTATCTGTACATGCGCTTTTATAGTCTTTTAGGTGGATTTAATTACTGCTATTAGTTTACATGGTATATGTATTTCCTCTAAGTAACTAAATCGAAACAAAACGTATTAAATGTTCAAACCGTAAACGGTTTACTTCTCTACAAAAGGCAAGTCAATTTGTAAATTCCCTGGTAACATTGATGACTATTACTTCTGGTGAAATTCTCTGAATATCTTGGGTTATTCCTTAAGCTAATTCTTGCAAATAATTTGAGCAGTTAATATAAACCTTGGACTTCAAATAACCCCTTAGAAAATATTCCAGTGTATAAAGGAAGTGACTTAGCGCAGACCATTCATAAGTACCTACACCATCTTTCAATATATCTACGATCGACAAATTATCTAAGCGATCTCGAACAATGCAAGCGTAATGGGGTGATGCCCCTGTTGAAACCAAATATAACTTAGAAATTTGGCAATTTTCCTTTTATTAGCGCCGGAATCAATTGTCTGTCTATTAGCTAATAAGACCTCTTTCCGATTCAATTTTCCTGTTGTAAATATCAGCCCAATTTCTCCGGATATTGTGTATGAGCCTCTTGTACGTATCCAATGAGAATTATTTTGCGATCAGTAGCGGCAGTTTTGTCGGTTAACCGTATCTTTCAAACAAAATGTAGCCACGTTTTAAAACACCACATTTCTTACAATATTATAATCACAGTTGCACATATCTATAATCATTTCACAATATTGTAAGAAACAATGTCAAGTTGTCAATGAACAGATAAATCTAGATAGTTCTCCACTTTTAAGTGATAATTGTGAAGAACAGCAGATATAGTTTTCCTAGTTTTCTATATCAACATACATTATATACATTATACCGATCTTAATTGGAAAAAATATCCAGGATAACCCCTTAGGGCTAATAATATATAATCTTTAATATTTGTAATATCATATCTTTTTCTTTTTTCTATTGACATATATTAAGTCAATCACAAGATAGGTTACTTCTTGGTCTAGCCAAAAATAATTATTAAACATCAGGTAGGCATCAAATGAAATGTAACTTCTGTCATTCAGATGATGATATTAAATATCGAAACAATTGTCAAATTTCTTAAAACTTTTATATATATTGTGGAATTATCTAGAAACAGTAATCATCATGAATATTTATATTTCTTCTCTTTTACATAATTCAACCATTTACGTTCAAATTCAAATGCTACCTTAGGTACTTATTTTGACTACCTATCATTACTACAATGATGAATCGAATCTCCGAATCGACTCTTATTGAACAGTTATTAATAATCGTCAAAATTTGACGGACCTGTTAGTTTGTGTATTGTATATTGATGTCGAAATGGTTACTGTTGAAATTAAATTATTGTAAAATTTGCAATAATTGGTAGAGCTACTCTATGTATAATCAGGTATTATCAGTTATAATATCACAAGAGCATAGACAATATTCGATTATTCACCGAGTCACAAGACGTATTTGGCTAAACATCAAGCCGGCTACTCACTACGCGGGACTTGACAAGTACTTGGCAAGTACTTGGCATATTTCAAGTAGTGTGTACGGAACTAACATGAAAATCGGCGAGCTACTTGTACTTGCCGTACGCAGTCGGTAAATTAAACAAAGTCAAAGGCAACAAGTAGCGAGTCAAGTAGCAGCGCCACACTTATTCGACAAGTTTGTACAAGTAAAAAACTAGTAAATAGTGAATGATGTTGTTGTTGTTTAGTTCTCAAATATGGAGTGGTCCAATGAAATAACTATAGAATTTTAAAATTTGTATGAAAATGAAAGAATTTTTTGGGACCCCAGTCACAAACAGCATAAAAATCGAAATGAAGTTCATGACGCATGGAAGAGAATACAATCTCAGTTTTCTTTGAAAGTATCTGTGGCAGACTTAAAGAAAAAAAAGAGTCGTTAATGGCAACGTTTAGAAATTGTCTGAGCAAAATTAAAACAAGTGAGAAGAGTGGATCAGGTACTGACGAGTTATACAAACCTACCTGGTTTGCGTTCACAACAATGGCCAGGTTTTTAACTCATCACGATACGCCAAGAAAAACGATTAATTCTGATGTAAGTAATAATTTTATTATTCATTTTTTCAATTAAGTAGATACATTTACAATATTTATCTTGCCATGACACTTTGCCCTTGTTCATAAAATATTCCATAAAAGCTTTTCTGATGTTTTTTGCGTCTATACTTGAATTCCTTGCTTTATTTCGTAATGGTAATAGGGAAGTCATATTTTCTTGATCTCTGCGCCAGGTTCCCGGATAAAATTCTCCATCTAGTTCAGCTTCCACTTGGTGTGTAATTTGAACGTGAAGACTTATTATTTCGCAAAAAATTATGTAGAAAACAACAAGTCAATGTAATAATAGAAACCTTCTCTGGCTGTAAAAGCATTGGTTTTCTTGACACTCGAAACACCGAAGACATTATACCAAAAACGTTCTCTACAACACGACAAGCACGTGATAGACGATAATTGAATAACCGCTCCTTACTACCCTTTGTACGAAGGCCGGGAAAGTGTTTTAGCATACAGGTACTTAGTGCAAATGTATCGTCAACAACAAACACATACGGCATAGCGTAATCCTTTCAATGCAATGGTTCCTCTGGTGGAAAATGTATTTCTTTAGTTTCAATTTTCCGAAACAGTTCAGTATTTCACCAAACAGCACCATCGCTCAGCCTACCTTGACATCCGCAATCGACAAAAGTAAAGCAATAGTTAGCATTAACAAGACCCATTAATACGATGCTAAAGAAATTTTTATAATTATGGAATTCAGATCCACTGTTGATTGGTGACTGCATCGTAATGTGCTTCCCGTATATTGCTCCGATGCAGTGTGGAAAATTCCATAATTTTTCGTAATCTTCTGCTATCTGTTTCCATTGTTATTCTGAATTTGGAATCTGTAACAAAGTATTATCGATTATTGATTATTATTCAAAGATTCCAAAGGAAAGAAATAATTTTTGTATTGTTGTGCAATACAAAAAATATATCTTTCCTTTGAAATATTTGTACTTCAACATTGTGTTTGTTCTTTTTCAGAATATGAAAGATTCACTAAATATTGAAGACGAGCAAGATGGTGATGAACAAAATCAATCAGATATTGCAAATATATCGGAGAGCACAGCAGGTATTATTCAAGTATATTATTACAATTATTTTCATTTAAAATATTTTTTTTACAGAACCAAGTTCATCGGCAACGAAACGCAAGGCAACTTATTCACGAAAAAATGGAAAAGGCCTACGACATACTACAGAAAAAAACACAACCGAAATAAAACGACAAGTGCGCCATATTTGGAGAATTAATAGCAAAAAGACTTCGAGCAATGCAGCAGAGTGAAAGAGACTTTGTGATGCACGAAATAGAAACAGTCATGTACCAATCGAAAATGCGTTTTTCTCAGTGCACGTTTCCACAGTCATTTCAGCAGCATCCCATCAACTGGCAGTTCACGCCAATTTCACATCAGAATCTGTTAACTGCAGTACCATCATCAAGCCCCACGACAGACTCAACAGTTACCCTATCACCGACAAATTTAGAAACATAGATACATAAAAAAAAATAATTTACCTTAATGAGATGTTGCAATTCTTGAATTAATGCTTTGCATACTTCTGGTATAATTTTTGATATCAACTGTGCGGAAACTTTAAAAAGATAATGGAGACTTTGGTAGCTATCGCCGGAAGCTAAAAATCGAAATGTTATTGCCAGTCGTTCCTTTGCTGGAATAGCTTCTCTTAAATTTGTATCTTCTTTAGAGATATGACATTCAACTTTATTTAGGAAATATTCGAAATCGTCAAAAGACATTCGACAAAAGTTCTCGAGTAAGCCAGAAGGTTCCTTTATAATATCCGCCATCATGTCTGTACCACAATATCTACAAAATTAAATGCAAATTAAGAAATTAAGGTATTTATTTAAATTATTTAACATACCTTTCTCTGCTTCTGTTAAAAGATGAAACCCACCACCTTCGCTTTCTTCGTTTGCACTGCTCATTACAACAATTGCTGCTGCTGCCTCTGTTTCACTATCAATTTCCATGATTGTAATTATCTTTCACAAGTACTTGCAGTATCCGCAACAATTGGCATTTGCCAAGTAGCCGCGTAACGTATCGACCATACTTGAACTTGTACATGTACATGATCAAGTACTAGTACTTGTCAAGTATAGCGTAGTGAGTAGCCGGCTTCACGAGAGCACAGCTCGAGTGGTGTTTCGCGAAATACGTCGAGTGAAAATATTGTCTATGCTCGACTTCGTATTCGTTACGATTATATAACGAATAATATTCCAAATTTTTTTATTCATTAATATTAATATTTTAAAGGTACAATTATTATAATACATATATGATGTATTGTTGTTTTCGGAATTTGTAGTGTTGGTACTGTTGGTGACGCTTGAGGTGGATGGATTAGGACTGTTTCTCATTTTTTCAACTATTTTTCTATAGTGTTCTGCGGTAAGTTTCAAATATGGTTTCAGAGATTGAGATGATGAGTGGCCTGTTATTTTGGTAATTTCTTTCAAGTTTGCTCCTGAGTGTTACAAGATACTCACAGCAGATGAGCGATTTGAATGATTCGTAATTTTCCTTTTTTCGTATCTATTCCGATACTTTCGGCTGCTGTATGTCTCCATTTACTCAATTGATTCAAACCAACAGGACAATTTTTGAACCATTTCCCCGTTTTCTGCCAATCAATATTAGGTGTTAAAAAAGACGATTGGTTGTGATATTTGGCGTTCTTTTGCTCAACAGCTTTTCCAAGAGACGTATTGGGCAATTTTTCGCAAACTCTTTATTCGGAGCCAACCATTTAGAATCAGTGGTGCGTTGTTGTTATCCACCTTGTGATGTTTTTGAGAACATTGGATTGTATTCGATACGTCCCGTAGTTTGACCATAATTATTGTCGAATTCCTTTTTGAAATAGTCGGTTAAGCAAAACGATGCTTCATTACCACGCCATGCCAATTCCACAGCACAAATTTGATAAAAAATGTTTTGCAAATCATCTGGTATATTTCTATCAATATATCAATTATAATTTTGGTTATTTCTTTCTCGTTAAGAGCGGCTGAGCTCTCTTTTTTTCTGTCGGGAATTGCTTGTAATTTCTTTCTTTTATTGGCTCCACGAGCCTTTCTTGCGTTCTCGAAAATTACATCTTTAAATGGATTTATTTCTCTTTCGAACTCTTCATGAAACTTCGTCTGTAACAGTTTAGCAGAAATAATCCAAATGGTTTTCACTGTACTTTCTTTATATTCCTTTCTGTCTGCACATTTCATATTGAATGCCCAATCCTTCATAATATCTGCTACTTTTTCATTCGAAATATCAGCAGAAAGTTTGTAATTTCGATGTTCACAAAACACCGTAAACTGCTTCCAAACATAATTATGCGATTTTGTAGTATTTTCTGGTGTTAAATTTTCAATTTCTTGATCAATTTCACCACTTGAAATGAAACCAAAGAGCTGTATTTTGAAGAATTAACTGACATTTTATTGAGCTTACCCGTTACTATGGAAATGATCACAATATGTCAGGAGGCGAAACACCAAAACGATTATATCACGTCGTCAAGGGGTATATTCGCTTATCAACTAACTAAGGGAAATTCAAGGATTGTATTGGTTCATTAGAACATGAGTTATATAATCGAAATTATACAAGATAACTTATCTAAATTCTAATTGGTTGAAAATTGTAGGAACAAAATAATCAAAAATATCATTTAACTAACTCATCTGCGTGATCGTTCTAAACAGTAACGTTGTACACAATCACATAATCTATTTGTGAAAGTATTTCGTAGTGTTTTGTCTAACATTTCACGGAGTTTATTAAACTGTCTTAGTACATGTTACACGTTTCATCACATACGATAACAACATCCAAGCTCAAATACTAAATATTTTGTTGAAATACAATGACTTTTCATGTAAATAACTATTACATTCACACTGTAAATTCGTAACCTAGTAACACGTATCGCATATTTAAAGAGGGAATACTAATACATCCAGTTCAGAAAAATGTTAAAACAGTGTCGTACTAACACAGTTTAACATATTTCCAGCTGGGAAGAAACTGTAAGTATATTACATTGGTAAATCACAGTTAGACAGAGCATCTTGTTCATTTTCAAATACAATACCCAAAATAAACGGTTTTGAAGATTAAAACATGCTAACTAACCGTAATTTCTTCAAAAATTACCAAAATTTAGTATATATGCATTTATAGGACCCGTTGTACCGGCTCTGGTGAGCTGAAAATCAATTGAGTTCATCTGTGAGATGCACTGAACAATATCCAATCATAAAATTGGTCACTTGTATTCACTCCGGAGTCTGTATTGTGATGGCGAACTTAAGTTTCTCCACAAATTACCAAAAATGTAGTATATCTGGATTTATAAGACATACAATCGATGAGGATGACCTTCATAAAGCAAGTGAGAAAATAAAAGGTATTTTGAAACTCAGCAGGCCTAAAAATATTCATGAGCTGAGACAATGAATGGGAATGGTAAATTTTTATAATAAATTCATACCTGAATTGGCATTTAAATTGAACCCGTTGAATAAATTATTACAAATGGAAGAAAAATGCATATGGACAAGCCAATGCGAATTAGCTTTCAACAAAACCAAACAAGATTTGATAGGGGAAAATGTTTTGGTGCACTATGATCTGAATCTTCCGTTAGTATTGGCTACAGATACATCACCAGTGGGAGTATCAGCAATTTTGTCTCATAGAACTGAAGATGGAGAAAGGCCTATTGCTTTCGGATCACCTACTCATCTAACTAAAGCAGAACAGAAGTACACCCAACTAGATAAACAACAGTAATTTTTTGGGCACTACATAAAACATAAATTGTTCCAGTACTATTTATGCCCGACAAACATTTGCCATCCATGGTATCATGTCGTTTATTGCGATATGCACAATTTCTTTCTGGATTCGATTATACTACCGAGTACTGGAATACAAAATTGAACTCAGATGTTGATTTTTTCTCAATATTTCCACTCCGCTTAGAAACAGCACAAGAAAACTATGATGAAGCAAATATATTACAACTAAGTATGTGAAGTGAACTTACCGGTTACGGCAAAGGGCATAGCAGAAACACAAAAGGATACAGAAATTAAAAAACTATATTTAGCAATTCAAACTGGAAATTTCACGGGTACAGGATACGAATGCCAAGAAGGTGAATTTTTAATTGCAAACGGATGTATTCTACGCGGATTTCGAGTAATGATGCCAAAAGTTCTACGTGCAGATATACTCAAGGAATTGCACATATCGCATATTGGAATCGTCAAAATGAAAAGTTTGGCAAGAAATTATTGCTATTTGAAATACATTGATCAGGATACAGAAATTTTAGCAAAGAGAAGTGTAGCGTGGTGTAAAGTTCAAAAAGAATGTAACGAGGCTCCTGTACATTCATGGTCAGAACATGAAACCACATGGCAGATAATCCATCTGAATTTTGCAGGGCCATTTATGGATAAATTTTCCTGATATTAATTGATGCCAATTCTAGGTAGTTGTAGGCGTTCCAATGAAATCAATCTCGAGCAAATCTACAATTAATATCCTAAGAAATATTTTTTGTAGATATGGTATACCCCTTGAGATAGTGACAGACAACGGACCGTCCTGGACATCCTATGAATTTCTTGAAATCCAACGGTGTCCAACATTTACTTACAGCAACGGATCATCCTGCAACCAATGGTCTTGCCGAACGATATGTACAGACAGTTGAAAATAGTTTGAAATCTGCGATGACAGATCATGGAGATCTGAATTTAAAACTGAACAGACTGCTCATACAGTACCGTAAAACACAAAACTCCAACACAAATAGAAGCCCCGCAGAATATTTCCTGAACTTCACCTAGCGTTCACGATTCGATCTAATCAAAGAACATACATCTTTGAGATGTAACATCCCGTCCAAACAAACGTTGAAGACCAGGGAGTTTAATTTGGGTGATGCTGGGCAATCCACAAATTATACCAATACATCTGAAACTTGGAAATTTGGAAGGATTTGAGAAAAAATCTAAAAACTTCATTACTTAATCGAAACTAAGGATGAAAAATGTACGAAACGACATGTAGATCAAATGAGATCAACAAAAGTTATGGAAAATATTGTAGTGCCATCTTCGCTGATCCCTTAACTACTGATCTCAATCCAAGGAGCCGCACAGCATTACCGTGACTGATATATCGACAAACATGTGTTTCGGTTTCAATGCCCCATTCGCTCAATGATGATATTTCACCGAGTACTTCTGCAGCTGAAGATGTGAATACAAATCCAGGTGGAAGATCTTCTGAGGTACCAGATGTGATGGATAAATCACCTTTAAGAAGATCTACTAGAGTCCGAAAGATTCCGAAACGTTTAAACTTTTGATATTTTTTTAAGGATAACATGTTGCATAATATTCTAATCAAAATATACTTGGTATGAAAATAATGTCATGTTACAAATTTGAATTGTCATTAATGAATCGTATAAAAAAGTGTAATTCAATGTAAACTACGTACATAGATACAAAACACTACTGGCATGTGTCTCTATGGCCGTTCTGCTTACATGCCACAGCCTTTATATGATGAGTTATGTCCACAAATCCAAAAGCTTCCCCTACCACTTTATTACCTAGGCTTCTCCATGACCCATCTTCTAGTTTTAGCTTACAAATATTTTTCTCTCCCATATTTCCACTTTATTATCAGTCTTTCGTGTGAGTATCTAGGATTCGCATCCGTAAAGTAGGTACTATTGGCCGAATAATCGTTCTGTAGGTATATTCGCATCTTGTTTCGAGACTATTTTTTTTGATTTCAATAAATTACTTTGAGCTCCTACTGTTCTGCTTCCTTTGGAAAGCTTTTTATTTATTTCATATGTGTTGTCATTCTTATTGTTAATTGTTACCCCTGGTTTATCAAAACTGTTGACTTTCTCGAATATATATGCCTGGCTGTCTGTTCTAAAAATAACCTGTTTCATGCCGTCGATTGCATCTTGTTTCATCTACTCATATTTTGTTTTCTTTGTGTTTATTATACGGCCATATGTTGTAGCTATAATTCAAAATTCATTAAGTAGTACTTACAGCTCCCTTTTTGATTTAGTAATCAAAGTAACATCATCGGCTGATGCTTACAATGGTATAGGTACCATTCCTCTTAGTACTAAATTAAATAAAACCGTAGATGAGGAATCTCCTTGTTTCAGCAATTGTCTGGAAATAAAACTTTTTGAGACCTCTCTTTCAACCAATTTACTTTCAAGGGTTTGTTTTGTTAATTCAACTAATTTTTGCGGAACTCCTAGATTGGCCAATTTCGATCTAAATGTTGTGTCATAAGCCTGTTTTAAAACAATAAACAGTAAGTGTAGTTCTTACGCAAAGATACGATGCAAATTAGTTTTGATTGGAAGAATTATCCAAGTGATCATGACCTACAACTAATACCGAATGATAATTTGGGGAAATATTTTTCAAATTCTGGTGGAACCTTTTGGTGTATCACCAATGATAAGTAACATATTTTTTTAGTTTTGATGAACAAAATCTTGAAACAATATTTTTCAAAACATAAGCTCATACAGAAACAACCGGATGCTATAATAATTTGAGTAACAATTTCATTTTCATTCAAATATGAGTCACAAAAAGCAAACCGCTCTTGAAAATATTGATCTTTGGTGGAGTAATATTGATGTTTGTAGCAAAAGAAGCGCACCTAATGTTAAGTAGCCACATCATAGCTTTAGATGGAATAATTCTATAAACTGATGGAGAAAGGTCTTCTTTATATGGTCGAACAGCGGTGCGATTCACGCTAAAACAATCGCTTAAACATGTACGTATTGATTCATGAGATTTATTTGCAGTCACCATTTTCATTACTCCAGGGATGTTATGTTTGGTTGAAGATATTGATGGAAGAAGCCAGAGGCAAATCTTCAAGCACATCTTCAACGCTTTTGAGTACGATCTAGCTTCCACATGCACGGATTTTCAATAAAATCAATTCACAATTTAGAGGTACAATTTTTGAAATCCCGATTATAATACACCAAGAATTAAATAATAATTATATCAAGCAAGAATGTTAATCTGGCAGAGTCAAGAAATAAAGAATATTTCATGTAATGGCCATTCATTATACAAAATATTGTTCCATGGTCGTTGGTGGAATAGTTTTTTTAATTTTGGCATGGAGAAGACTCCAATTTTTATGCTAGCACGCCATAATTTGAAATGAATTATTCCTATTCATTGTTCGAAACTAGAAATTTAAGTGTATAAAAAACTTTCAAAAAATTCGGAAAACGTGATTTTTGTATTAAATATTATTTCATGTAGTTTTTAATTATTAATATTTAATTTTTCTAATTGGTTCAATTGAGGTGACAATAGTTTCACTATGCCCTATTGAAACATTATAAAAACTCATAATCAATCTCTTATCTATCTGACATAAACAGAGGAATACTTCAGAATAACCTTCGTTTAAAAATAAGTATGACATTTATGGCATATATATTTCATTCAATTCATTTTAATTTCGGAAATTAAGGTCTAACCCACATTTTCGTCACGTACCTTGAGTTAGAATATTAATAAATTATTTCGTTTTTTGACGCTAATTTTCTCATGAAAAAAAAACCAACTTCAATGTAATCAATCATTTATATTTTTTATCGTTTTTTCAAATAGTTATAAAAATGCTACAGAAGGGTAAAATCGCAGAACACGATGAGATTATATAAGAAATGCTGAAGAATATACGACGAGAGATGGTAAGTACATATTACCTGAAGTAATTTACAACAAAAAAAATGAATTCTAGGGATCCAAAGTTAAAGAAAATCATAGAACAAAGACACCGAGATTGAGCCACAATTGAATCAGTCCGAAAACGGCTTCAGAAAAGTAAGAAGCATACAAGATTATAGTTACCTGATTAAAGTAATAATATGATTAAACAGAAATATAATATATACATGATAGTTTTCATTGATATAGAAGAAGCATATGGTGGAATATTAAAGAAACTGATAAGACAACAACTGTGAATAATAACATAAGCGAAGCAATTATAAGTTTGTTCAGAGGAAGAAGATATGTGCAAATTGATAATATGAAATCACCGATATTCAAAACCACTAAAAGTCTGAGACAATGTCCATTACTCTCAGAAATTTTAGAGGCTACTATATACAGTGGCTACCAAAAAATCCCGTAAGGAAGATTGGGACATTGCTAAGAAAATATTTACCAGACAACGGTTGGAATGGGCAATAAGTACCTTTCAACCATATAAATCACCAGGAGTGTATGGAATATTTCCAGCACTTCTGCAGCAGGGATATAGGAGATTCCTCCACACCTGCTGAAGATTACAAGAAGCAGTCTAGCAGTGGGTCTAATACCTAGAAAATGGAGAAGGGCAAGGGTAACCTTCATACCAAAAATAGGGAAAAAGATGGAACTGATCCCCGATCTTTTAGACCCATCTGTCTAACATCATTCCTACTCAAAAAGATGGAGAAAGTAGTGGATAACTACATGAGAACAGAGAATCTGGAGAATATACCACTTCATAAATGCCAGCATGCTTACAGAGCGGGTCGATCAACTGAGACGGCTCTGTATCAGCTGACCGAAGTCATCCAGAGAACTCTGAACAACAAAGAAATCGCAATGTGCGCAATCCTGGATATATCAGGGGCATTTGACAACACAACTCATGTGTCTATCAAAGAAGCACTAAGAAGGCGAGGAGTGAATGAAACCATTGTAAAATGATGTATGAGTTGTTCACAACGAGGATAGTTGAGACACAGGTGGGGAATCAAACCACCTCAGTAAAAGCCACGGGAGACACCTCACGGAGGAGTGATATCTCCCCTTCTATTTAGCCTCGTAGTAGATGAGTTGCTCTACAGGCTAACGGAGCTTGGCTTCGAATGTATGGGCTCCACCGATGACATTGAATTAATAGTCAGAGGCAAGTTCGAGAGCACCTTGTGTGATTTATGAGAAAAGGGCCTCAGAATCATTGAGCAATGGTGCTTGTCAGTAGGGCTAAACATTAACCCAAACAAAGCCATAGTAACTCCATTTAGCCGGAAAAGAACACTTCCAGCCATGAAACCCATATCAAACGGGGAAATCATAGAATGGAAATCAGAAGTTAAATATATATGGATAACCCTAGACAGTAAGCTTCTATGGAATAAGCATGTTTAAATAACTGCTAGTAAAGCAATAAGAGCTTTGATGACGTGCAGAAATCTATCTGGTAAGAGGTGGGGCTGTAACCCAAAAATACTGCGATCGATGTACGCCATGATTGTGAGGCCAGCAATTACGTATGGGGCAATAGTTTGGCATACAAAAGCAAGTCAGTACAGTACGAGGAAGAACCTCAACAAAGTTCAAAGGCTGGCCTGTGTGTGCATCACTGGAGCTATGAGAACGTGTCCAACTAGGGCACTTGAGATCATTACAGATCTCACACATCTACATCTGGTGATAGAAAGATCTGCCCGGGAAGCAATTCTTAGAATATCTAAGGAAGGTTCAAGCAATGAGAGTATTATAAATCAGGGAGCCTGTTCCTCTCTAACAAAATACATCTCATCAGCGAATCTTCCCAGTGACGAAATGGTCAAGAAAGTAAGTATCGAAAAGAATTTCACTACGATGCTAAATGCGAGGAGAGACTGGGAAAGGGAATACACCACCCAAACTCTCAAAGAAATCACCATACGGATGGTTCAAAAACCTCCACTGGAGCAGGCGCTGGAGTATTTGGGCCTGGCACTAGATACTCATTATCGTTAGGCTCCTTCCCTAGCGTCTTGCAGGCAGAAATACTTACGATTGAAAGATGCGTGGAAATGAACCTATGAAAGAAACTATCAGAAATGTGACATACCGATCCATTCAGATAGTCAAGCGGCTATCAAAGCATTGATCTCCCATGTCATTGACTCAAAGTTGGCATGGGAGTGCTAAAGAAAACTTGATGAATTAGGCAAGAATAACAGGGTCTCTTTAGTCTGGGTTCCTGGCCACTCGGGAATCACACGAAATGAAGAGGCCAATACACTTGCCAGGAAAGGAGCACAAACGCCCTTTATTGGCCCGAAGCCTTTCTGTGGTGTAGGAAAATGCTCCTATAAGAAAAAGTTTCGGAAGAAGGAGGAAAGAGAAGCATTCTGGCGGTGCCTTCCCGGGTTGGAACTTTCCAAAAAGTTCCTGCGGAACTTTGACACTGCTAGATCCAAAGAATATTTGGACCTCAGTAAAAATAAGCTACATTTCCTCACGGGCACACGGGGTACAGGACACTGCCGCCTCAGGAATCACCTAATGAGAATAGGTCTAGCAGAAACTGTCGAGTGTAGATTCTGTGGGGAGGAGGATGAAACTCCGGATCACCTAGTTCTGGAATGCCTCGCCATTGCAAGCCAACACAAGAAATGCTTTGGACAAGAAACTTGTAAGAGTGAGAATAGCACCTCGTTGAAGCGGTCCCAAATACTAGAGTTCATTAGAACCCTGGAACTGGAAGGCGAGCTGTAGTAGTAGCGAGAGCAGCTCTGATACCATCTATGCCCCCCGGCCCAATAATCCCTAGGTTTCAGTGCATTGTAACCCCGTTAAAATCTAATCTAATCTAATCTAATATATACCGTGATTAGACACCCCTAATGGAGTTACGCCACATAAATACCTTCTAGATCCGATTTATGGGGTGGATCAATCTCAGTAATTTTAGTATTTTCTGTGGTTAATTTTTTCCATAGACTCCTTTCCTTAGTTTTACTTTTCATATAACGATTCCTATCATTCTTAAATCCACCTCTACTTCTTTCAGTCACTTAGGTGTTGCTTCTCCTACCCCGTGGTTCCTACTGTAGCATTGAGCAAACGATTGAGCGCTCTACTCCTCTCCATACATGGGCGAGCGATTCTATTATGTGCCTCTTCATTCTGTTTACTACATTTTCTTCTTCATTTCTCTCAGTTCATCGTTCATACGTTGCCTGTATTAATTGTCGTCAACTTTTATTGGCAATAGAATTGTTATTATTTTTCGTCCACACTATCCTCAATTCCTCTTCATCTCTTTTTGTCATTGTCATCGTCTCTGTTCGCAGGTCTTATCATTGTGTTGTAAATGTTGAATTTAGTGGCTTCATATTAATAGTTTGCTTTTGAGTAGTTTCTTAGTGGCATGATATTTCCTATTAGGTGCCATTATTTTTTCGTCTATTTCTGATCTTCGTTCTCCATTATTACTGATCATGACTTACAGATATTTGAACTATTCCATTTCCTCAAATTCATATTCCCCAATTTTTATCATTATTTAGTGGCCACTTCTCTCATAATTAATTGGAATTTTCTTCAGTTGCAGGCGTTGATAAATCTTTCACCACATTTATGCATGCATTCTGAGTCTTATTTAACATTAATACGTGTATTAATAAATGAAACTATGTAAGCAAACTAAATAACAGAAGACGCTCAGTGGTGCCACCTTAGCGGACTTTTTAAATGATCAATTTGGGCACTCTTTTTCATGTACCTGCTTTGATAATAGTAGTGTGAAAAATGAAAATACCTTGACCTAGCTAATTAGAGCTCAAGTTGGCTAAAATATGAGCGGAATAAAGAAAATTCATGATAAAAGCAATAGTAACAGAAATCAATAACAATTGAAAGGCCTGATTTAAATATGATATTTCTTTTTGCTGAAATATTGCAGCGAACATTCAGAGTTACAATGGAAAATGAGTAGGTACTCTGAACTGAAACTAATAAATGCAAGGGTCCCACAAAGATGTGCTCTTGGGACAGTACTGTACCTCTTGTATACATCTGATATTTCAGAGCGATAAAACTCAATATTATCCACATTTGCTGATAACACAGAAGTTTTAGCAGTAGGGGCAACTATAGAAGAAGCAACGGCTAATCTACATAATGGCGAATAAAGTTTAATAGAGATAAATCAGTGTAAGTATAATAACTTCACCAACAAGGGAATAAATTATCTTCCAATTAATCTAAATAAAAGTATTGTTCATAATACAAAAACAGCAAAATACCTGGTGTTGCGATTTTAAATCACGGCGCCAATAGTTTAAAATATATCTGTACGCCTGAGGTTAGGAGCGCTTTGCCTCTTCACACTACTGGTTAATAAACCTTCATACAGTTCAGACCATTTTTATTATCACCTTACCTCAGTTTTCATTTTAATCATTAATAGTTTTGGGATTCGATATCCCTGGTCCTTCAAAAACATCACTCAAATATTGATACACCTGGGTTTGAATCTGGACATCAAATATACATGGAACGAACATGGTCAAAAGAAAAGTGAATAGTTGAAGATAAAGTATAAAAATATGTATTGATTGATAGGTAAGCACTCACAGCTTTCCATTCAGTCCAAACTACTGATTTATAAACAGGATTTGAAACCGGTGTAGACTTTTAGCAAACAACTAAGGGTTGTACCAAAAACAGCAATTATAGACGATTTCAATAGAGACCTCCAAGTCGAATCTATCCCTCATAAAATTAAAAAAGTCGCCAGGAGACATGAAGAGAGCATCCATAAACATCCGAACCTTGAAGTGATCCAGCTTCTACACAACCAACCTCAGATATGAAGATTCAAAAGACATAAACCGTTTGAGCCTGTGTAATTAGTGCAAAGAAAAAGTCAGTGCTGTGCTCTGTAATCACAACAAAGAACTGAGCAGATTGCTCCAAAAATTAAGATGGACCCCTGGTAACATCTAGATTACAAACGGTTAGGAATATAAGTTGAAGTAAAAATGTTGATTAATCTTTTAGATTAGGTGCATTTCCATTGTTAGGATAAAAAAGTTCCTACCATGTACATAAATGTGAACAAAACTTTAAAAGAATCAGATATATCAGGAAATTATCACATATGCTTCGACCAAATTAGAAATTAATTTAAAACTTAATGCAAGGTGCTAGTTATTAAAGTGTAATTCAATTCCGTCAGCAACGACAAATGGTTTCGTATTTCTTCACCAATAAATATTTGGATTACTGTCTAAGGATATTAACAACAAGGACAATAAGAGACAGGTGCATAAATACACTGGGAAAATATTTAGATAGCATCTAGTTTTAACAGCGATGGAAAAAACGGGGACATTTATATGATAGAATCGGAACATTTTGGGAATTGGTGTGGAACTAGGTAACAACAAACATAGAAATGAAACTTTCTAGGAAAACGCACCAAAGACAACGTGGAATCGAGTCTGAGGAATGGCAAATAAAATGAGATATATATTGGGTGGAAACACCAACAAAAATATGAATTTGGAAGTCTTAACATAGCATATAGAAGGTGTGAACAAAAAAGTATACAAAATATACAGACTACTATGTAGAGCTCAATTCCCATTGTACAGCCATTTAAAACACTAATATGAGTGAGTTAATTTCATATCTGAGATTATTCCTATTTTTATCGTTTAGTAATTTTCTTACAAGTGTTATGCATTCTTTTGGAGAAATTTTAAAGAACATTTTAGAGCAATTAAGTTGTGTTTTTGATTAGTTCTTTTCAATTTTCAATTGAGTAGGTATTTAGATATATATTTATATAGTAGAAGGGTTGTCGTTGCTGACTAGTTAGTATAAAACATATCACACTTTTTTTGGGGACAGCAGCAAAAGGTTAAGAAAACTCTGTAGGATTTTCCAAGCTTTCGAATATTATTTATTATATTCATCTTCAGTGGAGCTACAAGTGAATGAGGCAAATGTTACAATACTTATTTGAATTAATTTTGTGGTCTACTTACATGCTTGTGATGTTGAACCAATGATGTTTGGAATTGAGTGATGTACATAATGTATTTATATAATCATTGATCAAAGATCACTTTATTTTAAGTTCTAACTATAAGTTTCGAGCATCTAAGATATAATCTCCAATACATATTATGTACATCACTCAATTTCAAACATCATTGGTTCAACCTCACAAGGATGTAAGTAAACCTCAAAATTAATTCAAATAAGTATTGTAACATTTGCCTAATTCACTTGTAGCTCCACTGAAGATGAATATAATAAATAATATTCGAAAGCTTGGAAAATCCTACAGAGTTTTCTTAACCTTTTGCTGCTGTCCCCAAAAAAAAAGTGTGATAAGTTATATATATATATATATATATATATATATATATATATATATCCGTAATTACTAAGTATATTGTTAAATTTTTTAGCTAATTTATTATTTGGAGTATTAACATAAGAAACTACAGGGTTAATCGGTTTCGACACTTTATGTAATTTAACGGTTTCATATAATTATGGAGATTGAGGATTTTGATTTATGATGCAGTTCTTTTCATAATCATTTACATGATAATTTGAACTATTAACAATCCCTCTTACATCATTAATAGAAATATTTTTTGTAGGGTCTGCTCATAGAATTTGGACATCACTAGATTCTATAAAAGTATTTACTTTGGATTTATAATTTTCGGTTTTCAATATGATAATGGCATTACCTTTGTCAGATTTTGTAATAGTGAGGTTAAAGTTTTGTAGTTTCTTCTTTATTGAACTTAAAGCTGAAATGTCATTCTTTATTTCGATTCGAAGACACTTAGAGTCCCAAAATGTGAAGTCGTGAATGAACAGATAAATTTATGGAGTTCTCCACTATTAAACTGTCTTCTAAAGTAATAAGTATTGTAAAAATCAGCAGATAATAATTTCAGTTGGTTTCCTATATCATTGTACATTTTTACTGATCTTAAATGGGAAAAACGTATCCAGGATATTCCCATAGAGCTAATAATATATAAGCTTTAATATTTGTAAAATTATATCTTCTTCTATTTTCTATTTATATATTAAATCAATCACAAGCTAGGTCACTTTCTCACTTCTTGGTCTAGCCAAACATAATTATTAAACATCAGGTAGACATCACATGAAACGTAACTTCTGTCATTCTGACGATGATATATCGTAATAACGAAATATTTGTATATTATTTGGAATTTTTATCATTTTTTTAATAAACTAGTTTGTAGTTCATAATCGGTACGGATAGTGCTATCGCTATTATTTTGAGTAACGTCTGTATAATATCTTACGTCATATCAACCAACTAATTGTCATGCAAAAAATTTCGCTTGTAATATAACCCAATTAAATTAGTCTACTCACTTTTGAAATTAATCCACAGTATTCGAAATAAAAATCGTTTTCCGTCGGCAAAGAGTTTCAACACTACTACTTCGTACTAGTTTTGTTTTCATTTATGTTTTGGTGTAACCTTCGAAAATTAAGTAGGTCATTCCAGTTGAAACAGATGAAATTCTATTCAACAAAATTATCGATGGGGTTGATAATCGCGAGACAAATACGCTGTAGGTACCCTTATATGTTCAGTCAAAAAAAGTCAATTTATGTATAGTCATAGTTTGTAACAATCCTCATAAAAAGGTCGACAAATTCCAAGTTAATAGACTTTTTAATACAGACAAATTGTATCAGAGTGGTTATATTGTAAATATTATTGCGTTTGAGATATTTGCACCTACCTCAAGTAGGTACCCTACGCTTTTTATAGAGGAAGTTATAAGAATAGCAAATTATAATATATAAATAAGCTGAAGAATTTCAAGTATAAATTACCATAGTCTAAATCTAATTAGTCTTTTTATCAACATAATCATTAGATATATTAGGTATACTTAAAATAATTGTGACTTTTAAGTTGCAATGATTGTATTAATTAGAAATAAATAGTAAATATATCTAGTTTAGAGGATAAGAGGGCATGATTGCAAATGTAAAGAAGTACAATTATCAATCATTTTTCCGGAAAATAATGGATCAGTGGAAAGCAAGAGAACTATTAAGAGATAAATATATATAGAGTAAGTATATATAGTGAGAATAAATTAATACAAATACAATTTTTCTTATGTTTGCACATCAAAAGTCAGATTGTGTAAATATAAATATAGGTGCACTGTAGATAAGTGATAATTTGAACACTTAATAACATGGAAAACTAGCAGAAAACACTATACTCCAACGAAGAACGGCTTAATGTTCATAATGTGTAACTTTGTGTCTTTAAATAGCTATTCAAATCACTACAAATAGCAGGGAAATTTGAAACGGCCACTTTAGACGTAGGTACTTCCATAAAATTTGTATAATAAAAATGTTCACACTTTTTATTTTATTTATTTTAGGAAAGTTGACTGTCGTGTATAGGTAATGAACTTCCAAATGCTGCCAATTATTATTCAAAAATAGTTTACAGGGTTATTTGAATAATACGGATTCGATAACAAAATGTGACAAGTTGAGGTTAGGTTTCATCAAGACTGCCTGTTCAATACTTTTGTTCGATATTTAAAATTGTTTGATTCACTTACTACATGCATAACTTTAATTAGCATGCGATAATTCAATAAATATAATTACCATTTAATAGCATAAACATGAAATTATATTGGATTTATTGGGTCATAAATTTTGTCGGGTAGAGGGAGGAGAATAATAGTGGGAAGTAATTAAACAGGCACTGACCTTTTGAATTCCGCTGTTGGTCCGCCGGATACCTAACAGAAGGACCCGGAAGAAGCCCGGAACAAGAAGTCCATCGGTCACTACAATGAGATTTAATTTAAAATAAAAACAGTTAAACTCGTAACACGTGACTGAATATTGGAAACAACTGAATCAAATCGTATTTTCTATCTTGTTAGTTATTTTAGATATAGCATTTGATAGTTCGGTATAGAGGCGCGAGACACAAACTTGTCCTATGCTATACGTGAGTTAAGTGTTAGAGAAATGGTTTACGAGCTCTTCGACTGCTCCGCCCGATCGGCCTGAGGAGTAAAGGGGCTCGGATCTGTTTATGGGCGGACCACTTTTGTCATTTCTCTCGCACTCGTAAAGCAGTTAGTAAGGTTGAAGCGGAACAGACGCACGGGGACGCAAGATAATGGTTGACGCTCCCCGCTAACCATGCTTTATGCACGTCTCTCTCGTTCGCACCCGATTTATGAGGTTAACTTTCTCGCTCCGACACGCGTCGCCTGAGCTACGATGACGTAACTAGGCCATGTGACTGTGGTCAACTCCCAATCGCGTGTTTCGGCGCCAACTTAAAATCACATGGTCGAATCAAGTGAAACTTTAAAAAAGTTGTTGATAGACTGACGATATGTCTACGAGGAGCATATATTTTATTTATCTTATTGTGATTTGAAAATTTTCTATACTCATTTGACATACGTTTTATGAAAATTGATGCAGAATAAATAAATACTACGAGGGGCCAACGGAATGATGAGTTGCTAGAAGTTGATTAGGTATACTGGAATGAATTTATTTTAAAAGTAAATTTGGGTCTGATTTATTAAAACATTTATTTGAACCACTTATACTAATCATTGATACTATTAGGCATTCCAACGACCTGTCAAAATTTATTCAATATGGCGTCTGTGGGCTAACAAGTTTATTATCTCGTTGAGAGTGCAGCATTTAAAACTTTTAAAGTGCATTGTGTGGCTGTTTTATGACTAAACTCTAGTTATTTCTGATTTTATTGAATCTATATTCGTTAATTTGAATAGAACAAACAAACGTGTCTTGTAGTTGATTGTGGAAGTCGTTCCAACAGGGATGATTCTCAGTGATAAATTGTGAATAGATTAGAGTATTTATTAGAGTATACGTACACTATTTCCTTTTATAATTTAGTAAAACATTTTATTTTAACTTTTGTTTTACTTTCTTTTATTTTAGGGTTTCTCAAGCAGTGGCGTAACTAAGGGCCCGCAGTTGCGGAGGGGCCCCGTAGTTTTGTGGGCCCCGGGGACACCAAGCGCCAGCGCAACGGAAAAGTACGGAACTAAAAACTCATTATTTTACAGACCAAACCCTCAATATTTTAAATTTAATTTACTTTCAATTAGGTACTATATTTGCAAAGGCGCGGTAAATGGTAGTATGGCAGCACCCACTTTCACTACGAGATATAATTATTATCAGTTACGCATCCCTCATCTATCTGCTAATGCTAATAAAAATTGACCTCTTTTAGGTTTTTTTGAATAAATTTTCAGTTTATTTCATACTTTAGAGATACATTACATACATGTGACTAGCACATTTATTTTTATCTTTATAGTTGTAAAAAAAGGTTTCATGTTTCTCGTTCCTTATTGTGTAGGCAGAGCGCTTCAGTTTTTGTTGATCAGTCATCAGTGTAGTTCCTGGTTTATAAAATAAGCTGTATTGTTAATTTGTCTTAGTTATTTTCATATAGTTTATATCTTTTGTGAAAAAAACATTACGTAAAAAGATATATAATTTTGTTAATATTGAACATACTGGAATACTGACTAAGTAATTGTTATTTCTTTCTTAGTTTTGCTTGCAAACGAAACATACTTTATATTCAGTGTATTAAGTGTGTGATTATAATAATTAAAATAGTAGGTAAGATAGAATATATATTTCAAAACTAAAATTATTTATAGGTAAAAATGCAAGCAGGCCAAAAAAAATACGAAAGTGGTGTATATAAACGAAGAAAATGAGAAACAAAGAAGAGATGAACAATTAACAAAAATACCAAAATTAACTAGTTTCTTTTTACAAACAAAAGATACAAGTTTAAAGGCATCAACGTCAACGTCTGAAGAGTCAATAAATGAAGAAAATGTTACCATTAAAGAAATTACTGAGACTGATAAATCGACAATTGCATTCGCTTATGATGATGATGATGATGGCGTTTATGAGGAGCATCAGTCAAGTATTAATAAAAAAACGAGTGACATAGAATCGACTGATTATGATATGGCATCAGAAACCTGTATCATCGATAGTGAAATTTTAAACAAAATAATTAAAAACACAACTGCTAGTTCTAATTCTAACAAGTTGTATCCCTCCGACAAAACCAACTTTCCCGACAGACCTACTGCAGAACAAAAAAAGGTTAATATTAAGTATGGAACCTTGTCAACCAAAAGATCCGTTTCCAAGAAAAATCGTTGTTTTTCAGAAAACTATTATAAAAGTACTTCAAAGGCAGGTATTGAAGTTCAAAATATTTGGCTTTCTTACTCGCCTAAGTTAAACTTGGTATATTGTCAGCCTTGCTGGCTATTTTGTGAACGGTGGCAAGTATCGGACGGATCAGGCTGGATATCTGGTATCAACGACTGGCAAGGACTTTAAAAAAAAATAAGAAAATATAAAAAATCAGAGGATCACGCAAAAGCTTGCTTAGTAAATGAACAATGGAAAAAAGGATTTACGATAGATAGCGAGTTAGAAAAGCAGACTAAAAACACCTGTAGTTTTTGGGCCCAGGTCATAGAAAGGCAAATAAAAATTACACTTAAAATTGCTAAAAATTCTGGTTCATTCCGAGGTCACAGAGAATCCTTCAATGATGTATATAATGGAAATTTCATTTCCGATGTATGTTTGTTAGCTGAATATGATGATGTTATGAAACGAGTTGTGAACTTACCAAAGGGAACTAACAAATACCTAAGTTCGCAAATCCAAAATGAACTGATTCAACTTTTGGGCAAAAACCTTGAATTAATTAGGGTTAATTCAATATTGCGCAGTCCATTTTTTCCATCATTGTCGATACCACTCTAGATGTGAGTAAGGTAGATCAGCTTAGCATAGTTATTAGATATGTAAAAATTGATCAAAACAAACAAATACCGATATTTAATATCGTAGAATCTTTTTTTGGCTTTTATAAAGTAACAGGCCAATCGGCCGGTGATATGTCTTCTCAAATTTTAGATATAATTTTAAACTTAGGCTTAGACATTAAGAACTGTAGGGGGCAAGGTTACAATGGAGCTAGCACAATGAGTGGTGCTTATTCTGGAGTTCACTAGGATAAAACAAATTGAAAAGACAGCTACATTTGTTCATTGCGCTGCACATAACCTTAACCTCGTTCTCAACGATGCACTGAATGGTGTCCAAGAAGTATCAAATTTCTTTACAGTTTTGCAAGAGCTTTATAGGTTTTTTGGTTTCAGTATTACAAGATGGGATATTGTATCAAGCATCACTGGAGAATCAGAGGTACTTAACACTAAAAAAATTAAATCCAACTCGTTGGTCTGGACGATTATTATCTTGTACAGCTGTTAAATTGCGCTTCTTAGATGTCATAAAGGCCTTAACAGAAATAAATTTTGAAAGTAAAAAAGCCGACGAACGTAATCAAGCTTTATCCCTTAAGAAAAAAAATAGAAACCTTTAATTTCGTTACCATGCTCATTATTGTTACAAAGTTATTAACTATAACTAATTTGGCCTCTACTAAATTACAAAAAATCGATCAAGATTTATCTAATGCTACCAATTTATTAAAAATATGTCTAACTAATGTAACAGATCTCAGAGAGAAATTTTCGGACATAATCACAGAGGCAAAATTAACTTGTCAGAAATGGGATATTGAGATACACATATTTTCTAATAAAAGAGCTAGAACAGTTAAAAAACATTATGACGAATTATCAGTAGATCATCGATTTAATAATGCTGAGGATATGTACAGAGTAAACGTTTTTATAGGGATGTGGATATTGTTACTCAGCAATTAAAAACTAGGTTTGAAGGAATGTTTCATGTAAGCGATAAGTTTATGTATCTTGAACCCCAGCGCTTATCGCAACTAAATGACTTAGAAATCATAGAACATGCTAATAAATTAAAAGAAAACTATGAGAAAGATATTAGTGAAGGATTTGCTTTACAATTAGTTCTTTTAAAAAATACTTTTGAATCCGAATTAGATTCAATTTTTACGATAAGAGAGTTACTCAATTTAATCTTAATTAAACATGTGGAACTTAGTTCTAGTTTTACTGAAGCAATTTCCGTATTGGTCTCATTTTTGACGTTGCCTGTTACGGTAGTCAGTGCAGAACGTTCGTTTTCAAAGCTCAAACTTATAAAGAACTTTATGCGTTCCACCATGTCACAAGTTAGACTAAAGGCATTGAGGTTACTTTCCATAGAAGCTATGGAAGCTAGTAAAATGAACGATCTGAATTAGTTCAGGCATTTGCCAACCACAAGACCCGTAAACGAGAATTCTAGGTATGGATCTTTTCTTTATTTGACACAGGTTTTTTTTCTTTTTTAAATATTCAGTTATGTAAAGAATTTGATTTTAAATACCTACCCTTTGTCATTGCTTTGTTTCTCTTTAAAACTGTGCTATCATGACAGTACAATGGTAAAAAGAGACAAAAGTACCTAAGAACTAATAAAGGTTTTGCATAGGTACTTATACTATTTCTATGAATAATATGATGTTTTGTTTGTTTATCTCAATATATAAATATGTACTCGTATTATATGTTAGATTTTTCTACTTTTGTTTGGTATTTCCAACACATGAATATACCTCGTTTTGTGATATTTTTTATTTTTATTTTGGAATGTACACATTTATTTTCCTATATGTGCCTTATTGTTATATTTTCTAAATTATAAACTTATGTCTTTCTTTTGGGTTATTATTTTTAGAATGACTACCCCTTACCCTTTACTTGAAAATACATATACTTATTTGTTAATTTATATGATGGGCCCCGGTAAAATCCTTGCGGGGGGCCCCGGATTTGAAGTTACGCTACTGTCCTCAAGCAGGAACTTTTGCCACCGCAAAACGTGGCGCTACTTGAGCCTATTTTTCAAGATTTTTTGAGAATATGTGGTTATCGAAGAATTAGTTAGGAGAAATATACATTCCACTAAGCAAATAAATGTTACAGTCACGTTAATTCAACATCACATTGTGATAATGTTCTTCCTTTTTTTCCTCTTATTTTCCTCACATGCATATCTATACAACCGCTTATGCCCAGCTTGTGGCTGTTAACTTTTGTGATGTTACAAATTAACTTCTCAGCAATGTTAAAGCGTTGCCCTTTTACGTTACTGAGATGTTACTACACTCTGAAAAAGGATTGTTTCGTTGAAGTAAACGTATTTGTTTGAAAATGATTAGTTTAGAATTAACAATTTTTAATAAATGCAAATGAATTGAGTGTTCAATTAAAAAGTTGAAATCGTTTGAATTGAAATTATAAATTGTTTGCAATTACTATTATACTATTTGGATTGCTTTCTTTCAAATATAGCAATTATTTATCTTGAAGAATATTCATTTACGCTGAAAAGGATTGGTTTGAATTAAACAATTAAGTACATTTATTTAATAAATTTTTTATAATAATAACAAATGTTGTTTAACTCAAAGCAATAAGTGTTAAATGAAGAAATTTGAACTGTTTAAATATAGATTATGAATTGTTTGAAATTAAGGATCACATTTATTTCATTCAAACGCGGCAATTATTAAATATAAAGAAAATATTTGTTAAAAATATATTAATTTGTTTAAATGAAAATATAAAATTCTTATAGATAATGAATCATTTGTTTGAAAGTATAGATGCCATAATGTTATTCTAAATTGTTGCATATAATTGGTTAAAAGGATATATTTCTTTGAAATGAAAAAAACATTTCTAAATTCTTTCTTTTAAAGAAATTGAACATCCAATCACGGCGCTGAGCATTGAAACGTGAAAACCTCACCCCTCTCGTTTCGTCATAGTAGTTGTTGAACTGTAGATAAGTAAGTAAGTAGGTACTTGGTGATGTGGACCGTGCATACGATCAGAGACAAAACCCGTTAAAAGTTCAATTTCTTTATATTATGGTGTTTTGTATGGATTGTATATGCATACAATGGTTATACTTTAAAATTGAACATTTACTGCCAAGTCACAGATTAAAAAAGATTTCATCATTAACCTGTGGCCAAGTTATGGATTTATTGGATGTGTGGGAATTGTCCCACCTAAGAGAGTGTTTTGCAGGTATGTATATATTTGTATTTTGAGAGGCAATCATAGTATTCCAGTACAAAATCAACTGGGTTAGTTGTCTACATAGATAAATCCTTGAATTCGTCTCTGTATGTAGGTACTGTTTATATTTTGTGTATTTCGACACGTGCTAATAAGTAGGTGCATAAAGAGGTATATATAAATTTGTATTGTTTCTGTGCCGGTCATTAATTAAGAATCAATTTTATTTACAAAATTTAAATTATTTGCAGGCTGATAAATACTTTTAAAAGGCACAGCCTCTGATCATTATTCCTATTACCGCCCAAAGGGAAAAAGAAATGTCTTGTCAAAAACATAGTTATTACCTAATGCCGTACCATTTTCTCAATTAATTAATAGTTACTGAACATTTGGAGGGAAACACACAAATGACGCCAAACGAGCAAATAAATGTTTTTTTTTAATTGAAACCACAACAGGTATACTTGGAACAAATAAACTTTCTCTCAAATCATTGAAGTTTTGATTTAAATAATGATTTGTTTGTTTAAAAAATGTTAAGTTGGATGAAACAAAGAAAATTTCCTTTCAAACAACCTATTAGTTTGAAGTGAGTAGACCTATATAGGTACCTACTTGTAACAACAGCCCCATAATATTTTTGTTCCCACAAATTTTGAAATTAATGATTGAATATTATTTGGTGTTTTTAAAATTAAACTCAAGGTCTCTAGTTAATTCCACAATATAATACAAGTTATTGAAAATTCTAAAAAATTGACAATTGTTTTGATAAATCAATATCATCGTCAGAATGACAGAAGTTACATTTCATTTTATGCCTTCTCTTCTTTCGGTTCCGTCTTCACCTTAGTGAAGGTTGGCAACAATCTCGGCGAACTGGGTTCGGTTTTGAGCAGCTCGGAATAAGGAATGTGAGTCTAGTCCGGTCCAGTCTCTTATGTTTTTCAACCACGAATGTTGGCGTCTTCCTATACCTCGTCTGCCTTCTATTTTGCCATTATTATTTTCAGCAGCCTCATTCTATCACTCCTGATTACATGTCCCAAGTATGCGGTTTTTCTCTTCTTTATGTCGACAGCTAAGTCTCTGTCCTTACCTAATCTTCTCAGAACTTCTTCATTACTGATGTGGTCTGTCCAGGGTATTTTTAAGAGCCTTCTATACACCCACATTTCGAAAGCTTCTAGCTGCCTTAGTGTTTCGGCCTTTAGGGTCCAGACTTCGGATCCGTACAGCAAGACGGAATAGATGTAACAATTGACAAATCTAAGGCGTAATTTCAAGTTCAGTGATCGGTTACAAAGCACTGGTCGCATTTTATTGAATACTGATCTGGCCTGTTCTATGCGCGATCTGATTTTTGTACTAGGACTCAGATCAGATGTTATCCAGGTACCTAAATACTTGAACTTGGTTACGTTTTCGATGGGTAGTCCTTTTATATATATATCTGGTGCTGGATTAGTTCTTCTAGTGATGGCCATTACTTTTGTCTTCTTTATATTAATTTTAAAGCCCAGGGTCTCTCCTACTCTGTCGATCTGATTTAAAAGTTGTTGGAGTCCTTCTAAGCCATCGGCTATGATGGCGGTATCATCTGCAAAGCGTAAGTTTTGCAGATTTTATGCCTACCTGATGTTTAGTAGTTATTTTTGGCTAGACCAAGAAGTAACCTAACTTGTGATTGGCTCAATATATGTTTATAGAAAAAAGAAGAAGATGTGATATTACAATGACACCTAACACAGAACTAGAAGTACTGCATATTTGTGAAAAGAAACAAGAACTGGATTTCCTTGAAGAACTGGAAATAAGAAGACATTTAAGAAACCCACAATATGAAGTTGTCAATGAACAGTTAAATCTAGGGAATTCTCCACTAATAAACTGTCTTCTTAAGTGATAATTGTAAAGATCAGCAGATATAGTTTTCCTGGTTTTCTATATCATTGCACAGTTATACTGATCTAAATTGGAAAAATGATATCCAGGATATCACCATAGGGCCAATAATATCTAAGCTTCAATATTTGTAATATCACATCTTCTTCTTTTTTCTATAAACATATATTAAGCCAATCACAAGTTAGGTTACTTCTTGGTCTAGCCAAAAATAACTACTAAACATCAGGTAGGCATAAAATGAAATGTAACTTCTGTCATTCTGACGATGATATTGATTTATCGAAACAGTTGTCAATTTTTTAGAATTTTCAATAACTTGTATTATATTGTGGAATTAACTAGAGACCTTGAGTTTCATTTAAAAACACTAATATGAGCATATTCCACGAAGTAAGGGTCGAGACAGTCAATTTCATGAAAATTATTTATTTATTACCTAGATACTTAAATATTTTTATAATAAGCCCTTGGATAATTAAAAAAACGAATACCTATATTATTACTTACTTAATCAAATTTTAATTTTCATGGCACTACAACTGGTAGGTCTGTACTTTTGTTTACATTGTACCTAAGTGTCGAAATATACATATGGATACCTACTTACTTCTGTCTCTGTACTTATTCTTGTTTCTTGTTTTATAGTCAATTTGAAGAGACACATTCAGAAATTTTATAATATATTTATATCACCGAATGTATGTTTTACAAGTTTTAAACAGGTCTATTTATTTTTGTTGAAGCAAAGTGACGTAACAGCATGCGTATTTGTTTGTTGAGCCAACTTTTTTTTAAATAATTCTGTATTTTTAGATAAATATTGATTATGTGCAAGAATATATGAACCAAGACCAAAGTATAAATATTAGTGGCCGTTTTGATCTTCTCTTTGGCTCAGTTTATGAGAAACGTAATCATTTACTGAAACAATCAGATGAACTCTTTAAAGAACAGTTAAAGGATGTGGATACAAGTTCTGGTAAGTTTCATATGCATAATTTAAACTGTAAATTATACAAGTTTATCATATATTTTTGCAGATTCAATACGGTTGTATTTGTTAGTGGCATTAATACCACCCAAAGGGCGCACTCATATAAGTGGTAGAAGGCAATGGAAGCCATCAATATCCGAATGTAGAGATGGTCTATTTTTGCAAGCCAAGGCCCCTGGGGACATAGAAAAATTGAAAAAAGAACGACTGGATATATTATATTCTAAAGGCTTAACGGTTCAACTTTATATAATGCTAGTAGGTCCTTGTCTCAATAATATTACTGCTTCTTATGTCATTTTAAATAACTTCAATTATAAAACATCTAGTGTGTTGGAGGCTATACAGTTTTGTTTTCAAGCCTGTATCATACTTGTTGTCAAACATGCATTTGAATGTCGGCACATATGGTATCTCTTTCAATGGTATATTTTTAAAATTAGGAACAGCAGCGATCCTAAGATCCCATATATAAGTGCTTTATTAGAACACATATGAAAGTTTATTTTTTCATTATTTTGTATGGATAGTGAATAATCCATAAGAAAATATAGTAGCTTAAAAGTTTTCAGAGTAACCGATTTTTAATTTTTCATTTCTGACTGAAATTATCGGACTCTTTAGTTAGGAAAATATTTTCCGTTTATTTTATGTTTTCTGTGAGAAACAGCAAGCTGAGTGAAATAGTCAATTTAAGTTAAGTAATTTTTGATGATTTTTGTTTTTAATTCTTTCATGTTTTCTGTGAAAAAACCCAAACTGAAGAAAATAGTATTCTCAAATGAGTCGAATATCTAATTTAATTTTAATAGAAATGTCTTTTATTTGTAATTCATCATTTGTTAATCCTACTAGTTTATGTCAACACTTAAATCGATACAGCCATTTGTGGAAAAGTGTATATGTAAGCAAAATAGCTGCAATAGAACTTTTTCTGACTTGAAGAGTTATATATATATATATATATATAGAGTAAATTGGGGTAATATGGCAACATAAAATTCAAATGCCCACATTCTAAGAACCAACGCGCCTAGCTGAAACACGATGGCTGCACGTTAGAGCTTACACAATATATGTATGTGTTCAGAGTCGCTCGATGCCATATTCACACACAGCGAAAGATTAGAAGTAAAAATGCATAGTGATACTCTATTGCCATTTTACCCCATACCATGGGTAATATGGCATCATACGATGAGTAATATGGCAACATGCTATTCTCGTAAGAAATAAAATATTTCATGAAACTGAAAAAAAAACTTTATTTTTACAACATTACATATTATATATTACTGAATCTTATGTCTAATCTTATGTCTGATCTGGAACACAATCTGCACAATATATGTTTGATGGAGTACATATCTCGTGAACCCAATGATTACATTGCACACATTGCAACCAATCACATTTTGGTCCTTTTTTATCAAAATAGTATCCACGGCATTGTGCACAATATTCTGATTCATCGTATTCCAATTCTGATTCACCGCTCTCCATTGTAGGCACTTCTAATTCGCTTTCTGATGAACTAGTATCAGGATTAGCATCACGTCTTTTCTTTTGAGTGAATGTCTTCTTTTTTCCTTTGTTCTCTTTATCGGCCTCATCTTTTTCCATCTTATTTTTTTTACGTTTTAGCTTTGCTGCTTCCTTTTTGTCTTTAATTTCTCTTTTCTTTCGTTTCTCTGCAATTGTTTCTGGGCATGTAAGTAACTGAGCATGCTGCTTTCTCTTCTGACACCCACTTGGACCAGGTATAGCTGGAATAGGTACGATCGCTTCAAATGATACTTCGTTGTTATGAATATTATTGACCTCATCATTAGGATTATCTTCAACATTGTTGTCGGCATCATCAGGAATAACACCATCAGCATTTTGTTCTAAATTATTGTTCCTAGGAATTGTCGCGGGAGTATGCTGGATGAAAGCATGATCGGGAATTATGGTTGCATTAAATGGATGGATTCCGCAGGTTCTGAAACCCGAAACCCCGTTTTGAACCGTAGCTGCTTTACACCATGCATTGTTTAAGAGTGCTGGAAACTGTAGCCTATTCAATTTCCGACCAGGATGATTATGTATCCAGTTATTACAGGCTTGTGACCAATAGGTTTTTAAAGGTTTGAAAAACGATCTGTCTAGTGGCTGAAGCCAGTGTGTCGTATGGCTTGGTAGACACAACATGATGACATCGTTGCTTGCGGCTAAATCTAATAATTCTACATCCGAACAGTGCGACGAATGGCCATCTAAAATGAGCAATACTTTACCTGGCTCTTTTCTGGCAATAAAGTGCTCTCGAAGCCATATTTTAAAAATATCTGTTGTTACATATGCCGATTTTTCATTCATTATAACTTTACCCCCAGGAGGCAAACCATCTTCGAACTCTTGTTTTTTCTTCTTGCCTTTAAAGATACAAACGGGAGGAAGAAAATGACCTTCTGCATTAACACAGGCTATAACTGACACCGTCTCACCTTTCTCACCACTTGTAACGCAGTTTACGGTTTTGGTGCCTTTAGTGGCAATAACTTTTCCTGGGTTATTGTTAAGTTGTAGCCCTGATTCATCGATATTAAATATTTTTCTCGGGGTGTTCATTAAGTCATTATCTGTTAATGTTTTCTGCAACAGATCAAAATATCGTTCGCATTCATTCTTAGACATGCCTTGCGCTCGCGCTATAGACATTCCTTGAGCTTGGCGAATTGACAATTCAGGATGTCTTTTCATAAACGATACAAACCAGTCATACCCAGCTTGCTTTTTCTCGACATTAAAGGTATTTGAAATATTATTTTGAACCGCAAAAGAAAATGCAATCTTTTTCACATCAACTGATGTAAGTGCAAATCCATGCTTTTCCATAGTTTCGATGTATTTTACCAAACTTGCTTCATGATCTGAAGTTAGACAACTTTTGCGGCCCAATTTTTCTTTGCGGAGGTTTCCAGACCGCATTCTTCTCATCAAAGTACGGGCAGGAACGTTATAAGTACAGCTAATTTGGCGAACAGATCCTCTACCATGTCTAAGATCTTCAATGGCATTGCCAAGATCTTCTTCTGACCATAAAGCTCTAACGTTTTTCCGAACAAAAGTACGAGGCATCTGAAACCAAAAAAAAGCAGGTAAGGGTAAGAGTAATACGCTCGGGGTAATACGCCGCAGTTGAAAAAATGTGACGCATAATACCCCATATTGCATCTTATGACAAATAAAATCAAAACACATATTTATCATACGTTTAACAGAGTGTTCCGCCAAAAAAGAGTAAGGTTATGAATCATTCTTTGACACACTTCTATTAAAATTGACGAAATCTGCTTAAGACTTCCTTCACCACTGTATATAACTTAACATTAGAAACTATTTTACACGGTGCTTACCTTTATATCGACGTCACTCACTAAAAAACTAATTGTTTCGATTTGCGAATGATTCACGCTTGTTTTCTGTCTGACACAAATATGGATGAACGACCATTGTTGCCAAATGTTGACTTGGAACGGAAATATCAAACTGCGGCGTATTACCCAGCGCGGCATATTCCCCCAATTTACTCTACAGGGTGTCCCGGGACTAATGGGAAAAAAGTCAGGAGCGTATAATCTGAGTCAAAATAATGTTAGTACTTCATATAAACTTTTTCTATTCAGGCACTCGTTTTCGAGTTATAGGCCTCCAAAGTTTTAATTTTGAATTTATTTTTTATTTTTATTTTTTGTACTAGTTATTTGATCTTTATAAAATTCACGGCAAAGCTATAATGTACGTGTATGTTTATTTTGGTAAGGTAAACAGATTTACAGTAGTGTCTTGAAGCCAGGGACGGACTACTCGCAATGGTTAGTGATCCAAATAATTTGCAGGGATGGCACACCCTGTATGAAATTATCGAAATTCACTTCCCCACACATTAAGCTAACGAAAAGGTACTCTTGTTAGAATTCGATAAAATAAGCCGTTCGGCTAATATTGACAGTTTTATTAATGCACTACGTACATTCACCATTTTTATAAGTACACAACGAGGTAAAACTAACTTATTAATACGATGTCCAAGATTTACCTTTAGTACTACAAAAAAATAATTTAATGATAGCAGAAGATAAAAAACATTAACGACTTATTAATTGGAAAGTTGGTATAATCTTTTTAAAAGTATTTTTACCGTTTATCAAGTAACCATAGGATTAGTTGTCAAACATTGTGTAGAATAGTTCGTAGTCAGTACTTGTCAATAATTCAAAAGTCCTTAATTTAACAGTTACAATGGCAGAATTCACTTTTATTGAGTACGCAGATATGAATTTAATGTATGGACTGGTCTCTCGAAACTGTTTAGAGGCCAGAAGGCTTTATGCAGAACATTTTGCAAACAGAGCATTGCCAGACAGACGAATGTTTGGGCGTATTGACCTCAGGTTACGAGAAACAGGTATGAATAAGTAAATGTAATTTTCCATGTATACAAAACAAAGTTTTAAATTTTAGGACGTTTTTTGCCAAAAAAAAGGTGGAGAAGGTCCAGTACGAAGCGTACGTACTGTGGCAGTTGAACAAGACTTGTTAAATGCAGTTGATAATGAACCATCAACGAGTTTACGAAAATTATCAAGAGAACATAACGTCTCGAAATCAGTTGTGCATCGCGTTCTAAAAGAACAGCTGTTATATCCTTTTCACATGAAAAAAGTACACAGTATGACAGTGGCTGATCATCCTTCACGACTTGAGTATAGCCAGTGATTTCTGCGACAACAACAAGCAGACAATACATTTATTAGTAACGTTCTCTTTACGAACGAATCCGGTTTCAACAGAGATGTAGTCATAAATTCTCATAATATGCATTTATGGGATGATGTGAATCCACATGGCATTAGTCAAACTAGGAGCCAGCATAGATTCATGGTTAATGTTTGGGCAGGAATATTTGGCTATCATTTGATAGGGCCATACTTTATTGACGATACTTTGACCGGTCAGAGATATTTGGAGTTTTTGCAAAATGAGTTATGGAACCTGTTTGATGATGTGCTACTACAAACTCGTAGGAATTTATGGTTCATGCATGATGGGGCCCCTCCTCATTTCAGTTTAGATGTACGATAGCATTTACACACAAGGTTTCCTAATAGATGGATTGGTCGTGGAGGCCCTTTTCAATGACCACCGCGATCAGGAGATGTTAATCCTATGGATTTCTTCCTTTAGGGTTATCTCAAAAGTAAGAGCAAGACTTTTCACTTAGATTTCCTTTTCAGTAATCTAGCCTTTTGGAATTTGGTTTCAGTTTTGTAGAACTTTGTCATCAGCTGCACAAACACTCTATAATATGACTCATTATATAAAAATAAATAAAAGGATTGCTTGATTTACATCAATTAAACTAAAATAAAACCAAATTGAAAAACGATTTTACTCTAAATTAAAAAAAAAAGTACATTCTTCTATTTAAATTAGCATTTATTTGAAGCAAACCAATTATTTTTAAATAGTGAGGTATGAATATTTTTATTTCAAAAATCCATTGTTTGAACAAAACAACTCGAGTTTTGATGCAAGAAATTATTCAGGAATTTTAAACAAATGTATTTTTTGACTGAAACAAATCACAATTAAAAAAAACCGGAGAGTGCATTTTTAAAGAAACCAATTGTTGTATTATAGTAATACTTTAAAGTAAACAACTCGAGTTTGCACAAAAGAAATTATTCTGAAGTTTCAAAAAATCTGTTGTTCCATTTAAACTTGTAGTTGTTTAAAACAAACAACTCAAGTTTCAAAACAAGAGAGGGTCATAACGTTTTGAAGAAATTAATTGTTTATATTAAAATATTAATTGCTGGAAGTAAAGAACTTGGAGTTTGGACTAAAGATATAATTTCCTTAAATTTAATCACTTGATTGTTTATATGATACTACCATTAGTTTGAATGATGCCAATCTCTTGTTTGAAATTTTAAACATATCGAAATTTTAACTTAACAGCTCTGTTTGGTTGACTCTATTCAAACTTCAGATTTGTTTATCCTAAACAAATTTTCTTTTATTCAAGAAAATCTTTTTCAGAGTGTAGAACTTCCTCAAAAGGAAGTCTTTATAATGAACTAAAAGCAACATTTCTGTGCCTAACCAGCAAATACAGGGTGAACAACTAATAATGCCGGCTGTTGGAAATATTTCAAAAAATAGTCATTGTACAACTTTTAAGAAAATTCTTCAGGAAAATGACCCTGAAAAATCGCTGGAAAATATTGTTGATTTCTTAAAATATCTGCTAGGGGGTGGAATGAACACATAAAAACATATAATACTGTGATTGTCTCCAAAAAAGACAAACTAAAATCTAAAAATACAGTTTTTGAATTATTGATGAGATTATGAAAAAATTTAGTTAGGGACTTTTTGCCCGTATTCTTCAAGTAAGGGGTGGGGGGGGGTTTGAAACTTCTTAAAAACAAATGTCATAACCCTATTTTGTTTTTAACCGATATCAATGTTTTTGGCGTTATTTAAAAGAGTTTTTTTGTTCTAATAAGATATGCTCAATGAAAATAACAAAATAGGACGATTTTGTCAACGCTATGTCAAAAAGTCGACAATTTTCCTATTTTCTCGAAAATTTTAAATGTGATGAGGCATTTTTTAAATTCTGATGAGAAGGGGTTTAAAAAAATTGGAGTTTAGTAAAAACCATAAGTCTAAATCTTAATACTATTCCAAGATATAAGATTTTCGATATCAGATTTAAGAATTAAAAAATGCTCCATTTTACAGTTGAAATTTCCGAGCGGATACAAAACTACCTAATTTTGTTATCAATCTTATTAAACAGAAAAAATTCTTTCAAATTACATCAAAATCATTAATATCGGTTAAAACCAAAAAAGTCATACATTCGTACATAAGTTTGAACTTTCCTCCACCCATTATTTGGGTGATTGTTATGAGCATGCGCAGGTGTATTTTCGCGTTCCAACAACAATCCGTGACAGTTTGGTGACTGATAGTAAGCAGTTCCAACGTTACACGCAAACGGTTTGAAAACTGTCATAAGAGTTTGTGAATTTATGAGGAACGGTAAATTAAACGCAGGCGCAGAGGAACTTGATGAGATTTGATCATTCGAAACCACCTGTTCGTCCATTTAATTCAACCTAACCTTTTTCACGCATCATAAGTATCTTCATATCGGGAGCAGATCTATTTAATATAAATATGAGTGACAGTGACATATGAAAATCTTGGCAACAGCGATTTATCAGATGAAAGTATTGGTGCGCTCCACAGTGAAGACGAATCCAGCTGATCTCTACATGAATAAGCAGTCTTCTTTCATTAATTATTTTTTAAATGGTTAAAGGAAGTTTTCGCTTCTAGGAAACCAGATGGCCCAGTTATCTTGATACTTGATGGTCATGCATCTCATTGCAACAATTTCGACATGCTGGAATACACCGAAAAAAATAATATTATTTTGTTATGTCTCCCAAGTCATACCACACAAGCCTTACAACCACTCGATACATCAATCTTCAAACCTCTCAAATCTTTTTCTAAAAGGGAATCTGATTCCTACATTTTCCAGAGTGAGGATAAGAATATTAACAGAAACATTATCGGAAAACTAATCGGCCCTGCTTGGAATGCAGCTGCAACTATAACTAATGCTACTTCTGGACTCATATCTAGTGGAATCTAACCATTCAATGAGAATGCAATAACTGACTATTTCTTTCAAATTTTTGACCATTCTCAGTCTGATGAACAAGTCAAAGAACCAACTGTAGAACCTGAAAAAGAGCCCGATGAAGAATTGGAGAAAAATCAGTTGATACTAGATGAAAATTTCCTTCTAGATGATCATAACTACGTGTTCGAATTCGAGGATTTACTTATTCTAGAACTTAGTACAGTAGCAGACATGGAAAATGTTGACAAAAATAATAGTTCTATGCATGATGAATATCCAATTCCTGACACCAAGGAAGTTGTAAGTTCTTCCAAATCGGACTCACAGTCTCAGATGAAGAGCCGCAATTCACCAGTGCACAATCAAATATCAGGAGTTACGGACGAAACACCATCTAAATATTTGCATGAAATTGCTCCATTGCAAATAATTTGTAACAAAAAGAATGCAAGGAAACAATCAGCAAAAATCATATCATCTGAAGGGATGAAGATGAAGAGAAAAGGAAAAGAAGATGAAGAGGACGTACCTACATGTTCGAGTAGAACCAAAATGGCAAAAAAAAGAAAATTAATAAAAACTCTGATATTAAACGAATCAAACCCTTAAAAAAATGATGACAGCTTATCAGGTGAAGAGCAACGTGATGATGATGCAGATTGCGTAGAATGATTGGAAAACTACTATAACACAAAAGAACCTGTGGACTGGATTCGTTGTATCGACTACCGAAAATGGTTGCACGAAACCTGTACTATGTATGGCAACAGTTGCAATAACTGTGGTCGATTGAAGAAGAGACAGAATAAAATGAAAAATGTTAAAAAACCATCGATTTGTAATAGATTTAGTGCTGTTCGAAATATTCAATAATAAATGTTGATTTCTTGACCCTCGATTTTTTATCAACAGTTGATTTAGTATCTATCATCGAAGGGAAAAAATTGTATCCTCTAACTGAACTGTGTCCAGGACATATATCCCTATGAGGGGCATTAATCCTCAGCTCTTGGGGCATAAATCTCATCAAGAGGGCGTTTATCCCATTTCTCAATTATTTTTTTCAGTCGTTTTTCGACTTAAGTAACCTGTTTAAAATTATATAATTTTGTTGTGAACATCAATTTATTGCAATCATAACATAATCCAGAGAGTAATTGTCAATATATTCAATGATCATCAATTAAGGTAGGGCATATATCCTCAATTTTACCCTATGTATATTGATAAAAATTATTTTAATATATAAAAATAATTTTTTTTTAATTAATTTTCTTTGCCCCACGTTGGGTTCGACAATTGTTATACAATGTATATTTTTGATGTTATTAGATGAAATAAGTATTATATAATTAAATATTATTATTCTAATCGAATAAATTGTTATATTGATGTTTTCAAAATTAAAATTTAATTGGACGCCAAATGAAATTATTGTCTATGTGATGTTATTATAGTAAGCCAGCTATACTGAGTCTATAAGGTTGAAACTCTTAACCATAAACAAGGAATTATGGTGGTTGAGGATATATATTTTAATTTATAAATTCAAACTCCAGAAATCATTAAACTTGTAATATAATTAGTTAATAAATAAACACTCAGATTATTATTCTCCAATAATTTTACAAACAATTAATTAAATACCTAATACAACTCTGTATTTATGTTTCAATCTAGACGGTAAGCTCTAGTTAGCTTATAGAAACAGAGATGACAACAGGATATAAAATCAACTAATGTCGATAAGAAAGATCTCTCTCTATAATTATTTAGTTCCATTTGTTGTCAATGTTAACCTTGTTAACCTATTTACAAAATGCAATTATTTAATTACTATTTAGTTTTCAATAATAATTTCTGAATTGATCGACACAGTTGTTGTTATGCTTTGAAACCATTAATCAATTTCAAATATTCTACACGATTATAATGATGGCACAAATTATAAGTCGTTTGACATTCGAGATGTATAATGCTTTGATATTATTGTGGTGATTATTTGTTATTAATTTGCTTCAAATACGCTTTATATAATTTTTCTATTAGATAACAAATAAGAAGTTATTGTTTTTACTTTATATCCAACATTCAATAGTTTTTTTAGGTTATATCAATATCGTTTAAACAGTTTATATAAAGAAAAACTTTACCTTACAGTTCGTAATCACAATTGACTCTTCAGTAAGTATTCTTATTTCTTCTTCCTTTCAGTTATAAATGGCCAAGTAATTCAAATTTGTACTTCTTGTAATTATGTTTCTCATATATTTCCAATCACTTTATTTCTCTTTTTATTATTGATCCATATCAATTTGTCTTCCTGTATAATCAGGTAAGTATTTTTCTTAATTCACAATTCGTTTCTCTATTATAATGTAATTTATCAATATCTTAATTTGGATCTTTCTATCAATATAATTCACTGTCATACATCATTCAAGTTTAAATTCTCCCTCTTATAAATTTCAATAATTTTCTTTCTTAAAGAATTACAGTTTCAGATTTTCTTTTACACACTCTAACTTCTTTGTTGATTCTTTTTACTCGATTTTTCTATTAGGATAATTCTTTTTACATATATCATTCAAAAATTGATCTGCCATCATCTTATTTATTTTTCATAGCAACCATCTATAATTTTATTTCCTACTAGATGAACATTTTATTTACTTTAGAGTTTAAGTATAAGGACTTCGCGCACTACACTTGATATGTTCTTTATAAATTTCCTTATCTAATGATTTTTGTACAAATTAAAATTAACATTTTCATTATTAATTATTGGATTGATAATAATTATCCCAGTAAACTTTATTTCCTCTTAACACCTTTATAATTTATTTGAGTAGAGTTTTCATTGAATTTATCCTTTCAAATCTATCAATTTCTATATTAGTCCAATATGTTTTCTGAATTTAGATTTATTTTTCAAAGGCATCAGAAACTATTTTGGTAATTACCAAGATAATATATCACTCTAGTTTTGTTTTTATCAAGTTTCTTATAATTTTTTTTATATTCACAGTCAAATATATAATGAAATTTTTTCGATTTATCACTCGGGTAATTTCCTAAGTTATTGCGCTATTACTTCGTTCAATCTTAATGATTTATATCAGAGAAAAGGAGTTGAAGTTGAAATAGAAACAAAATTATTCAGTTTTACGTTACCTACCCTTTGATCTAAGCGCACACAATAAATAATAGAACACAAAATTAAACCCGTAAAAAGTGAGTAAATAAATAAAGTTGAAACCATAAATTTTACCGCTACCTACTCCAACCAAGCATGAATGAAAACCCACAATCATTAA
Source organism: Galeruca laticollis (assembly GCA_963921935.1). Classification (NCBI taxonomy): domain Eukaryota; kingdom Metazoa; phylum Arthropoda; class Insecta; order Coleoptera; family Chrysomelidae; genus Galeruca; species Galeruca laticollis. The sequence goes on along the minus strand of OY998182.1, from coordinate 105,283,560 downwards.
TTCTGTTGAAAAAAAGTAGAGCAATATTTTTTAGTCCCTTTGAATCGCAGATATCTCAATCTCTTGGTCAAACGTATGTGCCGCTCGACAGTTGCATCGCATGTTCGCACTTGCTACCTCCGTTGACTTTATGACTTCAGTGGTGGAGATTCAAGAAGTGTTATTGGATTATTGTGATTATTAACTACAAAATGTGATGTCCTTTATAGGAACTAATTTGAAAAATTTAATTCACATTCACTTTTCAAATGCCATAAGAAGATAAAACCAAAACTAAAGTAGCAGCAAGGGCGATGTCACTTTAAAATTATGGATTCCACACAATTTTTTGTAGCCAGTGATTAAAAAAGATAATAGAATTACATATCGAACTTTATGGAAGGGATAAAAGAATTCAAGGTATATATGGCCGTAATTTACAAGATACGGAAAAATGGGAAAAGACGAGAGTGACCTCCCGATTCATAGAAGAAGTGACAATAGGAAAAGAATTATAGAAATACATCAGTTTGTTAAGTAATCAAGGAATAATGAATTAAATGAAATTAACTGTCTGACGATGATATTTAATATCGAAACTCGAAACAATTGTCAAATTTCTTAGAATTCCTTACATTTATTCAATATATTATTAAGAAAAAGTAAGTTACATTTCAAAAAGTAATTTCTCCAAAAATGACCAAAAATGTGGCATTTCCAGTTCCATAGCACCCGTTGTACTAGCTTCAGTGAGCTGAAAATGAATAAGGTTCATCTATATGACGCCCTGAATATTATCTAATCATAAAAGTGGTCATTTGTAGATACTCCAAGGGCTGTATTGTGCTAACTATCTGAAAATTCTCCAAAAAATTACAAAAATTTGGAACTTCAAGTACCATAGCACCCGTTTTACTGGCTCTAGTGAACTGAAAATCTGAATGTTTCATATGTGAGATGTTTTGAACGATATTCAATCATAAAATTGGTGACTTGTTGCACTCCGGAGGCTGTATCGTGGAAACAAACTTAAATGTTTCCAAAAATGTCGTACATTTAGTACCATCATTGTACTGGATCCGATGAGCGGAAAACCAATACAGTTCACCTGTGAGATACCCTGAACAATATCTAATCATAAAATTGGTCACTTGTATACACTCCGGAGGCTGTATCGTGCTAACAAACTGAAATCTCTCCAAAAATGTCTAAAAGGTCGTACTTCAAGTACCATAGCACCTGTTGTACTGGCTCTAGTGAGCTGAAAATCAATAGGGTTCATCTGTCCTGAATAATATCCAATCATAAAATTGGTAACTTGTTGCACTCCGGAGGCTTTATCGTGCTAACAAGACCATGTTAAGAAAAGTGGCCGTCGACGACGAGGACGACGACGACGACATACACAGAGGATTTTTTTCTAAAAACCGTTTGTTCGTGTTGTTCTTGGTGGAAAACGTAAAAATCCCAATTTCCAACTTTTTTGGCGTAAACCATTTTTTCTCATATTAGATAGATTGGGAGGAAAAGTAAAAACTCAGATCAATTATTGTCAATTATTGATGTCTTCATAACTACATGAGAATAAAGGACGAGACAGTAACGAAAAAGGAAAATAATAATTCAAAGTACAAGAGAATCGACTTAGAATCGGTCATCAAACAACACTAAATCAGACACTAACACAATTTAAAACCTAAAATATAGTGAGGAAAGTATCCAAACAAATGAGAAAATTCTAGGTATGGACAGAAAAAGGGATATCAACCAAAAAATAAACATGAGTCATATTACAATGGAAATGAAAAAATAAAAAAATAATACATGGAAAGTGGCTCCATTAAAAAAGAAAATCAGCAGAAATACTTTGTAATGATATAAATGCATTACTATAAAACTCGATTCAAGAAACCAGTTAGCACAGCGATGACGAGGTACCCCACCAGAACAGCAAAGCCCCCACGCCAAGATGCGCATGAAGAATCGACAGTAGAAGGGAAGGAGACTTCCACCACCACCACGACGATGGATATAAAAATGCAAACCGACAGACGAAAAGACGACTTGGTTTACGGACTCCTGCTTCTCCAAGTTCAGCCGCCTCCAGTGCGAAGCGTAGGTCGAAGGTATTGACTTTAACCTTAAACGCTTTACACTATCCACCTCCGAGTGTTGTACTAAGTCGGAGTATTGATCCGATTTTAGACATCATTCACTAGAACGGCCGTTGGTTTCTGGTATTGATGGAAACGAGAACGATTGTTCAAACTGTTAGAAGAATTTCGGTGGGGTATTGACACACTGAAAGCTCTACAGTATCTTCGTAGGGAAGCGACGCTAAGCCGGGTACTGACTGGCTATAAACGACCACTTTAACTGTTAGTATAATTTCGGTGTGGTATTGACGCGCCGTAATAACTACAGTCCCTACAAACCGAGATGTTCGTTAAGCTGGGTACTGACTAGCTACAAACGATACTCTCACATCTTGAGATTAAAACCGAAAGAGTATTGATCTGCCGGTTGCTCATACCCCTGGCTGTCTGAACATTTCACGTAGAGGATCCCGAGCACCGTCGGGTGTGTCACCGGAATCGAAATACACATCGCTGCTGTTACAGCTACCTACCGTTCGGACCATCAGTGTCTATCGATCGACGAAAGGCTATGGACCATCGAAGCGTGATCTTCAAAATATTTACGCACCAGAGTAATATATATATATATATATATATATATATATATATATATTTAATATTGAATTTTAGTTTATTTTGTCATTGTAAATAATATTTTTTTAGAAATAAATCAGTTAATTTAATTGAACTCTGTCTCCTTTGACCTGGGCAATACGCATTCTGTAATGCGCATTACAACTTGGTGGTAAAGAAAGTAGTTAATAGATTGATAACTGAAAAAAGAAAGGAGCAGTAGAAACAACATGCTTGTTGACCAGTCAATATATTAACAAGCACAAACAATATTAAAAACAAGTTCGATGCTGAAACTCAGCAAAGCAACTAATAAACTACAAAATGATAGAACTATCAAGAATTAATGACGAACAAATTAGAAAAACATATATTTATAAAAAAGGCTTAAGAAGAATAAAAGAAGCTGTAATGTCAATTGAAAAAAATATTAAGGGAACTGGAAGGAATAGCAACGGAGCTGATCAAGTAAGAGAAGCCACTTGGGAGCAGATTCCCTAAAGATACCTAGATCTAGGGAAAATGCACACCAAAACCCCATAAGGCTTATGTATAAAGTCATCGAGGCAACACTGCATTTCCCTAGACATTCGTAAAAATGTTCTCTAGAATTACACGATAATTCAAGATAACCTCTTCTAATCAGCTGACAGCAGCCTTAGTTAGGTACAATAAATATTTCATATAGGTAAGAAAACCACATTACTTTACTTTCGACGAAGCAATTTCGGTGACCCCCACCCGTTCTCGCACGCCTTTCTGCGGTAACATAAATACGGGAAGTCACATTTTCAACGCCAGTGTAGTGAACACATCCAGCGAAGAAGGTCACCTGCAAGAAGAAGCTGAAACGGAAAACTTGGTCACTGATTCAAACCAGGTATTTTCAGAAGCCCTTGCCGCCGGACTCGCCTACCAACTGAGATTCTAATCTCAACCTCAATCCTTTATAGGACAATCTTATTTGTGAAAAATCTGCTCTCACTAGAGCAATTTTATTTATGAAATTTCGCTCTTTATAGAGCGATTTTATTAGTGAAAATTGCTTGAAGCAACAAATAGTGTACAAGTTCAACTAGAAGTGCCAACTGCCATCCAGCCAACGGAGGATGGAATCTACTCAGGTGAATATAAACACTAACCTGCAGACCAAAGGGTCAGGAAACCTTTAACCGGGGATGAAACTCCATCCGGCAGTGAGTCCGCTGCCGGCTTTTGTCCGCTTTCCCCGAAAACTAACAACGAAGCAACCTTCTGCTTCGTCATCTTCCACTCAACCTACAAAAATGTCAACTTCAACGCGCTCACCCATCCAAACCCGGAGCAAAAAGGTGCCATCGACCTCTACTCACGAAGAGTTCCCACCGATAGTATCTACACCAGCTCCCGACTACGCATCCTTGTATGCGGAACAACTCAAAGAAATGGCCGCACTCAGGGCCCAAAACCAAGCCCTCATGGACAGAATCGACAAAATGATGGAACTCATCCAAAACCCACCAACCAGCTCAAAATCACCAACCAACCCTCCAAAATCACCAACCCACTCTCGATGCTCCTCCAGGTCCCGTTCCGTCCATTCCGCTCGAACTCACCAATCTGTAGTCTCAATTCGTTCATCCCCACGCACCAACCAGCAACCCACCAACCGTCAAGAGCATGAAGGGGACTTCACTCTCTTGGGAACCAAACGCAAGAGAGACCGAAGAATCACCACGCCACCACCCTCAACCACCCAACAACAACAACCACCTAGACAACAACAACAACAACGACAACTGCCCCTACAAAGACAACTGCCCCAACAAACCATGCAACCCCGTCAAATCCAACTTCAGACTCTCAACATTCGAAACCTTCCACAGAAGTACACCTCCCAGAGAGAACTCTTCAACCTCCTCAACACTAACGAGCTGTTGAGAGGAGACATCATACACCTGAAGGCGAACTCCAACAGAACCGCCCTTCTCAAAATACCTTCTCACATCCCCTACGAGTCTTTAGCAAAAAGACTACGTAACACCATCGGTAACGACCAAGTAACCATCATCGGTAACGACCAAGTCACCATCATCCCCCTCAGCCCCACTCGCCAAGACCGTCAAAGCTCTCGATCTCGCAAACCCCACTTTTCTCTCGTCTGCAGAAATGTAGACACCACCATTACCGACCAGGAATTTGAGGCCATCCTCAAAGACATTGACTTCCCCGCCACCAGGTCTTGGCGCATAATGTCACGCCGTCACGGCAAAGTAACATCAATGTTTCGGATTCTGACCGAAAGAGACTATCACCAGGCCCTCACCTACGGCATGAACTTCCACGGCCTCATTCATCAATGTGAGGCTTCCAACCGTGCTAACCCGCTCCCCGCAGTACCGAAATTCTGCAACCGGTACTCCAGCACAGGCCACCTTGCCGAATCCTGCAGGACCAAACTGGTCTGTCCTTCCTGTGGAGCCACCGACCACAAGCCCGCAAATTGCCCAAAGGCAAACGCCCCATCCTGCAAAAACTGCGGCGGTCCACACCCCGCTTTCCACCCTCGGTGCCCCAAGCGGCTGGAGGCACCGAAATCCGCTTAAGAGATCGCACCCGTGACTCTTGAAAAGCCGCCGACCCCATACGACCTGAAAATGAAAACATTACTAAAGCTTTTTTCTCGAAAACATTCACAAAAATCTATTCTTCATTGCAGGAATTTTCTTTGGTTGCCTTGTTTTTACAGTGACTTGCGGACAGTTTCTGGACACACGTTTATTCTTCGTTGATTTTTAAATCTGTTAGTTAATTTTCGAATCCCTAGGCGCGTATTTTGTCTTCCAGAAACTGGTCCATGTCTCATATTTCTCCCATTTTTTATCCTCTTTATTGTCTCATATAGCACTTTCTCCTAGTTCCTTCAACTTCACTAATTCCTTAACGTTTTGAACACCTTTTCTATACAAATATTCCACCAATTTCATGTTTTCTAGTTGTGACATTATTTCACAAAACTTAGCCTACTTGCAATCAACAATATGTAATTTTGGCCATGGCCTACTACAGGCACAATCTACTTGATACATTGATACTTTCGTCTTAGGATATTACAAAAAAGAAATATGATAAAATTAGGAGAAAGATTAAATTCCGGATACTTTCTAGACGGACTATATTTCCATAGCCATTTGGCAAACCTAGTCACAGCAGTGTTATATTTAACATGCTATTATTGTAAATAAAAACTGTTAAAAAATAGTGTTGTGCTACTATTTTGTTTATCCCTACCACTGTTTTATTCCTATTTTCTAAATATATGGGTGAAAGGAGTTGGCCGCGCAAGTCCCGACATGTTCTATGGCACATTGTTAGTGATGGGAGAGGGGGGTGCCGGCCTACATCGGCGCATGGTTCATCGATGGTTGCCTATATGTGCCACCTATCAATTATTTGCCATGTGTCATCTATCAATGACGCTTGGACGTTAAGGCGTCGTACATCATTTAACATTGCAACGTTGTTAACGTCATTGGCAGAGGACACATTTCAAATGATTGACAGGTGGACATATAGGCAACCATCGATGAACCATGTGCCGATGCACTAATAATGTGTCATCGAACATGTCGGGGCCTGCGCGGCCGCCTTTCATCCATATCGTTAGGAAATTGGAATAAAACACTATTAAGGACAAACTAAACAGTATAATACAAACAATTATTACACACAAAATACAACTCTTTCTTTTTTCTATTAGGTGTATGTTTAATTTTATCTTAATTCTATAACTAAGGTCCATTTCTTCGAACTCTCTTTCCAACCAATAGTCCGAGCAATAGAAGAATTCCGAATTTTCAACATTTAATATGTAACAAAGTCATTCCCTGTATTTTACTTCCTTTACAGCGGTAAATATCATTTCTATTCCTTCGGCAATTTGTTCTAAGCGTTGGCAGTGTCTATATTTAATAAGATATTTTATCTTCTGCAAGGTAATGTTTTTAATTTGCACCATATCTTCTTGAGTAAAAGGAATGTTGTTCCATACCTCCGTCTAAAACGTAATACAATTTATAGTAAATGTTACAAACGTTCCTTCTGTAAACAAACATTATCTCCATGCCATTATTATAAAGTATTGTAATATAACCATCTGCAATTATAGCTCTGTTGTTGTAAACACGTAGAAATATATTTTTGTAGTAACTATTTAAGAAGTAGACAATGTTTTCGCCTTCCTTTTCCGCTAACACACCAACATAAGTATATTTGTTTTTATTGTTTATGGTAAACGCTGACACCTTATACACACCTGCTAGGTTTAGGTTTGCCCAATGGCTATAAAACTTTAGTTATTCAATCTCCCCCTCAATTGTGTTACTTTATCTTCTTTCTCCAATAGACTTCTATATGCTTCATTTATTGCAATTACATTTTCGAGAAAATCCAGCTTCCGCCTCTTGGCATCTAGCTCATCCATTTCCTGTTTTTGTTTCCTTGTCGATGTGATGTAAGCTTGCGACAGAGGGTCGATTTCCTTAATTATAAGGAGAAAGTTTGTTTATTTTAATTGGTTCTCTCTCTTAAAACACGTGCAATCAAAGACAAGTCCAGCGTCTTGTATGTAGACATCCTCCGATATTGTAGAAAAATTAGTACTGGACCTAGAAAAGTAGGTCTCTCCAGCTTTAATGTAACACTTTTATATAATTCGGAACATTGTCTCTTCTTCTACATTAGTGTTTTTAAATGAAACTCACGGTCTCTAGTTAATTCCACAATATAATACAAGTTATTGAAAATTCTAAAAAATTGACATTTGTTTCGATAAATCAATATCATCGTCAATTGTCAATTTTTTAGAATTTTCAAAAACTTGTATTATATTGTGGAATTAACTAGAGACCGTGAGTTTCATTTAAAAACACTAATATGAACATATTCCACGAAGTAAGGGTCGAGACAGTCAATTTCTTCTTCTACAACTTCTACATAGTTAACAGGGAGGCAATTAAAGTTGCATGCAGATATAATGTAATTTATAACCTTCTTCTTTGCGTGGGATTCTTTTGATAGGTTTATTTGTAATCTCATCAATTTTCTTATACTCCAATAAAGTTTGTAGACTCTCGGTCAACTTTGTCCACGTTTTTGCAATCGAAACAGAGTATATCGGAGAATTTTGGAAGTACAAATTAGTATCTTCGAGGAGAGTTATGCAATCTTCTAGAGGACTGTAGCCTTCTACATGGGAATTTCCAATAAAGTAGTTTATATCGTAGCATCTAATCTGGTAATGCAATGCTTCTTGGCTAATGCAGAAAAGAAAGTTTCCTTTACTCTCGCATCTGGACAGTTGACTAAATCCATAATATGTTTTCTAATACTCTTGTTAACTCCAGGACTAGTTCCTTGGCAAATAAATTTGTTGTACATTTTAACCCTTCCGTTAGATGTAAGGCACGTAAAGCAGCGGATCCTATAAATCCAGATATACTACATTTTTTATTACTTTCGGAGAAATTTCGGTTTGTTAACATGATATATCCCGAAGTGTATACAAGTAATGATTTTCTAATAGAATATTGTTCAGAGCATCTCACAGATGCGGAAAAGTTACTCTTAATCATTAATATCGTTTATTTTTTATTAGAGATGAAGCTATTTACAATTAGTGTAATGCTCTTAATTGCTGCCTACAACAAATCGGCTATGTTCGATAATCTTCGGAGTAATGACCTTGAAAACGTTCGAAACATGGTAGTGGAAAGTATAGTGATGTGATTTTCGTACCTATATGACCTATCGTTAAATTCTAGGGAAAATGTTTACGAATGTCTAGGTAAATGCGGTGTTGCCGCTATGCCTTTATACACAGGTCTTATGGCCTTTTGGTGTCCTTTTTTCCCTAGACCTAGGGATTTTTTAGAGAATCTGTTCCCAAGTGGCTGCTTGTCTACTAGTATGGGTTAGGAAAACTGTTCCAAATGATTCAATGACTCATCATTGGAGGGATCATGTCAGGAGAATGGACAAAAGTCCATCCAATATGTATGATCTTCATTATGTTCTTCACTTTGTACTACTATTGGCAGACGTTCATTCTATACTTTCTATACTCCTAGTAGCTATAGTCGACTCCTTGGAGATTGTTGTCCTAAAAATCCAGAATCTTCAAATTAAATGCCATAAATGTGGGCTTGGTTGGTACATTTTCTAGGTTTTCACTCAGCTCCCTGCTTCAACACTCTAAGTCTGGCTGTACAAATGAGCCACGGTAAGCTCTTTTTTGTGTTCTGAAACTCACGAAATTTCTCTTTGCTATGTTCTGCTGTTGACACTCTAAACCAAAAAGTGTTGTCTATATATATATGATCTAAGAACTCCTTTTGAAAAATCATTGAAATATGGAAAAGGCGGTTGTACAGAACCTAGTGGAACAACCTATAATAATGCAGTAGCATTCCTTATTTTCATATAAAATGTATATTTTCTCACTGGTATGTTCTGCTGTTCTCATGCGCTTTTTTCAGTGTAGATGATCTTTCTTATGACGAACAATTTGTTTTTTTTTGCAGCACCACATCCTCTTAGTCTTTCAGACAGTATCTAGACGTATTTCAATAGTTGTTATTGAAATTGGGGATTCCCATGTATAATTTAAATTAGTGGTGCAGCGGTTATGCGTCGATTCCGTTTATAAAGAATTATTCCCTTCACTAATTGTCTTTTTGGGCCTGCCTGATCTCCGTTTTACTTAGTTTCTAGTTTTCGAGCAAGGATGTTGTGAAAACTTTTACAAATAACACCAAACTTTTCTGAGGTTTTACTGTGTACGTCATCACGAAAGATACAAAAATATGGTCTAAGCAACAGTCCGGATCTTTCGAACACAAAAAATGCCTGCTACTACAAAGTGCAACCAAATGGGGTCCTTAAAACTAAAGATCAAAACGTACTCTCTTCCAATAAAATAACACCATTGCATCAAAGAAGATTCTGGAGGCATAAAGTTATACTTAAAACATTTGTTTTGTCATAACAAGGAATTTATCAATCACAGTAAAACTTATTTGTTATGTTAATTTGTACCACTTGTAGTGTCTTTAGTTTTGTTTAAAAATAGACATGCATACAAACTTATGTGTGTACCGTACAGTTTTTGACTATTCACCGCTGTTTAGTTCCTATTTTGATTAACAAACCTGTAACAATTTATAATCGTCCTTAAACAGAATAAAACAGGAAAAAATCTATAACTGAAGTTAATTGATATGAATTTAAATACGGATTATTGACATTTTGAAAAAATGTTGATACTCGCATAATAGTATCGTGAACATTTTCCACATTGGGTACTAAGTTGGCTTGAAAAAACAATTACAACTAATTAGAAATCTCAAACTAAGAACGAAGTTTGACTAATTTATGAAGCAAAGTTAAATTACTAGATTTGTATGAGTCGCCGGCCGGTCACGAATGGATCATGCAAAATGTACACAGTGTAACTGAAGTGGATGTCATTTTAACACCTACTTACTACCAAAAAAGTACAACTCGTAATAAAATTGTTAATTAGCCATTAACACCGTATTAAGTGGATATCAAGGTCGGCATGTTAGTAATGCAAGGGAACGGAATTGTGAGACGCAGAAGAAATGTTACTTCTTACGTCATTAGAGGTTCGCCTACATTTTTCACAGTTACGCAATTGTGCTTGAAATCATTAGTAGACAAAAATTCAATGATTCGTTTTGTGGTATAGATTACAAATTAACATACACCGCTAAAAATATCTCAACATACGGAAAAATGAGATATTTTCCAGGGGTATTTCATAGATAACCAATTAGTTATAGTGCATCTAAACTCAATGTGAAGAGATATATTTTTAATTCCATTGAGGGCAAACGCCAATCAATCGCGTACATATAGCTTTTATAAATTTGAAAATTATGAAATATGTTATTTTCGTTTATAGTAATAAAAGAGACTAAAATTAATGCGGAATGAACCGTTTAGATGTGGGAAATTATTTTACTTTACTGGAAGAAATACTAGAACAAAATGAGTATTTCGACAAATCTGGTTGCATTTATGATGTCGATGAAACAGGCCTTCCATTAAATAATCGCCCTGGCAATGTTTTAGCCGAAAAAGGGACAGTCACAGTGACATCAAGGAAAAGGGCGAGACAATTTCGTGCATAGCTTGCTGTTATTGCCAAGGGTTTTTTCTGCCGCCCATCTGTATATTTAAAGGCAAGAAGTTAAAGACCGAGTTGATTGATTCAATGCCGCCATGTTTACATATTGTAATGTCTCAAAGATCAGCCTACGTTACTGCAAACATTTTCTTGAATTGGTTTAAAAACCATTTATTGCGACGTTAAGGCGGAGGGAAGACATTACTAATTCATGACTGACATGCTTCTCATTCTAAAGTATGTTTCAAGATATTTTGTCAACTTAATAAGAACGCAGAGCAATAAACATGATAACAAATGCGAAAACCCCGTATTAGGTATTCAAAAGCCAAACATAGTGCAGTGTGGTATTTACTTAACCAATTATTGTGTTCAGCTTTTGAATATTTACTTGAAATAGAAACTAATATATTTTATACGAAATATGTTGAAACGTACTTTAGGTACTTGTGTTGAACTTTTAGAAACGTCTGAAGCAAATAATCTTATTTTATTGTGCCTACCTCCACATACTACCCATTATTTGCAACCACTCGATGGGGCATTTTTAAGTCTCTTAACTCCTTCTACTGTCAAGCTTGCGGTGAATACAGAATCATCCCGGTAGAAAACTGGGGTGACTCCAATTTGGTGAACTTTTAACGAAAAGCTTGGGAAAGTCCACGACCACTGGAAATGCATTGTCCGGCTTCAGAGCTACTGGCAAATTTCACTGAAACCCCGATTCCGTAGCCGATCAGGCTTACAAAGCTGCTGATCGAATAGCAAACAGCGAAAATAGGAAAGATCAGAAACCCCTCACACAAGTAACGATCATTCAGCAATCCAAATCTCAAGGTAGCACACAATTGCAACACAATAATTTAGACCCCCAATCATTATAACGGATGAATCGATGCTATCAGAATAAATATCAATTTACCAACCGTGAATTCCATTTTATCCTCAATAGGCAGGGCAATTTACAGCTAACGGGTTGGCAAAACTTCAAGACGTTGTCAAATCAACTGGTAAAATTCCCCAGTTTGCTTGACGTTTATTGACATACGATCATCGTCTAATATTTACAAGTTTTTTTTTAAATTCATTGCTTCTTTAAGATTAAAAAAACAGTTATTTTCATAACTAATTATTTAGGAAAATCTGTAGTGTGTGGTTACTAAAATGCCGAAGCAGCTGAACAGAAAATGTCAGGAGATGGTAACATCTTTGTTGAGCTATTATGAACGAGAATGCCGAAATGGGGGCACGCTTCTCCCACTTAATGCCGTAAGAGACGTAAGTAGAAGTATTCGCTATTTGTATTCATCATTATTAATATTATTGCTACATATTTAAATGTTAATGATTAAATGTTTTCAATGTTAGGTTAGGTTAATTAAACTTGATATTATATTATTCTTTCATAAATTGAAGTAATTGTATTGTAGAGATTTGCAGAAGCTTTACAACTTAGCGTTACCACTGTTAACCGTATTGCCGCCAAGCATAATAGAGGTAAACAGCCTAAAAGCCCGCCTCAAAAGAGACAACACATAAAACCTACTGTTGAAATTGATAACTTTGATCAAAATGATTTCCGAAATGTTATATACGAAATGTATGGAAACAGTGAGTATATTGAATTTACTGTTTTATTTTATTCACAATTAACTAACACAATATTTTTTCAGAGGAACACATAACCTTGATAACTTTAAGAGACAAACTCCAGGAGCGTGAATTCTTTAATGGTTGTTTAACATCACTCTGGAAGATAGTGATGATACTCGTCGTAGTTTAATGAATTAGCCACATATTGCATTAGAACGGGATCATTTTCTACATGAATATGTCAAGATAAAAAGGGAAGGTTTATATCAATTTGTGTTTTTGGATGAGACCTGGATATCTAAAAACGGTACTGTTGGATGTTCTTGTCAAGATTCTAATAATAGAAGCGTGAAAAAAAACAAAATTGGTGGTCCAAGGTAATTGAATAATAAAATTTAGCAATTAGGTTATGATTTACTAAGATTTCTGCCATTTTAAGACCTTTTCAAATATTTACTAGTCACACTATTTTATTTAAATCTACATAATTATTAATAGTTGTTTTGAGCTATGCAGTCTGTCTAGGAAACCTAGTAGTAATTTGTTATTTCCTTTTTGTAGGTATATAGTATTGCATGCTGGTTCCTCTTCTGGATTTATTCCTGAAGCAGGGCTGGTTTTTTCTTCCGAAAAACAAGATGGTGATTACCACGGTGAAATGAACCGAGAACATTTTTTGCATTGCTTTGAATACCAGCTTTTAGTGAACTTGGAAGAACCTGCCACAATTGTAATGGATAATGCATGTTATCACAGATCAATAAAGTACCAACAACAGCTACCAAAAAGGAGGATATACAGAACTGGTTGATACAAAATGATATTCCTTTTGAAAATACTTTCCTCAAAAGCCAATTCTTCAATTTAGTACAACGGTAAGTTGATATAAACATTTTTCAATATATTATGGTGATACTTAAATAACTTATTTTGTTTAAATATATGCATTTTTGTAGGAATAAACCACCAACACTATATGAAGCTGACATATTATCTGAAAAATATGGTCACAAAGTGCTTCGACTTCCCCTTACCACTGTATGTTCAACCCAATGGAACATATTTGGGACATAGTTAAAAAATTTTATAGAGATCATATGGGAACTGATGGTTCTTCAACAGAACAAGCAATAGGTGTATGGAAAAAGTCTTTAGAAAAAGTGACTCCGTATATTTGGTCAAAGACAGTAGAGCACACTGAAAAAATTATACAAGATGGGTGATGATTTTGTAGTGGAGTAGTGGAAATCTTGTGTTTTATTTTTTGTATATTTTTATCCAATTTGCTTTTCAAAATCACTAATAACTATTATTAAATTAATTAGGTACAGTTATTTTATAATACACAAATTAAAACAGCGACCACAGTAACTCTACATAAATAATACTGATAAAATGGGAGATTTTTTATTTTTATATCTTGTAACAAAATTTTATTTTGCGTATCTATATTTTTCTTTTCCATTCTATTTTTATTATAATAAATATAATGGATATTGTATAAAGAAACAATATTTAAATTTGCATGAAGATGATTACAGCTTGTATAGATTCCTTTTAGCGTAAACCCTTGCAGTGCTCTTGAAGATAGTTCTATAGAGCATAGAATAAGATATAAGGACATACAGTTCGTCATTTAACCCTCTTCAATGTAAAATACTTAACTGTTAATTCGAATATAGAATGATTGGTTACTGTTTCTTCTATCTTATCCATAGTTTTTCATGAATAAATATTTATATTAAATTAATCAAGCCTAGCATACAATACTTTTATTTTTAAATAAATATTTTTGACTTACGCCCTACGAGGCACGGAACAATGAAAAAGAAGAACTGTCAATTTAACATCAGATTGATTTTTCTAGTTTTCGTTAAGTAAAGGAAAAAACTACAGCTTGACAACATCACAATATTTTGTTTTGAAACGTCATCGTCTTTTCATTGTAAATAAACTATACTATGTAGCTATGCTGGTACTGAACCTTGATATTTAATTCCAGTCGAAGGTACATCTAGTCTTGATTTGACGCCTGGAAAATTTTCCACATCCAAATTAAATTTTTTCTGTAAAAAAACGAATAAATACTGTTGATACCGTAATAAATGCTCGTGATTACATTGCAACTTTAGAATATAGGTCCGCATAAAAAGCTAAGGAAACTAAGGAGGACACTCGAAAACTAAAATTAAAAAACTAATAATTGGTTAAAAACAGAACCTTTGCCAAGTTCTGATGAGGAGGAGAATATAGAAGTTTAATATGAAGAGGGAAGGGATGCCCATTCTGAGATGAATGAAACTAAATATGTAGGATATGTAGAATATGTAGAACATTATAATAGCACCAGAAAAAAGAAGATTGGTCCGCGAGTGGGTGCGGAGTAGGACATTGCATCCACCCCCGCGTCGCGTATTCTTCCTCATCTTTCTCTAGTTTTGTGAAAGATTTCGGGAGGTCTCAATATTCTTTGGAAGGAGTAGCTCTGGTGGCTATACTCTCTTGTCCTTTCGCGTAACTTTCCTTGCCTGCTTCAGCGAGGAATTCCCTAAGCTGAGTGGTCCATCGCCTTCTTCATAGTTGTCCCTGATGTCTAGATCGGCGACTACCTTATACAGTAGCGCGGAATTAGCGTGCCGGGTGGTTCCTCATACTCCTTTCTTCTTTTTCCCTGTTTTTTATGTTTTTTATGTACAGACGGGCAATCGTTTTTTTTGTGTTTTTGGTGTACTGGCTTGCACAAGTACGGTTTTTTTTTGGTGGGGATCTTCATACCTAGTCTTCTATTTGTTTTCTTGGTCTCTTGTACTTCCTGTAGTCTTATTTCATGTAGCTTGTTAAATCCCTCAGTTCTACGCTTGGATGTGTTTTCAGTTCTATGAAGAGTTTCCTCGCCCTTTCGTCCATGATTTTAAGTACTTTCTCTACTTGTTTTTCTTCGTATATATCTACATTCCTCTTGATCCATTGGGCATTTGTCGCTCGTCTTAGTAATACGTTCTGTTGCACCTGTAGTTTTTGTCTGTTTGTTTCGCAAGTGTGTCCCCAGGCGACTGAGGCGCACGTGATGATTGGGATTATTATGCTTCTTATAAATCTCAACTTGGTGGTGAAGTTTAGTTTACTTTTCCTGCCTATCAACTGACGAGTCATGCTCTCGCTTGCCTCGTTCTGTCTATTATGATGTTCACGTGTGGGGTGAATGTTTGTTAGTCCCTGGTCCATCGTTACTCCTTAGTGTTTTACTTTTTCTGTCCATTCGATTTCTTCGCCGTCGATTTCTATTATTTCTTCTGGTCGCCGGAGTCTTTTCCGCGTGAACAGAGCCGCTAAGGTTTTCTCACTGTTTATCTTTATTTTCCATGTTTTGCACCATTTGTCGAATTCGTTTGTGGCCGTTTGCAGTGTATTTGTGATATTTTTCACTTTCACGCATCTCGTGGCTATGCCAGTATCATCGGCGTAGAGTGCGTTCATAGTGTCTTCTATTTTTGGGATGTTTCCGGTGTATATGTTATATAGTGTGGATGTGATGATCCCGAAAAAGACAGTATGGTAAAAAAATACATTTTCACGGAAAAAGATTAAATTGTGTATATTATATTTTCCAATGTTAATAGCGGCCATCGATCTGATTTAGGTCAGGCGAACACCCAGAAATCACGTTTCTATTAAACGTAAACATCTCGTTCACATACGCGGAAGTTCGAACCTACCGGCGAATGACTCGAATGTGTCCTATAAAAACAAAGTGTAATTAACCAATGATTCATTCAATATTATTATTTTGAATAAGTTAAAAGGTCTATGATATTGTAATCTGTGTTAATTCTAAATATACTAAACCCAGTGATTTTTATAAATGATGTTATTTATTCAATCCCCGAAGAACGGCTACTAGGTAAGTGTTTTCCTCAAAGATATAATGGCTCTATGGTGAACATAGCTTATACGAGGGGCACATACTAAGTAACCACCACATGGAGTATAATACTGCACCTTGCGGTTCTCCCGCTTCTTGATGGCATACTTCCGATATCTCGTTTGCTACCTTTACTTGGAATTTTCTCTCTTCGAGATAGCTGTTCAGGAGTTTTATCAGCGATCAGGATATTGTTCAAGAAGTCTCACAGATGAACCCTATTGATTTTGAGCCCACCAGAGAAGGGTCCTATAAATCCAGATATATATCAGAGTATTGATCATTTTTGGAGACATTTCGGTATGTTAGCAAGATACTGCCTCCGGAGTGCCGAAAAGGCAGTTTTAATGTTTAAAACCATTTATTTCATTTTGTTCTAATAAGTAGAGTTTTATTTTCATGTGTTTATGTTTTATTTGCATTTTTATATCATGCACTTCTATCTCTTATTGCATTGGCCAACTGACCCTACCGAACGGGGATAGATGACCATATACAGCTAATTTTTATAACTAATAACAAACAGATAATAAAAGTATTTTGACCGTACTTATTTATAAACCTGTTCGGATGATACGTAAGCAATTACAAACAAAAAATATTTTAAAAAGCCTAAGCCTCCAAAAATATACAGGCGCCTACTATGTAAAACGGTGGCCATCTGACCCGACTTCATCCCTCCCAAAAATAAAAGATATTTTGGTAATAAATGAAAAAGCTTCTTCAGGCTTGGAAGATCCCGAATAATGTTAAGTACCTGTTTTCAAATACTTTTTCTATGTATTTATTGCTTAATAAAAAGTATTTATAATTTTCTATATTGTTTCTTATGCATTTATCGGCGGCGTGTGCCTCAGAGAGGTCGAAGGTGCAAAAAATATTATTTTCTGAAAAGTTCTCCAAAAAAACTTTTTTTTCGGCTCCAGATTTTTCCACCAGATTTTAGCGGTGATATAAAACAGGAGAATGTGGCTTGTTTCAGTCAGTCAGTTCAGTCATCGCGTATTCGTCGGTGATTTTTGACGATTAATAATAATTTCATTTTAATATAATATTACGTGTTGCCGTTGTGTTGCTGATTTTAAATCTTAAGGTAAGAGAAGATGAAAGAAAACGTGTTATTGAATCAAGTAATATTTCGATTCGAGAGTTTTCTGATTATATTTTGACTCCGGTCAGCTTTTTTTCTAATTATTTTTTTTATCTCTTCAGAAATAAGTGATGGCAGTAAAAAAATTGTCTGGTGCCCAAAATAAAAAACGTCGATTGAAATTGAAGGCAGAGCGGGATAAACTCAGCGGTTCGCTGAACAAATTCCTTCAACTCAGCAGTTCTTTGGCGAATCCACTTCTGTCAAGAGAAGAATAAGTTGTTGCAGAACCGATGATTATTATCGAAGATCAGCAACCATCCACGTCTGGAAGTTCTGGAGCGCCTGTTTCACCTGATCCAACTGCTGAACTGGGTCATCCGGTAAGCGAGAATGAAGAAAGATCTGAGCACAGTGACATTGCTGATATTAGTGATATTGATATTGCTGATCCATCTACATGGCCAAATAATTTGAGTCATCATCTAATCCAATCAATCGTGACAAAGGGAGCTGTTCAAATTAAAGAAAATTTTCCTGTTGATGAGTCTGGTAGGAAATTTTCAGTAACGCAATATCTTAGGAAGTTGCCAAACGGCGAAATAGTTAATAGGGATTGGTTGGTGTATTCTAAAAAAATTAATTGCGTATTATGCATTATTTGTAAAGTTTTTAGCCCTTTGTCTCATCAATTGACCACTGGGTACTCCAATTGGAGGCACCTTTCAGTTAATATTTCCCGACATGAAAATAGTATGGAACATATGAAAGGGGCTCAAAAATGGCACGAATTAAAATTGCGTTTGAGCAAATATTGCACAATTGATAAAGAGCAACAACATCGTTACGAAAATGAAAAAAGACGATGGCGTGCAATAATCAAAAGAATGATTTGTATTGTGCAATATTCGACCAGTCAGAATTTAGCATTCAGGGGTGACAGCTCTAATCTTTTCGAATCAAATAATGGTAATTTTCTCAAACTGGTCGAAACGATTGCCAAATTCGATCCGATTATGATGGAGCACCTGAGCAATATTCAAAGGTCTAAAGAGTTGAAAAAAAAACATGCTTCATTATTTAGGCAATCACTTTCAAAATGAATTAATCCATCTATTATCAAAAAATATTCGCATAGAAATTTTGAACTGCCTCAAGAAAGCAAAATATTATTCAATAATTCTGGATGAAACTCCAGATGCTATTCATGTTGAGCAGTTGACTTTCATAATTCGCTTTGTTCATTTTTCTTCAAATGAGGTTGAAATAAGAGAACACTCTCTGGGGTTTTTAAAGTTTTGGATAGTACAGGAGAAGAGCTTTTCAATCTGTTGAGAGATGAGATACTACCAACTTTTGAAATTGATTTTCTTAGTATGAGAGGTCAGGGTTATGACAATGGCGCAAATATGTCTGGGAAGCATGTGGGCATTCAAGCTCAATTTAAAAAAGTCAACCCGAGAGCTATGTTTTGCCTTGTTGTGCTCATACATTAAATTTGACAGTTAATGATGCAGCTAAAATCTCAGACGACGCTGTAGGTTTTTTTCGATTATTCAGGAGCTGTTCAATTTTTTTTCTGCTTCACCCTACAGGTGGAATATTTTAAAGCGAAATTTACAAAATCTCTCTTTAAAGTCAGTGAGTAAAACTCGATGGGAAAGCAGAGTCAGAGCCGTTCAACCTCTTAGATTTCAACTTCTCGAGATTTGTAGGAGTTTACTTGATTTGATGGAAGATAATTCAAGAGACATGGATACCAAACATTCAGCAAAGGTACTTTTAAAAAAAATTAAAACGTTTAAATTTATTTGTTCCATCATTATTTGGTACGATGTATTGTCAAAGGTCAATATAGTGAGTAAAACCATGCAGAAACCAAATACAGTTGTTAATGAATGCCATAGAGAAATAAAAAGTCTCATCAACTACTTCACTGAAAAAAGGTCAGATGAAAATTTTGATGTTTTTGTGAATGAGGCTAAAACCGAAGCTGGAAAAAATGATGTAGAGCAAACATTTCTTTCAATTAGGGAACGAAAGAGATAGCGTCAATTTTCATATGAAAGTACAGACGATCCAGTTATAGATCCAAAGCGAAAATTTAAGATCAGTTTTTATTTCCAAATTTTGGATACAACAGTTCAATCCCTACAAAGTCGTTTCGAGAGATTGAAGCAATGCAATGATTTATTTGGATTTTTGAGTGATTTTCAAAATCTAAATTCTGATGAGATTAAACGATCGTGCATAGATTTGGATTTGGCTTTGCAAATTCACCATGAAGGAAATGTTTGCAAGGATATTGATGGTCTTGTCAAAGACTCTCGCAATACTTCAGACTCAACCATAGATATTCTGAATTATATAACCAAGAAAAATTTGCAGTTTTTGTTTCCAAACCTGTCTATAGCATTAAGGATATTTTTGACGCTGCCGAATTCTGTTGCGTCTGGCGAAAGGAGTTTTTCAGAGCTAAAACTTGTAAAATCTTATTTGAGAACTTCGATGTGCCAGGAAAGGCTTTCAGATTTAGCTGTTATATCAATCGAAAATAAAATATGTGAAGCCATCGATCACAATGAAATGATCAATGTACGTTAATAGTCTATTTTATTTGATGTCGAAAATAA
Source organism: Galeruca laticollis (assembly GCA_963921935.1). Lineage (NCBI taxonomy): Eukaryota > Metazoa > Arthropoda > Insecta > Coleoptera > Chrysomelidae > Galeruca > Galeruca laticollis. The sequence continues at coordinate 105,263,444 of OY998182.1, read as the reverse complement.
ATTTTTTGTCATATTTTTTCATTGTTTTATTTTATTACGCCCATTTTCATAATCAAACACTTACAATAAAGTGACTTTAGTCTTTAGTCTATAAGGAAACTATTCAGTTTAAACCTGAAACTAAAAATGATTATGAAAATTAGCCTTATCATCATAATTTAAGCATAGTATATAGGGGCGCACAAAATTATTCTTGCACGCAGGCGTTCGCCACCCCAGGAACGGCACTGCTCTGGAGTTTAGTTCGTTTGGCAAGAACGTCAGTGAATTTTGGAAAAATGATTATTATTTATAATTTCATTGAATTATATTCATGGACATTTTTTAAGGCAACCCTCTCGGTGTATGTTCAAAAACATATTTTATTTGAGAAAACATAATTTTCATCTGGTAAACAGATGAGTAAGGTCGATCTTCCTTGGGATTTTCGACTATCTATAAACTTGGTTCCGACAAGACGATGCTTCATGTCTCTTCAAAAATTATTCGGGTACGTTTAATTGTAGTTTGCCTATAATATATAAAAATTATTCATAAGATAGCTTGATTAAAACAGGAGGTTTCAAATTAGTCGGTAAAACTAATTATTTTCTGTAGTAACTGATCCTTGTCCCAATAACTTTGTTTTATATTATTTTTATTTACAGTATAGACTACTCTGTATTCTTTAAACTACATACAGACAACAGGGTCATCAGATAATATTCTGTACCCTTTTTGGAAGAAATGTCTAAAAGTGAAGCAGTTGTTTATTCGCTCGAACTGTAACAGGTGTGTTAACTACTTAAACACAAAATTGCTGTAATCTCAAATCTCCGTATACTCGAAAAGGAAAACATGAGCAAGAATCGTGCAAGACAAGTTGTTATTTGGTAGATAAAAATTTTCCAGAGTGACAATTTAATATTAACACACTGTGAATGATTTATTTGCGAAACTAATGAGTGGGTTTCGTTATTTACGAGCTCCATTTTTGCATGTGTATTATCCGATTTAATTGAGATGATTATTATGATAAATAGAAGCATGGTTTTGTATGTGTTCGAAATGTTGTTTTAAACGCGATTTTCAGAAATTGGCAAGCCTTGTTTTTTTTTGTAATTGATGATACATTGATATTTTTTTAAAATTGACATTTTACTTTTTAACAATTTTTCTTGGCTTTTCCTTGAAATAATAACCTGTAGTAATACATACTATACTATTTGAAAGAAATTTGTTTAGTTTTTTCATACCACTGACAATGTCCAACGGAGTGTCGTGTCTGCATGTCGTTCACCCGGAAGAACCTAGGCACTTCAAAATTACCCATTTTTCAGGAGAGGCGTTTTTTGATGGATCTAGGAATTATTTTGGGCACACTAGCAGATATTTTATCTTGAATCTTACTATAAAAATATTCGCAAGCCTTCTCAATATTGTTTTCAACCAATAATTGATTCCAGTTCATATGGAGGAAATCGTTATAAAGTTGGACGAAGTTAGCTTTTCGGAAGTTGTAATTTGGATTTACTGGTGATGTAGACGATTCATTTGCAGTTTTTAGCATGTAGTTCCATCCTTTTTCTTGACAAGCATTACTGGAGACATCCATGGACCAGTAGATGGTGCTATTACTTATTCTTCTGCCATCTATCGAATTATTCTTTCAGCTTCCTCTCTCTTCGTTCGCGGTACTCTTTGAGCTGATTGCCTAATTGGCTTGGCATCTCCAATATCCATTTTGTGTTTCACGGCTGATGTTCTACCAGTCTTACCTCTTTTTGGTACGAATAGGTCTCGATACTGCAAGAGAAATTCTCTCATTCTCTTTTTTTCAGCTCGATTTAAGGATTGACCAGATAACATCTGTTCGAATCTGGCATTAGAATTGTCAGTGGTAGTTGTTTGACGAACTATGTACGTCTCACTGGTACGCAGTATCCAATCCTGGATTCTTTCTTGATGGTAATTGGGAAATCGTTCACGTTTATCACACGTACCTGAATCTCCTTCTCCGACGTAACCAATCCTTTTACAATTAGTACTCCTTTGCCAACTTATTCGTCGTGGTTCCTTGGCTCTATCATAACCGGCGTACCTTCCTCCATGATTCCCTATGGCTGCGCTACTATCATGGTTTCGTTTCGTGCAGGTAAAACGGTATCTTCCTGCACAGCTGCCAACACCGTGCTGCCTTCATATGGATGAAGGAATACCTCCTCGGAACGCACTTTAATTGTCCAGTACAACTGGAAACTATGTAGATTCATTACGTCTATTCCCAGAATCACGTCTTCTTCAATGTCAGCTACGATTACCGTATGCGTGAACTTTACTGCGCCAATTCCCAATTGGATTTGTGTCTCCCCGTGAGCGTTGGCACTCTCACCTGTGGCGGTTCGCAGTCTCGTTGGTAAAAGCTTCTTCTTGGAGTTTATTATCTCTGGTTGTATAATGGTTCTAGTTGCTCCAGTGTTTACCAGCAGAGTATATTTCTTGCCATTTACTTCGCTATCTATATACACACTATCGTTGCGACATCTGAGAGAAACTATCAATATGAGAGGATCTTTGTAACAATCATGGTTCGGTGCTTCTCCCTCTTAGCCGACCCGTTCTAGTTTTCCTGTGACTGGGGTTCTTAGTTTGCAGATATTCTGGGGCTCTTACACGAACTGCGTACATACCCTAGCTCGCCACAATTCCAGCATCTGATTTTTCTCGACTTTTTGTCCATCATAGTTTTTATCAAACAAACGATCTGGTCAAATATTTCTTCGTCACCTTCTTTTCGGATGGTCCTGACTTTGTTATATCCCGAAGCCTTCGTGGCTGCTTCATATTCAAGAGCAGCCGTTAATGCATCGACTAATGTATTGAGATGGGCGTCCTCTGCATATCGGTGTCACGTAAGCCGTCAATAAAGGCCTGGATGCCCAGACATTCCATCACGTTCTCTGGTGCTGATGGAGAAGCGAATCGAACTACTCGGGCAATATCCGCTTCATACTCTTGAAGGGCTTCGTCCCGTTTCTGCCTTCGGTTCTTCAGCAGGGATTGGTACAAATGTTCTAGATGTTCGTGGCCTTATCCCATGTCCAACCTCTTCTTCAGCTGCTCGAAGTCATCCGTTTTTTCAAGTGGTATCGTCTGAAGTAAATCTAAGGCATCTCCCCGAAGCGCGATTGTTAAGTTCACTGCTTTCTCCTTATCGAACCAATTATTCACTCTAGCGGCTGCTTCAAACTGTTTTACATAATTGTTTCACAACATTTTTCCATCGAACGTTGGAGCCTTGATTCGGGTAAAACTGCCAATGTCTTCTGGCTTGCAACGTTTTGATTGCTCGGTTTTCTTTTCTTCTTCTGGCGTGCCTCGCGTTCTTGAATCAGCAATCTTTCCCTCTAACTCCTCTATTTTCTCGTCTATCGTTGTCGTCTTATTCTTTATATCCGATTTTAGAGACGAAATTTTATTTTCGACGTCAGCAGCAATGTCATTTTTCAACGATAAGATGTCGGCTGAAATGTCGCTCTTCATAGTGGATATCTTCTCGTCCATGTTAGCAGAAATATCGTTCTCCATAGCAGAAATCCTCTCATCCATATTAGCACAGATGTCGTTCTTCATATTTGAAATATCGTTTTTCATATCAGAAATAAACTAGATTAAGGTAGAAGCCTCTTCTTTAAATAAAAATATTTCTGGATTCAAGCCATCACTTACCAGTGCCACTTTAAGTCTTTCTACTAATTCACTTTTCTTACCGGACGTTCCCAACTCACGATTTTCCTATTCTTACTTTAGCTCTGTCATTTTCAGGTCACTTAGTCTCTTAGCCATTATTACGTAGCTATTTATTTAGATTATCCCACTTCTGGCACCAACGAAATGTTTTTCTTATTTATTTAAACGTTTTTTGTATACCTTGTAGATAAAGTAATACGCGTTTTGCTGCTTACCAATGAATATCGTGATATTTCTCATTAAATTATGATAGTATATTTACAGTAAATGTTATATATGAACAGGTAGCAATCGCCAAATACATAAGTGACCCAATTAATTGTCTGAATGGCTTTCCTTCACCTCTTTGACGATGTTGATTTTCAATTAGGAACTTTATTTGAGGATCACTAGCAGAACTTACAGGATTACATTCTTCCACTCCAACATTTTTGAATTCACATATTCTCCTTGAGTCAATTCAATTCCTCCATTTTCTTGGTTAATTTCAACTCCTAATCAATGCCGTACTAATCTTAAATCTTTTACATCAAATTCCTTCGCAAGATAAATTTTAATCCCATTTAGTTTTTGTTTGTCTTTTGATATGTATATCAATGTAGACGACTAAGATTGTATATTGATCTTTGCCCATGTTATAATAAAGACAAGTATCATTTGCAGTCGCCGTTATTCCAAGACTCTCCAACACATCATTTAACTTCATGTACCATTCTATTGTGTCTCTCTAAGTGGTCTCCGTAGGCTAGTGGAATGGTGCTCTGTCTGCTAACCGAGAGGCCCCGGGATCAAACCCGGGCCTAGTTAACATCATAATTAAAATTTCGGAGAGCCACCTGTCGGAAGGCAATGGCAAACCACCGACAGTATTCTGCCTAGTACAGCCTCTCAACATAGACGTTCGGATCCGTCGTTAAACTGTAGGTCCCTTCTATCTGTGGTAACTGGAGAGCACAACACAGGTAGAAGTGAGAGGTCGCCTACGTCCGATCACGGATATGGCACTGTAAGAAGAAGACCATTCTATTGGCGACCACTTTGTCGTAAAACATACAAAGCATTTATCAACTTACAAACCATGTTTTCATGTGAAAATAAATAGATCATTTTTACCTAATTCACTATTTTCACCAACCTATTTAATAATTCTTTGTAAAGTCTCTTGAATATATTCTCGGAGCTCCATGAAAACCTCTTCTTCTATAATTCCATTTAAATAAGATGCAATAATATATCTAATTGAGAAACTAGCAAGTCTTCAAGAGCAGCCAATGTCATCAAAAGTCTATCCACAGGTGCAACTATTTCTGTAATATCAATTCTTGACGTCTGTGAAAAACCCCGAGCAACAACTCGAGCTTTTCTACGATCGCACGTTCCATCGAGTTTTAATTTATGTTTAATAACAGATATATCTTTTGTATGTTCGACTATTTTCCATGTATCATTTTTAATTAAACCTCGAATTTATTCAGTATTAGCTTTCATCCATTCAGCTGCTTCAGTTCCAGTCACAGCATCTTTTGATATTATGTTTACAAAATTTACTTTTTCAATTATATTTTCTCCATTTTCTGTGGCATCGAGAAATATTTCATCATCAATTAGTTCTCCTTGCGTCTCAGTACCTTCATAATTTTCAAATTCCTCTTGATCTCAATTTATATTTGTTGTCTGTCTGGTGCTATACATTTTTCGTGGTCTTCCATCTTTAGAAACGTGGTCTTCCTGATCTTCGATGCAAAGGTGATTCTAGTGGTTGATCTTGTGCTTGTTCTTGATTATTTATTTGCTCATTTTCGATATCCTCATTCTTTTTATCAACTCTAACTGGCATGTGGACGCATTTTACTTCATTATTGACTGATTTTTCTTTCTCTTAATTTAAAAATAGATTTTCTAGTATTCGTACATCTCTTGTCACCATAACTTGTCTTTAGATTAGGTTATATACTCGATAAACCTTTTGATTCTTCGGAGTAACCCACCAAAATACCTTCTTCTGATAGTGAATCAAACTTCGACATTCCTTGTCCTTTTTCTGATACAAACGTTCTGGCACCAAATGCGTAAATCCAGCATATGCGTATTCCAGTCTTCAAATGGATAATGACTACTCAAACTAGAAATTGGACATCTATTTCTCAAATACACAGAATCCGTGACTTAATCCATAATGTATTAATTGACATCATACCATTTCCACCAATATTCTATTCTTACGTTCTGCTACTCCATTTTGTTGTGGCGTATGGGAATAGTTAGACAGATACCATGTTTTTCTTAAATTCATCAACCTCATTACTGCTTTATTCTTTCCCAATATCTGACAATAAACATTTTATTTTACAGCCAGTTTGTGTTTTAACACGTGCTATATATTCCTGAACAGCTTGAAAAACATCATTTTCATTTCTTAAGAACCGAACCTCACACCAACGAGTACTAGCATCAATGAATGTGACAAAGTTGTTAGCTCGACCTAGTGACTTCATTCTTGCTGATCCCCAGGCATCAGTATGAATTAATTCCAATTTTGTTGTACGCCTTTCAGATTTCTGAGGAAATTGTAGAACAATAATTTTCCTTCGTGAACATACATGACACGTTTCGAATTTATTTTCTTCGTCTATCTTAATTCCAACAGCTGACCATTTGGGTGGAATTTCCAACAAGTCTTTTTTATTCAGGTGACCAAGTCGATGATGCCATAACTTCTAACTCGCCGCAGTATTACTTGTTTCTGCATTTCCTTGCTCTTCTCCGTCGTAAACATAATACAGATTACCAACTCTTTGTGTCAATAATTTTACTTCTCAATTTCTTCCAAAAAAAGTTGCACCAGTTTTATGGAAACTATCGTAACAGATAACAGGTTAGTTATCACTCCTTTAACAAAAATGTATCATTGAGTTTTACTGTCCTGCTTACTTTTTCATTCGTAGTAATCACTCGGGCAGATCCTTTTGCTACAATTTCAGTCTGTACATCGTTGGCTGATAAAACATTTCCATTTGTAGATGTGTGATGAATAATGCTTCATTATTACACATATGCGACGTGCAGCCACTATCCCATCACCATCAACCATCATTTGATGTTTGCTTCGTAATGTAGATCTTCTTTAATTTTCTCTGTTACTGAACATATCCTCTATTTGCGATTCAACTTTTGATTAATGTTCTTGTTCGTCATTACCTGTTTTATTTCAAGAATCAACTGCCGTATGCCCATTTTGATGACAAATAAGACAATTGTACTTGAAAGGTTTTTTACAACTAGTATTGTATCCATATGATCACCTCCTTTATACTGCTTCAAATTTTTCCAATTTTGGTTAACTAACATAGCCTCATAAGCATCTGCATCTCGCTGAGTTTTAGCATCATACTTTTAAATAATTTTCTTTCCGGTTTAGGTAATTTATTTTGAGATTCCATTGCACATCTGAACGTTTTAATTGTTGATGGTACCTAACACGTTGATTTTAAGTCATTGTACATCTCAACTTGGCTATCACGTCGACTAATTCCAATAAATGTGTATGGAAATAATCATTTTCCGTTACTGAAGAAGTTACATGTTTTAACAAACTTGCTTTTCTAACTGGTCCTGTAGAAGCATATTCTCATTTCAACTTATCCTAGACCTGTTTTGAAGTCTTTAAATCTTCCACCATTCGTAAGAAACTCGCATCTATTGTAATTATTAAATCTGACATAGCTTTAGCATCTTCGTCTTCCCACTTTTCAACATTTTGAACTAACTCTATATTACCTTCTACTACTTCAGGCTTGGGTTTTCCTCCGTTCACATGCACTCAAGTTCCATTTTTAGCCATTACAGCTTCAATAATTTGCCTGACCCAAGTGTTATAATTTCCATTCGTAAGAGGTTTTCTAGTGCTTGTCGATAAAGATATTTCGGATAAACTTCTACCAAACCTCACCTACGATGTCTGGGCCCATAACCTCTATTTCAATCAATATTTATTCATTAAATATTAATACATCAAAAACAAATTGACAGTTATTATATTATATATGGTTTCTATTTCAATATAAACATAAGAAGAAAAACGACCGTCAAATATAAATCTCATATTCTGAATTTAGCGACATGTGTAGCGCCAAATTTGAATTATTTACTTAACATATACCAATCCTTACTTTCAAGAAAAAAACTACCAAAGCATGAGAAATTATAAAAAGATTTTAAAACAAAATTCAAACTTCAAATTTGAACGATGCTTTTTGGAGCCTAGGGTATACAAGTCAGACATTGATTATCATTAAAACACAAGCCTGCATAGAAGCAGCTACATTTATGAAATCTGTTATAATTCTAAAGAATTATCCATCCATTGGTTCGCGTTATTTTGGATAACCTTTTTGAGAAAATGCTATTCTATATAATTACATATAGACTGTTCCGAATGAATTTGTCCATTCATTGATATTCATTTTAAATAAATTAAAGATTGAATAGGAATTTTTCCTCCAAGCACAAACGTTGTTCTAAAATTGAAATCACAAAAGTAATTTGAGTTAAGTTAGATTAGAAATCAGAGATGTTTGGAAGAACAAATTGTTATTCCTATTTAAAAAGCTTATGTCAGTTTTTAATAGTGTATAGAAATTTAAGTTGAGCACAAAGCAGTTTCTTTTCTAAAATATTAGTCTACGGTATGATCTTCACAAAACAAAAATCAAACAACGTGAATAATTATATGTAAGTAATTTATAGTTGGGTGCAAATGTACCTTTTAGATTTACAATTAAAAAATAAATTGAAAAAGGTCTGTTACTATCACTAAATTGGATTTTAACAAATTAGCAAAATGTCTATCAATGTTACAGTTCAATACACAATATTAGAGAAAGTACCTATAAAGATAACTAGACTAATCTAAAAGTTCGGGCGAAGCTGGATGGCCGTCCTGGTTTTCAAATATTGTCAACTATACATTGGGTGAGAAAGTGAACTAAACAGTATGAAGGAGAAAGATAATAAAAAAGAGAGGAAAAGATTGAGGAATAACTGAAATAAATTAGATAGGTATAAGTATCTAGCAAGAAAGTCACATAAGTTAAACTTTCCCTTGGATAGAGAGCGAGTGGCTTCGTTGGATATCAAAAGAGTATGCGATAAATTTAGTTGTAACAATCGAAAGTAATAATCAAAATTAAAAACAAAATGTCAGAATATGCGTAGTCAATTCTTTACGAACCAAAAGAAAAGAATAAAAATATCTCCCCCTGTACATTTCTGAGACGTTTTCATAGTATATTGGTATTATTAATGGGAGACTTGTAGAGTCTTCCTTATTGCTTCTAGTCATACTTTGATGGTATCCGCTGGTAATTTACATCTGTAACTTTCGCTGCTTTTGACTAATTGATTATCATCCACTTTACCTTCATATACCTATTCTGTATTATTTTACAAACTTGTTAGAGTTGAACATCTTAACAAATCATCACTTTTCCTCAAAATACCTAATACCCAACTTTCAAACCAAATCGTACAATGAAATAAAAGTGTTGACGGTAAAATTATGTTTATAGTAACAGTTATTTTAAGAGCACACTTGTTGTGTGTTCACTAGAGACTGTATATACAAGGGAACATTCTCCCATCTCTTTCCAACACATTTTTCAATTGCGTAAAATTGAGGGTTTCTCTCTTCCGGCATTTTCCCGACGTGGAAAATCGAGTTTAGTACTTCATAAAGTAGAAGGCGCACGCGAGCTTTGAAATCTTAGGTTACTGAAGAGGGCTGTTATGGTGCCGTAAAGACGAGTGATTTGATTTTATGTGCTTTTCTGTTAAATATAGCTTTATCCTCTCAAGCAACTGCTCCATCTCAGTTCTAGCTGTAAAATTGGGGATGCACTTCATTATTCAGCCATTTACATCATATCTGACAAAATATAGGTTACTGGATTCACATATCACGAAGCGAAACGATAAAACGTTAAAATATCTGAATTTATGATTGGAACGACCATCAGCAAAAAACGATGTTCGTCATTTTGGCAGTATTAATTGTATTATATACAATATGTCCCCCAAGTTGGAATCATATGGAAAAGTTTTTTATTATTAATTTTAGGAAAAAAAGTCATTCTTCATAAAAAGTTCTGTATTATGTAAAACCTAGAATACAGTCATCAAATATCAAATTTTTTAGTCGTATACGAGGTTTGTCAAAAATATGAGTTTTATTCAAGAGTAAAGTATCTTTAAATTTGACAATATTGGAAAATTTTACTAAAAAAAGTTGATCAGAATTAAAAATTACGTTTAAATATGTAATTGCATTCATGTAAATTAATAAAATTATTTTTAAAACGTATGTCTACAATAATGCAAATTTAACTGTAGTTACATGTAATCTATGATGCACTGACTAACAAATAATTTGTTGATAGAAGGAAATGATGACAGTAAATTTCAAACCGCGTTAGAATTTATCAGACAGATAAAAATGGTAGCGTTATTAACTGATGAAGAGAAAATAGAAATTGTTTTGATTGTCGGAGATTACTATAAAACGCATAGAGAGGCAGCAAATATTTTCAATAATAGGAATCCCTAAAAAAATATAACCCAATCAACTGTAACGAATATAGTAAATAAATTTAGAAGAACTGGAAGTATTGAAAATAATTTTAGTGGAAAACACCGAAAACTGATTGCTGATGAGAATACAGTTTGATGTAATGCTGTCTGTTGTAGCAAATCCAAAATTGTCATTGCGCATAAGAAATTAGTTGTTACAACAAACTGTAAGTGAAAATACACTGGCTAGAATTTTAAAACTAAATAAATACAAACCAAAAATCGTACACACATTAAAAGAAAGGGATTATGATAGGCGCTTTGATTTTTGCTCTCTTATCCAAGGAGAGTTAGAGGAGGAAACTTTTTTTACGATGCATATAATTTTTTCCGATGAGGCGACATTTTCATCAAATGGAACTGTCTTGTCGCAACATTGTCGCTGGTAGTCTGAGGAAAATCCCAATTTTGTATCAAAGTCACATGCCCAATATTCGTTTAAGACGAACGTGTGGCGTGGGCATTTATAATAACAAATTAATAGGACCTTTTTTTTTGCGAATCTATTAATGCCGAACGTTATTTACAATTTTTAGAAACTCATATCAATGAATTCATGGACAAACTGCCCTTAATAGAACGTCAATGTATTTGGTACCAACAAGACGGTGCCGCATGCCACAGTACAATAAATGTTAGGAACTATCTTGAAAATTTGTTTCATTGAAAAGTTATTCACATATTAGTATTTTTAAATGAAACTCACGGTCTCTAGTTAATTCCACAATATAATATTATATTGTGGAATTAACTAGAGACCGTGAGTTTCATTTAAAAACACTAATATGAGCATATTCCACGAAGTAAGGGTCGAGACAGTTAATTTCATTATTCACATATATTCTGATCCCTTTTGGTCTGCTAGATCCTCTGACCTAACCCACCTTGATTACTTTTTATGGGGTTACCTGAAACAGAAAGCGTTGTTTCAAGATATTGACCACTTGGAGAGGATAATTTTAGACACATGTCAAGAAAGTTTATTTTTTGTTATGGTTGTGGTGCTCAAAACACTACAAAACCAAATTGTAGTTCATGCAATCCAAAAAAACGAGGTTCGGACTGGTCCTGTAAATCTGACGACAGTCTCCAGTCGAGCACAAATCACAAATCACTTCGGAAGTAAGGTCAGAAAGTTCAAAACGCAAATCCAGCTAACCGTCAACAAGTCAAAATTAACTTCAAATTTTTCTCCGGCTGGTGAATGGCCTTATCTTAGTTTTGTCAGAGATTTTTCATCGTCCTCATGTTACCGTTCTGTAAATCTTAACAAACAATTATCTTCTTGTACTGTTTCACTTGTCAATCCTATACCGGATGTTGAATTATCTAATGATGTTTGTAATGTTGATTTAGATGTACCTGTTTTCTCTATGTTACCTATGTTACCCACTCCCGTGGATCATTCTTTGTCTGAAAATAGTGTCAATTCTGTTTCTACCGATATTTATCCTTTGTTTGTTAAGAAACCAAATGATAATCGTCCTTATATGTTTATTAAGGTTTTAAATGCTGATGTTGCAATTATTGATACCGGAAGTGATTCTATTATTCCTGGAAACACAGGGTTTTCGCTTATTAATTCTCTTCATGTACTTATTGAATATGACGCTTCAATAAGTATAACTACTGCTGATGGTGTACCACAGTAATTTATGGGTTTTATTACCGTTCCTGTTACTGTAAATAATGTCACAAAAACAGTTAAAATTTTGATTATCCCTTCTTATTTTGGGCATGGATTTTTAGAGTCTATTTAAAATAGATAATAATTTTCATGATTTATCTTACTCTCTTTAGTCTTCTACTTATGTTACAAACACAATTCAGTCAGTTTCCAGTCTCACTTCACTTGGAAAAGATGAACTAGACAAAGTTGTCGATTTGTTTTCTTCGGACCGAATTGGTCGAACTAATTTCGTTAAGCATGTTATCGACACTGGCGATGCAAAGCCAATTGCGCAACGTCAATATCTTTTGTCTCCGGCCATGCAAAAACGTCTTGTAAATGAAATAGATGAGATGTTACATCTCAAAGTTATTCAGCACTCGACCTTCCGTGGTGTTCACCTCTCTGTCTTGTCCCTAAGAAGTCGGGAGAATATATGTTTTGATGGTCGAAAATTGAGCAAGGTCGCCGTTTCTGATTCGTATTCTATGGCGCAAGTCGATTTTACTCTTAGTAAACTACGAGACGCAAAATTTCTGACGTCTATTGATTTAAAAAAGGCTTTTCTACAAATATCCCTTTTTGAATCTTCCCATCCGAAAACAGCTGTCGCTGTGAACGTGGTAGGACTTTTTGAGATACTTACAACTCCCTGTGGTTTAGTTAATGCTTCCAAAACTATGGCTCATGTAATGGACATAGTTATAGATCCCTCTCTCAGGCTCTATTGCTTTTGTTACTTAGGTGGCATTATTATCGCTACCCCTACCTTTGAGCTTCATATGGAAACTCTCAATAAATTGTATCTTAGGCTTAATGCAGCCAATATTACTGTCAATCTTGAAAAATGTGAATTTTGTCGTGAATCACTTAAGCTTTTAGATTGTATTGTTGACAAAAATGGTCTTCGCAAAGATGAAGACAAAACCTCTGCATTTTAAATTATCCAGCTCCAAAAAATATTACTGAGATAAAACGTCTCATAGGTCTTATTGGTTGGTATCGTCGATTTATTAAAGATTTTTTTACTATTTGTTCTTCAATCATTGATCTTCTTCATACCAGAAAGAAAGGCCTATCCATTTATTGGACTCCGGAAGTTGAAAATGCTTTTACTAAGGTTAAGAAACGTCTTACTTCTAGTCCTATTCTTGCAAGCCCAGATTTTGCTAAACCTTTTATCGATCAAACTAATGCTAGCGAAACTGATCTTGGTGCACTCCTGTATCAGGAATGCGACGGTCTCGAACATCCTATTGATTATGCTAGTCGTACTTTGAATAAAACTGAGAGAAAATACAGTACAACAGAAAAGGAACTTTTAGGAATTATTTTTGATGTTGAAAAATTCCGATGCTACGTTGAAGGCAATCATTTTACTCTTGAGACAGATCATTCTTCTTAGCAGTATCTTTCTAAGCTTTCGATCCCTCAGGTCGCTTAGCACGTCTTTCTCTTAGGCTCTCCCAGTTTGATTTTGAAATCAAACACTGAAAAGGAACCAGTGGTGGTCAGTGATGCTTTATCTCGTTCTTTCTCTGAAATTTCTGTTATTGACGTAAGTGCCTGCTTGGTATACTTCTTTGATTCAGAAGGTTTCGAATAATCCCGATTTATATCCCACATTTAAGGTTGACAATAATGTTTTGTATAAACATATTTTTTCATCTAATCCACTATCTAGTAACTTATCTAATTGGAAAATTGTTGTTCCTACCGCCAGCCGAATTGACATATTAAGGTTATTTCATGACAATAAATTAAGTGCTCATTTAGGCATATCTAAAACTATTCTTCGTATCTCTGAAATTTATTATTGGCCAAAACTTAGAAGTTCTGTATCTCGCTACGTTAATAAATGTTCTGTTTGCAGTTCCTGTAAAACCCAAAATCTATCTATAGCTGGTGTTATGGGTAGGTACAAAGATATTAATTTTCCTTGGCAATGGATTTCTGCTGATCTTATAGGTCCATATCCAAAGTCAAAATCTGGTAACAGATTTGTTTTAGTAATTACCGATTGGTTTACAAAATTATGTCTTGTTCATCCAATGCCACACGCAACTGCTAAGGGCATTGTGAAGTTTATAGAAAATCAAGTTTTCCTTCTTTTTGGTGTTCCACAAATCTTTTCTGTTGACAATGGTACTGTTTTTACTTCTTCTCATTTTAAGAATCTAATGTCACAGTACAAAGTGCAAAATTTTTTTTATAACGCTCATCATCAAGCAAATCACACAGAACGAACAAATAAGACAATTGTTACAGCTTTAAGGTGAAAATTTGTCTCATAATAACTGGGAAACTTCGTTACATAAGGTTGCACAAGCAATTAGAACCGCGAAACATGACGTTACAGATTATTCCCCAGCTTTTCTAAATTTTGCTCGAAACGTTCCGTTAAGTGGAGATATTTACGGTGGAATTTCTGAAAACGCGAATAACATTACTATCACTGGTGAAAAATTATAATTAATTAATGATGTTCAAACACTTCCTAAAATTTTCGTTGGCGTTGGTAAAAAGTTAAGAAATGCATATGAGATAAATGCAGAACATTACAATTTACGAAAGAGGGATTTGCAATTTCATGTTGGTTATAGGTTATGGCAAAAAATGATGTTCTTTCATCAAAATCTAGCAATTTTGCAGCTAAATTTGTTCCTAAGGACATACCTTGTATTGTCAACAAAGTGATCTCTAAATTAGTGTATCATTTGAAAGACCTTTCCGGTAATGATTTAGGTATATGTATTTCTTCTAGTTCTGTGTAAGGTGTCAATACATGTTTGATGTCAAGTAGATGTTTTGCGCAGTGGGATTTCTCTGGTCGTTTTAATCTGTGTGCTTGTGAGTGTCCACTATATCTAATTTCAAAATTGCTAAGGGTTTGAACCAAATAGACAGTATTACATTCTAGACATTTAAGTTTATATATACCAGACTTCCTAAATGTGGATATTTTTGTTTTTATAATTTACAATTTTGTACTCAAATTACTTTCTGTTTTAAAAGTAGTTGTTGTATTTGTTGCTAAATATATTATCAGCACGATACTGCCTTTGGAGTGTATAGAAAAGTGCAAAAAGTGCAAAGTTTATTTTTCATCCACCAAATACCTACCAAAAAAATATATTTAAAAATATTCCAATAACAACTTAGTAAAATAACAAACGGTAGATAAAACTAACACGTGTGTTTATGTGTTCCCGTACACAATTTCAGAGCATACCCTCTCTTCAGTCAAGAGGTTTCACATGCTTAGGCTGATGGAGGTCACCATATCTACCAACTGCTATTTGATTTCTTAATCTGAGAAAATGTTCCGTCTGCTCCTTGACATCGATTCATATTATTATTGTCAAAATTTTAAGGAAGATTTGAAGTTTTGATGATATTGAAAACAATGTGAAAAGCAGAGAAGATAATTGTAGATTTTATGATTCATTGATTACCTTATTCGATTAATAGAGGTAGTATGTGATTGAGTAGCCTGTGATCCACATTTCAATGCAATTTCAAAACAATGTCATTTATAACGATCAAAACAATAACCCTAGGGTATTACAGAAGATGCGTTAATTTCTATTGAGTGAAAACCACGTAAAGTTAATCCTTTAAGCCAATGTTAGAGAGTTTCCTGAGAATAATACCATGATCCAAACGATAAAATGCGTTGGAAAAATCTGTATAAATGACATCAACCTGACCACCGTCTTCTAACTGTGTTGTAGTAGGTATAATGCGTTAAGCACATTAAATCCGAGACTGTAGATCTAACAGGATAAAAGCCATGTTGTTAATTGCGTATGGATGGTTTCACGTGATGGAAAACAACACCGTAAAGCAAATTTTCAAATACTATCGAAAAGTTATATATAATTGTGATGGGGCGATAGTTCTCAATAACAACCTTTTTATGCTTTTAAAAACGGTACAAACTCGTCCAGTTTTCCATATCACCGGAAATTTACCAGATTTTAAAGAGATGTTGAATGAAAAACAATGGTTTGGCAATAACTGATGCAGATAAAAAGTTTGGTTTTTATTTTTTAATACTGCTTAAAACTTCAGAGTCGTTTATGTTTGATCCAATATTGTAAAAATTAGAGGTAAATAAGTTAATATAATCTGGCTGAAAAGTATTTACAATGGCATCCGGCTGATCAAGTGGTTCGCTCTTAATAAAACAGGTTTTTAGGTATGACCATAACATTTTAAGATCAATTGCTAGCTGTTGTTCTATATCTCTCATGTAGTTATAATCTAGCAATGTTAGCAACGAGGCTATGTAAGTTGCCGTTTTAGGATAAATTACGTTATAAGATCAATAATGAATATCACAACTTTCTAGAGCAATGTTTTCAAATTCCAACCTTACAAAATGAAATGATACAAAGAGCTCCATGAAGACGATTTAGACAGATGCCTACAGTTTTGTAAATTGATGAGCGAGCGACGATCTGCATCTTTCACGAATGTTCATTGGATTAAATAATGTAGAAAACAGACACAATTGTAGATACTGGGCAGGAAATAACCGACACTTCGTATACTTTGTGTTATAATTTTGAAGTATTGTCAGGTTGACTGAAAAGAATAATAAAATAAAAAGGCAGTTAAAAATTCAGAAGGTTCTCCCTGTTTATTTTCGAAGTTTTATTTACGACTACAAATCTTTACTTATTGGAAATGTCGAGATAACAGCTAGTTTTTTTCCGTATTCTGATCATTTGGAGGTCCCGGCGAGATTTACAATTCCTTTGATTGAGCTATTGTGGAAGCACAAAATATGGAGATCATAAAAACTTTGGACCTACAACGAATCTCATTTACAAACATTTTCGATACAACGAGCGAGCTTTCAATTCATGAATCAAGTAAGAAGGAATCTACTAGTTTTAGAACAGAAAACGCATACTCTAACTCAGTTAGATCAAAAATACCTGGACTTGTTACTTGATCCAGATTCAGATGATACTGATAGTGACTATGAGATGGCAGTCATAGATGATTACATAATCTTCATGTTTAAAGATGAAAGTTGTACTCAAACTTACTGCAAATCACTATTGAAGTATCTTCACACAAAATTTAGAAAATTTTCCGTGACATTCTTGATTGGCTATCATTTTGGAGCCAGTTAAAACCATTCCTAAATCACGAGCACGCCAAATTGTTGAGAGCTATTCACCTGTGAGAGATAATTATCCTGTGATCGAATGCTTAAGAAGACATTTTGGAAGACAGGACCTACAGTTAGAAGTATATGTACGTGTACTTCTGAAGTTAATGTTGAGCAACGTTAACAAATAAACGGAACTAAACACTTTATACGACCAAATTGAAGGACAACTTCGTTTCTTAGAAACCTTAAATGTTACATCTGATACTTGTTCTACTATGCTGTTACCCTTAGTTGAATTATGTCTTCCAGAAGATCTGCTACGAGTTTCGGAAATATCAACCTGTTTCATTGACGATGATAGTTCAAAGGTACGTCTCGATCGACTCATGAATTTTCTGCGCAAAGAATTTGAAAGCGAAGAACGAGTCGCTATAGTCATATCTGGTTTTGGTGATAAGTTCCGACGTAAAAAATTCTCGAAATACATTCCTACACCTACTGGACTGTTGACAAGTAATACGAGAAAAGTCTAATGCCTGTTTTGCCCCGATTGTCCTGAAGCAAAGAAGAAATCGATTGCTGAATTGAAGAAAATTTTTTCATGAAAAATCGGTGTCTTCATGTCTGTCTGAAATTTGGACATATAGCTAGTAAATGCAGAACTGCTGCTAAATTAAAATGTGAATCCTGTGAAGGTAAATAAGTGACGTTGATGTGTCCAAAGTCTAACAAATCATCAACTAAAGGAAATGAATCTAAGACAACAGAAGGCTTATGTAACACACTCAGTATCGCCACGTACAACGAAAGATTTTTGCAAACATTGGTGGTCAATCTGAAAGGCAAAGACATCACTCGTACAGTAAGAGTTATTGTTGACACAGGATCTCATAGATCATTCATCATTAGTGGAGTAGCCAAAGAAATAGGTTATTAAGTGCAGAGAAAAGAAAAACTGATTCACACTCTTTTTGGTAGTATTTCATCTAACGTTACAATTGGGTGCCTTTCTGAAAATTCTCGGCAAAAGTTAGAGTTGCCATTTTGAAGTTTTGGACCAATCAGTCCGCTGTCAACGTATTGTGTATCTGAAATGATCCATGGATGAAAGAACTGGAAGACCTCAACATCAAAGTTAATGACAAAAACCAAGCACCTATTGAAATCCTAATTGGTGCTGACATAGCAGTAATGGCCAGCAACATGACTTGAAATGCGGTTTAGTTGCTATGAACACTAAGCCAGGTTGGACACTAATGGGCAAAGTTAGCATTCCTCCACAAGATGCACGAAAATCTTGTAGTATGATTGATTTTTCTCTCCTAACAACCACATCGAAATTAACAGATTTATGGACCCTTGATGTTTTGTGCCTTGAAAATCCTGAAGACTTGAAATCTTAGCAAGAACAAGACATTCTTAACAATTTTCAGAAAACAGTGACACGAAAGTCAAATGAAAGATATGAAGTCACGATTCCATGGGTTCAAGGACAAAAACAACTGCTAGAAAAGACTCGACAACCTCCTGAACAAGTTTGACAAATATGGTTGCAAGAGTGCATCATCGAAAAGGTAAACAACAGAGAGGTTGTTAATACTATAGCATATTACTTACTCCATCATCACGTGGTAAAAAGTACCATGATTATGACCTGTGTTCGATGCATCAGCCATAGAAAACGATAGTCTATCTCTGAAACAATGCTTAGAGAGAGGTATAAATTTATTTAGTTTGATACATTAATTGTAGATCAATTTTCGAAAATGCTTAGATAATTTGAAAGAAGTTGACACAAGTACCATCACGAAGAAACTAATTTTACCCGTAACTAATAGGAATATTGACCCACTTGATTTTGTATCACCTGTCCTTCTACTATGTGCTACTATGAAAATCCTAGATAATACAGTTGAATTGGACTACAGAAGTGCCTACAGACATTAAAAAATCCTTTTTATTATTTCTATTCAACTTGTAGAGGCTAAGTCTAGAGTGTCACCAACTAAAAAAATGTCGATCCCAAGACTTGAACTTTTGGCTGCTACTATTGCTGCTAGACTGTTCGCTACTATGAAATATATTTTTAACCGCCAATATATGCCTACATACTTCTGGACTGAGTCCACAGCTGTACTTTCTTGGATAAAGTAAAAAGAAAACTGGAAACCATTTATCTGGAACCATATAGAAGAAATTCGCAAGCTCACCATTACTAACTAGAATTTTGTACCTGAAATCTCGAATCCTGCTGATTCACTATCCTGAGGCTGTACCGCAACACAGTTGCTGAGATTTTGCTGGTTGGAAGGTTCAAATTCGTTGAAAGAAGAGAAACATTTCTGGCCACAACAAAAATATGAAATTGACAAAGAACAAGATATGTAAGAGAAAATGAAAACTATCACAACAATGCTGTCACAGAACTACATTGATTTTTCTGGGGCTAACAACAAATTTTCGATATTCGATCAAATATTAAGATTTTTATACAATATCAAAAATCCTAGAGCTCAAAGAAAAGTGAATACGTTACAATTAAGAGAATTGCAAGAAGCTGAGTTGAATTTGCCGAAGTGTGTACAGCAAGAAAGTTTCACTAATGATTTGTTTGAACAGATTTCTTCCATTATACCTTTCAAAGATGACAATGACATCTTGAAAGTGAAAACTAAAATTACTGAGAGAATTGATACTGAACGTTATCGTTACCAGCTAAGCTTCCAGTTGTGAGTAGATTGATTTTCGACACGCATAAAAAATGTGTCACGCTGATGCTGAAACTCTTTCAAATTCTTTGAGAGAATCCTTCTGGATCATTGGAGGAAGAAAGACTGTACAATTTGTCATACCTAAATTTGGCAGTTGCAAATGATTCGATTCGAAGCGAATAAATACTCCGCCTATATCTCTACCATAAAACGGGGTGAAAGATGCTGCCATTATTGAAGTAACAGGGATAAAGCTTTTTGAGCCTTTATGCTTAGAAAAATTTAGGCTGCAATTTTCACCTGTGCCATTTATCTAGCGGTGCATATGGAACTAGTGACATCACTTAGCAACGACATTTTTACACGATCTTTCCGAAGAATTATAACGACACGTGGAAGACCTACAACAATTTACTCTATTAGTGTTTTTAAATGAAACTCAAGGTCTCTAGTTAATTCCACAATATAATACAAGTTATTGAAAATTCTAAAAAATTGACAATTGTTTCGATAAATCAATATCATCGTCAGAATGACAGAAGTTACATTTCATTTTATGCCTACCTGATATTTAGTAGTTATATTTTTGGCTAGACCAAGAAGTAACCTAACTTGTGATTGGCTTAATATATGTTTATAGAAAAAAGAAGAAGATGTGATATTACAAATATTGAAGCTTAGATATTATTAGCCCTATGGTGATATCCTGGATATCATTTATCAATTTACTCTGATAACCAAACCAACTTTAGATGCCAGAAAGCTTCGTGAATTTTACAATTTGAAAATAATCGAATTGAAGTTCAATCTTCCGACAGCTTCATGGTGGGACGGCTAGAGGAAACCACTTATTCGTATCATGAAACGAACCCTATTTAAAGTACTGGGCAGAGCACGTCTGAGCTACAAAGAATTTGAAACTATCATATGTGACTGTGAAGCTTTCGTCTATTCTAGACCAATGACATATGTCTCCGAAGATATCTCAGATTTAGTTCCATTAACACCAAATATGTTCCTTCAGGATATTCAACAGAATGGTGTAGTAAATCTTGATAACATTGAAGCTACACATCTCCGATGACGATATCATTACAAGACTAAGCTGAAAATGGATCTGCAGAAACGATTTCGAAACGAATACTTGGTACAATTAGTTTTAAGACAAAATAAAAGAAAAATTAGCAAACCAGTTGAAATTGGTGATATTGTATTCCTTGAATGAGAATGAGAAACGAATAAATTGGCCACTAGCACTCGTAACAGAAATAATTCATGGTAAAGACGCAAATATTAGAGTTGTGAAACTGAAAACACGTTCAGGTCATGTATTACGTCCCGTACAAAAGTTTTACACATTATAAATAAACAATGATGGCCAGAATTTATTCGAAAATAGCCGTAACAATAAACTTGAACCAACATGATCAAGAAATTATGCAGGAACAATCCAATTGACCAGATTTGGAAGACAAGTAAACAAGCCTAAGAAATTAAACTTATAAATCTACTCTACTAGAGTAGAGATTTCCCTTCGCGACAGAATTAAAGAAATGATGAAGTTATAGTTTCACTTTGTATACTTTCTGTTATGATTTTGAAGTATTGTCAGATTTACTGACACAAATATTAAACTAAAGAGTCAGTTAAAAATTCAGAAGGTTTTCCCTGTTTTTTTAAAGTTTCTTTACGACTACGAATTTTTACTTATTGAAAGTACCGAGATAATATGTCGTATTCTGATTACACACGTAATGCGGCAGTTTCATACTCAAACACCGAGAAAATACCTCTCTTTGATCTTATTATTCTATTTTAACTATAAAATGTAGACTTAATAATCTAATTTGCGATAGTTTACATTATAAACCGAATTGAAAATCAATTTCAGGGTGGTAGAGACATTCAAAAGAGTTATAGTCGAAATTAATGATTTATTTCGACAATATCTGTAAATTAGTTAATCAACAATACATGTTTATCCTCAACGTGAAGCTAATACTTAAGTTTAAGTGAATCGCTTGTTTGTACAAAACAGATTTAACTTTATTTCAGTGGTTGTATTAATGCGAATCTATACCATAGACGACATTCAGGCGGCCATGATTCAAAGTGAACGATGTACGGACTTAGTTGAAGTTTGTGCAAGTTTGGCGGCAGCTCCGTTAAAGAAAGAACGATTTATGGCGAGTTTTTTCTTATTTGAGCCTGCTTCCTTCCTTCCATCCATCGATTTGTCTTCTTTTTGTCGTTTAGCATTTAATAATGATTTATTAGAGCGAGGAGGAGTGGTGTACGGTCACCACCTGCGTACAAACCTTTTTTATTTTAAAAATTCTCTTCGGAACAGTCGCATATATCTCAATTACGAACAAGACGCGCAATTGCCTACTCAACAATCTATACAGGGATATATTTGTGTTATCAATATATGCTGTGAAATTTATTAAAAATAAAGAAAAAAATGATAATTTCAAATATTTATCTAATCGGAAAGGACATCACTCTAAAAGTTGTTTGTTTGGACAGTCAAGCACCAGGGAAGAGATTCGGTGTGATTATTTGGAACATTGTCTAGTTTTATTGGGACTTTCTTCTTTTGAACTGTTGGATATTAAATATGGAAATACCTCATAAATAACATAGTTCATAATTATCAATTTTTATTTTCTTTAACGAAGGGATAATATTTGGGGTGCTCACGCTTAAGTCAGCGATTCCACAAACGGTTTTATATTTCTTGTTTGATACTTAATGTCATTATTTTTATATTATGGTTATAAGCAATGTTTTTGGAGTGGAAATTATCTGATCTCTTCATTTTCTGTAACAATTACTATTATATTGATTAAGTCATATTTCTCTTTGTGAATCTTTGCAGGATTTTCTGTATATGAGAAGAAGATACAAGTGAGCATAGAATGGAAAAAGTTTTATAAAGGACTGCCGTTGCTACGTTGGAGGCAGAACAATTTATAATCACAAATAACATTACAAGTTTAGCCATGTCATCCTTTTTATTTTTTTTAAATAAACTTAAAAATAATAATTTTTATTATAATTTAGTGGTCAACACTCATCGACCAATAAGTGTTGTAAGAAGCAAATGTGAAAGAGAATAGGCAACACTTGGAAGAAATATACAACTTTAAGGATTAGGACCGAATCACTTTGTATTATGACTACGTCGATTCGGGGAAATTATAAGCCACTTCTTCAGGAGAAAGAATGGAATTAGTCTATGCCCGAACAATCATAGCCTGGACATAAGTCAACCAGGCCACAGCAACTAATAACAAACTTCTCCATAGTCTTGAAATCGCCACTATTAACTCAGGTACTAGTCAATAAAATGGAACTTTGATTGAATACTTATGGTGTGGGGAGGAGCTTGTACTAAGGTTACAGTATTGCCGGACTGGTCGTCGAGAGGAATATAAAGGTATTTCAATTGATTTCATAATATTTTAGTGTTTGTTATATGCAAACCCGACCAATTCTTGGGTTTTACATCCGGTGTTGCTTCCACTAGATGTTTTTTCCATTGCGAATACCAAACAGTGATCCGTTTCTAAACACCTCTCATGTTTCTGGGTTATGATTTGAACTTAGTATCTAGCTTCGCCCACGTATAATTATTTTAGTTTCTGGACGTTTTCATTTTTTTGACATTTTTTCTACAACTCGCTTTAACTTTTTGTTATTATCGACATTATTTAGGTTATTTCCCTTCAAAAATGACAGTACAAAATGTCTTTCATCGTCATATTGAACCTACTCCCCCTGTTGAGTGGCAAATGTCGATCAATATTTACTAATCACAATAAAATTGTTAGATAAGTAAGGTGATTGCATGTTCACATTGCCTTGGCAACCATTGACGTTATGTGTTTAATTGTAATGTCACAGTTTTGCTAAATAAAGCTTTTATCTTTCGATATCTAAGGGTTATTATTTTACGACAATTTTTTTAGCAAAAATTGTATTCGATATCACCTTCGTGATGGATAGCCGAATTTTGAAACCAGAAAAATTCAACGGATTGCCTGATTCGCCAATTTCCGCTAAGGAATAGAAATACTTCCTTCAAAAACTGACAAGTTTCATTGAAGAATCCAAGGTACCCGAAGAGAAGAAGCTCAAGGTATTGGTTAATTTTTTATCATTGGAAAATTACGAATTCATTTCCGAGAGTAAGACTTATACTGAGGCCATTGACTATTTGCACCCCCACCCAATGAACTCTTTGCTAGGCACTTATTAGCGAATCGAAGACAGCAGAATGGAGAGTCGGTTGACCAATACTTGCAGGCCCTCCGAGAAATAAGCAAAGACTGCAACTTCAATTCTGTAGATGCGCTGACGTACTGTAATGAGTATCTACGTGATGCATTCATAAGCGGCCTTAACTCTCCTCTAATCCGACAACGCATTTTGGAAAACTTCACGCTGAATCTTGAGCAAGTGGAAAAGATAGCGCGTTTCCTAGAATCCGCCCAAAAACTCGCAGTATCTTACAAAACAGCAACCTATATTTCCGATTCTAGCTGTAATAGTTTGGAAAGTCCTACATCTCTTCCAGCCTCTGACGAATTAGATAATTGTAAATCTCCACTTAATTCAGCCTCTACTTTTCAGCAATCTCGACATGGAAAATGGTACTTTTGTGCTGGACCCAGACATCGTTCTAGACATGAATGTCCTGCTGTAGAAGCGATTTGCAAATCTTGTGATAAAAAGGGCCACTTCCAGAAGGTATGCCAACCCAGATCAAAGGGTAAGTCTACATCCGCTTCTACGTTGCTAGCTACTATCACAGAGCAGTCGTTTTTGGACGAGTAAATGATAAACCATCCAGCATCCGTGTAGACACTGGTAGACAGCTTTGTTGACTACTCCTATGCCAAGAGGAATAAATTCAAAATTTATCCTGAGAACCGAGAGGTGAAGATGGCTTCCACTTCCCTCCAATCTAAAATTAATGGGTACATTTTGGCAAACCTTCATCTTCAAAGCGAATAATACCCCAAAACTAAGCTTTTAGTTATTAATCGTCTATGTTATGACGTTCTTATAGGGCATGACATTATGAAACTCCACTCTTCAGTACGACTTCAATACTTTGTAACGTCGCTTGTGCCGAAGTTGAACCACCTCGACTATTTGAACACCTAGTTGACGGCTGCTGTCCCGTAGCTACTAAATCACGCTGTTTTTCCGAAGCTGATGAAATATTCATTAAATCTGAAAACTAGTTCGTGAAGGGATCATAGAGGAGAATTCATCACCTTGGAGAGCTCAGGTTCTAATAACGAGAACCGAAAATCACAAGACAAGCTTAGTAATAGATTTCTCTCAGACTATTAACAAATTCACTTTACTAGACGCCTACCCTTTACCAAATATTGAAAAGTTAGTCTCAACTATAGCAAGTTACGATGTATTCAACACGATTGACTTAAAAAATGCATACAATCAGATATCGATACTAGACTCGGAAAAACAGTATACGGCTTTTGAAGCCAATGGAAGTCTTTACCAATTTCGTCGCCATTGACAATATTATAAGGAAAGAATGTCTTGATGGAGTATATGCATATGTTGATGACGTTACGATCGGTGGAAGGGAGCAAGATGATCACGATAGGAATCTTGAACGATTTCTAACAGCAGCAAAGAAACATAATTTAACGTTGAACCTAGATAAATGCAGATTCTCTCAAAATACAATAACTCTCATTGGGTATCAAATTACTAACAAATCTATGCGTCCAGACCCAGATAGACTCAAACCATTACAGGAGCTGCCTCTTACTTCTGACGCTTCATCCATGAAACTCGCACTAGGGATGTTCTCTCATTACTCAAAATGGGTCCTAAGATATTCCGACAAGATAAGGAGTTTGGTTGACTGCAAATCTCTCCCTACTGTACCGGACTCGCCTGTAGCTGGAAATTTTCGGCTAATTAAAGAAGACATAGCCAAGTCATTACGATAATTCAAGATGATCTACCACTTACAGTTGAAACTGACACATCGGGCATTGCTGTAGCTGCTACTCTTAGTCAGAATGGGCACCCCGTTGCGTTTTTTTCAAAAACCTTATCCGATAACGAAAAACGGCATTCTGCTATAGAGAGAGAGGCCATGGCGATTGTTCTATCGTTGAGGAAGTGGCGCCATTTCTTACTAGGTAAACACTTTCAGCTGTTCACGGACCAAGAAGCTCTGTCGTATATCTTCAATTCCCGACTTACAAGCCAAATAAAAAATTACAAGATCCACCGCTGACGTCTTGAATTAACTCCCTACTCCTTCGACATTCAGTATAGGCCTGGTGTTGAAAATCATTCAGCCGACGCTTTTTCACGCGTCTGCGTACTGTGCCACCCTGGTATTACAAGGATGTACCGCTGGGCTAAAAGCGAAAATTTAGTTTACGAAATAGATGAAATTAAAAAGATCAGCGCTGCCTGCCCTACTTGAGCTGTTGTCAAACCAAGGTTCTACAGAAATAACAACCAGCATCTGATTAAAGTAACATCGCCGTTTGGAAGGCTTAATATTGACTTCAAGGGCCCTTTCTAACAGCCATAATCGGTATTTACTCAACATTGTCGACGAATACTCTCGTTTCCCTTTCTCGTACCCTTGCAAGGACATGGCTTTGAAACTGTAATACGGTACCTGAATGACCTATTTTCGTTGTTTGGAATGTCTAGTTACATACATTCAGATCGGGGAACTTCATTTATTTCAAAGAAAATGATTTCATTCTTCTATAAACGTGGCGTTTCCACCAGCAGACCACACCATATAACCCAGCCTGAAATGGTCTGGTTGAACGACACAACGGAATCATTTGGAAATCGATCAATCTTGCTCTGAAAACCAAAAACTTGCAGATTTGCCGCTGGTAAAGCGTTCTACCGGTATGGCACGATGACTATTCCCCGTGTGTGCTGTAATGTTTTAAGAATATTGGCGTTTTGATTCATCGTGATGGGATTAGGATAAGATTCGGATTTGGCGATATAAATTGAAACAAGCTTACTGTTTCGATTTTAGTTGTACTGCTGATGAGCTGTGAATGAACTGATTGTTAGCCGTTGATATGAACTGTGGTATGGCTGCTGATGAGCCGATGATGTTGTAATGGGTTCTACTGCAGTAAAAATGCACTTGAAGAAACTTTTATTAACTTTACTAAACTGACAAACGTAATTTTTTATTGTCATTCATACATATTAAGTGAACTGTCAAAATCTTATTACTAGAAGTACAAAACTATCCGTCACACCACATAGAACACTAAGACAGAAACTCTAGCTATATTCATCACGCCCCCTCAATTTTAATGTTGGAATTTTAATAATAAACAAACATTCAAATTGTTGAATGAAATAGCAAAACTTTAGGGTCCTACAAAAGACCTATTCTGTAATGATACTATTTCTAAAATTAACAAATTTTTCTTTTGATAAAGACTTCGTGAACATGTAGGCAATATTTTCAGAAGAACAAACATACTTCAATATAAATACCTTTTTCAAGCATAAATCTTTCATAAAATGGTATTTTATTTCAATATGTTTTCCCCTTTTTGAATTTTCAAAATTTTTAACTGTGGCAATGGCGCTTAGGTTGTCACATTTCAAAATAACTTCAATAAAATTTACAAACTCGCTCAAAATTCCTTTAAGATTCACCAGTTCTTGTGCTGCTAAGGACGATGCCACATATTCGGCTTCTATGGAGCTAATAGCAACACAGGTCTGCTTCCTCGAAAACCATGAAATAGGGTTATTGTTGTGGAACACTATAAACCCACTCACACTCTTTCTGGTTTGCTTGTCTCCAGCCCAATCTGCATCACACATCCCGACTAATCATGTTCTTCCTTTCGTGTAAGTCAGTCCAAATTCTTTGGTAGTGTTAAGATAACGTAACACTCTCTTCGCTACATTCCAAGTACTAGTAGTTGGTTTATCAAGGTATCTGCTCAACAGTGATACACTTTGACATATATCAGGTCTCGTTGTTAGTGAAATATACATCAGACTACAAATCAATCTTCTATATCGAACATTTTCTTTGATTTCCTCATCTGGAGATACATTGAAGTTGACTTCCATTGGAGTTGATACGGATTTGGTTTGTTCCATGTCAAATTCTTTCAAAAGTCTGTTTATAATTTTTGTTTGATGTATTTTCAGTCCATTTTCTGTAAATTCCATTTGCATGCCTAAGAATATTTGAACTTGTAACATTCTTTTGACTTTAAATTCATCATAAAGACTTTGAATTAATAATTCTACAAGTTTTTCTTCTCCTATTATTAGAGCGTCGTCAACATATAAAACTAAGTAGACACTTTCTCTAACATATAAGCAGTAATCGTAGTCCGATCTTTTAAATTGTAATTTTGTCATAATTTCATTAAATTTGATATACCAGCATTTTGGAGAATTTCTTAAACCATACAATGCTCTGTTTAGTTTAAGATATCGACTTTTACTTGCCAAACCTTCAGGTTTTTTGATAAAAACTTCGTTGTCTAACTCGCCATTCAAAAATGCCGTTGGAACATCTATTTGTTTGATCATGTAGTCTCTTTCCATCGCAATTGATAACATCATTCTTATTGTTGAGATTATACAAACTGGTGCATAGTCAAAATCTTCCCCTTCGTAGGGAACTTGAAATCCCTTTGCAACTAACCTTGCTATTCTCGTACAATCTTCTTTTAGCTTAAAAATCCATCTAGTCTCAATTGCTTGTGCATTCAGTGGTAATTTTGCTTCTGTCCATGTCTGTAATGTTTCGTGAGATTTAAGTTCCTTTTGGATTAATTCTTGCCATTCTGGTTGTTCGATGGCTTCTCTAAATGTTTTCGGTTCTTGATATGTTGAAGAAAGAAGACAATAAGCAACATAAACATCATAGTCTTTTAAATATGATGGCATCTTTGCAGTTCTTCCTGTTCTTGTTATTCTCTCTTCTCGTACTTCAGGTGTATCATGATCTATCTCTTCAGAGCTTTCTGAAGTAATCTCTTGATTTGAGTTAGTTTCATCTATCTCATTGTCACGTTCAGTTTGGTTCTGTTCAATTTCTGGTGTTTCGATTTCTTCTTCAGTAATATGTCTTAATGTCTCATTATCTGAAATTGTTTCATCTTTGGTTTTGTTTCCTTCTTTATACTCCATAACTGATTCATCAAACTTTACATCCCTTGATCTTTTAACTTTTTGCTCATCAGGTAACCATAAACTCCATCCTCCACCGCAATAGCCAACCATTACAGCTTTCTTTGCTCTAGCATTCAACTTGTTACCTTTTGGCAATACTGTGTACCAAGATCGACAACCAAAAACGCTCAGTTTACTCAAGTCATTTCTATTGTGCCAAATTTGGGATCAGGGCCGGCGGAAGGCTTAAACTGCCCGTGCGAAAGGCAAATTTTCCGCCCCCTGTCCCCTCGATTTGATGAAACACATATTTTTAAAATTTTGTAAGTTTTGCAATAACTGTTATGTGGAATCAATTTACAAAGTTAAAATAAAAATACTCAAAGAAAAACTAATACGTTACTATATTCACTTTCATAATCGTGAATCGTGTGTAAATTAAAATACAAAAGAATACAGAAGAAAATTATTTATTAAATATTAAAAAAACTAATGAATGATTGACAAATTATAAACATCAAAAACATTATATTCTAAAAATAAGCGTAATAAAAATATTTTCTCAAAAAAGCATGAAAATAATATTATTCTACTAAATATAAACTAAATTTGATTAAAATGAAGTCATCTGGCTTTAGTTTGCGAAAAATCCTTAAGAATATTGTCAATATTAATATTCATCATTCAATCAAATTCTATGCTCAACATAGTCAGATTAACTAGGCGCTCTTGAGAAATACTTGAACGTAAATAATTTTCAATTTTGAAAAACTTCTTTCACTTGTTGCCACAGTAACAGGAAGAGTTAATAAAATACGCAAAGTTACAACAACATTTGGAAAATTTTCAGACAAATAATTTTTACACACAAAATTTAAAACTTCCACTGGCGAACTCTCTGAAGGAACAATTGGTGACAAAACACTTAGTTCATGGTGTAATTCTGTACCATTAATATCAGCATTATCTCCGTCTGTAAGACATAACTCGTAATGTTGACACTCTTTAGTATCCATATTACAAATATCGCTTATATTATACAGAAAATCAAAGATTTTATTGTGATTACGCAATATTTAAAATATTTCTTCCTGGGCATTTATAGTTTTATCCACAATCAAATAAAAAAAAGTTTATTTTAAATGATCGTGCTGGATCGTCCACGGGTTTATCTCTTCTTTCGTACGTAAATTGACGTTTGATTTTTCTAGGTCGGATTGCTGCAATTTCTTAGAAATTAACTTCTACTTCCAAAGTATCAGCCAATTCTCTAGCATCTACAAGTACTTCTTCAAATCCCCTGTCACACCTTATATTCTTCAAATATTTTACGGTTTTTGAAAGTGAATCATTTGAGGTTAGTATATTAACCATTCTTTCTATTGAAGAATTTTACAGATTATATTAATTCTGTATAATATGTTATGCCAGATCACGGTGCAACATATAAAATTATCATCAGATGATAACACTGCTAAGGAGCAGAAGATGTTGCTGTATTGTAGCTCCTGATGAGCCGTTCAATGTAGATCACAATCACTTTAGTTTGATGAGTAAAAACCAACTAATATTCGGCTGAAACGGCCATCTGTTAATTGCTTATTTAAATTACGTTTACCAATTGCCCGCAATTATAATTAAATGTTTGCAGGTACTTTTGCAGACTTGTATTTTAAAAATAATTATTTCAGTTTCTTGACGTTTTTATTTTTTGGACATTTTTTCAACAACTCGTTACAACTTTTTCATATTATCGACATTATTTAGGTTGTTTCCCTTCAAAAATGACAGAGCAACATCTCTTTCATCGTCATATTGAACAATCGTTATCTGATTTGTCTTCGCTATCACGTGATAATGAGTAAATGAGAAATTTAATAATGCAATTTAAATGAATTTTATTTAATTGAAGACGAATAATTAATTTCTCAAAATATTATTTTCGGTTTTCAAAAACTGTCTTTTATGTGTAAAACATTACATGAATTTGTAACATATGTCCACATCCCTATTGAACAATTTCCATGATGAAGATAAATCTACTTAATAATAATAATAGATTCCCCTCGATTTCAATGTGAGAATTGTCAAATTAATTCCCTACATAACATGTTCAATCCACACTTATATGTTTTTTTCCTCAATTCTTCTGTTAACTTTATTTTACTAGAATAAAATCGGCGATGAAATGTTAAATTGTATAAATATGATTTAGTTTAGTATATAACTTGTTTGCTTTATTACGATACCTCGTAAAAATGTTTTAAGTACACAAACAACTTTGCGATATGTTGCATAACGCCACATTAAAATTTGACCCACAGTTGACCTGACCGCTACGAGAAACTGGTAGAATGCTCACGTATATATGATAAAAAATCGGTGTTATCCACAGTCAGACACTTTGAATAAACTTTAAACCGTGTTTATTAAGTGAGTTCTCATATTACCCAAAGCCATATAAATTACAGAACCTCTTTTGAAACTCGCTTAAAAACCCCATCGTTTTTAATCTTAACAACTTTGAGTTGCTGAGGACTTAAGCCTAATAAATAATCATTTGTCATTCAGATCTAGAACGCACAATAT
Organism: Galeruca laticollis; assembly: GCA_963921935.1. Classification (NCBI taxonomy): domain Eukaryota; kingdom Metazoa; phylum Arthropoda; class Insecta; order Coleoptera; family Chrysomelidae; genus Galeruca; species Galeruca laticollis. The sequence continues at coordinate 105,231,802 of OY998182.1, read as the reverse complement.
CCCCTATATATCATAAATCCTACAAAGCTGCAAAATGTAATATGAGTTGTAGTCTTTCTCTCTCTTTTCCTTTTCTTCTTTTACCGATGTCCACGGTGAAGGAGATATTGGTTTTTTTTGTGCCCCTATGGTCGCTGCTGTGCTGTTCGGATCGGTTCGGAGCCATCTTGAACACTGCAGTAATTCATCTTCTTTTTCACTTAAATTTTCTTGCACCGTCAGGCTGTTAGCTTTTTTGTATGTGTATGCAGAACATGTTATAAATTATCGAATATTGAAAAAGATAAATAAAAGATGAAACAATAAGGAATTTTACACACAGTTATATAAATATAAAAGTCCGTTAGTTGTCGTGCTACGTATGTAGTTCAAAAATAAAACTGGGAATATTAGAAGATATACGGTTACATGTTTTTACACAGTTCAAAGTCGGAAATAAAATTTATTAGCAGTAGGTGACAATATTGGCGACAGACACATTGATTTATTGAATATTCAAAAAAATATTACCACAATTTATATTACAAAAATAGCTATGGTATTAATAGTTATTTTTATTGGAAGTACAAATGGAAAAGACAAATTAATGATACAGTAATTAAATATGTAATGCGAATAAGTAGTTAAAAATATCAAGATATAAGCTATAGAAAGATATAGATTTCAAAGGCTAGATATACGGGTTCAAAGTTTCGTTCTTATACAATAGGGAAGATGCAAATATAATAATAATAATATTTATTCGATGAAGATAGATAAAATAATACATAAAAAGATACATTAATACATAGAAAATAATTACACTAAATTGAATAAATAGTTTAGGTCACTGAAGTAGTTATTATTACTACTTGTATTGTGACCGGAAACATGAACAAATCAGTTTTTGGTCAAATCCAGTAAACTGTCAAGTACAGTAAGTTGTCCAATCCGGTAATAAGTTAAATACTGTAAATTGTCAAGTTTTATAGTAAATTTTTAGGAGGTACCATATCAATTGTTAGACACATTAACTGCTGAAATGGATACTGTTAATTATGATAGAGTTTGACTTAATATATTGCTAAAGAACTGTCTATCTGTTTCCATAAACTACTTCTTAATTTGCTTTTTAAATACATTGTAACTTTTTGAACTTTTTATATTATCAGGTAACAGCACATAAACTCTTGCTGCTACATAGTTAGCATTTCTTTGACCAATAGTTTTTCCACTGCGTGGGAAAACGATCCCCTCATATCTCCCAGTATTGTGAGAATGTTCATGATGTACCAATTTCATTTTACTTTGGAATACAAGCAACAATACTTTTTGACTGAAAATTAGACGTACGTCTTTTACCTGGGCATCCATATACAATTGAATCGATGGATATAAAATATTTTTTTGGAAGAGAATTCTTAAAAACCATTTTTGTAAAATATGAACTTTATTTAAGAAACAATACCTCACTCCGCCCCCGCGCACAATGCCATAGGAAATCAATGATTCCACTAGTGAGAAATATAAGACTTTTAATTCATTAGGCTCAAGAATTTCTTTTAAATATTTAAACTTTGGAAGATGGCCTCTCATTTTTTTTACTATGTCATTACATTGCAGATCCCACCTCAAATGTCGATCAGTTGTAATACCAAGATTATTTTTTCTACTTCTTCAATGTGGTTTGTTACTCCGATGTTCAATGGCCCCAAGTTAGGTAAGCCAGTTTTGTTAGATGAAAAAGGCAAGTAATTTGTTTCACTGGAGTTGAGAGTTAGCTTAATCAATTGTAACCATTTAGCAATACTGGAAAAATCATTTTCTATTTTATATTTTAGGTCTTGCCATGTGGAGCAACTATAAAATACTACGGTGTCATCTGCAAAGCTGATGATCTCACCATGAACATTCAAGTAAAGCATACTATTGATGTATAGAAGGAATAAGAGTGGACCAAGAACAGTTCCTTGAGGTACACCATATGTAATTTTATGTGGTGCATTCATTACACCATCGATTTCAACCCTTTGATCCCTATCAGATAAATAACTTTCTATGAGTTTGTATACATTGCCTCTAATTCCATACTTCCCCAATTTATCCAATAACGATTTATGGCAGACAGTGTCAAATGCTTTGGAGAGATCCAAGAAGATACATATAGCAGGAACATTTCTATCAAGCGAATCATAAACAAGAGAAGTTAACCTATATATCGCATCCTCAGTCGACCTAGACTCTCTGAAGCCATATTGACGATCGGATAAAATTTTATGTTTGTTTAAGAAAGAACAAAGTCTATTTTTTATTATTTTTTCTATTATTTTTGAAACATTGGATATTAGTGACACAGGCCTGTAATTAACCATTTCTGTCTTATCTACACTTTTGTATAGAGGTTTAACTATACCATTTTTTAAAATTTTTGAAAAGGTCCCCGTGCTTAAACATTTATTTATTTTGTATGTTAATGGACTTGCAATCTCATTAGATATTTCTCTTAATATGTTTCAGACCTTATATCATCGAGACCCGGTGATTTTTTAAGTTTCAAATCCTTTATTGTACTAATAACCTCAACTTCATCGGTAGGTCTAAAGGAACTCTATATTTTCTGAAAAGTTTGTTACCTCGGGTATGTTTCTAGCTAGATTTGAGCCTAATTCACAGTAATATGTGTTAAAGCCATTTGCAATACTCAGTTTGTCATTAGTTTCAGTTCCATTCAATTTAATTCTTTCGATAGTTTTTTTACGTGTTGTTTCGCCGCATATCTTTTTAATGCTTTCCCACAAAGATTTGGAAGAATTTTGATTTTTTTGAATATTTTTCCTATAATAATCCTTTTTTGTTTTTTGTACAAGTTTGCTCACATTATTATTGCATACATTGTATTTAATTTTTGTTTCTAAATTATCAGGATGTTTTAAAGTTAATTTGTACGATTTATTTTTTTCCTCAATTAATAATACTAATGTAGGATTCATCCAAGTTTGTAATATTTTTTTTTGTGTTTTACTTTCACTTTTAGCGTATTTTCATTAATATATTATTTCAAACAATTAATAAAGTTAAGAGCCATATTATCAACTTCATTTTCATTGTATACCTGTTCCAATTTTTCGTACTTTAACGCACTTTTTAGTAACGGATAATTTATGTCATATAAGTGATTAAACTGCTCATTTAACTGGATGTTATTTCGCCCTGTTCTACTGTAAGGGCTTTGGGACAGTGATCTGTAATATTATATCTAAAAATATACGATTTAGCTTTAAGTGCGTTACGACTTGAAACATAAAAATGATCCAAGCATGTTCGACTAGGTAAACGAGTGTATTCATTAATGTATGAAATATATCCAAAAGAGCTCATTATATTTTTGTACTCATCTACTATTTCATCATTGCTGTCTAATAAATCTAAATCTAAAATAATTACATATACCGGTCCCGGTCTTAGGAATCCAAAGTATTGTTAGTACTTCATATAAGCTATTTCAATATAAGCCCTAGTTTTCGAATTATAGGCGTCCAAAGTTTGAATTTTCAATTCGTTTTTTATTTTTTATTTTCGTACCGTTGATTCCATATTTATAAAATTTTCAGCATATTTATATTATATGTAGTAGTAGTAGCGATCCAAAAATTTTCCACCCAGAATTAAAATGCTCTTATTAGTCCAGAAACACTCTGTATATGAATATTTTATGACTAAAATGTTAAACATATAGAAGAGCCTCTGCAACGTTTTCAATGTAGCTATTGTTGATTCTTAACAATAATGATGAATTAAAATTAAAGTGTTTCAATCCATGAATCAGCGTTTAGTGAGACGTCACTTCTATTTTTGTACCTCGGTTCAGACTGTAGACGTAAAGGTAGACATTCTTTTGTTGCGAGAGTGAACTGCATTTTTTGAATAGAAATGGGAGTTGGGTTCATAAAACCAGACTCAAGGATTCTACCGAAACTTAGAATTGGCATGATTGTAATTTTTTATTGAGTGCATAGTTTTTATGCTCAGAAATGAAAGGTTTAGATAAGCAATGCGGCTATAAGGACGGAAGTCGGTCATTTTGATTACGTCACAAGCAGCGTGCGCATCAGAAGTGACGTCAGACGTAATCTGACAGTTTAGCTTTATTATGATACCACGTAGGAGTCGAGGGCTCTGTTCCCTTTTCCAATCGACGAAAAGTTGAACGGAGGAGGGAGGCAGAGCTCAGGGGATAGGGGAGACGGAGAGTGCTAGGACATGTGCACCTCCTTAAACTGTCCCAAGATCGCTGGGTACTCCCAACATGATTGGGAGTGGGTGATCATAGATTATGTGGTCTCCGTAGTCTAGTGGAATGGGTCTATGTCTGCTAACCGAGAGGCCCCGGGATCAAACCCGGGCCTAGATACATCATAATTATAAATTCGGTGAGCCACTTGTCGGAAGGCAATGGCAAACCACCGACAGTATTCTGCCTAGTACAGCCTCTCAACATAGACGTTCGGATCCGTCGTTAAACTGTAGGTCCCTTCTATCTGTGGTAACTGGAGAGGTCAACACAGGTAGAAGTGAGAGGTCGCTAACATCAGATCACGAATATGGCACTGTAAGAAGAAAGTCATATATTACACCCTTCACGTGGTAGCCCTGTTGCAACTGACCTCAGCGGATCTAGATCGAGACGTCGATAAACATCCTCTAACCCAAGGCGTCAAGCGACCCGTGCCGATGGGTGCATGGCGGTAGCGGAACACCGTCGCAAAGGGAGCCTCTGGGATACCGGGCGGCCTCTCAGAGAATGAGCCTTATTCCCCCAAACGGGTCACTGAGGGAATGGACCGTACTCACCCGGTACTCCTGAGACCAAGATGATTAACACGATAGAAAAAGTAAAAGCCCCTGAATTGGAATGTGGCCAAGAGACCGCAGGCATTCCTATTCAGGAAACCGTCACCAATTCTCCTACTGCGATGGAGGAGGATATGTTGCTAAGGTCTGGCGAGGAGGGTTCCTCAAAAAACCCAGTCGCCAGCGAGAGGACCAAAGAAGAGGCTCTCGAGAGGTGAACTGAGACGGCTATGGAGAGGAGAAGCCGTCGCCAAGGGCGAGGGGATTTTATCGAGAAAAGAAAGACAGTTGGAACGGAAGGAGCAACGCGGTGCTTCGGCTGAACTACTCTCAAGCAAATCCGGTTCCTCTGGAACCCTGGGCGCTGGAGTGAAGCCAAGGCAAGGTGCGAACCCTGAAAGCCAACCGTCATCATCCGAACAGGAAACTCCAGAAGGGAAGAAGTTGAATTCGCAGCGGACCCAGGAGGAAACTGCAAAGATGGCAAAAAGATCCAAGGCAGAGGGAAACTCAGTGAGAATCTTGAAGGCACCTGAGTCCTTTGCCCAAAAACCGATGGTCAAAAATATGGCAATCGTCCATGTGAACCATCCAGAAACAAGGCTGGACCAAGAGACAGCCTTAAAGATCAAAATTGAGCTAGGGAAACGTGCTCTCCAGGGCATAGACGTCAGAATATCCAGCTGCCATCCTGAGAACGGTGCGGTAGTTGTAGGCTGCGCAAACTCTACCAAGGCGTAGCTGTAGGCCCTGCTGAATACGTTTGGCGAGATTCAGTTCAGCCAAAAACCTGGTGAAGATACGCAAAGTCACAACTTTTGTACCACGATCCACGAGAGCTGAGACCAAGGAAGATGTGATGCTTGGTCTGAAGAGCCAGTCAATAAATGGTTGTTTGGAAATTTAGATTCAGATGATGGCTTTCGATACGAAAATGCTATTAAGTTACTGCAAACGAATATCTAACAAAAATATCATTACTGAAGTTAATATACATATCACCTTATTCAAGAAACTAATCGATCATTATAATCAATCAATAACAGTTCATTTACAAAATCAAAAATAATCTAGTAAAATTTGAAGCCGCAATATTTAATCAAATAGATTTTCTAAGCAAATATATAACCGTTCAAAGAACAATTAGTAAAATCAATCTCGATTGTCAATATTTAATATTATTCGTAGAAAATCCTGAGAACGCCTTGTTATTTTCAAAACTGAATATTCTTCACCCATCCATGATATCACGTAAGGAAATTCTTGATATGATAGAACATCTGTATAGCATTTATGATAAAAATTAAATTTCCAGATTCAAGAATGTCTCAATATTTGTAAATCAGTTTTTGTATAACCCCTCCGAGAATAACATCTCTCTTTATAATAATTAAATATAATATGTTTTAAAAATAGTATTTCTGTTTGGAGATACATATCTCCTTACAGTTTCATTAAATATCACTAGTAACAATCGACTTTTTGGATAAAGGTTAATAACATAACGGTGAATATATCCACTAGTAACCATAGCTAAGACTAACCTTAATAGTTCTTTAGTTATGGTTAGGGCAACCCTAATAACAGACCAAAGAACCTAATAATCTTTTATCCAGAGATTAATTTTGAAAATAGCTGCCAATGAGGATTTCTAACCTATTTACTACGTCCGTTCCATTGAATAGATTCCTCCTTCACTGTAGCAGATGTCCCCCATATTTATTTGTATCTGACAAATCTAGATAACGTGCTAAAAGGGAAGGGTACCTACTTTCGAAAATTATTGATGTCAATAAGTTGTTTGAAACAAAATTTGATAAAAACTCGATGTCAAATCACATTTCAGAATTATCAACAACAAACGTTCTCATAAGACGAATAAAATCATTAGGACATAAACAAATTGAATAATTCAGTATCAAAAACTGAACAAATGACAACTATTTAAAAAAACATCCTCTGTAGCCTGGCAAAAAAACTTACGCAAATCTTTTTCAATTAAAACTAGAAATATTTTCGTTCTCTGACCATTGCTCTTCTTCATAAGCGAATACAATATTTGCATAGATACTAAATCAAATCATCAGTTCAGAATTTGGCATAGATTGTAGTAATGACTGACACTGACATTGTAGCGTATGTATATGCTAATACATATTATCAATTTATCTATATTTTGAGTATTTTTGATCTAATTATAATAGTAACTAAGATTATAATGCGTTCATTATTGGAGTTTGGTATAGGGTTTTGACCCTTATCTTTTTTATACCTCAAATATATATGACTATGTTTTAGTTTCTAAATACATGGATATAAAAACCTGTGTTAGTAATTTTATTTCCACGAATATTATCACAAAGATTAGAAACTCGGAAACAAGGCAACAAGGAGGATACGTTGAAAGTTATCATACTGGCTACGTACTTGCCAACAGAAAAGTGTGAGTGTGTGGAGAGAATATGGACCATCGCCGGGGAGTTTGAAGCGCCGCCACCACTCTAACTCGCGAGTTCGCCATTCGGCAGTAATAAATCATGGGTTACCACATTGTAGCCCGGTAAATCATGCGGGGCTGACGGCTAACGCGGGGTAAGGGGAACGACGCTGCGTGAAATGAAACCCATTCGTCTGTGTCACTATTCCGCCTCTCTCTTTTTCGTTCTCGAACTCCTTTTCATTCCTACAGAGTAGCTCAGCAAACAACTAATTACCAAAGAAAACAATTTTCATTTTAATCACTCAATTAAGGAACTGCTATACAGAGTGACCTGGACTGAAACACTATTATTAACGGAATGATTGGTTGAGAAGTAGTTACAGGCTACCTCGTAACGGATAAACACCTACAGTCAATTTCAAATTAATTGGTAAATGATTGGTCTCCCATCGAAGTTACATTATTAAAATTCTTCTTTGGTAGTAGCTAATGAAATCTGTTGTCGGGTATTGATACCGGATTTTAAGCAGGGACGTCTCAAGGGAACACACAAAGATGATATACCTACATAATTTGGATAGAGCAATGTTGCATTATGGTACATTAAAATTCGACCAACCATTTTTGCAAATTAAAACTTGAGCAGATATTTTATGTAATCAAATCAGACTGTTATAAAACAGTTTATAACATTTTTATTTTATTCAATCAAATCAAGCGCTGTCTATTAGCAGTATTTAATCGTTCAACGCATTTCATTTCATACTGTAGTGTCTGTGTTGTTTTTATTTTGTATAGTGTGCTTATGAACTAAGAAATAGCACTGAGACAAGTGTAGCAATCCCTGTCATCCATTATTTGGGAATTGACAAATTTAAATCAATTTCATTATTGTATGTAGTACGTGTAAAATTGACAAAAAATATGTTATTTCCGGATAGACAAGCATCAATCCTTTGACTTCATTTTCTCAATTTTACAGTTAACTTTCAATATTTTCATATTGTTTTTCTTCATATTGTACAAAAAGGAACCAACTTACGGAATATTATTCGTTTGCAAGAAGTGTTACAAACTTCGTTAGAATTATTATCGTGCGTGTTGTTAAAAAAAGTTAAAACAGCGCTATTTCCGATTTCTTCTCATATTTTACGGTTAATAATTAGTATATAGGGGAAGTCCGTGTAATTTGGACCAATGTGTAAAACGGACCAATTCGATAATTCTAAAAACGGAGTATGTAGCGACATCTCACTAATTCGTTACAAACCTTCCCTAACCGAGGTGCACTCAGGAACCTATGTCAATCGAATTAGTTAGTTACTCACAGATTGCCAGTAAGTTCATTTGTAGCACGTGTTGTGTTGTAAGGTTAGGTTATTTTTGTGTCTGAATTTCTACGAATTGAGTATATATTTTAAAATATCAATGATATTAGGTTGATTCGTACATATTTACGAAAGCCATACTATGATCAAAAAGTGGATAGGTTTATTAGCTTACTTAGAAAAACAAATATGACGAAAATATTACTATCGTGTAAATTGGTCCAATCTGTGTTGTGTAATTTGGCCCTGGTCCGAATTACACGTATTCAATTACAAAATATTTTTTTTTATTTTTTAAGGATGTCAACGAGATCTGAGAGAAAGAGTAAAGGAGTTTATGGTAAATGGAAACCAGAAAATATGGATGCTGCAATGAAAGCTGTTAATTTAAAACAACTGGGTATAAATGAAGATGCAAAAGCATTTTCAATTCCAAAAACAACGTTAAAAAGAAGATTGGGGAACAGAAATAAATATTCCACTGGAAGCAGTTATATCATCGGAAGGCAAACAGATTTACCTCCGGCAGTGGAAAAAGATCTTGTTAATCACATTCTTCAGTTGGAGTGGATGTTTTATGGACTAACACGTGAAGGGCTGATGAAACTAGCGTACGGAATAGCCGAGAAGAATAATATTAAGACGAGATTTAATGACGAAAAAAAATCAGCTGGTAAAGAATGGTACGCAGGCTTCATGAAACGACATCCAAACATAAGTCTGCGTCTCCCTGAAGCAACGTCATTAGCACGAGCTGCAGGATTCAACAAAACTGTTGTTTATAAATTTTTTGACGTTTACGAAAAAATAATAAAGGAAAACGCTATTTCCGCAGATCGTATTTTCAACACAGAAAATAATTGTTCAGAAAGGGAAACATCAGATAGGCGCCATAACGTCATCCGAAAGAGGCCAAAATGTTACTGGCATGTATGCAATGAGTGCGACTGGAAGCTTTATTCCTCCAATGCTTATTTTTGCCAGGAAGCGTATGAAGGATAGTTTAACGTATGGAGCACCTCCAGGAACTTTATGTAAGTGCCAAGACAAAGGGTGGATGGATACTGATGGATTTTATCACTGGTTGGATCATTTCATAAAGTATGCCAAACCATCTAAAGAGAACAAGGTGTTAATCGTATTAGATGGACACAGTAGTCATACTCAGAGTATGAGAGCATTAGATTTAGCTCGTAATCATGGTGTTATCATGCTTTCATTTCCTGCACATTGCACACATAAGATGCAACCCCTTGATGTTGGGTTCTTTAAACCATTAAATACTTTCTTCGCTTCCGCAATAACTTTTAGTAGGCAAATCGTTTCTCAGAGCAGCTACTATGGAGACAGCTATGAACAGTTTTCGGAAAACAGGATTATGGCCTCCGGACCGTTTTGTCTACAGCGATGTAGATTTTGCAGCTGCGACAGTATCCGAGCGACCAATTGATTCAGATGAAAATAACATTAACATTTCTGTAACTGATTCTGCTACTTCCCCTTCATCAGAAAACATAAATTTGCTTACAAATAAAACACAGCCATCCACATCACGATCAGTTCTGATGGACAATACTTCCTTAAATATTTCTACAGGTATCTCATTCAAATCACAACCTATCCAGCAAGAAAATTCTTCAATAACAACATCTGTACCATCCACATCAGATCCTGTACATCAAGCAAACACATCACAACCTGTCGTGAAAGCTACTCCCATCAAAAGTTTTGAATCTTCTCCATCCACATCCCATCCTGTGCATCAAGAAGATACTTTCTCAAATATTTCTGTATTGGCCCCATCCACATCACAATCTATTCTGGAAACTACTCCTTTAAAAATTTCTGAATCTTCCTCATCAACAACGAATTTAGGCGATCTCGAAACCGAACAGTCTACACAGAACCAGTATTATATCCCAGTGGAAATAATTCATCCTCTACCGTCATCAAGTGGGATATCAATGGGACCACGAAAGAAAAAACGGATCAATGTCTCAGGAGTGGTTCTAACTGCAACACCTTATAAAGAACAGTTGAAAATCCAACAAACGCCCAAAACAAACACTCATAAACGTAAGTTAGTAGCGATAAAGGAGAAAAGCAACAAGGAAAAAAAGAAGAAATAGAACGAGGGCAAAAAGACGAAAATCAACGAGGAAAAATGTCATCCAAAGACAAATGAGAAATGCTGCACTGGTCATCAAATTTGTTGCCTTGTTTGCGATGAAAACTATGGTGCAGATTGGATTCAGTGCAAAACATGTGAGGGTTGGGTACATGAAGATTGTGCTACCATAACTGATGTCAATTATTATTACTGCAATAATTGTCTATGTTAATGGCAGAATAATAAAAATATCTGTCTTTATTTGTTTTATTTTTTTTATTGTGTTGACATACTTTGATACTAAAATATATTAAAACCAAATTACACGACAGATAAAACCGAATTACAAGCCAACAGTCCAAATTACACGAACGGTTCAACTTGCAATAATTTTTTTTTCATTCGAATTGTTCCTTCGTCATTATGAAATGGAATGTAAATTGTAATTAATGGGTAAAAACAAGAATTTTTTTTTAAGATTCTGTTATCACAAATATCAAACTTATCTTAATTTCTGCTTAGGTGGTCCAAATTACAAGGATTTCCCCTATTATACGTATTTCATTTTCATTTACCATGGAACAGTTGAAACATTCACGGCCATATATTAAAGGTTAAATTACTCGTGGTGGTAATTGGATTGATAATCACTCAGATTCAGCAATAAATGCATTTGTTCTTGAAGAAAGAATTAAGAAACTAGATGAAAATTTATTCTGACTTTCAAAAAGAAATTCAAAATTTCGATTCCGATACTGAAGATAGCTCAATTGTTGAGGGATATGGTTTGTAATATGATAGGAAGGTTAAGAGGAGGCATTCATTCTCTTCAGCCCCCCCCCCCAGATCAGTACATTACAATAAGCTACTAGATTTGAAAATTGCAGCAATTTAGGAGTTAAGCTTTCTCAAATCTCCATTTCACCCTTTTGAGGTAAATACCAAAAATTGATTTCGTTTTCACAGCTGTTTTACTCCTTGTTTAGGGACAACAGGTGTTTGACTGATATCCAAAAGTTTATCAATTTCAAGTATTATCTCCGCGGTGAACCTCTAACGTTGATAAAGTCTTTACCTTTGAGCAATGGCAATTTTCAATTTGCATTACACATTCTTCAAAAAAGATATGACAATAATTTGATTATCATAAATTCGCATTTAAATGATATAGTTGATTTTCCTGTTTGAACGAAAGGAACGGCTCAATCAATTAGAGATTTAAAAGTTGCAGTAGAGAAAAGTTTTTGCCTTAAATCATTTGAAATGTTCAGTACAACACTGGTATATAATTTTGATTAATATTTTACTTCGTAAATTAGACTTAATACAAAAAAATATTATCAGTCAAACAGAGTCACAGATGTTCTTCCTACTTTAGATGAGTTTTTTACCATATTGGATCCCTATGAAAGTATATTAGACTCAGTAGGTACTATTTCATTCCAAAAGAAAGAATCTTCTCCTAAGCCAGTCAAAAGTCGAAAGGTTTTCTCTCCATACATAAGTTTTCAAAACTTCTAACCATGATCTTTATTCTTGTTCTGACTAATTCCAAAATGTCTGATAATCAAAAGTCGCAACTGTTGTGTTCCTACTGCATGGACGGTAAGCACAAAATTGTCGAATGTAGGTCAAAAAGTTGTTCAGAGTGTGGCAAAAAACATCACACTTCCCTCCATGGAAAATAACTCCAGCTCTGCTTGTCAAAGGACATCCGGAGAAAACATTTCTTTTCCATGTGCCAGGGGGGAATATTCAAAAGAAACAAATGTGCAAGGTTCACAAGATGAACAATTGAATGCTTATACTTCTAAGAGCTTATTAGATCCCGTGGTTCACAAAAGAATTATTCGCAAATAGAGCATTCACAGGATTGCGCAGACGCGACGTTGCGAAAGATGTCAAGAATAGCACATTGGTTCGAGATTCAGGGCGGACGAAACTGAATTACCGATCACAACACCCGCAAAAAATGAATTACCGGCGCAACAGTGATTTTGTGATCGACATATAAAAACAACACAAGCGAAACGTTCAACTTTAGAAATATTTTTACAAAAGTTTCAAGTTTTATTTTTCAGAACAGATTATCTTGTTAATAAATGAATGGAAAATTATCATTGATGCTGCAAATGGAAGATCATATAAAAGTTATATGGCAAATGCATGCGTAATTTGCGCGTAGATGATATACTTCCTAGGTAAAAAAAAGCGGAATTGAGAGGTGAGGAAGATGACGAAATTTTCGGTATAAAAGTGTCTGTCGTCCAGCGCATCATTACAAGAATAGGAAAGGAGAGGATATGGAAGAGTCGACATGTGACATGCGCGAGTGGCGACCAGTCACTCTTATATTTTTTTTTTTTTAGTCACGGGGGGGTTAGGGTTCAGGTGCCCTAATTGTTGCCGCTCAGCCATTGATTGGCTTATTGTGCACCCCCACTCACAGGTATTAAGCAGAGTCCCATCCTAAATTCTTAGCGAACATTGAGATACGTCGGACTATGTTTTCCTGCATTCCCTCCTGATTTGTGCCTGGAGAAATATCTAGACAGGAGGCTCGCCTTCTGCACAGGGCAGGGCAATCGAAGACCACGTGCTTTGCGGTTTCCTCTGCTTCTCCACACATCCTACAATGGGGATTTGTTATTTCAATCCCCATTTTCTGTAGGTGTGCGTTGAATATCCAGTGGCCAGTTATGAATCCTACCACTTTTCAAACCAGTCACTCTTGATTTATGTGTCAATTTTAAAAAGGATAGTATTGGACAAACTAGCTAAGAAACTACCACATAATACTCATACAGATATAGACAGCCACGAACACGATATGAGGAATTCTTATGAATACATTAGACATTAAATAAGCTCATAAAAAAAACGATTATATACTTAGAGAGCTGTAGCAGATCGTATACACGATGTAATAATCAGCTAAACAGATTATTACAACTCAATCAACAAAAGATTTGGAATTTGTATGGAACTAGTAGCGGAATATTCCTGTGGTAGATATTGTATCACATTATATTTATTATATTTTAAATATATTATTGATCTTAATCAATTTATTCAACCAAATCATCATCATTTACGTGCACATCCAACATTCTACAGTTTACTCTGAACAATCTACATTGTTGACTAAAACATGGCACAACAAAGCCGATGAAACAATATCAATACCCGTAACATTCACCATATGAAAAGAAATATGCCCAGTAAAGATAAAAAATTGTCAACTACCACAAGCAGAGATAGCAATATACCTAGATGTACATGTGGATTAAATATATATTTTCAAAACGTAAGCAACTAGATATCAAACGAAAAAAAGTCTACTAATTTGGTCGAAAATTAAAGCAGTCTAAATCGTAAATAGCAGTAAGTAAAACTCAAAATCCGTACTACAGCATATATTATTAAAAGATGAAGGGGCAACTAGTTTCGGCTCACTGAGCCATCATCAGGCCATACATGTATACATCAATCCACATGGAAAGTGTAATAGAAAGAACGCTGTCACATGTCCGTGGCATCCAGCAGAACCAAACATATGTCAGTAGGCAAAAAGGGAATAGTACTGTAGGGAGATATTATTAATATAAATAGTAATGAAAATTTACATAACTATGTGAAACGTCATAAAAAATAAAATGAAGTTGAAATAGGACAACATAAGGAAAGTCATTAAAATTGGATCAACATATAAAAGAAAAGAAGGAAAAATGGACATCGTCGTCCAACAGAATACGTCCGAAGCAGGAAGTCTTGTAGACGTAATAAGAAATAGAGGCAATGGAGAGAACCAAATGTGGATCAACAGAAAAGAAAATGAAAATAAGAAAAGATGGGATGGTACCCCTTCTACTGAGAAATAAAGGGAGAATACGGAGTATAATTCCCTAATGGGAATGTAAAAAAAATAATAATTTCCTTGAAATGATGTATAAAGCTTGTACTATCACAAAAAAATGATTTTTGTGATAGTACTGAGTCACTGCGCTTCAGATTATTGTAACTTTATAAAAAGTTTCAATTTAGTAGTTTTGGGGCTGGTTTCCGTTGTCCCGGGGTATTACTATTCAAGTGTCGGGCTATGGATATCACTTTACTCTTCAGACTTATAGTACAACAATGTTCGCTGTTCTCCTCACTTACATCACGACGTGGGCATTTTTGACAAGCTTTATATATAATTTCAAGGAAATTATTATTTTTAATTCCCATTAGGGAATTATAATCCGTATTCTCCCTTCATTTCTCCGTGGGAGGGTACTACCCCATCACTTCTTATTTTCATTTTCTTTTCTGTTGATCCGCTTTCGGTTCTCTCCATTGCCCCTGTTTTTTATTACGACTACAAGCCTTCCTGCTTCGGGCGTATTCTGTTGGACGACGATGCCCATGTTTCTTTCTCTCTTCTTTTCTTTTATACGTTTTAATGACTTTCCTTATGTTGTCCAATTTTAACTTAATTTTATTTTGATTGACGTTTTACATAATTATATAAATTTTAATTACTATTTTTATTAATACTATCTCCCTACAGTACTATTCTCTTTTCGTCTACTGACATATGTTTCGATGCCACGCACATGTGACAGCGTTCCTTTTAATAAACTTTCCATGTGGATTGATGATGGTTCAGTGAGACAAAACAAGTTGCCCCTTCATATTTTATTAACATATGCTGTAATACGGATTTTGAGTTTGACTTATTGCTATTTACCTACAGACGAAATCTGAGATGGATAGTCTTTTTCATTTAGTCTAAATCGTGATATACGACTATATCCCGGACGAGACAAACAACAAAATAGTTAACCCCTCGGAATCTGTCAAAGAAGCCGTCTAATGTTTAAGTGCCAAATACAGTGGATACGTGACAGAGCATGCCAACGTGATAGCCAATCAAGTAGATGTGCGCAGATTGAAACACCTGCTGCCATCCGATCTGAACGATGCACACAGATACATTCAGCCGTTTTGTCCTAGAAATACAAAAATACTTAGATTACGATCAAAAAAGAGATAACTTACCGAAATAATTCTCTACAAGTCATTATTAAATTCGCAACAATCTCTTATTGCCTATGAGGCAGATTGCATTTTACACTTGGAGTTAAAAAAATGTACGTCCACTATAAAAAATTGTGTTGAAATTGATAGGACCACCATGTATTATCCGGCAATACGCACTGAATTATGAACTTTTAGTCTCCACTGAAAGGGTTAATATGTTACAACAAGGGGCGCCCAGATTCCGTCTAATCGATACTCTCATTACCTGGAGAAGTAACTTCCCTATACAATGAGGAGGCTCTCCTAAATCAACTCGCCGTAATTTACAAAAATTTTTGTCTGCTTCTTACAGAATTGAGCAAATTGCAGCCGATAAAATGTTTGTTTGTATATGATATCTAATTTTAATTAAAATTATTCCAAGAGGTTGATAAAAAGGTGATGGTAGTGAAATGTAATGTAGAAGATTCAATGGTTAAAATATGGAAAATTAGTTCTTGCACGTGGCAAAATATATTTATTCAAATTATAAATTTTGATATTGAATTTTTCGATAGTCTATGTATGTTGCTGGTACCTAGAGACCTTTTTAGGCCTAAAGAATTTTTTCTTCTTAGGGTAATGAAATGGCCGATTGGTGACAAATGAAAATTTTATTTATCAAAGTAATTCGACCACAGATAATGCAATTATATTGCTCTACAATACTTACAATCTCTTTCGGGAACGGGAAACGAGAACTATTTTTTAACGGGAGAAAATTCAAACCAACTCCATTCTAATTTTTTGACAAGCGTCAATCGAATTTTTTCTGTCATCTCTGTTTTTGTTGACAACCAGAAAACAAACAAAATAAACAGATTTTTTAACCAATTTATAACCCCTTTAAAATAATCTTACTATAATATCTATTGATAAGTAACACAAATAACATGTATAAAATCCTCAAACGAATAGAACACTACCGAAAACTTTTGCTAATGATCTCAACGACTCGCGCCAATAAGTACATGTCTTTTAGGTATATGAACATTCACGTCATAAACATTTTTCATAGCAATTCTGTGAATTTATCATTCCCAAATATGAGCATCTCGTAACAAGAGAATGGGCGGATAAG
This sequence comes from Galeruca laticollis, assembly GCA_963921935.1. Lineage (NCBI taxonomy): Eukaryota > Metazoa > Arthropoda > Insecta > Coleoptera > Chrysomelidae > Galeruca > Galeruca laticollis. Next base: position 105,214,949 of record OY998182.1, on the reverse strand, counting down.
GGAACATTTAACCATTAAAAAAGAGTGCAAATAACAACTTGTAGAACTTGAGGTCTCCAGTGATCAACTCCAAATATCCGTCCTATCTACCTACCGAGATAACTGCCCACTAAGGAAGAGAAGAGACAAAAGAGGTCATGTAGGAGGTTCTGCTAGATTATATCAGACCAGTCAAGATAGAGTTCGTATAATATTTGAAAAAAAAGGAAATCTTGAGAAAATGTAAATAGTTGAAGGAAATTAGTATAACAATATCCCAAGACCTGACTGTCCAACAACGGTGCGAACATAAAATCTGACGGAAATTCTCATTTCGAGAAAGACAACATAACAACAACTGCTATATCAAGAGCAATAAACTTGTTATAGACAACACGCAATTTTCCATAGAAGATCTGAACCAACTAGACAAACAAGGAGAAAAAAAAACAATAGTACCCCTTCGACCCCAACTCAGTCACAAATTGTAAACTCCGATCATTATATAAGTAGAAATTGGGTAATTTTACATACTTTCCACCCGAAAAACATACACCTGAATCAACTAAAAAGTCAAGCTGAGAACGTTTCTAAATCTATTGGAGCCTCCAAAAAACCACCAAAGCCAACCAACCCAGCTTTAGAGAAAGTTACAAGATCTAGATCAAATTCCCAAAAATAAATTCACCAGTTCTCGATCTATAGACATTCCAATTGGTCAATATTATTACTGCTAATGCCGTCATTTCTATATTGTAGCTATTTTGATTTCCTTCAACTGTTTCATGATTAGTGTTTTTAAATGAAACTCAAGGTCTCTAGTTATTTCCCCAATATAATACAAGTTATTGAACATTCTAAAAAATTGACAATTGTTTCGATAAATCAATATCATCGTCAGAATGACAGAAGTTACATTTCATTTTATGCCTACCTGATGTTTAGTAGTTATATTTGGCTAGACCAAGAAGTAACCTAACTTGTGATTGGCTTAATATATGTTTATAGAAAAAAGAAGAAGATGTGATATTACAAATATTGAAGCTTAGATATTATTAGCCCTATGGTGATATCTTGGATATCATTTTTCCAATTAAGATCAGTATAACTGTGCAATGATATAGAAAACCAGGAAAACTATATCTGCTGATCTTTACAATTATCACTTAAGTAGACAGTTTATTAGTGGAGAATTCCCTAGATTTAACTGTTCATTGACAACTTCATATTGTGGGTTTCTTAAATGTCTTCTAATTTCCAGTTCTTCAAGGAAATCCAGTTCTTGTTTCTTTTCATAAATATATAGTACTTCTAGTTTTGTGTTAGGTGTCAATGAATGATTGGTGTCAAGTAGATGTTTTGCGTAGTGGGATTTATCTGGTTGTTTTAATCTGTATGCTCGTAAGTGCTCACTGTATCCTATTTCAAAATTCCTAAGGGTCTGACCCAAATAGACAGCATTACATTCTGGACATTTGAGTTTATATATACCTGACTTCTTTAATAGTGGTATTTTTGTTTTTACATTTAACAATTTTGTACTAACGTTACTTTCTGTTTTAAAAGAAATTGTTGTATTCTTTGACGATGATATTGATTTATCGAAACAATTGTCAATTTTTTAGAATTTTCAATAACTTGTATTATATTGTGGAATTAACTAGAGACCTTGAGTTTCATTTAAAAACACTAATATGAGCATATTCCACGAAGTAAGGGTCGAGACAGTCAATGTTTCATGATTGTTTAAAGTTAAATTTACTGTCTACCTTTCACTAGATGCAGTTTTAATTTTAATAATTTAACCATTTTTGTATTATTTGCGCTTGCTTTTTACTAAATTCGGATTGTTTTATTTATTCAAAAATTGTTATAAACTGGATTAGTATATTAAGGAATTTGAAACAGGCTCGATTAAAACATATTCTATTAATACGGACATTGAATGCTCTCACATTTTAAATGTAAATAAGAAAAATCCTAAATTTCAAATATTAGTGTTAAATATACGCAGACTATCTAAAAACCTAGATGAATTTAAGATACTCCTACAAGGTATGGATTGTGATATGGACTGTATAGTTTTAAGTGAAACTAGGGAAATTCAACATACAAGTTTATTTGATATTGAAAACTACAATCTAATTTATAATCAAAGCAAATTCAATCAGTACGATGGGATTGTAGTCTACATAAAATCAGATATCGTAGATACTTTTAATTATATTAAGTTATTACAAATAAAAATAAATTTTCAGTCAAATAAAAATATTATCAACATGAGTATGTACAGATCTCCAGCATCTGATGCACGTGACTTTACCGAACATTTGGAAAATTATTTGAAGCGGTTTAGACACAACAGTAACGACATGTACATTTTGATGAGAGACTTGAATATAGAAATTTTAAAATCAGATAATAATATAACTGATAGTTATCTAAATGTTTGGGCGAATTTGAATATGTTTTAACTATCAATAATCCCACAAAAGTGCAAGGTGAAAACCAAACTTGATGGATCATATATTTCTATGAGCAGAGTATGTATGAAAATATTATTGCAATAGTTCTAAAAACAAATATTACACATCATTATACAACCATTTCACAATTATTTTGGAAACAGTATAAAAAGAAATGAAAATTAAATAAGAGTAGTTTTTATTGATGAACAAAAAATTAAAAATGAATGTCGTACATTAGAATGGCACCATGTGTACTCGGCCCAAGATCCAAATATTGCAACATCAAAATTTTTACAAGTTGTCTTAGAAGCTATAAAAAATGTATTTATATCCGTAAAAGAAAAAGGAAAAACACAAAAATAGCACGTTGGTTAACTAATGGTCTCCATTAACAAAAAAAATAAGTTATTTCAAAATATACTAAAACATCCAAATGATAAACTACTGCAAACGGAATATAGAAATTATCGGTATAAATTAATTTCATTAATTAAAAAACTAAATACAATTATTTCTCAAAGGAAATAAACGAAAATAAAGTTAGTTCGAAGAGTCTATGGAACATCGTTGAAGAAATTAGGCACACCAAGAAAGGAAGAACATCCATAGATAGAATCAAAGACCAGCAAAATAAAATTTTAACAAGCAAAATTGATATTGCAAACGAAGTTAATATAAAATTCAAAGAAACAGGTAAAAAATTGGCAAAAAAAATAAAAAAAAATAAACACTTAAAACCAGTAATCTCATAAATACCTTTGTTTTTGCACCTGTACTTGAGCCTGAAATTGAAACTATAATACGAGAGTTGAAGAATAGAAAAGATACAGGAATAGACAATGTTAAAACAGAAACACTTAAATTAATATCAGAGTTTATTTCTAAACCTTTAAAATATATATTTAACAAATGTATGGAAGAAGGAATATACCCGGATAGTTTCCCTTATACAAGAAAGGGGATGCCTTGGATATAAATAACTATAGGCCAATCTCTTTGATAACTCATGTTTCAAAAATATTTGACCGTTTAATGTCTTATCTTGATAAATATAAAATAATTTACAATAATAAATACAGTTTTAGAGAAAAAGTGTTAACGCAAGGCCCTATCCTAGCCTTAACATCCGCAAGGCCCTATCCTAGCCTTAACATAAAAAATTACTGAGTCTCGCAACGATAGTAAGCCATGCTTATGCGACTTTGTAGACCTTTCTAATGCTTTTGATACTGTGAGCCATCCTCTTTTTTGGAAATCACTAGAAGACATAGGAATACGTGACAACTACTTTAAATTCTTTGAAAGCTATCTATCAAACTGCCAGCAAGCTGGAAAAATAGATGATGTATGCAGTGATAGCGAAATTGTAGAATTTGGCGTCCTTCAAGGAACTTTACTTGGCCCTGTACCAACATATATATAAATGGCTTGTTTTCATTGCGATGCTCAGGAGATATTTTGGGCTTCGCTGATACCGCAATATGTTATGATTCTGAAACATGGGATAATTTAAAAGCAAAGGTGGAAACTGACTTCTGTAAAATAAATAACTGGTTAGAATATGAATTGTTATTACAGTAAATATTTCATAAAAACAAATTACTTACCTTTTTCTTGTAGCCCCTTCAGCTCGCCAATTTTTAACGAACTCTGGATAAGTACTAATGAACCATTTATAATTTTACCTGTAAAGAGTGTAAAGTATCTGGGGGTGAGTATAGACCAGCATATGAAATGGAAATCTCATATGGCATTTCTGGTTGTAAAACGGAGTAAAAGGAGTATGCTATATAAATTCAAAATACTCAAAGAGTTATTACCTGTGCATATTCTGAGAACATTGTATCATTCTTTGGTTGAAAGTCATCTTCGATACGGAATCCTAAGTTGGGGTAATGCATTCAAAACTCACTTGTTTCCAATGGAAATTTTATAACGGCGATTTTTAAAACTTATTTACTCGAAAAAAGCTCTTTATCACACAGATGATCTATACCTTGAGACACAAGTGATGGATTTAAGACAACTTTATTTTTACAATTCAAACATTAAGTATCGCATAAAAGAAGAAGTAGCACAACTTCCGTCCCACAACTATAACACCCGTCAACAACATCTTTTTACAATCTTTTTAATGTTAAAGAAATATACTTTTTTATTTCTAGCACCCAGACTGTACAATAGTGTTCCATAGCTATTGAAACATATAACCGATCCCAACAAATACAAAAAACTGCTGAAAAGACACATATTTAAAATTCATAGACGAATCATAATAGATCTGTTCGAAAAATGACTCCTTATTTTGAAATTTGGAAATAAAATATTTATGTACTGATCTTATATTTTTTGTATTCAATATTGTATAATTGGTTTAGGTATTAATGTATATATGTAATGTTTTTTTATTTATTTTTTATTTTCGTGTCCCGAAACAAGTGTGTAGAACACTTATCGGGTACCGCTTTTCTCGCCACCTTTTTAATTAGATAAGTATGTAACACACTTAAGTGAATAGTAGTAGGTAGTACTAGAATCTAAAAGATTCTCTGGAGAGATTCAGGACGTGAAGTGGCGTCACTGAAAAAACTCGACGACGCTCATACGAACTCTATAAAGGAAACGTTAGAGATTCTACTAGAGAAGTACTTCCTAGGTAGTCAGATTCTGGAGAACAAGCAAGTTTCCGCTCGTTTACACACGGCAGGCTAATCGGCCTGGTGGAGACGACTGGAGACTCAGCTAAAAATGTCTCTCCCACAACACTCATTTGGGCGGTAAACAATTTTTCCTCCTTTAAATCTCCAGGTAAGGATGGGATCTTACCTGCCCTCCTTCAAAAAGGCATAAACATCCTGATGCCGGTTCGGTAAAAATATACAGACCAAGCCTAGCTTGGAATTATATTCCGATAGGGTGTACGATGGCGAAGGTTATCTTCATGTAGAAGGCAGGTGTGGACACATCTCTACCTAATACTCTCCGTCCCATCTGCCTAACATCATTCTTCATAAAAAGCTTAGAAAGCATCCTAGTCAAACACATTAGGGAGGGACCTCTACGGAACCTTCCGTTAGTTCCCCACCAAGATGCTAACCAAGCAGGCAAGCCGACAGACCTTGCTCAAAATCAACCTTGTATGCAAAATCGAGCAATTTTTTAAAATCAAATATATTGCGTTGGGAGCCTTCTTAGATATTTTAGGTGCGTTCAATAACGCCCTCCAAAGTCTCTATTCACGGCTTTTCAAAGGAGAGGGATAGAAAATCTAATCTGCAATTGGATCAATAGCAAGTTGATCCACCGCAACATTCCAGTACCATTGCAAGGGCAGACGGTCAGATTCAGTCCAACCAGAGGATGTTCCTAATAAGTTGCACTTTCACCACGTCTCTAGACGATTCTGGTGACGACCTGCTGAATATTCTTGGTAAACAGGGTGTGGAGATGCAATGCTATATGGTTGACCTAGCAGTCCTAGTTAGGAGGAAGTATGAGGAAGTAATTTCCAACATCCTTCAACAAGCCTTAAACACGGTTGGTGCGACAGGGAACAGATGTCTGTGAACTGTGAATCCTAGCAAAACTGTAATCGTTCTATTCACACTAAGAAGGAAAGTAGATTCCCTTAGTATCCAGAGTACCAATCCAGTTTGAGGGTCATAAGCCCCAAGATTATTTACTGAATAAATCAAACGTTTATTAAACCAATAAAACTGTATGGCTTGGTCGTCAGGTGGCAAAAAGGATTGCAACGGACGTCCAAAATAAGCTGTCTGGTATACAGAGCCTCGCGAGCTTCGCCATTATGGGAGTTATATCGACAACACCGACACTTGCCATGAAGAATATCCTAAACCCAAGCCTTCTGCATGTATAGCTAGAGAGGTAAGCTAGGATAGTAACCTACATAGTTACAACGTCAAGTAGTCATGGTGACAATCACACGAGCTTGCTGAGTGAAATCAGTAATCACCACATATTCTGAATGATCCCAGTCTCGGTAGATCCCCAGCTGGATATAGTAAGAGCATACAACGTCCTTTTTCTGAGAGAGATGATTGGCGCAGGAGTGACAACTTCTTTTCACCCTCTGCTGTTAACGGACGGCTCCAAAACTCCAACCAGAGATGATATCTATAGAGCGTAGTGCCAGGGAGCTCAGTAATAGGCATCCGGTGAAGAGGTATATTAAAATAATCTTATATTGCCACGTGGCTCTAAAAGCTCTGAGCTCCAAACGAGTGAACTCTAAACTGATTTGGAACTGTATTCAGATTCTTGAACACCTGGGTGAGCGGAACAAAGTTACTTTGATCGGAGTCCCAGGGCACAACGGTATGGAGGGCAATTAAGAGGCCGACGCTCTCGCTAGAAAACAAACCGATTCTGCGTTCATCGGACCAAAACCCGTCGTGGGCATTGCAATAAGCATCCCAAAAGCTGCATCTCAGGTTGGGTCAAGCGTAAAACGTTCAGACTCTGGAGAGACACACTCGAAGGCGTTTATCGTAAACCCTCGAGAAAGCCTCCCAACAGGTCTTAGAATAGCGTAGGTCCGATTCTGACAGGACACTGGCGTCTAGAAACACACTTTAAAAAAATATGTTTCGCAACATAAATCGGACTGTCGCTTCTATTACGTGGAAGACGAAACTGCAGAACAAATTCTCTGTACGTGCTCCGTACTGGAAAAATTAAGATTCCAGACCTTTAACTCTACCCGACGGGAACCCACGGAATTTAAAGAAGTCTCGCATAGTACGACGATCTCTTTATCAAAAGGTGTGGTCTGTACAGCGAACTCTAACAAGGTGTGAGCCACAATAAACACATCTGGGTAGCATTGGAAGGCGTTACTTATGAACCCACTCCCTATAACCTTAAACCTTAAACAAATATATTTTCCCTGGAATATCACGGCTTCATAATGAATATCAAAATATTTGCCTGCCTCTTTTTGTCTGCCGAATAATTTAGTAGTATTCTCAGATATAATCTGCTGTACTACATAGCTTCACCACCCGAGACCTACTCTTCGTTCTTTTGTCACAAAACCATCCTATCTAACTAGACTCTTCTAAAAACTCCGACAGTATCCACCGCTTCCTAGTTACATTTCCAATCCATTCTATATTTATTTCACACCGATGTTCCATAACAACAATCACTTCTTAAACACATTTCCAAATGTCTCCTCCTATACACATTGAAACCGCGCCTCTCAAACACTATTTACCAAAACTCTCGACCACAATTACCGCTTCCCACCCATTCTATATACATTTCATCACATCCAAAGATAGCTATCACTGTCGTCATATCTAATTTCCCCATCACCAACCAGTCATTCGTTAATTCGATTTGTTATGAAGCCAACATCAATAAGTTGCCCAAGTAGGGACGACGTAAGACCAGAAGCGAAGAAACGTCACAGAATAGGGTATATTTTATTACGGCGTCGTTTTTAGACAAAAAATAACGTGATAACTCTTACTATGCTTATAGCTGCTACGCTAACGCTTCCTTGAATGGAAATAGATTTTTTATAATGTGGTACGACCAGTATTGTGTTTATTAGCTGTATTAATATGTAAAAAGTCAAATTGAATCAAATAATAATTGAATAAACCCAGATACATTTGAAATATCATTTAAATATTCCAAAATATTGATTATTTTTAATAGGCGTTTGCAGCAAACACCAAATAAGCTAAATTTGACAACAGATAGATAAAATACTGCTTTATACGGCTCCCCCACTAGATTTATGCTTAGAATGTGACATGATGTTGGTTTAAAGAATAATCTAAACAGTTATAGATCTTTTTTATTTATATATCTATGCTAATTTCCCAATATGATCCCAGTCCCCGGCGACTCTCACTCCTACACATATTTTGAAAATAGAATTACAACTTGCGAATAGCATTGCAAAATTCGAAAACCCAATGTAGGCCACTCAAAACCCTCCAATGCACTTTGGTGAAGCTTCCGCCTCTCGGTGTTGCAGGTTTACTGCAATTTATGCGAAAAATTATACTTTCTCTGTAGATATCTCTCCATATTCTTTTCCAACTCACTTTTATATTATTCACCTCTTCTCAATTTACGCTGGTCTCGATGGAAACTTTGTATTATTCATACTTAGGAAAAACTCGTTGAAATAAGTGAAAAGATCGTGATAATTGTCGTGAAGACTAAGGTACCATATTGGCAATAATAATAGGAATAAAATAAGGACATATCAAAAGTCAAACATCGCAAAACCTCTTATAAATTAAAAGGAAAATATCATCCATGGCTCAAATGTGGCAGACAGTAATTTTTCTGAAGAAAACTCAAAGTCAATGTCACAGCATTTTTAATAGTTGACAACAGTGCAGCTACTAGTTACGGCCTACATACGGGCCATCTTCAGGCTACAAATTATTAATTTGTTATTATTAAAGGAAACATTGTAAAAGTCTCCAACCTTACCTGATCTAAAGATGTATTCTACTTCCGTGGGTAACACACTTTAATAATCATAAATATTGGAGGAGAAAAGTGTGAAATTGGAAGATTATAATTTTTGAAATATGAAAAACTTGAAAAAGTCTTTCTCTCGTCATAAATTGAAATATAAACCACTTAAGAGTTATGATAAATGAATAGTCCATTACAAGCAAGGCACACCAAACCAGACGAAAAGGCACTTCACTCACAACATGTGACTTGTAATAATAGAGACCAGCATGGAAGCATATCATAACGGAAGCTGTCAATTTCAGAAATGTCATACTTCAAAATGACAAGGGAAAGAGTTAAATGTAATCGAATTAGATGGAAATGAATTTTCTCCTTGGAAGTGGTTAGTGACAGACTTTGAAAATTAATTTAAATATTAAACTGGCTGCGAAACCAATAAATAGCCATGGGAAGAACATGTGTCGCCCACAAACAATGAATAGAACATGAACAACACTGAAAAAGTAGATAACTACAATATAATCAAACAGTACTTCGAAAATATTAAAAATTAGTTAAGTTAAAAGGTTATACATATCAGAATAGACGTATAAAAATCATAGATAAAATTATAGTTGTAAATGTCAATATTAGTACAAATCCTCTTAAAAAAATAAGGAGAGTTGTTGATAGGTTTACATGTCAAGAACTAAAACAGTTAATAACAATAAACTAATATTGAGTAGTAATTAAATACTTCAAAGATTACAAGTCAATTGATAACATTAATGGGGAGTTACATCGATATACTACCAAAAATTAAAATGTGAACATTAAAGGTTGAGAAAAAATATAGTTTTTAAAGTTTAACACCCCTGAAAAGGAAGATTGAGGAACATGTATGGCTCAGAAGGTACCGATTGTTTATTAAGACAAACGACATTGGCATCAGAACTAGTCTGGTTAATCTCAAACATCTCAAGTAAATTCACCCCAGGACCCTTAAAACATCAGACAAAGAAGAATTTTTGTTCTCTGAAATAATGGCACTTGCAAAAGCTGAAGGGGAAGCAGGAGGGTCAGTATTAATAATAATAATAACACGCTTTTATTGACCACACAAGTTTTACAGCAGCTAAAAATTACATTACAAAACGTGGTCAAAAGGCAGAGTTCAGAGCTTACCTAATCTGTAACAATTAGCCAAGTTCTGCTCTTCCACTCAATCTTTCAAATGTACACCACTATGTGAATTACGAATAGAAAAATACAAATATAAAAAAGTACACAACTATGTAGATTAACGAATAAGTTCAAGCACATCAAGACAAGATCCACTGAATTAGTTAAAAAATAAACAACAAAAACATTAGTCTAGTTTAAGCCTGCCATTAATTAATTCCATTTTAACTGTATACTTAAATTTATTGAATGAAAATGTTAAGTAGTAATTGGGTATCCTATTTAGTAGCCTGGTTATATAAAACGAAAAAGAGCCCTGAAACAAATTGGTTTTGTGGATAGGTGGAGGCAGTTTATACTTATGTCTAATGTTAATATTATGAACGTCAGTTCTAAAAGTTATATTGTTATATAAATATGCGGGTGTATAAGTTTTAATAATTTTCATAAATAAAGTGCAAGCATGTAAGACACGTCTCAGATTCATATTTAGCCATCCAAGTGTTTTTAAATGTGATCCCTTCTGCGCAAGCCACAAATAAATCGAATGCAAGAATTCTGAATTCTTTGTAATCTTGTCTCATCATATTTAAATAAACATGGCCCATAAACTGTGTCTCCATAATTAGCATGTGATAAAACAATTGACTCACAAAGCATTTTTTTAGTTTTTCTGTTTAACAGATCTTTATTTGCATATAATAATTTTAAGCTACTATTAGCTTTTCTAGCAATATCGGACATATGAGAGCTAAATTTGAACGACTTGTCAATGAGAATGCCTAAATTTTTGGCACAACTTTCTAGCCCGAGATCTTCACTGCCAATTTTTATTTTAATGTGAATACGAGATCGGTTTTTTGTAGCTGTGCGACCAAATAGAAGCATTTTGGATTTAGTGGGATTAACAGTTAAGCAATACATTCTGGATATATTTATTAACGATTCAATATCTTTGTTAATTATATTGCAGGAATCCTCAATGTCTTGTTCTGGAAAAGAAAGATAGAGTTGAGTGTCATCTGCGTAGGTATGTACTGTGCAAAACTTTAGAGATAAGGAGAATAGCGAAGTAAATATTACAAATGGGAGTGGGCCCAAGATTGACCCTTGAGGTACTCCAGTTTGAATATAACGAAATCCTGAGACAGTATTATTTAGCATAACAGCTTGGCATCTGTTGTGTAAGTAGTTTTGAAGCAACGACACTGCTTCAGGTGAGAACGCAATTTACTTTAAAAGAGCTAAAAGGAGATTATGATTAATTAGGTCAAAGGCCTTGGAAAAATCTAAAAGAAATAAAACAGTTAACAAATTGTTATCAGTTGCTCTATGGATATCATCTGTGACATTTACTTTACGACACCTTTTGATACAACTAAGATGTTCTTTTATACTGGTGTCCAACAAACGTCCAGACTGGCCCACATAGACAGCGTCACAGTCCTGAGAATAAAGTTTGTGAACGCCAGGGGAATGGAGATATGTCAAGCAGTCTTTACTGTTAACCAGTAATGATCTCAAATTGTTATTAGTTCTAAAACCAAAGTTAATGTTATGTTTTTTAAAAATATTACCAAATTTATAGGATATAGGACCGAAGTAATGTAGATAACCAGCATAATGAGGTTTGTCACTGTCAGAAACCACATTAAGAGAGTTAATAGTAGGAAAACTCAGTCTGAATTTATTGAATTTATTGTAAAATTTTATGTATAATTTGTTGAATAAAGAGATTGGGAAATTATTGTTGACAGCGATTTGTTTAATGATATTAATCTCACTATAAAAGGCCTCTTGTGATAGAGGCAAACAAAAGGCTCTATAAAGTAAGCTTTTAAAGGAAGAAACCTTATGTGATTGGGGGTGGTTAGAGTTAAAATCAATGACAGCGTCCGTCGTTGTGGGTTTTCGGTAAATCTCAAATTCCAGTCTCATGGTGGCAACATTCCTAACGATTAACAAGTCCAAAAGTGGGATACGACTATTGACATCTAACTCCAAAATGAATTTAATTCTGTGGTGTAATGTGTTAATGAATTGAAGAAAAGAAAGGGCCTGTTGATGTGTACCAAAGTCTGTCACTAGCCACTTACAAGGAGAAAATTCATTTTCTTCTAATTCGATTACATTTAACTCTTTCTCTTGTCATTTTGAAGTATGACATTTCTGCAATTCGCAGCTTCCGTTATGATATGCTTCCATGTTGTTCTCTATTATTACAAGTCACATGTTGTGAGTGAAGTGCCTTACCGTCTGGTTTGATGTGCCTTGCTTGTAATGGACTATTTATTTAAGTATTGTGGATACCTTGTGCTTCAGCTTCCTGTTCACAACATGGTGCTCATCTCTTATATTCGTCTATAAGAAGTACTTTCTTTCCAGAGTTGTTACCATTAATATCTTCCCTCCAACTATATTACCAGTATGGACTCTTCCCTATGGGAATTAAGGTTGACTTGCCCAGACTCTCCCTTTTAGGAATCGATCCTGAACTAGTTGCACTCTTGCTTCTGGGAATTATCAACGGTCATAGAGACAAGATTTCTCTCTCTCATATACACAAATTTAAGCAGTTCAACTCTCACCCCCCATAAGATATTTTAATTTTCATGGTTGATTGCTCCCTTTGAGCTCAACTCTATTAATCCATTCCAATTTCAATTATAATCAATTTTTTTCATTTGTCACATCCTTTTTATAAGTTATCATAACTCTTAAGTGGTTTATATTTTAATTTATGACGAGAGAAAGACTTTTTCAAGTTTTTCATATTTCAAAAATTATAATCTTCCAATATCACACTTTTCTCCTCTAACATTTATGATTATCAACGTGTGTCACCCACGGAAGTAGAATAAATTTTTAGATCAGGTAAGGTTGGAGACTTTTACAATGTTTCTTTTAATTATAACAAAATAATAATTTGTAGCCTGAAGATGGCCCGTATGTAGGCCAAAACTAGTAGCTGCACTGTTGTCAACTATTAAAAATGCTGTGGTATTAACTTTGAGTTTTATTCAGAAAAAAACTCTTATAAATTTATATATCGAAGGGAACAAAATATTCTAGGTATTTTCGATATAAATGAGAGAAATCAAGATATCTGCTCCCTTAAAGCGAAACTGCAGATTTGTTTCCTAAAAAAATTGTCATCTTTTCTTTGACAGGTTAGCACTATGTCATTCGTTTTCATCAAAAGTTCCCCAGGACCAGTTGGAATGATGAAGATCAGCGTTCATACCATCTTATAGGTGATCGTCAGTGCGGCCAAAGTGTTTTGGTCGTTTCTCTTTAGAGGTTATTTGATATCTTACTACGTCCTATATTTCACATATATACCTTATTTCTTCACTCCTTTACCGGTCAAATAAGGTATATCCTGTATTTCATCTAAGTGTTCGCATTTCTGCTGTTCTTAGGATCCGTTTTGTTACTGGGTTCTCTGCTCTAGTTTCTATCGCGTACGTCGTAACCCGTCTTAGGCAAGCCATATGAATTCTTATTTTGCTTCTGATGCTCATATATTCATTTCTTCCTCAAGTATTCTAATATTAATGATGCCTTTGTTGTTTGGGCTTTTACTTCCTCATTTAGATTCCTAGTGCTTGTTATATCTACCACAAGATATTTAAATCTGATTATATTTGCACATTCAACAGTTTTGCCGTTTTTTGGAACTTACATACAAGCCTTTGTAAGTTATCTTCCTCTTAACTGCATCGTCGGCATAGCATATTATTTTTATTTCCTTGTCTCTCAATTGATATCCTTCTTCCAGCCCGCTTAATCTCATCTATAATTCCATCCATTATGATGAAAAACAGGATTGTGCTAAAGCTGTCTCCTTGTTTGATTCCTGTTGTCTCAGCTACTTTTTTCTTAATTTATTGGCCGCGCTTACATATTATGTGGAGTTCTCGGTATTCAGCTCTTCGATTATTGTTATTATATTTGAGTGAATTCTCCTATTTTGCAGTAGGGTTTATGACATCAGTTAATTGGGCTCCATCGAGACACATAAGCTGTAGCTTTTTCGATTACTTGGCGGAGGATCAATATGGTATAAGATTTTCCATGAGATGTAGCATTAGCAGCGTGAGATACATTTTGTCAATGCCAAATCGGTACTCCCAGAATGGTCAGATTCGTTTTAAATGTATAATTTGATTAGTAAAGGAGCAATGCCGGTTCTAGACCATTCCTTATGTAAAATAACATGGGAAATCGCCAAGGTACATCGTGGTAATTTTTGACTCAATTCGATCTGCGCATGCGTCAATCATGAGGTCTTGTGCGCATCCACTGATGACGTCACCCCTTCTCAGTCAGTTGATAATGAGATATCAAAATAAAAAACAATTGAATGAACATTTTATTGTACAATATAAAATTGAAAAGTATAATAAATGAAAATAATAACTAACAATAATTTTTAAGGAATATTCAATTGGCATCGACATCCATATATGCATCAATGGAATAGTGGCCCCATGGTATAGTTTCATCATATAGGTAAGAAAACCACATTACTTTACTTTCAACGAAGCAGTTTCCACGACCCCCCCCCCTTCTCCCCACACCTTTCTACGATAGTATGAATATAGGAGGTCAACTTTTAAGGCTTTAGTATTCGACGATCGTTGGAACTGTTAAGATGGCAAGTTCCAAAATGTTTAGTGTTTCCCAGCTTTACGGTAAGAAAGTTAAGCCGACCGATGAGAGATTTGGATTGTGGCTCCTGTTGGAAAATTTGGAAGGTAACAATCTGGTTACTGATATTGGAAATATTAAATACACGGAAGGTGAACACCCGCTGGAAGATGGACTTATACCAATTACAGAACCATTTTGTGACAACATAATGCTTGTTAAGGTATGCGGCTTAGAGAACTGCAATGGAAATTCTATACTTGTTAAAAAAGAAATATGTGGTTCTCTTAATAGTTATATACGTGGAAAGTTTGGCGAATTTGTTTCTGCAAAACATGATATTAGAGCTAAGCTGCCTTTCCGCTTACTATGTAACAACCCGCTTGCCATTGGAACAAGAGAAGTAGTCGGAGAAGATTTGGAAATTATTAAAAGGAAACATAAAGAACCTGTGTGCATTCCATACAAAGTAGAATTGGCGGACGTTAAACTGGACAGGCTACTTAAAGAAATACCAAATTCATTGGAGCAACTTCAGAAGGAAGATTACTACCTAATGGACTTAGAACATAACGCAGGATTTTGCATGAGTTTTTAACAAAGAGGAAATGATTAATTATTTAATAAGCAACTTTAACTTTTACATCCAAGGAGAGCACAAGGAAAGGTGCAACGTTATTGTAAACAATGATAAAATTGTTGGCATAGATTGCCTTACTTGGCTCACATCTAACGCAAGGGTTAAAATATACAACAAATTTATTTGTCAAATAACCAGTGCTGGAGTTAACAAGAGCATTGGAAACCATATTGTAGATTTCGTCAACTGCCCAGATGCAAGGTAGAGGAAACTGCGTCTTCTGTATTGGCCAAGAAGCATGGTATTACCAGATTAGAAGCTACGATATATAACTACCCAATTGGAAATTTTCATGGAGAAGACTACAGTCTTTTAGAAAATTGCATAAAAAGGTACGTTTCCTATGAGGCGGCTGACGCCAGCGTCTGTCGCTAAGCGTCTGACGCGGTATACTGCTACTATGAAATCTAATGCAATCATTGTCTTAGAAGCGTCACTGCGTGCGCAGCGGCTGGAGGTGGAAGGGGCCGCGCGGCTAGACCTCTCTTTGAGCAGTACTGACGCAGACGCTCTCATGTAAAATGACTTCCAAACTAGTGTTTTCAAGTGTTGATGATGAAAAACTAGTGGAAAGTGTGTCTAAATTTCCTTGTATTTACGATGTGAGTAATAGACTTTACAAGAATCAAGTTGTGAAAGACAATGCATGGAAGGAAATAGCAGAATGTACGGAGAAATCAGGTAAGAAAATATTATTTGTCCTTACTATGTTTTATATTTTTCTTAAGAATTGTTTTATGCATACCATTTACATTCTTGTATACATGTTATACGTGATACATATTTGTTATGTTGTTATAACTCATCGTTCACAAACAAAACAATTTTATTGTAAGTAGCAAACAAGATTTATGATTGTGCTTACAAATTCGGTCTCTACTAATAATATTTTTAGTTTAGCAGATCAGTAAAAAATAAAATAAAACTTCATATGGCAATTAGTTACTTCTAGTCACATAATTATTCTGCCAAGCTATTGCTCCAACATGACTGTTAAAGTATTTCATAAATGAATCTCTCACATAAAACCCATCAGCATTTGCAAAGCCACCAGACCTTGCAAGTGGTGTAAAATTTCTCGATGGTGGGGGATCGGAAGGATTTAATTCATAATGTGGTTTATTTTGTGTCTCAAGAAATGCATCTCTAAGCATATTATGCAGACAACAAGCAACGATTATTAAGTGATCAGTAGCCTCTGGCTTCAAAGCAATGGGGGTGTAAAATATGCGAAAAATTTGGCATAGCAAACCGAATGCATTCTCAGAAACTCTACGAGCCCTACAAAGACGGTAGTTAAAAATCGCTTTTTGATTGTCAGCACTTGCGACGGGTTTCGAAAAAGGTTTCATCATATGTGTATGAAGCCGAAACGCTTCGTCACCAACAAACACGTGAGGCAACACAATGTCCGAATTTGGCAGCTTACCAGGTGGTGGAAACATAATATCGCTTCTGAATCGCTTCCCAAGATTACTTTTATCAAAAATCCCGCTGTCTCCTTCCTTGCCATAAGAACCCACATCAGTGAAGATAAACTTGTAGTTTGCATCAACGACAGCAAGCAAAACGATGGAGAAGAACTGCTTATAATTGAAGTACAAAGAACCACTTCGTGCAGGACAGAATATTCGCACATGTTTTCCGTCGATCGCTCCGACACAATTAGGAAATTGCCATTTTTGTTCGAATTGTTCAGCTTTCTTTTTCAATTCATCAGGTGTGATTGTTGGTAGAAATAGCGGCATCAGTTTGCTGCTTAGAACTGAAAGCGTCTGTTTTATAATTCTGCTGATGTAGCTGAATGAAATTCTAAATGCAAAAGCCAGCGAATGAAACGATTCCCCTGTTGCCAAAAACCTGAAACGAAAAATTCGGAAGTCACTTGTAAAATGAATGAAAACACAAATTAAAAATTATTTTTGCTGTTAGAGATACCTAAACACTTATCCTATACTACTCACACTGGGTAATTGTGTCCATTTTTGTTGCAGCGGATGATTGTAAGAAAAGGTGGAAAAATATAAAAGATACTTTCCTCAAGAGGCAAAAGAGAGGAATGGGAACTGGGACTTCTGCTTCTAGTAAACCAAAGCCATGGCCATTGGCCGATATGTTATCGTTTCTTGGAAAAGTTAATTACAAGCGAGAGTAACTCAAAATATTGAATTTTACTGTACACTAAAAAGCTTTAATATTTTTAATTTACAGAAGCATATCAAACACATCATCTGACAATACCTATGGCCAGGGAGACGATGAAACAGTGGAAGAAGAAACGATGGCAACTGAAGAACACTCGTTTATTACTGAACATGTGCCATTAGAACCTCAGCAACCTCATACTTCAAAGCAAAAGTCAACCCCGCCTGATGATTTACTTTTTCGCCCTAGTAAACGGCAAAAGCATAATGAGAAAGTGATCAGTTTCTTGGAGGAAACGCGCAAAGAAAGGAATGACATTTTAAGGGGGTTGGTTCAGAAGTGCGATGACGAGATCGATCTATTTTTCAAAAGCATAGCGATGTCCGTAAAGAAGCTGAGCCCAGATTTGATTAATGAGGCAAAAATGAAAAGTTTACAGATGGTCTTCGATCTGGAAAGTCGCAATTCAATTTACATCTTTGCTCCGCAACATTCAGCATCTACAAGTTGTAGTAGTTCAGCAATGGCATCACCTTCAGCAACAGTTACGAACTGTGATCAAATTAATTTTTTAGAGTCACATGACTGTACGCAGTTGGAAGAGAATCGAAATTACGCAACATTGTAACAAGTTCCTTTTTATTCAAATAAATTGTACTGCAGATAATATATAATTCATCATTCTCCCGTACCTCTTTACAGCGTTTCTCAACCTTTCAGTATGTGCGACCCAATTTTCAATCATACTTTTCATCGCGCCCCCCTCTCATACAATATTATATTCCCCCCTTTAATTTTATCGCGCCCCATAGGTTGAAAATCGCTGCTCTAATGTATACTTATGTACCAAAAATATTTTTTCTTTGCTTACCGTAAAGTTACAGCCAGTTTTTCTTCAGGGGTGATAGGGTACTGATATCTGTTTGAAGAATCTGTTCTAATATCATCCTTTATTAGATCCAAAACATAATTAAACTGAGCGACGTTTAGCCTAAAAAATTCCCGGAACTTTTTGTCATCCTGCACTAAATGCTGATTGATAAGTTTTACAAAGAAACCTTCATCTTTCCTTCTTTTAAATAAGGTATTGACTTCAGCATTACCCTCAAGCATCAATTGTTCCAATAGAATTTCTTCTTCTTCAATTTCTTCAAGCATTAATATGCGTAATAGAATATCTCGGTCACTCATTTTAAAGACTTCACTTTGAAGGGCCGCACAGAACTGACGCTTCAGAAGAAACAGTCAAGTACGCGTCAGCCGTACACGTCAGACGCTCAGCGACAGACGCTGGCGTCAGCCGCCTCATAGGAAACGTACCTTAACTCTGCTACAAGATAGTAAGTTGTACTTACAAAATTCTCCGTTATACTCTATTTCGATTGCAAAAATGTGGACAAAGTTGACCGAGAGTCTACAGAACAGCTGTTGTCTTGTGTTTAACAGTATGTTGCAATATGTTTATTGGCGTAACAGCAATACAAGAATGTTGACGCGATTACAAATAAATTTACCAAAAGAATCCGACGCAAGGAAGAAGGTTATAAATCACATTCTCTCTGCATACAGCTTTAATTGCCTCCCTGTTAACCATATAGAAAAAACGATTTATTCTTCCTGTTTCCGATGAAACCTTACCATGGGGCCATTATCATATTGATGATTATATGGATGTCGATGCCATTATTCCTTAAACATTTATATAAGAATAAAAATTATCTGTTAGTTATTATTTTGATTTATGATACTTTTCAATTTTATATTTCACAATAAATGTTTGTTTAATTGTTCTTTATTTCAACCCTCCCTCCCTATTATCAACTGACTGAGAAGGGGTGACGTCATCAGTGGATGCACACCTCATGATTGACGCGTGCGCAGATCGAATTGAGTCAAAAATTACCACGATGGACCTTGGTGATTTCCCATGTTATTTTACATAAGGAATGGTCCCGAATCAGTGCTGCTCCTTTACTTTGATCTAATATAAATTTCCATTTTTATGTATTGTCGTAAAACCAATGGTTCAAGCCAAATAATCATGGATTCGTCAATATATAATCTTCCATCAGATCCATTGAAGTAGTTCAAAATCGATTCAATTATGTATAATATATCATCCGTGTCAATAGAATTATCAACAGCAAGTGCAATAGTAACGGAAATCTTTGGTGTTCCGATTGTCGGAAAAAAACATTTTCATATCTCATGAAGTCACTTCTCTCCATGTAGCAGCTCAGCTGAATTTCATTCCTTCCGCAACTCTTTCTATTTCTTGAGATAAATACATCTAATATAGTGAAGAATGTGAAATATATGCGTCGACTGAATATTGGATACCGATTTTAATACAACCTTTTTTCCAATCATCTTGTTAAATTCAAATAACGGAATCTAGTGGTTCCGAAGTCTTAGCATAAACCGCTCATAGACGCTCCATAATTTCTCCGAAGTATATCGTATTAAATTCAGATAGGTTAAGTATCTACGTACTGCTAGTGAAAACCATTGTTTTGTTAGAAACCAGCTCTTTCTAAAGTGTAGGTACTAACAATAAATTACAAGCTAGAGTAGTAAATAGTAGCAGGTACTTGGTATCGTTGGTAATTCTGGAAATTATTTTTTCAAGCAGTGCATAAACATAATATAACGCTGATGAGGATATTTGATATTCTTATTTATATTATCGTAAATTTTGTGAAAACCGGTCGCTGAAAATTATTTCATTGGTAATAACTGCCCTTAATTGAAATTCCACAAATAAATGTGTCAAATTGAATATATTGAATTATTTTGTAGCTTTCGATAAAATTACAACAAAAATGTTTTTGAGTGTTCAGAAGAATATCCTGTGTATGTGTATATTCGAGTGTTATATTATAAATTATTTACAGAGAACCAGCAACGTAAGGATTTTCAGTCTTTTGAAATATGTTACAACCATGGAATAATTGAAATGGTTTGTTCTTACAAACCGGTATAATAACAAAAACTGGTATATATCAAGATAACAACCTATTAATCCATTATAGCAGCCATTACTCCTCGATATATAGATTTAATAGATTTATGAAAAAGTGCTTGCGTGATAAGTGCCTCCCACATAAATCTATATCGTAGATGTGTCAATAGCAGTAGCAAGAACCGCAATAAATAAGGGCAAGCAAAAACCCTCTACAGCATACTCTGCTTCACTCAAGAACGTCGCCGGATTATATCCCTTACTTTTAAGATAAGCTTTAAAAATATATTTACTATACTGTTCCACTTAGAAATGTAGATGAGGTCTTGTCAAGGAAGGATCTAAAGGGGGAACGGCAGGGTGAAAATTGCAAAGGCAAAAAATATCTACCAGTCCTGGAGCTCGTTTGATTATAAAAGTTTGGTGATTCGAAATATTTATCTCTTCCTACGCATCTCATACAATCGATATTAACTTGAGAGATATCATTTCGTATCATTTCCTGCTACTATTGTTTATAATATGGTAGCTCAGAGCAAAATCAAATACATAAATCAGTAAACATTGACAAGATAAATGGTAGACGTGAGAACGAATATGAATTTATATAGAATTATGCTAATGATTGAAATGGAAAGATCTTAAAAACAAAATGTTCAATGAATCATTTAGTAACAAAAAAATTAAATAAATAATTTTGAACAGAAAAATTTGGGATGATTAGAGTGAAAAATATAAAAACCAAACCTTCTAAAGGAAATCCGGTTATTAAAAAATTCTGAAAGAAACAATTTAATTGATTTGGCAATGTCAAGAATACTTGAAGCGAAATTGGGAAATACTATGAAAAAAGTGGATTATTCAAATTTATGGAATATCGTAACAGAAGGGGAAAGTTGAAGAAGAATGGAAAACAGTTGGATCAATAGGGGAGCAGGAAAGAGAAAGCTCCCGGTCAATAATTGCAAACTTAATGAGGATATTGACGTTAACTGATATATAAATATAGAAATAATATCATAACGTAAAATTCAGGAAACTAGAGATACCAAAGAATAATAAATAACAAAATTTTTATTTCTTTCGAAGATTTGGAATGATGAAATAGACAAAAAATTAGAAAAGGAGAGTTAAGCAAGGCAAGGATTGAATAGATAATAAGAATTATATAGAAATTGACCAACCAGCATTCTTATTCTTAACCCCTTATTCCAAAACATGGGAGCTTCGATTATAAAAAGTATGTTCTTTAATTCTTCTAATTTAAAATATAATATTAGGTTTTAAGTTAATGAATTAATTTTCAGTTTTTGCTCTCTATTATTTTGCAGTACAATAGATTTGCACTTCCTTTATGTTGAGGGTGGATAATTTTCTTAAAATTCAGAAATAGGTGTTCTGTGACAACTACAAGCAGTAGGGGAGACCGGGGCGAGTTGTAACAAAAAATATTTGACTTCTTTTTTTTCGTTCAATTGTTTTAAATAACCAGAATTTTTTGCTCGAATTTCTACTACCATATGTCGTGTACAAATTGATTAAATATATATGAGAAAATCTTTATACAGAAACGGCGGGATTTAAAAAAAAAATGATCCTTCGTTACAATGTCTCGCCTCGAGGTAAAATGTAGCAATATGCGGGGTAAGTTGTAACGCATACTTTTCAATGCTTCATTCCTTCAAATACAAACGTAAACCATACAAACAAAACAAAAAATATATCAATGAATATTATCCAACATTTAGTAATTCAAATTTTAATACTACTGAGGTCTGAATATTAGTTTTAACCTATCTATTCAGGATCAGAATCGCAATTATGGCAGATATATGAAAAATTTCCATCTGTACATGCTTCATGTGACCACAGTTTGCATTCCTGGCAGCTAATCCACTTTTATTTGGGTTTACTATTTCCAAATGAATCAGTGCCAACTAAGCAAAAATATTCAACTAAAACTTTTTTCCTCGCTTTATTCACTTTTTACATAATAATTTCTTTGTGATTTTTGGACTTTCGAATATTTTGTTCTTCTTCCAGTGCATGCTTTTCTGGCGTATCAGTTAGTACCGCATATTTCCTTTTTCTTCCACCCCAAAGGGTTGTCTTTCGTTGCTCAGCTTTAGGAAGTGGGCGAACAAACTTTGGAGAAAACGTCTTCTTACCTTTACAAGTTCCTTGGGCAGTAATTTTAATGGATCCTGACGTTGAAGCAACTGGCTCTAGTTCAGCTATTTTAGAAGAGGAGACCACACCAGCTGGTAAGTTAGATTTGGGCATAACAGGCGTTTCTTTGGGTAGATCAACTGATGTCCTAGCAACAGGTTCTATCTCAACAGTTTGAGACAATGTGGGAGGTAGTGGTGGTGGCGGAGGCGGTTGATCCATTACACTAGATGGTAAAAATTCATCGTCGCCGAAAATTTCTCTATTAAGAGGTTATATGCCAGAAACTTTAAAACCTTTCATTATGTTTGTTGGGGTAGTTGCCAACGGTAGCGCATATCTAACTAAAGACGGAATGTCATATATGGTCATAGACTTTCCAGGGTTGTTTCTAAGCCAACTATCTTGAGCAGAAGATAAATATTTTTTGAACGGCCCATATACAGACCTATCCAATGGCTGGAGGCGGTGTGAACAATGGGGTGGAAATGACAACATTACGACTCCATTATCTTTTACGTAGTTAATAGTTTTTATTGCTAAATGAGACTCATGATTGTCTAATAACAAAAGAACTGGGTTTTCTTTCGATGGCTTCACATGAGCAACAAAGTGTTCCATAAATTTATAAAATTCTTCTACCGTCATCCAATCTGAACCATTTGCTGAACCAATGGAACCTGGAGGGCCGTCCCTAAGAAAGTGGTCATGGAATTTTTTCCTGGGAAACAGTAACATAGGAGGCGTACAATTTTCTATTGCACTAGCGGCAACACATACAGTGACCAGGACCCCTCTTTCACTAAAAGTTATTCCACCCACCTGCTTCGTTCCTTTTTTGGCAATAACTTTGCCAACTCTCTGCACGGTGGTTACTCCTGTCTCGTCTACATTCCAAATTTGTGCAGCTATGAAATTGTATCGTGTCTCTTACGTTAGCTAGTTTATCAAAAAAAAGGGAGACATTGGTTCTATTGAAATTTGTTGCTCTCTGTAAACTTGTAGGTTCTGGAGTTCTAATGGACAGATTTTTATTATGTTTAAGAAATATTGTTAGCCAATCTTCCCCGGCCATTTTGTTTTGTTTCCAGGAATCAGTGAATTTAATGTCATATTTCAACGCACTCATAACCTAATTTACGTACTTCCTTAGGAGTCAAACTAAAGTAAATTTTTGAAGCGCGTTTCAAGTATTCCACTAGGCTGGCGTCTACTCATCATTAAAAACTGAAATTCTCCTATATCCTACGTTTTCCAACGTTATACGCCCTTCGCAATCTCTAACTTTCTTCACATATCTATAGAGTCACGTGGCATATATCTAAATCCTTAGCCACTGAACGAATGGACTCCTTATTATGTATAACTCTGTTTACTGCCTCTTCCATATCTTCTTTAGATGTAGAACCTCGTTCTGATTTTTTCTTCTATGTTCTCATCCTAAAAATAAAAACTCACGTACTTAAGTACGTATGTAGGTACATATGGCGGGGTAAGTTGTAACATGTTACATTTTGCCCCGATGGAATTGTTACAACTTACCCCGAGCTTGATTTTTTTAAATTTTATCTCCATAAATGAAAAAGTAATAATCAAATCAATAAAAACTTCCGACTGTATAATAACTTGAACAGTAGTTATCCATTTGTGACAAAAAACAATTCGGACCGTTTTTATTAATAGTTATTTAAAATCAAAATAAAAGTTCGGAATTTACTTACCTGCTCGAATTATAAACATTCGCGGGAATACCGGCTGCTCCAATGTCTATCGCTTCACCATCTACGTATAAGTGACCTTCAGAATGTTCTTTATCAGCCAATGTATGATGCGGTGTTGCCAAGTTTTTAATTCAGGAAAAATTTGGTGTGTTACAACTTACCCCGTGCTACAACCCACCCTGGTCTCCCCTACTAATATAATAGTTATGTATGTAATAAGGATCATAAAGGCGATCATTACGGTACAAGTCGTGCATAACCGAGTCCAATATCACGACGTGTGCCATAATGATTGTTTATGATTCGTATTACATTCAAGATTTTATCTGATGGCAATTATATTAATACATTTTCGAAAAATTTAAAACTGCATTTTTGACATGTCACAGTGACAACTGTTTTTAAGGCAGTAAATATATGTGTAGTTTAAAATATTAGTAGGTTAGTGAGCTGTGCTTTGCCATTTCCTTGACAACGTCTAGAATTTTTCTTAATATCGGGGTACATCCCAGGATTGAATATGTTACAACTTGTCAGGAAAAATGTGAAAATACGACCTTGCAAGACAAACAATCGACGTTTTTTTGTCACTTATAAAAATAAGAGAAGCACGAAACAACCCTTTGGAATGCACACCTTTGGTAAAATGCCAATAGTTATTGCCACTTTTTTGAATTTACCTCACCCTGAAGAATATATCGGACATTGTTTTCAGCGATTGTCTGCTTCATTTTTGGCTGATTCTGGAGCTGATCCGTGAACCGTGAAATGCCATGGCGGATGGGAAAGCAATACTGTTGCTGAAGGTCAAATCGAAAATTCGAAAAAGCAAAAAAAAACATCAGAAGCAATTTTTGGTGCCAACAACCAAACAGGATTAAAAATTTACCAAAAAACATCAACTACTGATGTAAAAACTCTAGAATCCATTGGAATTAATATTGTAAATTGTAGTAATTGCTCTTTTGCCATTGATAATAAATAGTTTTAACAAAGTTATGCATTTTGAATAAACTTTTTTAATCTCACCATCACATGTTTTTCATATAGAATTTCATTATGGTACTTAGTACCATAATGAATTCATTTTGGGACTAAGTACTTATATGAAGTTTCTTAATTTATCAAAATTGACATAACGTTGTCATTATGACATGCCATCAGATACATAATTTTAGAGTAGCTAATTTGAAAGTAGGTGATCTTAATGATACATTATTTTATAACTAACTAGCCAATGACATCTTGGATGATATTGCTTCAACAATGGAGGTTTGAAATTCATGAACAAGTTCCATGATTACTTCGTCCGCACGAAGTAAACACGGAAATTGGTGGTCCATGAAGGAAAATAATAGTATAATATACTCCAAGCGACTGAATTGACCCATTTAATCCCACGGGTGGTGTTTGGTTCCTGAGGGCGGGGCGTAGCGGACCCTGAGGGACACAATTCACCTATAAATTTTTAACGTAAATAAATACTACTTACATTTGAAGCCTTAACACAATAAACATAGTATGCTGTTTGCTTCTGTGACAATGATAAACAAAGTCCCTGTGAAAACGGCGCCATTGTAAACGTAAAGAAAATCAGTGAAAATAAATAAAAGTGAAGAATTCAACGTAGATCAGGCTGCTGAAGCAATTACTCAAGAAGTAACACCACAAAAATCGAGAAAACTATATGAACAACAGTTGAAAACGCGTTGTTGGTGTATTTCAACGAGAAATCCAAAAAAATTTGTTCTTCCACGTGATGGTCATATTACTCGATGTTAAAAGCAATAATTAATATCAAGCATAACATAGACATCAGCAAATTTCTATAATTACTTTAACCCTTATAATACCAAGCAGGGTGCAAATGCACCCCACATGTACTTTTTTGTATATATCTATGCCAATTATATTTTGTATTATTTCCTCTTTTTAGTAGGTGCATTTTTTAGGTTCCAAATGTAATTTACCTAAAATCTTAGATGGATTTTTTCCATCTCAGTAATTATTTAGGTTTTTAGAGTGTGGGGTGCATTCGCACCCCGCTTGGCATTTTACGTATACCAATATTCCTATGTTATTATGAGCTAACGGCAGGGTAAAATCCTTACATGTTGTACTGTTCGTATCCCCATTTCTCTTATTCGGCGCGGCGCTTGCATTGCTACGCCGCCGGCCGCCTACTGGTACAGGAGTAATAGTTATTACAATTTAGTGTCGTTTATGCAAGGGTCTGTGTAAGATTAACGAGTCGATTTATAGTGCGCCACGTGGTTGTTTATTCGGTCGAAAATGAGTAATTTCCGAATTCGAAATGAAAAAGCTCTAACGGAGGAGGAAATTTTAATGCTGTTGCAAAATGATGATCCAGAATATGAGGAATTATTGCAGGAAGATGATGCAAGCGACATTGAAAGTGTGGACCATATATCCGACCAAGAAGAATTCGATGAAGAAATCTATGCTTCTTCTGATAAAGAAAACACTAACTTAGAGGTACCTGTAGCTGATATTCCTGTTTATACAGCTAAAGATGGTACTGAAACAAAAACCTCTTACTCTCAGGGTAAAAATTATTTAAATAATTGAAAGTATTAAAAGAGAGTAGGTTCTTTCCTAACTGACAAAGAGATTGGAGATAACGGAGCCAGTTCTCAGGGCTCTGTTATCTGAAAGAAGTTTAATTAAAGAAAAAAAATGTGAAAAAGAAAGAGAAAGAGAGAGAGAGAAAAACTAAAAAACAGTAAAGTTACATCAATAGTAAGGGCGCCACTAACTTTGTTCCTAAACAAAATTAGAAAGAAATCAACCTCCTTAATCAGTCAACTCTTACCTGCTGTGCTCTGCTAGTTTTTAGACAATACTTATGCAAAAAAAAATGTACTGAAGGCTATTTCACAGGTCTTTCTGTATAATAAATAAAACAACAGACTACTAATATGTATGAATATAATGAATGAAAAAATATTTAAACGTGTTACATAGTTTGACAATAATGGGTTAGTAAAAGTGTGTATGTGAGAAGAAAAAGAAAGTATAAATAAAAACTAAGACAAGCTGTACAAATATGAATGGTGAAGCCATACAATATAATTTTACTTATCTTGAAGTAGCAAGTCGAAGTCGATTCTCCATAAAATCTTCCTAGGTAAAATAATTCTCAGTATAATACATAGTTGAGTATCTAGATCATGAATTGGCTCTTATGGAAACACCATTTCTTGTGAGTCAATGCAAATTGCCGACAAATCTTCACCTTAGTTCTTCCGTCGGGTGATTTTAGTTAAATTTACCGGAATAGTTAAATTATTCCAGGCGGTATCGCAGTAATCCCTGCGAATTTGTTCTTAGAACAAGTTTTTTTAATAACCATACAGAATATTTAAAACTTTTATCAGGATTTCTGCGACTACCATTCTCTATTACAATCTCTCGTATAGTGCCGCATTCCGAATTTCTATTCAGGATTTTTTTCTGTGAGATATCTACACAGTTTATTCCACCAACATTTAAATAGTTGTTTAAAACATTGGCAAGGAAGGACGTGTGGTCTATTCCACCAATACATTTAACATGCATCGCTGAATTATTTATTTAAAACTCTATTAGAAATGTTAACTGCTAAGTGAACGTTTCATACCCCTAACAGCCAAGAAAAAAAATTTTCAAAAAAAAATTTTTTTGTTATATAATTAAACTATTGAGACCAAAAAAAAACGAGGGAAGAAAATTTAAAATAGAAACTTTAAAATATGAGAATCACGTATGAGTAACAAGGAAAATCCTTACTATTTTAAAAAAAACATTGATGAAGTCAATATTAATATATATATACATACATATTTTGTACATATTTATACACCCCCAATAAAGTTCATCCCCATATTGAGACTAACATAAACTTTAAGCTTCTGTGTTATTAAGTACTTATTCAAAGGAACAGTCTACCCAATTAGTAACTGCTCTTACTTATCAACATAGAACCCTAAATCGAATATGAAAAAATTTACATTAGGAAAAACAAAAACCCAGATATGCATTTTCAGGGACTTAAGTACTGATACAAGGGAACAGTCTACCCGTTTAGTAACTGAACTTACTCAAACCCTTAAAATACAGCATAACAAAAGAAAATTTTAGACATAAAGAAATGAAAGATAAAAAACACACCCTCATACATGTTCTGCACTGTCTGCATCCGATATCCACCGTCAGGTCAGATGCTGAGAATCCCCATGGCTCAATCTAGAAACAGAAGGTGTGCCAAGTTGTAAGTGATCACACAAGACCGAAATTGCGCAAACTTAGCAGCAAAGAGAGCCTCGTATTCCGATTCAACTGCTTCCACATTGCCCCATAACAACTTCAAACACCCCACACCGCAATGTAGCTCGAACGAAGACACTACACAACGTCCAGTTCAGAGTACTGCACACTCAATGATATTCTAGCATATCATTAACGCTAAAATAATAACCTGAAGGGTTATTAAATGATACCAAAAAGACAAAGACGGGAAGGAACATAAAAAGATATAGAAAAAGATTAAAAGTTGGAAATTTATTAAGATGGTCCAACATTAACCACCCATTATATGAAAGACAAGTTAGGTATTTGTCACGAACCTTATTCACTGAGTGCATATTTGTTCTGAAGGTAAGGAATATAGGAAAAGACATTTGCCCAGGAGTGATATTTCAGGGTTGCCCCTCGTTATCCGTAGACCGAACTGCAAGCAACACTGGTGAGAATAAACTCACAAGAATACTACCCCAGATAAATTCTTTAAATCAAAAATAAAAGTTAAAATAAAATGATAATAGGAAGAGAAAAGAATAACATAATATGGCTCAGATAAATAGGTCGATAAAACTCATAACTAATTGCCGTATCCTATAACTAATGAAAGGAAAGAAAAAAAATAAAAAAACTTACTATTCTCATTGAGAATATAGACGTCACAATCAGGTAAAGGAACATCAAAAACACTTCGCAATATTCACAAGAGGGAAGAAGTAAACTTTAAAGAAAATACTAATACTGTCACAAGGGAATGGACGATGATTCCTGCACTAACATATTTAACAACAACAAGTCATTATCTAATGGTGAGGTAACCATCTCCAAACTTATTCGTATCTATTTTTCTATATTGTGAATCATTAAAGTAAAGATATTGTGTTTTTAATGCCTAGATTAATATTATAATCTAGTGTATATGAGTCATAGTCAGGTAAAGAAATATCAAAAAGATATTTTGATGTTTCTATGTAGATAATAATAAGTATTCATATGAATCCTTAATAGCAAACAGAGGGAAAGAAAATTAGAGAAAATACAAATACTGTCACAAAGGAATGGACGATTATTCCAGCACTAACATATTTAACAACCATATGTCATATTCTAAAGGTGAGGCAATAAACTCCAAACTTATTTGTTCTATCCTCTCAAATTCCCTTACTATAAGATAAAGAAAATATGTTTTCTTGACAGATAGAAATTTTAATTTCTACGGTAAGATATATCAAGATAATTATAGATATTTTTGAATAGTGAAAATAACTATTTGTTAGATAGAGATAAGCGTTTAAGCTACGAACACTGAAAATTAAATTCCTTACAATGAACTGGATTTATTTGGAATCTAACTAGAAAAGATAAAGATACAAATTTTAAGATAAAATTAAACCAACTATTAAGTAACATAGATAGATCATTTCTGTGTTGCTGTGCCAAAAGAGGTAAGAGTCAAATTTGCTATAACTATTATAGCAAGCTAGGATATATACTATACAATAGATGTCTGGTGGGACAATATTTAAATGTACAGAAGACGCACGATTTATGTCTGCTGCGACACAAGATAAGATAAGGTAAAGATAAATTTTCGACACGAGATAAAATAAGGTAAAGATAAAGCTCTGTGTGTCATTCTCTCTAACACACAAAAACCCTAGGTAAGATAAATTATTTCAGTTTGTGTCATTTGACACAATTCAACTGAAAACGGTAAGATAAGATAATATTTTTCAGTATGTGTAACTACACATTTCGACTGAAAAGATAAGTCTACAAATTAGAAATATAATATGGAACATTCAAATTTTAGTGATACTAATTACCGTTCCAACATCACATAACTCTAATTCAGTAAACAAAAATAATATTAATTTCTTAATACTTTCTAATTTCAAAAATATAATCTACAAGATAAACCTAGGTTACCAACAAATTAATTTAGCCAAGAGATTATTTTTAACTCTCAGCACAACACAGAAAAATCTACAGTAAAATTACTTTTGCAGATAAGGTAAAAATGTGTTCATCTAACAAATGTTCATTCACTATCCGAAGATACTGAGTCAGGATTATTTTCATCATCGGTAGAGTCACTTGATTCATCAGTAGATAAGTTATATTCTTTTAGATCTTTAATATGCCATCGTCCTATATTTTTGCCATTACTATCTTTAAGTTCATAAATCAAGGGAGATATAACACGGTTAACAGTACAATGTATATATTTAGGCATAAATTTTGCAGAAATAAATTGAGCTTTATCAGATTTCTGATAATTCTTTTTCCAAACATGATCACCTACATGAAATTTAATATCGCGCTTACGAAGATTATAACGGTTACTCGATTTTATGTAAGCCTTGTGTAATTTTTTTCTAACATCTTCGAAAATTTTTGGCATTTCTTGAGTATCCTGTAAACGGTGTATTTTATCAGCAATTGTAGGCTGATTATTTGCATTTTCTGCAATATTCCCGAAGAATGACCCTGATACAGGTACGTTTCTAGCAAACACAAGAAAAGATGGTGGAAATTCTGTGACTTCATGTTTAGACAAACGAATTGCCTGAGCTATTTTCTGTAATTCTACATCCCAAGTTCTATGATCAGAAAAACAATATGAACGTATTGCAGTGACAATAGATTTATTCACACGCTCAGTATGATTGGCTTGAGGAGTGTAATTTGCAGTGTACCAAATACTTTGGACATTGTACTTAGACATCAAACTTTTAAACAACTGACTAGTGAACTGTTTACCATTGTCTACAGCTACTATTTGAGGAACTCCAAAAATTAGAAAAACATTATTTTCAATAAATTTCACAATCGCAGAAGAGGTAGCTTGTTTTAAAGGTTGAATTAAAACAAATTTAGAGAAGAAATCAACAATGACCAATGCACACGTATTTCCCTGGCGAGATCTAGGATATGGGCCTATTAAATCACAGGAAATTAACTGGAAAGGAAACCCTATGTTACGATATTTACCCATGAGACCAGCTTGTGGCAAATTTGTGGGCTTACAGGCAGCACAAACTTTACAGCGCCTCACATATTTTTGTACACTCTGTCTCATTCTGGGCCAATAATATAACTCTGAGATTCTCTCTAATGTTTTGAAAACACCGAAATGAGCTGCAGTAGGATCATCATGAAATTTCGATAACAATTCAAGTCTGTTTTCCGTTGGAACTACAATTTTCCAGTCAGTTAAATTGCAAATACTGGCATACTTGTTAAAGACATGCTTATATAGAATATTATTTTCTACCATGAAATTAGGATAACTATCCGGATCGGATTGAACCTTATTAATCATACTTTTATACCAATTATCAGGTTTTAGTAAAGATAAATTTAATACATTTATTTCCGGCACCCTGGATAGAAAATCTGCAGGTACGGTACCCGTTGCTCTACGATGGACTATCGAAAAATTGTATTGTGAAAGTTGTAGAATCCACCTAGCTAATCGTGGTGATGGTTTCTTCATGTTATTTAACCAAACAAGAGAAGAGTGATCGGTGATGACAGTAAAATGTCGTCCCAGAAGATAATAACGAAAATGATCAATAGATAATAGGACTGCAAGGGCCTCTTTTTCAGTAGTTGTGTATTTCTTTTGACATTTATTCAATTTTTTACTATAATAAGCTACTGGATGTTCCAACCCATCTTCTAACTGAAAAAGCACACTTCCAATACCTACATCACTTGCATCACACATTAGATAAAATGATTTGTCAAAATCAGGACTACAAAGTACAGGAGCGGTAGTTAAGACAGTTTTTATATGATCGAAAGCTTTTTGAGCTTCCGGTGTCCAACTTATTGGTTGATTTTTTTTTCTATTCGATAAAAGATCAGAAATGGGAGCAGATAAAGTAGAAAAATTATTTAAAAAACGACGATAATATGAAACAACACCTAAAAATCTACGCACCTCTGTAGTTGTCCTCGGTACAGGATAGTTAGTAATAGCTTTAGTTTTTTCACCGTCAATACTTAACCCGTTTTCATCCAAGGTATAACCTAAATAGCGAAGAGAAGGACGACAAAAATGACATTTATCAATATTTACCGTTAAATTAGCCTCTTTTAATTTCTCATAAACTTTAGACAAAATTTCAACATGTTTATCAAACTGTGATGTACAAACAATTATATCATCAAGATAATAAAAACAATACGGTTCTAAAGATGGACCTATTACCATATCCATTAATCGTGACATGGTAGCTGGACTTGAGATTAAACCAAATGGTGTACTTGTAAATTAAAATAGTCCTCTAGAACGTATTGCGAAAGCTGTTTTTGGACGAGACGACTTTTCTAAAGGTATTTGATAGAAAGCATGTTTTAAATCGATACTAGAAATATATCGCGTATCCCTTAGTTGACTAAGAATTACCTCGATATTTGGAATCATATACGAATCTGCTTTAGTTTGCTTGTTTAAAAATCTAGCATCAAGAAGTAACCTTATACTACCATCAGGTTTATGAGTTAAACAGATAGGAGAACAATAAGGAGATGTACTTGGTTCAATAACCCCTAATTTTAATAATGTATCTATCTCATTATTCACATGAACTTCCATAGCTTGAGGCAATGGATACTGTTTTATTTTAAATGGAGGAGAATTTCCTGTGTCGATAAAATGCTCTAAGATATGTGTCCTACCAATTTTATCCTTAGGGCTAATGCTTTTAAATTTTTCGATAACAACATCAAGTTTAATTTTTTCATCATTTGTTAAAGTTGTGACGTCCTTTACAGTATTGATGACATTTAAAGATAAGGCATTAAAATTCATAGTAAATTTAGAAAAATCTATTTTAATATTGAATGTCTTTAAAAAATCCATTCCTAAGATAACTGTTTGAGTAACTGAAGGTAAAAGATATAATTTTAAAATCCGAGATAACTTATCCACTGTGACATAAGTTTCTACAAAACCACCAACATCATGGTATGTACCATCAGCAGTCGAAACTTGAAACTGTTCGGTAATAGAAATAGGTATAGATAAATTCTTAAGAAACTCAAGACCTAGAGAACCCAAAACACTCAGATTACTTCCTGTATCAATCAAACAAGAGAATGTCTTCCCAAAAATAATAATATCCACATAAGGCCTGTTATCATTATCTTTTCGATATAACAAGTCTAAAAAGTAATTACTAGATAATTGAGTATTTATAGAATTCTGAAATTTATTTACTTTGCTTGGTTTGTAAAACGATCTTACTATATTTAACCAAGCTAACCAATCATTTTTATTGAAATAAGATAAGTTATTTTTATTTGAATTTTTAGATAGATTAGGTAAGGAATAAATTTCACTTATTGGTTGCTGGTTGAAGGCGTTATTTCGGAAACTGTTCTTGACTTTGATTGTTTTTTTGAATTTTTTTGCTTTGGATGTGTGGATCCTGAAGGATTTTGAGGAGCGGTAGGTGTCACCAAAGCATTGACCTGACCGCTTGGTTCGTTTTTTGAACAATTTGGACATTTAGATTTTATAAATCCAGGATTTCCACATCCATAACAGAATACTTTTAAAGCGTATTTACATTGCGGATAAAAATGATTCTGTTCACCACAATTCCAGCAAACTTTATGTGAACTTACTGTAGACACTGTAGATAGATGCCTTGAATTATTATGATTCCTAGACCGATAAGATGAGGTAAAAATATTATTTAACTGTGGTTCTAGATATATTTTAGGTTTGCTCGAACTAATACTTGAATTCTGAGAATTCTGTGAGTAGGTAAAAGATTCTTCCAACTTTTTACATTTATCGGTTAACTCTTCGATACTGGTAATATCTAATAAAGCTAGCGGTTGAACATAGTTAGAAAGCAAATTTCTCTTAATGATTCTAATTTTTGATGATTCATCCTGTTTTATTTCTAATCGATTAAATAGACTACACATAGAATTTATATATAAGGTAACTTTTTCATTAATATTTTGTTTTCTATTTTTAATTTCATCCAATAAATCTTCCTGATAATTATATGGGAGAAAATCTGACTTTAATTTAGAAACTAACTCTGACCAATTTTGAAATTGACTTCTATTATTTAAATACCAATAAAATGCCTGATCAGTGAAGAGATCTGCAGCGCTAGAAAATAATTCGTTATCTGTTACCCCTCGAGAAATCTTTAAACACTCTACACGTTCTAAAAATCCTGCCAAAGATTCATTTTGTGCAATTCCTGAGAAATGTATTCCCCATTTATATATAGGTACTGGCTTAGAGAAAGTAAAGCTTTGGTTCTGACCCACAGGAGTTGATTGAGCCTGAATAGTTCCCGGTAATCTACCATCAAGTTCACCCTCTAACAACAAAATCTGAGTAGCAAACTGTTTTTTCTTTAATTCTTCCTCATCATTATTACATGACAAACGAGACACCCGATTATTTGCATGAGCTAATCTACATGTTAATCTGAGATATTCATTGTCCCTATCTGATCCTACAAATTCTGAAATTTTTCTGCTCAAATCAGATAAAGTTAACTCTATACCGTTTACTTCACTATCAAAATTCAATTGACTATTCTCATATAAAATAGAACTGCGACCGGATGCTTCTTGAACTAAAATACCCCTCAACAATTTTCTACGCTCCGCTACTGTCGGTAATACTTCAACATTTCTATATGCCAATTCGTGTTCCAGCTCATGAGATAATAAATATTCGACCTTCAATTTATAAGGCAAAGACATTTTTGTAATTAAATTCAATACAGTTTTCTTGGTAATTAAAGTTAAGTTAAAATTTTATACTCTAATGATAGAAAAAAAATTTTGAAACAAATACTCAACAACATTAATTTACAATTTGAAGGTCACTGAAAGGTAACAAATGAATTGATATAAAAACTGGGTAATATATGAATCGTTAAGCTTCACACCAGTTATAAATATAATATAACATATATCATATAATATTTCAAACAACGAAAAAGATGTATATATTTATTACACAGGACCTGTTTTATAAAAGCAGAAAGCATAAAATATAATTAAAAGTTAAACAGTGAACATTATATCAAAGATATTTCCCCCCTAATAGCAGGAAAAAAAATTTTCAAGTATTAAAATTTTTTACCAAAAAGAAATAGCAGATAACAACATGTAAGAGTTAATACACGTTGGAGCGCCAATGAAACAAAAACCTCTTACTCTCAGGGTAAAAATTATTTAAATAATTGAAAGTATTAAAAGAGAGTAGGTTCTTTCCTAACTGACAAAGAGATTGGAGATAACGGAGCCAGTTCTCAGGGCTCTGTTATCTGAAAGAAGTTTAATTAAAGAAAAAAAATGTGAAAAAGAAAGAGAAAGAGAGAGAGAGAAAAACTAAAAAACAGTAAAGTTACATCAATAGTAAGGGCGCCACTAACTTTGTTCCTAAACAAAATTAGAAAGAAATCAACCTCCTTAATCAGTCAACTCTTACCTGCTGTGCTCTGCTAGTTTTTAGACAATACTTATGCAAAAAAAAATGTACTGAAGGCTATTTCACAGGTCTTTCTGTATAATAAATAAAACAACAGACTACTAATATGTATGAATATAATGAATGAAAAAATATTTAAACGTGTTACATAGTTTGACAATAATGGGTTAGTAAAAGTGTGTATGTGAGAAGAAAAAGAAAGTATAAATAAAAACTAAGACAAGCTGTACAAATATGAATGGTGAAGCCATACAATATAATTTTACTTATCTTGAAGTAGCAAGTCGAAGTCGATTCTCCATAAAATCTTCCTAGGTAAAATAATTCTCAGTATAATACATAGTTGAGTATCTAGATCATGAATTGGCTCTTATGGAAACACCATTTCTTGTGAGTCAATGCAAATTGCCGACAAATCTTCACCTTAGTTCTTCCGTCGGGTGATTTTAGTTAAATTTACCGGAATAGTTAAATTATTCCAGGCGGTATCGCAGTAATCCCTGCGAATTTGTTCTTAGAACAAGTTTTTTTAATAACCATACAGAATATTTAAAACTTTTATCAGGATTTCTGCGACTACCATTCTCTATTACAATCTCTCGTATAGTGCCGCATTCCGAATTTCTATTCAGGATTTTTTTCTGTGAGATATCTACACAGTTTATTCCACCAACATTTAAATAGTTGTTTAAAACATTGGCAAGGAAGGACGTGTGGTCTATTCCACCAATACATTTAACATGCATCGCTGAATTATTTATTTAAAACTCTATTAGAAATGTTAACTGCTAAGTGAACGTTTCAGTACCCAGTAATCAAGTTCGACGTTCGCAGGCAAACAAGATTGTGCATGTTCCAGGACTCACACCTACCAGTGTAGAAATAGGTACGATCAAAGAATCGTTTATGCTGTTTTTTTCAGACGATATATTTAACATTATTGTCGCTGAAACCAACCGGAAAGCTAAATTATATTTTGATAATTATAATGAAACTCATCCCGAGAGTACAAAGAAATATGTGCCAACTAACAGAAGAGAAATCGAGGCCTATATAGGTCTACTTATTACATTAGGAGCATTGCGAGATAGTACCGAACCCATTGGAATGCTTTTTACTAGTGACCCTGCATATTGTTGGCCTATAATAACAGCAACTTTGTCTAGAAATGGATTCCATTTTCTGACCAAATTTTTGAGATTCGATAATTTTGAGACCAGGGCTGAGAGAAAGTTAGAAGACAAGCTTGCACCAATAAGGGAAGTATTTGATAAATTAGTATCAAACTGTAAAAAAGCACTATATCCGAGTACGCACGTGTGCATTGACGAGCAACTCATCTCATTTCGAGGAAAGGCTCCATTTAGGGCCTATATGAAAAGCAAGCCAGCAAAGTATGGAATAAAGATATGGGCACTGGCAGATTGTGAATACAATTATACTTTGAATATGCAAGTGTATTTAGGTAAGTCATTTATTTTCATTTATGCTATGTTATCTACCGATTTTTTTTGTTAGGCAAAGTAGGCAACAAGCCTGAAAAAGGACAAGGTGAACGGGTTGTTCTTGAACTTTCTGATTATCTAAGTCAAGGATATGGTATCACAACTGATAACTTCTTTACTAGTCTTCAGCTGTCTCAAAAATTGTTGGATAAGAAGCTTACATTATGTGGCACTCTGCGCAAAAATAAGATGTTTATACCAAAGGAACTACTTCCATCATCATCAAAAAAGAATATTTTTCAATGTTTGCTTTTACAAAACATTGTACTTATGTGCCGAAAAAGAACAATGCCGTTATTTTGTTATCAACCGAGCATGACGATGACAAAGTAAGTAATAAGGAGTTAGACTACAAATCAGATATTGTCTTGCATTATAATAGTACTAAGAGAGCTGTAGATGCAACAGACCAAATGGCAGCAAAATATACCACTCAAAGAAAAACTCTTAGATGGCCAATGCTACTTTTTTACCATATTATCGATATTGGAGCTATAAATGCCTATAAAATATGGAAAATTAAAAATCCAAATTACGGGTCTGGGCACTTAGATGCAAGAAGAAAATATCTTCTTCAGTTGGGAAAGGAACTGGCCAAGGAAAATATGATTTATAGATTTAGAAATACTAATGGTTTGCAAGCAAGCATAAAAGAAAATATTCTTAAAGTTGTTCCAGAATTGGAGCAAAATATCCCTTCAACAAGACCTGTAGGAACTCAAGGTAGATGTTTTCTCTGTGAAAGAACCAAAGATAGAAAATCAAGACAATGTTGTGTAAAATGTGAGTGTTTTGTTTGTGTAAATCACTCTGAAAAAGAAATTTTTTGTATCCCATGTGAAGCAAAAAATTAAAATTAATTGTGAATACCTAATTAAGGTTTAGTTTATTTTTTAGTAACTAAATTGAAATAAAAATAATTACAAAATAATTTATTGCGTTTTTTTTCATTTTACTTAAAAAAAGTGTAAAAATTACAAAGATAGACAAAAAAAATGGGGCGCTTGGTATCGCACGTATATAAAAAAGCTTGGTATTATAAAGGTTAAGAAAGTCACCCTGAAAAACCGCTGGAAAATATTATTTAGTCTCTAAAATATCTGCTAGGGGTGGAATGGACACTCGAAAGCATAATACTGTGATTCTCTCCAAAAAAAACATACTAAAGGTGTTCTAAAAATACAATTTTTGTGAAAAAATTTAATTAGGGACTTTTTGTCATTATTCTTCAAATAATGGGTGATGGAAAGTTCAAACTTATGAGCAAATGTATAACTTTTTCGTTTTGTAACTCTTATTAATGATTTTTGCGTCATTTAAAAGAGTTTTTTCTGTTTAATATGATTGATAACAAAATTAGGTAATTTTGTATTCGCTCGGAAATTTCAAATGTAAAATAAAGCATTTTTTTTATTTCTAAATCTGATATCGTAAATCTTATATCTTGGAATAGAATTAAGATTTAGACTTGCGATTTTCAATAAATTCCTATTTTTAACCCCTTTTCATCAGAATTTGAAAAATGCCTCATTAGATTTGAAATTTCCGAGAAAATGGGAAAATTTTCGACATTTTGACATAACGTTGACAATATTGTTATTTTTGTTAAGCATATCTTATTAAAGAAGAAAAACTCTTTTAAATGACGCCAAAAACATTGATATCGGTTAAAAAATTAAAAAGGTTTATGACCTTTTAACAAGTTTGAACCTTCCCCTACCCCTTACTTCAAGAATGAGGACAAAAAATCCCTAACTAAATTTTTTCATAATTCTCATCAATATTTCAAAAATTGTATTTTTTGGATACCTTTAGTATGTATTTTTTGGAGATAATCACAGTATTATATGTTTTTAAGTGTTCATTCCACCCCATAGCAGATATTTTAGGAAATCAAAAATATTTTCCAATGATTTTTAGCGTCATTTTCCTGAAGGTATTTTTTTAAAGTTGTACCATGACTGTTTTTTGAGATATGGCGGACAGCCGACGTTCTTAGTTGTTCACCCTGTATTTGCTGATTAGGCACAGAAACATCTATAGGATATCATCTAGAATGTTTGAGGTATATTGTTTAGAGGTTTAAGTAATGTCCAGTCAACATCTAAGAGTATATACTGTATTGTTTTTGAAATGTTGCATTTAGTTCATTGGAAAGATGCTGTTTTATAGACATTGCATTAACACCTACAATATGTAACAGACATGTTGCTTCAAGTTCATTATGAAGACTTCCTTTTGAGAAAGTTCTAGTAACGTTACAGTAATGTAAAAAGGCAGCGCTTTGTCATCGCTAAGAAGTACAGCTGTAACATCACAAAAGGCATAAGCGGTTGTATAGATGTGCATGTGATGAAAACAAGAGGAAAAAAAGAGGAACATTATCACAATCTGATGTTGAATTAACATGACTGTAACATTTATTTGCATAGTGGGTAAGGAGGGTCCGATTTTATTAATTCTCGATAGGTACTACAGCCATACCCGTAACATCGATGTTGGAAGAGAGAACTATATAGTCATCATATATAATCATCATCATTAATGGGGCCGTTAAAAATGTATTATAGTGAAGAGAGTCGAGTGTGGATCCGTAACAACAATCGCCCTCTTCGTCCTTTTGATATAGTAGAATTGTTTGGCAGGGCATACCTTATAGTTCACACTGGTGAAGTAGCTGTAAGTGGTTTTCGGGCTACTGGTAGCTACCATTTGAATAGAAAGATTTTCTCCAACGCTGACTTTTTAGCAGTAGAACAGGAATCAGCTAAAAGGGGATTGGTTCCGAATGTTCAAGTTGAATCTTCATCGTCTACATCAACCCTTTCAGACCCAACTCATGTCCAGGATCACTTACCGGACAAAAACCAGCCTTCACATTCGAATTCATCGAATACAAACAATGTAACTCTCCAGATCTCTTGTCAAAATCCTATGCCAATTCCTTTGATATTAGCCCGGTTCCCATCTCAAAGCGGAAAAATTCTAAAAAGGGGCGAAAAGCCGTCAGAGCTCCTCTGATACGTCATCTCCTTATACAAATAAATTGAATGAATTCATCAATAGAAAAAAGAAAATGAAACAAAAGCCTCCAGAACTGAAATAAATCTGAGCCTTGAAAATTCCAAAGTAGAGTCAAAAAAGCTACCCATAAAGCAATCAAACATGAGACTTAAGAGCCCCATAGAAAACTTCTCATCTGAAGAAGAATCTAAAGGGAATGCCGATTTGGACCTACCAGATTATCCTGATGAAGATGTTGCTGATATGCAAAGACACTCCAACCCTGATGAGAATGATGCAGAGTGTATTTTCTGTGTGCAAAATTTTTCAAGTTTCCAATAAGCCGCAGAGGTGATGTATGGGTGCAGTGTCTCATGTGCCCCATGTGGGCACATAATGAGTGCGCAGGAGCGGAGAAAGACGAATATGTCTGTGACTGGTGCAAATAGTCTATGTTGTAGTTTATTGCATTTTCAGTTTATATTAACAAAAAAATTCAATTAATAAAATCATTCAGTAATTTTTAGAGGTATTACATATTTCCCCCCCCCCCATATTTTAAGTGGTGATTTTGACATGTTTTCTCACAATTTTTTTTTCAAAAGATGTAACACACTTTTAATAGAACCATAAAATGAATAAAAAAAATAGAAAATAAATGCGAATCAAACTCGAATCGAAACTTTTCCATTGAATGTCGAAATAAATGTTGGATAAGATGCTTATTAATATTTTGGATAGACACAAATATTTTCTTCATATTTTTAGAATTAAACTTTTGTGATTATCACATATTGTGTAAATGAACATAAAACGAAACAACTTCTTATTTGTTTCTTGACTTCTCTTTTGGTAAAATTGAAATGAACTCCTTAACTATTTAGGTTAAACGTTAACAAAACTTAATTTAATTAAACAAATAATGAGCTTCGATCGGTGATATTAATTTGCCCAAAAAATTTGTTTATAAAAATTAAAGTAGGCAAAACATGGACCACAAAACATTTCTATTATAAATATAATTTCTTTAGATTAATATATAACTGCTCGAGATATTTATAAAAAGGTATATGTACGTCCTTGGATATTTCTAACTATTTGCGACACCGAAAAATATCAGCATTTTTATCTTCAACTATTTAGCATTATGATTTATGAACTTATCTGCAAACTTAGAGCTATGCCGATTGCTGTTTCAACCCCTGTTATGTTTCACTGTGGGGGGTAGAAAAATGAAAGAATATGGCGAAAGGAAATGCCGCGGAGTCGATGAACTGAAGTACATTTGTTCATAAATGTACCACCAATATATAATTTTGGAATTATTCTTGTAAGTGATTTTTAATTTATCTCTACCTGTTCTAACCTTCAGTATAAGCTTTTTATGATAATATTAAATTGCTCTGGCATGTTTTTGTTACAAAGTACAAAACAAACCAAAATAAATCTCAACAATTTCCACAACTTCTCAATTCTTAGACTTTTTATTTAGATTTTAGGGAATAAATTCTTGATTAGGTCTAATCTATTTTAAAACGTTTTTTTCATAGAAAAATGTTTTTGACGTTAATTTGATTAGAAAATTGAAATGTTTTCAAGTCATAATGTTGTTCAACTTTGAACGATTAAGTATATTTTACTTTTTTATTGATGATTTTTCGATTCTTAAAGTTAGAAAATTTAGTATTATACATACGTCATCCTTACTACAGACAAGAACGGGTCTTTTGATATAATTTATATACCCTTATAGGCCAAAAAAAGTAGAAACGCATCTCAATGTACGAGGATATAAAATTCACACACTCGAAGATGAAACCGCCACCTTCAGAACAAACCTTTAAACCATCTTTACAATCTAACAATCCCAAATTACTCAGGGACATCGAAACAGATTACCCCGAAACATCTCTCGGAGCTTCAACGTGCAGATCCCCCTAAATGAGAACAGCTTTCTCCAATACCCTCTTATAATCGAACTATCTCAGCGATCCTGTCGATCGGAGAGAAACAGAGCCACAGGGCATGATGGGATCTCCAGACGGGCACTAAAAAACCTGGTAAAAGTGCTCTTCCTCCCGCTCCGCGACCTGTTGAATGCCTGTCTTACATTCTCTTACTTCCATCGATGTTGGAAATCCGCTAACACTGTTCTCATTCCTAAACGTAGCAAATAACCTACAAATTCTGAATAATAACGACAAGTCTCATTAATCAGCGTCCTGTGTAGAGCGTGTGATCAAGGACAGAATATGAGAATTCTTCACAGACCTCACGTTAACCCTGCATTCCAATTAAGATTCAGGCCAGATCACTGAAGCCAAAACACCACAACTAATATTCAATCGATTATCAATGATTGCAATACACTGCTCCGCTGCCATTCTCATGGACGTCCAGAAGGCTTTCGGTCAGGTCTGGACAAATTTCTTAAGCAAAGTAAAAGCAGTAGTTAATTCGCTCTGGAAAACTGCCAGATTTTTTAAAAATCAACACAAAGAAATCTCTAAAATAGACAATAACGGACATACAATGACCGACATGACTAAAATCGCAGAGAATTTCGGAGAGTACTTCAAAAATAACTGTATAAACAATTCAGCATACCATCAAAACATATCTCAAACAGTTCAACTACACCTACACTCACTAAATACATTAAACACAGACAATCTAGCATCATATACAGAAATACACAATATCATACAGCAACTCAAAAACAAAACAAACCCAGGAAACGACAACATACACAACACACTATTTAAAAATCTATCAAAAAAGCGATAGTACAATTCACTTGTATTATCAATTACATAATCAAAACTGGTTTTTATCCCGATATGCTCAAGGTAGCCAATGTCATATCCATTATCAAAGCAAACAAACAACCATGTCATGTGGATAGTTACCCACCAATTTCACCATTGAACAATATTGCAAAGGTGATAGACAAAATAATTCTTAAAATATTACAATCATTTAAAGATAAACGTAACATATTAGCCCCAGAGCAATACGGTTTCCGAAGCTGACATAGTACAATAGTACAAACAATCAGAGTTTTAAACTTCATCAGAGAAGGCTTTCGGGACCAAACAAAGCCATTATGGTCGCGATCGACATACAAAAAGCCGTATTGCTTGAGGGTCTAATATATAAACTCATCCAACTAAAAATTCCAAATTATTTAATCAAATTAATTTCTCTTACGTAACAAATAGACAAGTTTATACAATAATAAATAAATATACAGCTGGACCTTATCCCATCCAGGCTGGGGTCCCGCAAGGCTCAGTGCTATCACCTTTGATCTATTCTTTATTCATTCAGGACCTTCCAACTTCCAACAGCCATGTACGGAGACGATACTTGTTTTGTAGCAACTGCAAAGAATCCATATCACGCAGTTGAAAACATTCAAACACACATAAACACAAATATATTACCATACGTTAAAAACAAAGAACTGAACATAAATGCCCCAAATCAGAGTATTTATTACTCAGAGGCATAGCCAGGAAAAGGAGCTCATTGCAACCCCAGCTTTGTGTGGATGGCCATATTATTACCTCGAGTAATACATTAAGGTACTTAGGATACACAATTCAAGGTAATACAAATGCAAATGCCCACATTTGCAGCTAAGTACACAAGGGTAAAATGGCAATGAGTAAACTTTACCTACTCATCTGCAAACACAGTCAACTCTCCATACAAAACAAATTACCGATTTACATACAAATAATCAGAAGGATTTTAACATACTCAGCACCAGTTTATTATACAGGAACAAAACATAACTTTCACTCCCTATAGGTGGTATAGAACACGTGTCTTAGAATGACAATAAACACAATACAAACTACCCTAAACTGCCCAGAAACACTTGGTTATATGACAAAGCTGAAATACCAACTATCAAAGACTTCATCACAAAAATATCCACATGTTTTTATAAGAACACTTTGCCAAAAGACCTTCGAGATGCACTCATAGCCGCAAATCGCGCAGAAAACATCCGCGATAGGTTTCTGCATGGATCGCTAATTACATAGCTTGGTTGTTTAATCTCAGATTCACGTTTCCGAAAGCAGGACTAAATTCAGTACGGTCCACAGCCGAACTGAGCTACCCCTAAATCCTCTAAACAAAAAATCTGATTAAAATCAACGTCTGATATGTTGCCTTCTCTAAAACTAAAGCCCCCTATCAATTATTGAGACCCTGTTTTTCAGGGATA
This sequence comes from Galeruca laticollis, assembly GCA_963921935.1. Lineage (NCBI taxonomy): Eukaryota > Metazoa > Arthropoda > Insecta > Coleoptera > Chrysomelidae > Galeruca > Galeruca laticollis. The sequence goes on along the minus strand of OY998182.1, from coordinate 105,170,050 downwards.
CATCAGCAGAAAGAGTCTAGGATCCAAAACTATATGCCGGGAACAAAGTTAGTAAATTTAACGACAATTTTTGGATAATGCTGTTACCGCAAGGAGACTTAAAAGAGATGCACACAGAAGACCGAAGAAAGTCAGAACATCGGCACCTACATTCCATTGTAATTCTTTTAGTTAATCTGTATTATGGGAACGAAAACATTTAAATTAATAACCTTTTTATTATTATTATTATCAGATCTGGTATTCGTAAATACCCGACGCTTGAGCCACTCGGAAAGCTTCGGATATGGCGTATTGTTTTTACGGTTGTGATTGAACAGAAGAGTAAAAATGTATTTTAAAATGCGTTATTTCACTGACTTAACAGAAGACTACGAATATAAAACACAAATCATCAATGGTGAACATATTATTTTGACCAATTTAAGTAAAAAAGAAGTAGGTAAAATTGTTTTGAAGCAAATAATACTAGATTTATTATTTCAAAGAAAATCTGAAGCTGTGACTAGAAAATACTTACCAACTCCACTCGTGCCTAGTAAAACTCGTGACTAAAGTACCCTTTTTGACAGTTGGTACTTAATATACTATTATGCACTCATGTGACAATTTTATGCACCGTTATGTCATCATTACAAACAAATCGACGCCATTATTAGTCCATTTAGATCAACCTAAATGAGATATTTTTTGGTTTTTGCATGCATCCGGCCCATGCGTCAATTTTTCCATTCGTGAAAAAAGCACCACTTTATGCACTTGTTGCATGAATAACTATTCTGTTTCTGTCTACAGGAGTATATAAAAGGGCACATGTTTATTTTGTGTAAGATACCTATTTAAATGTAATAGGTAATTATAATTATTATACTCATTTCATACCTATCTCTATTACGTTTCAGTTTTATTATTTGTTTTGAACCATCTTCCGATTTCAGTTACATTTGCGGTTTGGTCATATTAAAATATGTTTGAACTAAAATCTAAAAATCGTTTAAAACAACTAATGAACCGAAACGTAGTATAGTATTTTTGAATTTATTACTTCTTTTAAATGGCCGAAAACTACAAACATTTTTATTTCAAAAAACGGTCACTGAAAACAAATTTAACTACTTCCTCATTTTATTTGTATAAAAATACACATGAGTAAAATGTTGTATTAAAACATTTATATCGACTTATTTTATTATCAGGTCATTGAACGAGTTTCTGCTGCTACGAAAGTTAGCCAAAGAACGCTTTCCCGTATTAAAAAAGAATCTATGGCAGGAAGTAGTGCACTGATGTGCCTACTAAAAAACAAAGAACGTCCAGTATCCGTATGAATCAATTCGACAAAACTGTGCTTAGAAGGTGCATAATAAATTATCACATATCCGAGAAAAAAGTACCCACGTTAAGAAATGTACACCAAACCTTTGCAGATAGTTATGGCTTCGCAGGAAGTCTCGAATCTCTGCGGAAACAAATACAATCTTTGGGTTTTCGTTGGACCAACATGAAAAACAACAGAAGTTTGTTAATGAAACGTCACGAAATCAGACATTTACGCCTACTATATTCAAGAAACATAAAAAAGTGCAGAGAACAGAACAAACCTATCATTTATATGAATGAAACATACATTCATTCATGTCACACGTACCTTAAAGTATGGAGTGACAAGAGTAACGAAGGATTAAGAAAACTCGTTTCAAAAGGTAATAGGCACATCATTGTGCATGCAGGAAGTGAAAATACTTTTGTACCTAATGATGGTATTATGTGGAACTCACAGTCAAAAACAGGAGATTATCATAATGAAATGGCGTACGATAATTATGAGATGTGGGTACAAGTAAAACTTATTCCAAACCTACCAAAAAACGCTGTTGTGGTAATTGATAACGCCCCATATCACAATGTTCTAAATGAAAAATTACCTACGACTGCTTGAACTAAACAACAATTAAAAATTGGCTCTCTAAAAGAAACATATATTACAGTGAACAAATGTTAAAACCGGATCTTTATAATGATGCAAAAATGTACAAACCGCAATATTAAACTTATAAAATTGATGAATTGTTTATTCGACATGGATTGCAAGTTTTAAGGCTACCCCCTTATCACCCGGATTTAAATCAGATCGAAAGTGTTTGGGCGGCACTTGAAGAATATGTAGGCAAACGAATTGTTACCTTCAGTTTTACAAAGGTTAACGAATTCTGAAATGAAATTTTTGACACATTTTCTGCAAATGATTGTAAAGTTAATTGTGACCATGTTAAACAGATTGAATATGAATGTATTAATAATGAACCACGCAATCCGCCTCTTCAGGATGTGGAATTTTTTCCAGGCCCCTGAATCTAAACATAAAATGGGCAATGGGCTGCAGTATTGCTCAAATAGAGCTCAATGCTATCTACATCCCTGCAAAAGAGATTAGCAAAAGGAACACCACAGGTAATAATATTCACATCCAGACGGATAGTAGACAAACAACACTAGTCTTGGACAGACCACGTATTACATCAGGTCTAGTATTGGAATATCACATGGCCCTAATTGAAGCCTGTAACAACAACATAGTCACTTTAGGCTTGACTCGCTAGCCAGAAAATCAGCCTGCGAAGAACTTTTGGGACTCGGCACTTTCATTGGTATTTCGGCGTCAGCGACGGCTTACCTATTAAATGAACACTCCCTTAATAAGTTTAAGGGTAGATGGGACGACGCAGAAGGCTACAGGTTTGTTACGAAACTATTACAATATCCGGACAGCAAAGTAGCCAAAAAATACGTGACAATGAACAGGCGGAACCTATAAACACCCACGGGTATTCTGACGTCACTGCTACCTACGAAAACACCTCTATAGACTGGGTCTGTCTGACGCTCCTCTTGTAGAGGTTGAGAATAAGTTAATGAGACTGTCCAGCACATCTTTCGAGAATTTCCGACACTGTATCAACTAAGATTTACTGTATTCGGCGAGCACAGTTTAACACACGCTAGTATGAGGGAGCTTACTTTAGGCGACGTTATCGCCTACATCAAACAAGTAGGTTGGATGGCGAGCTAGAAGGAAGTCTGAACCTCAGAAGGATGCACAATGGGCCAATTGTGGCCTAAGTGCTGTGAGGTCACTCACCCTTCAAATGATCACAGATGTAGACAGCAGCAAGTAGAACATACTCATTAGTAGTATAGCAACCGGGGTTGTGCGACACTTTGTTAACCATGCCACCCACTTCTCCATGCCTAACTGAAAAAGTGCCAAAGGGTGTACAAGAAGTGATCGACAATGACCAGAGGGTGTACAAGAATCATCCGCACCTGAAGAAGTGCCAGAGGGGTACAAGAATTGAGAATGCAAATATACAAGGAGTATCAAACGAGTCATCTGAAGAACGACAATGATCAGAGGGTATAGGGTGTGTCTTTCTCAGGGGGTGTGTCTTTACCTGAAGACAATGACCAGAGGATGGGAAAGGAGAAGAGATAAGCGATGAGTTTTACAATAATATACAGGTTCGGTAAAAAAGTATAAGAAGTGGTTTACTTATACCTGTGCTGAAGAATCGATAATGACCAGAGGGTGCCGTTGATCGATGGGAAAGAAGAAAAGATAAGCGATAAGTTTTACAATATTATACAGGTTTATAAAAAAGTTACGTATAAGAGGTACTGACTGAAGAAAAAAAACGTGACAAGAACAATATGGAACAATGACTAAATGGTTGAAGTCAATTGTCATTGTCATCGTCATCGTCGTTGTCGCTTTCCCATTTATACCTGTGCAGACGTGTTTAAGATGAGTAAAATGTTGTAAAATATGTTTTGTGTTATTAGGAGAATATAAATTGACGAAAGTGAATCAATATCAAAATAAGTGAATAATTACGAAATGCAAACGCGTGGAATGATATAAATATTGTTATCTCTATAATTAATATTTTGTTAAACTATTTAAAAATAATGCTAATTATAATATCTTTATTCCGTTGTTTGTAGAAAAGAGATGTCACAGAGGTGAGATATTTCAAACTATTTAAAGATAATGCAAATTAAAATATGTTGTTGTTTGTAGAAAAGAGAAAAGTCACAGAGGTGAGCTAACAATTATAAAATAGGAAGGTAGGTACTTCGAGCCTAGCCTAGTCTAGCCCCAATTGTTTTGGAATAATTCTTCTAAATTGTAAATTGGATAATTCTTCGAAACGGGTACTACTGGTAAAAACATTTTCCCATTTCATTTTAACACTTTTATCCTAAAAGAAATATAATGTTTAAAAATTAATGTATTAATTATTTTCATCAAATACCATTGATTATTTTCTTTACTTTGTGAGAATTGTTTATAGATTAGTGGATACCTCGGACCATCGTATGATGAATATCGACTGTCAAAAGTATGTGAAGATACAACTGTGCCAGAACGAGATTGGTTCGATTGTTGAGGTCGAATATAGCTTGCATATTCTCTTTGATCAAGATTTGACCAAGCTCCAATACCTTGGTCAAGTAGAATATTTCTTTTTCCCATTTTTTATTTGTTCTTATTGAATGTTCAACGGATTACTAGTGATTATTGGAATTACATAAGATGTAATTTATTTATACCATTTTGTCTTTTTATTTGAGTAGGGGCTAGGCTAGGCTAGGCTCGAAGTACCTACCTTCCTATTTTATAATTGTTAGCTCACCTCTGTGACTTTTCTCTTTCCTACAAACAACAACATATTTTAATTTGCATTATCTTTAAATAGTTTAAAATATCTCACCTCTGTGACCTCTCTTTCCTACAAACAACAGGATAAAGATATTATAATTAGCATTATTTTTAAATAGTTTAACAAAATTTTAATTATAGAGATAACAATATTTATATCATTCCACGCGTTTGCATTTCGTAATTATTCACTTATTTTTATATTGATTCACTTTCGTCAATTTATATTCTCCTAATAACACAAAACATATTTTACAACATTTTACTCATCTTAAACACACCTACACATGTATAAATGGAAAAGCGACAACGACGATGACAATTGACTTCAACCATTTAGTCATTGTTCTTGTCACATTTTTTTTCTTCAGTCAGTACCTCTTATACGTAACTTTTGAATAAACCTGTATAATATTGTAAAACTTATGGCTTATCTCTTCATCTCTTCTTGTTTCCTATCGATCAACGGCACCCTCTGGTCATTGTCGATTCTTCAGCACAGGTATCGGTAAACCACTTCTTATACTTTTTTACCAAACCTGTATAATATTGTAAAACTCATCGCTTATCTCTTCTTCTTTCCCATCCTCTGGTCATTATTTTCAAGTAAATACACACTCCCTGAGAAAGACACAACCTATACCCTCTGGTCATTGTCGTTCTTCAGATGACTCTTTTGATACTCCTTGTATATTTAATCGCTTATCTATTGATCTCTTATTCTTTCTCAATTCTTGTACACCCTCTGGTCATTGTCCTTCACTTCTTGTACACCCCTCTGGCACTTCTTTAGGTAGGGATGATTCTTGTACACCCTCTAGTCATTGTCTTCAGGTGTGATTCTTAACACCCTCTGGTCATTGTCGATCACTTCTTGTACACCCCTCTGGCACTTCTTCAGGTAGGCATGGAGAAGTTGATGGCATGGTTACCAAAGTTTCACAGAACCACGTTTGATATACTACTCTCATTGTAAACATTATTCGTATTATTGCTAGCACACCATTTCTCAAATTCGCTTAGTATTGACAAATCAATTATTTTCAGAAGAAATGTCAATTTAATTCTAAATTTGAAAATCACATGTGCCGTGACAGGTACGTAGCAACCACAACAAATTGAATCCTCAGTTACTTTTGTAAATTTTGTACTTTTTAAAAATGATTTAAATTTGTTGGCATTAAAATTTTTGTGGATTACAAGTCCAGAAAATGTTTTGCGAGTGCTCGTGTTGCTCCGCCTCGGCTACGTAATACAACTTACATTAGTAAAATATCATTTTCTGAACTACTGATCTAAATAACAATTTGCAGGAGCTAACAGAAGACGATCCAAATGGTAGAATGGGTTTCAGTGAGAGTAATGAATCAACTGCCGAGAAATTATATAGCGGTTGGAACAATTCTTTTTCATGATGAATCAACATTCATAACGAACGGAGAGGCAAACCGACAAATCTGTAGATATTGGTCAGCGGAGATTCCTCATTGGATGCGTGAGACACATACTCAGTAACCTCAAAAGGTGGAAGATTGGGCAGGTATCATAGGTGATCATATTATTAGTCCTATGTTTATAGATGGAAATTTGACAGCGGAAAAATATTTAAGCATGATTAGAGACGAAGTTGTTCCAGCGTTGGTCAACTTATATCCCAACGCATAAGGAATGAAAATGTCTGATTCCAGCAGGACGGGGCAACACCCCATTAGGCTTTAGTGGTGAGAACTTACTTAAACGAAGTATTCCCTAATTAAAGGATCGGACGAAGAGATACTATAGAATGGCCAGCTAGATCGCCAGATCTTACACCGTTCGATTTTTTTCTGTGGGATTATCTCAAGAACAAAGTATATGCAACACAACCAACTAGCATTGCACACCTCAAGAAAGGACAATTGCAGAAATACGGAATATTTTACCTCAAACCTTAAACAAAGTTCGGGACGAGTTTTATAGTTATTGCCATCAACAATGTTGAAAATTTGAGCATTTATATTAATGTATTAAAATCAATTACATCAGGTATTTTATTTTAATTTCTTGACGGAAAATTATACATACTTTCAAAATTTCACCCGTTATTACTCATAATAGCCCATACATGATATAGTTCGTTGAAATTAGGTTGTCGAGGAGCTTTCAAAAATATAAAAATATACATGGTGTTTCATTGAAAATAAAAAGTATGAACTATGCTAGACTTGCGTGAATCATCCTGTACATTTAAGTCTATGTTTAAAAAGCGCACGTTTGAATTTAAAAGTTAATGTATCCCAGCGTTTTTTATAACTTTCTAAAATAAGCAGGTAAACAATTTTATTCCATAAGTGGTTTCCACACTGTACAATAGTTTATAAAGGTTACTTTTATTAACAATGCGTGCTGCTTAAACTCTAAAATAAATTTTTCCTGTGAAATGTGATATGAAATTGTTATTTGTAAGCCGCATTATGAAAGTTTTCTCGATTGCAATAACGTGTTGGTAAAGAAAATAGCTTGTTTATGCTTAACCTCACTCAAAGACTTTTTCTAGGATCATCCGAATGTCTTTTTGTTTTTATTTGATGCCCATTACGCCTTAACCTTACTACCTACTATATCATTCCCGACCATTGTTGTTTATCTGGAAATCCTGGAAGAATTTATGGAGCAATAGTCTCCCTATCCGATGGATTGGAGGATAATATAACAGTTATGGGAATGAAATATTTATAGGTTATGGACAGACACTTTTATTTTTCAAAAGAAAATATTTATAGACATTCATTTCCATTCTTTGTGTCAGTTGAAACTTGGTTAAACCGTCTGTAGATCACAATCATTATTATTATAGATATAAACTTATTTTTGCGAAGAAGATTTGTAAGGATATTAACAACTATGTTTTTTGGTGAAGTGAAAACTATATTGAAACATTAGATTACGATTTGTTCTTATGTATTCTCATTTGTGTTTTTTAGTCTGATTACATTAACATCTTCATTCTACATTCTATGTAGAGAAAAATTTGTCTTTTCTGTGTAATCGTGGAATAAACGTCAATTTCTTTATATAGTGTGGGGACCAATGATGGAATGAAGTGGTTTGTGTCTTTATACTTAAATCCAATTGTGGGTAGTTCAAATATAAATTAATATTTACTTTTAATCGAAAAACCTATATATTTGTATAACTTCACAACCTCTTGGATAAACCATTTCCAACGAACTATGATTTATTATGTGAAATAATACATGGTGAGATTAATGTTTACGCTTTATATGTGGAATTTTTTAATTAGCTAAATATAGACTTTCATTAAATGTCAACGGATTTGAGAGAATCTAGGAGATAAATAAAACGTGATACCTCCATGAATCTTAGTTTATAAGTGATGTGCATCGCTATCTGTCAGTTGTTGATGTGCTGACAGTTTACGTTGAAATGTAAATTCCCAACTGATGACTAATGTCTTGAAAAGTTATGATGGAATATTTAGCTGATTCAACAAATCAATATTTTAATTATGATTAAGCAGAAATGGGACCAAATATAATGACTGCATAAATAGAGAAGGATTTGAAGGGAATAAAAAACGGTAAAGCACCTGGACCAGACAACTTATAAATGAAGAAAACTTAGAAATCCTCACCAAAATATTCAATACCATCTATAACAATGGATACATTCCTCAAGACTGGCTAAAATCTACATTTGTTCCAATTCCTAATAAACCAGGTGCGAAAAGATGCGATGAGTTTCGACTAATTCGCTTAATGAGTCAAATATTAAAGTTGTTTCTAAAGGTTCTACATAATAGAATACATAGGAAATGCGAGCAGGATCTGAGTGAGCTGCAGATGGGTTTCAGAGGGGGATTGGGACCTAGAGACAAAAAGTCACTGGGACTTGTATTTTACACAATATTTTTATAATTCGCATTTATTGAATTTTTTAAATAAAATAGAATTAATTATCCCTGTTTTTAACCTAGAAGGATTGATTTGAATTAAAGTTGGCAATACTGTAGATTCCTGATTGGTCAGATGACAGATGGTTTTACTTAGCACTTTTGAAAAGTTTGTCATTAACCACTTCCAAGGAGAAAATTGATTTTCTTCTAATTCGATTACACTTCAATTCTTTCACTTGTCATTTTGAAGTATGACATTTCTGCCATTGACAGCTTCCGCTATGATATGCTTCCATGTTGTTCTCTATTTTTACAAGTCACATGTTGTGAGTGAAGTGCCTTCCTGTCTGGTTTGGTGTGCCTTGCTTTTAATGGACTATTTATCGAAGTATTATGGATCCCTTGTGCTTCAGTTTCCTGATCACAACATTGTGCTCATTTCTTATTTTCGTTTATAAGAATTTCCTACATAGAGAAGTACTTTTTTTCCAGAGTTGTCACCTTCAATTTCTTCCCTCCAACTATATTACCAGCCTGGATACTTCCCTATGGGAATTGAGGATGACTTTCCCGCACTTTTCCTTCTAGGAATCGATCCTGAACTTGTTGCACTCTTCCCTCTGAGAATTGAGGATATTAACGGTCATATAGACAAGATTCCCCGTACACACAAATTCAAGCAATTTGACTCTTACCCCCCATAAGATATTTTTTCATGGTTGATTGTTCCCTTTGAGCTAAACTCTATTACTCTATTCTAGCTAATAATTAATTTTTTCATTTGTCACATCCTTTTTATAAGATAGTATAACCATTTAGTGGTTTACGTTTCAATTTATGACGAGAGAAATATTTTTTCAAGATTTTCTAATTTCAAAAAATTTTATCCTCCAACTTTTCACACCTTTTTCCTCTAACATTTATGATGATCGACGTGTGTTACCCACGGAAGTAGTTTTTTAGATATGGTAAGGTTGGAGACTTTTGTAATTGTTTCCTTTATTTATAACAAAATAATACTTTGCAGCCATTATGTAGGCCGACACTAGTAGCTGCACTGTTGTCAATTATTAAAAATGCTGTGACATTAACTTTGAGTTTTATTCAGAAATTTTTTTATATATGATTGGTTCCAATTTACGTTTAAGACCATTTATACTTGATATAATTTGCGATAGTCGACGCAGAATCTTGTACTTCCATCTTTCTTAGTTACTAAAACAACTGGAGAACACCACGGTTCATACGAATCTTCAATAACGTTCTCATCCAACAAGTCGTGTATCATATTCGCTACATCTTTTTGTTTAGCGAATGGAAGTATTCTTGGGTTTTGACGTATCGGTGGTGCATCTCTTGTATTAATTCTATGGTGGACCAAGTTGGTTCGCCCTGTAGATTTTCAGGTTTCGAAAAAGTTAAGGTGATTCGAAACAAATTTCTTTACCTCTCTCGCTGCTTCGGGTATTATTTTGTCAAAGTCTTTGATGAGTGTCTCTATAAGTTGGTCGTCGACTTTATTTTGTGGCTCTTTTTGGAATTTGAAATTATGCTCTTCACTGGTTCACAATATTCCAACTCGTGATTTTTCTTTAGTTCAACTGGTCTCCTAGATGTATTGGCAACGGGAATTTGCTGTTCTATTTTTACAAGACATTTGGCTACCATTACTCAATCTTCTGTCGGTTCACGTGGTTCAATAAACCCAATAGTCAGATCTTGAAATTTTTCTTTAAGATGAGCCATGACAATGCTTCCTGAATTTGCCGGAATTCTTATATCTTCATCAACTATAACTTTCATTTTGTGCAATGGATCATTTCCACCACTGAGAATTACTTATTCGTTGTCGATGGATAAAATTTTGTTTTTCAAATCTATTACAAATTTGTCTTGCATTATGTCTAAACCCAAAACACATTCATCCATAATGTTTGCTACGAAAAATTGGTGAACTATGGCCGTGTTTCCAATTCGAATGGATGCTGTTACTTGTCCCAAAATCGGAGTAGTATAACCAGTTGCGGTTTCCAGCACAAGGCCTTTAGGTGTTCTTGCGTATTTCTGTGTCAACATATCTGGGCGTACAAATGATCTAGTTGCCACAGTGTCGACAATAAATTTGCAATCGTGATTTTCTAGTTGTCCCCTAACAGTTAAATTTCGGCCATTTTTAAGCAAAGAATATGTGTGAATCGTGGGGCTTTGAATGATTTTAGTCGACGACCGCACCGAATATTCGACTTTTAGTAGTTTTCCTGGTTGCTGGTATTAGAGCGCCGATCAGGTGTTGGTGGTCGACTTTGGTATGGAGATGATCTTCTAGGGTTGTTTCTTGTGGGGCTATGAGCTCTCTTTCTAATTGGGCTCTGCGAGAATGTACGTTGTATTGATGTTTTCTGGTTATCCCAGTTCCTAACTGGGCTTCGATATTTTGATGGAACTCTACATGTTCTCTGCAGATGTCCAATTCTTCCTCAGTTGAAACATTTCCGGGATTCTTGAATTGGTGTACGACTTTGTAGCGTGTCTTTCAGTAGGTTTTCGATTCTAGTCATAACTTCGGTTAAATTCTCCTCCTCGAAGTGTATTGCTCGTAGTTTTGGACGTTCGGTTTTGGAAATGGTTTTAGCAGCTTCGAATTCTTGAGCAAACGTTAAAACTTCTTGTAGTGTAAGATGGTGGCGTAATAGAAGGGCTTGTTGCATTTCTGTATCGCTTAAACTATCAATGGAAGCTTGAACGCCAAATTGTTCTCAAAATTCTTTAGGTGCCTGTGGATAGGCTAAACTCAATAGTCTTTCTATGTCACTTTCATATTCTTGGAGGCTCTCGTCTAATTTTTGCATGCGCATCTTCAATTGACTTTGGAAAACTTGTTTTAAATGTTGCTGTCCATACCTGTTCTCCAAAGCTTGAATAATGACGTCATAGCTAGGGTTGCCTTGGGGTAATAATTGCAGAATACATGCGGCTTGTCCACGAAGAGCAATCATACGGGAGGTGGCTTTCTCTTGATCATTCCACCCATTGGCACTAGCTGCTGCTTCAAACTGGCGTCGATATATGTCCCAAGATGATTGGCCATCATATGTAGGTGGCTTGATATCCTGGTTGTGTCTCAAATTTACTATTTCAGCTCTGGCACTATCACTAATGAAACTGCTATCATTGAGATTATCTTCTATTTCCTTTACTAATGCATCTACTTTTTGTCTCAGGTCAAGCTGGTAAGTTTTTAAATCTTTCTCTGTCGTTTTCAAATCTTTCTCTACGGTTTTTAAATCTTTTCCTTCCGTAACTGTTTTTATGTCTGTTTTTAGACCTTCTTCCATAGTATCTAGTTTGTTTTCTAAGACCGCTATTTTATTTTTAAAGGTAGAACTAAAATCGGACAGTACCTCTAATGTTTGCTTCCTTTCCTCCTTCTCCACGTTCCTCCTGTGTTCCTCTTCTTCCTTTTCTTGTATTCTACGGTTTTCCTCTTCCTCCTTTTCTTGTTTTTTTTTCCGTTGTTTTTACTCCTTTTCTTGTTATTTTTCTTGTTTTTCCTGCTCCATCATCTGAAGAAACCATGCTGGTGCTCCACTATTAACTTCCATATCGGTGTTTTAATTTGTACTTCTAGTAATGACCATAAATTACTTTTACTGCTGTCACCACTGTTATAACTTTCACAACATTATTCAATACTTGGCAAAATACAATACTACTTTTTAACAATTCAACTTATTAACACATCAAACTACTGACTGACTGACTCTGCCACAACTGATCTCTATTTATATATGGAAAGAACTTTCCAGGAAGGACTAGAATACGAGTATTCTATAACATACTAGTACGTCAATATGGAACACAAATCTTGAAAATTCTAGACCATACATAAGACAATAATATACACGGATAGATCGGAATCTTACGTTAAAACTCGAGGTCCCAGAGAACCGGTAGCGCCCCTTACGGCTGGAGGATCAATTAAATTTGGCACGGCGGTTCTTTTGAATCTATAATTTTTCGTTTTGAATTATTTAATAAGAGCCCCGATTCTGAAAATCGAATGAAATTATCGAGTGACCTCGAATATTGTCGAATCAAATTTACCCATATTTGAGTTCACTCGACAATTTCAATCAACTTCAATAAAACACAATTTGAACACAATAACAAGTATATTACATATTATAAAATTAAAAAAAATTGAAAATCCATTAAAAAATATTACAAATACAATTAAAAAAAACAACTAACGCAAGGAAATACTGTAGAAACGGTGAAGCTTTTCCATCAGGTGACTTGGTTGACGATATTATTCAACACACACTATGTTGGTACTGTCTTCTTCAAATAACAAAAAAAGAGGAACAACATTTATATTATGTTGCTCATCAACTTGATTTAAATTGTGTTCTTGAACTAAAAAAATAAATGTATAATTACTTTTCCTTCATTTCCACAAAATAATACAAAAATAAGTTAATCATTCATTTTTTATATTTTATTAAAAAAATCATATTTCAGTGGAATTGCCCAATAGAGTGGGCACAACATCAGCTTTTATTGTGGATCTATATCTGCTACCAACATAAACAGCTTCTGGTCCAAAATGTATGCCACAAACTCTATAGGATGCACGAATCCTTTCAAGAGGTTTTTCCTTAATATCCAAACGCCCAATTGCAGACAACCAAATATTGCACATCTAAAATTATAAAATAAATGTCGTTTGCTCAAGCTTATTCAACCACTTTTATTGAAATATTGTAACAAAATATCCTCAAAACAGTACACAATGTAAACCTTTTCTATAAAACCAACGTTTTTAGCTAGAGATATACAAATTTAGTTTGAAATATGTGTATTTTTATATTCAAAATATAACAATTAAGGTTATTTTTAAGGTCAACTTACTTCCTGATTATTCGGGAAACGATGCATCTCAAATCCTTTTTTAGTAGAGTTAAAACAGTCTTTAACACAGCTCACAAACACCATTTTTATTGGAAATTTATTCAATACAAATAACACAAATAAAAATATACTGGAAGTCGTCGTAAATAAATATCATAGATAAGAGAACATTATGACAAATACAGAAACTTGTCACTTGTCAGGGTATGTTCTAGACTCTCATCTTGACAGATGACTGTGACTACTCCGCCTAATCAGTCCAAGCTGTCATTCTGACATTCATAGAACAGGTGTAACAATATGTTATAAGGAAGTCTCTTTTATATACGAAATATAAAAAATTTATTTGAATAATGTTTTCTATCTGCCGTACATTTAATGTATTAAAAAGTACTTATTGAAAAAATTGTTTGAGAGGACTGTATCTTTTGTAATATTAAAAATTGGACTTGAGGCTCTTGAGCCTCAAGAGCAGCTGCATACCTAAATGACACAATCTGGCGAAATAAATACATTCGAACTGAAGCCAAAGCCCGCATATACAAGACCGCAATCAGACCTACTCGTATATTATCCTATACAGCAGACACTCGACCTGAGACCTCTAAAACGAAACGGATAGTGGAGACTACAGAAATGAAAATCGTTCGAAGAATAGCGGGAAGAACACTAATGGATAGAGAAAGAAGTGAAAACATAAGACGAACATGCGAGATAGATAACATCAATGACTGGGTACTGGATAGAAAGATAAAATGGAATGAGCACATTGACCGCATGACGGAAGAACGAACTGTGAAAATATCAAGGGACAAATCACCAGCAGGACAAAGAAGCCTTGGAAGACCTAGGAAAATATGGAGTGACAACCTCCCAGGTGACTGAGCAGAGGCAATGATGTGAAGAAAAGCAGGCAATGATGCCTATACACAGCAGGAAGAAGAAGAAAAATTGGACCTTAGCAATATTTTTAAAACATGCCATTCATACTCTCACTAACGGGCCACACTGTAATAATGAGTCTTGGGCACAAAATCAGTTTCAATGTAAATCATATTTCTTACTGCTCGTTGAAACATTTTTTAAAGTAATTATTTGTAGTTACAAACCCAAAATTACTATATACAGATCTGAGCTCATGATTTTCATCACTTTTTCTTGAACTCCTACTTAAGCATGTAAATCTTCTCAGATATACCAATGACTTTCTACTCTACTATCTAAAAGAAATCGGAAAATGTCAATTTTACTTTTTAAAAAGATCGAATCGTTTATAAAGTTTCTTCTTCGAACTTCATCGCTTTTGCATTAGCCCAGTTAACGTAGAAAAGTTTATTCCTGATCATTAATTGTAAATATCTCAGTGGCACTAGAAATAGCTACAAAAGGAAAATTGATGGAACTATATTTAAAGCTGTAATTTCCTTAAAGATAATATGGCGTTCATCATTTGGAAGGCAAGGAAATAATTATTGTTTCTAGAAACTTCGACGTGGACTTATTGATATGTTCAGTACGCTGGGTGTTATACACACTATATAAGTAAAATTCTATTTCTCATTAGTTTCTTCAATATTTCCAAATTTGAATAAGATACCTACATCCGTTTCTATTACATAAAACCCTCTTTTTCAAATACTGTTCATGGAAACATCTATAGAACTTAGATTACTTTGAAGAATCGGATTAACTTTATTATCGGATTCGTGTCATAAATGTAAGAGGTGGGAGCTCTTGCATTTTCTATAAAAAAATGTATGTTACTAATGTATTTTGAACCTTAGCCAATTTTTTAACTGGCTCAATTGAATTTGCATTGCTGTTCTTATTTTGTCTGCATTCTTTTCCCAGTAAACAATGCTTACTTAATTTAAACATGAGGATGATAAAGTGATAATGAAACTATCGAGTTGAATTATTGAGTATTATAGAGTAGTATGTTACGGGTTAAAAACCGAAATTGTTGAATTCCATACCCAAAAAGCATAAATACTGACCTTGGAACATTAGGAAACAAGACAATTCTAATTAATAATTCGAATAATAAACCTGCGAACAAATTCTGCCAGCAATTGTTATGTTTACATTTTTTTTAGTATCAATTAGAAGGTACTGTAAAACCTCAAATAAAATTCTTCTTCCATAATCTATTTAAATTATTATTTATTGGATAAAGTCACCGTGGCTAAGTAGTATATTGAGACATATGTAATACTCGTACCTATTTCCTGTTTTTTTCTGGCTTCTTGGATTAGCATGTGCTACATTCCTAGTTGGGGATATTTTATAATTCAAATGTAATATCCTTTATTTTCATAATAATAATTATTATATTATTCTAGACGTACTTCAGATCGTCTAGGTTATAAGTACTAATAAAAATTCTAACCCAGAATATAGCGTTACCCGACGTCAAATAAATCCATGTGTATCCCTTTTCTTTTTCGCACCATGTACAATATAATAATAAAATAGATAAATACGAGACATCTATGGTAAATAAACATTGATTCTTATTTTTATGAAAAGTATTTTCTTTAACAAAAACCCCATCCCTGAGATATATATTTACAATAGAGTCTACTTCATATTAACATCAATAAATTAATAAAGTTGCCTAGGGCGCATTATTATTACTTTATTATATTATTTGGATTATATCAATGAATATTTATTTAACTAGCGGTCAAGAAATAGCTTTTGTTATATCTAATATATCTAATGTTTATTCTTGTTCAGCCGTTAGCGTCCTTACTCTCAAACAGAATAGAATACACTACCCTTATTTTTTTTCAAATTGTAGTAACGTTTCATACAAGCAGTATTCTTTTGGGGATCAAATTTTTCTCACATGCACATGCATATTTTTTATAGTCTATCTAGAATTCCCAGTATATGGTTTACCAGAAACAGGTGATTTTGAAAAGAACTTCTCAGGATTGCTGAATGACAAAAAGAATTGGAAAGGACTACACACTTAATCAAGAAACATACCACGACCAGGTACATGAGCCAAGAACCAAATACTCTGAATCAATAGAAACCCACCTTAGCACCTTCCAAGCGAAAGTTCTAGCCGTTGGAAGGTGTGCGTAATTCAAGTCAAGCGGCCATAAGAGCGACCAACTCACAAATTATCAAGTCAAAGTTGGTTATAGATTGTTTAGAATCACTAAATAAGCTAGGCAAAGGAAACAAGGTACTCCTAATCTGGGTGCCAGAACACAGGAATAAACAGGGGAACGATAATGCCAGAATGGCAAGAAAGGTGGCTACGACCTCTTTCATCGGAGTAGAATCGTTTTGTTTTCCAGGAGGAATTACCTAAAAGCTGAACTGAAGAAAATAGAAGACCTATGTCAAGCACCCGAATAAGAGTTTATATTCGGACTTAGCCATTCGAAACTATTCCTCAGAAACTATGATCGCGAAAGGTCACATAAATATAACCACCTAAGTGAAACAACCTGCGCATTCCCACAAGGTTCCTGACGGGATATTGCCACTTGAACGAACACCTCGTGAGAATCAAAAACACCTGCTACTGCAGATTTTGTCGCGAAGAGGGCGAAATACCGGAACACATTATTTCCGTATACACCGAGACAGCAAGCGCCCGTGTTCAGGTATTCGGTTCGACTGATATCGAATGCAGGGAACTAACCTCCCTGAAGTCGTCCCAAATAATAGCATACATCAATGCTTTGGGAATGTATGAAGAGCTGCAGCGTACCTATATTCTCAGCTCTAGCAAGGGAGGTTCCAGGGTATATACAAATTCCTAGACTTGAACTAATGTAATATAATCTAGAGTCTACAGATATTTTACACTGATTTATGTATAACATTCGTCACATATAAGTTTATTTTCACGCACTAGCAAATGCGCAATAACTTCTTCTCTTCTCTTTAGTGATTTCGTTATCCAAGGAAGTCTGATTTTGTTGTCCATGTGATAAGAATGAATGAGCAATTAATTTTAAACTGGTTTTTTAAATTATATGATTCATGCTTTGATAATTAATAATTTCTTGTAATTCAACTCTCTTGCGGTGTACTTGGAGTGTTGTTCCATGAATGTTTTCATATATTACGCATTCTACCTTTGAAGTACGTTTTTAGATTTAACTGTAGTGATATATCAATTATTTCTGGGGCTGGACTGATTCTAGCATGTTTAGTGGAAATATTTACTGTTTCGTTTTCTTCAATTTAAACGAGATAAGGCACCCACATAAATTCAATTGTTAAGTTTATTTAATTGCGTAAATGGCTTAAGAGAATCACTGATAAAATTGGACTTTTCTTCATATCTTATATTATTATATTATGAGTCTAAGTAATTGTTTGTAGGATCGTGAAAAATTCAACGGAATAAACACTTATTACGATTAAGATCTGGTGGAGGTATTTAGAATATTTAGCTGCACCAACTCCTCCTTCACAATTGAGTTTTTTGTCAAATTCTTATATATAATGCGGCTTTTAGTGTGTTTGTTGGCTCTCATTAGTAATATGTTAAGGTAGGTGATATGTATGATGGGGGATTTGAGGATGTCGATGAGAAAACTGATGTTGTGGGTAGATAGGTATGGTTATATACGAAAATGGATGGGGGAATCTAAACGTCCTACAGTTTGAAACTTTGAAGTAGTCAGAAAATACATTTTGGTTAACGAATTATTTGGAAGCAAATTTGAGTATGAGCTAACTTTCCAGTGGATGGGATGAGATCCACTAACCATTTTCTCGGTATTGGCACCAACAATATGGCCGTTGAGCTACGCAATCCACCCAGTAATTATGCATATTCGAACTGATTCCAAAGCCCGGATATATTAAACATATTATAATATGCAGCAGAAATCCGAGCTGAGACTTCCAGAAATAAAGAAATAAACGAAAATATTAGACGAATGCGGCATAGATAACATCAATGAGCACATTGATCGCATGTAAAGCCGAGGGAATTTCTTATTCACGAGCAACAGGTTTGTGCAAAGAAACTGTTAGAAAGTATTTTCGCTTACTAGCTCAGGTTTTGGATGAAAATGATTTAAATGATAAGCCCGCCCATATATTCAATATAGATGAAACTGGACTACAGTTAAACAATAAACCAGGTCAGGTTCTAGCCAAGAAGGGGTCGAAATGTGTGGCAAACATTACTTCAGCAGAAAAAAGGGAAGCGATATCCGTAGTGGCCTGCTGCAATGCTGAAGCAGTGTTTCTGCCTCCATATTGTATTTTTAAGGGGAAAAATAGAAAGGAAGAATTTTCAACCGGAATGCCCCCTGGGACATATATCGCAATGTCTGAAAAGTCTGCATATGTTAATGCCGATATATTTCTTCATTGGCTGAAAACTCATTTCCTGGCAATAAAACCGAATGGAAAAGTCTTACTTACTTTGGACGGACATGCTTCCCACACAAACTCTCTCAGTGTGTTGGTGTTTTCGGAAGCGAATGATATCATTATTTTGTGCCTACCAGCGCATACAACCCATTTCCTGCAGCCATTGGATCGATCCTTTTTCAAGTCCTTAAAGAGCTACTATTATTCGGCCTGCACTAGCTTCATGAAAGCAAATCCTGCAAGAAAATTGGGTAGACTTCAGTTCGGTGAACTATTGGGTTGCTCTTGGAACAAAGCTGCTACGGTACAGAATGCTGTGTCCGGATTTAAAGCCACAGTAATTGTTCCATTTTGGCCCGATGCAATCCCAGATTACACTTACCTTACTCCAAAGAAAAACGCTGATTTTGCTTCTGCAGAACACAATATCCAAGCTTCCTTGCCGTCCAATACGGATATTGTCAACAACGATGTGTCATTCACTAACGATTCTCCACAGCCAAGTTGTTCTCATCATAGTGACAAAGTAATTAATACGCCTCCGTCTACAAAAACTGTCACACCTGGGAAGCTTCTGGATGACATATCACCAATTCCTGTTTCTGCGTGTTTACAAAAGGCCAAGAGACGCGGACGTCAACTTGCAGAAGTTCTTAATACGCCTGAAAATATCGAAGTTGTGAAGAACAAGGAACGTCCCTTATCTACAGCTCCATTAAAGAAGCAAACAAAATATTTAAAAAAATGTAATACGCCCGTTAAGAAGAGCAACAGTTCCTACCTCAGACTCCTCTGATTCTGATAGCCCTATACTAGATGATGAGAGTAGTGACGGTGAAACAGAAGACAATGCTGAGTGCAGAGGCTGTGGGGAGGAGTTTCTTAGTACAAAAAAGAAAGATGAATGGCTTTGTTGCATTATTTGCAAAGGTTGGACGCATGAAGGATGTACTGGTAATAGCAACTTATGCAATGAATGTGGAAAAATAGCCGCAAAAAAGAAATAAATGTTTTTGTGTGCTAATATTAGTTATAATTATATGTTAATTATTATTTAAGACATTTGTCATTAGCTCTAGGAATACATTTTCTACAGGTCCGTCTCTCCCGATGTGGATGGTCCATCTAAACCGGAGAAGGTCCGTCTAATCCAAATTTTTTGCAATTATACTTTTTTAGTTTTATCTTTTTGAGAATAATATTTTCTAGTTTTATTATCACCAACCTGTACTCTTGTATGTAATAAATACTTACACGAATATTCAGAATCTTACTAAACATTTCGATGAAGTTTTGTTAATTTCAATAAAAGTGGCCCAACTATACCGGACTTACCCTATGTTTAGTTCAGGCTAGCTAGATTCCTTTGAATGATATAAACGAGATTCCCAATGTCAGGTCGATCTAAAATCATACCGAGAAGTTTTACTGATTATATATTGAATACATTTAATTTTGTTACCAATATATATGAAGATCATTGAGCAACATATTTGTAAATATACTAAGCTTGTGTTTTGGATGCATTGAAACGGAGAAGATATGACCACTTTTCCATTTGTTTTACTGCTTCTTATTGAATTGTTTCTTCCTTTCCCGAAAATTACTGGATAGTGTGCATATAATCAGACTTTTAATGGGTATTCACAGGTTTTATGATATAACTCATTGCAATCAAAAATTATGTTGTGCTGGTCTGTCTTATTCGCTCTAATTTTTTACTATTGATAATTTTCTCGTGGTGTCATAAGACTTAAGTTATGTTTATGTGAAAAAATAAAGAAACGCAATATTGTTTGATTGCTTATTGCTTTATCAATGAACCATAACTAGTTGTAATAGATAAGTAATAGGTTCAAAAGAATAATTTTCCGAGATAAAAAATGTACTTCACTTTTGAAATAAATACACTATGTATACAAGCGTATATATATAAATATACATATATATATATATATATATATATATATATATATATATATATATATATATATATATATACGGGCGTATTACATTTTTTTAAATATTTTGTTTGCTTCTTTAATGGAGCTGTAGATAAGGGACGTTCCTTGTTCTTCACAACTTCGATATTTTCAGGCGTATTAAGAACTTCTGCAAGTTGACGTCCGCGTCTCTTGGCCTTTTGTAAACACGCAGAAACAGGAATTGGTGATATGTCATCCAGAAGCTTCCCAGGTGTGACAGTTTTTGTAGACGGAGGCGTATTAATTACTTTGTCACTATGATGAGAACAACTTGGCTGTGGAGAATCGTTAGTGAATGACACATCGTTGTTGACAATATCCGTATTGGACGGCAAGGAAGCTTGGATATTGTGTTCTGCAGAAGCAAAATCAGCGTTTTTCTTTGGAGTAAGGTAAGTGTAATCTGGGATTGCATCGGGCCAAAATGGAACAATACCTGTGGCTTTAAATCCGGACACAGCATTCTGTACCGTAGCAGCTTTGTTCCAAGAGCAACCCAATAGTTCACCGAACTGAAGTCTACCCAATTTTCTTGCAGGATTTGCTTTCATGAAGCTAGTGCAGGCCGAATAATAGTAGCTCTTTAAGGACTTGAAAAAGGATCGATCCAATGGCTGCAGGAAATGGGTTGTATGCGCTGGTAGGCACAAAATAATGATATCATTCGCTTCCGAAAACACCAACACACTGAGAGAGTTTGTGTGGGAAGCATGTCCGTCCAAAATAAGTAAGACTTTTCCATTCGGTTTTATTGCCAGGAAATGAGTTTTCAGCCAATGAAGAAATATATCGGCATTAACATATGCAGACTTTTCAGACATTGCGATATATGTCCCAGGGGGCATTCCGGTTGAAAATTCTTCCTTTCTATTTTTCCCCTCAAAAATACAATATGGAGGCAGAAACACTGCTTCAGCATTGCAGCAGGCCACTACGGATATCGCTTCCCTTTTTTCTGCTGAAGTAATGTTTGCCACACATTTCGACCCCTTCTTGGCTAGAACCTGACCTGGTTTATTGTTTAACTGTTGTCCAGTTTCATCTATATTGAATATATGGGCGGGCTTATCATTTAAATCATTTTCATCCAAAACCTGAGCTAGTAAGCGAAAATACTTTCTAACAGTTTCTTTGCACAAACCTGTTGCTCGTGAATAAGAAATTCACTCGGCTTTACATGCGATCAATGTGCTCATTGATGTTATCTATGCCGCATTCGTCTAATATTTTCGTTTATTTCTTTATTTCTGGAAGTCTCAGCTCGGATTTCTGCTGCATATTATAATATGTTTAATATATCCGGGCTTTGGAATCAGTTCGAATATGCATAATTACTGGGTGGATTGCGTAGCTCAACGGCCATATTGTTGGTGCCAATACCGAGAAAATGGTTAGTGGATCTCATCCCATCCACTGGAAAGTTAGCTCATACTCAAATTTGCTTCCAAATAATTCGTTAACCAAAATGTATTTTCTGACTACTTCAAAGTTTCAAACTGTAGGACGTTTAGATTCCCCCATCCATTTTCGTATATAACCATACCTATCTACCCACAACATCAGTTTTCTCATCGACATCCTCAAATCCCCCATCATACATATCACCTACCTTAACATATTACTAATGAGAGCCAACAAACACACTAAAAGCCGCATTATATATAAGAATTTGACAAAAAACTCAATTGTGAAGGAGGAGTTGGTGCAGCTAAATATTCTAAATACCTCCACCAGATCTTAATCGTAATAAGTGTTTATTCCGTTGAATTTTTCACGATCCTACAAACAATTACTTAGACTCATAATATAATAATATAAGATATGAAGAAAAGTCCAATTTTATCAGTGATTCTCTTAAGCCATTTACGCAATTAAATAAACTTAACAATTGAATTTATGTGGGTGCCTTATCTCGTTTAAATTGAAGAAAACGAAACAGTAAATATTTCCACTAAACATGCTAGAATCAGTCCAGCCCCAGAAATAATTGATACATCACTACAGTTAAATCTAAAAACGTACTTCAAAGGTAGAATGTACTTCACTTTTGAAATAAATACACTATGTATACAAGCGTATATATATAAATATACATATATATATATATATATATATATATATATATATATATATATAACACAAAGAACGGAAAATAACAGTACAACCTGTTCTTTGTGTTCTTCCATGTTTCATTCAACATCGTTGCTCCCAAGTTTCACATCCATAATTGGTTATACCGTACTAATGAAGGCTAATGAGCTAGCAACATGCATGTTTACGGTTACCACTCCTCTTCAGTAACCTCTTTATTTTTGCGTGCTTTCCCATGATAACACTTGTTGTTTGCTCTTTGTTTTTTTAAATTCACGCATGATCAATTTTTGATCTTGTTTCTTTACCTTGGGTTGGTTTTTTCCAGACAGGAGGGCTTTATGCGTCTCCGTGTTGATATTGGTTGTTGTTCCAAAATCGGAATCTTCCAATTGATGGCACAAATGTACGTTTGGTTGTCCTGTTATTTTCCGTTCTTTGTGTTCTTCCATGTTTCATTCAACATCGTTGCTCCCAAGTTTCACATCCATACTTGGTTATACCGTACTGATGAAGGCTAATGAGCTAGAAACATGCATGTTTACGGTTACCACTCCTCTTCAGTAACCTCTTTATTTTTGCGTGCTTTCCCATGATAACACTTGTTGTTTGCTCTTTGTTTTTTTAAATTCACGCATGATCCATTTTTGATCTTGTTTCTTCACCTTGGGTTGGTTTTTTCCAGACAGGAGAGCTTTATGCGTCTTCATGTTGATATTGGTTGTTGTTCCAAAATCGGAATCTTCCAATTGATGGCACAAATGTACGTTTGGTTGTCCTGTTATTCTCCGTTCTTTGTGTTCTTCCATGTTTCATTCAACATCGTTCCTCCCAAGTTTCACATCCATACTTGGTTATACCGTACTGATGAAGGCTAATGAGCTAGAAACATGCATGTTTACGGTTACCACTCCTCTTCAGTAACCTCTTTATTTTTGCGTGCTTTCCCATGATAGCACTTGTTGTTTGCTCTTTGTTTTTTTAAATTCACGCATGATCCATTTTTGATCTTGTTTCTTTACCTTGGGTTGGTTTTTTCCAGACAGGAGGGCTTTATGCGTCTCCGTGTTGATATTGGTTGTTGTTCCAAAATCGGAATCTTCCAATTGATGGCACAAATGTACGTTGTGTTGTCCTGTTATTTTCCGTTCTTTGTGTTCTTCCATGTTTCATTCAACATCGTTGCTCCCAAGTTTCACATCCATACTTGGTTATACCGTACTGATGAAGGCTAATGACCTAGAAACATGCATGTTTACGGTTACCACTCCTCTTCAGTAACCTCTTTATTTTTGCGTGCTGTCCCATGTTAACATATATATATATATATATATATATATATATATATATATATATATATATATATATATATATATATATATATTGATTTAAAAAGCCCATTCAAAGGGATTATCGCAATTCTTTCCGTATCTAAGTTTACTCAACTGTTCTCCACATTTCCGCGCACTTGAATGATATCCGTCGTTTAGTGTGATTACAGTGCTCCATTTTTTACGTTTATATCAAGTGACCTCTGCGATTTATATATGGTATGGAATGAAGGATCAATATTCTGTGAAATCATATTTCATATTTGTGTTGCTTAGATTATTGTCCATGACTCCATTCCGTAGAAAAGTATCGGGAAAATATAGCATCGAAGAAATTTGATTGTGCTTCGTTGCTGAGACAGTGCCCCTTCAACAGTTTAGCCGTGTTATTAAAGATTCTTGCATTATCGATTATGCATCTAATCTCCTGTGAATGGTCGCAACCCTCAATGATCATGGTTCCTAAGTAGGCAAACTCTCTCTATTGGTGAGTTGTTGATTATCAGTTCGTACTTTTCGTTTGCATCTTCACTAATTACCATGAAAGTTCTCGTAAGCTATTTATATTATCGGTAAATTTCATATTATTATCTGCGTATCGAATGCTCCTTAATCGGTCTCCATTATGCAGGATTCTTATGTTGGTATTCTCAAGAGCGTTTCTTCAAATTTTCTCTGAGTAAAGATTAAATCTGAGCGACGAAAGGATGCAGCCTTGCCTAACGCCTCGAAGAATACTGATAGTATTGATTTGCTCTACCGCATTCATCTTAATACTGGTTTACTAATTCCAGTATTATATATAGTGGAAACGCTGAATCTTATCCGACACGTGACTGATACGTCATCAACCATATGCATCTGAATCAAAACAATATGACAAACGCTTATATTGAGTTTCGTTTTTTTTTCTGTTATTAGAAGAAGACTGTACCAACATAGTATGTGTTGAGTAATATCGTCAACTAAGTCATGTGATGGAAAAGCTTCACCGTTTCTACTGTATATAGATTCCGGATGACTTTATTTTATCATCCATCCCTGTGTTTCTTAAGACCTCATCATCTTTTCATGTTGTAGTTTATCGAAAGCCTTCTAATAGTAGATAAAACAGGCGAGAATATTACGGTTCATATCCCTGCATCGCTGGCACAATACCTGCAGACAAAGCAGAGCATCCCTTGTACCCACACCATTCATAAATCCAAACTATGTGTCTGTTACTATTTCTTCCAGAGGTTGCAGATTCTCCGGTAAATTATTTTCAGAAACTCCTCTAGCATGTAACTCATGAGGCTAATCGTTCTATAGCCGCCACATGCTTTTGCTGCCTGTTTCTTTGGTAACATTAAAAATTATTAGATGAGCATTTATTTAGGAATATTCCCAGTATTGTAGACATTATTAAACACGTCAGTTAAAAATTTTACGTTCAGAAGTCTAAAGAATTATGAATCTATCCCACCTGGTTCTGGAACCTTTCCTTCCTTTTGATTATTAATGTCGATTCTACTTTCATCTGTCATGATACTAGGTCTAGACTCTGCTTGAATAAGGGTCACTTCTTTCGTCGAAAAATAACTGTTCTACTTACTTCCTCCAAGTTTATTTAAAATATCTATTTATAATCAGCTCCCCCTGCATCATTTATAAGCTTTTGCACAGTTTACTTTTTGAACTTTCCCGTAACTTCCCTCGCCATCTTATGTACATTGATCTCATTAAATCTGCATTGTCAAACTTCGATCACGTCGCATTCTCCATCTAATTTTTTTTGGTCTCTCGCATTTTCCCCCATATCTTTCTGTATGCTGTTGTATGTTGCGGCATTCTTCTATTATTTGCTTTGTTCTGTCATCCAGGTTTTATGTTCATTCATATTTTTCACTTAATGCATCTATATTGCACTCTAGATATTTTGTTTGTGTGCTTAATGGTATTTTGCATTAATAAGTTATATGTAACATGTTGTATGTTAAAAAGTTCTGTTATTAGTTGTGTTGCAAAGTACAACTATTTTTATTGCCAAACGGATCATGTACTCTGTTGGAGACCGACAGTTCAAGTAACAGCGTCTCAATTATGCGTAAATTATAACTGACCTATAACCTGTACATCAAATTTGTCGTTAATATAGATTTTAGTATATGAAGTGCATTCGCGCACGAGTGCTTGAACGAGTATCATCGTTTGTGGTTTGCTCTTCTATTCACGAAATAAATAAGTGAATATGGTTTGTACTTTGGTGCTATTAACTACATATGTATTGTATTATTAATAGTAGACTTTATTTACATTGCTAATTACCAAGTTCTCCTCATAAAACAGAGGCGTATCTGGACAGATTTTTCGTTATGGATAAAATATTATCCTACGAATTCACATAAACTATATAATAAATAGTATCCAATATTCTCCAAAATGTCACTGAACAATTCAGTTTAATCATCTTACGTATCAGCAATCAACAACGCCTAAGCAATGCTTTCCAAAAAAAGAGCTAAGCTATTGCAATGCGTGCAGAATACAATTTAAAGTTATACGACTACGTTCAAGGAATAGGTAATGTTAATGGTCCAAAAAATATCTTGTTTGCTTCAAGAATTTCAAATAACTCCGATCTTGTAGATAACCTCCTCAAATCACACCCTGTAATAACAATAAATAACACTACCATAAACGTTCGTAGACTCGTTTCTCCAACTAAAAGGATCATCATATCTAATATTCCTCCCTACATTCCTGACGAACGAAAATGCAATAAAAAATCTTGGGCTACAGTTGGTATCTCCAATTTCATTCCTTAAGGCTGAAATACTAGGCGACGAATATGCTCAGACGTCAAGCTTATGTTTTCCTCTTCCCTCTAACAACTTCGAACTCCAAACTTCCATAGTCATTTCATTTGATGGTATCGAAAACTGAATCTCTCCGTCAAACGATAAAATGAATTGTTTTATCGGCAAGCATTTCGGACACATCGCTTCAAACTGCCAAATGCGTCCCTCGATGATATATCAAAGACTACACAGCTTACACCTAAAACTACCAATAGGTACATCTACAGGAACAAGCGATTCTCCACCCACATCCACCAGTCAACCATCTAAGAGCGAAGTTCTTCCGAACAATGATACAATCCAAACCGGCTCCGTTTATTGCAGAAAAACGTAGCCGCTCCGAAATCTCAAGTGACAAAGTCAATTCACCCGATGCTGGCGATGAAACCCACGAAATGGTTCCCCCTCACAACCTGTCTCAGACACCCAGAAAAAAATAAGAAAGCAATGTTGAGCTATTATGAAGAAGCTAATCTAACAGAGACATCAAAACAATTCATACAAACAGTATACCAAGCATACTTGGAAAAAGTTATGGAAGTCGCTAATGACATTAAGTCTCTTATCTCGAATCTAAATTTACTTTATCCAACTCTTACGGAGAGATCGATTAAAAACAGATTCACCCAAATAACAAAAAAAAATCAGCCTCAACTTTATTTTGAGGATCATCAAAGCGAATGAAACGAATAGGATGACAGTTCTGACGGTTCACATTAATCACAATACTCTACAGACTCACAATATTCCGCAGTATCACAGGTATCCCAAAGATCGCAAAAATCTGCATATTAATCACATACTTCTCATAGTCATCTTCACCCTAATTCAATGGAATAGTGACGAGGTTTCCCCCTGTTCAGAATCTCCACAACAACTCATTAGTGATTACTCTCCCGACTTTATCTGTTTACAAGAAACCAATTTCAACAATTCTCACGATCCTTATCTGAAAAATCACATAGGTCACCATTTTATCAGAGCTAACGTTCTAGTGGCGGAACCTCAGTCTTCATTTCCAACGATATATTTCACCAAGAATATCATTTGAATTCTACTACAAAATTGTCATATGTAGCTTATTCATTCCTCCCAATTATGCCTTAAAAGAATCTTATTATATTATATTAATCAACTTCCGTTTCCTTTCATTATTAGGTAGTGACTTCAGTGGTCATAACCAGATGTGGGGTTCCGAAAAAACCTTTGGCCGAAGTGAAACTGTTGAAAATGACCTAAACCATCCTAATGTTAGCATTCTTAATAACGGCAATAACACATATTTTCATGTGCAATCTGGTTCCTTCTCATCTATGGATTTGAGTATTTGTGACCCCGGGCTAGCTTCTTTGCTTAAATGGAACACCATTGACATTCTATATGACAGCAATCACTTTCCTAACTTAATTTCCGACAGCTAAGACAAAATCACGACCTTAATCACAAATTGGAAAATTAAAAATGCAAATTGCGATCTGGAGGAATCTGTCAAGGAACAATTGGATGGAATTATCCACCATGATGACAAGCAATTCACTTATGCAAATAAAACAGTTCCTTGGTGGAGTGACTCCTGTTATCCAGCTGTGAATGACTGCTACAGTACAGATCACTTAACAAGTATCGCAGAACCAGGACCGAATTGGATTGAATTAATTTCAAAAAAGCGAAAGCAAAAACCAGGAGAATTCTTAAGTCAAGTAAGAAAGAGTCGTGGAAAAAATTTACCAGCACAATAACCACATATACATCTCCAGCTCAAGTTTGGTCTATGATACGACGAATGAAAGGCCGAAATAGCAGTACTAAATAAATAAAGCAAGGAAATGTTGTCACAAAAGACCAGCAAATAGCTGACAATCTTGCCCAACATTTCGAAAATAAAACCAAAATCAACAAATCCCCTTCTAATCGAACGAATATGGCTGAAAACTCCGATATTGCCACCCCTAACCTGGATCCAAACAACAGCCACTTCACCTCACATGAATTAAAGTCCGCTTTTCCTCTTTAAAAAATGCAGCTGCAGGTCCTGATAATATTTGATCAATTTTCCTCAAACATTTACATTAAAGATCAAACTATTCGAACTTTATAATCGACGAATATGGTGTAATCAGCAGTTTCCTAATGCATGGAGGGAATCAATCATAATACCGATCAAGTCAAATCGATCAACCAGGGATAACTTAATTATGCTTCAAACAGAAATTTTTTAATCCTTTAGTGTTAGAAGCGACGTTATAGCAGTTACATTGGACATTGACAGTGCATTCGATATAGTTTGGAAAGCCTGAATCCTTCAAAAACTAATAAACATAATTTTTTATTTGGTACAAAATTTCTTATCAAACAGAAACAGCAAATGGGCAAACATCTTCTTCTTAACTTCCACAAGGTTCGATACTCAGCCCTATTCTATTTATTCTTAGCATTAATTATATTGGTTCTTCCATATATGCCCCAGTGAAATATACGCTTCACGCGGATGACCCATTATTTTTTGTCAGGGAAAAGTAACAACAAGCATATGTCATCTACTTCAAAACGCTCTAAATTCTATTCATGATTGGTTAACAAATTCCGGCCTTCAGTTCTCGGCCTTAAAATAAAAAGTTATCCGTTTTAGCAGGAGAAATTGTACGATTTTTCCACTTTTATATTTAAACGACGCTTCATTCGAACTCGTCAACCACAAAAATTCCTAGGCGTAACATTTGACGAACGACTGTTATGGAAACAGCAGTTACGGACTTAAAATGAGCTTGTGTCATTAGAATTAATATCTTAAAATCAATTGCACATCATCACTGGGAGCTGAAGAAGAATTACTTTTACGGATCTACAGAGCTCTTATTCGCTCTAAATTGGACTATGCAAGCATTTTATACATGTTATATACCTTAAATTACTTGGTACATATTAAATAAATTGCTTAATCAGCAGATTGTGTAATAACCTGTTGTTTTATAAATTGTTGAACCTCATTTTTGCTTAAATTGTATTTTTTACCTTTTTGAATTGTTTAGTTTATATAGTCAGTCTAGAATTTACTTCGAATCTTGAAACTTGTAACTTTTGTGAAATAAATAATTTTTAAAAAACCTTTTTCCGTGTGTAAAAAGTTATTTTACATGAACGCCTGTACTTCATACCTTAAATCTCTCAACAGAATTCAGAACAATGCTCTACGTATTTGTATTGGTGCCTTAAAATCTACCCATTCGGAAAGCATTTTCGTTGACTCGATTGAGTCTCCCCTCTTCATACGTCGACGGTGTCTACTACTATCATAATGTTGTAAAATCTCAACCTGTCCTAATACCCCATCAGTTCTGGACGTAATCCTGAAGGACATCCTGAAAAATCATTAACAGCCGTGCAATCACTAAAATCGCTGTTAGTAACAATTAATCTTGTAATCATGACCCCTATTAATTCTTCCAATATAGCGCAATGGACCAATAATTTGCATTTTCCTGATACTACTCTAAGTCGCTACCACAAATTAGATACACTCAATGCAGTACTTGAGGAGCAAGAATACAAGAAAATTTTACATTCCCATCAGTTGTTTATCGATGCGTTAACAAATGCAGAGGGTTTCGGCTGTACCGTAACACCGATAAAAATTCTATAGTAGCAACATATCCACTTCCCGACACTACCAGCGCAAATACAGCCGAGTACTGAAAGCTTTGAACGCACAAACAGATAACAACAGCACTATAACGGTATGCACAGATTCTCTTTAATCGAAGATCCTCCTAAATGCGAATTCGGTACCGACACCTCGTGAATAGTTCGAAGACGTTATAATATTTATGGAACACGTGGAAACATACTGGGTTCAACCAATAGATTTAGTGACGTGATTAATTTTCTCAAATACTGCCGTCTTCTTAACTTAATATAAAACTCACTTTTAATATTGTAACACTGTTTTTGATTCATATTTATACTTAATCTGAACTGTATTGTATATTGTTCCTGTGTAAATGACCTTGAGTTGTCGTTAAAAAATATATAATGTACCGAATGCAAAACGAGTCCACTTGGATGGAAAAATAGCCATAACAAACGTTTTCCATCAATTTCCTACATCCAAGTACATTTACCTGACATGTATTTTTCAGGTAATTATCTCAGTTTTCAAAAGAAGCCCCCCAATCCCAGATTACCGGCTTCTAGAATTACTTCAACAATAGATTGGCTGAAAATATATACGAAATTGACTGTCTCGACCCTTACTTCGTGGAATATGCTCATATTAGTGTTTTTAAATGAAACTCAA
Source organism: Galeruca laticollis (assembly GCA_963921935.1). Lineage (NCBI taxonomy): Eukaryota > Metazoa > Arthropoda > Insecta > Coleoptera > Chrysomelidae > Galeruca > Galeruca laticollis. Next base: position 105,138,625 of record OY998182.1, on the reverse strand, counting down.
GGTCTCTAGTTAATTCCACAATATAATACAAGTTATTGAAAATTCTAAAAAATTGACAATTGTTTCGATAAATCAATATCATCGTCAGAATGACAGAAGTTACATTTCATTTTATGCCTACCTGATGTTTAGTAGTTATATTTGGCTAGACCAAGAAGTAACCTAACTTGTGATTGGCTTAATATATGTTTATAGAAAAAATAAGAAGATGTGATATTACAAATATTGAAGCTTAGATATTATTAGCCCTATGCTGATATCCTGGGTATCATTTTTCCAATTAAGATCAGTATAACTGTGCAATGATATAGAAAACCAGGAAAACTATATCTGCTGATCTTTACAATTATCACTTAAGAAGACAGTTTATTAGTGGAGAATTCCCTAGATTTAACTGTTCATTGACAACTTCATATTGTGGGTTTCTTAAATGTCTTCTAATTTCCAGTTCTTCAAGGAAATCCAGTTCTTGTTTCTTTTCACAAATATGCAGCACTTCTAGTTCTGTGTTAGGTGTCAATGAATGATTGGTGTCAAGTAGATGTTTTGCGTAGTGGGATTTATCTGGTTGTTTTAATCTGTAAGCTCGTAAGTGCTCACTGTATCGTATTTCAAAATTCCTAAGGGTCTGACCCAAATAGACAGCATTACATTCTGGACATTTGAGTTTATATATACCTGACTTCTTTAATAGTGGTATTTTTGTTTTTACATTTAACAATTTTGTACTAACGTTACTTTCTGTTTTAAAAGAAATTGTTGCATTCGTTGCTGAAGATATTATCTTTGAAATATTATTAGAAATATTTCCTGCATATGTGATGGTTTTATAAGTTTTAATTTCATCAGCTTGCTTAGGATATATTAGTTGTAATGCCACTTTTTTCTCTTTTTTACTAATTAGTTTATTTATCATATCTAATGGATAACCGTTAGATGTTGCTATTTGTCTAATTGTATTAATCTCTCTATCAAAATTCCATTTGTTCATAGGAACTGAAAAAGCTCTATGTATCATTGAATTATATGCTGCTAGTCTGTGTGAGACAGGGTGGTTAGAATTGAATGGAATTGTCACATCAGTCTGTGTTGGTTTTCGGTAAATTGAATAATCAAGTACATTATTAACTCTTTGAATTTTTAAATCAAGAAAATTGATTGAGCTATTTTCTTCAATTTCTAATGTAAATTTAATTTTCGGGTGTAAATTATTGATGTGGTTGAAAAACACATCTAATTGTCGCTCACTACCCATAAAACAAGCTAATATGTCATCCACAGATCTATACCAAAATAAAATATTTTTCGAAATATTACTTTCAAAGATCTTTCTTTCTAAATTGTCCATAAAAATGTTTGCTAAAATAGGTGATATAGGGCTTCCCATTGGTAAACCTTCATTTTGAATATATATCTTATTGTCAAAAGTGAAATAATTCTGATTAATGCATACATCAAATAAATTAAGTATATCTGATATTATTCCTGGATTAATCTTTTGATCTTCTAGTAATTTTCTTACAAGTATTAGACATTCTTTAGGAGGAATTTTAGTAAACATATTAGTTACATCGAACGATATGAGTTTATAGTTATCTTGCAAGTGGATTGATTTCAACTTTTTGATTAGTTCTATTGGATTTCTAATTGAGTACTGAGATTCATATCCGTAAGTATTGAGTATATTGTTGAGCTTTTTTGCCAATATATTATTAGGAGCATTAACATAAGAGACTACAGGTCTAATTGGTTTCGTTATTTTATGTAATTTAACTGTTCCATATAATTGTGGACAATGAGGATTCTTATGTATGATAGACCTCTTTTCGTAATCATTTAAAAGATAATTTGAATTATTAACAATATCCCTTACATTATTAGAAAACTTCTTTGTTGGGTCTGCTTTAAGAACTTTTACATCGCTGGATTCTATAAAGTTATATACTTTGGAATTGTAATTTTCAGTCGTCAAAATGACAGTAGCATTCCCCTTATCGGATTTTGTAACTGTTAGGTTATTGTTCTCTATCTTCTCTTTTATTGTGTTTAAAACTGAAATGTCATTTTTTGTTTGACGTTTAACTTTTGAAGGTTCAATATTTTTGATTAAATTGGCAATTTTTAATTTATCATAAAGAAAATTATTTGAATTAGATTTTAAAGCTATTTCTGACTCTGTAGCTAAAATTTGTTTAATATTATTCGTAAATTTAGGTGGTATGCTGTACTTTAAACCTTTATTTAAAAATTCTATTTCACTATTTGTAAAATTAGTGTCTGAAAGGTTTTCAAATCGTGGTGCAAAGTGTGTTGGTATGTAGGTACTTACAGTTTCATGATGTTTTGAGTATTGAATTTTATGTTGTGTGTGTTCAAGATTCTGTAGCTTCTTTTCTTGTTTCTTAAATTTCATATGCTTCATAGTGCTGATATTTTCTCTAATTTTGTCATCCAAACAGTCAAATTCTACTGGATGTAATTGGAATGTGAGTTCTGAATGTACAACTTTTATGTAGTTGTCTAAGGAGTCTCTAACTTTGAACCATTTTTTACATTCAGATTTTATCCAAACTCGTTGAGCACATTTTATAGCTTTTTGTGCTTGTGGTGTTTTAGTGTGACATTTTATATTCACATCATTTGGTATTACCTTTTTTCTAAGGCATTCTTGGTTAAACCAAATGTTTTGTGATGCTTTGTAACGTTTTTGTAGTAACTTCTGGTACAGTCGGGTCAAATCTTCTCCCGAAGATTTTTTAATGAAATTGACTGTCTCGACCCTTACTTCGTGGAATATGCTCATATTAGTGTTTTTAAATGAAACTCAAGGTCTCTAGTTAATTCCACAATATAATATAAGTTATTGAAAATTCTAAAAAATTGACAATTGTTTCGATAAATCAATATCATCGTCAGAATGACAGAAGTTACATTTCATTTTATGCCTACCTGATGTTTAGTAGTTATATTTTTGGCTAGACCAAGAAGTAACCTAACTTGTGATTGGCTTAATATATGTTTATAGAAAAAGAAGAAGATGTGATATTACAAATATTGAAGCTTAGATATTATTAGCCCTATGGTGATATCCTGGATATCATTTTTCCAATTAAGATCAGTATAATTGTGCAATGATATAGAAAACCAGGAAAACTATATCTGCTGATCTTTACAATTATCACTTAAGAAGACAGTTTATTAGTGGAGAATTCCCTAGATTTAACTGTTCATTGACAACTTCATATTGTGGGTTTCTTAAATGTCTTCTAATTTCCAGTTCTTCAAGGAAATCCAGTTCTTGTTTCTTTTCACAAATATGCAGCACTTCTAGTTCTGTGTTAGGTGTCAATGAATGATTGGTGTCAAGTAGATGTTTTGCGTAGTGGGATTTATCTGGTTGTTTTAATCTGTAAGCTCGTAAGTGCTCACTGTATCGTATTTCAAAATTCCTAAGGGTCTGACCCAAATAGACAGCATTACATTCTGGACATTTGAGTTTATATATACCTGACTTCTTTAATAGTGGTATTTTTGTTTTTACATTTAACAATTTTGTACTAACGTTACTTTCTGTTTTAAAAGAAATTGTTGCATTCGTTGCTGAAGATATTATCTTTGAAATATTATTAGAAATATTTCCTGCATATGTGATGGTTTTATAAATTTTAATTTCATCAGCTTGCTTAGGATATATTAGTTGTAATGCCACTTTTTTCTCTTTTTTACTAATTAGTTTATTTATCATATCTAATGGATAACCGTTAGATGTTGCTATTTGTCTAATTGTATTAATCTCTCTATCAAAATTCCATTTGTTCATAGGAACTGAAAAAGCTCTATGTATCATTGAATTATATGCTGCTAGTCTGTGTGAGACAGGGTGGTTAGAATTGAATGGAATTGTCACATCAGTCTGTGTTGGTTTTCGGTAAATTGAATAATCAAGTACATTATTAACTCTTTGAATTTTTAAATCAAGAAAATTGATTGAGCTATTTTCTTCAATTTCTAATGTAAATTTAATTTTCGGGTGTAAATTATTGATGTGGTTGAAATGCTCCTAATAATATATTCTATATCATTGCACAGTTATACTGATCTTAATTGGAAAAATTATATCCAGGATATCACCATAGGGCTAATAATATCTAAGCTTCAATATTTGTAATATCACATCTTCTTCTTTTTCTATAAACATATATTAAGCCAATCACAAGTTAGGTTACTTCTTGGTCTAGCCAAAAATATAACTACTAAACATCAGGTAGGCATAAAATGAAATGTAACTTCTGTCATTCTGACGATGATATTGATTTATCGAAACAATTGTCAATTTTTTAGAATTTTCAATAACTTGTATTATATTGTGGAATTAACTAGAGACCTTGAGTTTCATTTAAAAACACGAAAATATATACCTTTAACTGGTGCATATTATAATTGCTTCAAACTTTTTCATACTCTATTATAAAATAAAAACTTTTTTACTGCTCTTGAACTTTTTAAACATAAAAGATTCTCAGAAACTTTTTTGTATAGAGCAGTCATCAATAAAGCGTGGCGTCTTTTAGATTGATAAGTAGTATCCCTTAAAGCAGCCCCCAATAAAAAGCTAATTTAAAATGCGTCGTTTTCCGCAGTAGCCTATTTTCCTCCAGAGCTAGTCCAATTCTGGTTTGGAGGAGATATTGCAGCGGGGCCGAGTATAAATTTCTCGCCAGACTTCATTTCGAGCTGGAGCGGACCCGTTTATCTTACACACAATAATTCACCCGCCGTCCCTTCTTTTTTGTTTTTTTCTTATTGTCTTCCTAGACTTTACTGTAAGAAACATTGAAATGGAAATTGTAATCTTACTCCAAAATGAATTATTGTCAACACGACGAATGGTGATACAAACATTCTTTTATACAGAGAATATTAGTATTTATGGTAAACTTTCAAAACTTTTCAGTTCTTTCATTTTTATTTTTTGAAAGATTATGTAATAAAAGAAAAGCCAGTTACAAAAAGAATCTAGATAATCCTTTCGAGCGGGCTATTTGAACGATCATTTCCTTGTCTGTTGTTTGTCATCATAATAATCCTTCGGCTTCATGATCACTTCCACTATATCTGTACCCCAGCGCCGAACTATGTTAAGTCACAAAACAACGTTTTGAGAATATCGCGTTTGAAAGTATTTGTCACACAGTTTTTGCAGTAACTTGAACAAATTGGGTCGCATATATGTGAATTTCGAAATCTTGAGTTGTCTATATGTCCTTCAGTGATAGTGTTCTTGAAAAATGTACTAATTTTTTTAAGGTGACTTAACATTGTTCACCTCATGGAAAAAATTTCAATGCCGGACTCGAAATATATTAAGTCCAGTGGAGTTGAGAATAAATGAAAAGCAAACAACGTTAAGAACCAAAATGAAATATATTTTCAATACAAACATGGTAAGAAATTACCGAAATTAAGGATAATGCTGATTCTGATTCTTCTCCACCGTGTGGCAAATTACGATAATAATCGTGGAAAACGTTCGGTATCCATGGTAATAGTTTTTGGAGGTGTTCATATTTTTTAGTAGGGATATTTTTCAGCTCCCTCCGAATTTTGGAAAAAATCTCGGGTACGGAAGATGCGTTCCTGGTGTTCCTCGTCATTGTGAATGTGGAGAATTCATCAGTGAATTTATGTTTGTAAAAGAGTACTCCTGGATTGTCTTGTCTTACTTGAAGATAAACACATTGAGATATCAAGAAGCTCTCTCCTGAATCCGCTTTTTTTCTTAAAATAATGGGAGAACTGTTGCCTTCACAAAGACTTTTGAAATTTAAAAAGTCATATATCTCCATTAAAGTCACATTGAAGGCTTTGTTGTGCCACCTAACCTGACGACCTATTGCCAGTCCCATGGTGTGATGATTCACAGTTGAGAGACCTTTTTTCTTTCTCGCTCGATGATTGAGTGATCACCATCAGCCTCTAGGTGCGTGTGGCTTCTGGCCAGAAACTTGTGACTTATTTTCCTAAGATTTTGGTTATGTTTCAGAATGAAGAAGTATGACCACATTTGAACATTCCTGTTCTGCGACGGGCAATTGTCGGACCAAACAATTAATTCGGTAACAGTATCGAGTATATTACAAATTTTTGACCATAAACAAGATGCGACTTCGTTACCTCCACGACCGGAAATGCATTCATCCCACATCATACAATAGGCTTTCTCATCAGTTGCATCATGTACAACTAAGCTGTACGTACAACTAAGCTGTACGTCCAAAGTTTCAAACTATAAAAACTTTGAGAGTAATGAGGATCGGGAGTTGGAAGGCATTTTTGTATATCCATCATTACAACTTTTTCCGTAACGTTCTCTTTCGAATGTTGTTTGTCTGCTTTCTTCATTTTATATCGATTACATACTTGCATCTTCAAGATGACTGTCATCTTGTTCTTGGATAGTTGTTCTCTCATCTTGGTCAGTAGCTACTTGCATTTTTATCTTGAATTAATCGCACCTGGATTTTTAAAAGAAAAATTTAATTCATGGTTGAATATATCAGAATATAACCATTCCTTAGCAATATTCTTCTCGGGAATGTTATGTTCATGGCAATACTATATGTAAAGTTTCCACATTCTAGAAATATTTAGGTGATTTCCCAAATATTTTTTTCTTGATCTCTCACGCGAATAATGGCTTTCATAGGCTGGAAAACTAGATATGTGCTGTCGAACATTATCGCGAATTTCATTTGAAATTTTATTAGCTGGGTCATGTCTACCCCTTTTGTCTGGTGATAAAAGACCGCCTTCTATCTTCTTCAATATTGCTGTATCAACTGTTTGTTGCGATATAGTTAATGTATTCAGGAAAAACTTTTTGCAAACTATGACTTGATTTCCATTATGTTCGAAGAAGTATCGATTAGTATGTTGCCTTTTTCCTTCACGTTTGTTGTTCCTTTCTCTTCTTCTTACCACAGGAATTTGTTGAACATGCGAGGCTACAAATTGCCTTTTCATATCAATTGACTTCTGTTGTGTCCAATATTGCCTGTGTATTTTCACTCTTGCCTCTTCTGGGATTTTGTCAATACACTTAAGTTTACAGGTTTTCAGACATGGTGATTTGAGAGTTTTTTGTTTTATGACTTTTTTAGATTTCTCAGTAGTATGCTCCAGTCCTGAATGTCTTTTTCTTTTCTTTATATTCTTCATCCACGTTTCTGGGTTGGATTTTCTTCTTCTTGCCTTGATTTTCGATATGGCTTCATCGTGTTTATCAGTATTTTCCTGGAAATTGGGATCTGCCACACTATCGTCGCTATCAAAGTCACTTAAACTTTCATCTGTCAAGTCATTTGATGTATCTTCCAAACTTGTTTCGGCTGAAACAAGTTCCGGAGGGCCTCGGTTTTCTCTTGCATTCGTTAACATGATTAGTATAATTTTATTGATGATTGTTAGTTCGATCAGCTGGTATTGATGAATTTTTTATTTTTCCAAAAGCAGAATCAGTTTGTAGTTCACGTTCACCACAGTCAAACTCAGTATTTTTTCTAACACCACCAGATATACCAGCCTTTGTAGAAAGTATACCTAAGTCTGGCAGTATAACCGAATCGGTGAAATCTCCTGAAATGAAATATTCATTCGTTATAAACAATTCTACATTGTTCATTTTTTAAATACCTAGTAGTTTTCTCTTGGCATGCAATATTCTTTCATGTTGCACTTTCTGGAAAGAATAATCAAGCATATCTTCTGATATGTTTTCGCTGCCTTCAGATTCTGAATCATCTACTGGTTGACCTTCAAATTAAAAAACAAATAGTTAGTATTGTATTGTAATGTGATGTATCGTGTTTCAAGGTTTCATGGTTTATTTAGAAAAAAAAATGTCAAGTCCTGAGTAAGCTAGGTCCAGAATATGTTAAGTCCATAACTTAAAAAAATTATAAGTAGGTAATTGATCGAGTTCAAATTTTGAAGATGAGCTGGTGCCTAAAAATATATAATTTCATTTAATTAAACTTACCAGAATTCTGAGCACCACATCCTTCATTATTTCCATCCCGATCAGGAATTTCTTTGGGAAGCATATCCATAATTTTCGCAGCTCTAGACGACATTTCAACTCAAAACGATTCGCTGAATATAAAATAATCTTAGAGGAGAACACTTGCAACACGCCGGAGGACATATACCGCTATACTGATCGGAATAAACTCTGAAAATTAGGTTATGTGGACTTAACCTAGTTCAGCGGCGTATACTCTCTGGAAGGTAAACTATATCAAAATCACTTAACATAATTTCAGTCCGAGAAGACTTTGGACTTAACATTATTCAAAAAGGTCCAACTTCGTCGTTAAAGCCTGTAAATGAATGTTGGAAATTGCAAACGAAAGATGATACAATATATCTTAGGGACTCATTTTTAGCAAAAATGGACTTAACATAGTTCGGCTCTGGGGTACAGATATATGTACAGAAAGAAATCTTTTGATAGTAGCAACAGAAATGTTTCTGAAACTGATTTAACAAAACATTATTCTCATATGACCAAAAATCTGTACGAAATTTCTGTTAATGTCAAAAAAAATTTCTGTAAGTAGATTTTTTAGATTAAATATCATTTCTATATCATTCACATAATATTAATGTTTTAAATGAAACTCAATGTTTCCAACTAATTCCACAATATAATTAAAAATGTTGAAAATTTTAAAAAATTGACAATTGTTTCGATAACTGAATATCATCGTCAGAATGACAGAAGTTACATTTAATTTGATGCCTACCTTACGTTTAGTAGTTATTTTTCGCTAGACCAAGAAGTGACCTACCTAGTGATTGACTTAATATATAGAAAAAGAAGATGTGATATTACAAATATTGAAGCTTAGATATTATTAGTTCTATGGTGACATCCTGGATATCATGTTTCCAATTAAGATTAGTATAACTCTTTCGACTGAACAAACTATAGTCTCTCCCATACCCCACCCACGTTAGCTTTTTTGGTGGGTTGAATCTAAATTGAATTTCCTTCGAACACATGGAGTTCTCGATAGCGTTTGTGTCGAGTTGATCAATGGCCTTTTTCAATTCTTTCTAAACTCCTCTGAAGCTGGTGTCGTTGTCACAATAAATATTTTCTGGTATCCTTCTTGTGGCAAATAGTCTCAGTATTGCCGTTATTGTCGAATTACTATTCAAGGTATGCGATATTTCAAGATGAATAGCTGTTACAGAAATGCAGGTGAAAAGACATATCCATCGTCTTTCTTGTGGACGTCTAATCTTAACTATACTTGGACCGAAATAGTCCATTCCCACGTTCACGAAAGGTCTGACTTCTTCTCTTAACCTCACGTTTGATATTTGTCCTATCATAGGAGGCTGAGGTTTAGATCGTTCAATTTTGCACTTGTAACATTTTAAACAAATGGATTTCACTGCACTTCTACCATTGATGATCCAGAATGTTTGTCTTAGTTCATTAAGAGTTCGTTCACCACCTCTGTGACGGATTTTTTTATGGTGGTATTGTATCATTAATTTAGTGTATTCATGTTTCGGTCACAAAATAAAAGGCTTCTTAGTATTTCCTTCCATACTGGTGAATAAGTTAGTTCTTCCTCCTAATACTAAGATACCGTCATCATTTATTTCAGGACTCAATAAAGCTAGTCGGCTCTATCTTCCTAGATTTTTTCCGGTTTTCAATTTTCCAATATCTTCTTCAAAACTCTCTTGTTAAGATTGTCTAATCCATACTTTTTCGGCCTCCTTTAGTTCAGAGACACTCAGATTTTTCGTTTTTCCTCCATCTGGATGCACTCTTCTTGTATAATTCATAAATCTGAGACACCGTGGTGTTATTCTTAGCAATTTCAACCATTTCTAAAATCTTTTGATGTTGGGAGGCACATTTTCAGAATCTTTTGTCAATAAACAGATTTCTGACTGAAATTCTCTCTTCATTTCTGTTTCAACCAACTCTTTTATTCCATTTTTGTTGCTATTTATATCTTCTTGCGGCCAGGACGAATCAGACAATTTTAAAAAACTGGGCCCGTGAAACCAATTGTCCGATATTATTTTTTCATTCCATGTGTCATCATATCGTGTAGCTTCATCTGCTGAATTCTGTTCCGAAGGAACCCATCTCCAATTTTCACATTTTGCTCGCTCTTGTATTTCACCAACTCTGTCACCACGTATTCATCCTAATACGCATCGCGAATCTGTTCAGAAAAATATTTGATGCACCGGTATTTCCAGCTATTTGGTTATAGACTGAGTTAATCTATTTGCCATAACCTCCCCCCGTAGCTCTAATCTTGGAATCGATAAAGGTTTGAGAGGAGGTACTCTAGTTTTGCCAGCGATTATAGAAACATCGATTCTATGTTCTACAACAACTCTTAAATATGAAAAGGCTGCGAAAGCTTTTTCACCGCTATCTGAAAAGGTGTGGATCTCGATTCGTTTTGCTTCTGGTATCATCAAACTGTAACACCGAGGTATTTGTAGTTTGGTTATAATTTGAAGGTCTTCTAGCCATTTGTTCCAAACTGTTTTTAAATTTTCAGGAAGCTCTTCATCCCATTCTACTCTAGTTCTCCACAAATCCTGCATTAAAAGTTTACCTCTAATAGTGAAGCAAGGTATGAAACCAAGCGGATCGAATAAGGACATGATTGACTCCAAAATCTTCCTTTTTGTAGGAACTTCAATCATGTCTATTCCTAAATGAAAAGTTATCTTCGTCGGTACTCCACCAAAGACCTAAAACATCCATATTTTTGAAGTAGCTAACAACATATTCTCTTTAAATTTTTCTTGGATATATTTGGATTTTGTCATCCAATTAATTAGTTCAAAACCACTCAATCGCTGTATTCTTTGATATTCCAATATTGTTTTCAGGACTTCATCTTCTGTATCTTTGGAGTCGAGGAAATCATCGACATAAAATCCTTCAATTGTCGTCTTTCTTATTCCAGGGTCATGAGGAAATTTCTTAGCCTTCCAATTCTTTACAAATTGTACGTATACATGATAACATGTAGCTCCAAAAGTCGTGGGGATCATTTCGCATACGTGTGGGTCTCTAGCATATTCCAGATCTCACCAAAGAAGTCGTTATGAGCTCCTTTCTTCTTTCTGTATTATTACCTGGTGAAACATTTCCTTCACGTCACTACAAAATCCGTAACGTCTCTGTCTGAATTTCCATAATATGCCCAATAGAGATCGTATCACATCTGGACCTGCTAGTAGAACGTTGTTCAACCTCAACCCATAGGATTTTGGGTTACAACAGAGACATGTGGAAGTTACCAGGTTCTAGCGAATTTTTGTTCAGCTTCTTGGGTTTTCAGTTTCGTAATGTACCCTTTCTCTTCATAATATTTAAATTTGGAACAATACCCATTTGCATAATTTTAATTCATTTTGCATCTCTTTTCTATACATTTCAGTCTTTGCATCGCTCTATATTTACACTCTGGTAGTTGAATATTTTTATTTCTCCACAGAAGTTCTATCTCATACTTATCTCCAATAATTTAATATATTTCACAGTTTCGTTCATCAATTTGATTTCGACAGAATTTTCTTGACTAAGATCATCATGTGGAGTAATTAGTACGCAAATGACTCTGTAGAAAAAGAATGTGTTACAAGATGTTCTAAATTTTCATCTGTATTGCCAGTTTCACATATATGTAAAATATGAGCTTTCAAATGTTCCTCATATTTCGGATGATTTGATAGACTATGCACTGCTCAGCCTAGTTTACACTTTCTGGACCACTTCTTAGCTGTCTAGGAATAATTATGTTTATGTCTTGTCCAATTATCAAGACAAGTTTTCTATTATTACTGTCTGAGCAGGAAAACATAATTTTCTTGCTGTTCAAAAGTGTCACCGTTGAGGTTTAATCACAAAGAGCATACATTTGCAAGATTACTTTTGGTCCATGCAATCTTATTGGGATCATTCGTAGTAAGACTGATTTCTCGTTTTTCACAGTACACAATCCTTGTATCTGGGTGCCCGTATCGATAGCATCACTTCCGATTGGAGCAGTTGATGGCTCAGGTTTCTCTTTGTGCAAAAGAGGATGGTGGTATAGTTTACAGGCTGAAACACCACATGCTTTCCTACTCTTACATATAAATTTCAGATGATTCCGTATGAGTCATGGAAAAAAAGCTTTTTTTCTACAACTGCTGGAAAAGTAGCGTATTTCTCATAGCTTAGTTAATTTCAAAACCATATAATGCTCACACTGTGAGAAATGTCATTTCTCACGGCACTTTGCCCACACTACATACATTTATATGGAGAATCCAGTAGGGACACTCGATGCCCAGCCGTTTTCGGTGGGTGGTTGGGTGGTTCTCGATGCTTACACTTTTTGTACAACACTATTTACTTGTATTCTTTAAATTTGTGCAGTTGTAGAAAAAAGTATAGTGTGCAACTTGTGGGAAGTACTTTTCTCACTCGTGTGTTTGAGGCGCTCGTCCTTGGCTCGTGCCAAAAACTTCCACACTAGTGAGAAAAGTTGAACTTTTCTCACTTGTTGCACAATATACTATTTCAATATCATCAGATTTCATTTGTGGGCATATATCATCGTGGGAATCATTTCCACGGTAATAACAGGAATTTTTTGTCCTTTCAATATTACTTTCCGGTCTTCTCGGGTAAGAACACTCCTGTTTTGCAGTCTGGTCGAATGGTTGAGGAATGCTAGCATACGAACCATTTTAAAAAATCTTCTAAATTATAAACCCCTTCTTTTTGCTATTACTGTTCTCCAGCTCAATTTCAATTAATCTGGAAGTTTGTCTAGGAGTTCTTTTATCAACTGAGGATTTTGTCCCGTAGTTTTTATAGTAGAAAATATCCCATTAACCTCAGAAGAAAAAACAATGAGTCTGCTAGATTTGTTTCTTTCGTGAATGGAAGTCCCTTCACTTTCGAGATCATCGACTCGATTATATAGTCTGGTCTATATGTATCGTGCTAACAATCCGTAAATTTCTCCAAAAAGGACAAAAATGTGGCACTCAGGAGACCATAGCATCCCTTCTACTAGCTCTGGGAGCTAAGAATCAATAGGGTCTATCTATAAAATGCCCTGAACAGTATTCAATCATAAAATTGGTCAATTTTATACACTGTGGAGGCTGTATCGTGCTAAAAAACTGAAACTTCTTCAAAAATGACAAAAATTAGGTACTTTAAGTACCATATCACTCGTTGTACTGGCTTTAGTGGGCTCAACATTAATAGGGTTCATCTTTGAGACGCTCTGAATGATATCCTATCATATAATTGATCACTTCTCTATACTCAGTAGGCTGTATCTTGTTAACAAACTGAAATTTCTGCAAAAATGACAAAAATGCCGCACTTGAAGTACTATAGCACCTAGTGATTCATCAGTAAGATGTTCTAAATACTATTCAATCATAAAATTGGTGACTTGTTGCACTTCAGAGGCTGTATCGTGCTAACAAACTGAAATTTCTCAAAAAATGACAAAAATGTCGTACTTCAGGTGTCATAGCACCCGTTGTACTTGCTAGGATGAACTGAAAATCAATAGAGTTCATCTGTGAGATGTTCTGAAAAATATGCAATCATAAAATTGGTGACTTGTTGTACTCCGGAGGCTGTATCGTGCTAACAAGACATGTACAAACAGGATTTTTTTTGTAAAAACCGTTTTTTCGTGTTGTTCTTGATGGAAAACGTAAAAAAAATAACTCAAATTTTTTTTCAAAATTCAAACTTTTTTCGAGGTAGACCAATACTTTTCTCGCATATTAGATAGGTTGGACGCAAAAATAAAAAATCCTGTGTGTATGTCGTCGTCGTTGTCGTCGGCCACTTTTTGTTACATGTCTTGTTAGCACGATACAGCCCCCTAAGTGCAACGAATCACAAATTTGATGATTGAGTATTGTTCAGGGCATCTCACAGATGAACCCTATTGATTTTCAGCTCACAATAGCCAGTACAACGGGTGCTATGGTACTTGAAGTACGACATTTTGTCATTTTTTGAGAAATTTCAGTTTGTTAGCACGATACAGCCATCGGAGTGCAAAAAGTTAGCAATTTCATGATTGAATATTATTCAGAACATCTCTCAGATGAACCTTATTGATTTTTAGCTCACCACAGCCAGTATAACAGGTGCTATAGTACTTTAAGTACGACATTTTTGTCGTTTTTGGAGAAATTTCAGTTTGTTAGCACGATACAGCCTGCGGATTATATACAAGTGACCAATTTTATGATTGGATATTATTCAGGGCGTCTCAAAGATGAATCCTATGGCAATTCAGCTCACTAAAGCCAGTACAAGGAGTGCTATGGTACTTGAGGTACCAAATGTTTGTCATTTTTGGAGAATTTTCAGTTTGTTAGCACGATACAGCCTCCAGCGTGTATACAAGTGACCCATTTTAAAATTGAATATTGTTCAGGGTATCTTATAGATGAACTTTATGGATTTTTAGCTTACCAGAGCTAGTAAAACGGGTGCTATGGTACCTGAAGTGCCATATTGTTGTCCTTTTTGGAGAAATTTCGGGTTGTTAGTACGATACAGCCTCCGGAGTGTATACAAGTGGCCAATTTTATAATTGCATATTTTTCAAGGTGTCTCATATAGGTACCCTATTGTTCTTCAGCTGACTATAGCGAGTACACCGGGTCCTATAAATCCAGATATACTGCATTTTTGTTTACTTTTGGAGAAATTTCGGTTTGTTAACACGGTACATCCCCCGAAGTGAATACAAGTGACAATTTTATGATAGCATATTATTCAGGGCATCTCACAGATGCGAAAAAGTTAGTTTCAATCTTTAAAACCTTTTATTTTAGAATAAGACAAGAAGCATACTCTCAACTAACATAAATTAAAGTAGGACCTCAGTTTGCTGATGATACTGCCAATCTGGCAGTTGGAAAAAACCATGAATATGTTAATGAAAAATTGCAAATATCCTGTTACCGCTTATTATGCGTAGTAATAATAGAAAAGTTATTTGTGTCCAGTAAGTGAATCGTGCAGTCAAGAATCATATCTCACTCGTGCAGTCCACAGTAACATCAAGATCCGATCGATGGTCCATCCATACATCATCGAATCAAGAAATATCGGGCAATCGAGCTTCGAGTCCCATATCGTCGTCTTTAAGTCGTAGCCTCCGCATCGGATAGTTCTTATATATTTATCCATTGTGTTTGCGTAATTTAAACAAGTTTCCAGGCGTTTTATTTAGAAATTTATTAGAATGTCGGGATTAGACCTTCAGGATTTAAAGTTGAAAAATAAAAAACGTAAAAACCTCTATTACTAAAATTGAAAAAACAATATCTAATGTGATAGACGATATTTTTCAATTACAAACTAATTTAGAAGCGGTTTCTGAGCTATTTAAAGAATTTAATTCGATACAATTTGAAATCGAAAATCTTGAATTAAGGCAAGAAAATGCTAATGAAACCAAGCTAGAAGCATAAAGCGAAAAAATGCGCGGTATGCTTCCAAAACAATTAAAACAATCAGAATCATGGTGTAATAGCCCACACTAAAATTCAGTCCCGATAAATGACCGCCAATGTGGCGCAATTAAAATAACAAAAATGATCCTTTAATGGACGAAAATCGAAATCTGTGAATGTTATACTTCATAAACCAGAGCTACACATAATGAATAAATGTTCATCTTTTAGAAAATTACAACGAGTTATTGCATTCTGTTTACGATTCATTAATAATTTGAGAAATAAAACTAGAAACCATAAAAAATTATTATCAGTTCCAGGAATCGAAAATGCCAATTTGATTATTTCAAAATATATTCAATGTAACGTCTTTGCAAACAAAATTTATTGCATTCAAAATTCTAAGAAATTCAAATCTAGTAGGATATCAAAATTGGATCCATTCATAGATGATGAAGGTTTATTAAGAGTGTGTGGGCGATTAAAAAACGCCCCAATAGACTTCGATAATAAATTTCAGATATTGTTATCGGAAAATCATCACATAACTAGAATAAGTATTCGACAATTCCACGAAGACGAATTGCACGCAGGTAATGAAGCAACTCTAGCCGCGGTAAGGCAAAAATTCTGGCCCATATCAGGCAGAAATATATTAAGAAAAATAATACATTCATGTGTTAGGTGTACTCGCGCAAATCCCAAACCGTTGTCTCCAAAAATGGGCAATTTGCCGAAAGAAAGAAAGAAAGACTAATTTCCGGTGTAGATTTTGCCATACCCTACCTAATTAAATCGCATAAATTGCGCAACGCAATGAAGGTAAAGGCATATATTGCATATTATTTATTTGCTTCTACACTGAAGCTGTTTACTTGGACCAGGTAGGAGATTTAACTACTGAAAGTTTTTTAGCAGCTTTTAAACGATTTTCGTCTCGCGGAATGCTATAGAAATATTTTCAGATAATGGCTCCAATTTTATTGGAGCAGAATGCGAATTATTTAACTCTGAACATTTTAAAAGTAAAATTTCTAATCATTTTGTGGAAACAAGTACAAAATTCAACTTTATACCAGCGAGGTCGCCTCATTTTGGGGGGCTATATGAGAGGTCAATCCAAGGCGTAAAACATCATTTGAGGAGAGTATTAGATGATGCCTCCCTTATTTACGAAGACTTTTATACTTTGCTTGCGCGAAGTGAAGCTTGTTTAAATTCGCGACCCTTAACCCTGTTATCCCAAGATCCCAATGACCTTCAAGCATTGACTCCGGGACATTTCCTAAACGGAGCCCCGCTAACGCACTCAATTGAAAACGATATCGCCGACGTGTCCTTTAATCGCCTGTCAAGATGGCAGCGAATCCAGCAACTTCAAGAACATTTTTGGCGGGGATGACAGAAGGAGTATTTTTCTCAAAGGTCAGCAGCAACCCAGCCCCAACATTACAGTTGGAACACTTGTCGTCTTGGTGGAAGACAACTTGCTACATTTGCAGTAGCATCTCGGACGTGTTTGTGAAGTGCAACCTGGTAGCGACGGAATTGTGCGTGTGGTTTCAGTAAAAACAACCAGTGGAGTGTTCAAGCGCGCAATAAAAAAGTGTGTATCGTCCCAACAAAAATTGAACATTAAACTAAGCATCACTAGTATTAACACTAATCGCAAAGTTTATATCGCAACATATTCATAGATCGAATTAATACCCGGACTTTAAGATGGCGTATGAAGTTGAATGAAAGCCAATCTGCTCATATTAACTTTACCAATAACCAAGATCGAAAAATCCAAATAATAATAAACTCTCGACGCTAGACTTCGCTAGAGAGTCCACGTTAATATGAAGAGCTAAGAGCTTGAGATAAAATATAAAAATATGGGCTGCTAGAAAGAAACTCCAAGTTGTCCACACACAACAAACTGTTCCTCTACAAACATACATTGAAGCCCGTTTGGACATATGGTATACAGCTTTGGGGCCGTACTAGTAAAAGTAACATTATTGTTATACAACGATTTCAAAATAAAGTATTAAGGAACATAGTTGATGCACCTTGGTACTGCAGTAATAGTGACCTCCATGTAGAAACTGTTGACCAGACCATGGCCAAATTCGTCAATAGCCATGAAAAACCGTTACTCAAACATGGGAATGTCGAGGTTATTCAGCTCTTCGACATTACCAACCTATTGAGAAGACTCAAAAGGATCCAGCAGTTTGAGTTAGTGAGGTAGTTTTACTGACTGTTAGTTAAAAGTAGAGTATTGTGGGCTTCTCGTGAAACACGTCACTGGTAGAGTTGCTAAGATGTATTAGTCAATAGGACCTAAGCATTTGAGAACTTTTCCACTAGTTAAGTTAGGTGAGAACAAAATTGCTTATTGATCTTCATAATTAGGTTGTAATTGTATTAAAATACCCTTGTTGGGTGTTTTCTTATAAAATCTACACAAACAAGTAGCCAGTAGCTTTCAACATTGAAGATGTTTCGAGTCTGATTGTAACATAATTTTGATGTTATTCAATCTATTTTTCTGCTTATTTTTCTAGTTCTATATTCTCTAACAGGATGTTATCGAGTAGATCGAATTCTATTTTGTAACTGAGCCTTACATTCCACAGTGTAATATATTATATATGAATATATCTAAATTGACAGTAATTACTAGTAGGTACACTTAAGTCAATACTGTGCAGCTGGTTTTGTATTCTTCAATTTCTCTAGCATCCTTTTGTTTGCATTCTCAAAAAATGGCTTAAACTTAATTTCAATGCCCTCTGGTAAGTCCATCACATCAATTCTTTATCCAAGAAATATTAGCACTTAGCATAGTTTTTATATTCATGAAATAAAGATATGTCCTCTATACTCACACGAAGTTAGAGCGATATCTGTGTGTTGTATGATTCACACTACTCCATTTTGTCAATTTATCTCACGTGTTTTACGTTATTTATACAATCTGAAGAAATGTCGATCCGTCTCAAAAATAGCACACACGTTAAGCTTACGATGAAACGACTTTATCTAAGACATATGAGTGGAACAGTGAAATCAAAGCGATCTAGATGGTTCCTGATAGATAACTGTTGTTTCAGATTAGAAGAGATCCGCTGAAATGTTTGTACCAGTTCGTACCATTTCAAATAAAAAGCATGGGCATCACGAATACATTCCATCTTCCACATCATTGTGAACAAAATTCTCACCAATAACTCAGAAAACTGTCACACTATTCCCCTGATATTGTTCAGTCCTAAATTTTCTTTCCCTAAAACTCAAATTACCACTCTGACATACCCGTTTTCTTGGCGAGTACTGTTCCTTATTAAAAAATATTTTCAAAATATTAGTTTATATTACGAATGGTGCAAGTGAACCTGTATAGATAATCTTTGTAATGGAATATTATCAACTAACAAATCAATCAATTGAATTCATGTTACTGGAAGTGTAAATTTGACTGTCCAAGTTCCTGGAATAGGAACTAAACAGTTATAGCTCTGAGCGTTCTGTGACTTTCGCTATTCTCCTTGTAGTTCTTATAAATTCGGGTATCTGTTAGATTATCTTGTAGTTTAATTGTCTTCTAGAAGCAATAAATGTCGCATCCATTGTAAAGCAATTGCAAATAGAACCGTTTAAGTACAATTTGGAAAGTTACGATAAAGTATATTTATGTGATGCACTTTTTTGGTGTTCCTGTCAAGCATATATTCTTTAAGATCGTTCTCAACATCTCGCTATTTATTTCTTTGTTATACAGAAACAGATCTGGCTTAATCTGAATCTTCTTATAGTGAACAAGTTTTTAAAAAATAATTTTTAAACTAATTTTACTTATTTTGTATTATCGAATGCGTTGATTTTTTTATAATATTTACCTACATGTTGTCTTCATTTTCTGGTTTATCACCTTTATGTGCTGTCTTTAAATGAGAGGTTACTATTCTTTGTCGTTATGAAGAGATCGATGGTAAGCGATTGTACCATTCGGGAAAATTTGGAAGCAAGGATGATAATCTTCATACTACAACTGATCACGATTCCATAATTCTTGAAATACAGAAATAATTTCGTTTGTTCATAAATTCTAGGGGTATGAGGGGATGTGCTGTAGAGGTAGTACCTTTCATCAATGACGGACGTACTCAATGACATAGTTAGTGAGTACTCGGCGATGACTGGTGCTCACAGGGCTCCAATTCTCACTTATGGCACCCCGGGCAACTGCATCGACCTGCAGGCAAAACTATGTAAGGATAGCCAGATGTGGCGAACTCCCATCGTCTGATCCAGAGTGGGCGGCTGCAAACAGCGACTGTTCCCCAGGTTAGGGGCGGCTGAACCAACACTCATCAAGACGTCTGGTCAACGTGGTGTTTTATGGCTAAACTCCTCTCATATGAAGGCATACCAAAAACAAAGGCCTCCAGTCCCCAGCGGCTCGAATGACCCTGGCGAAGCGGCAGTCAGACCAGTCATAGAGCAGGGGCTACTAAGAATCCCTGGGCAAAACAAGGCTGCCAACTCCACATTGCTGCTTATACCGCTGGGTCAGTTGGAAACGAGAAAGGGCTAATGGAACTATAATACGAACTATATGGAATAAACTGGGATATTCTGGGAATATCAGAAACAAGGGGAAGAGATGAGAAATCCATTAGACTGAGATCAAGGCATATCATATTCTACAAAGGAAGAGCAGAAAAGAGCATAAGTGGAGTGGGTTTCATTATCAACAAACAGAGTTTTTCCAAATATTCAAATACTTAAAGCCATATCAAATAGACTAATATACATAACACTTAAGATTAACTCCAATAGGTATAACAATTAAAGTCGTTCAAATTTATGCACCAACAAGTAGCCATGAGGACGAAGAAGTCGAGGTGCTGTATGATGATCACACAGAGCCTAACAGAAAATAAAGCAAAATACACGATGATAATAAGAGACTTTAACGCAAGAATATGAGAGCAGTGTAACAGCTCGCAGTATGTTGGACAATTCGATCTGGGGAGAAGAAATGAAAGAGGGACGATGCTCGCAAATTACCTGGAAAGAGAACAAATATGCATAATGAATACGTTTTTCAAAAAAAGACCGCGCAGAAAGTGGATCTGGGCTAGTCCGGATGGGGCTACAAAAAATTAAATAGACTACGTGGTAACACAAAATAAACATATCGTTCAAGATGTCGACGTTCTGAACTCCTTTACTACGGGCAGTGATCACAGATTAGTTAGGTGCAAGATCGTAATAAACACAAAATTGGAAAGAGCAAAAAAGTTCAACAGCATCCAAAACCGTGTGGATACTGGTAAAATAACAGACAATAAGTCAATATACAGCAAAAGGTTGACAGAACGGCTAACAAAAGAAACCATACGAGAGCTTGGACGAAACGAACAGTCGATTGATAAAAACATTGAAGGAAACAACCGCAAGTTTAGTAACATCAAAAACTAAAAGAATACAAAAGCTTACAACACAAACCAAACAGCTACTGGAAAAAAGGGAGAGCTTATTAAAGACAACAAAAAGAATACAGTAGAGTATGCCGAACTAAACAAAACAGCAAGGAAAATGGCCAAGCAGGACATAAGAAGGCATCAAGAGAATCGAATAGAAGAGTTGATAGAGCAAAACAGTGGCTTAAACATCTTTAAAATAAAACACGCACGTAAAAAAGAGATGATCAAGCTGAGAGACGGACAGGGTAACATAACAGAGGATTGAAGAGAGATACTTAAGGTAACAGAGGCGTTCTATACAGGATTGAACGAGTCCAAAATAGACAATGACTATGCCAGAAGAGCCAACTGTAACCTCACCTTTTTTCCTTAAGTATTCTTCCTTTCAGTATGTTAAAAGAATTTATTTATTTAAAAAGAAAAGTCAGAATTAAAAAAAAAGGAAAAATATTTTTCTAGTCGGTTACACAAGTATCAGTTGCTCCGGATAACAACCTTAGATCTTCGACGTCGGTCAGACGGAGTTGGGGGTGGTTTCCTCTGCTGGATCTTCCGGATAAAGTTTTGACAATCTCTTGTAGATGGGCGCCAACTGGGTCTTTCACCTAGGCTAATCATGATAGGTTACCCCCTCTCCCCCCAAAACCCAGTAGAATAAGGGGTGAAAATAAATAAAGCAAACATCTACTCATGCCCGATTTTAATGTCACAAAAGGAAAAAAACATCCAATGACAATTTTAATTAAAATCCCGAAAAGTATTTCCTGCCCCCTTCCCATAAGATCAAATCAAGCCGGGAATCTGATATAAAAAAAAATAATTCAAAGAAACATTTATCACTTACATGATCAAATGATTAACTACCATATGAAAAAACTATTTTAAACAATGTTATAAACCCTAGTTAGTAGGAAATTAATATGGCTGTCTTTACTCTAAGACTGTCTTATAAAAAAAATTGTACGAGTTGAATACATGTGAATTTGTGAAATACACACACCCTGAATAATGTATGCCACGATAAGTGACACTACAGGACTGGGCGTTGGTACCAATGCGCAGGGGACTAGAATGAAATCAAAAATTATCCATCGTAAAATGTTACTTATCACATGATATTGATTTCCACCATTACATTAGTTAAAAAAAACATATGAAAAAGAAGATATACATTTTGTTTAAAACCAAAAATGTACGAGAAACTTAATTTAACCCTACATGTAACCACCCCAGTCTCGGAGGGTTACAATACTCTACTAGTTGTGATTATACAAAAAAGGAAAACTAAGTTCAAAAGAAATTAAAATAAACTAAGTCCGGAAGGCCGGGTTACCAATGACCTCAGGTCTTCATCCATGACGTGGGATTCAGCCAGTGGAAAACCAAAAGGTGATGAATCCAAAGATTCAGGACAATTCTTCTCCTGGTAGCTGCGCGAACACAAAGCCAAGACGTAGTTCCACGAATCGAACCAACAGCGTCCAACTGCAAAAGTAAATAAACTGCTAATTTTCTACCAGTGACAAGGCTCAAGCTCGAGTCGATAATCAAACCCAATTTAATATCCGTAACTAAAAACCCTAAAAAACTACAAATGTATCAACCGAAAGTTGGCCTTAGCCACTAGACTACATTTACAATGTTTATCCCTAAAAATATTTTCCCCACCATAGACAAATAATTGTAATTGTCGCCCTGTAACTAACTTATCGAAAAATTTTGTCTAAACAAACTTAAATTGAATATTGGATATGTTCTAGCAGCATCAAAGTGCAACCGATTTACAATGATTTTAGTCTGAATAAACTAAAATGAATAATAGTTACGCACGAAGCCGCGTAGCGGCGAGTGCGTAATTCCGTGAGTGCGTAAAATGCGTTACAACACGTGTTACGTACTATACTTTACCTACGACCTACTTGTATTGATAATCTTATTAGGGGATTTAAAGTACAAATAAAAATTTACATCCTCGATGCCCAGCCAAGTTGTATTTCATAAAAGTCCATCCTCGATGCCCAGCCAAGTTTCGTAAAAATCCATTCTAAGTAGTATGTATTTTTATGAAAAATGTATGTAGAATTACCGGAATTGCGAAAAATAGCGTATACACATCTCAACTATAGTGACATTAATCCCTTAGGTCGATTACTTCTCTCATAAATCAAACACCGCCCGCGACATTGAATGGGTCACTTTAATCGCTTGGTGTATAATATTGTAATGTTTTTCTAATTTATTTAAACAATAAACGGGTGGGATAAATTTTAAACACACGGTATGGCTACTTACTAATTTATTTAAACACTAACTCACTAACACTTAATTTATATGTACTTAACTAATCACTTAATTTTAATTTATATGCACACAAACTTAATTATTAATTTATATCAACACTTTTATATTCACTTATTTACTGTTTATTTGTCAAGATCACTTTATCAACTCCTGGTCCGTTGATCGGTGCTTTTTATATACTAGTGCCTTTTTTTACTAGAGAATTCTGGACTGCGGCTTACACAAAAAATGCTTTTCGCGATATTTCTCGATTTCCGGCTCAATCCTTAAAAGACCTTCCGAGAACATGTCTATAAAAACTGTCACAATAAATCCCAATAGACCTCAGAATTCGGCGCGCTCGCCATTTTTTTAACTCCGTTAACATAAGGTTACAGGACCGTACTTAGTATCTGCTTCGGTGAGTGAGTTCGTAACATTACCCCCTCCTTAAATGAGAGTTCCTCCTGGAACTTTTGTGTAGACGAGATGTTTGAATCGGCAACTGACTCCATTTCTACACTTTCCGATCTTATGGAAATAACAGGGCACCGTTTTCATCGGATACTGATAACGGGGGTTGTAGCTGCAAATTAATATCTGGACACCGGTATCTTGGAAGATAACCTCTACCATGTTCCTGATGACTCGCCAATCCAACTGGTTACTCGCTATCTTAGGCATAGCCAGTTTCTTCACGCTGGATTCTAACACATGGTCTCGTAGGTTTCGAAGTGCTTCCCACACATCGCGGTAGGTAGATCGATCTTGAAAGTCATTTTTAGTTACCACATAGAAGACGTACCGCGAATTATGTTTCAGTTTCAGTGTCTTGACAGGGGCTGGAATCTGGTCTTCAAGTTTTTCTAATTGCCCCAACTTCTTTCGACAGACGGTTGCCAACCCTCGTGCGTTCTTGATACGGGCGGGGATGTTGTATGCCAGTGAATAATCTTCCGGGAGAGTGAACAAATCTTGTTGTTGTTCCGAAGTGACTCCATATCTAGCTTTCCCGGTACCTCCATACGTGCCCATAAATTTCTCGAAGGTAGGGTCAGACACATCTTGAATGAGGTTTACTCCTTCCTCTAGGTCATTGTCTCCTTCGAATGGGGCTAGTCGGTTTTGGTGAACTACTTTTGGTTTTCCGTTGGGATCTTGCTTATGCGATATAAAACATCATTGAACCTTTTCTTGATTAAGTATGGACCTTCCCAGGATTTTTGTAATTTTGGAGAAAATCCTTTTCTCCTCGTCGGGTTGTGTAACCATACTTTGTCCCCTTCTTCAAAACCGCCTTCTGTGGCCTGCGTGTCGTACCGGCTTTTCATTCTGTCGCTGGCAACTTGAAGATTTGTTCGAACTAATTCATGAATATCGTCCAGCCTTCTTCCCAATTGGATCACGTAGTCGTCACCTGCTAGATCTTCTCCAGGCCGACAGCCAAACTCCAGGTCACAAGGAAGCCTCATTTTACGTCCAAACAGGATTTTCGCCGGTGTTTCACCCGTGGACTCATTGACGGCAGATCGATAAGCCAATGCGAATAGGGAAGATATTGGTCCCAATCTCTCTGATGGCTGGATACTACTTTGGACAGTTATTTTCCAATAGTCCTGTTCATTCTCTCCACCATTCCATCTGACTGTGGATGTAATGCTGTTGTCCTGGTCTTCTCCATTCCCAGCTTCTCGCAAATCTCCTGGAATAGATGACTTTCGAAATGTCTTCCCTGGTCGCTGTGGACTTCCAAAGGCACTCCATATCGGCTGATAAATTCTTTCACCAATACATCTGCTACAGTTGTGGCCTCTTGGTTCGGGATACCGTAAATTTCCACCCACTTTGTGAAATAATCCATTACAAACATGTATTTGCTACAGTTTTCTGTCGTCGGAAATGGTCCAGCGATATCTAAAGCAATCCTTTCGAAAGGGCTTCCAACATTGTACTGTTTCATGGGTGCCTTTCTCTTGCGATGTGGTCCATTACTCGTAGCACAAGTCGTACATTTCTTACACCAGTCCTTCACATCATCGGAGCTGTTCATCCAATAAAACCTCTCACGGATTCGCTGGAGTGTTTTCTTCACTCCCAGATGACCTCCCGATGGACTGTCGTGTAACTTCTTCAGTACCTCAGTTACTCTTGTTCTCGGGATAACTAGCTGTCTCCTCATGTCACAACCATCATCGTTTTCAAGGACTCCTTTTAACAGCCCTTCTTCCAGGACAAGAGAGTCCCACTGAGCCCAGTACGCCTTGAGTTTCGGTGAAAATTTTGACACTTCTTGCCATGTAGGTCGCCGATTTTCTCCCTTCCATCTCCGGATCATCTTTAGGTAAGGATCATTCTCCTGGTCTTCTCTGATCCTGGTGGGTAACCATTCTTCATTGATTACTGTAATTCTTGAAACTGTAACTTCCTTAGATTTCGACTTGTTGCATTGTGAATAGTCTACAGGGCATGGGCTGGTCGTTCACCCCTGTCTGATTTCCCCTGTGTCTGGAGTTCTTGGGTTACAGGAGTCTTGGGGCGCTTAGACGGATTGCGTACGTGCTCTAGCTCGCCATACTTCCGGCATTTGATCTTCTTCGGCCTCTTGTCTGCCATACCTTTCAACATGTTGACGATCTGATTAAGTTTGTCATGGTCATCTTCTTCCTGCATGGTCCTACCTTTGTTGTACTGCGAGCTTTTCTTGGCTAATTTGCATTTAAGAGCAGCAGTCAATGCATCGACCAATGTTTTAGGATGGGCTAATCGAAGCGTCTTCTTCATATCGTAGTCACACAAGCCGTCAATAGAGGCCTGGATGCCTAAACATTCCATCATGTTCTCTGGTGCTGATGGATAAGCAAATCGAACTAGTCGGGTAATATCCATTTCATACCCTTGAAGGGTTTCGTCACGTTTCCGCCTTCGGTTTTTCAGCTGGAATCTGTACAACTGTTCCAAATGTTCGTGACCATATCGCATGTCCAATCTCTTCTTCAGCTCCTCGAAGTCGTCCGTTTCTTCCAGAGGTATCGTCTGAAGTACATCTAAGGCATCTTCCCGAAGCGCGATAGTTAAGTTCACTGTTTTCTCCTTGTCGGACCAATTATTCACTCTAGCGGCTACTTCAAACTGTTTTACATAATTGGTCCACGACATATTTCCATCGAACGTTGGGGCTATAACTCGGGTAAAACTGCAAATATCATCTGACTTGAAGTGTCTTGTGTTCTTAAATCTGTTATCTTACTCTCTAACTCCTTGATTTTTCTGTCCATTGTTGTCATTTTATTCTCCATATTCGATTTAAGAGACGAAATTTTATTTTCCACGTCAGCGGCAATGTCATTTTTCATTAATAAGATATAGGCAGAAAGTTTGTCCATGTTAACAGAAATATCGTTCTTCATATCAGAAAAATCGTTCTTTATTGCAGGAATATCGTTTTTCAGATTAGTTGAGATCTTCTCTTCCATGGCAGAAATATCATTTTTCACATTAGTTGAGATCTTCTCTTCCATGGCAGAAATATCGTTTTTCACATTCGTTGAAATCTTCCCGTCTATGGCTGAAATTGACGAGATTAAGGTGGCAGCCTCGTCATTAAATAAAACTGTTTCTGGATCAAAACCGTCATTTTCCAGTGCCACTTTAAGTCGTTCTACTAATTCGCTTTTCTTACCGGACGTTTCCAACCCACGATCTTCCAATTCTGCTCTTAGTTCCGCCACTTTGAGGTCACATAGTCTCTTGGCCATTTTTGCGTAGCAATTTATTTATATTATCGCTCTTCTGACACCAATGTAATGTTTTTCTAATTTATTTAAACAATAAACGGGTGGGATAAATTTTAAACACACGGTATGGCTACTTACTAATTTATTTAAACACTAACTCACTAACACTTAATTTATATGTACTTAACTAATCACTTAAATTTAATTTATAAGCACACAAACCTAATTATTAATTTATATCAACACTTTTATATTCACTTATTTACTGTTTATTTGTCAAGATCACTTTATCAACTCCTGGTCCGCTGATCGGTCCTTTTTATATACTAGTTCCTTTTTTTACTAGAGAATTCTGGACTGCGGCTTTCACAAAAAATGCCTTTCGCGATATGTCTCGATTGCCGGCTTAATCCTTAAAAGACCTTCCGAGAACATGTCTATAAAAACTGTCACAATGAATCCTAATAGACCTTCTCAGAATTAACATAAGGTTACAGGACCGTACTTAGTATCTGCTTCGGTGTGTGAGTTCGTAACAATATATTATTGTTTACTAATATGATACATTAAGACAGCTAAAAGATGCGGATTGAATGAAACGGAACCAATTATCATATAATTCCAAATAACTCTTAGTATTAAATGCAATCTCATATCTAATAAATGTTATCTACCATTCACATATAGAATAAAATTCAACGTCTAATATCGAAATAATGAATTTTTAATAAAATGGCTACGTCTATTGACAGTTGCTAAGTGGTTGCTAGGGAAGCCGTGCGATTTACTTTACAGCCGTGCGTTTTGTTTTACCGTGCGTAATAGACGTCTTACATTGATTGCCAACTGTGTGTTTTTGACTACTTACAGGGGTGGTCGTAGGTAAAATATTTAATATGTCTTATTAAGATCGAAGTGTAACCTAATTTACAATAAGCTCATCTAAAATACAACATACTGAAGTAAGAGGAACTATACAGCTGCTACATAAGCAAGTAGACCTACCTTTGACAAGGGTTTTAGTTTCTTGGCTCCTTCCTCGGATCGTCGAATGTAAATTTGGGGCCACAAAGGCATCAACTTCTCCGAAAACTCCAAAAACTGTGCTTGGCGTGGGTGTAATAAATCCCTCCACAAGGTATGGTGTGGACCTCAATCCAACAGTAGAATATTTCCCAAAAACCACTACGCTACAGAAAATAACCAAAGCCCACAACTCCACTATCATTAACAGACAAGAATCATAAAAACCCGCTAGGTGATGGCTACAAATGGCCATTAGAAAAATACGATTCTCCTCGATCACCCATTAGCACTACTGCCTTCCTTTTCACAGCAACCCACAAAAAAAAGTCCGTTCTCAGAACACAGGACCCTGTCACGATACCAACGAACCGAACAGTCACCACTAACATGTAACGCACTCTGGACTACACCAACGTCAACACGGAGCAAGTTCCAAACAGGGAATAGGGGATCTTTACGACGCCAAAAGGTAGATCAAGACTCTACTCAAAATACCAATAACCCTACCTATAAATATATGGTCAGTGCTCGAAAACTGATGTTAGCAACTGGTAACAGCTAAGCTCTAACTACAGATATCAACGTTACACGGAAAACCTACCACAAACACACTATAAAGCGTCCGCTCTGTGTTTCCAAGTTTGACAGATCGACTATCGACACAAACACTTGTTGAGTTCAATAATAAAAAATGAGAAAAACTAAGCAATGAGAGGCAGATATTTTACCAGGGAATTAAGAGAGCACGAAATATATATTTAGTGCTGTTATACCACCTATACCTAGTATAGGTGTATATAAGTACAGTTATACTACCCATATCTATCTGAAAGGACCACTGCACTTCTCATTTTGGAAAGAGATAAAGAAAAACGGAGAAAAAGGTAAAAATGTTTTCAAAGACATCCACCAACAGAAAGGATCTCGGTAATATCGTAGTTTTTTTTTTATTAATTTTAGGCGGAAAAAAGCACAACATTGGTAAGCCTAGCGGGTAGTCCAAACGAGGGACAACAGGGCTAATAATAATCTATCAGGACAACCATAAGGGAACCAAAAGACATTAATCTTACATTCCAAACAGGTAACCTGAGGAATTTAATAAAAAATCCTATAACCTAGAGCAAAATTTACTCGTTACAAAACAACGACCACCAAAACAGGATATGTAATGTTGGCTCCGAACGTCTAACAGAGATTGAGCACGAAGAAATTCGGAAAGCTTTAAACCAACTAAAAAACGGAAAGGCAGCAGGTGACGATAACATCATACCGGATATGCTGATGGTAGGTGGGAGCCTACTGGTAGAGGAGCTTAAATCACTATTTAATACATGCCTAACCGAGGGAAAAATACCACAGGATTGGAACACCGCGATAGTCATACTGATATATAAGAAAGGTGATCCAAGCAACCTAGAAAACTATAGACTAATCAGCCTGCTATCACATATCTACAAGTTATTTATGATAATAATAACGAACCGCCTTGAATACTAACTCGACACATACCAACCCTATGAACAGGCGGGCTTCGGAAAAGGCATGAGTACAGTAGAACATATCCACACCGTAAGGATACTGAACGAAAAAGCAACGGACTATAACATCCCAATATTGGTCAACTACATAGACTTTAGAAAGGCCTTCGACAAAGTTGAATTTTGGGCAATTATAAGGTCAATGAAAAATGCAAGAATAGATCAGCGATATATTAATATTATACAGACACTAAATGACCGCTCAAAAATGAAAGTAAAGCTACTTGAAGACACTTACGAAATCCTGATTAAGAGAGGCGTTAGACAAGGAGACATTGTGTCACCCAAATTGTTTACACTTGTGCTAGAGGATGTTTTCAAAAGCCTACAATGGAAGGACAGAGGAATTAGTATATCGGGAAGAAAACTGAGTAACCTAAGATTTGCTGATGACATTGCCATTTTTGCCCCAAACAGCGAAGAATTAGAAGAAATGCTTATAGAACTACCACAAGAAGCAAGAAAAGTAGGCCTAGAAATGAACATCTCTAAAACCAAATTCATGACAAACCAACGGACAAACATAGAAAGTATAAATGTGCTAGGACAACAAGTAGAGAAAGTGAACTCTTATGTCTACCTAGGTCAAGAAATAACATTGGGAGAAGCTAATCAAGAACTTGAAAATTTACTATAGATTACATCTAGGATGGGCGGCCTACGGGAAGATGCGACACGTCTTCAACTCCAACCTACCCCTCAAACTAAAAACCAAGGTTTACGTGGAATGCATTCTCTCAGTAACAAACTACGGATGTGAAACATGGGTTCTAACAAAGAAAATCCTAAACAAATTAAAGATTCACCAAAGATCAATAGAACGACAAATGCCAGGAATATCGCTTTAATATCATAAAACCAATGAGTGTATAAGAAATAGAAGAAAGGTCGAAGATATAGCGAGACGAATAGGTAGACTTAATGGAACTGGACCGAACATGTTGCCCGAAATACAATCAATTTGAGCGGAAAAATAACAAGATGTAAACCTTAGGGGAAGAAAGGAAGCACCGGCAGACCACAACGAATATATTACGATGGCATCAAAAGAACAACCGGACTTAACTGGTACCAAGTGGCAGAGAATAGAAAAAACTGGAAAAATATGAGAGAGACCTATATCCAAAGGATAGAAAACAGCTAGATGAAGAAGAAGAGATAAATTCTAATAACTTCGGCATTCATAATTATAATGGTCCATGATATTAAGACGATGTGCTGATATATCCCCAGTTCTAATGACTTTTTGGTATTCAGAATTGTATTGAAAAGATCAGGCCACAAGAATAGCCACTCTAGCATTAGACTTCTAAGATCCAGTGTCTTCATTCTCAAGAACGTTACGCGAGCTTCGGTTTTTGGAAGCTAGAATTTGAATTTCATATATGGCGCATCCGAACTCAAAAATTAAATATTATCCAGCATTGCAGCAATAATTTCAATAAGTTATAACTTGTATCCGATTTTTCTCCCTAGAACTAATGAAATGATGCTAGGTTTAATCAATTCTATCACCCAAACAGACTAAGTACAATTTGATAACTTCCTTAAAATTACTTCATACACTACAGAAAGGTGAATTGACTTGTGAGAGGAATTTCACGTACGATTTTTCTAATAGTGATTAAAATATATGTCCCTTGTCCTGGAGTCAACATGCTCTATGTTTCAAATAAAGTACGTAGAAGGTGGTTATAAACTGCTAAACCAGTTGAAATAATTCAATTTTACTCAAATGAAATACAATTTTTATAGCGGCATCTTTGAATATTTCTTGTTTTTTTTAAATATTATGCAATCTAAATAACTGAATCTTGCTCGCATTCTAGCTTCGCTGTCCCTGTTCCAAACGTATGTCCACCGTATAAGAATAAGAGAATGAGTGAGTAGAGAGCAAGGAGGTTATCTGAATAGCACTTGTTTTAGGACCCGGTCGTCGGGTCTTGGAAATTTACGAGCTCGGCCTATGACCGCATCACCTGGAATTTCTTCTCTCTGAAGTTGACACCAACGTGCTGTGAATTATGATCTCATTCAAATTTCAAATTAGATGCTGAAGCTACGAGCTCATGTTTACTTTATACCGTACGTCTCAACATAAGAAAATAATAAGAAAGAATTAAAATAATAGTGCTGAAATTTAGCAAGCCAGAAGTTACTTCGAGTTTTCCTCATTTAACTTGTAAATTAGGACAGGAGATTTGAGACTGATTAATAAGTGATAGGATATTATTTCAAAGAAATAGTAGACATTTCGAATGATTTACATCGCACATGTATGTAAGTCTTGATTTCTGTGATTTACAACTTAAGGCAAGCAAAACAAGATACATCGGAAACACTTGAAGAGTACTATGCAAGATTGCTCAAACTAAGCATTAATTATTGTGATTTCCAAGACGAAAATAGGGAAATAAAGTCCCAGATTATTCTGCACAAAATGTCAAAGAAAATAAGAGCACTTGCCATTAAGGAAAACCCTACATTCGAGTAAATTTTGATGAAGAAATCTAAAATATTTGAGCTAACAGACAAACAATTTAATAAAATTGAAAATTATAATAGGTATAACGAGACTTCTCCTATTCACAATACCTACCTCCAGTGATCGTTTAGATGTCAGATTGCCCCATAGACCAATTTGTGCTCGCCAGTCGACTAGGTTCGAGTCGAAGAAGGGGTGGGTTATTCAATATTTATTTAGAATTAAAAATAGGGCGCCAGAGAAGTTTAGGCAAGCACCCAAGTCTCCTTCAAACTAACCCCCAACTGCTCAAATGTTAATACACTTTTTCCAGACTTAAAAGGTTTTTTAGGTAAGTTTTAAAATGAGAAATAGCAAATATTCCCTGTCTGTGGTTTATTGTTGGACCTTGGGTCTCTTTTCCAAAAATTTCAAATTACAAAAAAACAACCAAATTTTACGCCTGGACCTAGCTGAAGGCTAAAGTAACAGAAGTATAATATACCGGGTGGTGAATCGATCTGAGGACCACAGGATTTTAATATGAGAAATCAGAAAATACTGAATATTTGTTTCCCAGCAAAAGAGAACCTAATGAAATTTTATATGGACGTGAAGTACATTAGTTCTGACAATTTCGCCATAAAATAATTACCATCTATCAGCAAATAAAATTTAGATTTGAGAAAATGAGTATGAAAAAACAACATGTCATTCATGTACTTCAATTTGAGCGAAATACCCATTTGGTTTATTCTTGATATGATTTTTTTTCTTTAGTTTCTTATTAATAGAATAATTTTATTTGTTATTAACAATTGAAAACTTCTTCTTCTTCTTTCTCTAAAACCCTCATGGCGTTCAGCGTCGGGTAAGCCTTTCTTAGCCCATTTCTTCCAGTAATTTCTGTTCCTGGCCAGTCCTCTCATATCTTCTATTGATTTCCCTCTTTTCTCTCTGATTTCCTGCATCCTCCTTATCCATGTTTTCCTTGGTCTACCTTTTTTTCTTTTTCTATCTCTTCCTGCCATTGACTAATCTATTCTCGTTCATTCTTACAATGTATCCGTACCAGTTAACTTGCTTGTTTTCGATCTTTGTTAAAATTGGTTCCTGTTTCAGTTGGTCTCTGATTTCTTCATTTCTACGTCGGTCGTATTTGGTAACTCCTGCGATCTTTCGCAAATATTTCATTTCCACTGCATTTATCGAAGATTCATACTTTTCTAGAGTGACCCACGTCTCACTTCCAAAAGTAGTTACTGGTAATGTTATGCAGTTATAAACTCTTAATTTTGTTTTGTCGCCGATTTCCTTCTTCCCCATTACATTGTAACGATGTTACTATTTTTCGTTCCGACATCCCACTGTATATATTTTAGTTTCTCATTTTATTGGTATTATTATTAAGTTATGTTATTATTCACTTATACACCCCTCTTTCATCAAAAGCTGTAAATTTATTAGCTGTTAATAATTTTAAATTTGTATATTGTTTTTTGATACATCCGGTATATATTGAATATGCATTGCTTACTGTACCGTTCGCGCAAATCAGTTAGCGCCGTTCTTAAGATTGTTAAGTAGGGGACCTAATGAGTGGGGTCGAGAGAAGAATGTATAAAACCGGCAAACGGAACGGAATAGGCCTCTTTTGCTCTTTTGCTCTCTTAGCTCTGTAGCTCCTAGTTCTGTGCTTTTACAATTCCGCCGTTTTCCGCCGTTTCCGACACGCCGACTGATTTTCGCCAACAAGGTAAGTGAATTTAGAAATTATTTTATGAATCATTCTTCTTGTGTTAAATTCATTTTGCTCCTAGCGTCTTTCGTAGCTGTATTAATAGATTTTATTTTTGCTTGCTGCTTGTTTAATTTGAGTGATTTTCCGCGTATTTGTGAAGAATTCTGAAGTAAGAATTTACTGTTGGTTTTAACTTTAGGGGAAAAGAAATATAGTTGGGAAACTCCCAAGCATCCTCGCTGCAAAGAAGGTAGATCCTTGGGGGATTTTCAAGATATTTCGGGAATCCCGATTCCGGTATACAACTTTAGGGGAAAACAAATATAGTTGGCAAACTCCCAAGCATCCTCGCTGCAAAGCAGGTGGATTCTTGGGGGATTTTCAAGGTATTTCAGGAATTCCGATTACGGTATACAACACTAGGGAAAGGAAATACCGTTGAGAAACCTCCAAGCATCCTCGCTGCGAAGCAGATAGATTCTTGAGGGATTCTCTGTGTTCGCTGCCATAGCAGGGACATCCTTCGAGGATTTTCCAAGACGTGAAACGAAATAATCTCACGAGCGTTCGCTGCCATAGCAGGTTCGCCAGGGAGAGGTTTTCGGATTCTGCCGACTAACTGATCTTTACGCGATTGATTTTAGCACCAACGGCCGGGGTAATATCCGCACAAAAACCGAGGGCAATTTATTAGTTACCGCCGTTCTATTCTAAGCCGTACACAAATACAAAGAAACGCTCCCGTAAAACACCACTAGTGTCTTGATAACGCTGTCTCTGTGTAATTTTCACCGTACTGCTAGTAAATGTTCACTGATTTTCACCGGCTATCGCCGAAAACTATTAACGCTTTGCACGTTAGGCTTGCAATCGTAAAACATTTATTCTGTAATAAAGTGCTTTGGTCTGGGTTGTAATTTAAATAGCAATCATAAATACTGAAGGGTTTTCATCAATAATTAGTTATTTTAAATATATAGCTACGTGGTTCGTTTTATTTTCCTTTTCCCAAATTATTTCGAAGTCGAAATGAATTGTAAAATTTTATAAAGCACAGGTAGTTTCATTTTCCGACAGTGGTAAACAATTAAAGTCTGTTTCCCACTTCGCACGACATAGAGGTCTAGAACAACAGACCCCTGGAATTACTTAACCTACATCTGTTGCTACCCTGGTAACTCTACCATTTTCGAGAGTTCAGTGGAGTAAACCATCCCAAAAATCTGGCGCCCGAGAAAATCTGGTAGATAGTAAAGCCGCGGGGGTCATAGTGACGTCTGTAATTCTTTTGAGGAAAGGAATCACGTCACAACATATTTATTAATACTATAATATATCCTGGTGGCCTTTCTTAATTTATTATTTATATCTGCATCTATCTTTCCGTCATCTGTTAAGATGTTTCCCATTTATTCAAAACATGTAACTTGTTCGATTTGTTTTCCGTCGAGTCTTATAGTTGCCCTTCCTTTATCTTCCGCTTTCTGGCTAGTAATCATATATTTTGTTTTCTCCGTTTTGATTTTCATTCTTAGTTTTAGTATTTCCTTCTGCCATATATTTGCAAAACTTTGTGTCTGCTATTAGGACTATATCATCTGCTTATAAAAGACAGTCTATTTTGATTGGTCTTAGATTTCGATATCCTATAGCCGTGTTATTTTTCTCAGACTGATTTCGTGTACTCTTTATTAGCGAGTCCATTATAATTACAAAGAGCAATGGACTTAGGCTGTCTCCTTGCTTAATTCCTTTTTACATGTTGAGCGATTCAGATCGTTCGCCACTTATTTGAATTTGTGTTGCCACTTCATTATAGATTGATTTTACAACTTTGATGGTTTTCTCAGCTATATTATACTTTTCTAAAGTTCTCCACAATATTTCTTTGTTAATCGTGTCAAAAGCTGCCTTTAAGTCTATGAACAGTAAATGGAGTTGTTCGCCTGCTGGAACTTTCTTTCAACTATCTGCCTTATTTTGTGTACGTTATCGTTTGTACTTCTACCTCCTCTGAATGCATCTTCCACTATTCTTGTATATGTCTTGAAGCATACTGACGATAAACATATTGACTGTCTCGACCCTTACTTCGTGGAATATGCTCATATTAGTGTTTTTAAATGAAACTCAAGGTCTCTAGTTAATTCCACAATATAATACAAGTTATTGAAAATTCTAAAAAATTGACAATTGTTTCGATAAATCAATATCATCGTCAGAATGACAGAAGTTACATTTCATTTTATGCCTACCTGATGTTTAGTAGTTATATTTTTGGCTAGACCAAGAAGTAACCTAGCTTGTGATTGGCTTAATATATGTTTATAGAAAAAGAAGAAGATGTGATATGACAAATATTGAAGCTTAGATATTATTAGCCCTATGGTGATATCCTGGATATCATTTTTCCAATTAAGATCAGTATAACTGTGCAATGATATAGAAAACCAGGAAAACTATATCTGCTGATCTTTACAATTATCACTTAAGAAGACAGTTTATTAGTGGAGAATTCCCTAGATTTAACTGTTCATTGACAACTTCATATTGTGGGTTTCTTAAATGTCTTCTAATTTCCAGTTCTTCAAGGAAATCCAGTTCTTGTTTCTTTTCACAAATATGCAGCACTTCTAGTTCTGTGTTAGGTGTCAATGAATGATTGGTGTCAAGTAGATGTTTTGCGTAGTGGGATTTATCTGGTTGTTTTAATCTGTAAGCTCGTAAGTGCTCACTGTATCGTATTTCAAAATTCCTAAGGGTCTGACCCAAATAGACAGCATTACATTCTGGACATTTGAGTTTATATATACCTGACTTCTTTAATAGTGGTATTTTTGTTTTTACATTTAACAATTTTGTACTAACGTTACTTTCTGTTTTAAAAGAAATTGTTGCATTCGTTGCTGAAGATATTATCTTTGAAATATTATTAGAAATATTTCCTGCATATGTGATGGTTTTATAAGTTTTAATTTCATCAGCTTGCTTAGGATATATTAGTTGTAATGCCACTTTTTTCTCTTTTTTACTAATTAGTTTATTTATCATATCCAAATAGCAACATCTAACGGTTATCCATTGGATATGATAAATAAACTAATTAGTAAAAAAGAGAAAAAAGTGGCATTACAACTAATATATCCTAAGCAAGCTGATGAAATTAAAACTTATAAAACCATCACATATGCAGGAAATATTTCTAATAATATTTCAAAGATAATATCTTCAGCAACGAATGCAACAATTTCTTTTAAAACAGAAAGTAACGTTAGTACAAAATTGTTAAATGTAAAAACAAAAATACCACTATTAAAGAAGTCAGGTATATATAAACTCAAATGTCCAGAATGTAATGCTGTCTATTTGGGTCAGACCCTTAGGAATTTTGAAATACGATACAGTGAGCACTTACGAGCTTACAGATTAAAACAACCAGATAAATCCCACTACGCAAAACATCTACTTGACACCAATCATTCATTGACACCTAACACAGAACTAGAAGTGCTGCATATTTGTGAAAAGAAACAAGAACTGGATTTCCTTGAAGAACTGGAAATTAGAAGACATTTAAGAAACCCACAATATGAAGTTGTCAATGAACAGTTAAATCTAGGGAATTCTCCACTAATAAACTGTCTTCTTAAG
Source organism: Galeruca laticollis (assembly GCA_963921935.1). Lineage (NCBI taxonomy): Eukaryota > Metazoa > Arthropoda > Insecta > Coleoptera > Chrysomelidae > Galeruca > Galeruca laticollis. The sequence continues at coordinate 105,101,156 of OY998182.1, read as the reverse complement.
TGATAATTGTAAAGATCAGCAGATATAGTTTTCCTGGTTTTCTATATCATTGCACAGTTATACTGATCTTAATTGGAAAAATGATATCCAGGATATCACCATAGGGCTAATAATATCTAAGCTTCAATATTTGTCATATCACATCTTCTTCTTTTTCTATAAACATATATTAAGCCAATCACAAGCTAGGTTACTTCTTGGTCTAGCCAAAAATATAACTACTAAACATCAGGTAGGCATAAAATGAAATGTAACTTCTGTCATTCTGACGATGATATTGATTTATCGAAACAATTGTCAATTTTTTAGAATTTTCAATAACTTGTATTATATTGTGGAATTAACTAGAGACCTTGAGTTTCATTTAAAAACACTAAGATAAACATATTGCCCTGTAATTGTCGAAAGTCCATAAGAGAACCCAGCAACGCCGATCAGGATTACGGTGAAATCGAAAAAAATACTTGAGAAGAAGAACTGAAAGACAGGAAAGAAAAATATTTCCAGATCCTCCAAAAGACTCCAGTCCAAGCACTAGAAAGACGCACCGTAGGACAAAGTAGTAATCCCTTATGGCAACAAGAAAGGCTGTACAGAATTACAGCTTCAAGCTTTGGTAGAATATGCCGAATGAAGCGGACTACCAACCCTCTAAAAGCCGTGAAAAGTATGCTGTACAGTACGTTCAGAGGAAATTCGGCAACTAAGTACGGACAAGAAAATGAAACCGTTGCCATAAGGGATTTTGAAGAATTAACTGGTCTTACCGTATCAAAATGTGGCTTATTCGTTGGAAAAAATGACGAATTTTTCCTTGGCGCTGGTCCTGATGGACTAATTGAATTTGATCATTCAATTTTAAAAGGTAAATGCCCCGAAAATTTGAAAGCAATGACGGTACTTGATGGAATACGAGACAAAAAAATTACATAACTAAAATCAACTGAAACGGAAGTGATTCCTTTAAAAAAAAGCATCCATATTTCTATCAAATTCAGGTGCAATTACACCTAACCCAAAGAAAGTCTTGCTATTCCATAGTTTGGACTCCACATGGTCAACCTCACATAGAGAAAATTGAAAGGGATGACGAATATTGGCGAAATAATATGATTTCGTCTTTATTTTCATTTTTTAATAATTATTTTTTGCCAGAGGTGCTTAAAAATCCATTGTAAAATTGATAATAGCTTAACGATCATTAGTTAAAGGTACCTATAATTTGTATTTTTGAGTTTTGTTAATTTTCGTTTAAATATAAGAAACTGATTTGAAGTTGATAGTTTTTTTATTTTTGAAATAAGATCAATTCAATATGACTATACTCCGTTTTTAAAAGGCATGGAGTAATAAAAGCTCATTAGGTATGCAAAACCGATACAGGATGTATAATAAAATATCTCCGGAGTTTATTTAATTTTGTACTAAAATTTCTCATTTGTTACGAATTTCAGGTAGACACCCCGTAACTATGTATTCGGTTGGGTCGCCTATTGTATTGAAAGGGTCGCTCTATTGTATTTGAATGAACAAATAAACAATTTAATCCTCAGAGGCGTGCAATCAGGACAAAACAAACTTGGTATATGAATATGAAGGCACTATGAAATCATAATTACGAAAACTATTCAAAAGAGTTCACAATATCGATTCAATAAAAACACATTTTTTTGTGTTCCTATGAATAAACAATAAACATAAAATATTATATGAAAATAGCAAATTTTTTTGCAGTAGGTATCAACTTTACTACTAATATACCGTTTACAATAGGAGAGGAAAAAAGAAAAATGCAGGAATAAAGTACGAATTAATGTAATATTTATAAAAAAAAGTCTAACAAATAATAGTAATAACTAACACAAAAACTAGTCTATATATCAGAATCAGACGATTCTGTTGAGCTTCCATTATTAACATTGATTATAAATAGTTCAATCATGTGTTCACTTATATGATCCATTTCCCACATATTTAGTTCTTCTTGTATCACGTGTTCAACACATTTCTTCGAGTTTTCTTTGGTTACGTTACCTAACGCGTCTTCGAATAAAACTTTTACGTCACTCATTTTGAATGTCGTATTCTTTCTTGAAACTTCCTCTTTCACTTGGGCCCATATTAATTCTATGGGATTGAGTTGACAGTGATAAGGAGGAAGCCTCAGCACCGTTATACCACGCGCTGATGCCATTTGATCTACAACGGATCTACTATATTTGTGTTTATGTGAATTGGCCAGTTGCAAGAGCTCATTTTTCAGCGGGTTATCTGGGCATTCAATATTTTTCGAGGTTAGCCAATCGTGGATATCTTGTTTACGCCATGCAGTTGAAGGTAATTTCTCCACTAACCTGGAGTGATAACTTGCGTTATCCATAACAATGACTGAGCCCGTTGGAATTAGATCTAACATTTGTGAGAAATATTCTTCGAAAACGTCTGCATCCATATCTTCATGATAATCTCCGGTTTGCTCCGACTCAAAGCACAACAATCCACCTTTAACAAAACCTTCGGCACTTCCGATATGAGTAATGATGAGTCGACGTCCTTTTCCTGCTGGTGGATTGAGGCCTGTTGACCGCCCTTCAAGAGCTGCCTGCCTCCGACTTTTGACATTCGTGTCTTGCCAAAACATTGAAACAGTATGACCTTCGTTTAACCCAGTCTCATCCAAATAATAAATTCGTTTTTGATCTAGTCTTGCTTTCCGAATATTGCGCAAATAACTCCTCCTCCAAATGACAATGTCTCTATCAATCAACATTGCGTTCCGATAATTTTTTTTTATATTCAAATACAAGTTCCTTCAAAATTTTCCATAATGTACTTCGAGACATTTTCGGAAAATCTGAATCTTCTTGAACCGAAGCCATAATTTTGGAGAGAGTTGGGATCTCTTTTCTAAAGAAAAAAGCATGCACCTTACGCCTTATTCCATTCTTCAAGTCGTCATCCATTTCAAGTTTGGGTCGGCCTGGGGACTTTGCTGGGGCTGTGATGTTTCCATTTTTTTTCTCCTTCATTAAATTATAAATTGTTGTTTTTGAAACACCCATCATTGTTGCAGTAATCTCCACAGTTTCATCAACACTTCCTGTCAAATTCATGATTTTTCTCCTAATTTCTTCGTTCTTCAACGAGGAATAGCAATTTAATATCAGATTTTTTTCGTTCAGCGACAATGGGCCAACTTTAGGTCGCTTAGATGGTGATAAATCCTCCATATCTGGTCGAATTTGGTTGGAACACTATATAGTTGGAAGGTGTAGTTAGGTGTTTGTCTCGTGTGATGAGAAGAGAACTTGTATAGATGAACAAAAATAAACACCAGTTAACAATAACGGTAAAAAATAATAACAAATAACAGTAATAATGGGGAAATCAATCAACACAGCAGTTTCTCCAGAACAGATGAACTGTAAATTGAAAATATTCAACCTTTCCGCTACTTTTATAGTTGAAAAGTTCTAGTAAGTACATTGTATTATGGGGGCATTTTCTTAAAACTGAAAAGACTATATTTCACAATAATAAAACCATTTTTGAGCTACCTGTTTGTCAAGTTTCTTCAATTACCTGCTAATTGGGTGAAATAATCGGCAAATGGGGTTGGTTTGGATATATATATATATATATATATATATATATATATATATATATATATATATATATATATATATATGTATTTGTATAAATTGGTTATTAACATTTATTTTATTATTTATTGTATGTAGGATTATAACTACCTGGAGCTTAGTGGAGGGACTCGTCTACGCCCTTTTATACATAATAATAAATAATTTTCTGGAAAATTGATGTCAGTGATATAAGCCACAGTTTAATATATTATTGATAATTTGAAATTTCATTTTAAATAATATTACAAAGCGGTTATTTTCGGAAATGAGATAATTTTAGAAGCCTTAACTTTTTTTAAATGACTAAATGTGGTACGCCTATGGTTCCGGCCAAAATGAGTGATTTATTACTCCATGCCTTTTAAAAACGGAGTATAACCAGATTTTGTATTTTAAATCATTTTGCATATTTTTAATTTCTTGTATAATAAAGGCTCTGCAGCCACTGGAAAATCGAAGATATTTTAAAAATAGAAAGTATGTCTAGTCTACAATTGTGTCTAGTTAATTTCAAATACTAATAATACATGATTTTTCATTTGAAATGTCTCAGTTGCGTAGACATTTTATTTTTTCTTCAAAAAATTTACATTATTACCCATATGCGCGCTAATGATTGACATACAATTTTTAATTATACGGGAAAAAATGCAAATCGCTTCTTCTTCTTCTTCTTGTGCCTTGTGCTTCTCGCACGTTGGCGGTCCTTTGTACTTCTTTCATGTCAAATGTAAGGTGCCATTTTCTGCCTTTCGGAAGATTGTGGTTGCATCTCTAGTTCCACACCAGTCCCTAATGTTTCGCAGCCATGAATGTTGTTTTCTTCCCGGGCCTCTTCTACCTTCTATTTTTCCTTGCAAAATCAACCTGGGTATTGAGTATTTGGCGCCTCTGAGTATGTGTCCAAGATAGGATATCTTTCTCTTCTTCACGATTTGCAGAAGTTCTCTATGCATACCGGCCATTTCCAGCACCTCTTCATTAGTTTTATGTGCAGTACATGGGATGCGTAGGACTCTACGAATTGTCCACATTTCAAATGCCTCTATTCGATTCAGAGTTTTGATTTTTAGAGACCATGTTTCTGCCCCATAGAGCAAGATAGGCCAGACGTAGCATTTAACTACTCTAATTCGAAGTGCCAGGGGCAATGTTCGGGCAAGAAATAAGTTCTTAAGTTTATGAAATGTGTCTTTTGCACGTCCGATTCGTATTTTCTCTTCCTCGTCGCAATCCAATTTCTGGTTGATGGTGGCGCCCAGATATACAAATATTGACACCACATCCAGTTTTTGGCCGTCAATCCTAATTGTGATGTTACTGTGGTGTCGAGCTATTACCATAACTTTTGTTTTATTTTTGGTGATCGTCAAGCCAAATTGTTTTCTTATTTGGTTGATTCTGTCAACAGTTTGTTGAAGGTCCTCAGGAGAATTCGCCAATATAGCAGTATCATCCGCATATCTGATGTTGCTTATTGGGATTCCATTAACTTTAATTCCTCTGTTTTCCTTCTCCAATGCCATTTGAAAAACTTTTTCGACATATATGTTGAATAGCATTGGCGATAGGATACATCCTTGTCGTACTCCCTTGGATATTTTAAATGTCTCTGTGGTTAAGTCGTTGTTAATTCTTACCTCTGCGGTCTGATGCCAATACAGTTGCTGAATTATTCGTATGTCCTTAGAATCGATGCGAATCTCATATAGTCTTTCCAGAAGAAGATCGTGTTTAATGTTGTCAAAAGCCTTCTCATAATTTATGAAACATATATAAACGTCTCTTTGTTGGTCATAACATTTTTGTACAAGTAATTTCATTGAGAACAGGGCCTCTCTTGTACCCAAACCCTTGATGAAAACGAATTGGGTTTCGCTACCTCTCAAAATACCCTAAATTTCATTTAAATATCTCATTTGGTTTCAGAGAAATGAATAAATCTTTGGTTTTTAAGAAGAAAAGTTTAACAAAAAAGTATCTTGAAAATGAAGCATTTGCGGACATATGATTATTAATACTTTTCTGCTTATTTTTATGCGTAGGTTCTATCCAGCATTTCATTCTGTGACACTTTTTTAATACCCTTTATTCAAATAAGAATAAATAAGTACAAAAATAAGTCACAAAACGCTGTAAGTTCGCTGTACGATGATACTATCCAAATGAACGGTACGACGGTTTGCAATGAAATGACAAAATCAGTTTCTCGTTGCGCTGCGTGCTGCGCGTCTTCAATTTCGACTGTATCCTGTTTCTCTGTTGGTTTTCACTTCACGTAATCATGTGTTTAGATTCGAATTCTCTTAACGCTACTACGCGGACGTTCTCGCTGTGTCTCTTTCCAAACTTTCGTCGACCCTTCAGCGTTTAACCAGCCAGCAGGTCCTAATATACTCTTAAGTGTACAATGTAAGACAAAAAAAATTGGGCCAAATTTGCCGCCCGGGCTTCAGTCTACTCAGCCTACTGGTGAATACACGACTGATATAATATAATACTGAAAAATCGAGACTAATTTTCCACTAATATCAATTTTCCTTCTAACATTGTTACATATAATATAATTATTACATATTTCAAATATTTCTTAAATATCTACTATTCCTCTGATTCGCGGCTTTTATTAACCTATAATACTGCAGTCATAAAATTTTGAAGCTTTGCAAGTGATTCATCCGTAGCTCAAAAGATAATTTTTAAAATCTATTATTTCACCTCAACATATATTCCGTCTCTTTACCAATTCGCAATTAAAATGCTAAATCCTCACTTGTAATTGTTAATACAATTAATCGCGTGTACGTGCTTGCTCCAAGTAGCTGCATTCGGTCTTTTCCAAATTATCTTCGTAAACAAATTACTAACACGGAGACCATCGTTTAAAAGAAAGCTCAAATGAACTCACGAGCACAAAATAGAAGTTAATTCAGCGCCGGATTTCCCACGCGTTAATCATCGACTTACCAAAGAAAACTAAATAGGTCGACTATGAACCCTGCTAGGTATATTTACCAGGGTAAATGAAATTGTTTGTTACAGAAAATGTATACTTACTTCTCTTGACGCTCAGTTATTAATTAATTTCATTTGGTATGGGTAAACATTGCGTATGTGGGTTGGTAATTTCCAAAAATGTCACCAATACTGTGGTGGTACATAGTATAGCTCAGTGGTCGCCAACCTGTCGATCGCGAGCTACCGGTAGCTCGCGGAGACAATTCTGGTAGCTCTCACAACGATTTTAATTTTAAAAATACAAACTGCAAAAATCAGAGAAGCTTCCGAAAATTCCCAAAAAAAATCTAATTGTCATAATATTAATCGTAAACAGTGGCAACGTTGCAGTGAGCGATCTGCCGCTGACGCCATCAAGCTAGAATCGGCTAGAACCGACCAGCCTGACCAGCGCGTTAGTGTTCGAGAACGATCAGGATTGCTTTGAAGGGGATAAATACGCACGGCGCGGCGACATTGCGCTTAGATTAAAACTGAACGCGTAGCCAACGTCCAGCGGTTGAGTTAGTAGAGAACAACAAAAAATAATATTATGGCAAGCAGTTGTAAGAAGGTAAAGATATACCACTTTCATTCGGAATGGGAAGAACAATACTTTTTACAGAAGTTAAAGATAAAAATGTGTGTTTTTTATGTAATACTTCGGTATTGAGAGACATCATAAAACTGTACATTCTAATTTTGAAAAATCATTCCCATTACAATCTGCCGCCAGAAAGGAGAAACTGAAACAGTTAAAAAAGCATTGGACAACAATCAATATTTTTAAGAACAGTCGACAAAAATAAGGCTGCAACTGAAGCATCGTACCGTGTGTCCCAGATAATTGCACATAAAAGAAACCTTATGAAGACGGGGAAATGATTAAACAGGCGTTTTTAGAAGCTGCTGATTCGTTATTTGCCAACTTTATGAAATAAAGACGAGATAGTTTCAGCTATAAAATCTATTCAACTTTCTGCTAATATAGTCATGAGACGTGTAGAAGTAATGAGCAATGATATTTTTTTACAGTTAAGAACTGACTTAGATAACTGTGTTTATTTTTTACTTCAACTGGATGAATCAACAGATGTCGATAACACTCCCAGATGGCCGTGTTCGTCAGGATGGTTTTTAGTGATTTTACGATTAAAGAAGATCTTTTGAAGTTTATTCCACTGAAAGGACACGCTACTGGACAGAAGTTGTTTTCTCATTTGAAAAATATTATTTATTCCGAGAAAATTCCAATATCGAAAATGGTAGGCTTGACAACCGATGGCGCTTCAGCTATGGTGGGTTGTGATAAGGATCTGGTGGCGTTATGTCGTAAAGATGAAAATGTTCCGCAATTTCTTTGTTACCACTGCATTACCCATCAGCAAGCATTATTTGGAAATTTCCTGAAACTAAACAACGTTATGAAACTGGTGGTAAAAATTGTGAACAAGATTAGAGCTCAAGAGTTACAAAGAAGATTATTCAAAACCTTGGCCGATGAAGTTGACTGTCAATACGGGGACCTACTCCTTCACTCTGAAGTCCGATGGTTGAGTAGAGGACGGGTGCTGAAACGTTTTAATGATGTCCTATTTGGCATAGTTCTATTTTTCAAACAACGCGATGAACCGACTCCGGAACTAGAAAATTCAATCTGTCTTAGAGATTTTGGTTTTCTCGTGGACATTACAGAGAAATTGAACAAACTTAATTTGCAGTTTCAGGGGAGAGACAAAGAACTAGCGAGAATGATTTCTGATATAAAAGCATTTATCAAAAAGCTGGAGTTTTGGGAACGAAACCTAATTAACAGCGATGCCAAGCATTTTTCTATTCTTTCAGAAAAAATATCTCAAAATCCATTAGAACTCTATGACAGCAAATATCATGTAGAAATAGTTTCTACCCTGAAGAATAACTTCAAAAGTCGTTTTAAGGATTTCAACGAAATGGCTTTAGTAGCGCAGTTTGTTGTTTCACCCTTTATGGAAATTGATATCCAACAGTTTGCAACTTGTATTATGCAGAACTTTGGCGAAGACATCGCTGCAACAGAAATGGGAGTAATTGAGTTTCAAAATGATTTAGCCTTAATATCGTTAGTCTCAAGTACCAAATGTATCTGGCCTATTGTAAGTAAAGACAATTATTCAGTTCTATGCCGTGTTTCCTTGAAAGTGAAAGCATTATTCAGTTCAGCCTATTTGTGTGAATCTTCTTTATCCAATATGAAGTTTATTAAGAACAAATATCGCAATCGACTTACAGATGAACATTTGGATAATTGTATTCGAATAGTTGTATTAAATTATACTGCAAACATTAAAAAAATTATCGATGAGCGTCAGCCTTCTCATTGAACGTGCTTTTTTATTTTTCAATGTTTATGTTCATGATAGTGCTTTATTTTTGTTGATGTTATTATTAACTATTTTCAAATCTTACGTGACATGCCGTTGTGGCTGGATAAAAGTTTGTGTTTATTTTTCAAACAACTTCGTTTTGTAGGTAGGAATGTAGCTATGAACAAGTACGTACTAGTAATATTAGTTATTTTGTTATTAGTTTATTATTAGTACCTATGTATTATGTATTACCAGTTAAATAGTAGAATAAATACATAATGATAAATTAACTGTGGATTATTCCATTTACGTTGCGTTACATGGCTTTCGCGTGGGTAGCTCGCTGTTTATTCCAAAAATTAACAAAGTACCTCAACACATTGAGAGGTTGGCGACCACTGGTATAGCTCATCAGTTAGTGTTGAACTTTTTGTTTTTAAGTGCTAGTGATACAGAAATGCCGGCTGATAAAGACAGTCGACGTTTCGGGTTATTAGTAACCTTGATCACTTTTGATCCTGAATGCTCTTTACTTTTCGGTGTTTAAAGAAAGACGATCCCAGTTTTTTATTGCAAATGAAATAAAAGACGTTAACCGAAAAAAGCCATAATTTTAAACACTTTATCTGAGAATTGTTATGAGTTAGTACGGAATTTATCTGTACCAGATCTTCCTAGCAGGGGTAAACGTCACTTCAAGTAAGGTATCATATTAAATCCCTTTCAGTTCTCTTTACAACAGTCTTTAAATTTTAAAATTCATCCTAGAAGTTTTCAATAAATTACATTTTAAAGTTTAAATTATGTTAAGTTGTTCTCTTACTGCTCAGTGAAGTAACTTACATTACTTTTGTCCAAGGAATGTATATTATTTATTTGTTCTTCTTGAATTGCCATACCCAACAATTGAGATAATTGTAACATATTTAATTGGTTGGTACATCCTGTATACCTAACGAAATATTATCAATACAGATTTTTTTTCACCTTGAAGTTGAGCTTGTAGATATTGTGAAAAATAATTTCAGTTTCGACTACAGCAGTTAAATTATTAATACCTATAGTCCTTATAAATTACCAAATAAATTAAATATTGAGATATTAAGTAATTATAAATAATAATTATCAAGTAACCAAGTACAGTTATAACACTGTCGCAGTTAGTAAGATTAAAAAAACTTATAAAAACTAGTGTAGTAGTGTTTTTGGTAACGAAAAATGAATTTGTCTGTGTTAAATAAAAAAAAATGGTCGTCGGGCAATTATAATCTTTTAAATTGCGAGAAGGAAATTGTTCCTGCATCACTCGAATGGAGCAGTATTTCAAGGTAAATAAAATTGAGGAAAACATGAAAACTGCCTTGCTGATCACCGCAGTAGGAGATGAGACATACGAGCTAATGGACGATCTGTGCAGTCCAAAAAAGCCGGCAGATAAAACGTTTGCTGCATTACAAAAAGTATTACAAGAGGATTTACAGCCGACACCATTAGAAATTGCCGAACGTTCTAAATTCCGATAGCGGAAACACGAAACAGGAGAGAAAATCTCAATGTATTTAACAGTATTAAAACAGGTATCAAAATACTGTAAGTTTGGTAATAACTTGGAAACTCAGCTACGAGATTAACTAGTTTTTGGATTAAAAAATGAAGTCATACGACAACGCCTGTTTCAAGAAAAAACGCTCACCTATTACAAAGCTGTGGAAATTGCAGTAAATATGGAAGCAGTAGAGAAAGATTCGGAATTAGTGGCTGGTGCAAATACAGTGAATTTTGTCAAAAAGGAAGAAAGGAAAAAGTTTTCCACGAAAGACCAGCGATCCAAGTCTAAGGTCAAGACGCTATTTTCAAGTTCTCCTCAGGGAGGAAGTCTTTAATGCCGCCATTGTGGCAAGAATCACCACGTTACTTCCACTTGTTTTTTCAGGGACGCCACCTGTCACACATGTGGCATGAAAGGACACATCAGCACGAGGTGTGCAGAAAAAGGTACCGAGAAAAATACAAATTCTTTTAAGTATAATAAGTTTGTAGTTATTGATAATGACTCGAAAGATTCTGATTCATATTAAGATTCTTATTTTAATGATATAACGCATGATAATGACAAACCATTGAAAGTTGATATTTCCATAAATGGGCTCCACAACACACAGATATAACCAGTTTAAAATCTTGACTGAAATTGACTGTCTCGACCCTTACTTCGTAGAATCTACTCATATTAGGGTTTTAAATGAAACTCACTGTTTTTCGCTAATTCCACAATATAATGAAAACTGTTGAAAATTCAAAAAAATTGACAATTGTTTCGATAAATAAATATCATCGTCAGAATGACAGAAGTTACATTTCATTTGATGCCTACCTGATGTTTAGTAGTTATTTTTTGCTAGACCAAGAAGTGACCTAACTTGTGATTGACTTAATATATGTTAATAGAAAAAAGAAGAAGATGTGATATTACAAATATTGAAGCTTAGATATTATTAGCCCTATGGTGATATCCGGGATATCACCATAGGGGGTGGAGGGGCTCCATCTTGTTGAAATGTCAATAGATCTTCAGGCATATTATCATCATTTTCTAGTAAGTGGACCAATTTCGGATCAGCAATTGTAGATAAGACTCACCATTGAAATTTCCATCAAGAAAATATGGTCCAACAATATTATCACCTAGAATACCACACAAAACTTTCTCAACTTCTGTGGTCTTTGAGTATGGAATTCCCGCATTACGTGTGGCTCATATTGTGTCCAGTATCTACAATTATGCCTGTTAATAATACCACTTAGTGCCAATGTACATTCGTTTGAATAGCAGATATTGTACAAAAATTCGGGATTGTCAGTAAGTCGTTGACTCATTGTCTCACAAAACTGTAGACGACGGTCGAAGTCGTCTTCATGTAGTTCTTGCACTAATTTCATTTTATAAGGGTGAAATTTATTTTTACAGTAGAAACGCTATATTTTCCATTACGTGACTGATACGACATCAACCATATGCATCTTAATCAATACAATTCGACAAACGCTGGTATTGAGTTTCGCTCTTGTTCTGTTATTAGTAGAAGACAGTACCAACATAGTATGTGTTGAATAATATCGTCAACTAAGTCACGTGATAGAAAAGCTTCACCGTTTCTACTGTATGTTAAATTCTGAATATACTGCTTCGAGAAGCACCCAGTGCACTAAATATTTGTGATACCGACTGCTGATCTTCTAACGTAAGTTGTCCTAAAACGGCAACTTCCATAGCTTCGTTGTTAACTACTCGTAGTGGTTCATGTCTTTTATTGGTATCTGATCCAGTTTGTAAACTTTTTTTCGTCAACTCAGTGACGTACTTATGTGTTGCAGTTCTCTCGGGATGAACAGCTTTGAATTGTCTAGCGGTAGCTCTTGCCGATCTACCGTTTTCGTAGTATAAACCTACAATTTCAACTCGTTCTTGTATACTGTACATCATTTTCACGGTTGAGATACTAAGTACTACTGCCACAAGGCAAATTTATTTGACACTTCATTTAATAAAAGTCAAACAAAAAATAGACTATTTTTTGGTTGAGTCAACTTAGTACAGGCATTTTAACTATGATGAACCGTTTCTGTTACTGAATTGAAATTAATTTTAGCTCCAAAATGATTCATTTTACACCTCAAGTACCATACATTTTTGAAATCTAGTATCAGAGGCGCATCCAATTTTGAATAAATATACAGGGTGTTCCATTTAAACAAACTGAGGAGCTGACCGTGAGGCCGAGGGGGTAAATGTTACAAAGAGTATAGGGACGTAACCAGACTTCCCCTTCAAATAATTTTTGACATATTTTTACATTTTTCCATAAAAGTCTCTTGTTTCAAATTATTCAAGGTGGATAGTTTTCATTGAAATGCATTGTATAACATTGTTTAGGATTTTTTAAAGCAAATCTTGGACCACAAATGTACTATCGTTCAATATAATTTTTCTAATTTATTTATGTTTCTTTACTCACAGTTTTCGACAGTTACTTTCAGTGCAACTCTTATAACATGTATTTCACTAAACGTACACACATGTACAATACAAATGATCGTGAAGTGTCCTATTATGAACAGCCCACCCTGATAGAAAATATTGGAACAAGTATTAGCAGTAGGTACTTGAAAAATACCGTGCTATTAGGATTTGTAAATTAAAACTTCTTGTATCAAATAATATAATTGATTCTGTCTTTATTCTGATTTTCTCGTCAGTTTTCCATCTTTCTTCAACTTTATCAGAACCTCTCTTTCTCATTTTTCCTCAACCCAGTATTTATCCATTATCGTCATATTAAATAATACAAACGTAATTTCATAATATAGTACGCCATAAATTTAAGAAAACGTGAAGATTTTATACACCTTTAAGGTTGGTCGATTGTCGATAAGATAAACTATAAAGTTTTTCAAATTAGTTCCATTTATTTGCAAGTAACGTTGTAAAAAATAACTAATTAATACTTGTCGATTGCATCATGTCCATGTAAAAGTTTCTTTTAGTCTCGTAACTTTACCTCTATCCGTGTTTTCATCTGGCACAATGAAAAAAAACTAACGGTGATAAAATAAAACCATAAGAAGAAAATAGCATGTACGTGGTTTGTATATTATTTGCGTATTACAAAGTTTTTATTACTGTTACTAAAGTGTTTGTCAACTATCAGAAAAAACATGATACTTCCTTCGTATGAAATAATTTGCTAACGTTAATTGTTACTAACCATATACATTCTTGATTGATTTGAGTTATTTTTGAAGAGAATTTTGAATATTTTGTATGCTAATAAATTTGAGATGGATATTTATGTACGCATGTGACTCGCAGCTTAAATGATGCAGTCGCTATCCTTAATTATTAAAATCAAAAACAGCTTATTGAAGTTAAGTTAGTAAAGAGTCTTCTAAAAAATTATGAATTACTTTTTGTCTGAAATATGCCTTACTGAATTAACAATAAATAATTAATTAAATTATATCGAATATTACCGTCACAGCTTAAATGATGCAAAAACAAATGATAACAAAATATGTATGTAAATAGAGAAGAAAAACTACACGATAGGAAATGCGCCTGCTAATATTTGTCGGGACTCCCTCATTACCAATAACGGCTTGTAGTCTTCTGGGCATTGATTCAACTAATTTGGTAGTATACTCCGGGGAAATTGTATTCCATACTTCAGTAATTTTTACTATTAGTTCATTTTTGTTAGATATTGGGGCACTATTTACTTTATTTTTCAATGTGAACCACAAATTCTCAATAACGTTTAAGTCTAGTGACTCGGCTTTAATAACATTTGGGCAGTTGTAAATCAACCAACTGCGGACGCGAAATGACGTGTGTTTTGGATCATTGTCATGATAGAACCGATAATTGTTATCAATATTTAATTTTTGGGCACTAGCAGCGAGTTGCTGCCTTAATATATCCAAATACACATATTGGTTCATATTTCCCTCAATGAAATGCATGTTACCCACTCCTGCAGATGACATACAGCTCCATAACATTACTCCATCTCCACCGTGCTTTCTCCACGCTGATATTGTCCCATCGGACCCAAATAAGTTTATTTTGGTCTCATCAGCAAATATTACTGAATTCCAGAAGTTTAAGTCTTTATTAATATGCTCTCTAGCGAATTCCAATCTCAAGCGACTATTTTTTCGGCTAATAAAAGGCTTGTTTCTCGCAGTTCGACCATGTAAATTATTTTTTCGCAAGATCTGTCTAATTGTTTCGGGGTTTCACCTTTTTCCAAACTGTCTTTCCATCTCGACGCACATCTTCGGCGCACTTTTTACTTTTCCGCCTAACCTATCTAATATGCGAGAAAAATATTGGTTTATCCCAAGAAAAGTTGGAATTTTGAATAAAAATTTTAAGATATTTTTACGTTTTTCATCAAGAACAACACCAAAAAACGGTTTTTAGAAAAAAATCCTGTGATGCGGAAAATCTTTAAAACCGTTTATTTTTGAATTGTTTGATATATCTCTTACAATCCATTTTACCTCACGTTCATTGAATATTTTATTTGGAGCGAATCTTGAATCTTGACCTATTCTCGACTGTGTTTCCATTCCGGTAACGTTCAATGATATGCTGAACCGTTGATGAACATTTATTTACCATTTTGGCTATGTCTCTTTGGCTGTATCTATTTCTGTGATGAGTAGTAATTAAATTTCTTTCAGAAATTGTAGTTCGACGACCCATTCTTAAGCAACTTCGTTTTATTGAGTGAAAACCTGTCTTCAAATATCAAACAACATAAAAAACAATTGCATTAAGAAATCAAAACAACGGCGCCTTCGTAAATTTCAAACTGATAAGTTTTGACACCTGTTATTAAGGCTTTCGATTATTCTCTTTAGCCGCTAGTAGCAGCTCGTAGCGAATGAATTCCGTTCGTTTATTATGGGGTGTGACGTAGGTCCGTCAAATTGCCCCCCCCCTGATTGACATTTTTTCGCCAAAATGCTAGCACAGATAACGGACACCTAGCACAACCTAGCACACCATTTTTTATAGCTAGCACACCAACAGCTTACAATAAAAATGCTTTTGAATTCGGGTGGGGCCAGGTTAACGCTAGACCCCCCCGGTTAGAATTTTTTGACCAAAATGCTAGCACAGATAAAGGACACCTAGCATAACCTAGCACACCATTTTTTATAGCTAGCACACCAACAGGTTACAATAAAAATGCCTTTGAATTCGGGTGGGGCGTAGTTAACGCTAGCCCCCCCCGCCCGGTTGGAATTTTTTCGCCAAAATGCTAGCATAAATAAAAGACACCTAGCACAACTTACGACAAATTTTTTTATAACTAATACATCAACAATGCATTTGAATTCAGGGGTTACACGAATGAATGAAAATGTTGGATGTATTTGTCTCTAAATATCATTTTCCTATAAAAAATTGCCCCTAAACAGCATTATTGTTGTCCCCTGTTGCCGGATTGTGCGTGATATCTAAATTTTCCCATCTAGCAGGGTATTTGATTAATTAATAATTAACTATTATTTAATTAATAATTATCTATTTATCTTCAATTAACGCTAAAAACGAAAGAATACAAAAAACCTTCACATTTAAAAATAATTTTGTTAAAATCATAGTAATTTTAATAAAACCAAATAATTAAATTGAACCATTTAGTTACGGAATCAGAAACAATCCGTGCACAAATAAGTTGCAAATTACGTCACACTATAAAAAAAGAAACGAGAAACGTTTGCGTACAAACATGTTCGATAAATAAATGTCCGAAATAGCGAAGCCGTTGGATAAATCCTTTGGACAAATTTGTGCAATCTGGGAAGGGGCGGCGGAGATGCCTAAAAATGTTCCAATATATTGAAAATACATGTCTTACTATAATACTATAGTCCTTATTCAAAAGAAACACTCAAACTTTATATTCAAATTTGCCAGAATATTTATTTCCGAAGTTGATGGTTAATGAACCATTGTAATGATAACATGAATATGGCATTTCACTATCAGATTTTTTTAAATTCCCAAGTTTACTTAGAACGCGCAGCTTTTAATTCTTAGAGCCGGTTAATCAGAGCTTCAAATATTTCTGTGGCATATCATAAGATACCAACACTACTATATATTTAAAGTTTTTAGTATATAACTGGCAATGTATGTTTGTTCGGTTGCAATCTTGCAACTTAGTTTTGAAGCAGATATCTTCAACCGATTAAGCTGAAATTCTGTATGTACGTCGAGTTTGCATACCAATCCATGATAAGGTATGTGACGTCATTCTAAATTCAACATAGCGGACTGAAGAAAGTGGACTAATTTTTTTATGCTTTCTTACAATATGGTTATGAAATGTAAGGACTTGCTAAGAATACGAATGTGAGTTATAGTCCGTTGCTCCAATCCGTCTACAATTTTGTTGTACTTGAGTTTTTTGAGTCCTTTATTATGACATTGAGGTCGAATTGTTCGACTGTGTTGCATCGATTGCTTCACTTTGACTTGTGTTATTTGCCGAGAGAGATGTCAATAGCATTGGTTTGTAAGCCTATATTGAAAAGCTGGACTGTTCGAAATTAACCGGCAAACGACGTTGCAACAATGGTGTGTTGAATGAGATGAACATACTGAGAAACCTGTCGAGCGGTAACAAAAAGTAAAAGATAAATTAAAAGTAAAAGACATTTTAAAATCAAGCTTTCATTCAAATGCACTAAAATAAAACAAACTTTTCCTTTGAAACTTTTACTATCAAATTATAACGTCATTGCACAATTTATATAATATAAAAGCTTGTCGTGAGATTTACCTGTATTCTCAATATACTGGAACATTTTTAGGGATCTCAGCCGCCCCTTCCCAGATTGCACAACTTTGTCCAAAGGATATATCCAACGGCTTCGCTATTTTGGACATTTATTTATCCAACATGCAACTTATTTGTGCACGGATTGTTTCTGATTCCGTGACTAACTGGTTCAATCTAATTATTTTGTTTTATTAAAATTACTATGATTTCAACAAAATTATTTTTAAATGTGAAGGTTTTTTGTATTCTTTCGTTTTTTAGCGTTAATTGAAAATAAATAGATAATTATTAATTAAATAATAGTTAATTATTAATTAATCAAATACCCTGCTAGATGGGAAAATATAGATATCACGCACAATCCGGCAATTGTAAGCTGTTGGTGTGCTAGTTATAAAAAATGGTGTGGTAGTTTGTGCTAGGTGTCTTTCATCTGTGCTAGCATTTTGGCAAAAAAATTCCAACCGGGGAGGGGCTAGCGTTAACCTGGCCCCACCCGAATTCAAAAGCATTTTTATTGTGAGCTGTTCGTGTGCTAGCTATAAAAAATGGTGTGCTAGGTTGTGCTAGGAGTCCTTAATCTGTGCTAGCATTTTGGCGAAAAAATTTCAACCGGGGGGGAGGGGCTAGCGTTAACCTGGCCCATCCGAATTCTAAAGCATTTTTATTGTGAGCTGTTGGTGTGCTAGCTATAATAATTGTTGTGCTAGGTTATGCTAGGTTGTGCTAGGTTCCCTTTATGTGTGCTAGCATTTTGGTAAAAAAAATCTAACCGGGGGGGGGCAGCTTGACGGACTTGTGTCACGCCTAGTCTTACCTTCCCCTTGCCCCTTGAGAACATACCTAAAAGTATGAGCTTCAAGCCACAGACGTTTAAATATTTGACGTTTATCGAGGTTAAAGGTTAAGATTGTGCCGATTACGATTTAAACTTTTTAAAATTACCTAAATATGCAAAATTATATTTAACACACTATAATTGAGAACTGTTCTTCTAACAACAGCAATAAGGAACTTGTTAAATGTAAATTCATTTGTACTAGAATAATTACCTTTTAATGCTTTTTTATGATCAAATATATTAAGTATATATTGTTTTGAAGGTCCCGCTTGGTTTTCCATAATTAATTAATGGTAATTTACGTTTAACAAATACAGCTAAGTAACAGCCATGTTTATAATAAGGGTAAAAGTAACCTAAACTTTTGTAATTAAAAAATCTTTGACATTTGACAAGTGATTTTGAGCATAGATAATTTGAGGATCTTAAAAATCCTGTTCGTTTATCTTAAAAGTCGTTACGACTGAGGTGTCACGCACAAGTGCTTGAAGCCCCAATAAACGAAAGGCATTATTATTTTTGCATCATTTAAGCTGTGACGTATATTAAGTATATATTGTTTTGAAGGTCCCGCTTGGTTTTCCATAATTAATTAATGGTAATTTACGTTTAACAAATACAGCTAAGTAAAAGCCATGTTTATAATAAGGGTAAAAGTAACCTAAACTTTTGTAATTGACAAATCTTTGACATTTGACAAGTGATTTTGAGCATAGATAATTTGAGGATCTTAAAAATCCTGTTCGTTTATCTTAAAAGTTGTTACGACTGAGGTGTCACGCACAAGTGCTTGAAGCCCCAATAAACGAAAGGCATTATTATTTTTGCATAATTTAAGCTGTGACGTTAATATTCGATATAATTCAATTAATTATTTAATATAAATTAAGTAAGGCATATTTAAAACAAAAAGTAATTCATAATTGTTTAGAAGACTTTTTACTAACTTAATTTCAATGAGTTGTTAGAGACCAGTTAGTTTTTGTTATAGCGACTGCATCATTTAAGCTGTGAGTCACTGTATGTAAACATTTTTTTAAAATTCGATTGTAATTTTTGACTGCAGCCCGCCATAGTGTCTCACTTTTTAGTCCACATTATTACAAAAGCATGATTCTTATCATTTTATCTGTAGCTTTGAATAATTTTATCAAGCTAGTTTGTTACATAAACCGCCAAATTAATTCATCCATTTTTTATTTGGTTTTAATGTTGATGTAAACAAAACC
The DNA here is from genome assembly GCA_963921935.1 of Galeruca laticollis. NCBI lineage: Eukaryota > Metazoa > Arthropoda > Insecta > Coleoptera > Chrysomelidae > Galeruca > Galeruca laticollis. The sequence goes on along the minus strand of OY998182.1, from coordinate 105,081,737 downwards.
AAAAACATAATGTTATTTTCATGTAAAATGAAAAGTTTCCAAAGAAAACTACTAAAGATTTCATCTCAGTCTAACCACGCAACTACATTACTAAGTGGAAGTATGCATATATCATTTTTTTGTTGATGAACTTCAAAAGCAGCGCTTTTATAAGATGTAAAGTAATTTTTTCAAAGAATCTGAGGGATACTTAACAGACTATACAGACGACTTACACAAAAGATATTCAACAGAGTTCTAGGTATATAAACGTAATAATGTTGTCTACGATGAAACTTGCAGCGCCTCAGGAATTATACACTGAAAAATGTTTTGGAAATTATGAGATGCGAAGAACAAAACCTTTTAAATATTAAATAATTTTGACAGAGAGATTAACAGAATTAAACAAATATCAACAGCCAACGGTTACTCATTACATATGATACATAAACTAATTAATGAAAAAGAGGAAAAGGTGGCATTACAACTAATATTTTCTAAACAAACTAGAGAAATTAAAACATATAAAACCATTGCATATGCTGGAAATATTTCTAAAAATATTTCAAAATTAATATATTTAGCAACAAATACAACGATTTCTTTTAAAACAGAAAGTACAAAATTGTTAAATGTAAAAACAAAAATATCACCATTAAAGAAATCTGGTATATATAAACTTAAATGTCCAGAATGTAATGCTGTCTATTTGGGTCGGACCCTTAGAAATTTTGAAATCCGATACAGTGAACACTTACGAGCATACAGATTAAAACAACCAGATAAATCCCACTACGCCAGACATCTACTTGACACCAATCCTTCATTGACACCTAACACAGAGCTAGAAGTACTACATATTTGTGATAAGAAACAAGAACAGGATTTCCTTGAAGAATTGGAAATTAGAAAACACTTAAGAAGCCCACAATATGAAGCCATCAATGATCAGATTAATTTAGGGAGTTCTCCAATTTTAAACTGTCTTCTTAAGTGATAATTGTAAAGATCAGCAGATATAGTTTTCCTGGTTTTATATATCATTGCACAGTTATACTGATCTTAATTGGGAAAAATGATATCCAGGATATCCTCATAGGGATAATAATATCTAAGCTTCAATATTTTTAATATCATATCTCCTTTTTTCTTGTAACATATATTAAGTCAATCACAAAGTAAAGTCACTTCTTGGACTAGCCAAAAATAATTAAACTTCAGGCAGGCATCAAATGACATGTAACTTCTGTCATTCTGACGATGATATTAGGTAATATCGAAACAATTGTCAATTTTTTAGAATTTTTAACATTTTTCAATATATTGTGGAGTTAACTAGAAACAGTAAGTTTCATTTAAAACACTAAACTTATAGAGTTTTATAAATTAATTTCCATTATTTTAGTTTGAGTTAATAGGGTAAACATTTACCGCGGATATCAATCAAGTCACTAAAATTGTTTTCAATTATCTATTAACCTTTTACAATGTTTACATTGTCAAGATGTCAAGTACAATAGATGTTGACCTTGAGAAAGGAAGAAACTTCTGTTCCAAAGTTTTCACATTGACATAATTGTGCCTACCTTGGTAAAGGTTTAATTGATCAATTGATAAGCACTAATTCCCTAGTTGAAAGAACTGGCAATTTCCGTTTGCTGTTCCTTGGTTTTTTTTGGTCGTAAAAAGGCTGGTTTTCTTTGGGCCATGTGGTCTTAGTGAATTTCGATTTGAATGAAAAAGTATTTTATAAAATATCATAGGTTGATTCCTACATTAGTGGATTTATATACTGTACTACCTACCTGAAAGGCCAAACTTCAACTACGGTAAGTCATCATCGTCAACTACCTTTCCTTTTGCATTGTTACAACCAAACATGGGTTTTCAGGCCTTCTTTTGTTATCCTTCACTGCTACCCAGCAAATTTTCCGGGACGTAAATCCTACAACTTCCTAGAGACGGTAACTAATGCATGACCTTCTAGAGGGGCTCAAGGCAGATATATACTTTAGCTCGTACCTGATTATTATTGTGGAGAGGAAGCACACCTATACATTGAAGCTGTATTCATAGTAAAAAACAAGTACGATCTAATCTTTCCTTTCCTGTCACAGTGAACAGTCCGGCCTGGTTTGGTGCGCTTCCTAGACTGTCCCCTTTGGTATCTTAACTCTAGCTCAAGCTACTTTATATGGGATTGTGTAACCCATTATCATTTAATCACTGAATTTAAATCCAACCACCTCGCTTATGGTTTAGTTGCTTTATTCTAAAATTTCCTAGCTCATATAGTAGGAGTACTAGTTTTATTGATTTCAACCAGATTTTTCATTCAGCTAAATAGTATTAGGGATTCTTGGGAAGTTTCTTGTATTGTTCAGTGTATATTCTTCACTCTATTTCTTCAACTGTATACAGTAATATGAATGGGCACTCTGATTAAATACATACTTGACATTGAACTAGATATTTTAGATAAACCCACACCACTCTCCCAAATGCATTAAAGTAGGTAGCTAGCCACTAGATGTATAAATGGACAGATATAACAACCTTCTTAAAACGCGAAAATTATATGTTGATTTAATAAATCACAGATCTAAGTCACTATAAAAATATCAAAGATTTTTTAAACGTACATCAAAGTATAATAATAAATAATTCAGAAACCCTGTTAAAAAGAAAATAGTTCCAATAGTTTCCACTTTTTAAGAAATTGTCTTTAAATATTGCGTTTTTTACGTAAGCTATATACAGATTTTTTGGTGATTGTCCTTGATGAATGTGATGATTATTATATCCAATTCGATGCAAACTTTGTAGATATCATTAAAGAATTTTGTTTGTTAATTACTGTTCTGTTATAAGTTACATCAGTTCATATATCATTTCATAGATTTACTATTGAGGATTATCAATTTTTATTGAATACTAAGAATGTGTTTGTAGGTGAATCAACTTTTTCTAGTGTATATACCAGTAATAATGTTGTCTAGTTAGAAACGCGGCCCATCACATCTCACATATACTCCGGCACACTGGAGCTTGGCGTTGGTTCGTAGTTGGTAGAAATCAGGAATGTCGCTCGTCAGTGCGCATTCCTTCAAATGTGTGCGGTGGCTTCCTGGTCGCATTACTTTGAGACTCTAAAATATGTCAACTTCTTCCAGGAATTTACTATTTCACTTCTACGACCATGAATCCACTAACATTGTCTCATCTACTAAGGTGAATTGTTGTATAGAAGTAATTTAATTTGAAATGGGGAGGGTAAGAGTAGAAATGATATGTAGGACAACAGAAGACAACATTCAATTGTAATATTTTCCATTACATAGGTAGTTTTAAATGAATTTTTCCGTAATTGATATATTATAAGATCATAATTAATGTGGTCTATAAAACTTTAGTCTTATATTTACAATCGATTATATCGAATGATCAATAAAGTTTATTAAAGATAGGTATTTACTGCCATAGATGAATACTTGGTTGGAGTGTGAAAACAGAAGAAGAACAGACAGTTGGCCCACCAGCAATTGAAAATGACTGACAGTTTAACGTAACTTAATTGTTTTAATAGGAGAAGGTATTAATAATAAAATTTGAAATAGTGGAAATTTACAACGATATTCTATTCCCTTATTTAATAAACGAATGTAATAATTATGAACGTGCCGCAAGAATATATCAACTATATTAACAAGTAATATTTATAAAAGACATACAAGGTAATATTAATATCTACATATTCACTATTGACAATGCTCAAAATTTGACTATAATAGTTATTTATCCACCAAGGGAGTACAGTATAAATGTTTTCCCGAAGCTAAAGTTTATGGACCAGCCCAGACAGCACATAACGTTCTTAGAATGCGTTAACTACTTCCGTTCATCCTTCGGAATATTCTAACAGAATATTCCACGAATCGTCGTAGAGCATCTAGAATATTCACAGAATGTCTTTCTGTGAATGTTCTCATCTTATTCCAAAAGTTAGATTCTTATAATATTATTGATGCGAATATCTTTAGAATATTCTTAGAAAATATCCATAGCACTAGTTTATTCAGTATCTAATAGTATATTTTTGAGTTTGAGACTAGAATATGATTCGAACGTTTGTCAGAATATTCTGTGGATCATTATCGTATTTTTGACATTTGACATCAACCTCCATTAATGAATGACGTTTGATATTTGTTAGCCCAGTTTTAGCACAGTTTAATATTTTAATTTTATTTAGTAATTAGTTTTGGAGCGTTATTGTGTTGATTGTTAATTTTCAGCTGATTCTCTTACCAATAAAAGAGATACATATAAAGTATTTGCTGGTATGTATTTTTGCATCATATTCCTTTTACCAAATCACCTACTACCTAACCATTTTTCAGATGAGAACTTCAAAAGACAAATATTTAGACAAATGTCTATAATAAATTTTAAACTAGATCAACTCACAGAAGATTTTGCAAAATTGTTCAGAAATAATTTGAATGGTGATGAAACCCAACAAATTGAAGAATCGATTTTTGATAAGTTCAATTTTCCCCTTAAAACAATTGGTCAATTGAAATATTTGGATACATACTTCGAAATAGCTGATAATAAAACAAAAGTGGTGAGATCAACTGTTTTATTTTATGTAGACAATTATTTGAATAACAACATATGTTGTTGTTGATATATTATGTATTATTTATATTATGCTTTGGATGTTTTAGGTGTACGAGTTATCGAAAATAGGGGGGTCATACCACAAACTCATGAAAAAAAAATATTTCTGGAGAAGTTAATTGCAAATGTACTGGCAATGAAGTACAGTTGGCTTGGATTAAAAAAAAAAGAATACTGAATATATTTTGGTTTAACTAACTATAGTATATTGCCTGGTAATTCATTTTAATCATATTTAAGAACTTATACTTATAATGGAAATTATTCAGTTTTCTAGATAACTTATTTGAATTTTCTCTTGCCTTTCAGAATTTGGGATGAAAATACGCAAAAAGACTATCACAGGGTCTGATGTGGAATCTACCATAAAGGGCTGGTTAGTGAAGGCTAAAGAAAGAGCGGAAAATACTCAGAAATTATTTTTTGTAAATATTTTTTTTATTTAAAAAATATCTGGATATATTTTCAATTTTATTATGTTTGAAATGTTTACTATTTTATTAATGACTCATCTGAGTCTTTCAGGAAATAAATCGTTATTATTATTGATGTATTTTATTATATTCCGTTTTTAAAAGGCATGGAGTAATAAATCACTCATTTTGGCCGGAACCATAGGCGTACTACATTTAGTCATTTAAAAAAAGTTAAGGCTTCTAAAATTATCTCATTTCCGAAAATGACCGTTTTGTAATATTATTTAAAATGAAATTTCAAATTATCAATAATATAATAAACTGTGGATTATATCACTGACATCAATTTTCCAGAAAATTTATTATTATGTATAAAAGGGCATAGACGAGTCCCTCCACTAAGCTCCAGGTAGTTATAATCCTACATACAATAACTAATAAAATAAATGTTAATAACAATTTTATACAAATACATATATATATATATATATATATATATATATATATATATATATATATATATATAGAAAGTAGTATATATATATATATATATATATATGTATATATCCAAACCAACCCCATTCCCGATTATTTCACCCAATTAGCAAGTAATTGAAGAAACTTGACAAACAGGTAGCTCAAAAATGGTTTTATTATTGTGAAAATATAGTCTTTGCAGTTCTAAGAAAATGCTTCCATAATACAATGTACTTACTAGAGCTCTTCAACTATAAAAGTAGCGGAAAGTTTGAATATTTTCAATTTACAGTTCATCTGTTCTGGAGAAACTGCTGTGTTGATTGATTTCCCCATTATTACTATTATTTGTTATTATTTTTTACCGTTATTGTTAACTGGTGTTTATTTTTGTTCATCTATACAAGTTCTCTTCTCATCACACGAGACAAAAACCTAACTACACCTTCCAACTATATAGTGTTCCAACCAAATTCGACCAGATATGGAGGATTTATCACCATCTAAGCGACCTAAAGTTGGCCCATTGTCGCTGAACGAAAAAAATCTGATATTAAATTGCTATTCCTCGTTGAAGAACGAAGAAATTAAAAGAAAAATCATGAATTTGACAGGAAGTGTTGATGAAACTGTGGAGATTACTGCAACAATGATGGGTGTTTCAAAAACAACAATTTATAATTTAATGAAGGAGAAAAAAAATGGAAACATCACAGCCCCAGCAAAATCCCCAGGCCGACCCAAACTTGAAATGGATGACGACTTGAAGAATGGAATAAGGCGTAAGGTGCATGCTTTTTTCTTTAGAAAAGAGATCCCAACTCTCTCCAAAATTATGGCTTCGGTTCAAGAAGATTCAGATTTTCCGAAAATGTCTCGAAGTACATTATGGAAAATTTTGAAGGAACTTGGATTTGAATATAAAAAAAAATTATCGGAACGCAATGTTGATTGATAGAGACATTGTCATTTGGAGGAGGAGTTTTTTGCGCAATATTCGGAAAGCAAGACTAGATCAAAAACGAATTTATTATTTGGATGAGACTTGGTTAAATGAAGGTCATACTGTTTCAATGTTTTGGCAAGACACGAATGTCAAAAGTCGGAGGCAGGCAGCTCTTGAAGGGTGGTCAACAGGCCTCAATCCACCAGCAGGAAAAGGACGTCGACTCATCATTACTCATATCGGTGCCGAAGGTTTTGTTAAAGGTGGATTGTTGTGCTTTGAGTCGAAGCAAACCGGAGATTATCATGAAGATATGGATGCAGACGTTTTCGAGGAATATTTCTCACAAATGTTAGATCTAATTCCAACGGGCTCAGTCATTGTTATGGATAACGCAAGTTATCACTCCAGGTTAGTGGAGAAATTACCTTCAACTGCATGGCGTAAACAAGATATCCACGATTGGCTAACCTCGAAAAATATTGAATGCCCAGATAACCCGCTTAAAAATGAGCTCTTGCAACTGGCCAATTCACATAAACACAAATATAGTAGATACGTTGTAGATCAAATGGCATCAGCGCGTGGTATAACGGTGCTGAAGCTTCCTCCTTATCACTGTCAACTCAATCCCATAGAATTAATATGGGCCCAAGTGAAAGGGGAAGTTTCAAGAAAGAATACGACATTCAAAATGAGTGACGTGAAAGTTTTATTCGAAGACGCGTTAGGTAACGTAACCAAAGAAAACTGGATGAAATGTGTTGAACACGTGATACAAGAAGAACTAAATATGTGGGAAATGGATCATATAAGTGAACACATGATTGAACCATTTATAATCAATGTTAATAATGGAAGCTCAACAGAATCGTCTGATTCTGATATATAGACTAGTTTTTGTGTTAGTTATTACTATTATTTATTAGACTTTTTTTTATAAATATTACATTAATTCGTACTTTATTCCTGCATTTTTCTTTTTTCCTCTCCTATTGTAAACGGTATATTAGTAGTAAAGTTGATACCTACTGCAAAAAAATTTGCTATTTTTTATATAATATTTTATGTTTATTGTTTATTCATAGGAACACAAAAAAATGTGTTTTTATTGAATCGATATTGTGAACTCTTTTGAATAGTTTTCGTAATTATAGTTTCATAGTGCCTTCATATTCATATACCAAGTTTGTTTTGTCATGATTGCACGCCTCTGAGGATTAAATTGTTTATTTGTTCATTCAAATACAATAGAGCGACCCATTCAATACAATAGGCGACCCAACCGAATACAGAGTTACGGGGTGTCTACCTGAAATTCGTAACCAATGAGAAATTTTAGTACAAAATTAGATAAACTTCGGAGATATTTTATCATACACCCTGTATCGGTTTTGCATACCTAATGAGCTTTTATTACTCCATGCGTTTTAACAACGGACTATAATATGAAATGTCAATTAGTTTCTGATATTTGCCTTCAATAATAAAAATTTTCATTTCTTTTCATTAACTATTAATGAGCTTCATGCTCGTAACTAACATTTTGTTTTTTATTCTAAATCTTAGACCAATAGTTGTTGAATTTGTATAGAAGGCGAAACATCAAAAATTGTATCCCAGTTTAATATAGGTACCATGTCTGACAAATCATGTTAGGCATAAATTTACATAAAACTAAACTCCAACTTGGAAATCAATACCATTAATAAGTTTGAAGATGAACACCATTCGGCATCCTCAATTCCTTAGAGTTGGAGTTTAGATTGGTGTAAATTTGTGCTGCATAAATCCTGCCTGATGATGACAGGATGAATGTGTAATGAATATTCTGAGAGCATTTCTAGAACTAGAGGAAAATCTCCATAGAATATTTGGAAGAATATTTGTAGGAGATCTTTTGAGAATGTTCCTGAAATAATACTGTAGAATATTCTAAGAAGGTTTAAGAATTTTCGTTCACAGCTCCTTTATAGAATCAGAGTTCCTCTCTCATCTCATAGTTCTTGAAATGTTCTTAGAATATGACATGTATCTTGTGAAGAGTTCCATAGGATATATGAACATTCGGCGAAAGCTTCTATACATGTTCATAGAACATCTGTGTGCTGTCTGGGAGTAAGCGTAGCGTGCGACGGCATCATTTAGTTGAAGGATTAATGAACTTTACTCTCAAGATGCATACATTATTTTTACCACGGCCATTTGCTTCTATTCTCAGAACAATTTTATAGTACAAAAATGTTAGCAACAAACTGACACGAAGCCGAAAGTTAGGTTGAGGTTGCATCGTCCGACTACGGTTTTGACATTTAAATAAACGAAAAATAAACTACACTAAACTTTACCCTCATGAAGTATACATTATTTGCCAGTGTTTTTGCGTAACTCAGTTACCTAAATTTGAATATGAACTGTATTTTCTGCTTACCCTAAAATTATGTGGTTGCTTCTTCTTGTATAGAAAAAACACTTACTCTAAACAAAAGCAGGGTTTGGAAATAAGAAGACAAAAAGGAAATGCAAAGAATGAAGTAAGCCACTCACTATTAACCTTTTTTTGATTGGATTTAAGTAAGTTGGTTTTGTGATAAATTTCCGTAGGAAACCAATTTTTCACGTAATATGTCAAAAATAACGTCTATGAACTGATTTTATTCCCGGTCGTGAAAAAAAGTATATTACATTATATAAATAATCCCTGATCAATCTATCCTCAACCGTAACAATATAATGGATCATATATATTTGATATGACGATATAATGTTGTTGTTTATTTGGAATATTTTTATATTTTACTTCTGCGTGTTTCTCGATCTCATTATTTTTATGTAAGCGCATTTTTATCCGAGTATAAAAAATGTCCGTACCAGAGGAAATCCAAAGGATATCCAACTGTTTCGAAACTAAAAGTTTACAATAAAACACGAAAACAAGAGCCGAGGCACAAAACAATCAAATTTCAAGCTGGCCTGCGGCCTTCATAATCCACATGGATTAGTGAACGAAATAAGCGTTGCACGAGAGTTAGAGGCCGAAAGAGGGGCTGGTTTTGGGGCCACCAGGGAAGTGCAGCACTCCCTACACAAGGGGTTGGATTTTGCGGTGTGAGGCAATCAGTCGCTTGACAGGGATGAAGGATGAAGCCACCAGGTGTTGCATGCGAGTTCGTGCATTTGGCGAGTTTTTGTTATGTTCGTTTTTGGGCGCGGAGAGGACTTCGTCACACAATATTATTAAATTTGTTTGTGTTCATCATGTAAAAAAAATTCAATAATGTGAATACTATCCTCAATAATTAGGCCATATCAGTACTAAATAAGTAATCTCTTACTTCAATTTCCACCAAGCCTCCAACGCATTTGCAGACCTTTAAGATTCACTGGATTCTCTTTGATTTGATACGGCTTTTTCAAGTTAATTTCCGTTCTAAAGTCCTACGTATTGTCGTCTAGTAGTGAATATATGTATTCATCTGCATTAACTGTGACTTAATAAGCACATGTTGTAAGTACTCGTAGAAAGGTACTAAGGTCACCCATTTAATATGATTATTATACAATGTTGGATAAATCATTTAAAATTTGAAAAATCATTCTTTTGGATAGAAGTAATGATAAGGTATATTTATTTTGACTTGGGTGATTTATTTTTGATTTATATAGAGTTGGTCCATTGGTTCTTTACCCATGCGCCATCTATAATATTCGAACGAAATTAGTCGAAACATTTTACGTTAGATTATTTTGTTCTGTTTTTCACTACTTTCCCTTGCCATACTTCCAGTTTGTTTGTTTCTTCTGGTTTAAGACCCAGGACTCCCAACAGTATAGCACAGCTGTTCTTATTATTACCATTTTGTACAGCCTCATTTGTTTTGGATTTAATTTATTCAGGCTTTGCGTCCGTTTTTCCTTTTAGTTTATAATACCCCTTTATAATCGGAATCCTATATAATATGTTAAAACTGCCTATTATAAGATAGAGGATTATGAGAGAAATCTAAATATGATGAAATATAAAGGGTATGACTTTTTAAACCACGTATGTTTGCTTTGCCCCGCAGTTATGCGCTACCATGTAGATATCGGCATATTTTCCAGATAAGGATCATGTCACTGCCTACAGTTTCTGTTGATACCTTTTTTAGATGATTACCATAATAACGGAGTTATCGCCTGTTGTCACACTGAAAAATCACCCTGTATGTGGGTCTTCCGCAATGATGTCTACGACGTGTGGTAGGTAACTTTTACATTTGTATACGGTAAAATAATGAAATTCCGTTCTTTGCCTAATTAAGCAATTGTCCCTCACAGTTGAAAAAAAATCTAGAAACACTACTTGCAACGGCATTTGTATTAAAAATTATGTACAAGGAATGTTCAATATGTGTAACTTCTACTTACATACTTCCGGAGGTATGTATTTCTTTCTATTATATCACTCAGGAAACCTCGTTTTTTTTGTGAAAATCACTAAAATCAGTATTAAGATAAGAAGGCACGCTAATAAGACAGATAGTTAGGTTAGCGAAAAGTAGAGAGTCTTCTTATTTAAGTACCGTGTCCTCCTAGAACATTGGCGATCAGTCGCATGATCTTCACTATGTCCACAGTCGACCTTAACAGTGTCGTGATTTTACTCCATACGATTGGCGGAGATTCTTGAGCCAAGATTTTCTTCGGCGACCAGGACCACGCTTTCTCACTATTTTTCCTTGAATAATAATGTGGAGAAATTCATATTTCGAATTTCTCATTAAATGAGTAAAATACTCCTGCTTGTTTCTTTTTACGATATTAAGTACCTCCCATTGTTTATTCAAACTCTATAAGACCGCTTCATTCGTCACCATGACCGTCCACATGTCGGAAGCCTCAATTCTCTTGCACATTGTTTTGGTGAGGGTCCATTCCATAGAACAATATGCTAAAGACATGGCAACGTAATAGGCATATCCTTGAGGGAATTCTTAGAGCTCTGTTGGTAAGCACTTTTTGCATGTTTTTGAGCTTGCTATATTCTATTTCCGATTTCTTGAGTTACGTCCCATTTTTCATTCACCCAGAAGCTCAAATATTTGTATTTTTCAACTGATATCTGATGAGTTGTCGGCTATATTTTTGTTTTTGCTGGCATTTATCCATTTGGTATTCTTTTTACATGTAATCGTAGACCCATTTGTTGGCTATGGTCTGCAACCGCTGCTAAGAGTGTCTGTAAATAATTTTTATCTGTTGCTAGTAAGACCGTGTCGTCCGCATGTCTTAGATTGTTGATGACTATTCCATTAGCAATTATACCTTCTGTCCTGTCAGCTGTCTGATTCTAATACAAGTTGGCGATTATCCTAATGTCTTGTCCGTACAGGCCTATATCGTTCAGTAATCTCGTAATCTACGAAGCAAGCATAAACAGCGATGTTTACATCTTGACATCGTTGTATTAGAACCTGAACACAAAACAGCGCCTCCCTGTACCGAAACCAACAGACTAACTGTAAACCTTCTTTATGCAATCCTTTTCAAAGAATTTTGCTACATTTGGTAATTCTGCACTTCAGATAGATATTTTTTAACATTTTCTTAATTTATTCACACTACAATGGCATTGTTGGAGTATTGTTGATGGAACTAAATATTGATAAGCTCCGTCGATTGCTACATTCTCTTGCATGATATCTAGGAGTCGTTAGAACAACTCAAACATGATTGGTAGTTGGTGATTTCAATTTGAATTTCTGATGGCGAAAATGATTCAATACATATTGTTGTTGTAAGATACCTAAGCCAATTATTGCTTCTTTCAAGATTTTTAGCTAGATCAACCTGTCACTTAGAGAGAGCATTCTACAGCATGTTTTCTAAAATGTACGGTATATCACATATTTTTAAATTTCAATTAAGTATATTTTTAAACGTTTTTTGGCAATATTTGATACATGTAACCCAAATATTGCCGTGGGATGGCAATATTAGGAATATGGGTAAAAACTCTGAAGTAAACAAAATAATGAAGATTACATTATTTGCATTAGTATCACATTTTTTAAGAACTCGTATAAAACTATAAGAGAGATTCTTAAGAACAAGTAACAATTTAACAGTTCGGACAAATGAATATCTCTTCGGTCGGACTTCGTCAGACCGACACACTCTTCGTGAAAATATCTGTTACATAAAGTACACATCCTCATATCGATTTGCCTGTCCGTGTTGCATAGGAAGCAATACCAAATCTCAACCACATGTGATTTTTTTGGAGCAGATTTAGTTTGTGCAGATTTATTTAGACGAGATTTTGTTTGTACCCTTTTCTTTGGAGCGGATTTGGATTGTATCACTTTTGGCTTGGGAGAGAATAAATCTCTCGTTACTTCTTGAGCCCTGGAATTGATAGCAGGCATTATTTTTGCTGATGCAACTTTTATCTCAAGTATAACCAAAAGACCCATGTCTGTGAACGAAATGTCCAAATCATCACCAAGATCTTTCTCCGGAATTTTATATGTATAAGCAGAAACCAATTTTATTAGTGGTTCGTTGTCGCTTTCTCTGTAGGTGTCAGCTTGAAGGGAATGTTCTGACTCTGATGATGAATCATTTTCCAAGTATACACTATCTTTTTTATTTTTGGGTTTTGATGATTTTCCACCGCTTCGCCCGGGAATGGGACTTGTTTCTGCGTTTATTTTAGATTCATTTTTATTTTCACCTGTTCTTATCACGACGCTGGATGCAAACGCAGATTCTGGGATTTCATTAGGGCAAAAAGGATGAATACCTGTACTTCTAAATCCAGAGATTATATTGGACGGCGAAATTGCTTTCAACCTCACCTCTGAAAATATTTCCCCAACCCTTATTTTAGTTAAAGATTTTCCAGGTAGGGTTACTAAAAAGTTCAATACTTTTTGGTTCCAAAATGCTTCGTAGCTACGAAAAACAGCCTTATCCATGAGTTGGAGCTCATGGGAGGTGTTGCTTGGTAAGCAGAATAGAGTAATTCCGTATCTTTCTGAAGCGTCAACAATAGATGAGATGTGTTGGTCCTTGGTTTCTGCACATGGCAAAATGATCGAGCCAGGATATGAAAGTTTCGTTTGTCATGCTACCTTTCGGTGTTATATTAATCTTGGACCCAGGGGGTGAATTATCACCCCATTCAGGCTTACAACGTTGTCCTTTGAAAAGGATCATTGGTGGAATTGCCTGTCCTAATGCGTTTCCACATGCTTCTATAGAGATATTTTCGCCGTGTTCGGGGGCCACTAAGTGAATACGCTTTGCTTCCTTTTTCGCCAATATACTCTGTTGCTTATGAATCGTTGGACGACAACCATTCTCGTCCATGTTGTAAATGTTGCCTGGTTTGTCGAATAATCCTAATCTAGTGTAGACATCTTTTAACTTCTCAAAGTAATCATTAACAATAAATGGATTCATTTTCTGAGCTCTAGCAGGATTCATCTGTTGTGCCTTACGCCTGGCAACATCAGGATGCCTCTTGAAAAATAACTTCATCCACTTTCTACCTGCTAGTTTTGAAGTTAGAGAAAAGGGGCTACGAATATTGCGTTGCATAGAAAAACACACTTATCACTACGTTAGGATTCTGTTCACTAACTCGTTTTCTTGTTCCGTTGTTAGAACACTACATCGTCCATAATCACAAACTTGTTAACTATTATAAAATTACGTAAATTAGCCAAAAATATATATACATGCCATATATTGCCATGGCAATATTTGGTTTACCTAAGGATGGCAATATTAGTCACTCGTAAATCTAATAAATAATTAACGATTTCAGGAAGCACCTTCATATTAAATATAATCACACTACAACAACAAAGGCGGTATCTTGCAGCTTACTTTGTGTAATTAATTTTTTGTCCAACTTATCTCGACTAGAAAGTTGAAACGATATCGAAAACACGTGCAATTTTTTATAGTATGGCTAAAAATGGAGCAGTCTTTCTCACTCGAATGCTTTGGACAGACTGAACCAAAGATCATATACACGGATAGATCTGCCACTCTGTACAAACATTTGACGACTCATTTGAATCCCAGCGCCATCTAGATTCACGGCCGTGTACTAATTTTTTAATTGTAAAAAGGTTCAAATCCTTGATAACGCAGTGTATGCGCGGGATATTCCAAAATTGACTTGAGCGGGAAATTTAAAAATTAACATATGGTTGCCCGGGAAATTTAAAAATAAAGTTACCTACGAAATTTAAGCTCTTGGCACGACAGGACATTCTGAATATACAATTAGATGAGTGAATAATCTTTGAATTATGTTTTGATGGAAAAACTATCAAACACCATTACATCATAGACGTTGTTTATATTATATTTGCTTGTTTCCCTGCTGGTGCATGATTGCAGTCTGCTTTGCTCCATATTGACCAACAATAAAAAATAAAAATTGAGGTAAACTTTTAGTTTCCGGACGGGAATCTAGATGGCGCTAGACATATTTTATTTCGCCAATCTAAGTGCCCAGTGCCTGGACTGACACTTTTCTCGTGCGTTGGACTGGCTCATCTCAACATGCTGAATGTTTTAGTAGGTATACCGGCGGCCAGAGTAATGACGTCAGGATTTTGGATCGGATGGCAGTGTTAGTAACATGGCAGTAATTGGCTTAGGTACCTTAATTATAGTCTTTTTAATTTCTCTTGAATTATACGTGTTATAGTATTATGGTGGGTCTACATGATATACAAACTTTTATCAGCTCCTATAGAATTTTGTCTGCGCCTCAACACAGTACAGACAAATGTCGGTATGCTGGAAAAGTTGAAAGTTGAGAGAACATTCAAACCATTTATTTTTGCAGTTTCAGTTATAACCCTGGTAAAGAGTGGAAGCGAAAAATCCTTCTCGCTTTTCTATGGGGAAGACTTATGATCTCAATGTTTTAGATGAATAATCTCAACAAAATGAGATTTTAAAACCAGTCAATTGTACAGATTGTCACGGATTTCGGGAAGTAATTATATAATATGGCAATCTTCATATAAAATATCACAAGGAAAAAAAATTTGTTGGCAAAGGTATGAAAGTTTGCTGCTTGGCAAATTCACGAATAATATTTTTGAAAAATTTCATGAGCGAAATTGCCGAAAAGCAACAAACTTGTATAAAACATTGAGAACAATTTTGCCTACACAATTTTTTCTCGAGTTGTATTTGATATTCACGAGAAAAAGACAAAAAACAATAGAATTAGATAATTTTTATTCAACAATGGAGCATAAACAAAAAAATACACACAAATATTTGTGCATTATTTTTATCGTTATGATGGGATTGCAGAACATGTACCTGCGGTATGTTTGAAGTTGTACTAGGATCTGGTGTTTTTTCTCTTGTTTTTAATTAATTTCAAATGATGTTCAGAGTCCAACTGCGAATAAGGTTTTAAAGAGTTGGCATGGGAATGTCCTGTTAATTTGGTCATTTCTTGCTCACCGTCACCTCTTTTGCTAGAGCAGAAATAGTGGAAGAGCGATGTGAATGGTTTGTTACTTTATATTTTTTGGTATGTACGCCTATTTTTTCTGCCAAGAGTTTAGTCAATTTTCACATGCTGTTGATTCTTATAGATATGTTTGTGTACCAAATTCCTTTTTGCTAATTTGGATGAACTATCAAAAAAGCCTGTTACTTGTGATATCTGGAGTGATATTTCATTTTTCCAATAATTTTAAAAATAGAGGTGTAGGACAAAGATCTTTGTTATTCTTGTTTCTTACCAACCATTTGCTATTGGCCAAGGCTTTTGCACCCCCTTGTGTGGTCTTTGAAAATATGGTATTATATTCGATACATCCCATAAATTCTCCTTTTAGGTCTAATTCTTATTGGAAATAATGTACTTTGCAGTTCACTGCTTCGTTACCTCGACAGGCAAGTTCCACAGAAAATGAATGAAATATTTTTTCTGTAGGCCATCTAGGGTGCCTTCGTCATAATTTTTTATCATTTCCAATAATTCTTGTGTTGTAAGGGCTTTCTCTTCTTTTGGTTACCTTGAAATTGTTTTCGTTTTGAGTCCTTCGCCATTTAAAAACAATGTCGGTAGTTGGGTCTATTTTTATATTAAATTCTTGATAGTAGGATTTGCGCCATGGTGTTCCGTATGTGTTGGACACTTAACTCTTTGTAGTCCTCTCCGGGTTTTTTTCGTATTGTAAGCATAATCTTTCATAATTTTATCTAATTCTTTGCCTTTCAAGCTTATAATCCCTTATCAATAAAAACTGCGAAGGCTATCACCACCAGGAAGCATTGGAGACACACGTATTTGGAGATATGTTTCTCGAAACTGCCTTTTTAATTTCTGCAATGGTTTGTGTTCGAAATCTGTTTTTTTTTTCTTCAGAAATACTCATTTTTTAACTGAACTAATCTGACGTTTTTAACAAGAAATAACACAATGGCATTTTAAATAAATAACAAAACCAACCGTATGGTAACAAAATTTGCTTTGTTCAATGCATCTTCAAAAAAATTAAAATTTTGTCAACAGTAAAAACACAAGAGCTTTTTTTTTATCGGATAAATTTCTCTTTGCAACGAAACAGTTTTGCCAATCACTAATTTTACGAGAAAAACTGACATGATAAAATCGCGACACCGAAGGTGGAGCGATTTTATCTAATGTCAGTTTTTCGAGCAAATTTAGTGATTGGCAAAACTTTGAGTCAAAGAGGAATTTATCTAATAAAAGAAAAGCTCGAGTGTTTTTTGGCAAGATAAATTAACGACAGAATATATGGATGAACAACAACAATAATTGCGACTCATTGTCATTGTGTAAAAGTGACGTCCGCTTACTAGATATTGAGGAAGAGAAGTTTTTATCGCGATAAAAAAGGATGCACCTTTTTTATCGATGGCAAAGTGACAATAACATTTCCAGGTATATGACATTTTAACATTGGAGTTAATTTATCGCTGTAAAAATCACATGTGTATTTTGTCAAGGTAATTGCAGGTAACTTTTTGTCAGTACAAAAGATGCCGTTGCTATGGTATTTTTCCAGTGAAAACACTCTAGTGAAATAGTCCAAATTATTTTCATGGTATGTACTTAATTTTTTCTCTCATCTAAATATCAGTAATTTTATTTATAATTGAAGAGTTGTTTTTGGAATGCATGAACGTTGTATAGCCATTTTAAATCATTTTGTTTACTACCATTTTGTATGTTATCTAAACTCCATCTTTATTCATTTTTTCTCACAATTCATTCCCCTTATTAATAATTTCCATTATTCCATGGCAAAAATCTGAAAAAAAACATGTTAGATCAACAAACTTATTTTCATTATGGCGTCTATAAAATTTACGATCTTTCACTATCAGAACTAATATCCATTATTAATGAAGAACAAATTGACATTTTTCTGGGTGCGTGCTTGTTGCGTATG
Source organism: Galeruca laticollis (assembly GCA_963921935.1). Taxonomy (NCBI): domain Eukaryota; kingdom Metazoa; phylum Arthropoda; class Insecta; order Coleoptera; family Chrysomelidae; genus Galeruca; species Galeruca laticollis. Next base: position 105,063,780 of record OY998182.1, on the reverse strand, counting down.
CGAAGTCATGCACGTCGTTGCCCACTTAAAAGGAAGTAGGGGATGTAGAAAACCTGCGGGATGCCGTATACAGGATTCCATGAGCAATCGTCTATTATTTGTCGTAGGGGTAGACGGGTGATGCTATAGCGTCATTAATATACATTAAATTTTTATGCGTGAGAGAATGTTAGGTGCATACTTTTTTATTCAATATATAAAACATAATTTATTTACATTTGATTAATTTTCGGTAACAGATAAGGTTGGCATTATATTTTCCCATAAAAAATGATTACTTTTATGGAAAGAACTCTGGATTAAACGTAATGTTTGAATTTAATAGTTTTCTCATTGATTTGATTGAAAGTTTTGGAAGTGCCAGAAAAATATTTGGCACAACTTTTCAGAGAGCAACTAAGTATATATGACCACAACTACCGAGAGTCAATGGTAATGAATTAGACCCCAAGTACGACAGAATATGGAACAAAGAAAACAATGACATTAACATTTGTTACTACTAAACTGACCATTCAGATATTTCCTATTTTCATTAAAGGGCCATTTGTCTAATGGAAAAACGATATAGCGGCAAAATATCGAAAATATTAGGTCCAATTAATTTTACTGAATGTTTAGTATGTTATAGTTGAAAACAATTCAAATCTAGATACCCTATATTATATGTAAAGAAAATACATTTCTATAATTTGAATGTCTGTGACTACGAAAAGCTTATTTATTGTTAACTATACGAATCATTCATTCACTTGTTGTGAAGGCTTCACATTGTATTTGTTAACATTAAATATCGTTTCTCAAATTTTGTACTATTTACAGTGTCACTATTACAAAGTGAACCAGTTGATGAACCCAGCACATGACTTCACCTAATGTAACGAGGCAATTAGTTTTTACCCAACATTTTTTATTTTAATTAATACTTGAAAAATTTCATAAGAATTAACAAAAAAATGGTGGTTTTTTGAACCCATATAAAACACTCGAATCTCGAAACGTCAAAATCACTCCATTACAATACTTCCCTTATATGTATACATATTTATACATATGGCGAAGTAAAAATTGAATCAAATATATTGGAAGAAAATTTTTCCGTTAACTGCAAATATCTATGGATCTAAAAAGTAATATATAGCACTATGGTCACTGGCTGTGGTAATATCCATCACCTTTCAGGCTTGGCTTTCCTCAATCAGGCTGCTGCTGACGAATTTTCGATCTAAAATGGAGCTAGCGTCTCCTCAGGTGAACGTTGGTGTGTTACCGCTTTTGAGCAGGGCTACGTCCAGTACAACTATGGCTTACAGCAGTACTCTGCCTCACCTTACTGCCCCAGTCGACTGCCTACGAATTAAAGTCACAGGCTATTGTCACTGGATGATGCTTCGCATCCTCGGCAAGTCGATCCAGGGAGTCAGTAAATTCATTGATGGTAAGACTGAGCGGCTCATAGCAGCTATAGAATCGAATTTCTTCTATCCATGCCGCTGCGAATCCGGCTTCTCTGGTGTTAGCTACACTCTGGAATAGAAGCTTGCCGGAAATCCAAATCACAGCTTTGGTGGTGTTATCCGTTTCCCATGGTTGACTGCTTAAGTGTCTGTATAGCTCTGCTATTAATACCTGGTCTAGTTCTAGCAGATCCTACGCAGCTTCACAATGATTGAGGTTAATATGCACTATCGTCATGCCTGTCTGCTTTTCGACTTCAGGGGTACCTCTTTAGAAATCGGGCATCTGCGGCGGGCAATATTTTCTGCGCTGCGTTGTTCAGCACATACAGCACACCTATCTGCATTCCGACATTCAGCGTCTTTGTGGTCTTCTTGTCCACATTTAATGCAGAGTTTATACCGGTCTACTTTGTGTTTACTGTGGCTAGCGGAATGTCCACATTGCCAGCATCCATAGCATTGCATTGGTCTTTTTACTGCTCTTATTCGGAAATTGGCCCAGCCAATCCCGATTTTACCATGTTCGCCGAGTACCTTCTGTGCGCTATTCGGATGTCATCATGTGTTGTGGTATCATTTAAATTTTGAATTTCAAGATCTTTCCTTACTAGGCGTCCCTTAGTGATTACGTTGGCAACTCCTTTGAGGATGCTTGCGATAGTCTTCTGCAGGACTTGCCCGTCATCGGTGTCCTTCTTCAAGAGTATAATTAGAATATCTCCTGCGTTTGTCTTACAGAGTTTTTCTACCGTCGTGTGTATTCTGCTCCTCTGGAACGTATTTCTTGATCCGGCTAAGAATATCGGCATTATTGCCCTTAGTTGGGTGAATGATCAGCGCATTTGGTCTGGTCAATTTTCGTGGCCTCTTCTGCTTGAGCTTTGGAGGCTGCTCTGAATGTTGGTCTCTTTGCTGCTTCCTCTTACCCTTTCCCATCTGAACCTGCTCCCAAAGTACCATCTTGTTCGTTTTGCTGGGGGTTGGGCGTGACATCCATCTGGGGAGAGCTTTGTCCTGACTTCTTCACTTTTTCACCTGTTTGTCCGACGATTGATGCGAGTTTCGCTACTTTATTTTTGTGGACCTTCCACTCATGTCCTCAGCGACTGAATTGTCGTCACCCTCGATACGGGTATCCATCTCTTCTTCTGCCTTGGTATTGGTTCGACTTGTCGACAGTGCTGTTTTGACTGTCTTCTCCGATGTACCACGAAAAGGGCGCTATAGTATTACCTGTCATTCTTCATCGATTTTCTTAAACTTTCTTACGGCAGTATCGATACTGGTTCTCTTAGTCTTAATCTCTTTGTGGACGCTTAGATTGGTGGAGAGGCTGGCATCTCGGTGATAAGCTTTTCTAGATGCAACCATGCGTGCATCCTTTTCATGTCAGCACCTGCTAATATCGCATGACGCCCGTTTTTCTTCTCTTCTGTTTTGTTTTCCTAAGTTGTCATCATACTTTAGCGGGTTGCCATAGACTAGGAACGGGTATATCCTCGTAGATAATACTCCTTCCCCAGTTCCCTGAGGCTCAGTCGGCACTTGGCCTGACCCGGTATACACAGACGGACTAGACTCGCTCGGGGCGCTGCAGATTCCGTTTCTGCAGTCACAGCGTACTTCCTGATCAAGGCCCGAGGTGGCTTACACCTCGGCAGAGCAAAATCACAGCAGCCTTAACTCACACAGACGGAAATAATCGGCGCAGAGCGCAAGCACTCCCAGTTTGTTACAGCAGCCAACGATCTCACTGTTGGGTTAGATGGTATGCCTGAAGGGGAGTTTTGTCCACGGGAGCTATTTTATTTCACTCTTACGCTTGTGGAGACGCGTCTGGTAGCAGTTCCTCCTCAGCCTCGGTTGTGTGTATGTGAGAGAGAAAGAGAGAGAGAGAGAGAGCGAGAGAGAGAAAGAGAGAGATGTTCGATAATAATGTTTTGTGGGTATGGGTGATTTCTATTATTTGAGGTAGTTTTTAATATGGATGGGGCCTCTGCTAGACGCTTTGTTTCCTTTGCAGAGCTGGGATGTTTTTTGATGAAATCTTTCGGTGCAGTGCAGCTTCGGTTGTAGGATGTTGGTATATTTTTCGATGGCTCGTTGGCGTGAGTGGAAACCGCAGAAAACCTGTAATACCGACAAGTAGAGGGAAGTTTTAGCTGGTAATTAGGGAGTGGATAGGTTCTTTAAGGTTTCGATTAGGAAGAAATGATTATTGTGGTAATTCAGTATTGGTTATCTGATGGAAATAGAAGAGTTATCGAGGTGGGCAAGGTAGTTTTCGCGATGGTCTTGATAGACCGTTGCTAAAAGTCGAATGAGTTGGGACAAGGGAGTTTCCTCTTGGGTTTAATACATAATATGTATTATCTACCCAAATTTGTTATGAATTCTCCAAAGTAATATACTCATACATTCGCCAAAATATTTTAGAGCGTATTCTTAGGAATTGACTTATTTCTTGTATCTAATTCTCTTAAATGTCTTGTAACGAGTGAAAACGGATACCTCGAAGTGGCAGAAAAGTCAGTCAGAACCGTATCAAGAAAATACGGTTCTTATTCGTTGAACTTTGTAGAGCTTCTTTTCGTACACAATATTATCATTGCATCTTTTTCTACCACTTGGCTTTCTCGAACATCATATATTATTCTATATTCAATGTCTGACTTTAGGTAATAATTCCAAGTAAACTGTCAATACCATATTCTTTTTCGATCCACTTAAGCATGAAAAGCTGAAATACAAACTTTATTCACTGGTTTTCATGTCAAATTTGTGAATTCACGTCTCATTACTGAATACAATGCTTTCGATAAGTATGAGATTGGTGAGGCACAGAAATTTCAGTGGTCTTGCCTCTCAGACTTAAGCGACGATTTTTAGCCACCATTTCCGTTACTTGAGCAATGATAGGTTAAGTTGGAGACATTAATGGTCGACCAGATCGAGACAATGCTTCCACCACATCTCGACCGTTATTTAAGAAATTGAACCACACAAACTCAAACACAAGTGTTTTCGATTGAATTGATTCACTATAGTGTATGTAATATTTTACTGCTTCAACTACAAAATTCCATTTACAATGCAAAAATTAAGTCGTATTTCTTGTTTGATATATTCACGCATTGTAAAAATAGCAAAACACAAACGAGTTAAACTGCAAATTGACTAAGAGTAGGAGATATTTTTTTCAGTTTGGTGCCAAAAAATATTTCGCCAGTTCCTTCAAGACTTTTCAGATGATCATTTGTCTGTATGTTTGCAGGGACTGAGCTCCCTAGAAACTAATAAACTTCGCACGAATCCTTAGAATCCCGGGCCTCGAATAGACTAAGGGTTATGTACAAATATCTTATACGTCGAAGTTTTTGATTGGCTGCGTGACCTGTACGACCTCCCTTACTGCAGGGCCTGTACGACCTCACTTACTGCAGGGCCTGTACGACCTCCCTTACAAACTACAATCATATGAAAGGCGCGAACATATTTTTCGTTTTATCGTGAGGAAGAGTCAAGCTGGACAAAATATTGGATGAGACTCTTCATCGGCAGAGGAAAATAGACAGGAAAAATTCAGCAAGTTAATCAAATATACCTCAAGCTGAATTCGTTGGGAGAAGAACTGAAGACTATGATAGTCGTTGATGTATATAAAATTGACAGTGTGATCGGTTGACTAACAACCATAGGTATACTATTAATACATATTTGCATGCCACTTTGGTTTTAACATATTTGAGCTATATTTGGGTGGTATAATAATTGGCGTACCATTTGGTAAGGTCTGAGCTTCTCAAGTTGTAAAGGAGATATGAAAATGCGAAAACGAACTAGTCCAAATGAAATGAACGATTTTCTCGGTCATAATTGCAGCAACAATGAAATAATCTGATTAAATACACAGAAAGTTGTTTTTTTATTGTACAATTTGATATTCGTCTACTATGTCAACATGAGTAATATCATATAAAGATGCTTAATTTTTGTCTAAGCACCCATGAAATTTGCTTCGGAAGAAAAACGCGGACTGTAGATTTATTCGTGAACAACTGTAGTTTCTTAGCAATGTTGGTACTCACCGGATAGCTGGCCTTCTACACCGACCGCCCGCCCTGAGAAAACTATTGGAATCAATGAAAACCGAGAATTTGCGAAATGGTTTTGGAAGCAATTTATTTTGCTTTATCATGGAAATGATATTGGAAAAAACTGTAGTTTGAACATGTTTCACGAGCCACATTAAGGCTCTCTGTAACTCGTCTAGAGTGGGTCTGCCGAAATATGTTTCGCTTGGTATGTTACGTACTTGAAAATTTGTAAAAAATCGAATACAGTAGGAAAGAATTTTTTGAATAGTAAACAAGTTAGAGAATCTTCTCAATAACGCATCTATTGGTTCGATTGCTGTCGTGACCTCGAAGACAATTTTTTTTTCTTCGCTGGATATGATCTCTGAACATGATTCGCCTAGTTGCTTAGAAAAAGACTTGTTATATCACTCGTCTCTAGAAAGAGACAAAAAAGGTGGTCCATTCCACCACAAATCATGAGGCAATAAATTTGAGGGGATTGTGCCTCTCGAAGCGACATCGGCTGGATTTAATGCGGATGGAATATAACGCCAAGATGAGTAGGGAACGATATATTGTATGTGGCTAACTCGATTTGCAACAAATGTCCTCCAACGACAAGGAGGTGAATTTAGCCAAGCCAGGACAACTTGGGAATCAGTCTAAGCAAGTATTTCGTCAAAAATCAGCTTCGCTGAATAAGTATTTTCACAAAGAATATTAGATCTGCAAGTAGCTGAGCCGCGGTAAGCTCTAGTTTTGGCAATGAAACTGTTTTTGGAGGCGCAGCACGACTTTTTGCGCAAAGCAGGGAAACTAAAATAGAGTCACTAGTTTCAACTCTGAAAAAAATGGCAGCCCCATAGCCAACTTCACTACTGTCACTGAAACCATGCAATTCGCACCTAGTATATGTATCTGGTAATGATATTTCGGAACGTTTAGGGAGTTCTGACTTTAACTGCTGCCAAGAATCTGAAATAGGAGGGGGCAAGGACGTATCCCAATCAATTTGAACATTCCATATTTGTTAAATAATGTATTTTGCAGAAAGTATGACAGGGAAAAGCAATCCTAAAGGCTCAAAATGTTTACTAATATCAGAAAGGACAGTTCTTTTTGTAAAACATGGTTTTTCACTTACCCTACACTGATATGAAAAGCAATCAGAATAAGGGTGCCATTGCAGCCCTAAAACCTTAAAAAAATGAGGCTCTGTTTTATCGAAGGACAATGGCATTTGTCTGTCCGAACCTGGGACTTGTGCTAACAATTCCGGAGAATTACTCGCCCATTTGCGTAACTCGAAACCTCCAAGTTTGAGTAAATCTATTAATTCCCTTTGAAGCAAAAGGGCTTCAGCCAATGAAGGACTTGTACCCAGGATGTCGTCTACGAAAGTCAGTGTATTAATTATTTTGCTAGCTAATGGAAAACGATCTTTTTCGAGATCTGCTAACTCATTAAGAACTCTCATAGCCAGAAAAGGGCTTGAACTAAGACCAAAAGTAACTGTATTTAGCTTTTATTCTGATACGGGCTCGATAGGCGAGAATCTCCACAAAATTTTTTGAAAACGCCTATGTTCAGGCGTGACTAGAATTTGCCGAAACATGCCAATGATATCAGTAATAAATACAACAGGATATAAACGAAAGATTAGTAAAAGGGAACGTATATCTTGTTGAAGTTTGAGTCCTGCTGGTAACGTGGAATTTAAGCTTATGCCTTTGTACCCTTTCGAGCTTCTGTCCCACCCAACTCTGAGCTTCGTGCTTACGCTATCTGGCTTAAGCACGCAATGATGTGGTGAATAGCAAGATAACAGTGGTTTTGGAGAGCTTGCAGATACTAAAGACATGTGATTGCTATCCAAATAGTCCTGTGTAATAAGCACGAAATATGGCAGGATACTTAGGGACATCCTATATAGATATAATTTTCATTACATCAAATAAATCGAATTCAATTAATATAAAAATAAAAAACGACCTAGAAACAATTTACACAATTCACAAGATCACAAGATCGATGGCAATAATTGAATCAAAAACACACCGATGTTTTGATTATCAAAAAAATACAGACAAATATTGCAACTTAGCATAGAGAAATGAATTAAAATTAACCTTCAATTACGAAAATAAAAAAAATAAAGCAAGGGCAAATGAAGGTAATTAAATAAACAAAAAAATGTTTTGAATAACAAACTCCGTCACAAATCTTGAGGAATAAATAGAAGAAAACTTGGACGAGAAAGGGAGATAACTCAGTGAGTTACCAGGCAACGTGTGGCCTGGAACTCCCCATTTACGACGGCCCGTGTGTAAAACAGTGATTTGTTTTTTTGTGATTGTCATACTTTCAAACCGTAAGTTTTTAAACCAGTCATTTTCTTTTTTTTAACCAAAAAACACATTGATAGTGATTTAATTTTGATGCCCGAACGATCCATCCTGATCATATTCGTGCACTGCTGAGACTTGAACCCCATACTACCAGATTTAGTAAAGAGTACGATTTATAACTTGTTTATTTTTTATGTGAACATAGATTTTATCCAAGGGAGCTATCTTTGTTATTTTCTAATATATTATACAGAGATATTTATTTTCGAATACCGTTTCATTTTAAACCAAACCAAAATTACTACTTTTTAAATTGCCGTGGTTAACGGTCGCCTGCCAAACGTTGTCTCTCTTGTCCTTTTAGCGCAAGCGCTACACGATATGCGCACCCAATCGCTTGAAACCAGCTGTTTTTGATCAGCGCGGAAATTATTTGAAAATTAGAAAAAACTCAAATCATTAGTGCATGAGCAAGTTTCTTACAAATTCACTCTCATTTTTTTTATTATGTGAAGTACATACGACGACACTTTAATTAATCGATTATTATCATCGAATTGTCCATATTCAACTATTCTTTAAAAGGCATACGGCCTAAATCGCATTCCAAAATCTGTCACTAACTTTCGGTCTATTGGATACGAAATGATGGCGCACCATTACATTTCGTTGAACACATGTGCGAAGTTTTTATACGAAACTTCGCAGATCAATTTTTAAGAATAAGATAATCAGTAGACTAGATCACTTCATTTCAGCCTTTGTATATGGATTTATTGAAAATGTCTCTCCTAAAATACTAATTGGATCGCGAATATTCGTGAGCTAATTAGTGAGGAATACAGAACATCACTGTGTCCCACAAAATGTGGTGATTGGAGAATAATTTGTTGATTTTAAATTAACTTAGGTATTATTTAAAAGTCTGTCAACAGAGAATGGCTAATATCTGATATGAGGAACATAGGAATTTCTGAAAAACTTATAAGACTAGTGAAAATGACAACGAAGGATTCTACTGCAAAGGTGATAACCAGATACGGGAATACAGGAGACATAAACATTGATGTAGGTGTAAGGCAAGGAGATAGTTTGTCTACAACTCTTTTTAACATAACCCTAGATGGAGTGATTAAAGCAATAGACATAAAAGGAATGATTAATAACAGCTCCACACAAATAATAGGATATGCCGATAACTTAGCTTTAATTACTAGAGACAAAGAATCCCTAGAAAATACATTCAAGAACTTAATAAAAGAGGCAGCAAAGAGAGGGCTGGTAGTTAACCAAGAGAAGACAAAATATAGGCAAATTTCGAGGAAGACAGACAACACAGCCACTATAAATATGGGAGGTTACACTTTTTAAAGAGCAAGTCAATTCAGATACCTGGGAATAGTAATTGATGAGAAGAAGAACAGAAGTGCGGAGATAAACGCAAGAATAATAGCAGGGAACAAAGTGTATTGGAAGTATCAGAAACTGCTAAGGGACAAATGCATCAGTAAAAAAAACAAAATTAAAATTTATAAAGCTGCAATACGACCAGTAATAACGTATACCGGTGAAAATATGAGCTTAACTCATAAAGATGAAGAAAATCTCAGAGTGCTAGAGAGGAAAATCATGCGGAGGATAATAGGACTAAAACATATCCCGAATGAAGGGTATAGAAGGCTATATAACTACGAAATAAGTCAGTACATGAATGGTAAAGATATAGTCAAACATATAAAAGCGCAGCGTCTAAGATGGTACGGGCATCTTCGAAGAGGGAATAAGGACGATCCAATAAGGAAAATCACTGATTGGAAGCCTGCCAACCTCAGGCCCAGAGGACGTCCCAAACTTAGATGGGAAGATCAGGTGATTGATGACCTAAAGAAAATGGGAGTCCGTGACTGGGAAAGAAAAATAGAGGACAGAAAGGAGTGGAAAAAAATTACAAAGATGGCGAACTCACACCGCATGTTGTAGCAAGCAGTAGATATCACACGGATTGATCCACCGTACAAAAGGGATCAAAAGAGCTCAAAAAGAGCGGCCTATACTCCGACACAGGAGTGCTGGCCTATATATATATATATATATATATATATATATATATATATATATATATATATATATATATATATATACATATATATATTATTTAAAAGTAATTGCATACTATTTGTTCATGTTGATGTATAGTTGCATAACTACATGATTTTATAATGTGTTCAACCTGTATCAAATGTTTGGGGAATTATTGAAATCTATTGTTCGGCTAATAATCAATGCAAGCTCTTCTTTATAGTTGCACGTGTAGTTGGTAACATTTAAAAGAGGTATTTTAATTCAATGAATTGGTTTTAATATTCGATTTTTCCACAGTAACACCCTGCGACATTAGAGCTTCTTACTGTTCGAACTCGCTTTTTGTGACTGCAAATCTCGAATATACGAAATTAATTGAGTTGAAACTCAGTGTGAAATCTCAGATAAAATAATTCACATAACATCGATCTTTAGTTTCATTTATAACGCAATCATTAAAAAATACACGGAAAGCTAAGTTAGTTGAACAAATGTGTGCAATCGAACAATTAACAGTGATATCCGTTGATTTATGGAAATTCAAGTAGGATCAACTTGGTTCGCTGTTAGACTAACACTAGCGTGCGTCAATTGTTCATATATAACGTTTCAGTGTTATATTTCAAAAATTTCACATCATAATTCAGTAGTTGTGATCGAACATTGTCTATCTGTTTACATATGCATCGACTAATCAAAACACTAATTTTAAATTGAAATTGGATTCTGAATACGTTATCAGTACAATCAACAAAGTCAATTGAACATTTTCAGTGTCATTGACAAAAAATTTCTTCTGTAACTATTACAGTGTAGGGGAGCGAAGAGTAATTGCGAACACTTAAGCGAAAAGCTTAATAAATCAGAAATTATTATAATTAATATCATATTACTTGGTCTATGTGAGTAGATAAGGTATTGGGAACGTAAATTATAATAAATAGAGTGGTATAGTTTATTCATAGAAATAAAAACAATGTCCATCGTTGCATAACAATTCCACAAAATATTTAATATTTTATGTTTGACACTTTATGTCATGTTTTTATTTTATGCAATGTTTTTGGAGTAACAATCATTTGATCCCTTCTTTTTCAATAACAATTACTGTTATTGATTAAGCCATGTTTCTCTTTATCAATATTGGCAGGATTTTCTGTATATAAGGGAATTCAAGTGAGCAGGGAATAGAGACGTTATAAATAGGACTCCCGTTGCTACAGGGAAGCAGAAAAAGATACAAACACAAATAAACAACATCATATTTTGACCATGTTACTATTTTTTTAATTTTCTTTTTTAATAAACTTAAAAATGTAATAATGTTCGTTATAATTTAGTGATCAGTCCACATTGACCACTAAATAGAACATTCAAAATAAAACGCTCCAACAAATAAGAATGATCTAAGTCATATGTATAACCTGTTGGCCTTTCCGCACCACTACAAAGTTTATGTACCCAACTTCCACAACTACAACATCTGTACTAAACTTCACTTTTTCCAAATTTTCCACACACTAAACAACTTTCGCCTTCATTTTCATTGAAATCCAAGTTTTGTGGATCCACGTCAACTAATTCGTCGTCGTCGCAGATATGACTGTCATCTACATCATCTTTACTTGAAAAGTCGAACACTTTTCTGATTGGCCGATTTCTTATTGGTGTGGCATTTTAATGGTGTTGATGTGAGGATTTTCGATCTTTGGTTTCTGCGCCGAATATTTTGTTCTGGATTACGTCCGGCAACTGTTTGAAATGAAATGTTACTATTGTTAATTACGTTGTCATCGTTAACACCGGTCTCATCAATATTTCTGTCTGGATCCTTTGAACAGCCGGGTGTTGTCATTGTTACTTGACATGCTCTCACTGGAGGTTTCCTTTGGCTCCTCACTGGTAGGGTTGAAAAAATCTTCTACGCGGAATATACCAGGATAAAGAGAAAAAATGGCTGCCTTTTCAAACCTTTTAAGGCTTTTTCTGCAGCTGCGACTCTAATATAAGCCTAAGTGAAAAATCAGATCTACATTAATCATTGTTATTTTTTTTATGTGGCCTTGAGTTGAGAAATAAGTCATAGTCAGTGTCGTAAGCTTTCTCCATGGTTGAAAATAATGTCCAAGGGCTGGATGCAATGGGAGGTATGGGGAGGAGGATGCGCTGTTAAATGCGTTTCTCACATCTATGGTTATGGCTGCACATATGCTTCTGTCGACTGGAGAGTACGATTAATTATTCTTAGCAATTTTAATTATTTGCAGGACGGCATCAAATGTCTGTCGCCCTTCTCTGTCTGTCTTTTACAGAATCGTCCCGTCCTCTCTATCTCTTCTTCAAGCCTTAACAATATTAGATGCTCAAACAATTTACCTTCCACATCTAAGAGGCATATAGGTCGATAAGAAGATGGGTTATCAAGCGGTTTGTCTCCTTTTCTTAACAAGACAATTTTTGCGCGTTTCCATTGTTGAGGAAACTGCGCCTTCCCTGCCAGTTCGTTATACATATTGAGAACGTAAGCTGATTTGTGAAGAGTAACGAACTTCAGAATTTCAGGTGGTATATTTCACAGTCCAGGAGTTTTATTGTTTTTAATTTTTTCACAAGATTTTCTTAGATCTTCTTCTGTAAGTGGTGCAAAATCGATGTGATCTTCACATTTAAACCGTACTGGTTCGTGTACAGGGAATATATGGCTAACTACACCTTCGACGGCTGCCATGCTCAGTGTCAGATTTGAAGGGAATCCTATCAGCCCTTTCAAGACTTTTTTGTAGCCTTATTATGTACCTTCTTCTTTGTCATTGACTTGTCACATACTTTTCTCAGGATTTTGTAGAATTCATTAGGATGGGCTGAGCCGAGTTTTACGATTTCTGCTGTAGCTAGCTCCAGTTTTTTTGTCCAGCTTTTTCACTTGCCACCCTCTTGCTTCTGGGCTCATCTTATTAGATTTCGGTTGAACTGCAATCTCAAATACAATGTCGTTGTGGTCGCTTAATGATTCTTTGTCACTAACTTCCCAGTGCGCAATTTTTCCTTTAATGTTATCTGTAGCGAGAGTTAAGTCTATAATTAATGATGTATAGTCTCGTCTTTGGAACGTAGGACTGTTCCCCTCATTAATTACACACAGATCATTTTCGGCAATCCATTCAACGACAACTGTTCTTCGGTCGTCAGTGTAATTCATTCCCCATTGGGGAGACTTTGCATTAAAATCACCAGTAATTATGGCCTTTTCCTTGTTGCCTCTTATTTTACTTGCAATTTATCCTAATGTGACCTCAAGATCTGCTATATCGTCGTTCGGTGAGCAGTAACAACTAAAGATGGTAAAGGATTTTGTTCTAACATATGGGTACCCTGTGCCTCTCCCTTGCTTTTTTATTGTAAGATTTCTATCCAGAACAATTATGGCTATGTCCAGTTTGTCATCGTACATCAAATCTCCTCTGTTGTTGATTGCTGTCCGATTCGGTTCACTTACAAGTAAAATGCTCACTGCTAGTTCGTTAGGCAAAACAGGTGGGACAGGGACACAAAGGGTAGAAAAACATACAATTTCATTAAAACAGTTAGAAGGACAAATCCGTCGCTAACTTGGAAAACCACACAACTATTAACGGGACACGGACACATAAACGATTACTACTTACGCTTCAACCTTAGACAGACCAACGGACACTGCACACATTGCAACACACTAGAAGACCAAACACACATAATACCCGACTGCACATTACCCCAGAGACACAACGCCAGACAGCTACTGACGAACAGACTAGCTACGAGACAAATGACATACCCCCCGGAGGATATCGATCTGAATGACCGAGAGGTCGTCAGTTGGATAAACCAATGGGGGGATGACATGATACTCGACGACACAGACACCTAACACACACATATATACGACACAACATTTGATCCCTGCGTTGACTCTTGGTCAAAGCTTAGCATTAGTCGACAATGTTACTTAAAACATTAGTAGTAATTTAAAACAGAAACAACAGTCTTCAAACGTCTAATTGCGTATTCAATAAGACAGGGTCTTCTTTTCTTGCGACATTTTTGGAGTGTGGATGTTGGGATGGGCTCTTCTTGACAAGTGGGACGGTAGATAGTGGATAGATATCAGCCATATGCCGCAAGGTGGGTGGGCTGTCGTCCTCGAGGCTTGGCTCTCATTGATTTGGGGTCAAGCTGAGAGGGTGACAAATCTTCTCTTCTGCTAGTTCGTTAGCTGTTGCAAGAGCCATGTCATGCTTGGCGGCTTCTGTTTGTGTTAATTTGTAGAACTTTTACCTTGAACGTTGTAGGATTTTTTATAGACCCCATCTGTTGGCATATTGTGTTACATCCGGATTGGCGGCCGGTCTCGTTACAGTGGATAAAATTGCTACGTTATGGCACTGGTTAGCTTTATATCCTTCCCGTCCGCACTTTAATCAAAGTTTTTCCCTATCGGGCCCATTGCACTGCACTATTTTTGTATGATCATAGTTCCAGCATTAATAGCACCTAATCTCTATTCTCCTCTCCTGTATATGGCAGCTTATAACACCAATCCTTATTTTTCCTAGGTGAGGGAGTTTGTCTGCATCTTCATCCTTTATTACAATTGTTACATTTTGCTTGCCGTAATAAGCTGGTCTTAGTGCTCTGACGTCCAAAGTTTCTGGAGCAACAGCGATGGATTGGCAAATGGCTTCCCTAATTTCACTTTCTGTGGTTACCTCATCAAGATCTTTTATATGAAGCACTTTCTTTTTTGCGGAAACAGACGCAGTTACTTCTGGCATTTTTTCCTTGATGAGATAACTTAGTACTTCAGCATTTCCCGGTCTGCTTTGTACAATGAGAAGTAGCTCTCCCTTTTTTGTTTTCTTAACTTTTTTTATATCGGCTCCAATATCCCTTGGATTAATAGTGTTTTTCGCTGCTTTCAGAATATCCGCGTATGATTTGTCCTTCATTTTTACAATGACTGCTTCATTTTCATGCCTTTTCCTTCTAGCGGTTGCTGGATTTCCGTCTGTTATAGTACTCTTTCTTCTTCGTATTTGAGAATTTTTCTCTTGCTCTCTCTCTCTCTCTCTCTCTCTCTCCCTCTGTCTCTCTCTCTCTCTCTCTCTCTCTCTCTCTCTCTCTCTCTCTATACATTACGACATCTATGTTGGTAACGGCGAATACAAATTCCATTATTCTCAACCACATAACCCCGGTCACTGTTTTCTGCTCTTGAAATGCAACCTTTATTTTCTTCTTCGCGAGCATAAGCATTTTTATGCTTTCAAGGCACCTGAACATAACTTCATCATTCGGTTCCTCTCTTCCTTTGCAGATAATAGGAGACCTTCTTTATATCCTAGCTTATGGATAGCTTTGGCGGTTCTTTTTTGCTTAGCTTCTATAGTTTCGTTACACGGGAGAATTATATCATATTCTACTGGTACATCGCTTATAAATCCCTCCTGCTCTCTTATTTTAGCAAATAATTTATCCTGCCACTCTTCTTCCAAGATATTTTGGAAACTTTCATAGTTCTGGTTTTGAATTGAAGTCCTTCTTCTCTCTCCTTTCACTTGCTTCATTCTACACTTACTGCAATGAGCACTGTAAATGGCACTTTTAGGCAATTCTTTCTTATGGCTATCTTCCATGTCTCGTATTCTGATGGTTAATTCCTGATTTATCCGCTTCAAGCTTTTTATTAGGGCGATATCTTCCAACCATTCGGTTAGAGTACGACTTTGATGCACTTCTGCTTCCAGCATAAGTTTACTTGAGATTTCCTGGAGTTCTTTCTTTGGTTTGTAGGTTTCTTTCACCATATTTTCAAGAGCCCGTATCTGCTTGCAAGTTACCTCAAGAATATCTTCAAGAGTTTTTTAGCTGGTTCTGCTAGGCGTCGTATGTATCTGTTTGTTACCTGACACGCAGTCTATCCTCATACTCTTGCTTGGTTGTTCTATGCTTTGTTGTCGGCTTATCATCTGAGTTTTTTTTTACATCTGAAACTGAAAACGATCTTCACCTAGGGGGTGGTGTCCTTTGGATCGAGACTCTTCTTGTGAAGGGATTATATGAAGATATGCTTTTTTCTGCCTGCTTAACTCCCTTGCTCTCTATTCCAGTAGTAATTGTTACCTCACTAGCCTGATTTTCCACTGAGTGAGTTCCGCAGTCGCTGGCTGACGGTCCAGTGGGGCCTGCTCCACCACCCACAATCTGGACCGGGACTGGGGATCCTATACCCTGCACCGTAATTTGGAAAGTAGTGGACATATTTTCCATTCCTCTCTTACGCCTGTAACCCCGGACAGGGGGATGTTTATAGATCTCCCGATCTGGACTATTCTGTCTGGGTTACCATACCATAGCCGAGGGGTCCCAGTTTTTCGGCGCCGAGAGCTCGCCGTTCGTCCCCCACGTCAGGTAAGGACTTGGTAAGGCTTATTGGATCTTCTACTGGCATTTACTGGTGCTACCTACTCGATATCAGTAGCCCCGCCAGTGCCCCACTGACCATTTCGAGCTGCTTCTAAGCTTCACTCCTACCCACCCGTCCTTGCGGCGCGAGAGGGAAGGAAGTTACTGAGCCACTCCCCCAACGTCAAGGTCTTGCAGCTCCCAGGAGTGGAATCGGAAGGGTTACTAATCAATTCAGTTTTGACTTTTTTTTTCACAGGTGCAATTAGTTGTCGACCATAGATTGAAAAGTAGGAATATATTTAGGTATTAGGTTCCCGGGATCCGTGCATGGATAGCAGAGTTTTCAGAACTTCTCCCCTTAGCCAGACATTGGAAGAAAAATGTGACAACTTAAATACATCAGGTGACAGTGGTTACCCACTACTACCTAACTTACTTATACCTTTTAAAGATATGGGACAGCTCACAAGAAGACAATAAAATTACAACACGAAGCTGTCCCAAAATAGAATTCTGGTGGAACATGGCATTAGATTGTTGAAGCAACGATTTAGGCATCTAACCTAACCATCTCAATCTAAGAAGTATTAGGCTTATGGTACACCTTATAAGAACTTGTGCAGTGTTCCACAATATTTACCTTGGTAATCACTTAAATTCTTATCAAGCATTACTGAAAGCAGAGAAGAAAGCTATTGAAGTCAACATTCCTCCAGCAGAAGGAGGTATATAAACAGATAGAAATGCTGTGTAACTATCACAACATATTGTCAATAACTTGTAAATTTCAGTTTTAATATTGTCTTGAGAGCATATTCTCTCAATATTTTTCTTGATCTACTGTACAGAATGAGGAGGTGTTCGAATGACTCCAAGTCAAAAACTGTCTAATTTTATCAGGCAGCTTGGTTTTAAGAAGAAAATTCATAACATTCTCATCCAAATTCCAAATTTCTCCTATTAAGTGCTATAAAATGACTGTGAAAACATTTTATTCTAGTTTCCTCTTCTCCTTTTTCTGTTGTCTCTTTGGCATCATTTTATGCTTCACTACTGAAGCCTAGTTTGGTATCAACTATGTATTCATCAATTGATGCTTTTTTTTATTTTCATCATCTGTTCAGCAAAAGGAAAATGTTTTCTTCCACCACCAGTCTGTTTTTGGCTATCAACCCATTTCTTATACTTTCTGTCGAGGACTCTCTATCGGTTCTCTACATTTGAGGGTGAACATTGATATTATATATCTCATTAAATTGTTTTGCAAGAATTTCCCACTTTTTTCTATATGAATCATATAATTCTATTAATATTTTTGTATGATCTTCAGTCCAATATTTATATTCAGGACATGCTTTTAGAGTTGTTAGGACTTCATTTTGTTTTCTGAGCTATTCCACATTTCGTTACATTTTTCTAAAGAAAGTATAGGTTCAATATTTTCACCTCTGGTTTTCTTAGTGTTTTTTGTCTGGATGTTAATAGATAAGGTTTCCTCATTTTGTATATTTAATTGTATCTGCGGAGTATCTATTACTGTAATCTGTTGAAAACTAAGATTAATTTTAAGTAACTTCTGTAAGTTTTCAAGTCGCAAGTTAACAAATTTGCCAAGTTTAGCATGCTCACCGTTTTCCAAAAACAGAATAAACAAATATTACTATAATCGTATAACATTTTCATGATACCTGTTTTATTGATACAATCCATATTTTTCTATCGAAAGTCAGTTTATTTCATATAATAACGTTGGTTAGATTATTTTTTTTATTATTAGGTTATGATAGGAAGCTTTGAAATCGAAAAATCAATCAGAAATCCGTTCTAACAGAAACCTTTAATGTTTTATGAATTTATAGACACCGCACAAGCTTATTTCAAAATCTTAAATTAACCTCGGATTGGTCCAGAACTTCTTGTTGAAAGAAACCTATAATAACCACACCTCGTATATGTTCGGTTCTCCTTCAAACTAAACTCATATGATCTGTATCCACATCAAAAAAAGGTGAAATTTCATGTGAATTTTAGATATGTAGCTCTATATACACATTCGAGTAATTTAATTTCGAAAATCGCAGGGTTAATAGAATATGTAGATATTTTGTTTATTCTCCGAGTTCTACATATAAATAATTCGGTAATTGCCATTATTTTACAGCACATAGTACTAATGTGATCAAATATTAATTAAATCTAATGTATTATCACTCTGCATGTACTTGCGTGATCAAATATGAAAATATTTCTAATGCAACTGTCGTCTGCAAATCCTAGAAAGTACACAGAAAGCAACGAACAATTTATATTTATTTGTACTTTATTTCACATGTCCCCGCTCTCCCATATATCTATATTAGATGGTTAAATTGTCTATGGTATGTCGTGTAGCAATCAAACATTAAGTATTCAAAGTGTAACATGCGGAACATAGATCAGAGACGTCGCCCGGAACACGCTACCAGTCTACTCGGTTATTCGGAGACTTCGCAATTTTTCTTCATCAATGTCTAAACTCTCTTCTGCTCTGCGTGATCTTTTGGAAAACCGTTCTTATTGGTTTCTTTTTCTAAATCCCGAATTACTCGAATATATCTTCCGTTTTTCGTGTCTAAGATTTTTGTTATAATAAATTAAAGGTTATATGTTTTTATTTTCATTTCTTTTCCGATGATTTACATTATAATATAGATTTATCTTGTTTGAATCAAATGCCGCCTATACAGGAGTTTTGTTATGTATAGTCCGTCTAGAAAGTAGCCGGAATTTAATCTTACTCCTAATTTACATATTTCTTTTTTGTAACATCATAAGACGAAAGTAATGCGTCAAGTAGATTGTGCCGATAATAGGCCATGTCCAAAATTACATGACAATACCATCTGTCACATATTGTTGATTGCAAGCAGGCTTAAGCTTTGTGTAATAACGTCACAACTATAAAAAAGGACACTGGTGGAATATTTGTATAGAAAAGGTGTTCAAAACGTTAAAGCATTAGTGGAATTGACGGATCTCGGAAAAAGTGCAGTATATGAGACAATGAAGATGATAAAAAATGGGAGAAATATGAGGCATGGACCAGTTTCGGGAAGACCGTATAAAATTCGCGGAAACAATTTAAACGCTTTAGTGGCCTTAGAACGACAAAATCCGCGCCAAGGGTCTCTAAAATTGGCTAACAGATTCAAAAATGAACAAAGAATAAACGTGTGTCCAGAAACTGTTCGCAAGTCACTGAAAAGACAAGGCTACATATCAAGGCAACCAAAGAAAGTCCCTGCAATGATACCTTTACAAATGGATCGAAGAATAGATTTTTGTCAACGTTTTCGAGAAGATAACGTTCGTAATGTTTAAATATACAACGAAAGTTGTTTCCAGCTTGGTGCAAATCACCTAAAAATCCTATCAAGAGAACAAGTTACTGCTAAAATTTTCAAATTTCCCACTAAATTGATGGTTTGGGGAGCAATATTTGATGGTACCGTTACACACTAATTTTCTATTATCAACACGCATTTATCCACCAATCAATATCTTGCGTTTGCTCTGTCGTTGAATAATCAGCATAACATACTGGGTAGGCTAAATCATTCGCATTTTACAATTGAGAGTGAAGTCTTTTTTTAATACAAATTAGCACAATCAAAAACAGTTTCAAGTGTTCTTAACACATAATTACTTGATTTTTTCAAGGAGAATTAGAAGTTAAAAGAACATATAGAGTTAGGAAAAAAATGATGCAGGGATTGGAAAGTTTGTAACAAATATGATAAATTTTGTCAGAACAATAAGAATCAGAAATGTTTGAAATGATATAAAGCGAAGTGCTACAGAGGAAGAATACTCAGTTTTTTTTATCGAAAAAATGTAGGTATGTGAAATCTTGGTTATTAAAACGCTCCGACATGTTCTGTGAAAATGCTTGTTTTGAGATTTGCTTAGCATGTATGTTTCTTGATAAAGGAGTGGCGAGAATCAGATGACGAGTAGTTTTGTTGAGGTTGAGAAGAAATTCAGAAAAGAGGAGAATTTCTAAAATAAGGGAACAAACAATAAGTAACAAACTTTGACATGAATTTAGAAGGATAGAAAGACACATGAAGGAAGTCGATAGAAAAGGTACAAAAAGAAGTGGATACAAATAAGGAAAACAGAGACAAAACTTGAAAACCTATGTGAGAAGAGGTATTAACATAGTATGTACTATACTACACGCAAACATTCAGCCTATAAATCCGCAAGAAATTTACAGTGGCAAAACTACCGGTGTACAATGTGTCCGAAGCACACGGGCCCAGGCTAATATAAGACCTGGAAGCCACATTAACCGGCATTATTTTTTTTAATTGTTTTTATCAAACCACAATTCCCAATACCGGCGGTGTAAGTGTCAGTGATGATTGAACTTAGATGAAGGCAAAGGAAAATAAATACTTATCCTTATAACAATTGCTTTTTGTGTACCCTTTTCTTCTTCCTTCTAACATCCGTAGCCGTATTAGTAAGATATTACCTATAAGTTCTCCTCCGAGGTGGATGTCCAGCTTTCCTGTCGGCTTTAGTGGTCTTCCTTGAGATCTTTTCCCTTCTGGATTATTCATTTTTGCGTTTTTGTCTTGTTTCTGCAGTATGTTATAACGGGTTTTATGGCCATTTTGTATATCTTGACTCTATTTTCTGTATTTATTCTTCCATACAATTTCCCTCAAGCATCCCATTTTATCTGGTTTCTGCAGCGTATGTTTTAACGGATTTTATGGTCATTTTGTATATCCCAATTTTACTGTATGTATTTATTCTTCCATACTATTTCCCTCAAGCATCCCAGGATTCGAGCCGCTTCCATTGTATGACCTCTTACTTCGTTAAAAAAATCTCCATGACTTGTTATTTCTGCTTCCACATATTTGAAGTGATTTACCTGTTCGATATCAATCGAATCAATTTCCAACTTGCATCTTATCGGTTCTTTGAATGTATCTAAGCATTTGGTGGTCTCGGTGTTGATGAGCACATTTAACTCTTTTGCTTTAGTGCTGAAAGAGTGTAGAAGTCTCTGAAGTTTATCGTCAGCGTAACAGACAGCATGAGAGAATGTGTTACCCATTTTGTATCCAGCTGTTTTGGGAAATTTTGCTATTATCCTATCCATTATAAAATTAAATATACAGGGGCTAAGTAAGTCTCCCTGTCCAATTCTTGTGTTTACTTTTATATCTTTCGTTTTCATGTTCCCTACTCAGATTTTTTTCTCTACTGGGTGTTGATATCGTATACTATGTTAATTACCCTATGGTTTAGTCCTTTGGTTCTCGTTATTTCTGAAGCGTCCTTCCGAATGCCTGGATAATATCGACAAAGCACATATATGCGGGTTTGTTGGATTCTAATTATTTTTCAGATATTTGTGGGACAATAAATATTGCGTCAATCATGGACCTGTTCTCTCGGAATCCATGTTGCTCATCTCTAATGGGTGGTTTTCCAATTTCTCCAGTAGCTCTTCCCACTTCCCTCTCTTTTCCCTGTCCACCCTACGCTCCAACTCCATCTTCTTCGCCTTGTAACCCCTTTTCCCCTTTATCCATCCTATTCCCATCAGCATTCGCCTTCGTTCTTCCTCACACCCTCTCCACAGCTCCTCTATTTCTTCTCTTACTTTTTTCCTCATACTCTCTACCTCGGCCTTCCTGCACCTCCATCCCCCCCTGTTCCCATAATTCCTTTCTCCATTTCCTTATATCCGCCTCCACGTACCTATGTAAACTGAAGTTTTCTTCATCCTTCAGCACACTCCAGCTACTCACTCTTTCTCCCATCAATTCATCACATACTGTTACATCTATGTAACCCCCCTTCACATCTCACGAAGGTGGGCAGGAGTCCATCATACAGTACCAGTAATCCTGTGGATGCCAATACTTCCTTCAGGATCTCCCCTCTCCTGTCCGTTCTCCCACCCCCCTCTCCAAGCAGTATTGTTAGTATTAAAATCCCCTATCACCATTACGATCCTTCTTCTCCCTTTTGACACTCTCGGGTCGTCCTCCAATCCCTTCACTCTTTTCACATATTCTTCCACACTGACATGTGGGCTCATATACACACTGAACATCACCACTCCATCTAATATAGCATTTCCTTAAATTTATTTATATCACGTTCCATCCATCCTCTACATTCCTTCTTTCCGCGCATTGATCACCCCTTCCTCCTGCTTGGCCATACTCGTCTCCTCTGAGGAACCCAGAGAGCTCCTCCCATTTTCTCCTCCTATTTTCCATAGTCTTCATCTACTCCCTTTCTTCTCCTGTCACACTCTATCTCCCCTTGCTTGAGTCCCCTTTCACCACATACCTTACAAAGGAAGGCCTACCGACAGTCTCTGACCATGTGACCCTAGCCTTTACATAGCCAGCACTTACCCTTCTCCTTAGCTCCCATCACTTTAGACCCTGCCACCTTGTGTCCCTATTCGCCACATCCAAAACATCTGCCCTCCTTTCAACCCTCTATAATAGTTATTTTATTCCACCCCAATCTAATCACCCTATTTCTCAGCAAGGCTTCCGATTTTTACCATCCCGCCCGCACCACCTATAATTTCATCCCGTTCCTCTCCTTACCACCTTTACCCCTTTCCTAATCAACTTCTTTATTTCATCCCTCACCCCTTCATCCCCCATCCACGGGTCTGTCTTTACCATCTTAATGGTTTTGTTCCCTTTCCCGCTTCCGCCGCCTTAGCTCCTGTTACTCTTTCCACCTCCCTCAAAATTCCCCTCACCTCAATCCCCCTCTTCACGCCTATCACCACCTTCCTGTTTCTTGAAACTCTAAGCCTGCCTACCCACCACTTTCATTTCCCCCAGCTCCGTCTTGATCCTCTCAATCCCTCCTGATTGATCTCCCCGATGCCCTTCAAGATTACCTCATTCCTTCCCTCCTGTTCCTTTTCCCTATCTGCATAAATTGTTACTTTCTTGTTCCCATCTTCTCTTACCCACGCCACCATATTCCTCAGCACCTCCACCCCCACATGTTCAAACCAGTAAAGCCCTACGCTGCCTACGCTCCCCACTTCCTCAAACAGTCAACTTATTAGTTGAAATACCTCCCTCTCATCCCTACAAACTCCCTCCATCCGACTGATCAACCCCTCCACGCTCACCCTTACCCCTTGCGTTTCCGTAGTGCGTACCTCATTAACCCACTCCATTTCCTCTATTTTTTCTCCTAGCGTCGCATACCTATCCCGAAGCATTCACTGTATCTCTTTCTCCATTCCACCGTCTTGCTTGGTCACCCATACCGTTTTAACCTTTTCGTCTCCTATAATTAGATTTCCTAACTTCACCTCTATTTCCTCCCCCTTTTTACCATCGCAGTCCCTATCACCAACCTCATTTCACCCTTCCCAATATCTTTGACCCTCCTCTCATCGTGTTTGCCCTCCTTCTTTCCTATCGCCCCCCCCCTCAAATTCCTTGATCCACCCCTCTGCTAAATGAACAAGAAGGGTTTAGAAAAGGTTACTTTTCAGCTGACCACCTGCTCACTATGAAACTATTAATCGAAAAATGTTATGAATATAATCTGCCTTTCTGCTTAGCATTCGTAGACTACTAAAAAGCATTCGACACGTTAGAATGCTGGACTGTCAAGAAGGCATTAGAAAATTGTCGAATAGATAGTAGGTATATAGAGTTCATTCAAGGAAATTGACTGTCTCGACCCTTACTTCGTGGAATATGCTCATATTAGTGTTTTTAAATGAAACTCAAGGTCTCTAGTTAATTCCACAATATAATACAAGTTATTGGAAATTCTAAAAAATTGACAATTTTTTAGAATTTCCAATAACTTGTATTATATTGTGGAATTAACTAGAGACCTTGAGTTTCATTTAAAAACATTCATTCAAGGAATTAATAGAGGAGCAACTGCAACATATCGCCTACATGAAAACACCAAAGCAGACCCATTAAATAGAGGAATCGGGCAGGGAGATATACATTGTCCCGAAATTGTTCATGTTTGCACTTGAGGATGTATTTGAAAAACTAGCGGCGTCAACGGACATTTAAGTCATCTGCGATATGCGGACGATATGGTATTTTCGTAATCCCATACTGTTATTTTGATTTAACGGTATTCAGATGACAATTATATTTATAAATTTGAAAATAATTTGACAATTGCTATTATTTGAAATTTATATTCCATCGAAGAAAGATTTACCATCCATAGCACCAGTATTTGAACTTGTTGTCGGTGTAGCCTTATTACAATGAAGTAGTTGTCTCGTTATTTTCATTCTCTTTGAAACTGAATTTTCAATATACAACTCCGCCACCGCAGAGGAGTCCCAACTTCAAAGTTCTTTTATCGATAGTAGATCGCCACCATTTTCTACAAACATAGTAGCCGAGGATCTGCCCTGTGTAGAGCTGAGGATTTTCCAATTTTAAGAATGCTGCAATTTTCTTTGGAACAGCTACAATAGTATGAATGCCCACAGTTTGTTTTACACATTTACCATTCCTATAACCAATCAAGAATCGCCGATTTCCCGAATTCGAAGGCCGTAAATCTACGTATATTTGGTATAAACCATAGGCATCAAAAGGAAGTTCTTATTTGGGAATGACAAATATCCTGTTCTCTTTATCTTTAGTATACCTCAATGTAACGAAAACTCTGGTACTGGTGCTTTCAAAATCATTCACAGTAAGCTTAACAAGTTCGTCACGTCTACAGGTGCCAAAAGTACCACACATTAATACAATCTTTTCAAGCAACCATCTGCCTGCAAGAAAAACTTAGTTACTTCTTCTTCAGACAAAATTTTTGCTTTTTTTTAGTGTGAATCCATCAGACTTTCGTCTCAAGAACCAAAATAATTTTCCAAATCTGAAAAAATCATTTCTGTAGGTAATACTCTAATATGGTGTACGATTTAAAATAACTATCCTTGAAATGTCATAGTTGTTAATTTTCAAAGCAATTTTCAACATTAAAATCTTGGTCTACAGCGAGTTAGGAGAATAAACCTCTGATTTTCATTTCCTATAGGCTTCATCTTCATTAACCACCTTTACATTCTTGCTTTTACGCCACTCTTTAAAATTTTCATAATCTTTTTGATATTACTCTTGAGTTATTTTCGGCAGTAAATATCAACACACGCTGCACATAATTCTTCCATTATTTCCAAAGAAATTTGATTTGTTGATGATGTTGATGTGTTAAAGCGAACTCGCGAACAGAAAAAACTGACGTTGTTCATAATATTGTTGTGATATTGTTAAGCTGTTCCATGACAACACGATGTTGGGATTTTTCTGTAGAATTACGAGGTACGTGGTTTATTATTTCCTTGGAATCAGAATGTAATCTTTCAGCGGGATTACAAAAAGTCTAGAACGACATACGGCCGACACGCAAATAACGGTTCGGTTGTGATAATATTCAACCTCATCCGTTATTTGATACATATCGGCCTTGTAACGTTAATTACTATAATATCAACAGATACGAACGAATTGGATGGAATTTTAAACGAACTCATTGATGTCTCAAAATGCATATCAATAAAACAGAGGTTATACACGATACAGATAAAATCATTCGAGTACGAATTAACAACCACCAAGTAGAGAATGTCGAATAGTATATATATCCGGATCACAGAATGGTGCTGGGAAAGGAAAACCAGACAGCCGAAATACAGAGACGAGTCAAACAATCGTGGGCAGTATTTGGGAAACTAAGTAACATCTTGAAAAACAAAAACATAACAATACACCACAAGAGAAAAGTATTTGACACGTGCATCCTTCAGGTAATGTGCTATGAAACTGAAAATTGGACAATGATAAACAAGAACATAACTAAATTACGTATAACTCAACGCGCCATGGAAAGAGCGTTGAAGGGAATATCCTTAAGAATACACAAAAGAAACCAGTGGATTAGACAAACCACAAAAGTAACTAATATAATAGTGAAATCGGCAAGATTGAAATGGAGTTTTGCGGGACATACTGCGAGGACGAATCAAATCCGTGGCGTAGGAGAATACTCACTTGGTGACGCTACAGTTTTAAAAGAGGCAGAGGAAGGCCGACAATGCAGTGGTTCGATTATATAAAATGATGTGCTGGGTTTCACTGGATGTGTGAAGCCATGAATCACCGAAAGTGGAAAACGGAATTATGAGAGGCGTAGGTATATCCAAACATGGATTTCACAAGCTACGGAAGAAGAAGAATTTAAAATGGTGTCGTTCCAACATTGGGAAATGTATATCCTGATCCATTAAACCCTCAAGTTTCAGCGAATACGATATGGTTCCAGCTAGACGGAGCATCACCACATCACCAACACAATGTCCGGCAGTACCTCAACGCCATATTTCCAAATCGGTGGGTAGGGAGGCGATGATCGATAGAATAGCCAGTGCGATCACATCATCTTAACTTCTTAGATTTCTTTTCATGGAGATATGGAGAGTATTCTGTAAAAAAATAAAAATATTGTGGACCAAATTAAGCTGATTTAATTGACTTCAAAGAACGTATAATCCTTGCGATCAAGTTGATCACGCCCGATATGTTAAATAATGTCTGAAATAATTTTTATTTAAGTTTAGGATGATTAAGATTAAATTGACTGTCTCGACCCTTACTTCGTGGAATATGCTCATATTAGTGTTTTCAAATTAAACTCACGGTCTCTAGTTAATTCCACAATATAATAAAAGTTATTGAAAATTCTAAAAAATTGACAATGGTTTCGATAAATCAGATTCTGATTAAGATTAGATATTGTCGGCAAATCAACTAAGCGTATTACATTTCAGTTTTTGAAAGTATTGTAGGTAACTAGTTTCGGTAATCACATGATTTTATTTGTTTCTATTTTAATTTTTGCAATAAACATAAGAACGATAACATTTTTGAATAAAGAACATAGAGACTTTCACACGATATATTACAAACCCATTCTTCCCATTTAAACAATTGGGAGGTTGTACCTATCCTTCGAGAGGGTTTAAAGGTAGGGATCACATTTTTACATCAAATTATGATTTAAATTTTTAACTATGTACAGTTACCAAAATAATGAATTTCTTTCATTCGGCTTTTCCACACTGTATTGTGTATAGTGCTTCTATTCGTAGAACAGGCGTGAGCGAAATATATGACTATATTATAAGTGGCGTAGTCTGACTATTATTGACTATAAAACTATTTTGAATATATCAAGACACCCTACATCAAAGCTTATCGACCGTTTTGAGGGATTAGTTCTGATATATGAATTATACAAGCCTTCAATTCAACAAGAAATTATTTGGAACGCAGATCTAAATAATACGTAGGAACGTAATTTTCAGCTCGTCCAATAAATTCTTCCTCAACCATAGTTTCAGGCTTAATATAGGATGCTGTCCCTGTTCCCGGTTTCTTGTCCCTAACCCCTATACCTTCAAGACCTACTTAATATTCTTCTAGCGATTTCGCTCGCCATCATTCCTCAGCGGAAGTTTTCCGCCTGTAAAATTTAGTCCTTATAATATGAATCTCCTGGTTTTATTATACGAGGTGATGTCTTTTCAAATATTCCATTACAAAAATTCCGCTTAGGTAAATGTTAAATTGATTTGGAAATTAATATATAGCTAAGATCAACAGTAAACATTCATCATAGAAAGTTAGTTATTTTAGATTATCCGACATGTTTCCATTGAAAAATTTGAACACTCTCAGACTTCATTCTTAATAATTTCCTTTGATTATTGGTCTAAAAAATAATACAGAAAACATAAAATACAGTATAATAAACGCACAAGAAAAGAAATTGGATACAAGTTGCTTGCAGAACAAATATAACATAAAATGAAAGCTGCAGGTAATTTCATAATCAGCTCAAATTGCAAGAATGGGAAAACTTTCAAAACAGTTGCTTTGGTGTTACCTGAAACTATATTACTTGCGATATAGCGATAAATACTACGTCTGTGTGGAAATTTTATGAAGATCGGAATCGGAATTGATTCTTCTTCTTCTCGTGCAAATTCATTAATGAATGTTTGCAACACCATGACTCATTTGTATTCCGTGTCTGGCCGTATGTATTAGGCTTACTACCTTCCTTAAGCCGGTCCACTGTCATACGTTGCACACCCATGACATCATAACTGTCTCAATATTGAATACCATTTTTGGTTGTATGACTTATTCACTGTGAGATTTGTGAGCTGAAATATTTTCATTAATTATTGAAGAGTTAATAAAAACTAGGCACAAAAGGATTAACGTTTTATTACACAATCTTTTCAAGCAGGTTATGGGCCCAGAGTGTTTCGCGATCCGAAAGTACTAAAACGGGCAAGTTTTGTGCAGTTAAAAATGCCAACTGGGTACATTCCTACAATAAAACCCTTCGATGATATAGAATGTGGTAACTGGGAATTCAGGATTAAATTACTCCTGGAACAACATGATGTACTGCCAGTATTATCCGAGGTACCGCCTAAAAATTAGGATTACTGGATTAGTTAGTTCTGTGGAAGAAAAGGATGTGAAAGCTAGAAGTGTGATAGTTCAGTACTTGGGGGACACTAAATTGGAGTCAATAAAGAGCAAAACTACTACCAAGGAAATTATGGATACTCTTATACAAACTTATACAAGAAGTGGTGTTGCTTCTCTTATACAATTGCAAAGAAAATTTAGGTACATAAAATACAGCAGCCCCGACTCTCTTTCAGAGTATAATGCGCCATTCGAAAACACAGTTACAGAATTAAAATATGCAGGAGGTAACTTTGATAAAATTGAGGTTATATCTGAATTATTAGCCTCGACATTAGAGAAATAATATCAAAATGTATTGACAGCCATAGGCACTCGGTTTTCGCAGTGGAGCAACTCTTGATTTTGTAACATAAAAGCTACTTGCAGAAGAACAAAAGTATAAACAAGATCAGGGAGAAAGTAACAATGCACTCTTTGGACACAATAGTGTTACGAAACAGCACACTGGTATAGTCCCTAAATCCGACTCTATCTAAGCCAGGTATAAAAGTTAAAATTATGGCGGATACGCAGGGTTTTGCATATAACTGTTTACGACTATCTTATCTAAACATTGTTTTTGTGACCAGGCTTATCTAGAAAATGCCAGAAAACGATTTGTTTTTGAGTAAGCCGCAGTCCGGAATTTTCTAGTAAAAAACAAACTAATATAAATAAAGGACCGATCAGCGGAGTTTAGTTTAGTTTAGTTGATAATTTGACATTGTGAGATAAACAGTAAATAAGTGCATATAAATTATTGAACTGTTTATATAAATTAGTTTGAGTGAATATACTGTTGATATAAATTAATAATTAAGTGATTAGTTAAGTATATATATATATATATATATATATATATATATTAAGTGTTGGTGACTAGTTTAGTGTATAAATAAATTAGTAAGTAGCCATACCGTGTGTTTAAAATTTATCCCACCCGTTTACCGTTTAAATAAATAAGAAAAACATTACATTGGTGTCAGAAGTGGGATAATATAAATAAATTGCTACGTAAAAATGGCAAAGAGACTATGTGACCTCAAAGTGGCGGAACTAAGAGCAGAATTGGTAGATCGTGAGTTGGGAACGTCCGGTAAGAAAAGTGAATTAGTAGAAAGACTTAAAGTGGCACTGGAAAATGACGGCTTTGATCCAGAAACCGTTTTATTTACTGACGAGGCTTCCACCTTAATCTCGTCTATTTCTGCTAATATTTCTGCTAACATGGACGAGAAGATTTCCGCCATGGAAGAGAACATGGACAAGAAGATTTCTGCCATGGAAGAGAACATGGACGAGAAGATTTCTGCTATGAAGCACGACATTTCTGCTAACATGGACGAAAAGATTGGTGCTATAAAGAACGACATTTCTGTTAATATTTCTGAGAACATGGACGAGTGATTTCTACTTTAAAGAACGATATATCTGCCGATATCTTATAAATGAGAAACGACATTGCCGCTGACATTGAAAATGAAATTTCGCCTCTAAAATCTGAAATCGAGGATAAGATGTCAACGATGGACGAGAAAATCGAGAATAAAATGTCAACGATGGACGAGAAAATCGAGAATAAAATGTCAATGATGGACGAGAAAATCGAGAATAAAATTACATCGATAGACGAGAAAATCAAGGAGTTAGAGGAAAAGATTGCCGATTCAAGAACTCGAGGCACGCCAGAGGAAGAAAATAAGACCGAGAAAACGAAACCTTGCAAGCTAGAAACACTACCTAAGTTTGAAGACATTGGCAGTTGTACCCGAGTCAAGGCCCCAACGTTCGATGGAAAAATGTCGTGGACCAATTATGTGAAACAATTGGAAGCAGCCGCTAGAGTGAATAATTGGTCCGATAGAGAGAAGACAGTGAACTTAACTATCGCGCTTCGGGGAGATGCCTTGGATGTACTATAGACGATACCACTTGAAGAAACGGATGACTTCGAGCCGCTGAAGAAGAGGTTGGATATGCAATACGGTCACGAACATTTGGAACATTTGTACAGATTCCAGCTGAAGAATTGAAGGGGGAAACGTGACGAAACCCTTCAAGAGTATGAAATAGATATTGCCCGACTAGTTCGATTAGCTTATCCATCAGCACCAGAGAACATGATGGAATGTTTAGGCATCCAGGCCTTTATTGACGGCTTATGTGACCACTCTTTGCCTATACGGTCATGCCCTGTAGACTATTCACAATGCAACAAGTCGAAATCTAAAGAAGTTGCAGTTTTAAGAATTATAGTAGTCAAGGAGGAATGGTCACCCACCAGGATCAGAGAAGATCAGAATGATCCTCACCTGAAGATGATCCGGCAATGGAAGAAAGAAAATCGGCGACCTACCTGGCAAGAAGTGTCAAAATTTTCACCGAAACTCAAGGCGTATTGGGCTCAGTGGGACTCCCTTGTCCTGGAAAAAGGGCTGTTGAAAAGGGTCCTTGAAAACGATAATGGTTCCGAGATGAAGAGACAGCTAGTTATCCCTAGAACGAGAGTAGCTGAGGCACTGAAGAAGTTACACGACAGTCCATCGGGAGGTCATATGGCAGTGAAGAAAACTCTTCAGCGAGTCCGTGAAATGTTTTATTGGATGAACAGCTCCGACGATGTGAAGGACTGGTGTAAGAAATGTACGACTTGTGCTACGAGTAATGGACCACATCGCAAGAGAAAGGCACCCATGAAACAGTACAATGTTGGAAGCCCTTTCGAAAGGATTGCTTTAGATATCGCTGGACCATTTCCGACGACAGAAAATGGTAGCAAATACATACTGGTTGTAATGGATTATTTCACAAAATGGGTGGAAGTTTACGCTATCCCGAACCAAGAGGCCACAACTGTAGCAGATGTATTGGTGAAAGAATTTATCAGTCGATATGGAGTGCCCTTGGAAGTCCACAGCGACCAGGGAAGAAGTTTTGAAAGCCATCTATTCCAGGAGATTTGCGATAAGCTGGGAAGGAACCCAGGACAACAGCATTACATCCACAGTCAGATGGAATGGTCAAGAGAATGAACAGGACTATTGTAAACTACTTGTCCAAAGTAGTATCCAGCGATCAGAGAGATTGGGGCCAATATCTTTCCCTATTCGCTTTGGCTTATCGATCTGCCGTCAATGAGTCCACGGATGAAACACCGGCGAAAATCCTGTTTGGACGTGAAATGAGGCTTCCTTGTGACCGGGAATTTGGCTGCCAGCCTGGAGAAGATCTAGCAGGCGAAGACTACGCGATCCAATTGAGAAGAAGGCTGGACGATATTCATGAATTAGTTCGAACAAATCATCAAGTTGCCAGCGACAGAATGAAAAGTCGGTACAACACGCAGGCCACAGAAAGCGGTTTCAAAGAAGGGGACAAAGTATGGTTAGGGCCGACGAGGAGAAAAGGATTTTCTCTAAAATTACAAAAATCCTGGGAAGGTCCATACTTAATCAAGAAAAGGATCAATGATGTTATATATCGCATAAGCAATATCCCCTACGGAAAACCAAAAGTAGTTCACCAAAACCGACTAGCGCCATTCGAAGGAGACCATGACCTGGAGGAAGGAGTAAACCTTATTCGAGATGTATCTGACCCTGCCTTCGAGGAATTTTTGGAGGTACCGGGAAAGCTAGATAAGGAGTCACTTCGGAACAACAACAAGATTTGTTCACTCTCCCGGAAGATTATTCACTGGCATACAACATCCCCGCCCGTATCAAGAACGCACGACGGTTAGCAAACGTCTTTCGAAAGAAGTTCGGGCAATTAGAAAAACTTAAGACCAGATTCCAGCCCCTGGCAAGACACTGAAACTGAATCTGATCTACCTACCGCGATGTGTGGGAAGCACTTCGAAACCTACGAGACCATCTGTTGGAATCCAGCGTGAAGAAACTGGCTATGTCTAAGATAGCGAGTAACCAGTTGGATTGGCGAATCATCAGGAACATGGTAGATATTATCTTTTAAGATACCGGTGTCCAGATATTAATTTGCAGCTACAACCCCCGTTATCAGTATCCGATGAAGACGGTGCCCTGTTATTTCCATAAGATCGGAAAGTGTAGAAATGGGGCCAGTTGCCGATTCAAACATCCAGTCTCGGCTACACAAAAGTTCCAGGAGGAACTTCCATTTAAGGAGGGGCTAATGTTACGAAACAGCACACTGGTATAGTCCCTAAATCCGACTCTGTCTAAGCCAGGTATAAAAGTTAAAATTATGGC
Organism: Galeruca laticollis; assembly: GCA_963921935.1. Lineage (NCBI taxonomy): Eukaryota > Metazoa > Arthropoda > Insecta > Coleoptera > Chrysomelidae > Galeruca > Galeruca laticollis. The sequence goes on along the minus strand of OY998182.1, from coordinate 105,030,545 downwards.
GGATACGCAGGGTTTTTTTATAACTGTTTACGACTATCTTATCTAAACATTGTTTTTGTGACCAGCCTTATTTAGAAAGTGCCAGAAAACCACTTGTTTTTGAGTAAGCCGCAGTCCGGAATTTTCTAGTAAAAAAGGCACTAATATAAATAAAGGACCGATCAGCGGAGTTTAGTTTAGTAGATAATTTGACATTGTGAGATAAACAGGAAATAAGTGAATATAAATTATTGAACTGTTTATATAAATTAGTTTGAGTGAATATACTGTTGATATAAATTAATAATTAAGTGATTAGTTAAGTATATATAAATTAAGTGTTAGTGACTAGTTTAGTGTTTAAATAAATTAGTAAGTAGCCATACCGTGTGTTTAAAATTTATCCCACCCGTTTTCCAATAAAGTCAAATTTCTCGGTTTGCCACTGCTTTGTCAGCACTAATTGTTGCAACCGTGGCGATGGGAACTTGGCTGGGAGAGGTCATTTTGGAAGGCTTTACTGGCGACAGCTGTTGACTAGTGGAAGGGCCAGCGACAGCATCACTGAAGTTTAATATTTTATTCGTTGGGCATTTTGGAAACTTGGCGAACTTTCTACATAACCTTCTGCGGCGCTAGAAGATTTCCAACCTCAGAAGCGTTTAATATTTGTTATTCCTTCTCCGGAATCTGCAAGCATTGTGGCGGCGGAACGCCGGAAACTGTGGCCCGTATATAATTCAGGATTTGGAAGCTTCAGATAACTTGCAATCTCTGATGGCATTTTTCCGAAGGTTTTTATTCCGATACTTTGTACAGTGCAAGTTCCTCTCTTATATTTCACGAAAAATCGCTTATGTTGGGTTTCAGGCTTTCTTAAACTCACATACTTTCTGAACAAATTGAGAAATTTCCTCAGAAATCGTAGAGCTTCTGAAAGAGTGGTTTTTTGTGTCTGGGATATTTATCAATAAAATATTGCCTTTGTCATCAATATGATCTAAGGACATCTTTCTTGATTCTTCTCGCACACATGCGCCCGCCAAACCAAAAATCGTAGGGACTTTTATATGAAGATAAATTTCGTCCGGCCCTTCATTCTTCATTTTAGCGAAATAAGCCGAAAAACGTCTTCTTTCATATCTATAACGGGATTTTGATGGTAATAGATCCAAGTTTGCAGTTCTAGCCACTTCCAAAACTGACTCTGGTAAATCTTCGTCTTCGTCTGAAGAATCCAAGAAAAATTATCTTCTAGAAAAAGCTGCTACGGTAAAATTGGTTTTGACAAGGTAGTGTTTTGACTAACAGGTTTATTTTTTCTACGGTGATTCAAAGTGACAAATCAAAAATGTCAGATGTCAGATTATTATTTGACACTCATTTGATGAAGCTTAAACTAGGGCCATTAAAAAATTATTGAAAAATACGTTCCTTTTTATTAAAAATTATAGCATTTTTCAGTCATTTTGTAAACTACAACCATACAAATATATATTTTAAATATTTAAATGTCAGTATACTCCCCAAAAATTTAACAAATTTACTTTTTCTACAACTGCTATGAAAAGTAGCGTATTTCTCATAGCTTACTTAATTTCAAAACCATATATTGCCCACACTATGAGAAATATTATTTCTCACGGCGTTTTGCCCACACTACATACATTTATATGGAGAATCCAGTAGGGGACACTCGATGCCCAGCCAATTTCAGAAACTTATACTCGATGCCCAGCCGTTTTCGGTGGGTGGTCCTCGATGCTTAGACTTTTTCTACAAAGCTATTTACTTGTATTCTTTAAATTTGTGTAGTTTCAGAAAAAGTATAGTGTACAACATGTGGGAAAAGTACTTTTTTCTACAACTACTATGCAAAACACGCTTTTCTACGCAAATTTTTATGCGCAAAGCAAGCCTTTTCTTAATTAGTTTGATATCCGTTAGAAAAGTAATAATGTAGAGTGGGGGAAAAGTACACGTTATGGTATTTTTCCGCACGGAAATGTCACTTTGCCCACGGAAATGTCAATGTCAAATTTTTTTGACAATGCTTTATAGTGGGTTTCTGGGTGTTCAAATTTTAAATTTAAACTAAAAATGCTGTAAGTAAACTATTCTTTAGATTATGTATTTCAGTTTATTGATTATAGATTATGAACAAATTCATTTATTACCCATTATTTTAGGAACTATGAACCGTTCTGTTTAAGTTAAATAAAATACATATATAAGTTACTTTTTTCTTTAAAAAATAAACGTAGTTGTAGAAAAAATATTGTGTACAACTCGTACGCAAAGCACTTTTCCCAGTCGCTGGATTTGCGGTACTCGCCTTACGGCTCGTGCCACAAACTTCTGCGCTCGTGGGAAAAGTAACGCTTTGCGCACTTGTTGTACAAACTACTATTCTCACTCGTGTGTTTCCACACTCGTGAGAAAAGTTGAACTTTTCCCACTTGTTGCACAATATACTATTTCCGCACTAAGTGACTAGTGCGGAAAAGTGACTCTTTCAACAGTAAAATGAGTGCGGAAAAGTGGACTGTTCCGCACGCTAGTAGAAAAAGAAGTTTATTTACAGATGATATGCCTGAGGAAAATAAAGGTCATTAGAAAGTAGATTTCGCTAAGAATAAGAAAGAGACAAAGAGAATAAATGTAACAGAAAAGTTACATTTGTATCCTACAAATGAGAAGAAGTATTCCACAATACCATAAAAGCTCTTGTCGATTTAGGATACACAACTCACTTAATCACAGAGAAGTATGAGAAGTTTCTCACTGAAAAGAGACAGGTAAATCAAAGCATAAAGGTAGCACTAGAAGAAGATTGTGTAAAAGCAAATGTGGAATGCACTTTGTACCTTGAAACATAGAAAGGTCTACGAGTAAGACTGGAAAATATTCTTGCATACAAAAATGTTAGTCACTACTTGATTCCAGTGAAAAAAATTGAGTGTAAAGATTTAAAATTCACTTTCCAAGACAAACAGATCTCAGTATGCTAAAGTAAGGAAAGCTAGAGGGTGGCTTGTATGTTGTTATCTTCTCAAAATGGAGTCAATTTGACAAATGCTGAAAATAACGACCTGAGAGATAAGAGAATGGGCCAATCTTCAAAGTACCCTTTGAATAGTGTTTGTGAAAATTGTCTTCAGGGTAAATAAACGCGAAAACCATTTAAGAAATCAACCGAAGAGAGAAAAACAAAGAATCCCATTGAATGCATATCATCCGATGTCTGTGGACCACTGAAACCGGAAAGTCACAATATCCAAAGGACTTCATCACTTTTATAGACCAGTACTCTCATTTTGCAGTAGTAAATTTTATGCAAAATAAAAATGAAGCATTTCAAAAATTTAGAAAATATTAAGTGATGGTGGAGAATAAATTTAATTGACTGCCAGAGCGAATCAGATGTAACAATGGAGGAGAGTATGTGAGTCATTAGTTCAAGAACTTCTGTAAACAGAAAGGCATCAAGATGGAATATACTATATCACGAGCTCCAGAGCAGAATGATGTTGCCGAAAAGTACAATTGTACAATGTTATACAGTACTAGGATTATTCTTTAGTCACGTGGGGTTTAACAAAGAGTCCATAAGCGACAATGTGCTAGAAAGGAACAAGTATATTCAGTGTATCGCCTATTTTCTTTAACAGAGAATCATAACATGCGAAAGAAGTATCGTTGCACAAATTGCTAAATTGTTTTTCAAATAGGTTGAAAATTCAATAATTTTAATGGTTATCATATGAAAAAAAATAAATCGACGATAATGACATTGAATACGCTACTTTTTGAAATAATTTAATATTGCAACTCTGTAATTAAATACTGTACATATTAAAAAATGGCAAATATTTGAATCTGAATGATTAGCGTAAACCGCCTGTAATTCCTACACTCCTGATAAAACAATTTCGTCTATAGCCGTAATTCTTCTACTTTTATATATCTCCTTTCTTCATTTTCAATCTACACGTTGAAAGTAGAAGTGTCCATAAAATATTCCTTCTTAATTATAACAGAAATCATTCCTCATTCAATTCTAACGTAAAAAAATAATCGCCTCGTAGTCAAGGGGAAAATGTAAGAGGCACATGGCATTACCAGTGTGTGGTGAGATAGGCAATCTAAAGTCAGTGTAGATTATTACTGATAAAATAAGGATCCTAGAATATGCAAATACGAATCACGCGTGCGTCTCACTGAGCGGTACTTCTGAGCAGCTATAGTTCCGGCAATAAACACTTTAAAATCAAATAATACATTGAAACATTTGTTAGGTAACCTTAAGGTTAAAATACTGGATAAAGACAAGAAATTAGCTGTAACGATTGTAACGAAGAGTATGTTTGTCAAAGTAAGAGGTAAGTGACCATTCGGTTTAAGAAGCATTTAGATCACTTAAAATATGGACGTACAAAAAAATCGACTATTGCCTAGCAATTAAAATCATACTATAAGTTTAGGTAATGTGTAAAACATGTATCCAAAAATTGATTGTAGGATGCATTGGAAGGTACTGAAATAGTTAGATGTTAGAATAGCTTAAATAAAGACAAAGGACCAAGTGCCCATATTATAGTTGATTAGATAGAAATTAAATGAGAAGTTTTTCAAATTGTAAATATTTATATAAACTTAGTATATATTTTGTATTTGTACTCATGTTCTGTAATTGCGTTAGACAACCTGTAGAATAGTAAAATAAAATATTACTTCTATTTCTGGTCTTAGTGTCATTCTTATACATTTCTGACAATTACATAAGCTATATTATATTATATTTTTAACATATTTACTAGAAATATGTATTCACTGATCTTGAACATACTATTTCGAACCAAAAAAACTGATATAATAGATCGCAATCGTTAATGAAATTATACGATGTAAATCCTAAAGACCACAGTCACGAGAATAGCAATTTGTCGTAAGGTATTGGGATCGTTAAAACACTATATCACAAATGTTCATTTCGAATGTCTATGAAAAAGAGAAATGTGATCCTTAATTTTCGGTAGGACAAAACTGCCGCTGATTTAATACTATCAAAGGTCAACTGGCACTGGTCCTAAAACTGATGCCAAGGTACATATACCCAGTCATTTATCCTATGAATGCATATTCGTATAGTGCATCGTGCCGATTGGAATATTGTCTATTAGATTTATTGAAATCGGTCTTTAGGAACTATTTTTGAATACATGTCTGTTAATTATTGAACTCACTGTAAGATATTTATGAGTAAGAACAAAATGGAGATTATATATTCAACGAAGACTGACTATTTAATAAAAAAACGTAAGTTCAGGGTTGTTCATTGTATTTGTATCAACAGTAAAAACACAAGAGCTTTTTTTTTATCGGATAAATTTCTCTTTGCAACGAAACAGTTTTGCCAATCACTAATTTTACGAGAAAAACTGACATGATAAAATCGCGACACCGAAGGTGGAGCGATTTTATCTAATGTCAGTTTTTCGAGCAAATTTAGTGATTGGCAAAACTTTGAGTCAAAGAGGAATTTATCTAATAAAAGAAAAGCTCGAGTGTTTTTTGGCAAGATAAATTAACGACAGAATATATGGATGAACAACAACAATAATTGCGACTCATTGTCATTGTGTAAAAGTGACGTCCGCTTACTAGATATTGAGGAAGAGAAGTTTTTATCGCGATAAAAAAGGATGCACCTTTTTTATCGATGGCAAAGTGACAATAACATTTCCAGGTATATGACATTTTAACATTGGAGTTAATTTATCACTGCAAAAGTGAAGAAAAATAAGCACTTATTAGTAATTTGAAAGTAAGTAACAACTTGCACCTGCGACTGATTATGTGACTGAAAAAAGTTTCACTTAATCAATCCAACGTCAGCGTCCCTCCTTCAAGTACCTTATAGAATTTTTTCAGTTGATGTTTTGTAGCTTCAACGCAATAACTACAGTTTCATTTGTTCAGCTTACTCATTCAATTGTAAGATGAAAGTTGTTCTATGTATAAACAAGTGGGAGAACCGAGGATCATTCATCAATTAATTATTAGTATTGTAGTATTATTGTAATGGAGTAATTTTGACGTTTCGAGATTCGAGTGGATCTACACGTTTCATATATTTTTGAATCCAAAAAACCTATTTTTCAAAAATGTCGGTCGGTCGGTCTGTCAACACGATAACTCAAAAACGCGACCGAATTTTTTAATGCAATTTTATATTTAGGTTCAGAACGTAAAAACTGAGGTTAAGTTGGATTACGAAGCTCTGGACGCGCAGACTAAGTCGGATCGTATGCCTTAAGGTGCCATTTAGGCACTCCACTTGTCCATTCCCTTGGGGATTATACGGTGTCGTTCTTGAGCATGCTATGTTTGAGTCTCACAGGAAAGCTTTGAATTCCTGAACGACGACCCTCTATTGCTGTGGACGTAGAGCGGTTGGCCGAAGGTTTGGAAGAGGTCTTTCGAGCAACTGATGACCGTAGCTGATGTCATGTCACGGCAAGCATAGGCAAAGGGGAAGGGACTGTATTCGTCACAAAAAGATTGTGAAAATACTCGACAGGTAAAGGTATGCATACCATGTAAAAAAAAGGGGCAAAAGATGTGGGAAGGACCCGAAAGATTGTCCGACCTATCGATTGTTGATGGAACAGCTCATGCAAAAGATAGATTATGAATAATACAAACGATAATGCACAAACTAGCATAATAACAGAAGCTAATAACGAAAAGAAAGGACATAAACAAAAATCAGAGACAAAGAAGCTAAGAGGTAGACTGACAATGCTATCTTCTAGGAAGAAAAAGAAAAGCCTGAGACTGTAACAACGCCAGCAGGCAAATACACGGAATAATATGATAGAATTGAACTGACAATGAAACTGTCAAGACTAGAGGAGCCAACAATGCTGACTGCTCTGCCTTACGGCTTGTAGTCAGAAAGCTGCACCCTTGAGGTGAGACGATAACTTTTCCTGTACCCGGAGCAGTGGACAGGATTCAATTGAAAGGGGTCAACATTCCAACGGACGCGGTGGATGTCAAAAAATTGCTTGAAATGGTCTTCAAAAGGAGGCAAGAGATATTGGACTTGGAGGAATTGTACATGAAATGTGGAAACTGGCAGAAGACAAAAACCTGGATATGGTTTTCTTACAGGAATCATATACAAGGATAGGTAAAAGGCTGGGAATGCCTATCACAGCGCAGATTACGTATGTGGGGGAGAACCCTATGTCTGTCGCAGAACTTTTCAATAAGGCATATAAGATGTGTCATTTACAGAAATATAGTGACGAACACTGTGTCTGTGTGGAGGTGATGCCCCGCTCAGGCAGCTTCATAATCGACAGTCTGTATTGTCAATTCAGCGATGGAATTGATCCGTACATTCACTAAGCGGAAGCTATTTTTGAGACATATAAAACGAAACCTGCCATCTTGATGGCAGATTCAAATGCAAAATCAGTGCTTAGTCACTCAAATGAAACAGACCAAAGGGGTGAGCAAGTTGAGGACATGATACATGAACAACAACTGCATGTGCTCAATGAACCAGGAAACACTCCCACCTTTCAAAACAGAGGGGGTGCCACAAGTAACATTAACATCACGGTGTCTAATGTGAAAGCGGCTACACTGGTCGGTTTGTAAAAGGTGGAACAAAATCAGACAATGAGTGACCACAATCTGATTACCTTTCAGATAGGACAAAGTAGTGAAGGTACGGAGAAGTCTGCGGCTGGACGGTACATTATCGGAAAAGCCAATTGGACATTGCTGAGCATTGAGTCCGTACCACCGCAACGGACCAAAAGACAGTGTGCATGACAAAGCAAAGGAAATTATGTAAGCAATAAGGAAAACAATGGATCTAGTTATTCCCTGGTGGGCAGAGAAAAGTACAGTAAAAAATAGGGCTTGGAACGCTGACCTCACCAGACTGAGAAGTCGGGAAAGGAAAGCGAGAAAAGCATAAGAAAGGTGTGGCATACATGATCAGAGGCAACTGCTACTCCAGGAATACAGAAACATTAAGTATAATTACATACAAAAGATTTGAGTAGAAAAACAGAAAAGCTGGCAAAATTTCATTGAAACACACCTTGAAATTGACGCTTGGGGTACACCATACAAGATTGTCACAAACAAAATAAAGTGTCCAACGATGTTGAACAAATTGAAAAAAGGTGACGGAACATACACGAGTGACTGAGAAGAGTCAGTTGAGCTACTTTTAGAGGAACTTCCTCCAGATAACAGACATCTGGAGACAGAACAACAACAGATTGAGAGGCAAAAAATGATCGAAAGGTGAATTAAACCCCAGAATTCACAGAGGAAGAAGTGGCTGAATGTATTTTAGACAGTAAAAAGATGAAAGCTCCTGGGCCTGACAGCATTCATGTTGAGGTCCTACAAACTCTAATCAACAAAGTGACACCAGTCTTGTGTGCGTTGTACAATGAGTGGCTACATCAAGGAAAGTTTCCAAATGTCTACAAATAAGCAGACATTGTGGTAATCAACAAAGGTGAGGATAAAGATCCTACAAATCTCAATCTCACATATAGGCCAATTTGCTTGCTTAACACAATGGGAAAGACCCTTGAACGACTCCTTTGCAAAAGATTGTACACAGTAAGAGAGACTAAATGTCTCAACCAAAATCAATTTGGATACAGGAAAGGTAAGTCATCAGAAGACTGAATAAATCGAGCTTTTGATATAATAGAACAAACTGAGGAGAAGTATGTAGTAGCTGTTTTCATTGACATATCGGGAGCGTTGGACAATCTTTGGTGGCCAGCATTCTTCAGTAAATTAAGAAAAATCAACTGCCCTAAAGATGTGTATCAAGTCTTTTGGAGCTACTGTCAGGACAGGAATGCAACTTTACATTACCCAACCGGCTAAAAAACCAGACACCTGACAAAAGGTCGTCCACAGGGTTCGTTATGTGGTCCTGTTTTCTGGGACCTCATAGTAGAAGAATTGCTGAACGATTTGGAACATGACACCAATGTGGCTGGAGTGGTTGCATACGCTGACGATCTATTACTGCTCACGACTGCGGACAACAGAACTAGAACGCAAATCCAATGAGATGATGCAGAAGGTCTCCACATGTTGCGAAGAAGTGAAGCTTCAAGTATCAACACAAAAAACCACATACTCGCTGGTAAAAGGAAAATTCGAAAGAGATCCGAATATAAATCTGGGAACAAAAACCATACGAAGATCGAGCAAGGCAAGATAAGATACCTTGGTATACTGATAGACAATATCGCATATTCAGTTATCACATCACGGATGTCTGTACAAGGGCTACGGCAGTTATGTATAAACTGTCTAGTCTTGCACAGAAAGAGTACACGATTCCGTAGACACATATAGGGTTATACCTTAGTACAGTACTGGCATCAGTAGTCGGATACGGTTCAAGCGGATGGGCGCACAGGATCAAAACCGTAAAAAATAAACAGAAATTAGATAGAGCCCAAAGGGGCTTATTAGTCAGAATGATGGGAGCGTTCAGTACTAGACCTACACAAGCTTTAACTAGCTTGTGTGGTGTACTACCGCTGAATCTCGAAGTGACCAGAAGAGCGGCCTTATATTGGCTAAAGCATCAACAACATACAAAGTTATTGGAAATGTTTGGCACACAGCTGGAAACGAAAAGAGATATCAACAATGCAGTAGAAAAAATATGGCTGGCTGACTGGGAGGCAGCAGTAACAGCGCGGAGACTCTACCAATTTCTACCAGATGTAGCAATAAGGATGCAACTGCAGCATATGAATCCATCGCCAGGAATGGTTCATTTCCTGACTGGGCACGAACCGTATCCGGTCTACTTGAAAAGATTCAAACTGAGTGCATCAGATATCTGTGATTGTGGAGAAGTAGGAACTCCGGAGCATGTAGTATTGTCATGCAAAAACTTTAATGACATCGAAGATCTAGGAACAGCCCTACAAGGCATAACAGAGATACTACATAGCGAACAGCTTTACCAAAAATTGAACAGGCTGGCAGATAGGGTCTCGAAGTTACAAAAAGAGATCTATGCTGCCAGAAAACAAAATAAACAAAAACAAACAAAAATTCAAGGTACCCAAGACGTCCACAGGAAACGTTCTGGAACACCGAACTGCCGGGACGTCGTGGGATGAAGAAGAAAAGTCCCAACCGATTTCGATTAGTTTTAAGTTATTAAGTAGTTATTAACCATACTAGAAATAGTTAGAATCAACATAGCATGTAAGTTATTGTAGTACTAACGTAGTTTTAGGAACTTTTAGTGCATGGGTATAAAATAAGAAAGCATGACAGCATGTAGCATGAAAAATGCAATATTTGTAAAATCTAAAGCATGTAGCATAACTCTGTACTAGTAGATTAGGGTAAGCTAGTTGTGAAATTTGAAATTGAATAAAAACTGGGAAACGCGGAAATGTAACGCAAAATCTGATACGTTTAAAGGAGGACGTAGCTTTGGTTAAGTCATAATTCGATGCTTATTCTCAGCGTTCATTGGCCAGGAAGCCATCATTTCTTTAACAGCATTTGCTGAGTAAAGAACATTCTTGAATCGTACCCAAAGAAACATACGGGTCACACCAGGGTGACAAAGTGCGTTATGAAGTTCTCGTAGCTTAGTCGCCTTCATATACGCACACACTCGGAAAAGAGTGTCGGCTGCTGTGTTTTCGGTGTCTGGCCTGTACCCTATGATATCGTACTTATGACATGGTAACTCCAATCGCCAACGCATAATCTTTTCATTTTTGATCTTGCTATTGTGATTTTGATTGAACATGTATGCGACTGACTGTTGATCCGTAATCGAAAGAAAGTGTTTCCCAATCAAGTCATGTCTCCATTTCTTCAAACTTTCCACTATTGCGCTCGTTTATTTTTCTATCCTTTCAGAGGCTGATACCGTGCGAGAAAAGAAGGCAACAAGGCGCCCTTATTGCGATAGTGTAGATGCTAAAGAGAAGTCCGAAGCGTCAGTTTCTACCGTGAAGATCTCGTTATCATCGATTGACATGAGGGTAGCTCTTTTGATATCATCGTTGATCTGTTCGAAACATTATAGAGCGACTTAGGACAATGCAAAACTGGGTAATGGTTTTATTTTTTTTGAAAATCTTTCGACCTTTTTTAGCTCTCCCATCTTTGTAATGGGTAACTCTAGTAGGAGTTCAAGCCGTTCGCTGTCCGGTTTTATTATATTATTTTCAACCGTATATCCCAACAGATCGATTTTAGTTTTGTTGAAGATGCTCTTTGGTTCATTTAAAGCTAGGCCGTACTCTTTCGCAGCATCCAAAAACCTATGATCGTGCTCGGCCCACGTTTTCTCATTAACCGTGTTGCCGTCTTACTTGTCCGGTACCAATTTCTCCAAGTTTCCTTGGATGGGACCAAAGATGACGTATTATTATTTGAAACGGTACGAGGCGATAAACAATTAAGACGTATGCGAACCGCACTCTTGTTTTGGCTGGAGAGCTAAGAGGCGTGGGCTTATTTTACGAGGGTTAATCAACCGGAAAGGTAATTGAAAGGCGCCAGAAATTTTAATTCACAGGAAAAATTTCCAAAACTGCGATAAGCGAGAAAAATTATAAAAACTGGGGTATTTAGGTAGTGTGTCTGTGGAGGTTAGAAAAGTACTCACTAAAGCGCGGTTTACTATGTTAACCAGTGTCAGTGAACAAAACATCAAAAAAATTTACAATATGTGTACATGCATGACCTGGTACTGCAAACAAAATTAATATATACATAAAAACAATAAAACAAATTATCACTCAACACTACACGGTAATTGTTCGAGGAATAAATCGTCTCCAAGCAACAAGAAATATACAAATCAAAATCATATAAATACACAAACGATAAATGTCGCAGCGTTTGCGAACTAAAAAAATTAGTTTATTAACGAAATTATTTTCCGTTTATTCAAAGAAGAAAATGTAGGATATTATATTACTGAATTACTTGAATTCATCAATAAAGTGATCGGGAAAATAATTTAATCTAGATTTGACGTGCACGCCGAATTTCTTATCGCCTATTCTATCAAACAGCATAAAACATAAAAGTTCTTCAAAACAATGTCAATATTAGTAATAAATAAACTCGTTATCACAATAAAATAGTTCTAATACCGTATGGTTCTTTCGCTAAAGAAATGCGTGACTCTAAATTAGTCTTTTCACCATCTACTAAGAAAGGGTGCGACATACTCCAGGTAGGAGAGATACAAAATAATCATTTACGATACCTGAGTCCAATAGTCTCCAGCCAATCACCACAAAACTATTCAGGTGAATATACTTGCATCAACGCCGGAGGAGTGGTTTCTCGATTAGGTCGATTTAAAAATTTACGATAGTACTTGTAATAAGTAATCTACCCTCACCGCGTGATGGAACAAATCACAGACACTCGGAATTCTTCGGTAATTTTAATGTCGGTAATAAACACAATAAACATATACTCCGGTAATTTTAATTCGACGACAGAGCACCGGAAATATCGATACTTTGGTACGATACGATACGATAACTTAATCTTAATAACTAAGAAAATCACCACTGCTTCGCTCAAGTAATCTTCGTAGACTCAATCTCGATAGCGGCACTAACTAACGATACGATAATTCACGCTGATACTCCGAGAACTTTTCAACTTCGTCGGTTAAGAATCGGTCGCTGACTGAGTCTCGTGACGAGCTTTTTGGGGATAGACAGCTTTTTTTTAAATTTAAAATAACTGTAAAATTAGTTCTAAAAAAGCCATATAACAAACCATATAAAAAGAATCGGGCCGTAAATGCACAAATTACGCTGTCTACCCAGAATTTCATAAAAAGTACCTTTTTTCCTAAGGCGATACTAAAACTATTGTGTACACATCGCACCTTTTTTAAGGAGCGATATTAAAACTTCTGAACATCCAATCGTCACTTTGTTCAATTGAAAGTCAAGATTGAGCCGTAACAAACCTTTTCGGCATCCATAGATCTATTGTTCCCAATTTTTCTATGTTTATTGGTCATTTGAACGGTATTCTACACAGTTCTACGAAAATATTGTTACGCCGCACTGGGATGGAAATTATTCGATTTCGCAGTGCGAAATGTAGGGAAAATAAAAACGTTACAACCGTGATGTAATTTCAAATAACTGGAAGGAAGAATTACCTTTAATTCTTCTACTTTTACGATCTATAATCAAAGAAGACTTACAATGTTCATTTGCGAATTCGTTTATAGGCAAATACTACGTATTCCCGGCGATTTTTTTAATAATTCAATGAAAATGTTGATATTGATATTTATCGTATATTAATCGAACTTCGTGAAATATTCAACAATATTAAACCATGCCAAGTACAAAAACATGAATCAATAAATACATTTGTTCACCCAGAATCAAAGAACAAAGAGTTTGTTTTCCTAAAAGTTCCAGGTATCCAATCAAGTCTTACAGCTCCGTATGACGGACATTTTAAAAGCATTTCTACGACTCAAAAACATTTTAATATTCTGAAAGACGATCATGAAGTAACTGTCAACATCGACAAACCAGATTTTCTTGTTAAATGAACAAATTGATAATTATCAAGTTCCAATCAAAGAGACAAAGCAAATCACTTTTTATATAAATAACAAAGTTGGCGATTCCACAAAATATTTAATATTTTACGTTTGACACTCTATGTCAATTGTGAAGATTACGTTAACTAACTGTTTCAAACGCAATTGTAATTTTTTAGTTTTATATTATTTCATATTGTAGATATAATACTGTAATGTTTTTGTTATTTATTTAAACAATAAACGGGTGGGATAAATTTTAAACACACGGTAGGTTCACTTACTTAATTCATTTAAACACTAAACTAATCACTAACACTTAATTTATCTTCACTTATTTACTGTTTAACTCACTATGTCAAATTATAAACTAAACTCATCCTCTGATCGGTCCTTTATTTATACCAAAGTTTTCTTTACTAGAACATTCTGGACTGCGGCTTACACAAAACAAATGCCTTTCGCGATATTTCTCGATTGCCGGCTTAATCCTTAAAAGACCTTCCGAGAACATGTCTATAAAAACGGTCACAATAAATCCCAATAGACCTTCTCATAATTCAGCGCGCTCGCCATTTTTTTAACTCCGTCAACATAACGTTACAGGACCGTACTTAGTATCTGCTTCGGTGTGCGAGTTCGTAACAATACGTTAATTTACACTGTAAGACTTTAAGTTGTCTCTATCGAAGAAGCGTAAATACTACGTCCAAACTAAAATTTGACAGGATGTTAGAAAAAATTTGTCATTCGAAAGATTGAAACGATAGAGGCACCCGTAAGTAATATTTTATTAGAATTTTATAAAATTAGTTATATTATTGTATTTTAGGAATTTGAGTACTACTACTAATATTACTACTACTACTACTACTACTACTAATATTACTACTACTACTACCACTGCTGCCAGTTACAATAATAAGGAGTGTACTGCCAAATTCAGTTTCAATCACTAATTTTAACATGAATGATTTAATTTTATGGTTATTTGCAACGTTTTTGGAGTTGCAATCGTCTGATCTCTTCTTTTTCAATAACAATTAATGTTATTGACTAGGCCATGTTTCACTTTGTGAACCTTTGCAGTATTTTCTGTATATGAGAAGCATAGCATTTAGAAGTTATATATAGGACTGCCGTGGCTACTGGGAGGCACAACAATATACAAACACAAAAGAACAACATCAGATTTTGTCATTTTATAAGAATTGTCTTTAAAATAAACTTGAAGATAAAAGAAATTTATAATTCTTATTATAATTTAGTGGTCATATCGGCCATTAAAATACCCGACCCGTGAGTCATTCTTCTCGTACTAACGTAGGGATATACTTACACGTATCCTAAGACACTCACATTATTGTCGTCTATTGATCTAGCCGAGTGATTTCGCAACTGAGGTGAAAAGCTGCTAATATTACGCAAATTTCGTACTTAACGGGGAAACATTCACGAATTGCGTAAACGGCAATTTGGATATCGAGATCTGTATTCTCTTTGTATCACTGCCGCATTTTGAAGACATATATAGCAGTCATATGGATAGATTCGTCATTTATAACAGAAATTTTAATAGTTTTGAGGACTTACTTGTGTGTGCAATAAACACAAATTACACTATACACTATAAGTATAAATTTAATAATTGGTTAAGTTGATTTTAGGCATTTGTTTTTCCTCCTTGTCCAATGTAAAAATTACAGTTTTGCTCAATTTACTGGGTGACGAGGCATTAGCGATTTGATTAGATGAGGCTTTTACTTGATGAAGATCCATACTGAACCATGAAAATAAAACAATTTAATTTGTTTAAAACTTCATTTATTTGAACTAATATTCAATTTAAACTGGTTGACGCGTTTCACTAACACTAAGTAGCTTGAGAAAGTTTTAAACAAATTGAATTGTTCTATTTTCATCGTTCATTAGCCATTTACCATACTTCCGAAAATGGCGAAAATAAGGAAAAGCGGCACTATTTTGGACACATTTGAAAAATATTGAAGCCCTAGAAAAAATTTGGTATACGATCACTTCAATCTTTTCAAACGGGAACAAATTTCAGAAGAAACAATTGACCAGTTTGTCAATTAGGCAGTTAGCTTCATCCTGTGATTTCAAGGAAAAGACGTTTTTATTCGAGATCGCCTTGTTCTGGAACTTATATATCTAATGATCCAAGAAAAACTACTGTAGAGTATCCAGATCTTCAATTTAATGAGACTATAGACATCAGCAGGTCTTTGGAAACAAGCGGTCAAGCCCGGAGAGAAATAAATAAGTCATCGTTGGCTGTTAATGTCATAGATAGGAGGCGTGGTGATTATTCAATAAGTAGTGGTGGTGCTGTGCCAGCTGTTTCCAGAAGGTGGCGGTCATCATCGACAAACAAACTTTGGCTGCTTATGCTGCGGTCTACGATATGATCCAGGTAAGTGCCCTACTGCTGATAGAATTTGTAGAGTATGTAGTGTGCTCAGGAATTATTGTAAATTTTATAAGCAAAAGAAAAAAAAATATCAATAAACAAATTGTTTGCGATGTAACTGTACAATTCAAACAGATCGACGAACCTGAGCTCTTCGATACTAGTGATGATGACGTAAATCATGATAATATTAGTATTTTGTGGACCGATATAAACGCGATTGACTGACTAGAAATTGTGAAAATTATTAACGTAAATAGTATTCAATTCACAAATACCACCACTAAAGAGCAATGTGATATCTAGAAGCTAGCTCAAGAAGCTTTTTACCTATCCGGATGGTCAACTGATGTTAATAATATGATCTGAAACTATCAGATTTGCCAATCTTAGGCAAGGTCCAATTCACGTAAACCTCTGAAGCCATATGAAGCTCCAGAACCGCCATGGTAGAGCAGAAGATAGGGATTGATTTTAAATCTTTGGAACCCCAAGATTTTATAGTTAAAATTAGCTATTTCAGTAAATTTGTAATTGTTAACAGACTCCCAAATAAAACACGTAGTGTTGTTGTGTGTGTGTGTGCTTTTAAAACCATTTTTGTCATACTTGGTTAAGCACAAGACATATTTTCCAACAACGACCCACCCAACAACTCTCTTGAACTATTTGCATTTGCTGAAAAGTATGACATTAAACTTTCTAAGTCGCGTCTCAAGTATTCATGATCCAACAGAATGGTTGAAAGTTCTGTTGAAACTTTCACAGGCCTGCTGACAAAGTGTGTCCTGGGAGGGAGAAGATCCTTTTCCTGCTATACTAAATTACAACTTCACACCCAGGCCGAATCTGCCTGCTCCATGTTACTCTCTTATGGGCAGGCGGCTGAGAACAATTTTACATGTAAGACAAGAACTTCCTGCAAAGTTTATTAGAAAGTCAGGCAAAACAGAATCAATATTACGATGTTTCTACCAAATATTTGAGCGAGAGGGTACTAAAGTAGAAAGTACTTGTACAAGCGAATTTTTGAGATTGGAGCCTTGGTGTGACTACAAACTTGGAGTTGGAGAAGTTGACTATATAAAAAACGGACAAGATATTAGACCAATGAGAAAGTCTATAATCAGAGAAGAGGATATGAAAATGCCCATATCTGTGGAAGAAGGTACTGTCAAAGTAGAACACTGTGATGGAAGCGCAGATGTGCCAAACCCGTTCTCAAGGGAGAATATTACAGTGGGGTTACTGATGGGACTAAAAATAGATATATTACAAAAAGTGGGAGTTCAGTTAAGGTACAAAAACGATTGGGTTTTGATTAAAATCAGGGGTTTATTAATTTTTATAATTTGATTCTTTTCGCATAAATATGAAAAATTTCTTTTTATGTTTTTTTGTCGGGGGCGTGCTATATATTATATATGTATGTAGGCTTAGCAAATATATATGTATTGTAAGTACTTACATTTGTCAACACCGCAGATCAATTCTAATTGTATAGGCCATAACCTATCTATAATCCAAACATAACCCCACCCTGCATTTTACCTGGGTGATTTTAACAGCAACCACGAGCAGTGGAAATACAGGGACTGCGATACAAATGGAAAATCCTTAGTTAACTGGGCCAAAGACGAAAGTCTCAATCTTATCTTCTATGCTAAAGACCGAAATATCTTCAAATCTGTAACGTGCAAGCAGAAATATAACTCAGATCTATGCTTCACCTCATCTGTTGGCAATAACTATCCCCTGACAGTCTCCAGACATATGTAATATGCGACACCGTCCAATTATCATAGAAACAGGCAGCCAAATACCAATCGTGACTTCTATACCCCGCCTGAGATGGAACTTCCAAAAGGTTAACTGGGAAAAATTCTCCGGAGATTCAGATAAATGCCTGGGCTGGATAACACAAATCAGCAAAAGTTACGGCAGATTTATTGGAGCAGTAACAAGCGCTGCTAAGAAGTGCATCTCTGAAGGATCTCGCAAAGAATATATTCCAGAGTAGTCCCAAAATAGCGAAGATCTCTACCAAAACTTCCTTGAAACTGGTTATCAAGAGGTGGCAGATGAACTTCTCGAATAGCCTCGATGCTGCAAGGCAAAATAAACGGACAGTAACAGTAGAAAGTCTAAACTTACAGACCTCAAGCCGTTAAGCATGGTCCCTACTAAGAAAGCTAGGAAGCGGATCATCTGTCCAAAGATAAAAAATAAGTGTGTCCTCAAATGCTTCCTACATAGTACCAACGCCCAGAGCACCAAGTGACAAAACCCACACAAATGAGATAATACGGGAACTAGAACCCTGTGTTACGAAGCTACGAACACTGAATACGCATACTCTTTATCATATGAAGAAATTGAACCAGCGCTCAAAGATATCACGCCGGGAAAGGCACCAGGATTCGATAAAGCCACCTGGCATTAATAATAAACTGCGGAAAATATGCAAAACTGGCTGGTCAAACTCTTCATAATGCGGACTCGTAACTTGCCCACAGAATTCAAACAATCGAATGTAATAGCCATCTTGGAACCAAGCAAACCAGCTGACTCGCCCCAGAGCTACAGACCTATAGCATTATTGTCTGTGACATAGAAACTACTGGAAAGGCTCATCAACAACAGAATCGGCCAGAGAATATATAATGTGATTCCGATCGAACTAGCAGATTTTAGATCTAAACGACGCTGCGTAGACCAGGTCCAGTCACTTACAACCTATAAAGAGGAGGGTTTTCGAAGAAAGCTTAAAACTTCTGCAGTATTCATTGATTTATAAGGCGCATACGACCGCTGCTGGAGAGAAGGAATGATTCAGTTCCTCCGTGTAATCCCCGGCAAATTAAAAGCTCGGTTACTAAACAATATGCTGAACCGATTCAAACTCACTAAGGAAACTTAAGAATGGTCTGCCTCAAGGATCAGTACTCGCTCCCCTCCTTTTGAGCCTCAACATAGCAGACATGCCAGAGACAAGATAAAGCATGGCTATGCTGATGAATGGGCACTAACCACGAGATGTGGGTCATTCGGGGAGTCAGAAAAGATTCTGACAGCCGACTTGGAGAAACTGGGAAGATACTTCTGAAAATGACGTCTTCAACCAAATTCCAGCTAAACAGAGGTGTGAAACCTTACCTTCCTGTTGTTACTACAAGAAGTGAGGTTACATTGCGAAAGGTTCGCTTTTCGCCGGAGAGCATAAGGCCGTGAGTTAGTGAGAAATGGTTGAAAGCTGGTCCTGTATTATTTTTTTAAGGCGCCACTTGATTAGTAGGACATTCAAGAAACTCTTACTGATTAATCAAGCAACCAATAGTGAATAAATTAGCTATTATAACTATTGAAATATGTTATTTATATTGTTTTGCCCTTACATTTACGAATCAAATAAAACACATTTTATTGTCAATGAAACAGTTTAATTGAATTTAATGGTACCTTGAACAGATGGTGTAATAACGTACCACAATAAATATAAGGTAACCGACTCTAATTATGAACTGATAATCAGTTATCAATGGTTGGTTAATTTAAAATGTTTAACAGTTTCTAATGTTATCATCTATCTGAAATCATCATGTACAATCCACTAAATCTTTACTAACATGTAAATGGTATACCAGTTACAGCTTTACAAACTGGAGTCATTAACAAGATGTCACCAAATATATCAAGAGTGTCTCTTATGTAGTAAAATTAAGCTGAAATAAAACTTTAAATGTTACTTGCGGTTAGTGTCAATTGGCTTAATTGACAAACCACATCTGACTTTTGGAACAAGATTCAGCCATCTGGTTAAGAATCTTTGTCCATAATGGAATCATCCCGCAATTGTCACCAACAAACATGAGTCCATCAACGTCCCATGAAGTGGAAACGCCACCACGAGCTCTTGTCGCTCTGCAACGCTAACGCCATCCGAGATACCACACGTCTCTACTACCATGAACGGAGTAATATAGTCTGCCAGCTATATCTACGAAAATATACCCAAACACGAAACATCCGAAATTTGAGGCTTTTTAAAATCTTGACATGATCATCCTATCTATCATCGATTACCATCACCCATAAAAAAGTATGTATGTATGTATAAAACTATGCTGTACAGAAAAACCCTAAATAGAAATTGGAGCTATGTGTGAAAATATATGTGCAAGACGAAAGCTTACCATGTTACCAAGGGTTTTTCACCACGATAGTCCCGAAAATAGATGGTATAAACCATGTGCCACCGGCCATTTTCTATACTTCCGACTTGTCATACTCGACACTCGACCTAACAACTCGAAAAGTATCAGACATGTGCACAGAGAGTGATTCCAATTTATTTTCCTGTTACTTTTGACATCTGCGATTAGTGTTACCACTGACAATCAAATAAAATCCTCTTGACACCCATTCCATTATTTAACACCCATTATTCCAGGATATGCTTAAATAATTTTAAAACCCGTAGTTAATTCCCTTATGCAACCAACTATACAGAAGTATGTATAAAGTTGCATACTCACTGGGTGGACTAACAGAATTATCCCTCCTTCTTGAGTTATAATACAATACAGAAGTATTGTATTTTTTTCATGCTACAGGTGACATGCTTCCACCTAAACAACAAACCTGCCAAGAGGAAGCTTAAAATCAAATGTGAGAATATATGACTCAAACACATCAAAACGCCAAACTACCTAGGCATAACACGAGAAATTTAAAACGCGAAATAACGTCATACAAAAACTCTGTGGAACAACATGGGGTGTGTCAGCGTACTCTTTACGCTCTTCAGCTCTAAGCCTCGTCTTCTCAGCCGCTGAATATTGTGCACCAGTGTGGCTTAACAGCCCTCATGTCCATAGAATCGACGCTCAACTCAACGAAGCAATGATAACGATAGCGGGTGTTATCAGATCTACTTCGGTGGAGTGGCTTTTAGTACTCAGCCACATACGTCTGCCACATAAATGCTCTTACGAGAGAGTACAAAAATATAATGAACAACCGGAATCTGCCAATTCACCCCCGTTATCAGTATCCGATGAAGACGGAAAGTGTAGAAATGGGGCCAGTTGCCGATTCAAACATCCAGTCTCGGCTACACAAAAGTTCCAGGAGGAACTTCCATTTAAGGAGGAGGTAATGCTACGAAACAGCACACTGGTATAGTCCCTAAATCCAACTCTGTCTAAGCCAGATATGAAAGTTAAAATTATGGCGGACGCGCAGGGTTTCCTAGAATTGTTTACGAATAGTGACTATCTTATCTAGACATTGTTTTTGTGACCAGTCTTATCTATAAAATGCCAGAAAGCCAATTGTTTTTGCAATCTAGAATTATCTGGTGAAAAAGGCATTAATGTATAAGGGGCCGAGCAGGATGAGTTGATAATTTGACATCGTGAGATAAACAAGTAAATACGTGAAGTTAACTGTCTCGACCCTTACTTCGTGGAATCTACTCATATTAGTGTTTTAAATGAAACTCAACGTTTCTAGCTAATTCCACAATATAATGAAAAATGTTGAAAATTCTAAAAAATTGACAATTGTGTCGATAACTGAATATCATCGTCAGAATGACAGAAGTTACATTTCATTTGATGCCTACCTGATAATTACAAATGATAAATAAGCTAATTAATAAATAAGAGCAAAAAGTGGCATTACAACTAATATTTCCTAAACAAACTGAAGAAATAAAAACTTATAAAACCATCACATATACAGGAAATATTTCTAATAATATTTCAAGGATAATATCTTTAGAAACGAATACAACAGTTTCTTCTAAAACAGAAAGTAACGTTAGTACAAAATTGTTAAATGTGAAAACAGAAATACCACCATTAAAGAAGTCTTGTATATATAAACTCAAATGTCCAGAATGTAATGCTGTCTATTTGGGTCAGACCCTTAGAAATTTTTAAATCCGATACAGTGAACACTTACGAGCATACAGATTAAAACAACAAGATAAATCCCACTACGCAAAACATCTATTTGACACCAACCATTCATTGACAGCTAACACAGAACTAGAAGTACTACATATTTGTGATAAGAAACAAGAACTGGATTTCCTTGAAGAGTTGGAAATTAGAAGACACTTAAAAAACACAATATGAAGTCGTCAATGAACAGATAAATCTAGGGAGTTCTCCACTATTAAACTGTCTTCTTAAGTGATAATTGCAAAGATCAGCAGGTATAGTTTTCCTGGTTTTCTATATCATTGCACAGTTATACTGATCTTAATTGGAAAAATGAAATCCAGGATATCACCATAGGGCTAATAATATCTAAACTTCAATATTTGTAATATCACATCTTCTTCCTTTTTCTATTAACATATATTAAGTCAATCACAAGGTAGGTCACTTCTTGGTCTAGTCAAAAATAACTACTAATCATCAGGTATGCATCAAATGAAATGTAACTTCTGTCATTCTGACGATGATATTCAGTTGTCGAAACAATTGTCAATTTTTTAGAATTTTCAACATTTTTCATTATATTGTGGAAGTAGCTAGAAATGTTGAGTTTCATTTAAAACACTAATATAAGTAAATAAGTGAATATAAATTAATGAACTGTTTATATAAATTAGTTTAAGTGAATATACTGTGTATATAAGTAGTGAATAGTGTAGTCAAAACACCATGTGTTAAAAATTTATCCCACCCCCTTTACTGTTTAAATAAATTAGAACATTACAGTATGTAGGTATTTATCAAAATAAAAAACTGTATAGAAAGGAGTCAATTCGCTCCAGATTTTCGATATATTTTTTATTCTGTATCTATCTAGAAAATATTTCTCAGTTATTTAAAGCAAATATCAATCAACCCTCGTAAACAATTTAATGTCGTCGTTTTTCAATTAAGCCAACTGAAATTATCACCTCGATATTATTTAAAATATGATTATAGAACAATCACAACAACAAAATTAAAGTTTCTGCTATTTGTGAAATAACCAAAAAAAGCAATCAGTTTCAGTAAATATTAATTTTCAGCGAGTTGCATGCTGAAGCCGAACATATATTAGACCAGCAATGAATCAGAGTTTCAGTTAAATCCACCTTGATGAATGTTTTTGGCTTCATGCTTGTATAAATCCTCAATGCATACCAATGAAGTACGCTCCATTCCAATTTAAGTGGCTGCACATGAATATTTTCCGTCTCTTTTTATTATACGGTTTTTATTCGAATATCTCAACTACTTTTTAGTCAAAAAAAGCCAATCACTTCAAACATAATTTTAATTTAATAAAAACCGTTGGTAAGTCAGAGTATAGAGCCTTGATCGAGAGGTCCCGGGCTTAATTCCAGCCTAGGATGCGACGGAAAGGTTGTATGAATATTTAATTAGAAAATTACTTTCGTAGACCTAGGTGTGTGAATGCCAATTGCACCATTCACTGTTGGAATATAATTGACAGTTCTGTTCCTTAGTGGCACCGGGAAAACTGTAACAATGCCACATCTAGTAGTTGATGCCAATTACACAAAAATTCCTTCAGAGAAATTTTTTTTAATACCGATAACTTTTCCTATTTCCATCTTCAACGTATTCCATGACACATTCATTTATTGATGACTCATATTAAATTTCTGTTTATCCAAAAGGATGTCAAGTATGTTATCACTAAGTGACCAAAATGTATGCGGAAATTAATTATACATAGTGTGTATAGAAAATATGGCAACTTTTCATTTCTATTCTGTTTCCTCCCAAGTAATCCCACTAGATATAACAAACTTGTGCCCCCCCAATCATCAAAGCACCTCTGATTTGTGTTTTTGCCATTGTTTTGAACTCTTTCAACGATGTGGTACTCTAATTTTGGCAAAACGCTAAATTTTAATGAATATTCTCAGTTTTGGGAACAGAAAAGTTACCAGGGACTAAGTACAATAGATACGGTGGCTGGGGCATGATTAAGTGTTGTTTTCACCAAAAAATTGCAAACAACCAAAGGTTCGTGAGCTGACCCAATCATTTTGAATTGTTTTTACAGATATATGGACTCTGGAATTTCTTCTTAAAAGTAGTTATCATTAAATATCATAAATTGTTGCATGGACTGAGATGCAGATATTTAATAGTTATTTGTAAAACAAGTGTCACAATGACTCGTTTTGTAGTATGTTCGTTGCGCGGCTCGTTGCGAAAGTCACGAGTACTACAGAAAGTCATTGTTACACAAGTTTTACACAATATTTTTTATAATTCGCATTTATTTAATTTTTTAAATAAAATAGAATTAAATATAATCCCTGATTTTAAAATAGGAGGAGTGGTTTGAATTTAAGTTGGCAATTCTGTAGATTCCTTATTGGTCAGATCACAGATGGTTTTATTCAGCACACATTTGCACTATTTATCATTGAATTATGAGCACGAACCCTCTGTAGCATGTTCTCATCTGCAAATGTCACAGCAGCGTGAATACGATCTATTACATCTTCAGGTCCCCCAACAGGTTCGAAGTGACCCTTTTCATTCAAGAATCTCCAGAAGAAGCAATCCAGAGTCTTCAGAAGCAAAGATCTAGAGAATTTGGATCTGGTAATCAAGGAGAATATAGTACGCACCTCTTCCAATCTAAAAGTCCGGCAGATAATATTCCAGGGGAGGGGGCAAAAAATACGTAAAGCCTACTTTTACATTTAATACAGTTTGCTCAAATAAAAAAATCTTATTGGTCCCAACACATAGCCTTGTGGAACACCCTGTTTGACTTCACAATACTCCGACAAGATACCATTTAATGATACAGCTTTTTTTCTACTGTAAAGATAAGAACCTATCAAACCAAATGGAGTAATGCTAACACCATAATAATCAAGCTTTTCCAATAGTATGTCATGCGAGATGCAGTCAAAAGCCTTGGACAACGTAATCGCTGTGTACAAGTCTTGTTCAAATCCGACCACATCCATCACAACGTTATAAATCGCTATTGTTATAGAGCGTGATTTGTGAAAACCAAATTTTAAGAATTAGTAAAACATTCATTTCGATCAAAATAATCATACATATGTTGTTTAATCACCTTTTCAATGATTTTTTACTAAAAATTGACACTATACTTATTGTTCTATAATCTATAACTACATCAATGTCTCCTTTTTTTTTAAAGACAGGAAGTACTTTGGAAACCTTAAATACATCTGGAAAAATAGCAGTCGATAGAATTCAAATAATAAGAACAGTGTTAATGGAGTTACTTATAAAAAAATAAAGATAAAAAGAGGGAAGATATTTTATGCCCAGTTATTTCTCTTTTTCTCGAGGGAAGGTTACAGCACGGTTATTTGAGGCTACAAATAAAACGCTAGGTTCAGTTGTTTAACTTCATATTTAGTTAGAACATTAAAAAAAATTGTGGCAAGGTGCTGAGGGTGGCGGCACTTGTGGCGCGATACAAGAATTGAGAACTTTTTTTCCTAACTTCTCATAAAGAATTTTCATATTTCATCGAATAACCACTTCATCTTATCTTGAAAATAATAAAAAAAATTCTTTTTTTATGGTACATATCTTTCCCTTGGAAAATTACGTTGTCCCAAATTTTTTCGATAAATGCTGTTATATCTCCATTAATGTTCCAAACTACCAGTGATTATGGAATTTCATGTTGCCAGGTTAAGTTGTAGGCTTTTTCAAGATCCATAAATACACCTAGCAGTTCCTGAACATTTGTAAATGCATCGTGTATCTCGGATTCCAGGTTTATAATGCTATCGTTTGTTGAACTGTTGTTTCGAAATCTGTTTTGGTGTGGTCGATATATGATTATATTTTTCCAGATACAACATTAACCTGTGGTTTGATATCTTCTCTAAAACTTTACACATTGTACATATTAAGGTTATCGGTCTGTAAGACATTACCAAGTTCTTTGGTTTGTGCGGCTTGGGTATTGGCACTAGGCTAGCTTCTGACCATGATTTTGGAAATTTGTGATCTAAGTAAATTTTATTGTATGTCTGTAAAAAAAATACTTTTTACCAGATTGGGAGGATTTTTAAAAAAGTGTAGTGGATTTTGTCAGGTCCCGGGCTGGATTTATCGCTGCATTGTAACAGCACCTCTTCTAATTCTTCCCTGTCGATTTGTACATTTAATGGGTGGTTTTGACCTGTAGCATGATTTAATTTTATTCTTTGTTCTGTATCGAGTTTATATTCCCTAAATTCTGGTTCGTAGTTTTCATCACTTGATATCCTTGAGAATTCTTCTGCAAATGGTTGTGTTATAAGTGCATTATTAGAGATAATTTCAGTATTGTGGGATAAACTTGTTATTTTGTGTTTTGATGAAATTTCTTTTAGTTTTTTTATTTTTGTCCATATTTCGGAGTTTGAAGTATTCGGGGTGATTGTTGAGAAAAGTGTTTTCCAGGAGTCCTTTTTAGCTTGCTTAGTGACATATTTAGCTCTTGCTCTAAGTCTTTTAAACTCATCTAAGTTAGTTTGGTTTTTGTTCTTTTTCAACTTATATGACCCTCTTTTGCTTGCTTTAATAGCTTCTTCGCATTGTTGTGTCCACCAAGGTACTGGAATTTTCATTTTAAGTAGTTTTACATAACCAATATATAGATTTCTGCTGCTTGTATAATCGGTTATCGGTCTGTAAGACATTACCAAGTTCTTTGGTTTGTGCGGCTTGGGTATTGGCACTATGATAGTTTCTGACCATGATTTTGGAAATTTGTGATCTAAGTAAATTTTATTGTATGTCTGTAAAAAAAATACTTTTTACCAGATTGGGAGGATTTTTAAAAAAGTGTAGTGAATTGTATCAGGTCCAGGGCTGGATGTATCGCTGCATTGCTTCAGCACCTCTTCTAATTCTTCCTTGTCGATTTGCACATTTAATGGGTGGATTTGACCAGTAGTATGATTTAATTTCATTCCTTGTTCTGTATCGTGTTTATATTCCCTAAATTCTGGGTCGAGGTTTCCATCACTTGATATCCTAGAGAATTCTTCTGCGAATGGTTGTGTTATAAGTGCATTATTAAAGATAATTTCAGTATTGTGGGATAAACTTGTTATTTTGTGTTTGGATGAAATTTCTTTTAGTTTTTTTATTTTTGTCCATATTTCGGAGTTTGAAGTATTCGGGGTGATTGTTGAGACAAGTGTTTTCCAGGAGTCCTTTTTAGCTTGCTTAGTGATATATTCAGCTCTTGCTCTCAGTCTTTTAAACTCATCTAAGTTAGTTTAATTTTTGTTCCTTTTTAACTTATATGACGCTCTTTTGCTTGCTTTAATAGCTTCTTCGCATTGTTGTGTCCACCAAGGTACTGGAATTTTCGTTTTAAGTGATTTTACGTACCCAATATGGATTTCTGCTGCTTGTATAATGGTTATTTCGTCAATGTTATCTTCAATCTGATCAATTTCTGGAAGATTTCTCTCTATATACTCAGTAAACTTAAACCAATTCACTCTTCTCAAATTCCATTTTTCCATTGAGTTAAGTTGATCGTTCTTGTCTTTTCTGGAATGAAATTCTATGCTAGGTTGTCGCTTCCATATAAGTATGAGTTTGGCTCCCAACTCAGGTTTGGTGCAATTTGTGCGTCACAAATAGTTAGGTCAAGAGGAGATAATTCTCCTGTTAGTGGATTTAATCTTGTACCTGCTCCAGAGGTTATTATTATAAGACTGTTTGTGTTTGTAAAATTTTCTATTTCTCTTCCTCTTTTCTCTGTAGTCTTAAATCCCCATGCTGTATTATGTGAATTGAAATCCCCTACTATTATTTTTGTGCCATTTCCTTGGTTGGTTATTTCTTGTGAGCTTTGTGAAGTGAATTTTTTGTTGGATGGAATATAAATAATAATAATATTCATATTCTTCTCATAGTATTGTATGTTAATTGCAACTA
Source organism: Galeruca laticollis (assembly GCA_963921935.1). NCBI lineage: Eukaryota > Metazoa > Arthropoda > Insecta > Coleoptera > Chrysomelidae > Galeruca > Galeruca laticollis. Next base: position 105,002,572 of record OY998182.1, on the reverse strand, counting down.
CCACTAGTTCTGATGTTATTTGTATATTTTTCCAATCAAAACTAATTTTTATATAAATAGCCACTCCTCCACTAGCTTCGTCAAACTCTCTATTTTCGTGGTGGACGCATTCGTAACCTCTTAGTGAATAGTATTTGTCATCTTTGAAGTTAGTTTCTTTTAAGTAGATTACGTCTTCTGTAGTTTTTGATACCAAAAGCTTTAGTTTTTCCAAATGGGGTATTAGCCCATTTATATTCCATTGGAGTGAGAAAGTGTTAGTGTTGAAAAGTGGACGAATCGTAACTATCTTTATCTTCTTCATTTGTTGATATCGAGACTAAATTCAGTTGCTTACGTATCTTGGTTTGGATTCTTGTGCGTTGGGATTTCATCGCCCTGTGTTGTATAAATGGGTAAATGTTGCGGAGAGGGGCAAGTAGTTCAGGAATATTATCTGTGTATTGTTGAGCTACATTTAAGGGGTCAGGTGTGCCAAGTGCGTTATCCATAAAGTCGGAGTGTTCTTTGAATGTAAGGATTTGTTGGGGTGATTCATTGTAGAATTTTTTCACAGGTTCCAGATCTTCGGTAATTGGATTTTGTTTGGTTGCAGAGGGGCATTGTTTGGGTTTTTTTCTTTCGATCCGTTGTATTAGTTGTTTCTTCCACTGGATCTTTTTCTTGTGTAAGGTCGCTACAACTAGCTGTTAGATATTGCCGTGGTCGTTTAAATATTTATGATGGAACAGTTCAACCATCTCGTCAATTCGGAACTTTCTATTGCTATTGGTTAAACGGGTATTCTAGTATTTTCGTAATAGTTGGATGAGTTTGGTACTTGATTTGGACAAAGCTTGGCAACATGTCCTGGGGTTTTGCAGTTGAAATGTTATTCCGTCGAATGATCTTCAAATCTAATGACCAGTGAGGGAGGTAGACTTATGTCATCGTTTGGTGCTACGTAGATTTGACGCCGAAAACTCAGAACGTGTGTGTATACGTTCCCTGGCAGATTTGCACGTAGGAATAACATTGGTGATACTTTTGAAAGACCTATTTTTAGGATTTCTGTTTCTAATATGCCATGTGTTATTGATGGACAGACGGTTGATAATATGATTCGCTTTGCTGGATTAATGAGTCGTCGAACTCCTACTTGGTGCTGTTTTATAATTAAAGTTTGATATTTTTCAGTTATATCTTGGGCAGCTTCGACGGTTGACAAGTATATACATATTCTAATATTTGATATTCTAGTGGCAAACAGTATATTTTTGGAGTCAACAATATTTGCTACGGCTTCCACATAGTCTCCCAGAATAAGATTGTCATTTTCATTTAATACGACCGCTTATTCTTTTTTTGGAAACATATCAGAGTTAACAACTCTGACGTTAACTAGTTGTTGTAGAATTTGATGCGCCCCCGTGGTCGGAAGCCATCACTGTGTGGGTTTTTTCAGAAATTTTTAATTTGGGTATGGCAACGGTACTTTTATGTGGGAAGAATAGAATGGTATTCTATCATATTATTTTAATAAATTCCCAGATAAGATAAGAGGATTGGAAAGAAAGAAACTTTTCAACTAATAAAATATTGTAATCGATTCTCTCACCTGCTTTTACACTAATTACCTTGATTTGATTTTAATTGTACACACTATTGCTGAACTCATCTTCGGAACGACCTTTCGTCTAGATGATTCGTATTTAACTGAACATATGTTCTTGTTCCGGATTTAAGCCAGAATTGTTCACCAAATGCGTTAATATTTTAAATTTTTATAATAAATTTGAATCTAATATGACGCATAAACTCCCCAGATTTTTTGTAACCGCGTTAAATTGTCATTAATTTTCCTTTCTCTCTAGTAGTATAAAATCATCTATAGTATGAAGAAATGTATTTATTTCAGACTGATTCCTACTTTTTGTTACTAGGACAAAGGGAAACTAAAAAAAATATTTTAAATACAATGTAGGTATAAGATTTTCGTACCGAAACTCTCGCTAGCTTGAATTATTCTCCGTAAATTTTTCAAGCTCTTAGGAGATTATAAGTTTTCATTTCAATGTTTAACTTAAAACATGCATTAATATAATTGTCCAGGGTATTTCATTATATATGGACCCTTCTATATCTCACTTATTATTTGATGCAGATAACAATGTTTCAAATAAGAGTTAAAGGGTTATTAATGTAGTTTTTAAAATTCAACAAAAATATTATACAGGATGTCCCAGAAAAGAGGGTCAGAGCCAAAGTGTTCTTTCTTAAATCGGACACCCTATATATTTTTAAACTGTTCACTTCAATCCGAATTCAACAATATAAAATTGTTATAGTCTAATCTTAACAGTTCAGAAAATATATTCATTTAAAAATCATTTTCTGTGGGATGAAAACCAACTATAAACAACGGGCAATGAAAGCATTGTCATATTTGACAAGTAGTTATTTACACCATTATAAAACATTGTATTTGATAGTTTGGAAAATGCGGTATACAGATGATGAAAAGATAGAAATATTTTCTCTATTTGTACAAAATAATAATAACAAATTAGATGCAAGGTGAGAATTTATGGAATTATATCCAAATCGGCATGCGCCTAGCAAAAATAAGTTCAACAGAATATACAAGCATGTAATGATGACTAAGAACTTTTCTAGGAAAAAACGAACGTGTGTAATTAATGAGGAGGATGATTTAGATACACTTCTGCATTTTGAAGGTAAAAAAATATATATTTCTTTGGATTTTATGGTAGTTGAATAAGAAAGAATACTTTTTTTGCAGAAAACTCTGAAGACTCGTTAGTAACCAGCTCCAATATATTACAAAAACATCCTATGAAAATTTTTAGGACTATGAAAAGACACAATTATAAACCATATAAGATACTTTCCGTGCAGGCTCTTACTGAATTGCACAAACGGAAACGGTTAATATTTTGTCAGGAAATGCTTCGTCGCTTGAATGAAACTCCTGATATCCTTCAGAAAATATGTAGGACAGATGAATCCAGTTTTTCTACAGCTGGCGTGTTTAATAGAAAAAATAGACGTTCATGGGAAAATAAAAATCATAGACAGCGGAAAGTGCAACAAATAAAGAAATCTGGACGGAAATCAATTAAAGTTTGGTGTGGAATATTCCAGAATAAAGTGGTTGGGCCAATATTTTTCAATTATAAAATAACAGGAAGAACTTACCTCAACTGCATAATACCCAAAATAAGTGAAATACTAGAAAATGAATTTACAGCTGACCAATTAAATACTATGATCTGGCACCAAGATGGGGCATCACCCCATAATGTATTAGAGGTGAGAGAGCATCTCAACAATCAGTTTCCAGAGTGGATCGGAAATAATGGGACAATTCTATGGCCTCCTAATAGCCCCGACCTAACTCCCTTAGATTCTTTTTTGTGGGGATGCTGAAAGATATAGTTAACTTTGGCGAAAATAACAATCTTGTGATAATTCAGGAAAATATTCAAGGCGAAATTAATAACTTAAATATTCATGCTGATATTATTTCTAAATGTTTAGAGAATTTACGCCGAAGATACCAACTGTGCATTGGCAATATGGGGGGTCGTTTTGAACAATATTTATAGTTTCATTTGGGCGTACTTAGTTTGAGATTACTTTATTTTGTAAATAAATTTACTGAATTCCAATCGATAGATTACTACATCTTATTGTGTCGTATATATTTTGTGAACTGTTAAGGTTAGACTATAACAATTATATATTGTTGAATTTGGATTGAAGTGAACAGTTTGAAAATATAAAAATATATAGGGTGTCCCATTTAAGAAAGAATACTTTGGCTCTGACCCTCTTTTTTGGGACATTCTGTATAATATTTTTGTTGGATTTTAAAAACTACTTTAATAACCATTCAACTCTTATTTGAGACATTTTTAATTGTAACAAATAATAAGTGAGATATGGAAGGGTCCATATATAATGAAAAACCCTGTGCACCAATACAGGGTTAATTTTAACTGAAGTTTTAATTAATTACAAGTTTTTGTATGTTTTTAATAATTTTATCCACTGATGCAGAACAAGTACACAATTTTATGTTATTAGACACATTTAGTAATTTTTTGTGGAGTAAGCTTAATTTTTGAAATTAGCCAACTTTTATAATTTTATAGGACAACTCTGATAATGGCCTAGTGGCTGAAAGCGTTTATCTTAGTACTCGTCGTTTCATTCATTCAATTGATATTTAATGTGTACACCATATTCAAATAATTCTATTAAAGCTCTGATTTGTTGGTATATTTTGTGAAGTTTCCTATATTCTAAGATAATTTCCATGAAATATTCTTCTTGATTTATACTTGGCTGACCATCTGGTCTCTGATAGAAGTGGGATATTAATAACAAGCAACCTCTCCTTTGAACTATCTCTAAAAAAATTAATTACTTCTCTACTTAGACCGATACTGTTTTGAATTTGCGGAACTGAATTAACATCATTGACAACAAGATTTAGCCGGTGTGATGAACAGTGAAAAAATGTTACTGTAGAGTATACGTTCCTTATTAGTTTTTTTATTCTATTTTCCTTTTTCCCCACCATAGTAGAACAATCATCAAATCAGTTCTGAACGTAGACCCCATTCTTCTGTATAGTTCAAAATAGCGTCAGATATTGATTGAGCTGACATTGATTTTAACTCCGTGAGTCCTAGAAATAATATTGAACTGCTTTTGCTTTATACTGAATGTCAGATTCCGATATAAGTACGTGCCAGAAAACTTCTTCTTCGCTTTCCTCCTGGCAGAGGAGTCGTGATCTAGCTTAGGATTATTTGTTTACTCATTTTACAATTTCTCGCCATTTTCCTCGATTGTAAGCGGTGAGGACTGCTTGGTTTATTGTCAAGTCAGTGGATGCCCTTATTTGATCAGTCCAGCATGTAGGAGACCTACCTCTGGACCCAGTACCTTCTACTCAGTCCAGGTCTATTAGTCGCTACAGGTTATCCTCATCTCTTTTCTGAATTTGCACGAAGTATCTGAGATGTTAAATAGAAGAGGCGATAGGATACATCCTTGACGGATTCCTTTTATATATTTTACAGTGATTAGATAATTCTGTTAATAAAACTCAAAGTCAGTGTCACAGAATTATTTAATAGTTAGACAATAAAAGCTACTAGTTTCGGCCTACAAACGGTCATCTTCAGGCTACAAAAACAGATTGTTAAAAAAAAGGGGACAAATACAAAAACAAACATCTCCAACATTACCTGACACATAAGAAACAAATTAGTGAATTAACTGAAAAAGAAAAAAGAGAACAGTACAATTTAATAAAATAGTACTGTTCAAGTTATAGAACCATAAGACATAATTAAAATTGACTAGTTACACAAAATTATAAAACATTAAACGTGTACAAATTCATAGATAAAAAATACATAGATAAAAAATACATAGATAAAAAAGGTAGCTGTAAAAGTCAACCTTAGTCCAATTCACTTAAAAAAGAAGAAGAGATCTTAAACTAAATGTCTAAGATTAAAACAACAAAATATATACATACCAAAAACTGATACTAAGTAGCAATCGAATAAAGAATAAACAACAAGTTGATGAATGCATAAAAAAGGAGTTGAAAAGGTACAATACCAAATAAACAAAACAATAGTCTGAGAAAAATATTGAATTCAAAAACCCTGAAACGGAAGATTGAGGAACATGTACGGCTCAGAAGGCAACAATTGTTCATTAAGACAAACAACATTAGTATCAGAACTAGTCTGGTTAATCTCAAACATTTCAAGTAAATTCATCCTAGGTCCTTTAAAACATTTATGAAGTATACGAGCATCAGACAATGAAAATTGATGGTTCTCTGAAATAATATGGTTTGCAAATGCTGAAGGGGAAGCAGGAGGGTCAGTATTCCGATACCTTTTGATACAACTGAGATGTTCTTTTATCCTTGTGTCCAACAGACGTCCAGACTGGCCCACATAGACAGCGTCACAATCCTGACAACAAAGTTTGTAAACGCCAGGAGAATGAAGATATGGCATGCAGTCTTTAGTGTTAACTAGTAATGATCTCAAAGACACTAAAGACTGCATGCCATATCTTCATTCTCCTGGCGTTTACAAACTTTGTTGTCAGGATTGTGACGCTGTCTATGTGGGCCAGTCTGGACGTCTGTTGGACACAAGGATAAAAGAACATCTCAGTTGTATCAAAAGGTATCGGAATACTGACCCTCCTGCTTCCCCTTCAGCATTTGCAAACCATATTATTTCAGAGAACCATCAATTTTCATTGTCTGATGCTCGTATACTTCATAAATGTTTTAAAGGACCTAGGATGAATTTACTTGAAATGTTTGAGATTAACCAGACTAGTTCTGATACTACTGTTGTTTGTCTTAATGAACAATTGTTGCCTTCTGAGCCGTACATGTTCCTCAATCTTCCGTTTCAGGGTTTTTGAATTCAATATTTTTCTCAGACTATTGTTTTGTTTATTTGGTATTGTACCTTTTCAACTCCTCTTTTATGCATTCATCAACTTGTTGTTTATTCTTTATTTGATTGCTACTTAGTATCAGTTTTTGGTATGTATATATTTTGTTGTTTTAATCTTAGACATTTAGTTTAAGATCTCTTCTTCTTTTTTAAGTGAATTGGACTAAGGTTGACTTTTACAGCTACCTTTTTATCTATGTATTTTTTATCTATGAATTTGTACACGTTTAATGTTTTATAATTTTGTGTAACTAGTCAATTTTAATTATGTCTTATGGTTCTATAACTTGAACAGTACTATTTTATTAAATTGTACTGTTCTCTTTTTTCTTTTTCAGTTAATTCACTAATTTGTTTCTTATGTGTCAGGTAATGTTGGAGATGTTTGTTTTTGTATTTGTCCCCTTTTTTTAACAATCTGTTTTTGTAGCCTGAAGATGGCCGTTTGTAGGCCGAAACTAGTAGCTTTTATTGTCTAACTATTAAATAATTCTGTGACACTGACTTTGAGTTTTATTCACAGTATCACTGTCAGTCACATTTGTGTTATGGATGATATTCTCCTTGATTAGATAATTGATTGTTGACTATTACGGTTGCCTTACTGGTTATGTATAGATTCTGAATTAAAAGTGACAGATGGTCCGGTACTCCCATTTCTTTCAGAACTACCCGGAGCCAATTTCAATTCATGCTATCGAAGGCGTTACGATAGTCAACAAAGCAGAAGTCTAGTGGTGGTCTGTTGAATTCAGGACACTTTTACATGATTTGGCGAAAATTTAGTATTCCTGACTGCTCTGGTGAGATTTGCTATTCTGGATAGATTTTTAATGTTTCATTTATTATGGAGAGCATGTGAAATTAGAAATATCAGGTGGTAGTAGTCACACTCGGTTTTCGCACCTTTCATATGCAGAGGCATAAATATAGATGTCACCCACTCCTGTGGCCATGTTTTTGTGGACCAGATTTCTTGGCACAGGGTGTGAAAAATCTCAACACATCTCAGAAGACTACCAAGATAATAATACAAAAAATATTTGTTAGATAATTCGAGATTAAATAAAACTATATATTTTTTAGAACATGACTTTTATTAAAATAAATTACAGTACACAGAGACGACAGACGATAGAGAAAAGGACAGATCGGGTGGGGGCATATTTTACAATTTTGGAAAAGGGAATATTGAGCAACAAATAAGCAACAAAACTTTGATAATATAAAACCAAAAAACAAACAAATAATATCCTAGATAAACAGTATACATTTCAACCCTAACCTAAAGATTTACAACGCTATATACAATTATGAAGATACACAGAGTGTTTTGAGTTCTTTTCATTCAAATTTTGATTCCAAATTTCTTTTGTTTTAATAATAACAATATACAGTCACTTTTCTTTAAACTGAGTATTTTAGATGTATTATTATTAGTAATAGATAAAATTACTTTCCTATTACGTGATAAGATATACTTTTCATAGCCGATGGGGTTTCCACTGAACCATTTAATGTAAATAATGCCTTACAAACCGCATCAGTACTGAGCATTCAATTTAAGCTGGCAAAATTGACAGATAATATTAACTAGAAATTTCTGGGTATATCAATAGGAAATATTTTCTAGAGTTACTGTTTCCATCATCGAATACGCTTATATTTTCAATGTGGACGTAAGTCTTTTGTCTATTTTCAAGCTCTTGTGTCAGTGAGTATAGATTCAAATTACACAATAGCCATGTTGTCTCAGACATTGATTGAACAATCCACTTTATGTAAACAATTTCTTCTTTAAATTAGGAAAACTGCATATTATCTGTTTAAAAAAATATCAGATAATATAATATCAGTACTTGATTTAAATTTCATTTAAACTACAACATACATATTTATGTCAATTACTATTTTGGCAGTAAAATATTGGATGAACAATCTTCAAAAGATAAATCATCCAGCGAATACTCCACACACTTTTCGAAGCAGATGTTTGGTATTCATTCAACCTTTGACAAAACTAATTATTGCATATAATACCGAATACATGGTCAGATAAAAATACTCAATTTTCAAACACATAATACACTTTATAAATAAATAAACTGAGAAATTGCGGAACTTGAAACACTCTGCCCTTTTAATGCAGTCAGTTTTAGCCCAAACACACTGCAAGGTAAAGTTCCTCTTTTCTATACACACTACTGGAATTGTAGTTTACGTATACATTTTGTTGTACTCTCGTTAACAGTAGAACCAATTTATAATATAAATCAATGCAATATATTTAATTTTTTAATACTAAAGCTACACCTTAGGTACCACACGCACAACTGCATAAATTCTTACTAAGAGGTTTATTTACTAAGATATTCGGAAAATATATCAAAGAATGTATCTCTCTATTAAATACAAAACATATTTTTATTAGAAAAAAACATTTCGTTGGTAGAGGGTAGAATATAAAGTACAAAGTACACATTTTGAATATTATTTTGTAACAGATATCAATGTGATTTGAGAATTATTAACGTACTGTTACAAAAGCTCTGAATTAATGAGACATTTAGAAATCATATGGTTAGGAAATCATCAAATAAATAATTGTTTAACATGATCTCGCATTCATTTGAGCACTGTAAATATGTATTTTTAATCAATTTCAGTTGATAAAAAAGTATTTTTTTCTAAGAATATGAACTTATTTGAAACTGTTTTAATTTGATGTATTTTCCGGATTCTTAATTTTTATATTTATATACAACTTTACAAGAAGTATCATCTTAAATTAGTACAAGCGGTGCTCTAATTCTAAGTAATGAACATTTTTACAAGTACCTAACCAATGTGACTGGGCAGTTTGAATAGTTAATATTTATATTCTAAACAACTTTCTTTTCAATTAATTCGCATACAAGTTGATATTTCACCAATAAATCTCACATTTTTCCCCATCCAAGGTATTAATAATTGGGAAAATTTTAATTGAAATATATTGGGTTCTAAATATATAGATTTGAAGTTGAATGTTGTTCTTTGGAACTCTTTTATGTAACACTAAAAACAGATTTTGTATAGGATGTAAACACAGCAAAAATATGCACTGAAAATGTACATTTTGCTAATGCTCAGAAGCCTACAATATAAACATAGATACAATCGCATCAATGCCTATCATTATAGTGAAGTTCTAAACTTGTAGTTTCGGCTGCGTCCTTGTTTTTCTAACATACATGGGTGAAAAGTATAGTCTAGACCAATACCGTTCATGTTACTACATTCTTTTTGTATGTTTCAACAGAAAGTTGAAAAAATGGTTTTTTAACATTTAACTTGTAATTACGGGGATGTGTGTTTTAAGGCAATGACTTTTGAAATTTAAGACTATTTATTTTTCAGGATATTGTAAAGAAAACAATTTACTATAAAACATGATGTTACAAGATCCGCAGATTTCATAGATACGATTAAATTCTATTTAGCGGATGAATAATAGGAGAGAAAAACTAATTTCATCATAACTATTATTTTCAGCGACGGCTATAGTTTTATTTGTGACGGAGAATATTTCTAGTATACCGTAGTTATCATAATTGAAAAATTTTAACAACAAAAAAGAATTATTTACATGTGATTCCTTCCAATCCTTTAACCAGCTATAGTTTTTCTAAGAAATTTAAGAGAAATCTTCATATATTGAGCCCAAGATTTCTCAATATTTTCTCCGAAGGTTTCACCCAGTATACCGTACAAAAAAATATGTTCTTCAATTGGTTCTATTTTGCATCTTTCGAATGAACTATGTGAAATGAGACTTTATAGATGACATGTTTATGTAAAACAAACTGATGTTTATCAATCTTAAATTGCTTCTGTAGTATAAAAGTCAAAGTTAATTGAGTTTACAAAAAAATCATAGATGCTAATCAGTTTATCAGATTATGTTTCATAGTTTGTTTAGATGTAAATTAGGATTCCGTTAACAAAATCGCCAAATTAAAATTCCTAAAATTGTCGACTATCGAATCAATTTATTATTAACCACTACTAAGAGATACTAATGCTGCGCTATAGCGATCCAAATATGTATAAATTTTAGAAACATAATCTAGCTTAAAGAACATAAGAATTTGGGGCTAATTATAATTCATAAGAACAACAAAGATATTTGAAAAATACTGTTTCTTGCTTCGATATTCTTATACACTTACAAAAAATATTCCAATACATTATTCCATTCGTTTTTTTTTCAAGTTCATCATGTACTTTTTTTTATTTTGTTTAATATGGGCACCAACCAAAAAGGTTGTTAGCGTTGAATTCACATACAGTTACAGATACACAATGATTATATAAATACAATATCAAAGGTGTACATAAAAGTAGTTACAGTGATATCAATTCACGAGGTATGTAATATTTAGTAAAGCAATTATTATACCGGGTGTCCATCTTTATTTTCCTTCATTTTAACTGACCATAACTTCTAAACGTTTGAGATAGAAGCATACGGTTTTCAATGAAATGTTTTATTTTAGCACAAGTTTTGTTTAAAAAACTTGAGTTTTTTTATTTGTTTTGCATACGTCACAATAAAAATGGCGGACGTTTGACAATGTTTTTGTTGACTTTTGTTAATGGAACATGGACCATTACCTACTCTTCAGTGCAAAATTTTTAAAATCGGTTAACGTGCAACTGAGCAATTAATTTTTAAAATGAGAGATGCAAAGTAGTATTTAATCACAACGTAACAACAATAAAATTCAATTTTATTCAAAACAAGACACAAAGAAAAAAGTGATAGTTTTAATTAATTAAATGTTCAATGATAAATACACTTGTTTAACCTTACATATAAATTTGTAAAAGACTAGCGCAACGTATCTTGGGTAATGCTGTTAAATGCATGACGAATATTAATCTTTAATTCATCCAAATTTTGTAGTGCAGAATTATACGCTAAAGATTTTACATATTCCCATACAAAAAAATTAGGAAATGTTAGGTCACGTGAATTAGGAGCCCATTCTACTGGACCACTTCTGCCAATTCAGTTGTCACCAAATTTATTGGAAATGGGGTTTCTAGCTATTAAAGAAAAATGGGGGGAGGGTGCCCCATCCTGCTGGAAATAGATTTCATTCCAATTACCATTTAATTGCACGTCTTGATCCAACTATGAGAAAAAAAATAATTCCAACATGTCTGTATAAGTATTTCCATTGATTGTTTTTCAGCGAAAAAAAAATGTTCCATGTAATTTATTGTTGTTGGCAGCACACCCCACATTTACCTTAGGTGAATCTCTTTCATATTGTTCAAACACGTGCGGATTTACTTCAGACCAAATTCTGCAATTATGTTTATTAACTGGTCCAGTTAAATGAAATGTGGCTTCAACAGACATTATTAGATTGATGTTTGGTGCACTCCTTCTGAGATCCATTAACATTTCACACATAAAAATATGATCTTCGAAGTCCTTCTTATTCAATTTTTGCTGAATTTGAATTTTATAATGTTTCAGTTTTATTGCTTTCGAAATGTTATGAACTTTAGACTTACTAATGTTGAAATGTGAAGCAACTTTTCCTAACGACGATTTTGGATATCTCCTAACAAAGTCATATACAGCTATGGTGTCATCTAAATAATTGTTAATTGGTATTCTTTTCTTTCGAGATAATGATCCAGTTTCTTTATAAGTGCGGAACCAACTTCTAATTGTTTTTGAAGTGGGTGGTTGTTTATTAAAATCTCTGAAAAAAACATCTTTGAGTTAAATTCACAGATTTTGTCTTAGCAAAGGTAAGTACAACATTTGCTTTTTCTACGCCTGAAAACACCATTTTCACATAAAAACAGACATTAACAATGACTGACAATTCGCAAAGTTGATGAAATTTACATAAAACGTCCAACGATTACTATAATTAAAAGTACTGATTAAGCATCTCTCATTTTAAAAATTAATTTCTAAGTCACTCGTTAACCGATTTCAAAAATTTTGGCACTGAACGATAGATAAAGACCGGTTCTTTCAAATTACAAACAAATATACTGGGTGTTCCATTAACAAAAGTCAACAAAAAAATTGTCAAACGTCCGCCATTTTTTGTTGTGACGTAGGCAAGACGAATAAAAAAAACTTAACTTTTTTAAACAAAACTTGTGCGAAAATGGAACATGTTGCTATTTCAAACCGTTTAGAAGTTATGGGCAGTTAAAATGAGGGAAAATAAAGATGGACACCCGGTATATTGCAGTGTACCAAAAGTTGATGTTCAAAATAAAATTTAGTTTGTAATACTCAATTATTCTAATTCAACATTTTCTTCTCAAACCGAAATTTTTTGTTTTTATAAGTACCCGACTCACTATCAGAGTCTGATTCCAGTTGCTGTTATGCCGGATAGTTTAAGAACTTTGTATGCTCAATTCTCAGGCAATAGAATGATTTGGTACCCTCTTTCTCTAGATAGGATCTCCAACAGCTCAAAATTTTATCAACAAGTTCAGCAGAATCTCGTATAAAGTTCTTTCCACCGTAATAAAATTTTTAAAAGTTTTTTTTTTGGAGAATTGTACCCACATAATTCAAACAGTTTTATGAACTTCTTGAAGTTGCGATATTCGGAGTTAAAACAACTATCGGGAAAATATTTTGGATAATATGAACGTTATTATTAAAAAGTAAAATCTCTTTTACCTTGATTTTTTCTCTTCACTTCATTGTCATTGTAACTGAGAAATTCTGCCGTTATAGATTAAAGGGCAGAAAACAGTAATTTTTCAGATATTAATTTCGATATATACTGTATCAGTAAAAACGCTATGCTCTGTTACGTAGTTATGTAATGAATTTTTGGATATCAAAGCAATTCGTTCAACGTACTGCCCTCTTTTATAGTTTTTTTGCAAATTCATTATTTGAAATGGAGAAAAAATAGTCTCAAAATGTTATACTGCTTTTTCACTTAAGTTTATTAGAAAAGAAAATATATTTATTCAACAAAAAAGCAGTATTTTTGGAACGTACTGGCATTGAGTGTGGGTAGATCAATTAGCAGCGGAAGTAATGGTAATGAATGGGAATTTCCATTATGTGAATTATAATTGTACACCCTCTTAATAGGGTTATTTTAATGTTTTTTATTTTAATGACATCACCGTAACAATGACAACTTCGTACATTGTTTCGATTTTATTAACTGGATGTTTTTGACACCTGTTTTGGATCTTTTTTATGACGACAGCTTTGATAATAACCTAATGGCCGAAAGCGCTTAGCTGCATATTAATAAACATATACACACTGAGTACTCGTCGTTTACATTCACTCAATTTACATCTAGTGTGTACACCATACCCACAGACAGTTCTATTTGTTATATACTTTATATAATATAAATATTTATTGATATATCTATTAATATTAACAAAAAAAATACTGAATATGATTATTTTCTCAATTTTTTTTATCGTGAAGCGCATTGACAATAGTATACTACATACTTAGAGGGGAAGTAGATCATTACAGCCCAGGCTTTCGTAAAGGCCCGAGACGCTACGCGCCTCGTACAAGTAGAAGCCGTGGCTGGATTGATCCTTCCCACGTGGTATGTATACTATTTTATTCATAATCGCTTAGTTACTACAAGCTTTCAAAAACATTAATTTAATATTTTTTTCGACAAAGAACTTCATGAAACTGTTGGTAGGCAATATTACTAGTTATTTACAATGATTCAAATTAGTTTTGGTTCTTAATATTTTTCTTTATGTTATAATTCAATAGAATAAATATCTACCAGTTATTTGTATTAACTATTTTTTTTAACCAGCTCATCATGATATTGCCACACTTTGCTTCTAGCCGGAAATAGTTATTTGTTTAACTAGGCAGCAAAGTAGTAGATTGACTGCCGAGGCTGAATTCATAGCCGAGCGTAGCGAGTGAAGATCTAATGACAACTATACTCAGCTGTCCTAAAGAAAGTTATAATGCTGCCCAGGTTGGATATGTTTAAGTTTGCCATGTCCTGCCCACTTTAATGACATTTTTGTACCATTGGGTAAGACAAAGCTTTATCTTCCTTTTGCTAGTTTGAGGCACGAAATTATGTCTGGGCAAAAACAAGAGGATATACGAGTAATTTCAAATTTTCATGATTTTTGCTACAAAGGCGAGTTATTAAAAACATTGTTTGATGGGCTGATAAATGCTCGCGGCAAAGTTAAAATTGGACCTTCATGACTTTTTTGGTGCAAATAATAGATAGCTAGCAATTTTTAGTAAAAACAATAGCAATTAAGTAAGTACCTCAAACCTGGGCCTACATTCATGTCTGCGGATAGTTTTCACCATTTAGTAGAAATGAATTTAAAAAAAAATAAGGTATACGACTTTGATGATTTCGTGCAATGCATGCAAAATTCTACTAAAAATGTACATGTGAAGCTATTGGAAGTCAATTACTTTTTTTTTGTTTGAAGTCAAGTTTTCACAACATAAATTAAGGGCGCCCCACCCAGGTTAGTTCTTAAAGACATATTTTCTTTTTAAGCCCGTCGATATTACTTCGACATATTTTATGAAACAAGCCATAAAGGGAGACGCGCCTGAAGTGGTCAGTTATTGGCGTAGGGGTCAACTGGCAGGTGAAATCACTAAAGCCTATATAAAGTTTAATTTTCGACTGGCAAGCGACTGCTGACTGGATTGCAACTGTTTATCTTTTCAACTGTATCTGAAGTGAATTGAAATAAAATTACATGCAAAAAATTAAAAACCTGCGAGACGACCAAGAATTTAATATCAAATTTGTAACCCTTGTAGAAGAAGCATATCGGGAAAATTATGATTTGAGCCATGTGCAAGAGAAGGCTTGGGCCCAAATAGCAGGAAGGAGAACATTGTTTGTAGGAAAAAATTGATCCTAAATATTTTGTTTTTTACAGAAATAGCTTGGCTAAAACGTTAATATTTGTTTCTTCGTACACAAAATATTTTTTGACCTTTAAGTGAGCCGTTAGCTGTGTAATAATTGCTGGATTGGTAGCTCTTCTTTGATTTGAGACACTCAGATCAGAGTACCACATTTTGGTGAATCGATGGCACCATATCGTTGTTTGCCACTGCAATGTTCATATATAATCACTTTCAGACCACTTCGCCGATTTTCCATCGCCACTGCGCTGTTCCACCATCCCTATACCTGGCACCATTCCAATACCACACCACTACCACAATACTTCAGTACGCGCTTTGCATAGGAAGCAAATATGAACATTCTAAACCGTTTGCAATTGAAATTTTTTAAGTTGAAACATATTCCAAATCCAACGCAAAATTTTATTTCAAGAGGGACAACACAAGAAAGAAAAATTATGTCCGTTAATGCCACCAAACCGAAGAATTTTCTGGGAAAATCTTGATAAAAATAATACTTCTTTGAACCCATCTCTAGATGACGAAAAATAAGAAAGACAGAATTAATACTGATGATTTACGAAATATTCGTTTAAATGAACAATGTAATTCAGAAATTAGTGGTTTCATTATAATTTTAAAATCTGATTTCAAATTAAGTTGATAAGTACCTATTTTGAATTGTAATATGATCTCCATTACTGTATTAAGAATAATTTATATTATTTTTCGAATGTTATATGCGTTATGATATGATAGGTAGAATTAACATTTTTTTTTTAAATAAAATGTTTTATATGCATCTATATTCGGTAGTTCTTTTATCAATGGTTTTATGTTAAAAGGTATGCCAATGATCGGTCATAACTTGCTTCTTTTTTTGTAACTAAAATAGCCCAATTTAAAAGACAAAAATGCAGTAAACTTACAACTTGCTACCGTTTCATATAGTTATTTAGAGTATATGAAATTGGCTGTACTAACATTTATAGAGGTATCTTATCAAACTTAATTAAAGAGCAGTATATACGGCACTTATGCTGGTGCACTTGGTGCCAGAATACACGATCACGGTTTGATACTAAAATAAAACAGATTTTCTTAGATATTGCTCAGAATTATTTAAAATATGATACGAGTGTCTTCTTAGTTTTCTAATGATACATATATAAATTACAATTTTATTTTATATTTTGTCACAGACACCCGAAATGAAATTGCTTTTTTAAAATGCATTTTCCTTGAAAGTAATATTATCTGACTTACTACTCTTTAATATATGACGGCAGAATTTATGACAGACGGACAACTTTGACGTTGTTTAGTATTTTGATTGAATATAAATTACGTTTCCAAAATTTGAATGCACAATATCCCATTTTTTTTCAAGTACTTTTGTTTGTTTTTACATACATTAGTAGTCAATAATTTATTTGTTAGTTCCTAATAAATTTATCTAAAACTAGAAGCAAAATTTGAATCAAACTGTCTTTTGGATTCATTCAACTTGTCACAACATCATCTTAAAATTGCCCTTTGTCGTTTTATCTCATAAGTACGTTTTTAGATAACAGTTGAAAACTGGGAAAGCTGCTTAGAATATTTGGACATCTATAGTTTCTCTCGTTAGCTGTGGACATATTCGATTGGGTGAATAAGCCACTAGTCTATTCTGTATAATCTTAAAAAAAGAGATCCATTTTTCCATCAAATACTTACATTGTGTTACAAAAACCTCTATCAACAATCAGTATAAACCCAAATGTACACAAACACGTTAAAGGCAGATGATCTGAGATCAACTTTTAATTTTTAAAGGTATGTACAAATCCGTAACGTGTCTTCAACTAAAGGTTGAGTGATGTTTTTGAAACTACACTTTTATTACAGTACGAAACTGCCACCATACTATTATCCTAAACATCGAATTTTTATAATATTGCACAATCCAATTGCCTTTTAAGTAAATACGATAAAACCAAAAACTATATCAACATGAAAAAATATAAAATACAATAAAGTAGTCAAGAATATTCATATTCACATTATTTTATCAAAGAAAAAATCAAACTAAAGCCATTTCTGACGACTTTTATTAAGCTAAAACATTGTAATAGTAAATACCAAATATGCTCAAAATCTTGGAAATATGCATACAAGATTCTGGTTGCCTATTCCCGAATTAATCAACATTTATCGAATAGATTTTGCATGAACTTCTTCGTTTTTCATTCTTAAAATCAAAATTGTTATTATTCAGGTTTCTGTATCCACAATTTACGTCCAAACGATGAATTTTTGTGTTTGATATGATATCTCTACCAACAGAAAATACAATTTTAGCTGGAAAATATTTGTTGATCATTCCGAATTTCATTAAACCATTATTTTTTGTTGGACTCAAATTATGATCTGGAAATTCAGATTCAAAATTAGTATTTATATTATGAAAAAAGTTTCCTTTTTGAAATCCTGTCAGCGTAACACTACTTTTACACTTGTTACATAATGTTGGCTTACTGTTGAAAGT
Source organism: Galeruca laticollis (assembly GCA_963921935.1). Taxonomy (NCBI): domain Eukaryota; kingdom Metazoa; phylum Arthropoda; class Insecta; order Coleoptera; family Chrysomelidae; genus Galeruca; species Galeruca laticollis. Next base: position 104,984,598 of record OY998182.1, on the reverse strand, counting down.
GTTACATCAAACAAAATTCTACGTCTGAAAATAAAATATATTTATTGTTATTAACTGAAAATCTCAATCATTAAATTGAATGTCTACTAACTGTAGATTTATCAGACAACTGTATTATCATTTTTTAATGCAGAAACTTGGTATTTATTCTGTACTGTTTTAATTTTTAATAAAAATCCTCGAAAAGGCTTAACGTTTTAATATAACAAATTTTAGACTTAGAGCTATTAGGATTTCTCTTTTTTACGTATATCATATTTACGTATATTTTTATAAAGTATGGCACATATAACCAGTTACGTATCTTTTTTTTGTCGAATAATTTTTTACAAAACAAATTTCTTAAAACAAAATATTCACTCAGAAAATATTTTATCACTATCAATATCTTACTTTGGATTATAGACATAAGATGTTTTAAACCGTAAGCTCAGTTTCTATATTCATTTATAGCTGTGTTCATTTATTAATTTTTAGAAAATTTTAAACATTCCGAATAAATTCAAAAGCCACCGCCTAAATTTTGTTCAGAGGTCTCATTATTCCAAGAATTTGTAGCTTCAAATATATTATATTACTATCGAATTAATATTATCAAATTTATACATAAAGATATTACTTTTCTTTCGAAATTATTCACTAATTTACAAACATTTGTTCACTACAAAATACTTCATCATTAAAATTGACCATTATTTAAACTTTTCTCTTTAATAATTTTTTTTGCTTTTAGCATAATTATGGTTTCTTTTTCTAAAAATAATAAGTAAAGAATCAGACTCAATTTTCTTTATTTTCACACTAGTACCTGCCGTACGGTTTAACAACATCCTGTATACATATTACACTATCCACTAGAGTATACACAGTTTTCACAATGGAGAGTCCTGTTTTGGTTGTAGTACGTATTTCCGTGATGGCTGATCAGATTTAGTGGAAATTCCTGGTGTGGTTGGCAACACTTCCTGTTTCCGGATGCCTGGTGCATTGCCAGGGAATCTGCAATAATTCAAAATTTTGTTTTAGAATGCCAATTTGCTAAGTTAGATATTGGAAAAACATGTTACAAAAAGCAAATTTATCATCCTGAATATATTTGATGTAAAACAACTGGTATTAGTAATTGAACAAAAACTTATACCTTTAAAAGTGTTTTACAAGACAAACTTGAAATTTTAGTTGAAAATTGTATTAGTCCAAAAAATCTTGACGAGGTAAAAATAAAAGGTAAGCTATGGCTACATATTCTCACTTTATATATATATATATATATATATATATATATATATATATATATATTGAAATGATATGCAAAAAGTTAAAAGGAAGGAATATTAATTGATGTTTAATAAACTAGTTTGTTAATGAAGGCGATTAATAAACCTAAATTGCTTAAATCAAGAGCAATGGCTAGAGAGTGCCTTTAATAGTTGATTTTAATAATCGCCCATTAACAAATGCGTCGATTACCATATTTTTTCGTTGACTGTAAGATCTTTTTTGTGACATTTGCTAAAAAAAACCCAGTTACCATTGAAAAATATGAAATGCGAATTGTCACAAATAGTTGTCATTGTGAAAATGTTATTGTCAATTCGTCATTGTGCAGCTAGAAAATCCTGCTAAATTAACTGCTGCAATATTGGCAAGTGCAAACAATTCATGTTCCAGTTTGTTACAAACTAAAAGTCGAAAAAACCTCTGATGAATATGACCAATTACACGGAGCCTGCCTTCCTGGTATACTTTTTAACCATGTGTGATATTAGTATATGATTGTTTTTCTATTTTTATGAGTGCCTACATCTGTTTGTCTATATCAAATGTCATCAAAACGTCAAAGTCACAAAAACACTTATTTAATGAAAAAGAGTGTATTAATGGCGTCTATTAATAAATCCTTTCTTTAACCAAATAATTCATCAATATCGACATTAATAAACGGCAAACGAATAAAAATAAAGTGAATAAATGAGACTCTTAAAGAAAGATATATGAATGAAATTATATGATACAAAAATGATTGATATTATTAGTTTTCTTAATTAATTTTATATATGATATGAAGAAAATTATAAATATAAAATAAAAATTTGAAAAATATCAATATTAGAATTATATTTGGATCTTAAATTTAAATTTTTATTAAATTACAAGATTTGTTTGGACTTTAATATTTTAATGGAATAACTGTTGTTGTTGCTAAATGTTGTAGTTTAGTTATAATAAATAAATCAATTATTCTTAGCTTTTAAACTAAATTAGTAAATAAATATGTAGAAATGGAACATAGATTTTTCATATAATACTTTAGATTGCCGATATGATTTTAAAAATAAAAGTGGAATATTTGGATATCAAAACGATTGAAAAAAAAGGAAAAAATCTATTGATATTCGGGAAGGAAAAAAGATGGTCAATTTTAGAAGTTTTGAAATACAACTTAAAAGTTGACAGATATTTATGAAATAATACACAGTACTGGAAAAAATATCTGAAATTTCTACAAGTAGACGTTATAAATTGTTATTATGATAATAACAGAAAATTTGGTCAAGATAATAAACAAAATTTGTGAAAGTGTTAAAGATAAACTGGTTTAGAAAGAAAAATATTTCAATTTAAAGCATATCTCTGGAGAGATATTGCCTACTAAATTTGTAAGGAGGAGTTGACGTAATTTTTTTGACGGAGTGACAAAAGACAAAAGTGTATATCTGAATTTTGTGGTGAATCGAATTAACAGGTACCGAAATACGATTTTTATTAGAGATCTCTAAAATCTATTTGGCATTAAACAGACAAATTTGATGAGTGCATTCATGTCAAATATATATATAACTTAAAAATTTAATTCACTGTCATTAAAAAGAAAAACTGTCAAGCTTATCTGAAAGGTATATATTTTATAAAAATATTTTTGATCGTAATTCGAATTAAAATTGGGAATAATTGATTTAAATAATAATTTTCTCTATCAATTGAATTTAATTGAAAGATTTATAAAAAAAACATAAAAAGGCTCAAAGATTGTTAATTAATATGGATAATGGTGTATGGAACTGTACCCGATTGAGAAGAACAAATATGTATAAATTCAATAATAAAATAAATCCTATAATATCAAATATATAGAATGAATTAAAATTTCATGAAATACGAGGTGTGTCTATATAAAAAATGAATTTCGGTTTTCTACTGTACACCTCCGTTGTATTCAAAATTGTACTAATTTCGACATATTAGTCTGACCGCTCTTCGAAGAGAAAAACAACTACTTTCCCGGCCAATACCACGCAGAATATTGAATTACGTCCCCTTCGACTCTTTTGTCGACTAACATGTTGAGATTATTGAAATTTTGATTACAACGGAAGTGTACAGTAGAAAACTTTATTTTTCATATATAAATATATATATATATATATATATATATATATATATGGTGTTATATATATATATTTTTTTTTTGATTTCGTGTTCTTGGCTTTAGGTCATATATAAATAAAACCTAATCCCAAGAACACGAAATCAAAAATATTTTGAATGGTTAAAGAAAATTAAGAATTATTATATATATATATATATATATATATACATATATTTATGATCAGAATGTATAGAAAATGTTTCATTCAATTAACGCTTGCAAAATTAAATACAGCTCCATCCGACTCATAAGTACTATCAAAATACCTAATAAAGAAAGGACCCCATCTGAATTACACTATCAAAACACATAACAAAGAAAGGGCCTCATCCGATATATACTATTAAATCACATTAGAAAGAAAGAGCCTCATCCGAATTATTCTAACGAAACGCATTACAAAGAGTTGTCAGAACTACAAAGCAAACAAAAAGCATTTTTTTATCTGTACTACAATGAGGAATAAATTGTGAATATGTAGCCATAGCTTACCTTTATTTTAAAAATATTATAAGTAGATATAGTACTTGTGTCACCCTATACATCGTATGATTTGATATCACATCTTTTGTAAGGGGTGCACTTGCGTCACCTTATGTTTTGGACTGATATCAATACTTTTGTACAGCTTTAAAATTATATTCTCATATAATTAAGAAAAGTAATATAGATTATTTCAGTAATTTGTTAGAGGTATGCAGTAATTATGGACCAAATTTTTCGTAAAATTTTTTGATCTAGGGTCAGAAACTGTATTTGAAAAGCTCAGATACTAATATAAACTTCATTTTCTTCCAGAATTGTCAGCCTTTTGTTAGAAAAAACATGATAATATGTGGTAATTTTGCAAAAATTACTATTTGGTCTCAAAGAAATTATAAATTCAGTCATACGGATTTTTGTTCTAAATTAAAAATTAGTTTTAGTTGGATATCGGCATTTTTTGCTTATTTTTGCTTGAATAAGCAGAACCATTAATCTCTCTTAATTCTACGAATCGTTTAAACAGTTACTATTCAGTGAGCTTCATATAAAATAAGATGATTTTAGAATATAAAACTCATTATAACTGTACATAAAAACCTGCCCAATACATTTTCAAGCCCAATTTTTTTCAATTTTTTTTTGTTTATCGAATGGCAATACAATATCATAATTTTGTGTAAATTGTCATGACGATAAACAATTTATTTATTAATAAAAATTAATGTTTCTTGAATTCATCTCTTTATATATGGTCCGATAAGTTGAGAATTTTTGCCAAGATGCTCGTAAGTTCAAGGACTCTTTTTCCTTTTGGCTACTGTGGACCAGTCATCCAATAAACGGATCTTTGACAAAATAGAAACAGTTGCACCGATTACACCATGAAGGAGAAGGTAGAAAAGTAAATGGTTATGAAGGCTGTGTGCAATATTCGTTATCTTTAAATACTTATTGATGGTGGATTGAGGATGCCAACATAATAAATAGGAAATCTATAGTATAGTTATGATTTTCCTTTTTGAGAAGAGCTTGGTTTATTTCGTATACTTTGGACGTTGTTGTTTCAATTGAAAATTACATTTCTGCATCGAGAATTAAGGACTTAACAGTATTTGGACATCTTAGCGATTATTTGTAGTATAAAAAGCATTCTTTGCATCATTTGCTTTTATTCCTAATTTATATTTTGAAGTATATCTCATTCTCATATACTCTCTAACAATTACTGTTTCAATAATTATGTAACAATAATTACTCATATTTTGTTCATTTATATAAACATGAAAGATTCAAAATTATATTCCATTTTATCGTAATATCAACCCAAAACGAACAGGAACCAAAACTGAACAAGAGTGATTTAAATATTCCACAACATAAATTCCGAAAGTGTTTCAAAATATTTCCTGTTCAATAAAAATGTACATTTTTCAATAGGTTGAACTTTGGCAGAGAAACGCAGCAGATATATACGCATACGGCCCATTTATATTTAAAAACTTTTATTTGGAAAATATTGCTTCACAATTTGGCAGGGGATATAACACAAAAAACGATGCAACGTCGATATATATCTCAAACATTGATTTACCACTAAAAGGGATGTGGGAATTCACTTCATATACATTTCGGTTGATAAAAATGAAATTCAGAGACTATACAGAATCAAATTATGATAAAGTTTAATGAAAATATATTCTCCAAGCTGTCTAGTTTTTAGATCTATCAATTTAGCATCGAGATTTGTTAATAGTAATAATCACTTAATGAAATGAAATGTAGTTAAATTCAGTGAACTGTTTGGATTACTATATAACAGATAATATTTTAACCTCAAGAAAATTAAATTCAAGTAGTACCTTAACAACATTCGAATAATTTAGAAGACAAACTGATTCGAAAAGAAAACAACTATTCTTTAGACTACATGCATCGATTATTTTTCCAAAGAAAACACTATTTCTAAAACTTTATAATTGGAAATATTCCACCCTTTATAAACCAAAAATCATTATTTTTTTAGTTTTTATCTATTCTGCTCAGACTTCTTGGGATATATATATATATATATATATATATATATATATATATATATATATATACAAGGCTATACACTCCAGTTGGAGTTGTAGCCGCTCAGATTGAGCTCTTTTGACCCGTATCTTGTAGGGGGTCAGCCCACGTTTTTCTTGCTGTTTATCTACAATTTATTAGAGGTTTTTGCAGTTTCGACAATTATTCTCCACTCCTTTCTGTCCTGCATCTGTCTCTCCCCGCCTTGTGCTCCCAAAATTTTTATAACCTTCACAACCTGATCTTCCCATCTAATTTTTGGTCTTCCTGGTAATCTTTCCTCATTAGGTCTCCTCACCTCCTGTCCTTTCTCCATTCTTTTAACATGTCCGTACCAACGAATCCTTTTTGATTTAATTGTGTTTACTATGTCCTCATTTTCTAATATATTTCTAATTTCATAATTCATAAGTCTTCGGTACTCGTTATACCCTAGTTTGACCGGTCCATAAATATTTCTAATTGTTCTTCTTTCATATATCCTTAGTTGCTCTTCGTCCTCATTTGTCAGTCTCATAGTTTCAGCCGCATATGTAACTACCGGTTTTATCGCCGTCCTGTAGACTCTTAATTTTGTTGCTCGGCTTATTCTCTTACTCTGCATGATGTTTTTAAATTTATTATATGCTCTATATCTGTATCATTATCAGTCATATCATCTTCTTCATACTCCCCATCTTCTTCCGTTAATAAATTCTTGAAATATTGACTCCACTCTTTTTCCTTGATATTTATTGCAGTTGATTTTCTGCTTTGTCTCTTTATATATTGATATAATTTTACATTTTTATTATCATTCTCTAATATGTCCATGCTTTCATTTAACCATTTTATTGTTTTTGCTTTTATCAACTTGGCGCTCTCTTTTCTTATTTTCCTGTATTCATCATAAAAATTTTGTTGCTTAGTTCGCAGCCATTTTAGTCTGGCTTCTTTTTTCTCTTTTATCTTTATTTTACATTCTTGATCAAACCATGTCTTGTATCTTTTGTACCAACCACTTCCTCTGCTGCCGTTATTATACTTCTTTTTATTTCCTTCCATTGTTCATCGATATTGTCTTGTTCTTTGCTCTTTTGTAGATGCTTCTTTACTTCTTCCCCATATTCATTTTTACTACTTTTCAATTTCTGCACGTTCCATTTCCTACATTTTGTTGTCCTATTTACTATATTTACAATTCTCATTTGTATTTTGACAATTACTAATTGATGATCAGTATCAACACTTGTTCCTCTGTATGATCTTACATCCTGTATCATCTTTGATCTTCTTTTTGCTATCAGAACATGATCTATCTGGTTCCCCGTAGTAGTCCCAGGTATAATTCATGTAATTTTATGTTCTTTCTTATGCTTGAAACTAGTGCTGCTAATATACATGTTGAGCTCCTCAGCTAAATTGCATAGTCGCCGTCCATTATCGTTAGATGTTTCATGTATAGTGTACTTCCCTGCAACATTATTTAAGTAGTCGTCTTTTCCTATTTTCGCATTCATATCTCCAATAATTATTAATGTATCATGTCTTGCGGTTTCCTCACATACATTTACCAATTTCTCGTAAAATTTATCTTTGTCTTCATCTTTTGCTTCTTCCGTCGGTGCGTAACTATTAATTATTGCAATATTTGCCATGTGGTTTTTTAATCTTAATTTTGATATTCTACCGCTTATAACTGTGTAATCTAGTATATTATTTCTTATTCTTTTGCTTATCATAAATCCTGTGCCGTTCTTTCCTTGACTGTCTTCCCCTCCATAAAACAATATATATTCTCCTTTGTTTATTTGTCCTTCACATTTCCAGCGTATTTCTTGAAGTGCCAATATCTCTATTTTATATTCCAACATCTCTTTTGCAATTTCCTCCATTTTTCCCATTGTCAGCATTGTTCTGATATTCCATGTTGCCATTCTCAGTAAAAACTTGCGTTTACTTCTCTTATTTTTACCCTTACTCATTATCCATTTCATTGCATTGTCTTCAATTGTATATATCGTATTTTCTTCAGCTACTAGTTTTTTTACTTCTTCTCTTTGTTGCCTCCTCCATGTTCCGGCGAACGATCGGTTGCTGTACGTTTCTTATCATCATTTTCTTTTGGCTTTTCATCCCCAAATGCATCTGCTCCATAAACTCTGTTGTTTATAATTAATTTATTAAACTTAAGTACTGCGTTGTTTCCTTGTTCTCTGGCTATTTTTACCTGAGGCAGTTAAATTTTTCTTTCTCTTTGGACTTTTTTCGAGTAGTCATTAATCCAAATATTGGTACCTTTTAGCTTTTTACCTTGTTTCATAATTTCTAATTTTTTACTCCAATTTTTGATTTTAACTATAATTGGTCTACTTTTGTTTCTTCCAAAAGTTCCGATCCTGCCGAATTCTATCAGATCTTTTTCTGGGTCTACTTCTACCTCTATTTTTCTCATTATTTTTTGGACTGTTTTCTTTATTTCTTGTTGGCTCTCATTCTCCTTATCTTCAATTCCTTGAATTACTATGTTATTGCGCCTTATTTCCCTTTCTACGTAGTCTAATCTTTCTTCTTGCTAGGCGATTATTTCTTTCAGCTTATGATTTTCCTGTTTCAATTCCATTATAATACATGCATTTCTGTCTATTTTTTCTTCCATATTCCGAAGACTATCTTTTATCTGCGAGAACATTCCTTTAATTTCTTCCATATCGTATTTATCGATGTTCATTTCTTAACGCACCTTAACGAGTTCCGCGTCCCGTCAGTTCAGCTTCCAACACTCACCCGGGCTGACTGAACTCGTCTCGCTGCGTTATAATAAATTAATTTCCTTTTTGAAGGCAGTCCGGGACTGTATTTTTAAACAAGTACTCGTATTTTGGTGGACGATCTTCGCTTATCGCTTTTGTTTTTTGCTGGTAATTAACAAAATTTAGATTTCGAATTTAACAATTTTGGATTGTTTTATGACAGATTTTCCTATTGTCTCAATATTTGGAGAATACTCACCAATTATATGTGATAGTTTACACTTACACAAGATATTTTTGTACTTTTTGTGAATTACAGTTTTTAACTTTAATCACAATTTGATATTATCGTTCCCTCGATTTAACTGTATTCTTTCCACATTAGATGCAGGACCGAACTCCACTTCTTGGGATACTAATTCATTATTTTCACAAGGATAATTGAAATTATTTTTCTTTATGGTATGACTACAGCAAGACACGCTTCTCTATGTTTGATGCACATACGTATTTGTTGTCTCTGAAGAAAACTTGGTGAGGTTATTCCTTAAAACTATGTTGAATGTAGTTAGTCCAGTAAATGAAGGCCGAAAAAAACCCAAAGATGGGCATCAGGTCGCCCTGTCAATTTTTTTTAAAATTTGCAGGTATTCATGGATACATTAACCTCTAGAAATCTCAAGTCCGAGAAACTTGTGCAAGGTCGGAAAATGAGAGAATTTTTGTTCGGGCAAAAAATTGAGAGCAATTTATTACCTACAAAATTAGTTCCTATGATTTATTTCGCTATACTAATATTTTGTTTGCAAAAACGGCGATTGAAAAATTCGCAATTTTCAGAATCTCAAAATATGTCACTTCCTGATTAAATTTTAGGACGGAGGATCTGAAAATACACTGTGCATGTTGAGGTGTGTAAAGACCAATTGTAGATGGCGCCATTAGATGTTTTTAGAATGAATAAATGTTCTTCAATGGACCAGAGATAAACAAAAATGCTTGGCTCCAAAAAACAAGAAACTGGAAAATCTTGAATGTTGTCCTATTCATGTCTGACAAGAAGTAAGGCAAAAATGCCAATTTTCACTTTTTCCTTTTTTTTCTTGATTAATGAATTTTTTATTAAATGAATAATGCGGGAAAGTCAATTAATAAATGTACAAACACAGATTTTTGTTGATAAACAAAGAGCAGAAAGCAAGCAGAAAGTAAGCGTGGTTGAATGGACTATAGCAGACGCGCGTAACATACTATACACAAACGCCGCATTATGCTGCGCACAGGATAAAAGAAAATTTTGACGGAATTTGAGAATGTTTGAAGGCAAATTCTTGTCTCGTACACGTAATGAAATAGTTGATATATACATTAATGAAAAGGTCAGAATATGATCTTTTACTTAGTACAATTAGTAATCCCAAAAAATTTGAGCGCAAACAGAAACTAATGCTGATAAAACTAGTGTCGACTTTCCATAGGGGTGGGAATATTCTCGATTTTCCAGAAAAGTAATTCACTTGGAAAAAAAGAAGAGAACCATGAAAAAGGGGATAATCTAAGCATTCGAATGATGTGTATTGAAAGTCGATACGATCCTTGGTTATCTATTATTTCCCAATAGACCTAACCATTTTCGAAAACGCCCTAAGAAAAATGCACAAAAAATATTTATTGAATCTTGCACAATATATTCAACGCCTTCCAAAACCCTATTACCAACAGGATTAGGTGAAATTATTCTTCACGAAAAAAAAAATGAACAAATTGTTAGAAGGGTCAGAATATCGAGCGAAAAATAACTTTGGTTCGAGTTTTCAACATTCCAGAGGACCAAAAAAGAGGAAACAGTGACATAATATCATACCTGGGGGTTTACTCTCTCATCTAAACTTTGAATCATAACAAAATATTAATTTTTGCGTAATTTAATGAAAAATTTGTAGTCCGCTTGGGAGTGTCGTTCCTTTAGAGCATGCTCTCTAGATACGCGACAGGAGCTAAATATACGAGGTGCGTTTGGGGGCAATTGTCTCGCAAACTATCATCATTTTTGTAGGTAAGGAACTTATCTTCGTTTTCTTATAAAAAAACATTATCTAGGTATCATATTTTGGCCAATATTGGCGAAAGAAAGCCGAAAAACGAATTTTTGGGACTTTTGGGTCATTTTCCCGTCCTTGCACAAGTTTTCCGGATTTGAGATTTCTAGAGGTGATACCCACTAATTAAAAAAAATCTTAGGGCGACCTGATACCCATGTTGATACCTTCGCTTACTGGACTAAGTACCATTATTCCAATGGTACAAACAATTTGTTATATTATCTAGCCGTGTCAGACAAAAACATTTTTTCATCCGGTGTATATAATTCAGAATTATCTAATTCCCACTTCTGTAAATAAATATTTCTTCACGATCACGATATCTAAAATAATTAATATTATAGGTCTGCCCAATTGTATTAATTGAAATTCTAAACATACAACTTTGATATTTATTACACTATTTTCAATGATTCCATCTAATAATTTCCTTGGTTAAAGGTACTCACACTCGTCAGCTCAACCTCAACATCTGGAATGAGGCGCTGCGACGGTGAGTCATACTCATCAATGTAAACAAGACGAAGGCAAGCAATGGTAATCTCTAAGACCCCAGTAAAACCGTGGTGGGAGTATTATATGGTGTGCTCGGTTGGGAAACTGAACTACGTTCTCTAGTGCGCAGGAATAATTGACGTCAGATGGGGAGCATATACGTTCACGGTTCACAGAATCGCATTGTGTTTTAGGCGGTTTTAAGTAGTTTTTCTTTTTATTTTGTATTTTCTGCTGATATTATATAAGGTCAATAAGGTTCTCCGTACTACTGAGACGCCTGTTAGTTGTGCTTTAAAAACAAAACTAATCAAAATGCCGGGTTGTGCTATGTTTGGGTGTAAAAGTTATAGCCGTAAGACAAAAGGCACTGATATTAAGTACTTCAGATTCCCAAAAAATGAAGATTTACGGAAGAAGTGGATAAGGGCTTGTCGAAGGCAGGATCATTTCAACGTAATGAACGGTTATTATTATTTGAGAATTTAACAACTGAGGTTAACTTTGGTTTGTGGTAAAAAAACTACTAGTAACACGTTTATTTTTAGCAAGGATTTGTTCACTGCATTTTAACTCAGCTCAGTTTGAAGTTTCCCTAAAACAAAAATTGTTACTGTGTTCTCCATTAAACGCCAGAAATTTGAAAGTCGACGCGATTCCTATTGAGAATTTGCCTGGAAATTCACAAAATTTGAAAAACATTCAGCGTAGACGTACCATCAGAGAGGATCTCGCGGAAAAAAGTACGCGACAATGTTTCACAGATCAAATTTTATTAATGAACAGCAATATCGTTGTGTAAGTACATAAAAATATTAGATTTTCAAGAATTTTTATTTTATTTTCAATTGTAGTACTACTAACACTTCAACAGAAAACGGTGATTCCCAACCACCTATCCAAAGTGAAATAGACATGACTGAAAATGAGCCTGTTAACAAAACTGTTAAAGTTAAAGAAATAGCATTATTGAAAGAAAAAATAGAAAAATTAGAACTGGAAAATAAATCGTGAAAGAAACTTCTTTCTGATAGCTACATCAAAAATAGGGAAATGCAGAAAACAAGTTATGAGGAATATACGCAAAAACTGAGCAGTTACTTTACTTCGGGACAGTTGAAAAGAATTTTTAATCCTGACAAAAAACACGTTAAGTGGACTGCAGAAGATATATCTGCTGCAATGGCTTTTCGTGCAATTTCACCAAAGGGTTACAGGTATCTCCGTCAAAAGGGTTATCCTTTTCCTGCACTTAGTACATTGAGGAGATGGGCATTAAAACTGAACTTAGATCCGGGGCCACTAACAGATGTTCTAAAATTTATGGAACAAAAGGGAAAAGAATTTACTGAACGAGAACGTATTACAGTGCTATCTTTCGATGAAATTTATGTTTCAAATAGAATTTGCATTGATCCAGTCACACAAACCGTTATTGGACCCCATAAAACAACACAAGTAATTTTTGCTAGGGGATTGTTTTCTCCCTGGAAGCAGCCTATTTTTTATGCGTACGATCAACCTATGACCAAAGAAATAATTTGCGTCATTATATCAAAACTTTTTAATATTTCTTACACGGTTGTTTCTATAACGTGCGATATGGGTCCAACAAATCAATCATTATGGACAGCTCTTGGTGTGGGTTATGACAAAAAATGTTACTTTGAGCATCCAGTAAATAGCAATTTTAAAGTTTTTGTTTTTGCTGATGCTCACCATTTATTAAAACTTACCAGGAATAATTGTTTGGACAACGGATTTGTTTTAAACAATACTTTTATCAATAGAACTTTAGTCGAAAATATTTTGGAAGCATCTAAGGATGAGTTGAAAATTTTGTTCAAATTAAGTCAGTACCACCTCACGTTGCGTGGATCTCAAAGACAAAAAGTGAAGCCAGCTGCGCAGTTTTTTTCTAACACAACGGCCAAATGTATTGCATGGTGTGGAGCACATGGATTTTTTGGTGACAGAAACTGGAAAGAAGCCAGTCGAATTTTTCAGTTAACTAATGACTGGTTTGATGTATTTAATTCTAAGGCTAAATACGGAAGTCATCCTGGCGTGAACGCATTTGGAGTTGCGGCACAATATGAAAACCAACAAACTGTACTTAAAGATATGACTGAATTCATGTTACAGATGCGAGTTGGAAAGCACACTTCATTACTACCGTTTCAAAAAGGCACCTTACTAAATAATATGTCTTTACAACAAATGTTCAGTTATTTAAAATCTTGGTTAGGTACAGAATATATAATTACTTATAGATTAAACCAAGATGTTGTCGAATTTTTTTTTTCTTATATACGTGGGATGGGTGCCACGAATGATCACCCTACATCTTTGGAACTAAAATACCGATTACGATGGTATATTTTGGGAAAACACTCTTCAACAGTTTTTACAGTGAATAGAAATACAGAAGATGATGGTATGGAAGAGCCTTTAGTGCAGCCATTAATGAACGAACAGTGCATTTCACAATGTTTTTTGCGGAATATACTTCCAGATGAATCAGTAAGTGAAAGGTTTGTTGATAGTGAAGATCTAGGTGACAGCTACACATTTATAGCACCTGGAACACTGGAAACGCTTGAAACTGAAATAGAACTAAGTAATTTCCAACTGAACACAAATTTAACACAGCTCTTGGATTCATATGAACAGTTCACTTTTACAGAAAATATTTCTGAAGAGGGACTTAAATACATTGCTGGGTATGTGGCTCATAGATTTAAACAAAAATATAAAGATTTAGATCTGGGAACAGAAACAAAATTTCTTACGAGCTCCAAAACCACCGTTCCTGATTGGTTAGAGTTTTTGTCTAGAGGTAATTTAATCAGCCCGTCAACAAAACTGATTCAAATAGCGAAAATTTTAAACCAAGTTTTTTTACAATTTCATAAAGAAAAATTTTAGAACGAAAACATGATTTTTAACAAAGTTGCAGATCGTACTAATCAATAATTATCTCCTGATTTAAAAATTCCATTTGAAATACTTTTATGTTTATCACGAACTCGCACTTATATTAGGTTGCGGGAAATGAATAAGAAAATTAGTTTTGAAAACTGCAAACGCCAGCTACAAAGGAAAATGTCTAAATTTACAAATCAACCTAAAAACTTGTAACATTGTAAATGTCTATTTACCTTATTTTTATAAATAAATGTTTATTGAATGACTAATGTTTTTTATATCCTAATAATTTGTATTCAAATAATGTTCTATCATTGATTTACTGTTTTTATTTGATTCTGCTCAACATTATAATGTATTCTGGGGAATACTAGTGTATTATATGCTCCCCATCTGACGCCACAATTGTTGGTGGGAGACGTAGCCGTGGGAGGAGCAGCTGCGCGCGAGCACACCATACAATACTCCCACCACGAGTAAAACATACAATCAAGTTGAGCAACTAGCAAATAGAAGTATGCACCTTCAGTATCTAGACTCAATTCTACTTGCAGATGGAACATTTGATAATGCAGCAACAATAAGCTACTTCTCCATGAGTAGAGGGTTCATCAACAAAAAAGAAATCTCCAAGGAGACTGTTTTTAAAACTGTTTAGGTACCTACAGCGCGGAAACATGTACTCTGTCCAGCAAATACAAATCCAGGCTTCAGGCTGCTGAGATGAAATACATGATGAGAGTAGAAGGCAAAACAAAGAGACCGCATTCGAAATAAAAACATCGTAAACTTTTTCAACTTTGAATCCCTACCATACAAAGCTCTCAACTTCGATAGTTCGGGCTAATGATGAGAATGCTCGAGACTCCCCAAACTCACATATCAAGCCAGATCTAATGACAGAAGACTCACATTCACATGGGAGGACAACATCCTAGATGCAGTGAGAGAGGAGCCTCCTGGAAGAGCTGCTGGACTAGTGTTGTTGACAGAAAGAAATGACGAGCTTACTCCTATCCCCCAAATTCTTCAGTGGGAGGAACCGGATGGAGTAGGTAAGTAAGTAACTTCCTTGAATCTTTCCCCTATATTTTTATAGTTACATTGTGGTTTACTTAATAAAGCTTCTCAGATCATAATTTTTTGAAGTAATTTCAAACTCTGTCTTGAATTGGAATCATTAAACTTTTATTTCAAATTTCTCATTGAATATAATGATTATTTAATAATTTAAACAAACGTAGTTATTATAAAAAAGCATCGAATTTATTTCTCGGTATTTACGTTTATATACTGCTATGGTTTTGGATAATAATCTTGTATAAAAAAACGACTCATGTGACGGCGATACATTCTGATAAATCGTATTTGACTAAAGTCTTTTCGTAAATGATGAAAAATGAAGTTTCGCATCTTTTTTATCTAACTTCGTGAATGGAATTTCAAAGTTTTGGATATATTTTAAATTGTCCGTTGCCACATAAGAATAGCAGAGATTTATATTTACAAAATTTTCAAATACATGATTATTTATTCACATTTTTATTCTTTTTAATGATTTATTCGTTAAACTGGTTTCTTAATGTTATTGGCGATATAAAATTGGACACGGTTTCAGGACATTTTATGGGATTGTTTATTTTGGGAAGTGAATTCATAATTAATTAAAGTCAATTCGGGAAACGAAATTCATCAGAGAATGTCAACTTCCACAAAGTCGTTTGAAATATCTATCTATGACGATTATAGAATAGATAAATCTAAAAAAACAGTCAATTTAAGATAATAATAATAAGTACAGTCAAATGATGGTTTGGAAAGCAAGATTATCGGCTGTGATATTACACAAAGAATATTTTTTGGTAGAGATATGTTGATACCAAATCAGCTAGTTCACTATATGAATAAATTAGGTACATATCCAAATAATCAATTTCCTTTCCTGAAATTTAGGAATTAAATTCGTTCATTCCTTCATTAAAAGGTGAAATTTTTAATTTTAAAGTACCTACAGCCTTTTACGTATATTCTAATTTTATTTCGTAATGATCAGAACTGATCAGGTAATTCAATTTTTTCAACTTAGCTAAAGCCTTTCTCTATTGAAATTCACAGGTTTTAATTATAATTTTATGATATACAGTAGCCACACACGTAACTAAAAATAACACAATTCCAACTTTTTGTGGAGTGATCCAATACTTTTCTTGCATCTAAGATGGGGTTGGTTGGAAAAGTAATATGAAGACATCTAATAATTTCTATCACATTGATGATGCAATTTTCAATTTAAATAGATGTCAGCTTTCACTCATGATTATACAGAGTGGCCCATTAGTGTGCGGATGAGCAATAACTTACTTAGGATAATATATACAAAGAAATGTTTCAAATAAAAGTTGTTGTATTTGCGCTGATACACATTTTGAGATATATTGTAAGTTGAGCCTAAGCAAGACAACATGAAAATTACTTTTTTTTAATAGGATGCCCTGTATTTTTGTTCACCATCGCATTCAGCGTAAAATTCTGCATCTAGCCCTATATTTTATTTTCTCATCAACTATGACGTTGCCAAGTTGGAGCGAAAAATATGAAAATTTGACGAAAATTGGTGCTCTATAAATGCCTTATTAAACGTTATCAGTGATGCGCAACTAAACTTATTTGGTAGGTACGAGGGTAAAGGATGGCTGAAATGTCTGAATAGAGTAGACGTTTCGTTTTGGGTTTGGGGTCAGCAAAAACTTAATTTTTTTAAATAGAACATTCAGTATATTATTTTACCATCTTAAAAAACCATTCAAACTTAATTTGATGTTTTCATTACAAAATTGGTATACACAACTTTGTGCTTCTTATTCTTGAGAATTATTGCTCTTGATTTTGAAACTACATCATAATTATCCTAAAACTGACTTGAATCTATTATCAATTTGAATTCTAGATTCTTTTCTCATTACTCGAATTGGTAGGAAATTGTTTTTGGTGCGGAACTGTATGTACGTATTTTAAAATATTCCAAATTTGATTCTGAGCTTAGATAATGTTTAATTTATAGAATACCAACCCGAAAAGTACCGTTAAAAAGTCGAAAATTCGTTACTTTTACCCAAACGTGAAATTCGGCAATCGAGCATACTTAATTTTCTTAATTCCTTTGTTTCGTAATACTAAACTCATGAATATTACATCGAGCCAGTTCAAATGTTGTCAAAAAGGAAGTCTCCGGACATACACGGTCTCTCTTAGATTATTTACATTTATCTCTAATGAGGTAAACCAAGCTCTACATTAGCATGATACAGATCGATGGACTGTTCCGATCAAGGAAACTGAGGTGGCCATGTCAAGGTAACATTCGAATATTCAGAGATGCGATTAAAAATCCAACTAAATACTGTAGATGAGGTTTGGCGTGGTTGGGAATGGGCTGTGAATTAACGGTAATTTGTTAATTGAAAGTAAATATTCAGTAGAATTTTTTTTCGAGAAGTTAGAATTAAAAGTGAATCGTGTGAATGAGGTTTGTATTGATTACATAATTAAACATTGAATTCGTCAAATGTAGCTTTTATAAGATTTATTTCTGTTTATGTCAATAAAGCAGTCATTAACACAAAATATGGGCAAGGCAAATATAATGAATTCAATACAACAGTTATTAAATACATGACTGCACACAAGTTCAACGCGTTACATATTATACAAGCGACTTACCAAAAATGCAGGTGGAAATACTCCAACAAATCACCTTAAATTTGTATTTTACTTATCATCTATGAACACACTCTTCATATTAGGGCATCCCCTTCGCACTAAATAAAGAAAATTTTGGAAACAACATGACCTACAGCATCCTCTAGTATTGCAAAAACCGATAATAACCAAAGTAAAGAGGATCAAGAGATGGAAATACCAAGTGAAAAGGCTGAACTCCACATTTATTTAAAATCAAAAACTTTTCTACACCATGTAAAATTTTACGACAAAAAATCACTTCAGTATATGAAATTAAATTTGCAGTACAAACTTTAAAGTAGATTCTTTAATTGATATTTTTCTCATTTATCATAAAATACACTTGAAATAAACTGACAAAATGGGCTACTGTTGACAAACTAACTGACAGATGACGCTCAGCTCCACGTGAGGAATGAGAGAATGTAAATTTACCGACAGAAATAATTTCGACAATCTTCTCATGTGGGCTCTTTAAAGTATCAGTTCCTGCAGTTTTCTAATCAATAAATATTCTAATTCATAACCATAGCTACCGAAATAGCAGCCCCATATCCAATACAAAATTAATTAATTCAAATGATTTCCAGCAAAACATGAAAATTATTTAATATAAGATTTTAACTTGAAATTTTTTATCATACTAAACTCTGTTGTAGACGTACAACATGATTTGGTGGGAGAAGTATTTATTCACTTCTACACTAATTGGAGGATGTTGTCAAAAAACGCAATAGTGCAAATAACTTACATCACTAACAATATTCTCAAAACAGGAAACTACCCCGACATTCTCAAGATTGCCAACATTATCCCAATTCACTAGACAACATTTTTTTTTATTTTTCTTTAGCAGCTTTATACAATTTTCGTTTCTTTTATAGTTCTAATAAAATAGTAATGAAAGCAAATTTATTCTGACATATCCGCTTTTGGAGAAAAAAGTATTGAAAATAAATGAAATATTAGGTATGCACATTAGATAAAGCTGTATGCTATCGTCCTGTTCAAAATGTTTTTCTTTTTACTTTTCTTTTATACTGTTCTGCGGCACTTTCTGATATCAATGTCCAACAATAATCAGCAAGCATTTGACTGTTCCACTTGCCCTGGTAACATTTTTCAATAACAGAAATGTCTTGATGCAACCTTTCGCCGTGTTCATCATTGACGTCGCCGGAGTTCGGTGGAAAGAAATCCAGGTGCGAGTGCAGAAAATGTATTTTAATGTTCATGTTATAGTCCAATTTATGGTAACTTCTAAGAAGTTCAACAAGTGCCATATAATCGTTAGATTTTGTGTTTCCTAGAAAATTTTGGGTCACACTTTTAAAAGCATTCCAAACACACGCTCCAAGTCACTTAAGGTTTCTTCAAATATTGTATCATGTTGTGGAAGTTTAATTTAGGATCCTACAAAAATTCCCTCTTTGAGTTTTGCATCTGCGGTATTACGAAATTTTTGTTTTTGGTATTGGAATCCACGGCCATCTTTATCCATTGCTTTGACGAAATTTTTCATCAAACCTAATTTTATGTGTAATTGCGGTAAAAATATTTTATCAGGTCCACTAGTGACTTATGAAGTATATTCTTTTGTCCAGGAATATTCTGAACCCTGACTGGCCAGTTTTTAACAATGTAGTGGGAATTTCTTGCTCGACTGTCCCACTCACAAAGAAAACAGCTGTGGTTTGTATACCCTAGTTGTAAACCGAATAGAATTGCTACAACTTTGAGGTCTGCGCTGATATACCATTTGTACAATTTGTAATTAATTCTGTCGAGAAGACGAGTCATCTTTTCATACGTTTCTTTCATGTGGATTGCATGGCCAACGGGAATGGATGAATAAACGTTTCCTATGTGAAGTAGCACAGCTTTCAAACTCAATTTCGAAGCATCCATAAAAAGAAGCCATTCATCTGGATGGTGTTGGTAACCTAAGGCCAGCATCAAATCGTCGACATTATTGCAGTATGAAAGACCCTCGTCGTTTGAAAATACTGTGATAGTTCTTTCTGACGATTGCAATATACAGAAATGTGTGTGCCGGGAGCTAACAGTTTCCATCCTTGGAGTCTAAATCCTAGTATTTCTACTTTAGTTTTTGATGAATTCAGGTCTCGAATATGATCATTCAATTCTAACTGATTTATTAGGTGTGGTCCGCATTCTTAAGAAGGCAAATATTCATCTTCGCTATTTGATAACGCGACACTTGGTTCTTCTGATTCTGTACCAGCATATCCTTCACTCGAAACACCTATGGGTCTTGGTACTGGCAAGGCTTGTGAATGAGGTATTGGACGAGTAGCAGAGGGAAGACTAATGTTTTGCTTATTTTTGTTGGAAAACCCAATAGTTTTCGTGCAGCAAAAGTAGCAATCGGTCGAATAGTCAGTTTGTTCACGCCAAATCATAGGTCTTGCAAATAGCATAAAGATGTTCTTACCGTTTGACCAGCCCCTCAGAGTAACAGCACAGCGTGCACTGTAGATGCTGGGAGCCCATATCTTGTCTTGGTTTTTAATGGTTCTCCACATATATAACAGAAGCAGTTTGGATTATTTACACACGTACGGGACATTATGAAATTAAAGTACGTTCAACTATCACAAACTGACTTACACTGAATCAAAAAATCCCTATGTAGCTCTTTATATACCCACATAGTCAGAAATCTACCAATTCTTAATTTGATTGGTTCCAGAGCAATCGTAGGAAACATGCATGGACATGTTCAGACACGTCCACTCAATGTTTGGCTGAACAGCATTTGTTGCAGTAACTTTCTTATATAAAAGTAACTTTGAAATTATGTGTAGTTTAATGCGTTTTTTGAAAAACCTATTTAATTTCTCAGAATTCTGACGTGATGGAGCAAATTTGAAATCAGATTCAAAATCAGCATGACAAAAAACATTAATTACACGTAATGGTGTATAAGAAAACCAAACTGTGTTGACCAGTGTTATAAAACGCAACAAACAACCTTTTTATGTGGATAGCTACAGACCTATCTCCTTACTAAACAATATAGCAAAGGCTATAGACAAAATTATTCTCAAAAGAATTTAAAATTTCAAAGAAAAACACAATATTATAATACCCCCCGAGCAATACAGTTTCGGAGGTGGGCATAGCACAGTCGCACAAATTATTAGTCTTCAACCATATTAGAGAAGAATTTCGCGACAAAAACAAATCAAACATTCAAAAAGCTTTTGATTCCCTTTGGCACTAGGGACTTCCCTTCAAACTAATAAAAATAAATTTTACTGATTATTTATTTAAAATTATTAACTCTTATCTCACTGACCACACATTCTACACAAATATTAACGAAGGCTATGCAGGACCATGACCCATAGAAGCCAAAGTTCCCCAAGGATCAATTCTGTCACATTTGCTGTATTCTATCTTCATCCATGATTTACCTACCACTCCTCAAATCCTAACTGCCATGGACGCGGATGATACTTGCTTTGTCTATCAGCAAAACATCACTGCATTTCACTACACAACACATTTAAATACAAACATCATTCCATACCTGAGAAAGAATAAACTAACGCTTAACGCCTCCAAGACAGTACTCAGGAGAATTGCAAAAAAATATCTCATTACAATCGCAGCTGTGTATCGATGAACAAAATCTTCTACTCAGTAGCGCCTTAAATACTTAGTATACACGGTATAAAGCAACACCAACGCCAATGCTCACATCAGTAATCAAGTCCAAAAAGCTAAGATTGCAATGAGTCATACAGTTGGTTATTGTATGTATTTTTATTTGACATTTGGCTTTAACCTTAACAAAAATGGACACTTTTTGCTTACAAATTACACAATTGTTCAATCATAATATATATCCAAAATCCTAAATAAAATCGGCTGTGATCTGACCAATCTACAGAATTGCCAACTTAAATTCGAATCACTTTTCCTAGTTTAAAAACAGGGATAATGTAAACCTATTTTATTTAAAAAATTCTATAAATAAGTATAAAAAATATTTTATCAAAATGCTTTTTGTAGTACTCGTACTACAGATCAACTAGTAATTGTGGCACTTGTTTTACAAATAATTATTTTAGTCGTGACAATCTTATCCGCTCCATAAAACCAAACAGTGACTTGTTTGGATATCATGGTTTTTCGGTAATGGATTTAGATTATTACTTTTCCGCCCAACCAATCTAATATGCGAGAAAAGTATTGGTATACCCCTAAAAAAGTGGGAATTTTGAGTTATTTTCACGTTTTTAATAATGAAAAACACGAAAAAACGGTTTTTAGAAAAAAAATCCTGTGTGTATGTCGTCGACGTCGTCGTGGTCGTCGTTGTCGTCGGCCACTTTTCGTTACATGTCTTGTTAGCACGATACTGTCTCCGGAGTGCAACAAGTCACTAATTTTATAATTGAATATTGTTCACGACATCTCACAAATGAACCCTATTAATTTTCAGCTCACCAGAGCCAGTACAACGGATGCTATGGTACTTGAAGTATGACATTTTTTAAATTTTTTTTAGAAATTTCAGTTTTTTTAGCACAATACAGTCTCCGGAGTGCAACAAGTCACCAATTTTATGATTGAATATTATTTAGGACGTCTCACGGATGAACCCTATTGATATTCAGCTCACGAGAGCCAGTACAACAGGTGCTATAGTACTTTAAGTACGACATTATTGTCATTTTTGGAGAAATTTCAGTTTGTTAGCACGATACAGGTTCCGGAGTATATACAAGTGACCAATTTTATGATTGGATATTATTCAGGGCGTCTCATAGATGAACTCTATTGATCTTTAGCACACTAAAGCAAGTACAACAGGTGCTACGGTACTTGAAGTACCAAATTTTTGTAATTTTTTGAGAATTTTCAGTTTGTTAGCACGATACAGCCTCCAGACTGTATACCAGTGACCAATTTTATGATTGAATATTGTTCAGGGCGTCTTATAGATGAACCTTATTGATTTTTATCTCAGCTGAGCTAGTATAACGGGTAATACGGTACCTGAAGTGTCACATTTTTGGTCTTTTTTGGCTGTTAGCATGATACAGCCTCTGGAGTCTATACAAGTGACCAATAGTATAATTGGATATTTTCCAAGGTGTCTCACAGGTGTACCCTATTGATTTTCAGCTGACTAGAGCGAAATTCGGAATTCATTTCTTCTCCAAAATACCTGAAAAAATAGCTGAGTATCTCTCACTTGAAAATCCCGATATGTATACTGCTCACTGCGTTAGAAGATCTTCGGCAAATTTTCTTGTCAATAATGGAGGAGATATATTAGACCTACAAGAACTTGGTGGATGGGAATCGGCGAAGGTTGCTAGAGGGTATTTGGAAGAAAGTGTGACAAAAAAAATTTACATTGCTCACAAAATTCAAATCGGCGATGTTTTGCACAGTGGATTAAGCACTGGGGAGCCGCATGAAATCGAAAGGAGTGCTGGCTCGGTCACTAACCAATCTTAAGAGGATATACCTATAATGGTGGACGCTAAAGGCAAAGGTGTATCCATCAAACTTGAAAACTGTCAAAATATTGTTTTACATGTTCATGAAAACTAGTTCTAATATTATTTAGTATCTAACGTATTATGGTTTAGTAACTAACGTTTTTAATCATGGTACGTTGATGTTAATAATTACTAATAAATATTTCATATAAAAATGTCTCAATCTTCAATGACACGATAAAAGCCTTAATAGTACCTAAATATCATGTGAGTATTTCAGACATTTTTATATCTTACACTTTAGACAGTACAGTAGTAGTACAGAAAATACTGTTTTTAAAATAATTATTTATATTAAACTTGTTCTATAATTGAGCTGATTATTTTCTTTCAATTGTCTACAAGTCTTTGTGAAAATATTAACGTTTCGTTTATTATTCTTCACAGAACATCGTTTAAATTAAAATTGGAAAAAAAATTATATTCAATCTACGGGACGCTGAAAATAGTTTATTCTGCAATATCTCAGTTGTTAATTTATTTGTGGACTGTTAGATCCGTCCATTAATATACCTACTGCAGAATATATTCACTTGTTTTTCATTTAGACGTAACAATTTAAAACGCAGTCTATAAAAATGTGCACAATTAACAAGTGAAAAAGAAAGCGCGATAAGTTAACTTTTATGAATTTTTCAGCGTACGAAGATTAACTGGTAGGGAGCGTGAAAAAGATAAACCATAATTAGCGAGATGTCATTTACACTTGTTATTTAAAATTAAATTGCCTTAGTCACAGATACTCATCTCTCTCACTGTGTGTGTTTCCACCCTCGGTTTTCATTAGTATACACCGCATATTTTTTAAATATTCCACTGGCAGGAAAATATTATGTACAAACTGTTACGTCTTTGAAGCAATTCACTTTCATGAATTTTATTTGTAATGCCTTGGAGTTTTGGCAACTTTGTGATTATAATTGTAACTAACAAGAGCATAGAATTGTCGTTATTCTATTATCTTCTATCACAACAGTATCTGTACCAAAATATTCAAGCTATGACATTATACAATTCATGATTTCAATATATACTATTTTTCAACAAATTTCACGGCGATTATTTCTCAATTTCCTCACTTTTTTGCTCAAAAGGTGAAAAAAAATTTGGGATTTGGAGCAAAATTGAATTTATTTCAAGCTTAAGGAAACTATTTATTTGAAAAATAAACAATCAAAAATGTCGCAGAATTTAACTGACTTTCAGAAATCAAAAGTTGGAGGAAAGTGAAGTGGTTGCTGATTCATCATCATCAAACCGTTCAATCTTTGCGGATTATGGCTAATGGTAATGCATTCCATTTTGATCAATTTATTTATTATCCTCCATTTTTTACAGTTTGCTCAAAATCTCAAAATTTGGGACTTGTGGTGACAAATAATTTACGCAGAAGTTGTTATGATGTTGTTTAACTACTAACCTTGGTGTAGTGAGAAAAAACAGTAGTATTAAATACAAAATATAATAAGTAAAGTGATTAAAATAGTTGGAGAAGAAATAAATTATCAGAGATAAGCGGGCGCGAGCGAGAAAAAAAGAAGAATTCTGGGAAAAATTACGTGAAACAATAGAGAATGCTAAAGACAGATTAATAATGATGGGAGATTTTAATGGAAGAGTTGGAAAGAAAGATGAACAAAGCAGTGACGTAATTGGCATATATGGAAAGAATGAAAGAAACAACAATCGAGTACGGAGGTATTTGTATATTAAACCAACGAATAATAATGGATACGTTTTATTAACATAAAGACACACAAATATACAAGAGAGGTAAGTAGCAGAAATGAAAAGTCCATAATTGATTATGTTCTCATAAACAAAGGAAATAGAAAAGATGTGGAAGATATCAGAGTCATGCAAAGCACAGATGTATACAGCGATCATTGCTTATTAAGAACAAAATTCAAAATGGCCACTGAAAAACAGAAAGGAAGTACAAATAATGGGAATAATTAAAAAAAATGTATAAAGAAATAATATCATATAATTCAAGGGAAATAGAGGTGGCCAAAAAATTTAAAGAATATACCGAAAAAGAAATGGAAATATGGCAGGAATAAATACAA